>JAPQWS010000069.1:1482604-2965208 GCA_028651295.1 Catharanthus roseus
AATGGGCAGGAGCTAAGTGCATCCCATCTTTGTTACATAATTCCTCCAGTTATGGTCTGCAGCATCAGGGCTATTTCTGTTGTTGCATTCCTAAAGGTTTTGGGGAATAAGAAGGGTAGTAGATTACCAAACTCTATTATCATCATGTGGAGGATTCTGTCTGTATTATAACCTGACCCCCAAGCTTCTTATGAGAGAATGAATGACTGTAGTGGATTGGTAGGCAGCTCAGCCAAAAGCATGCACTTTCCAAGCTTTTCTTCTGTTCTACTGGATCTTTTTATTTTCAATTTGTTCTGTCTTCTTGCAGTTTACATTCATTTAGCAAGTTTCTCTTTGTATTTAAATATCAAAACTCTAGAACACCGGTTAGATAAAAAAGTAGTATAGACATGGTCATCTTTACAATTTCTAGAAGAGTAAATTGATTACGTTGAGACACTTGATATATGCGAAATTTGGCTATTTCGATATGTAAAGCAAAAGATATGTTTAGTTTTGATATTTACAGAGAAGTCGATAGTGGCAGTTTCCACTAATTCAAAATGAGCTTAATGGTGATTATTACTGGTAAAAGAAATGGTCAAGAAAAGTAAATGAAACAAAAATTTGAGGCAACCAGCGGGGCCAGAATGAAATGCAGCTTAAAGAGAAAAAAAATGGTTCTAGGATAAGTCTTCTTGCAGAATTTAGAAGATATATGGTGGAGTTGTATATAAACTTTTCCAGTAAAGGCTAGCTTGATACATATTCTTTGAAAGCATATGCCCATGAGTCTTTGATTAACAAAGCAGAACAGGTGCCTTCAGTCCGTTTTCTTACGTTTCACTTTTATGGATGTCTTGATGCGGAACGCAAAAGGGTCCAAGATTTGGAAAGTTTTAAGTCAAGAAATTACTTTATAATTTATCTCCAATCCTAATTTAATTAGGTTCAAGCCTTTGTTATATGTCTTAGAGTTTCTAAAGTGTCTTTCCTATATAGTTTAGGATTTGGTTTTTGAGTCTATAAATAGAGGAGTTCTCTATTATATTATTTATGCTTTGATTAAAGAAATGAAAGAGTCTACATAAGTTTCTGTAAATCTTGGTTGTGTGATGCAATCTAACACCTAAGGTGCGACGCCTTACTGTTCCCCAGTGTGATGCCTAGGTTTCTTCTCTTAATGTGATGCTAGGAGGTTTGTCCTTGCCTATTCTTCTACTATTTTCCTTCGTTTTCAGTATAATTTCACACTGTATTGACCCCTAAAGCTAGCAAACTTCTGTTTTTTCTTGCTGGACAAACATTCTGTTTTTGTCGTGCATCATGTCTATGATGGCATGTGCCTCAAAGTAGCTTCTGTTCTCAGTCTTTGTAATGAGAACTCTTCTCAGTTTGAGCATGGATTGCTTCCAAGTTTAGAGATCTCTATTTTAATCTGGCCTCTTTTCTTATTTTATTTTATTGACTAACATCCCAAGTTCAATCTGAGGAGTTTATGCTTTCTTACATCTGAAGTTCCCTGCATCTCCTCTCCTCAGACTTGTTTTTTTGTTCGTTTGGGTTTGATAGATTATCTTTTGACAATAACATTAGCGTGAGATAATTTCCCATTCTCAGGAACATGCAACATGTGTGAGTATTCTGATTCCTGTGCTCTTTATCTTTCCACTTCCTAATTATAGTTTTGAAGGCTGTGGCAATCAGGTAAAAGGAACAGGTCGATACTTTTGTGACTTGGACATTCAAAACAGTTTGAAATACTTAATTATCATAAACATTATTTATTATCTTGTGGATATTGTATTATATTGTTTCCTTTAATAGACATGTTCAGGACAGATATATATGACATTGAGAGCAAGTGAATCAGCCATGACGAATTGAGAATACTGCCGTTTTGAAGGTTATTTTGTAACAAGGTTGATTATTTGTGACTATCGGGTTTAACATCACCTTTTGGTTTCCGATAGGTATTGTTACTTATTTCTAAGGGAGGGGGTGCCCTTTAGAAGGTATGTCCCAGGAAGTTTTGAGAACTCTGTTTTTCTGCTTCAAAGAGTCAGTCTATAATAAGATGCATTTTTGAGTCCTGGAAATGATTTCATCTGCATTGGTTGTTTTGTTTGCTTATGTTTTATGGTTCCATTCCCAGTTGGGGATTGATATTGTTCCTTTTGATATTTGTTTTGTCCATAGAAACTTTTTAATCCATATAATACCCTTTATCCCTTACATTTTATTGCGAGCAAAATAGAGGTTTTTTTAAACCATAATGATAGTTTGATGAAGTTTTGATATATTGTTTTTGAGGGTTTGAGAAAGAAAGAGAGAGATTTATGTCATTTTGTTCTTCTGATGGAATTTGATGGTAGTTTGGGTATATGATGGTCTTCGGAAGAGAGTTTTTTTTAGTTATTTCATTTTCTTGATTTTATTAGTGGAAAAAGAAAATATTTTTAAAATAACAACTTGAGAATCTGGTCTACTATGGACTTCTTTTATCTCCATTTTAGACTTCAATTTCAATTCAGATCTCTATTTCTTTTTTTTATAAAAAAAGTTAATTAAAATTGGGATTAATTCCAATTTCGTCCCTGAAAAGATGGGTTTGTCTCGAGTTAGTCCTTAAAATTCAAATTTTCTATAAATAATGGAAATATAGCTTTTGAGTCAATCATGTCCTTGGCTCATTTCCTGTTAAAGAGTGAATAGAAAAAAGTGAGAGGAAGGTTGAAGATGGGGTTTGGATAAAAATAAGGAAGATTTGTGGGGCTTAAATGGAAATTAATAAGGATATTTTTGTCTTTTCACACAGATGCAAAAAAAAATAAAAATCTATATATCAGAGAATGTCAGCTCTTTTTATTTTGCATCTGTGTAAAAAGACAAAAATATCCCTATAAATTCTTTTTTGCATCTGCCAAGAACATAAATGGATACAAAAGCTATATTTCTAACTATTCTTTATAGAAAATTTGAATTTCATGGACCAACTTGAGACAAATCCATATTTCCAAAGACGAAATAGGGATTAATCCTTAAAATCAAATACGAAAATAAAAATTGATTATCATAAGACCGTTATAAATGTGATAAAGTAATAATTCAAATGGTAAAAGTAGTCTTTATTAAGTCAGAAGTTTTTTTGGCAAACGAAATTTTGGAAGCACTCCCTCCTATTTCCTCCTTTTGTTCCCATTTTACCCTCTGCTTCACGCAATAACCCACATGCGAATTTAACAACAAAAAATTTGGATTCATTTGCATCAATAGGAGGCAGCATATTCTTTTTTCTTAAGAGTTTAATGCCAAATATGATATTTCTAAAATCAACCAAATTCTCATAGATCCCATATTCCCCCTTCCCCCATTCCCAATTATTCCTTAGAATATTCATTCTCCCTCTCATCCTTTGACCCCGGTCCGCCATGTAATACTCCTCTCCTACATGAGAATATATATATATATATATATTGCCGTGTGGGCGTAACTCACTTAATTTTGAAGCTACATAGTTGATGTTAAAGATTAATATTTAAATTTTGACAGTGATAGTGTGAGAATTTTAACCTCTCTAATATGAGAAGTGATTCTTTGTACACACCACCAATATCTGACTTCCAATCTGCAAAGTTATTAAGTCAGCATGATTTACATTTTTCACATAGACATCAAACAATCTGATGGTGGAGGTTCTATGGGCGAAGAATTGACCTCCCTACTATGATTAAGTACATCACATGGTGCCTAAAAGATCCTTGTACCCTCCAATTTAGCCAAAAAAATGTTTCAATTTTAAGGCATTTAATATTGTTCTTTCAGAAAATTACTTGCCCCAAAATTTATACAATTTTTGTTTAAATTGAAGGTTAAAATTAAAAAATCAAATAAAAAATATATTTAAGGGCTTATTAACTTTCTGAATTATTACTATGATTAAAAAAATATTAACTGGCGTGAGTTAAGCTCTCGAACTTGCAAACAGAAGTATGACAAATGGACAAAACATGTCAAATCTATTTGATCAATAATCAAAGCTGTTGTTGGATTACCAGTCATAGTCATCAATTTCTTAATTAACCAAAAAGCTGGGATAGTTAGACTTAGTAAGTCGTTTTAGCAATAATTCCATTTAAATAATGCTCTACTTAGTGAATAATTGAAGAGTTAATTACTCATATTTTAATATAATGTACATATACATAAGCATTCATTAAAAAAAAGTTACATGCTTACATAATCACGATTTCCATCTCCGACTTTTTGGAAAATACAGAAACCTAATTTTCCAGGAAAGAAAAACACAGCAAAGAAAAAACTACTCCTAAATCTAATATTAAAAGAGAAGCTGAAAATGAAAACTTCCGGCATGATTGGTGAAGAAGAGAGTCACCGATCGGAGCGGTTTTTTGTGAAATCGGAGGCGAGTCTAGAGGCGATAGCGGAGTGATACATGACGTCATGAAACGTGGATGTTTCCGTCATCATCATCCGTAGCTGCTTCGCTTTCTCCTCCGTGAATGAACCTGGAGTCAACCGAGACTTTACGGACGACGGTTTCTGATCCTGATCTGTCACCGGATTTTTATCACTGATGACAGATAAATCATTCTTCTTGTCATCGGAATCAATGTAGTCCGGATCGGCAGACCAACCGAAGAGCGGAGACCACCAGTTTGTAGAAGAACTCTTCCGACCGCTACCGACTTCAGATCTCCGGTTTCCTGAAACCGCAGAAGCGCTAACTCCGACCGGTCCAATCGGAAACATACTCGTCGCCATTTTTACTAACAACACAGAGAAATACGTACTCAAATCTTCAGCGAAGCACAGAGAAGAGTGAATTTTCAAGAGAAAATTTGCGGAAGGGAGCTTCGATTAAGACAGTTTTTACTTTAGAGAAGGGAGGGGTTTAGCCTTTAACGATGGTGGGTGGTTTAAGAAGAGAGGAGAGGAGAGAGGAGGTTTTTATAATAATGGGAAGTGGGGCAAACGGATAAGAAGGCGTACGTGGCGGTAACGCATAACGTGGTGTGTGGGTCTGATGTTTGCTTTATTTAGTACCCTTTTTACCGTTTGTATCGGTAGGCGAGTTCTCGTGTACAAAGGTTGTGTGATTGGACGAGATTGCCCTTGAATTCACGTTGTGAAAAAAGTGGGAAAGTGGGGTACTTGGGGGATATTCATTGGATTGGTTTCGATACTACTATCCGCCCATACCTGGAATGGAATGATTTTTCTAATTTTTATATATTATTTTTACGAAAAATCTTGGTATTAAAAGATGAAATCTTTCGTTTACAGGATCCCACTAAACTGTCTAACACACAGGTAGAGAATGTAAATTATGGTGACTCATCGATCCTGCGGACTGGAGATCGGAAACTGTTACGCACAAGAAAACACCTCCCAAATTGAAGAAGTTGAAATCCTCACATTGTTGCTGTCGAAATTTAAACTTTATGGTAAGACGTTTTTTAAAAGGTAAGAATTATTTTAAAAAATATTAAACTATTTACTCTCAATTATATATTACGCCGAATTAAGATACATGACATAAACTAAATCTTGTCATAGACAAGAGTTTATCTTTCGTCTCTTCAAAATAAATATTATGCTCAATTTTGTTTACTATTAATAATAATGAGAAAGTTCAATTGCTGAAAATAATAATTTCGTAGCTGTTTAATTTTTATATATCATACTTTATTTTATTTTGATATTAAAAATTATTTTATGACTTTTTTCAATCTTATATTTAATAAAATATCTATATTTTTAAATTTTAATGTGTATTAAGATATGAAAAATACATTTTATACTATAAAAATATTTAAATTATATTATATATAATTTTATTCTATTCTAATATGAAATAATAATTTTTTTCATTCTACTTTTTTTTTCAAATAATAAAATGAAAAGAAGATTTTATTTAATTTCAAATAAAAAAATTTTAAATGATAAAAGAAACGCTAATAGTTAGTTATTTCCGTAATGGCCTTTTAATTATTATTATTAGGAGAAAGCCATATCGGGAAGCGTTCTTGCGTGACCGGATTGCATTTCTTGTTCCATTGGATAAATGGGCTTTCTGAAAATTTGGAAAAAACAAAAAATTAATGACAAATCAGTATTTTTTTTTTTTTGGACAAATAAAATATTCTTAAATTTCAAAAATTATCAATTAAAGACTAATTTAAAACAAATTATGATTTTTAAAATTTATAAATTTTCAATTTCATCTTCAATTTTTTAAATTTCTTAATTAATTCACTTTTTTTTTCTTTCTTCATTATTTTTACACCAACTCAATTCATATATTTTAATATCAACTCAACTTATATATTTTTGTATAATTGTATTTCTATATATATATATATTATAGTTATAAAAAAGAATGGTGATCAAACTGTTTTCTCTCTATCATCGTTCATTGCAATTGTCTCTTCTAAATTTTACTGTCTCTACTACTTTCTTAATTAACAATTTTTCAGATTTAAAGGTACTTATTCGTTATTAACCAAAAAATAAAATCTTATATATATATATATATATAGAAAAGTTGGGATAAATAGTCATGGTATTGTCACTTGCACATTTTTAAAAAATGTTTAGAATTTTTAAATTTGGGTCTAACTCACCCCAAAAGGTACCTCAAGAAGGGAGGACTGTCCAAATATTTATAAGTAATAATTATTTTCTTTCATTAGCCGATGTGGGATTTTTATTCTCAACACACCTCTTCACGCTCAGATTAATCATTTTTAGGCTTGGAGCGTGACATTCTGCAGGATTAGACATCTGCAGGTAGCCCAACATCATGGCTCTGATACTATATTAAAATTTTTTGCCTTGGACCTAACTCACCTCAAAACGTATCTTAAAAGGAGAGGACTGTCCAAATTTTTATAAATAATAATTATTTTTTTTAATTAGTCGATGTAGAATTTTATCGCAACGCTACTTTAGAATAGAAGATGCTTTGAAGTAGTATTATTCATCTTCTTCCCCATCTAAAAAGATATTTGTGGTGGTGCTGTGTGTGTAATGGAATGGAAGTGGGACGCACGTTTTGAAATGGGAAACCCATATGGCATGGCCGCTCCCGCTCCGAAGGAAGGAGCCATTTTTGGAGGTATCCATCCCGACGGGAATGGACGCGGACCGAGGGTAGGTATCCTTGTCCTTATATATATCCTTCACCTCTGTATATCCATCCATATGACGCCGACCGACCTTTGTCAGTTTATCGGAGGAATTGTATCCCGGAACATCTACGACGGCTAATTCAGCCTCATTTGGAATAGTCAAAACTCTAGAATTATGGTATATGAAACGTGGAGCTTTAGCTAGGTAGTGTTATATGCCGTGACGGAATCAGGACAGAAAATTTAGAGGGACTGATTAATATTAAAAATTTTATTAAAATTTCTTCTATAAAATAGATGCATTTCAAATATAAAAACATTCAAACTGGGGGACTTGAATGTAAAAACATCAAAATTCCTAAAGTTTTTTTTTTCCGGGGGCGCTCAAGCCTACCCGAATCCCCAAGTGGTTCCGCCACTGGTTATATGGGTATCAATAAATGTAACTCGAGAATTTATAAGAATGGAAAAAATTTTTTTAGAACTTTTCTTACATCAAAATCGATATTTTCTAACAAAAATCTTCAAAGTAATCCATATCTACTTCTAAAATATGTTAAATGTAAAAGATTAAAGTTTTAAAGTAGAGAAAAGTTGAGAAAAATTGTTTAGTGAGAGGAAAAGAGAGGAAAAAAATAAAATTTTCATATTATCTTTATAAATTATCGAGTTACGTTTATTGACTCCTATGTTATGTAACTGTCATTTTTTAAGTAAGCTTCAAGAGATATTTTATACTCACTCTCATATCTATAAAAATTACGATCCTCAAATCGTCTAGTATATATTTGTTAAACTTTAAAATATATATTTTATTTTATAAAATTTATATTAATATATTAAAAATTACATTAAAAAATATATTAAATAATCTCACCCGAAACTAGGAGGATAACAAAGTATAGGCGTGCCTGAACCCCCGCAAACGAAAATTTTGCAACCATTTTTCCTTCCGTGAAGCACCTTACGGTGGTCCGAACATTTCTCTCCCACGTTTATTATTTTTACTTATTACATTTTAAACATCAAATTATTTAAAAAAATACAAAATTTTACATATTTTTTATATAAACTAAAATATCCTTCATAATTTTTTCTTTCTTATTATTATTTCTACTAATTTTCATAATTAAAGAATAAAAAGTTATTAAAATTTATTATTTAATAAGAGAATATTATAAAAAAAAATTCATTAAATATTATCTACATTCTATTGAATTGTTTCCACGGTTATGACGGGCTTCAGTTTTCCTGTGGTTAAAAAAAAAAAAAAGAAAAAATAAATTGTCTGCTCTTTTCTCCTACTCTACAATACATCCAAATTGGTGGGTGACGAAGGAAAATCAAGCCCTTGTATAAAACTAAACCGATGATTCAATTGAAAGTTTAGGGTGAAACTAGATAGCATCTCGATGAGAATGGAAAAATCCTAATTATGTTGCGTAAGAGATTCAAATTCAGTACCTCTCACTTAGCTTAGCAGATAACCAATTCGTTTTCATAAAAACCAAAGCATCAAATAAGATCATTTGATATCAAAACTAAAAAGATATGCATCAAAACATGAAGATGAATGAAACAAGCAAAAAGGTAATAGTACCATTTAAACTTTCAATTGCAATGTGGACCATCAAAGTGAGATCCTATTATCTGAATAATCCTTTGCGTCTTCTTCTTCAGAGCAGTCCGGTTATTCACCAACAGAAGTTATAGAGCATGAAATGGCAAGAGAAGAGGAAATGTCAAAAATCAAGGGATTGTACGCTGATAAAGAGGCAAGGCTCCCAAAGCTTCACGTTCCGCTCTCTCCTTCTTTACCTGCCAAAAGCAACCATTTTACTGTGGCATAGTTTTTACTTACGATTGACACATGATCATAGAAGCAAAAAAGATTGTTTTTAGGTTCAAACAGAAGGATGCAAACCAAATACATATATACAGCAAATTCCCTTTTCTGAGTCAGAACACAAACCTATATGCATTGCATAGTATGTGGATGTATCTATATAGGAGGGGCTTCAATAGCCTACCATGTACTTCATTTTCTGGATTAGGAGATAAAGAGGAAATAAGCTAGTAATAGGACTGAAAATTCGGGTTCCAGAAATAAACATTTTCTTAGCGGTTCAGTGGCACCAAAACCAAGCAAAACTAACTGCTTTCTCAACATTTGGACTCACAGATGCAAATCCATCTCTGTTACTAGTTGAAGGCCAGAGCCAAATGTAAAAATAAAACCTATTCCTCTCCAAGTAATCAGCACACGCCTCCTGTTCGAAACTTGAATGGTTATCGTTACTTTTCTTTGACTAAGTAGACTCTCTCCCTCACTCTGTCCATATAGATTTACATACTTTATGAATTTTATCTCCAGTGCAAGGGTAGAAAATAGTACGCTTATTTCTAGTTTTCCCCAACAAATTTCTTGTGACAATGAATTTTCTCTAATTGAGTTTACACTTAGCTCTAGAACATAAACTTAACTAAACTAGGCTTAATTACTGTTAACCATGAGTTTCACAAGTTCAGCTAGTCTAGTTCCTATGCAAATTATTGCATCTATATGAACTTTTGCTCATACAGATAAGATGCAAAGGAAACTTTAGTGGAACTATTCCAATGTATGCTGAATACGGTTAACAGATACAATATACCAAGGAAAAGATTAGGCTAAAAGAGTGTGGAAAGCAACAGCATTAATTTTCTTTCACTCCCTTGGTAGAGCAACACATAACAAGGAGGCCAGAAGCATCCTACGCTTCTGAGAAACCCAAAATGATAGATATAGGAAATGTAGTAATCGCCTGTAGCTTCAAGATGCCAAATCACCACCTTTTTGGATATACTGATTTAGGGGGAAGCCATCTAACAATAGATGTTTTCTATTGAGGACAGTGAAGCATAAATATAAAACCCTTAGCGTAAACAAAAAGTTTATAAGATTGGGGACAAGATGAACACATTTGTTTTGCTAATATGTAAACAGAAGTTTTCGTCTTCTAGGTACACATTTCACGAACATGCATAAGCAGAGCCAACCTGTCCCTATACTTGAATAGGATATGGATACTAGTATGCTACCTCTCGATAACTGGTGTATGTATCTGCTGGGTGGTTTAAGAATATGCCGTTGGATAATAGATATCAAACAAACATCTACATACCATAAGATGAGAGTTTCTAAGTCTTAAAAAGGCAAGCCAGAAGGCAAAAAGACCAAGCAGCAAGAAGACAAACCAGAACTCAAACGAGGAATATATACTTCTAAAGAGATTAGCCAGAACCTGTTGGATTGTACTCTAAAGTTTTTGTTAGAATTTCCATGTTTAAGATGTAGATTCGTTGACAAAATTTGGATGACAAAAAACTAACTTGACCATTTTCAACATAGACAAAAAGAAGTGCCACAATACACTAGTCTGAAGGTAGCCAGCATTTCGCTTGCAATAAAAAAAATGTTCAAGAATCAAGCAGCTCTCAATTATTTTGACTTCCGCATGTTCTTTGAATACCAAGAAGTGAAAGAAAACTAAAAAATATTCAGAGCCTGTTATTCTGTTTTACAAGTTATTAACGGTCCTGACAAGACTCATAAGAGGCTCAATTTATGAGTGTGATTGAACGTGGCCAGTCACCAATGCAGGTTACTAACTTCTACAGTAAAATTGACAAATTATATTTAACACCACGGATATTTGACCCTATATCAATTTCTCTAGGTGTACACCAAGTTCTAGTCTAAGGTTTTATGCCTGGTTCGAAACTATAGCTATGCAAACATCAAAGCAATTAATCAAGAATAAACAAATAATTCAAACCAACCAGTTTTACACCATATTGAAAATACAAAGCAATAAGAAATTTTGCTATTTAAAAAATTAAAAAAAAATCTCCAAGAGAGCACTTACCAGAGCGAGCATATCCTTCAAGTAGCTTCTGAATGGCGTCTGCTGGGCCTATTAAAAACAAAAATAGCAAAGAGCACATTATTCAATAACACAACATAGCTGATTTCATTAGAACAAAACTAGAAATTGCATATATCTCCACAAATACGAGTAATAGTTAAAAATTGAGCGTACATTTCCTAAGACCTCTGTTTGGTCTTCATGGAAACCAAAAAAAGGAGTTTTTTTTTTTTTTTTTAAAAAAAAAAAAAACAAAAATCTTCTTACTACACAGCTATCAAACTCAGACGTTGAACTAAAATTTTCAAATGGGATTCGTACTAATTCAAACATTAAACTCGTAGTCAGAAAGAGAGCCAGACGAAATAGAACCTGGAGATCATCGGAAAGGTACTGATGTTTCATGGAGAGATCCATGGCGCGCTTGAGGCGCTGATTGCGAGCGTCAACGACTTCCTGAGGCAGCCGATTGAGTGCTTCTTTGATGTCTAAATCCTCCTTTGGATCATAAAGATCTTCAAATCTCAATCCTATAAATCATTTTTATCAGCTTAATCAAACCCTAAGCTTGAATAATTAATTTGCATCACAGAACAAAAAAGCTCAGAGATTTGAACTAACCGTATTTGCGGAGGCGACCGGAGACGGCTTTCATGTGCTGAGCGGCGAACCAGTTCGTTTTTGGGTTCAGAATAGAATCCACCCACGTCTTTGTCGCCATTGCTTCCGATGATAGAGTTTCAGTTCTGCCAATGAAATGGTGGTATATGGTGAAGGAGAGGGCTGCTGCTGCCGCAGCAGTACCAATTTTGCTAAGGTTGCTTTCTCGGGTTATGGGCTTGGGCCTATGTAACTGAATACAAACAAACCCAAGAGAGTTGGACTCAGTCAAATTGAAGCCCATTAAAGTTTTTATTTTTATTTTTAGTTTTTACCATATAAATTTTAAAAATAGCGAAAAAGATATATATTATGAGAATTAATGGTCGTATAAATTAAAATAAAAGATTGAAATTAAAACTTCTAAGAGTTAATTAATAAAAAACTTTAGAAGGTTAACATTTTAAAATTTTTAGAAGAATTAAATCTTCAAGAAATATTTAAAAATATTTAATTAAGACGATACCTATAATATTTAAAAATATTTATTAAAGTTATAGAAGAACTTATTTACTTAAGATTCAGAAGAGTTGGTTCATAGAAAGTTTTAAAAAAATTAATTATTTAAAGTCTCTGAAAGAGTGAATTGACATAAGAGGTCACATGATAATTATATTATATTATCGTGATTTATATAATAAATGTAAATTACATAAATTACTTTTTTTACCCCATAAAATTTTGTAATTCGCTTAAGTTAATGCAATTTGCATGACTGATTAGACCATTCCGAATCAATAAAATACGAATTATCATATTGCAACGGTATTTTTATAGAATCAGAAGTTTCTAATAACACAAATTTTATTTATACTAATATTTTTAAACGCAAAATAACTTTATGAATATCATTAATACATTAGAGTCGAATGTGTTCTGGGATGAGTATATAGTCGATGTATCAACCAAATGTCCCATATATATATAATTATTGACTTGCAAACCGAACATTGCAATTTAATGCGCTCATATTTTAGATTCTCTCATAAACACAATCTGTCATAATAATATTGTTGATAATTTTCTATTTATATATATATTAAACGTTCCTGCAAAACATGTTTATACACATAATAAATGGTTTTATAAAACCATAAGTGCCTTAAATTGATTAATGTGTATTTTGTCATACTTATTCGTATTTCACCTACATATTATTTTGAGTTCTCTTCATTATAATTGGTTCATAGTGAGGAACCAAATCCCCTTTGATAATTATATATGGCGCTATATAAATATATCATTTCACCGTAATTTATTTAAGATTGGTATTGAAAAGAGGAGAAAATTATATAATCGGATAAATAAAATCCGACATGTCTCCAAAGAACAATTTATCACTACTTATAATTTTGAGACAAATGCAAAATATTACGTTATATATAATTCTTTTTTTTTTTTTAAAGAAAGTAAAATGTCATAAGTAAAAAATTAAAGGGGCTTATCATACCTTTTCCTCCCTTTCAAAGTCCAATCCAATAATAAGTCCACAAAATGGAAATGCATAAGCCTAGAATGATCATAACCCTAAACCACTAAAGGAAATAATTAAAGAAAGAGATAAAATAGGAAAAAATTCCCAAGAATTTAAACACACTAATATCTAAATAAATAAAGGAAAAAAAAAAAAGCAACTTGGAGAAAGCAAAGGGAAGGTTCCATGATTCTATATATATATATATATATTTATATATATATATATATATTGGTCAAAGGCTGCATTATATGAACGAAGTAAAGGGGGGACAAAGTTGTTCAACGGGCATTAGCATCTTCATTATATATACTTTTTTTTTTCATAAATTTTTATAAAAAGAGATTTCCACTAAGCCACCATGATAATGATGAATTTGTTGTAATTAATATATATATATATATATATATTAAACCATGCCAAAAAGTATGCTTAAAACCAGGCAAAGTATAAATTACATAATAATTATTAGTTTTTTTAATACAAGAAATGTAAGTTTGTCACATTATATTATCATTAATTTAGTACATAAGCTCTAATATAAAATGAGAAAATATATATATATATAAATACCTTATTAAAATGGAGAATAATTCTGTTTTAGACAAAAATAGTTGTTAGAATTTTTGGGCTTGGGCCTGCTCACCCCAAAAGGTACCTCAAGATGGGAGGACTGTCCAAGTCTTTATAAGTAGTAATTATTTTCTTTAATTAGCCGATGTGGGATTATCAACAATAGTAGTCATATATTTAGAATACAAATATTAGTAATTAGTCAAGTTTAGTTGAGTTCAAACACATTTTAAATTATAGCGTTTTGGTTTGCAGATGAGTTTTGATGGATGGATTTATTTCTTTGATTGTATAAAAAAAATACGTTTTATAGAATCTTTATAAATTAGTGATATTGTTTCAGATATCTAACATTTGGATACGTGACTCTAGTATCATATTAAAAAATTAGTTTGAATTTAATTTTACTTTCAAAAGTATTCAAGAAAGGTAACGATTGATAAAAGCGATTAAGGAAGAAATATGTTCACTAGATAATACGAGTCATGTGAATAAAAATAAAAAACCAAACAAAAAGTTGGGTTTAGACTAGGACAATATAGGATTCTCAATGCATTCTTCACACCCAAGATTAGACGTCTGAAATCATACTTTAAATGTAATGTAAAGTTTACACATATAAAACTCGACAATATTGGACATTCGGGGGGTGATTGAGTACGAGTTGCCCAATATATGAGATTAGGTGACTTGATACTATGTCAAAATATCGTGTTTTTGGTCTGATAAAATAATACTTCAAGAATGAAAAAATTGTCCGAGTCTTACAAAAACTAAAAATATATGTTCACTATACTAGTCAATTGACTTGGATTTGATCTAATATAATATCTTTGTTATAATTTAAAAATAAATCATAAATTCTAAAATATAAATCGTAAAAGAAAAAATTATTATAAAATAAATTATTATGGGAGAAAATATATAGAAGTCATATTAGAGACTCATGGAGCAAAAAAAAAATGAGGCAAAGGGTGAGCGTGTAAATAAGGCGATCATGCATACATGGAATAAAGCATAAAATTCCTCAGCAAGTGAAAGAAAGAAGAAAGAGACTGAGCTCAGGTCTTGGTATCGCATAAGGAACCATTCTTCATATTGAAGAAGTTGAAATTTTTACACTGTCGCTGACGGGATTTGAACATTCATCTTTGTTACCAACTCTTCAATCTTAAAATCAACTGAGTTATATCCATACCGACTACTTTTTCTTTTCTTGATAATGTTGTATCCGGCACGGCATGCATGCCACATTAAACTGTTCATTGGGTGTCTCAATCTCAAAACTTCTCACTCGACATATTCAGTGAAGGTACATAAATGTACTTACCGGCTATTCCATCCTCTATATATATATATACCTCTATCTTTTCATCAATAGTACTCTTTATTAATACTTCCTCTTTCAGCATATGCCTATGTATATCAGTCCGAGGTCTCCCCCCCCCCTCTCACCCCCCCCCCGGCCGCCACCACCTAAGAACCTGTTGATTGATTCCTTAATAACTTTGTTTGTGGAGTGCTTTTAGTTTAGTGAAAGATGGAGGAATTATATGGACTTACAAGGGCAGCCTCTAGCAAAAATAATTCAGAATTAGGTCATAATAATTATGATTTGGGTGATGATCTGAAGGAATTACTAGTAGTAGAGCATGAAGACTTTGGATTTAGGTCTCCAACATGGTTGCCATCATCAGCAGCAGCAGCAGGAGAAGAAGAATTAGCTTCTGCTCATCATATTCCTGCTGCTGCAAATATCAATATCTGTTCTTCTTCTTCTTGTAATAATTCAAAAATGGAGAAAATCATGAGTAATACAGCTTCTGCTTCTGCTGCTGCTGCTGCTGGATCATCATCTTCTTCTTCTTCTTCTTGTTCTTCAGAACAAGCTGATCAAGAAGAGATGAAAGAAAAAATATCTTGTCATCCTCTATACCCTAAGCTTCTTCACTCTCACATCCATTGCCACAAGGTAAAGGCCCTAACCCTCCTACAATTCATCCATCCATCCTGTTAATTAATTACCATGATGATGAACAATTTCTTTTCTTCAAGATTCTGTTGTTTTTCAACTTTTTTTTCTTACTTGTCTCTCGTGGATGAACAGTAACAGACACACACAGCAGCACAGCTCTGAGAGAGAGAGAGAGAAATAATTATTAGTTTTAATTTGTTTTCCTGATCGATCGATTCCAAGCTTAGATCTTAAGTTGTATAATTTTACTCTTATCAACTGCAGATCTAAAGCTATATATACACCTTCATTCCTTTTCTAGGGTTTTTTTTCTCATCTTTGGTTAAACAAACCTAATACAAATGTATACAACAAAAAAAAAAACCAACCCAATTCGTGTTCAAGACAGTTAGCTTGGTAATAATCGAACAGATAACTTGATTTGAATTACATCTAAAAAAAAACTCAATTTTTTTGCTTATTATTTGTTCTGAAACTTTTCTGTATAATTTTATGTGTGATACAGGTGGGTGCCCCGCCGGAGATTGCCAATCTCTTAGATCAAATTCTCAAAGAAAACGATGTTGCCAGAAACACCACCGTCTCAGATCACTGCTTCCCCGGCGCCGCCCAAGATCCTGAGCTTGATGAATTCATGGTTTCTCTCTCTCTCTCTCTCTAAATTTTTTTTCCACACTCTTTGTATTAATGCAGATCATATATAAAACTACAATTTTGATTTTGAAACAAAGGAAATTTGTTAATATTTTAATTTATATAGGAAAATTATTTTATTAATATGCATAAACTATTTTCGGAATATTACTATATTTATACATCCTCTTTATTTATTTGTATACATCAAATTTTTCTAACTAATTTTCACGATAGATTCAGGTGTATTAATCCAAATCTTTATATATTTGAATTATTAAATTACCCGATAGTAACATAAATAATCTTTTGTATATAAGATTGAACTGTGAGATTCATTTAAGGTCAAGAAGCCATTTATAAAAATTTAAAAAATTGTTTGCATGAATGAAGTTTGAAAAAATTTATTATGTATAATAAGATTTTAATATCATTATACATAATAAATTTAATATTTTAACATAGAATCAGTAGCTCAAGAACTAATTGAACTACGTCCATACGGGTTTTTTGAATCCTATTTATTGATACCAAAAGGTGAAATCTCTCGTCCACAGAGCCCTCACCAGACTGTCCGACGAATCATGGTGACTCAGCGGCTCCGCAGACTGGAGGCCAGGCACTGGTGAGCACAAGGAACCACCCCCCACATTGGAGAGGCTGAAATTCTCACACTGCCACTGCCAGCATTTGAACATTGAACCTGCGGTCCCAGAACCAATTGAATTACGCCCATGCGGCTTTTGAATCCTATTTCTTATTATTACATATGCTGATATCATGATAATGATGATCTTGGTCCGCATGAGTCTAGCTCAATTGGTTTTAGAGCTGCAGTTGGTAACAAGGACCAAGATTCCAATGTGGAGAGTAGTTCTTTGTGCTCACAGGATTTTGCCTCCAGTCTGTACAACCATTGAGTCACCATGATTTACATTCTCTGAAGGTAAAAAATTTCACCTTTTGATAACGCCGACCCTGAACTTGATCTTCTTCTTATGTTATATACAGGAAAATTACTGCAATGTGCTGAACAATTACAAATTGGAACTAGAAAGACCATTCAATGAAGCAACTACTTTTCTGAACAACATAGAATCTCAACTTACAAATCTGATGATCTGCAACAACAGCAATACTACTACTCTTGGTTTTTCTCTTGTCCCTCCTCACTTTTTTATTTTTATTTATTTTTATTTTTAATTCAGTTCATTGGAGATTGTGTGCTTCAGGATTTGATGATCTTCTGATTCCACTTTTGCATAAATTATCTTTCTTGATTATTTCACATGATCACAGAGAGAGAGAGAGAGTACAGCACACACACATATATATGAACTGTTTTAGAGAGTTAATTAATTAAATTAGCCAAAAATTTTAGATGGGAAAACAATTAAAATAAGATCTCTGTCTCTCCAATCATCTTTAAACAAAGTGACCCCCAATAGCAAAAACCCTAGAAACAATAGACCACTGGAAGAAGTTGATGCAGTTGTGGGGTTTGTTTGGATGGCAATGGGACGGGTCTAACTGGATACCCATTCACTTTCAATCCATCTCAATTCGTTTGATTGGAATCTGGGTAGGGATGGAGATGAATTTTATAACTAAGTTTGGGGATGGGTTGGGGGTAGGAATTAGGTTCTTCTCATTCCCAACCCGCTCCATCCCCATTTTGAATATATATATATATATATATGTATAATTTTTTAAAGTAAAATATTAATTTAAATAGAAAAAAAGAGCTAAAGAAATTTTAAAAAAAATACTAACTAAACCTCATATTCTGTCCTCTAGTTTCTGAACATTGAAAATAATAAATGTAATCTCTATTTCGATCTCTAATTCCCCAGTAATTATGTCTAACACGCGGAATGTTCTAAAATAATCTTTAAAACTGCAAGCTACACGTGTTAGATGTAATTTTTCTTGCCTAATTTTATCGCGAGTAATGATAACATGATATAAAAAAATTGTGTATATAATGAGAAACTAGTGAATAAATCATGTCGCTTTTTAATAATTAAAACTCATGCAAATATTTATAATTTCCCTTATATATATATATAGCTTCTGAATTTGAAATAAGCTGTAAAGAAAGCTTTATTTTGTTGCATAATAGTTCATAAATCCAAATGAAATAGCTATCTAGGAAGAAAGTGATCAAATATATTAAGTATAACTGGCTTCGTTTTTTTTTACTTGTCACATTTTAGACATTTTACTGTTTAAGAAAATACGAAATTTTAAATGTTTTCTTTTTATTGTATACGTTAAAATGTCCTGCAAACTTTTATCTTTCATCATTATTGTTTTTACTAGTTTCTATATTAGAATAATAAAAAGGCGTTTGAATTTATTAATGGAAGATTATAATAATAAAAAGTTCATTAATTATTGTTTTGGAACCACAATATAACAAGTACAATATGACAAGTAAAAACCCCTTTCAAAGGGAGTAATAATAGTTTCTGCCTGCCCATATGAGTGTAGCTCAGTTCATTTTGGAGTATAAAGTTAATAACAAGGACTAATGTTCAAATCTTGTAGCGGCAGTGTGAAAATTTCAACCTCTCCAATATAGGAGTGGTTCCTTAGTGCGCAACAGGGCCTGACCTCCAATTTGCAAAATCACTAAGTTATCGTGATTTACATCTTCTATCTGAGTGTCAGGTAATCTGATTTGGTCCTCAGAGCGAGGGATTTCGTGGTAACAATAATAGTTTCTACTCATAACTAGTACCAAAAGGTGAAATCCCTCGCCCATAGAGTCTCCATCAGACTGTCCGACGCCAGGTGAATGATATAAATCATGGTGATTCAGCGGTTCTATAGACTGGAGACTAGACACTGGTGCACACTGCCGCTGTCAAGATTTAAAAATTGATCCTTAATACTAATTTTGCAGTCTTAAAATCAACTAAGTTACGTCCATACACGCTAGTTTCTGTCCCGACTTAGTTGAGAAATATTTTGCTTTGTGTTCAGAAAAAGTAGCCTGCTTTGAAAACCGTTTTGCACAGTTTCAAACGTTGGAACTGAAACCTTGTAAGAACCCAGGAAAGCAAAATCCAATATATTCTTGATCAGGTTTTTAAAATTTTAATTAAAAATAATAATTAATTATCAATAGTGAGCATAATTAATTAAAAAGAAATATATATCCAGAGGGAATTCACGTGATTTCTCTCTGTTGGTTTTATGATCTTCATTTTTTATTAGTACTCTTTAAGGTTTTTTTTAATTACTTTACTTTATTAGTACAGTTATGTTTGTCCCAAAATCAAAATTACTTTTTTTTTTTTTTTTATAGGAGATCAATATTGAACTAATTATAATGATTTGATGAGTGCGGAAAGTTTATTTTTGCGCGAAAGTATTTGTACCGGTTAAGAGTAAAAGTATATTTTCTTTTTTAATATTACCCTTATTAAGCTATTATAATTGGCTCAATATTAATCCTTCAAATATTATTCATAATATTATTACCTTCGACGAGAAATAAAAATATCTTTTTTAAGAGGTGAATGGATGGTAAAAGATAAAAGTCCTTTTATAGATATTTTCAACTGTATTTACTAATTTATATTTTATTATTTTGTTTCTCTCTTTGTTTCTCTTTCTCATTATTTATTTAGAGAATAAATAGTATTTCACTTAAAAAAATTTGTCTTGTTTTCTACCCTCTTTTAAGTCTGTATATAAGTCCAAAAAAATTATATTTCTAACTGGAAATATAATTGATAAAGAGAGAAAAAAGTAACCGATATTTTTTTTAATATATACATCTGAGAAGTTTACCTTTGGGCAATTGTTAAGTTCCGTCAAAGATTTACCTATAATTAAATTATCAATTTTAATTTCGAAGTTAGATAAAGAAATAAAAAGAATAATGGAATACAGATCGTTTAGAAACGTACTTATGTGATGAACTAACCCTTTGTCGATACTCGTAGCGTATAGAAGGTAAATGCAGAGTAGGACGGATTCATAGGCCCGTCTTAAAGGCTTCTCATAAAAGACAGAGAAGCGAATGCGTCTTATTTTTTAGCTGCCTCCAATTCCTTTGTGTGCGGCAACTAGTTATATATATATATATATATGAGAATAATTCAATCTCACGTACGTAATACTTATAGAATTTGATTCTTATTTGAAAATTTTTAGTTCTGAACCGCATAATTTAGGAGATAGATGTGAATTTAATTAACTCCTATAGATATATATATATATATATTTGTGAAGCATATTTATTAAAATCATGTTTAGGAAATTATTGGTTTTCTTGTTTTTTCTTTTTCAGGCATTAATATATTAATTTTTGAGAAAATTTTAATTTCTTCGTGCATAAAAAATTGCAATATTTATAGGAGATGAAGATGGGGTGTCTTCTTATAATGATGAAGATGATGATACAAGCAGTGGAGGAACAGAAATATTAATGCAACAATATAATATAAAAAAATCAGAAAATAGTGAAATTAAAGAGAAAATAATGTCAAAATACAGTGGCTATATAAAATCCTTAAGGCATGAATTCTCCAAAACCAAGAAGAAAGGTAAACTCCCCTCACATGCTAAGCAGCTTCTACAACATTGGTGGACAATTCACCACAATTGGCCTTATCCAACGGTAATTTTTCTTTTCTTTTTTTTTTTTCCTTTTTTTTAATTTTAATATTCGTAATCTCCTCGTTTAAAATCTTTCACATAACATGCTAAGCGAGAACTTCTAAATTCGAGTCATTTAAAGAACTGTTTAATACTGCATACTGTTTAAGAATCTTGTATCCTCTGATCCCTTCCGCATAAGTTGATAACTCTTGAGTACTGAGTGATTAAAAAAAAAATAATATTCGTAACTAATTATAATAAAACTATATATTAATTAGAATTACATTTTCATCATTATTTATTGTTAGGTAAATTGGCAAGATTGATTCATAAACGATTTAATTTGTCTTAATTTAATCCTGAAACTATTTTTATTCAAACATACGGTCGTTATAATCATTTTTAGGTGAAATTTGTAAAATGTGTGCATGTTCCGCTTGTATAAGTTGTCGTTTAAAAGAAAATTTGATAATGTCTTACTTTTCCTTTTAAATATTTATATAATTCACTTACATTTCTTTTTTATTTTCACCTTATTTAATGCATTTAGACCAAAAAAAATTATAAATTCATGAATTTTCATTTGCTTAATGACATAAAAGACTTGTATGGGTAGAAATTCGTCAAATTCTATCAAAAAAAAGTAACGGAAACTAATATTTTTGAAGAAAAATAATTTTTGAACTAAAATTACAAAAAAATAGTTTTAAGACAAATTGAATAATTTAGAGCTCAATTTTGCCAATTTCTCTTATTTTATATTAAATATCTACTATATTCTTAAACTTTAGAGCTATATAATTCGTATTCTCACGTTCAATATTTACCCGTTTTCTTACAATAATAAAGTTTTGGGAAGATAATAAATTACATAATTTACATATTTATCATTTTTCAAGTAATTTGATTTTCCAAAAAAAAAAAAAAAGAATTCATAATAAACCCTTATATTTTTTTTTGATATATATATATATATATATGTGCAGGAAGCAGACAAGGTAGGGCTGGTTGAATCAACAGGCTTAGATCAAAAGCAGATAAATAATTGGTTCATAAATCAGAGAAAGCGCCATTGGAAACCCTCTGATCATCACTTCAAATCCATTGTTCTCAACAATCTTTATGATTCTTTTTTCCCTGATTAATGTTTCAAATTATCAGAATAATTTACTTAATCCATATATACATTTTCATGCTTTATTCTAATATTTTGTATTGTTTCTGAAATTGTTTTTTATCTCTCTATATTCTTCTATTGTTCTCTTCTCTTTTTATTATACTCGTGATGTTCTTTTTTGGTTGAGTCACCGTGATTTACATTATTTACATTCCTTATTAGTCGTGAACAGTCTGGTGAGACTCTGAGAGCAAGAGATTTCGCCTTATAATAACAAGAATGTAAATAATGATTAAACTGTTTAAGCCGATTGCAAAATATCTACCATCATTAGATTAATTTATTTACTATTCATTTAATTATAAGATAGGATCAGGTGATAATGATCACGTAAATCACCCACAACACAATTTGAAAGGGGTAAAATTGTCTTTACACACTTTCTGCAAAAAAAGTACCTTGAGTTAGTTCCCATTAGTTAAAAACATCTTTTTTCTCTACTTCTTTCTTCGAAAAATGATTTTTTTTAAATGAAACAATCGTTGATTTTGATAAAAAAAAATATATATGCAAGAACATTTTACCTCTTAAAATTGTGTCACAAGCGATTCAAATGACTAGTTTCCAAACTTGAAATCCTCCTTGAGTCTTTCTTGACTTTATTACCATCATATTCTTGGGACCAAAAGACGAAATCCCTCGCCCTCAGGGCCCCCACCAGACTGCCCGACGCCCAGATGGAGGATGTAAATCATGGTGACTCAGCGGTCCTGCAGACTGGAGGCCAGGATCTGGTGCGTTATTACCATCATATTCTTTTTCTTGGCATCTAGTTCATCTTCTTCACTATAAGGGAAACTTTACCAACCATGTAATTTCTTAATCTTAATTAAGTTGTTCTCTTTCTGGAAAAAAAGAAATAAAAGAGTAATTTACAGTAAAAATTATCTGAAAATGAAAGGCATATTCATCTCAAGAACCCATTCCATATCAAAATGGTGCCGAAATTGGATCTTTCCCTGACTCCTGTTCTCGAGAGCCGGTTACCTTTCATTTGAAATCTTCGCAGGCACTATATGCTAGCTGAGATAGATTTTCACTACTGTGTCATCCCCCTGCCTAATTCTCCTTCTGTCACGTGCAACCATGCTTTCAACCTGGCCAACTCTCCCTGCTGTATTACCTGACCAAAAAAGAGTAATACAGACATGATATTACAGGATTGACAGAAATTATAAGGAACTACTAGACAACTATATATTTTTGTGGATTTTATTTTTTCACCCGAAGAAAAGAGCTTGCCTCTACTATAGTTGCTTCCTTTACCAAAATGATTATTTTAAATTGACAATATATATATATATATATGAATGCATTTATACCGTTTGTTCTTCTTATACTTATTTATCTCGTATATGAGATGAGATATCACAGATATTTTTTTATATGACTTACTATAATTAATTTTGTACATGTGAGTGTGTTAGCTTAGCTAATTAGAAGTACTTCTTATCATGTGATAGATCATGTTTCGATTCATGCCCCCAACCTCCAATGTAAAAAACTAATTTAGTACTTTGAATATTACACTATAGATCTTTAAAAAAAAGTTTTGAGGACTAAGATAACACTTGATAAATAGATTGAGGACTAAAGGACAAAGAAAAAGAAGATTGAGGACTAAAGAGTAAATTAACGAGTGGATAAAACTATTTCCTCCTCAAAAAGCATTTCAGTTACGCTCCAAAAACGAATTGAGGGAACTTCAACATATGACAAGCTCAAATCGTCAGTGATCGGAGGAAAAATACAAATGACTTTGAATTCTGATTCATTGTCTCCGCCGATGGAATGGAAATTCTCTCAGGTTTTCGGCGAACGGAGCCCCGGAGAAGACGTGCAAGATAGTAATTCATCCATTTCCTATCTCTTGTTCACTTCCTTTTTATGTTAATTTTTTAAGAGTTGAATCAGTTCCGGAATTCTGTTTTTTGAGTTTCACAACGGTTTTCTGTTGATTAAATGGTTGAATTAGTTAATGTTATGTTAGGAGGAGGAGGAGAGACTATTAATTTTGAAATAGTTTGGTGATGATTTGTGGTGGAAATAAAGGCAGAATGTAGAGAACTTTAGGTTGCGAACTTGCAAGGACATAGACCTCAAGTTGCACTTGAAATTTGCATCTAGTGGAGTAACAATATTATGCGTTCTTGTGGTACTTTATAGCGTTTCAATGTAATTCATGTAATTCCTGATGAGTGTAATTGACGAATGTTTTTATATTGTGTTTCTTTACAGATGAATATAATTGTAAAACTGTTTTCCCTGTTGTGAATAATCATAAGAAAATTGTTCTAGGGCATGGATCATGTAGTTTGTATTTTGGAGGTGATAAGCTGACAAATAAAAAAACTAGAGTGAGACATAGTTCTTCTCTAGACTTACCTTTTTAATGGTTATCAACAACAAGTGATTGCAATACTAACAGCGGAAATAAGAATAGTTTGAAGATGGTTTTTGTTCCTAAGAAATAATTTCAAGTGCATTAGCTATAGCAGGCCATCTCAAGTGTAGTAGAGCAACTAGTGTTCCAGCCAATAGAATAATAGTCTAAAACACAAGAGGAATATTTGTGAAATACGTTTTGTCACCTTGGATACAGCTTACCGATCCTTTTGGAGTACCAAGAAAGTCATGAAATTTCGCAATAACCATGGAACTTGTGGTGTCTAGCAAAGAGGAATCCCTTTATACATGCATTGAATAATGAAAGAAAATAAACAAGATGGTCCAGTAATCCATCGATATAAAGATAATCAAATATGAGTGTATTATCATGGAACATACAAATGGTTGATTTCCTCTTTTACTAATACTTCAATAGATGTTTCTACTTAGGAATTTTAGTTGAATCTATAGTTCTGTTTCTCATCTCAGCCACTAGGCCTTTTACAATATAAGTATATATTAAAATTGGTACTGGGATATTAAGTTTGGCGTCCCACTAGCTCTTTTCTATATTGCACTCTCTCTTTTCTTACCAGATCCACATACAACACAATCAATGTAAGTGGATTGGATTTAAGTTAGAAAAAGTGAGGTATTTTTACTAGAGGTTTTGTGAGAGAGAATGTGGGACTCAAAATCAAAAAGCAAATTATTTTCTAACTTAAACTAATCCAAATGGATCCTAAATATAGAATGATTGCTTTCTTGTAAATTCCTCTTGCATCTCCTCTCTCTCCCAATACTTGACTCCATGAAATTTGGCTCTCCTGGTGGAAGAAAGGAAAGTAAATGAGATAAATAAGTAAGATACTATTACTTTTCGCTACGTAGTTTCATTTTCCAGTTGTTAACACTGAGAATTTGGCTTTATGTCTTCTTTCCTGTAGTCGATATCATTTCTGCAATCGAATTCAAAAAGAGTGGGGATTACCTTGCTGTTGGAGATCGAGGCGGACGTATTGTAATTTTTGAAAAGACTTCCAAAGATGTGCGAATTGTGTGCGCATGTTAAGACTGTTTTATGAACATTACTACTTTGTTGAGCAAATCATTTTGGTTTCTGATTTGGCACTTTTAGTATTATATAATACATTCCCATCTGATGCATCTATGGGTTTCTCAGGATTTATTATATTACAGTTCTCGACGAGAATTGGAGCATACTGATGATGTCCTTAGGCACCCCCCTAAATTTCAGTACAAGACTGAGTTTCAGAGTCATGAACCAGAGGTATATTCTTTAAAGAAGTATTAGTTTCTCTCCTTTCTCATGTCCCTTTCCTTTTCTAATAACTGCTTTGATGCATTGTGTATGTCATGTCTGCAAATTGTAGATACTAACAATATTTCATTTTGTTTAGTTTGATTACCTAAAGAGCTTGGAAATTGATGAGAAGATCAACAAAGTAAGATGGTGTGCTTCCCCAAATGAATCGCTCTTTATTCTTTCAGCAAATGATAGGACGATAAAACTTTGGAAGGTACAGAATTTTGAGCAGCTACCACTAACTACAAGCACTTCCTAATTGG
This sequence comes from Catharanthus roseus, assembly GCA_028651295.1. Classification (NCBI taxonomy): domain Eukaryota; kingdom Viridiplantae; phylum Streptophyta; class Magnoliopsida; order Gentianales; family Apocynaceae; genus Catharanthus; species Catharanthus roseus. The sequence goes on from JAPQWS010000069.1 coordinate 1,508,733, forward strand.
AATACAGTTGTACTTATAAATGGATCTACTTTTGCATTGGCCAATTTTCCGAGCTGTTTTATTTTTTTTAATCTGGTTATCATAATTCTCTTCTGTCCCACTCCAAACCTCCCAAAAAAAAGAAAACATAACTAAATTCAGTCATTTTAAGACTTTAAAAAAATGATGAAGTACATCTGGATGTCTTCTCTTATTGCAGAGAATGCCTCTGATTTGCCTGTTTATTACTTGAGAACCTTATCATGAATGATATAACCTTATCATGAATGATATGTTGAATTTGCAAAGTAAATCTATATAGATGATGCTCTAAGTATCAATGAGAATTAGTTCTTCTATGTTCTTTTTTTTCTTTCATTTTCTTTTCTTTTTATGTTTTTTGTGGGATAAACATGCCACTGTTGCATCTTATTTTTTAGGTGAGCTCCGAATAAAACTTCTTGTTTTCAATGTTAAATCTCATCTTGCAAGGAATTCTGGAATATGCATGTTCCGGAACTACAATTCTACAATTTTATGAATTATGGATCTCTACTATCAGGCTTGTACCTCAGTTTGCATGGAAATACATAGCTAATACCTCCACCTTCTTGCAGTGTTGTGTAGGAAGTAAAGCATAGAAATGAAAACATGATATTTATGCTGAGTTAAAATATGATGTCACACGGTCAACCAAAAAAAAAAGAGTATGATGTCACATGGGAAATGTTTCATTGATGTGAAGCTCAGGGAAATGTTTTTCCTTGTCTGAATTGTACTGCACACAATGCTAGTTTTGAGGATGTTTTCAAATACTACTGGAAGTACTCAAGAATTATTGGATCTTTTTTACTGGGAAAAGAAAATAGATATCTCTAGTTGGTTAGATAAAGCTTTTATACCCTTCATCATAAAGCATGTTGTTTGACCATTTCAATTGGAATCCAGTTAGATGCAATAACTTCAATCACCTGCACTAATTTGTCCAATGAAAGTTTTTGCTACATCATTTCTCTCTGAATTAAGTTGTCCTTTGTTGCTCTGATGCTAATTTTTACCCAAAAAGCTAGATCAAGGAGAATAAAGCAAAGAAAGTTGTAGAAACAGATCCTAGTCCTTTTGTCTCGTCAGAGAATTCTCTTTTGGCTGAGAAGAGTCTTGGTAGCGGGCAACAAAAACCTTTTTTGCATAATGGATATTCTTTAGAATGGACTGGGAATGTCACAGACTCTGCATCGCCAGCTGGTAAGGGCCATACCAAAGTATGTAGCAAGGATTCTCCTTCAAATTCTTTAGTAGAGAATTATTCTTCAAATCTCAAGTTTCTTGAGAATGCTGTTCTTATGTTGATCCTTTATATGATAGATACCAAATTTCGAAGATACTACTCTGGCAAGATGTAAAAGGGTTTATGCTCATGCTCATGACTTCAATATCAACTCAATCTCAAATAACAGGTTAAGACAAGATCAACTCTATAACATTCATTTCCTTCTCTTTTCCTCATGTTTTATTATTTTTTTCCCTGACTGTTTTTTATTTCAAAATGATTCTCCTCTGATTTAGGCGGCAATAGTTAGAATGAGATGAATTTGGTCTTTTTCTTTTTCTGTTGCATATAATTTTCATACTTCTTTGCAAGAACTTGATCCCTGAAGCTGATTCTTTTTTTCAATAAATTGGCACTCAAGGCACAAATTATTTTTTTAAGCTAACTTTGATTCCATGAAAAGTGTACATATTGTAAAAAGTACCGCCACCCAGGTGACCTAATATGGTTGTTTCACTTTAACATGTACAGTGATGGCGAGACATTCCTTTCAGCTGATGACTTCATGATAAACCTATGGAACCTTGAGGTCAGTGATCAATGTTTCAATATCATTGACACAAAGCCATCAAATATGGAGGATCTTACAGGTGATTCTTTGATCTTAATATATATTCTTAAAATGCAATTCTGAATACAAACAAAAAAATATAGACCGAAAGAGTTCAAGTCTATGTTTACCTGAAATATTCCATCTACTGTAGAAAATAGAATTACAAGTAAAATCTAACAATTTTAGCTATCTCTCTCTCAGAAACAAATGAATAACCTGAATCTTGGACTGAGATGATGATGTTATTAATACATCAATACATCTTCATCGCAATTATTATACTCCAGTTCAATTTCCAGTCCAATGCTTATCCGCTTATCTACCTTTTGGATAACAAAAGAATGATTGGTTGTCTCTAATTTGAATCTAGAGGTTGTTACATCAGCAGAATTCCATCCATTTCATTGTAATCTGCTCGCTTACAGCAGTACAAGGGGATTTGTACGGCTTGTAGATATGAGGCAGTCAGCAATATGTGATCGTAGTGCAAGGATGTGAGTATGATTTTTCTCTGTATTTCCTTTATTTGTTCAATTCAGAATGGATTTAAGCGCATAACTTTTTTTATCTGAAACGTTTTTAATTCTGTTTTACAGATTGCATGACGGAGGATCAAATGGGTCTAAATCATTTTTCACAGAGATCATTGCTTCAATATCTGATATTGAGTTTTCATCTGATGGAAGACACATCTTAACTCGTGATTTTATGAATTTGAAGGTATATACATTACCCTCTGAGGTGGTCAGATAACAACAAACTAAGTATTAATTTACATTGAATTGTTGCTACATTTACTCTTGGTAAATGTTTTATGCGTTAAGGACAGATAAGTTTCTCTGGTTTGTGGCAAGTGCCCTGCCGTTTAGAATGTCTGAGTTTTAAAAGGTATGAACCTTAAAACTACAGTCAGATGTCGGATTTTACTTTCGATTGCCAATTTTCAAATTTGTTTCCAATTTAGGTATCTGAATTTTGTTGAGAAGTGAGGACACTAGAAGACCTGTCACATTTGAGCAGGCTATTCTTTTTGGGCTCTCATGTATGCTTACAATCAAGTGATCTCTTAATTTGTCATTTTTTTAACCTGTGTAATCTGTCATGCATTTCATGATTGTATTTGTTTTTCCTTTTCATATAAAGTTTCCACTTTTGACATCATATGATACTAACCTCTAGATATGTTTTTCAGCTATGGGATATGCACATGGAAAATTCTCCAGTTGCAACATATAAGATTCATGAGCACCTCCGTCCAAAGGTACTCGGAACATTTCCTACAAAATAAAGAAGAATCTGTTTTGAGGATAGTGGCATCGCTATAATCAAGACGCTTCATATCCTTTGTTCTGTTCAGTTACATTACATATATCAATTCTTCCACTTTTTTCTCTTTTCCGTCTTTCTTGGGTTTTCTCTTTGTAACGGCACAGGTTTAAAATTTAAAATTAGTTTAGGATTCTCTGAGTTCATTTAGAAAAGCAAACACCTTCAAAAGTGATAAAAGATGCCTCTGTTTTATTTCTGGCTGACCTAATCTCTATGCATGATGTTGTTCTGTTAGGAAATTATTTGCTGTATTGCAATTTGGTGTGTGATTAAGAAGAAAATGGTGTATGCTTTATCTGCATTTTTCTGAAACTGCTTAAGGGTCCATTTAGATTTTACTTAAGTTACAAAATAATTTTACTTTTGATTTTGGGTCTCACATCCTATCTCACAAAAATATTTATCCTTCACGTACCTCGAGTAAAAATACCTCACTTTTTACTAACTTAAATCCAATCCAATGGGCCTAAATGGTTTTATATACTCTTGTGCTATGTGATCTATCCTGTCAGCTACCACAACTGACATAATTTTGCATTATGACAGTTACCTCAGTTATATAACAGTGATGCTATATTTGATAAATTTGACTGCTGCATTAGTGGAGATGGATTACACTTCGCTACTGGATCTTATAGGTTTGTTCTTCTACTAGACTTTTTTTTTTCTCAACACTAGCTATATTGTGCCGTTTATTGAACCTTTTTCCTTAATTCGGCAGCAATATGCATATCTTTTCTCAAGGAAGATCTGATGAAGATCGTATTACATTTGAAGCCGGCAAAATTCCAAATAGGTATCTCAAAAATCATCCCTTCCGTATTTTGTATATGTGCCTGTATCCTCCATGCTTCTCTCGTATTCTTTGCCTTAGCTTAGGTATTTTTGTACCACAGAAAGCCACAGACACAATCTAATACAAGAACTAGGAGATCATCTCTAAGCAATCTAACACGTGGATTTTATCGCCAAGGTAGCTTTTTCTTTCTTGTCTCGCTGTTTATATCATATCACCTTTTATTCTCTTCCAAAATTACATAACAAAGATACAAACCCCAACCCTAGAGAGCATGAAAAAAATGGCAGAAGCAAAAACATCCTACTCAGTCTTTTCCTACACTCTAATGTTCGAGTGTTTTTTTGCTTTGATTCCGCTGACTAACAGGGCAAGAAACTCTGAGCTCGGGAGGAAATGAGATGGACTTGAATGCCAAGTTGCTGCATCTGGCCTGGCATCCCAGGCACAACTTGATTGCTTGTGCTGCTGGGAGTAGCTTGTTTATGTATCATTCATCCTAGTACAATTATTATTATTATTATTATTATTATTATTATTATTATTATTATTATTATTATTATGACTTGAAACAAATAATTTGTAATATTAATATATTAGTAAGTTAAGTTTAGGTTTCTGTACAGTATTATTAGTGATTGCTTGTCATTGTATATATAACTTTCAAAATGACTAACTTGCAATATTCTTTGCTTGGATTTTTTTTTCTCTTTTGTTACATTAAGCCTTAGTTTGGTTGTGGTAAAATTAGGTCGGGGAATATAAGGATTTTTATTAAGAATTATTATAATTTTAAAATCTTCAAATAGTTTAGATTTTTTTTATAAATATGAAAGGTGCTTATTTTTCATAATCGAGGGTGATTATGATATAAAATATGTAAAATGAGCGACTCTAAGTAATGTGTCTACTTTTATAATGTATAGTATATATTTTTATAACTGTGAGTGCCTATAATATATATAATATGCATGATGAGTTACTTCATGTAATGGTGTTTTTTTTAATAATTATGTATGCTCATTTTTATAATTAGAGATGCCTATTTTCATAATTACCAAGGGTGATCATAATATAAAACATGAAAAATAGGTGACTATGTAGGTTTACTTGCTTTTATAGCTTGTAGTGCATATTCTTATAACTAGAAGTGCCTATTTTTATAACTAAGGATACTTATTCTATATAATATTTTAAGATGAGTGAGTGTTTATTTTTATGACTAGGGGTGCCTTTATATCTAGAGGTGGCCTATTCTATATAACATTCAAGATGAGTAGATGCCTTTTTTTTTTTATAACTAAGAGTGTCTATTTTATAACTAGAAGTGCCTATATTGATAACCAAGGGAACCTATTTTGTATAACAATTCAAGATGAGTGAGGTGCTTATTCTAATAACTAGGAGTGTCTATTTTTATAACTAAGAACGTCTATTCTATATAACATGCACTATAAGCTCTTTAAATAGGGGTGCCTATTTTTATAACTTGGAGTGAATATTTCTAACTATGAGTGCCTACTTTTATAATTGTGAGTGACCATGCTGTAAAACATGTATAATGTGTTACTTTATATAATGATGCATTTTTTTATAACTATGAATCCTCATTTGTACGACTAGAGGTAACTATTTTTCATAACTAAAGGTAATTATAATATAAAACATGCAAAATGGGTGAATGTAAATAAATATGCCTACTTTTATAATTGCGAGTGCCTATTTTTAAAACTAATCGTTCCTACTTTTATAACTGTGAGTGTCTACTTTTAATTATTTTTACATTCAAGATGAGTGGATGTCTATTTCTATAACTAAGGGTGCTTATTTTTACAACTAGGAATGTATATTTTTATAACTAACGGTGCTTATTCTATATAACATGCAAGATATAGTAGAGTATCTATTTTTATAACTAAAAGTACCTATTTTTATAACTAAATATGTCTATTTTTACAATGATGTGATCAATTCTGCAGTCTCAAAACCAATTGATTTACGCTCATGCAACTGTCCAGAATCCAATAATACAAACATCAAGTAAAGGAAATCTGGAAATCTTTGAGCTAAAAAAAAAATCAATCAATAAGTACACTCAAAATAAATAAAAAAACAAATATTGCTCAACAACATGGATTGGAATCAAATCATATGTTTAAAGAGAGAAAAACACTCTTTTATATATACAACTAAATCAAAGGGCTAATGAAATGCTTTTCTGAGTTCCAAGATTATGTGGTTTAATCTCCCATGAAGCCATTTCATCTGCTTCTTCTGGTAGAATAAATGGCAAAGAGATTTCTCGGATCATTAAATCGCCACAAAATGGACATTCACTTGCTATCGCGTCATCTAATTGTGATCGAATCTGCAAATTATTACCAAATATTCGCGTATAAATTGGAGATATCAAGAAAAACAGAAGCAAAATGAATCCAAAGTGCTGCTCAATCAATATATGTATAGATTTTCTAGTTTTCTTTATCGATATTTACCTGTTCTTGTAATAAAGAGTTATGAAATGCATAAAACTCACCTTTTCCAGAGGCGTCATGCTTGTTATCTCTTCAGATAAGCTTCCGTTTATCTCTTTCCTTGGTTCGGTACTCAGTAATGTTAGTTGCTTCTGCAGATCCAATATGTATTCGGCCTGTAGTACCATTTAGACGGGTAAAAATTGTTTGTGAGAGAGGACGTAGTTTTGTTCTCAACTTCAATCAAAATGCACCCCCGAGAAGAACTCTTAGGATATACCTGTGATCGATTAGTACAGCTGGTCACATGCGCGATCAAGCACTGTGCATGAAAAGCATGTCCACAAGGAAAGACGTAGAAAGGGGCCATAGATCCAAGTGAAGTGTAAGCCGGAGACATCTGATAGTCACGCCCTGCACTCAATATTTTCCTTCGGCAAACCTGATCACCAATGGATTGGAGATGAGAGCAAATACGGGAAATGCAGAAGAAAAGGAAACGACAAACATCAGAATAGTACTTACCCCACATTCTTCATCGCGATCAATAACAGCGTATCTTTGTGCAAGTGCACTAATATCGTTTCTTATGTTATCTGCACCGTGTGTGGCATCATTCATCTCCTGCTTCAGTTTTTCGATTTGCTCATTATAATCCTCCAGCGATGAGCAAATTGCTTCCTGAAATAATTTCTCAAGAAATTCAATGAGTAGCGTAACAGAACAACGAGCCTACAAGAACTGAAATCATGCAATGCCCAGAGACAAGATACCTTGAAATCATCAATTAAAGCAAAGTCCGGGAAGAAGGGCAAGATGTCCTCTATCTTTAGTAATCCGTCTGTTTCATTGAGAAATGCTATTGCCTTCCGAATGTTCTCTCTTTTAGTTCCCTTTTCTTGTTCAATGACATGTTTGGCAATCATCAGCCAAAGTTTTTTCCTTAAATCTTCGTCATCTTCAACTTTGTCAGCTTCAGCCATAGCCAGCTCGGGATCAACCTAAGTAGGAATAAGGGATTGAATAACTCCGACCTTTTCAAATAGTATGTTAAATTCACAAAAGCAATAGGTAAACTTGTTTCCATGAACTGAACACCAAACCGTTGCACTAGTTGTAATATCAATTACTCATTCTAAGATACATAGAGACACCACGGAAGATATCATTTATCAATTTTCTCCTATTCTAAAACTTCTTCTATGAAATCTAAAGCTAGATATCGAGATTTGAAATGACACTGTAGAATGTTCATCAGAGCCAGACAAGAGCATACAGATTATTTTAAGGCTATCAGCTACTAAACGAGGCAAAATCATGTCCTTTTCCATCTAGATCGTGGTTCTAAAAGGACAAAACCAGGGATATTTGGCAAGTTAGAGAGCCCCTGCAAGGCTCGGCCAGGTGCATTTTATACTCGAAGAGTCCCATAACAAGAGTAATTATTACGTCTTCCCTGATAGACAGATGGCACAGAATATTTGGGACCAGTTTGTCAAATTTCTTGGTCAGAAATGGGTTCCACATGGTGCAGTTCTTTTCTTTCTTCAAATTACTGGTGTTGGCATTTAGATTTCCCGCTTTTTTTTTTCCCTTTCACGTAGTGCACAGGAAGGGCTTGAAAGCCGCTTTATTTTGCACATCTAATTCGTTGAGCATTCCTCATTCGTTGAAAATACAAGGCTTATTTCATTCTTTACGGGATATGATACTCATATTTACAATCAAAATCATCTACAACTGCACTGCAGTTAAGGAATATGACAGCTTCACAGTTGATAATCCGAGATATTTCTTGATATGTTTTAGTAGAAAGTTGGGGAAAAATAGAAGTTCAGCTAACCTGCAGAGCGAGCGCAACGGCCTCTTCATGCATAGACATCATGCTGTAGATATGGACACAAGCACGCATCCGCTTCTCCTTAAGACAAAGACGTAGAGCATATTTGGGGTCATAGAAAAATTCAGGCCCATTTGCCCGTCCTTTACCAAACTTGCATTGCAGGAAACGCAGAAGCGCACTCTCATCCTCCTGATCATAAATTTAAAATATTATTTATTACTATGTATAGAAAATAGAAAGCAAAAACATACAATTGTCGATTTACAAAAACACCCCCACCCTCCTCCCTGTGAGGGGCCAAGAAGAGGAGATGCAAGGTAGGCGTTGGAAGTTAGCTACATGTACAGAAGGCTAAATCATTCTCTGTGCTCATTTGAGATGCACCTTGAGATTGCCGGTTTGCCCATTTGTCAATCGGAAGATATTTTATGCAATTGTGCAACATCCCAGTATCAGGTAAACCGCAGAATTTCAAGGGTCATTTTTGTTTATATGAATTCAGTAGGCAGATAAACTAAATGGAAGCTCCAATGTCAAAATCAGAGAACGAAGCTAGTACACTGGCGAGAAATAATTGAAACTGCTTTAAATGGAAGCCAACATCAGAGTACAAATCTAGACAAGTTTCCTATTTCTGCAATTTGCTTTACGAATCCATGCTTCACAATACATCTCTGAGAGAGATTAAAAGTCATCACGTAATTTATTGGCCAAAAAAGATCATTAAGAGAACTTTCTAAAACAAACAAGTAACAGTAACAAAGAGTACTTTGCTTTTGGAAAGATAGCACTACTATAATGTCTATAAAAAGTAATCTAGGAGCTTTTCAGAAGGCTTCAATTTCAGGTTCACGAAGATCCTAGATCAAAATCCAACTTTCAAAGTTTGTTAACTAACATCAAACAAAGCAAATACAAAGCCCATTGCATTTCAAGTAATGACAAAGATTATAAGCCCGGTACAATTCATAAAAGAGCAGTAATTCTCAACCTGCTTGGCATACAACGAGAGCAACAGGTTGTGAACACCAGGATCCTCATTCTGCAAACGATGAACACAATACTCCAAATATTTGACAACCTCATGAGTTTCGTTCCTGTACATAGCACATGAAAAAACGAAAGGGTTCATCCTCTGATTCTCAAACCTTGCTAACAAAAACATCAAAACCATATATCCTTGTACATTCATGAGTGTGAATAGCATGTTTAAAAGGTCATATTGAGATAACAGTCTCTATCAATCACAGACACGGCCTGAAAATATGATACACGCAATTTCCTTCCTCACCAAGTGGTAAATTATTCTACATTGGTGCTTGAGTTACAGCAATGTGCATGATGTAGTGGCTCAAGTGTATCTTCACCCTCAATATCCTAGATATGTTTAAAATGTGACCTATGAACTGACGCTTTGAGTGTTTTGTTTTCTATAAGTAATTTACCAGAATAAAACCTATGAAGTATCTCTATCTTGAATCATAGGCTTTATTTGAGGATTGAATACGTAGCAGAACTAGTCAATATACAGAAAACTGGTTTCATTCTGCAAAATCATTCCTTAGCCTTAATATCTTTAATCCTCTAATTTCTGGAAACGCAATTCACCCTATACGGAATCTTCCGTTTGCCTGAATGATAAGATCTACGAGCTTTGTCCAATAATTGACCCCTATTACAGCTGGCATGACAGTGATATCTATACACCTTCTAGCCTATGATAGTTAAAAAGTATTGCCAACAATCTAAGCTACGGTTTCAATATTATGTATTTCCAATTTTCACTCTATGCCCGCTGTTGCTACAACATTCCCAGCCTCCTGCTTACCCTAGATAACGCAACAAAGACTTGTGTGCCACCAATTCACAGGACTAGGATCAGAAGAAATCTAACTTCATGATAGAATGCTCCATAGGCAAACAACCAAAACAATCAAATCCAAGAAGGCACTCTAAGCCCAAGCGACATGTACTCATCAAAATTTGGTTCCAACAAAGACCACTGAACAGTGCATCATATTGCAATTCCCAAGATGAAATATCCCTAACTTTGCAAAAGAGGTTACGACCATCTAAAAGTACCTAAATCCCTTAAAATGCAGATTCAGGTACTAATACACAAGTTAGACATTCTACATATACAGATAATGAGACTGTTATAAAGGCAGTTTAGTTTACTGCCAAAAAGCACAAGCCCCAGAATCAGAAGGCCAAAAAAAGTATAAAAATATATCTTTAAAACAAAAAAGAAATAAAGATGGCCATATCATCCAATTTCCTATATTTGTTCTATAAGAAGCATACATTTTGCAAGCAAAACTGAACTTTCCAAAAAATGAATTCAAATGTCTGAAACTAAAAGTGCATTACTTTGCATGAGGTTCACTTGAATATCGCATCATTGCTGGAAACAGCTTCCTTGGGTTCAGGTTTTTTGTAATCATCCATGACTCAACAGTTTCATATGCATCAAGCATGATAAGGTCTGGGGCAAACTTGTACTGCAAAACGACAAAGGAATAAAAATTTTCAGTTAACACCATGTAACACGTATAGTAGTAAAGGATATCAAGGCAGACAACTGCAATTGGAGAGTTGCCTGAAACTATGTCGCAGACTAAGAAAAGTCCATACTTTTTTTGTTTTGGTAAATAAGAGAGTAAAATTAATATTATAAAGGAGGTACAGAACAATTAGAAGCAAAATTTGTACCAGTACTAGCATTCGAGGAATTCTTAAAAAATTAATGCTGGTACCGGTGCAAAGTTTGCTGTTTACAGCCCGAGGGTAACAAGTACCCATATTGTCCATATATAATATGCTTCTAACAATATGGGGAGCTGGTAGCTCTATATAAAAGTCCATACCTGAAGGTCTATGGGAACATTAGGTTTCTGAAGAACTTGGAGTGCTTTTTTTGCTTCTCCTTGCTGCACATCGACCAAAATGAACAAGAAAATCAAGATAAAGTTATTCACCAAAAGTCTAAACAAATGATATTGAGAAAGAGACAACTTAAGCGCTAATGCAAAGTTATCTTTATTTTCTCTTAGCGGATATTAATTTCTGTCTAAACTATATTACAGGTTTTCTTATTAGCAAGATCATACATCCAAGGTGAAAACTCTATCCCTTTAAGATTCCAAATGTCATCATCCCCTGCTTATATAAATATTTACATGATGTTTCAAATACGTAAATCCAATTCATACTAAGATGAAGTTGAGCATACAGAAAGACAAACTTTTAGAATACCTACTGTCATCTATACAAACAATTGTGAATTTTAAAAGATTGACACACACATTCCCTTCAAACAAAAGACACATAGAAGAAAGGGACATTAATACTCGATAAGCCGAAGAGATTTGAAATAGCCTAACCATAGTTAATTATTATATTTTGGCTCTAATAAGTCAACATCTTTTACGAGTGCAAGACGCCAGAAAGCAACAATGGATGTTCAATGAGTAGAAATACATGTCAAAAGCTAATGCTATAGATGTAACTTCTGAGAGTAGCCAGTAGCCACAGAAAACCACCTGAATATAATGGTGAACCACAATCTCATATTGCTCCTTCAAATTGGCAAAAAATACCAACTCATCAACTCTCCCATAGCTGCAAGTATCAAACAGAGGATATTTTCAGCAAACAGATTTCTGCACAGCTTGAGTCACTTTAGTATTGGGCATAAGTAATGTCATATATGCTTCTACATCATATATCTCAAAACTTTAATATATGTATATAATTATCTACCACCATCTTCAAAACTTCTTTAAGACCATTCAATGTTTCATTGTGTGCTCCATTCAAGAACAAAGTGGTACCATTTAATGTCTATTCAAGAATACATTGGTGAGCCATGATTGTAACAAAATAAAACCAACAAGTTAATGGGTACAATGCATAATATAAACTATCAGTTTGTCTTAGTTTCGCAAATTCAGCAGGAAAGTTTTATGAGAAAGAAATAATTACTGATTATCACACAAACACATGTACTATTTTATCCTTACCCACTAGAGGACACTTTAATGAGCAAGAAGAAACTACAGAAACAGCAATTACCTTTCCAGCAGTTTCATTGTTGTAGCTTCATCCAATACATCCTTACTGTCACTCAAAAAAGCACGAAACTCCTTAATGATTGATTGATACTCCGAGCTACTATTCTCAGAAGCACTGTCATCTTCCAATATTAATCGGTTTATCTATCATCATAAAGCGAAAAGGGTTTTAAGAACGAGTAAAATCATTTACAGGAGCATCGGAATGAGAAGTCTAAGTAATTTAGAAGTTATTAGAATACATTAGATTTCAGTCTACAGGTAATTTATTGACGTAACTGTTTTGAAGCATAGCATATAGCTAAGTTAAATATCAAGTAATCCATGCAATATAACAGAATCTTCCAAACTTTTTAGTGAAAGCAGATAGATGGCAATATTAGCCAGCAGAACTGAATAATTAACTTTTAAATTGCAATTTCTAGTTCCAATAGTAGCTAAATAAAAAGCAGTGATTCTTGAATAATAATGCATGTCAGCTAACAAACAAATAGACAAAGGCTTCACTAGAAGCATCTCACTAACAAATCAGGTAAAGAAGCAATAATTACAAGCAACATCAACCTAGAAGCCTTCTCAGCAATGCAGAACCAAGTGCAACCAATAACAGATGCTTAGAGAAATATCCTTCAGTGGCAAGAGTAATGTACTATGAATCACTAGATTTGGTTACACTAGAATGTATGGTTATAAGTAGATAAAACATAGAGACCTTATCCAAGTACAATTCAGTTGCCCAAGTTGAAATCATTGTTATTTGGCATTTATCATCCTTAGTAAGACTATCAAGCTTCCTCAGTAAGAAAGTTCTCAGGGCGTCCTGCAAGCAATAGGAAGAGCATTTAGTTGGAAAGATATCTGCTGGATTACCTGCTAACAATTGAGGTATAGCAGCGTATGGGAAACAGTAAAAAAAAAAAATTTAACCAGAAAGCATGGTACAGTACTCTGCCATGGAAGCACTCATCTAGAAACAGATCTAAATCATTTAATTTGTCTAAATCTAAAGAAAAGGAAAAAAAAGGAAAAAAAGGAAAAGAGAATTAAGTTGTTAACAAGGTCAAAAGAGTTTCTTTTGTTCAGAAGGATCATCATCAATTTTGCTAAGATTAGCACAATAACGAAATTTAATTTTTTTTCTGATGAACAATTATATGCAAGTTTCACCCAGCGGAAAAAAAAAAAAAAAATCATATGAAAGTTTAATATTTGGTTCCTCTCAGTGAATACTTTTTCATTTCATACCATCAACTTTTTTGAGACTCATGCAGTATGGAAGTCCATAACAACCGAAGCCTATAGTTTAACAAGCTAAAATCTTGAGCAGATGAATATCTAACCATCACCATGTGCTTAGGTCCTAGAAATGATACATTATCAAGCAAGAGAAAAAAAACATATGGCTTAAGTTAATATATACACATAAAGAATACTTCTATAAACCCCCAACCCAAGAACAACAAGTATACAGGCTCGTGATTGGCAGAAAATTGATCTTATAGAAGATGAGATATTCTATAGTAATTGTCATTGATTCAATTCACCTGATACGATTATTGAATAAGTCTTACCTGCTCGCCTATGCTAATAAACTTCAAAGTGATCTCCTCAAAAGATAACACATAGTTAATCTGCAAAAAGAATCTACAGTCTGTTAGGAAGTTGTCTCCAAAATTTGAAAATTTAACAGAAAGGTGCAGTCATATCTGCAAAATTTGGTAAGTTCATGCCAGAGAAGAATAGCTATGGAAAAAATAGTCATTGTCAAACAACTGACTTTTGCACAAAACTGTTCTTCTTAGCATTCAATAAAGCAATTCAAAAATCATATGAAGAGGTTACGTGAAACTTCATACTTATAGATTTAAGTACTGTGCTGGATAATCTGTCTCTGGCAAAACTCCACAAGAGTTCCCTTTTTATCAAAAAGGACCAAAAATGGAAAATATTCAGCATCAAAGACAGCAGCATTTATTTTCCTCTTTATACTCCAAACACTTCAAATTTAACCACAGTTGGCATGGCCCACATCATAGCAGCTAACATGCATCACTTTGTACTTATAATCATGAGCATGCTTTTATAAATTGCTCAAGTGAAGGGCAATGTTTGGGATTGCACAAAGCCACCAGGTAAATATAAAAGGATATTGTTCTTATCCCTCCAAAACACCAGTTCATACAAGAGAACAAAACAAAACAATAGATAGCAAGCACTTGAGTTGCTGCTTGTAATCAGATACAGAGCACAAGCAAATGAAAGGTGGAAGCATGCTAGATAGAAAAGGAAAAAACCAAGGAACTTCAATAAGAGAGTATCATAGGCTTTATTTGGATTGGCTTTCAGTTTAGAAAAAGTGAGGTTTTTTCTTCTTGACTCGTGAAAGTTAAATAATTTGTGAGAGAAGATGTGGGACCCAAAGTGAAAAAAGTAAAAAAAAAATAATAAATAAAATGGATTGAGATGCAATCCAAATAGAGCCATAATGCCATGTCAACAAATACTGTTATACTTTTTTTTTTTTTTTTTTTTGGGCTGAATACCAAATACTGTTATACTCTCTTTAGTGTGACACCAATTATCAGACAACGAACCGAGCAAAAAAAAGAGAATATTGTTTAAACTAAGCAAATGGTAGTGAACCAAGCAACACTAGTAACTTCACATCAATCACTTTCCCATCTTTTCAACTGAAAAGCAGGAGTAACAAGAAGTTACAAGATCCTATAATAGCTACTACACCCCTGAAGCTTGTCAAATGATAAATCTAATGTTAGAACATCTGATGCTTTTTATACAAGGGTGCCAACATATGGAGCTTTAGGATATAAAAAGACAAAATATTCCTCATATTTATCCACATAAAAATCCCAAATGCATTATCCTCCACTTTAAACAAACTGGTCTAGAATACAACATTAAAGAAAATCATTAGTTTACTTAGAAGGAAAGATCACTCGATATCTTTAACCTAGGTAATAGGGAAATAAGTAACGTATGCTTTGCAGACAACTAAAACAGCATTTCCAAAGCAAGAAGAACCACCTTTGCATAAAATGATGCTGCTCTGACAAAATCCTTGGCAGAAAAAGCAGCTTCAGCCTGCATGTTAACAACCTTTAGTCAAACTGCTGAAGGCTTCAAGATTCAATAATATTCGTATAACTTTGGCAATCATCCATCAAACTCATCAAGAAACATCAAAATGTAGAAGCATGCATTCGAGTTATTTGCAGCCACTAAATATACTACAACAAATAAATAAATTTATAATTAATAGACCTGCACTAGATAAACTTGGTCTCTCTGAAGGGCATCACGACAATTTGCTAAAGCTGCAGCATATTCCTTTAGGTCTAAGTACACTTTCCACATGTCTCGACCTTCATCATTCACAGATACCTGTATTTTCATTTGCAGACACAAGGTGAACTTTAGGGAGAGCGGTAGGGCCATAAAAACAGAAACCCAAAACAAATTCATACTAACTACACCTGAAAGATGGAGTTTTGGTCATATGCATAGAATAGTCCAGCAGATGCATCACTGCATAACCCAATAATACCATTCGAACCCGCATCAGGCACTTGATCAAAATAAAGTTCCTCCACTATCTGCTCACTAATTCTATTCACAACCTACAAGAAGCCGAAGATGGAACAAGCAAAAGAAATTAAATGGAAAAATGCTAGAATGCCTGTATTTTAATTCTAAATTTCACTCTACAGAGGGGTTTTGTAAGCATGTGTAAGAACAGAAGCAAAGATCTCAAGGGCCAAGATGACACCCAAGCACTGGAGAGCAGACCCTATCTCCCTATCAGGAGCATGGAAATTTTTTGGACCAGCATACCACAAAAGCACAAGGATCTTATGGTTAGCACAGTATCAAGTTTTAGGCTTTTAAGAAACTACTCTTTAATAATGTCTGATATGTATAGTAATAGGTAATTGCATACACATCTAAAGTTACATACTTTCCCTTCAATCTAGAGACATCTTACTGACCATAATTTTTATTTAAATAATCTACAAATTATGCTTTAGTATTCCATTTACATTTTCAGTTTTAGAATATTTCAGTTTTAAGCAACTGTTACCGTGCATAAATCATGATAATCTAGGACTTGAATAAGATAAAATGTCTGCTTATCTATTCCTGATTTTCCACAGCCAAATACACCCAGAAAGCAATAACATAACTTATCAGGTAAACAATAATATGAGCCGCATGTGTAGAGCAAGACTATGGCGCATACTTCTACGCATTCTAAGCAATGTACTGAATTCTCAAACAGCATTCTAGGGTAGGCTATCCAAGGAACAATTGTACATAGTCAGTACCCAAGGAATATAGTATGTGGCTTCTCAATTTCTTACAAATAGCAACGAAGGCATCAAATGACTGACTATAACGGATGCAAGGACAATTTTTCACAAGTTAATTTTCTCACACTCGAAACCAGTTAGAGAAATAAGGATCCTTTCTTGGGTTCTTTTTCCATTTTCTTTGAAGGCACACATTGCCATGACAAGAGGAAAATTTGAACAACAGAATCGGGGATGGTCAGGAACTTTCTCTAGTGGGGGCAAAATTTTATGCAATAAAGGAGGTTTCCAAGTTTTACTGCAGAACGTAGACAAAATGCTGTTAACTGTAATTTTTCTTTATTTCTGAATGCACCCATCATATTGTTGTTTGAAGAGACAAAGGAAAGTGGAAAAAAAGTGGTTATAATTTGAGGCTTCATAACCGAAGATAATAAGTAGAAAATCAGATGACGCATATAAACCCAAAAACTTAGAAACATTTTGTTAATGATCCAATTAAATGATTCAAGAGTCAAATAGTTTTAACATAAAAGGCTCTTGTTACCTATTTAACGAACTGGAGAAAGACGTTCTTTAGAATAACTAGACAAATGATAATGTGTATGTGATGAAGCTGGACTTAGTCCGTGATTTTGAAACTGAAAACCTAAACTTCAAAGAGTATTAATCCTCTAAAAGTGGAAAGGAAAAGAGAATAAAATATAAATGACCAAAGAGTGGATATCCATGTAATTACAGGTGCTTACCTTTTCCTAGTAACTATCCAAAAAAAGGAAAACAAAGAAGTTTCAATACCAAAGTTTTTCTGGAGCCACATAGGCATTACTTTTCCTTCTGAACTACAAGTGTAAACAATTCAAGTACCTTGCAGTGGGGTAGTGAAGAATCCAGCATTGCTTGGAAACCTTTAGATATAAAAACAGAACAAGCAGCTCTGCTTCCTTTAATTTAATGGCGGAAAAGAGACATAAAAGGATACAAAGATATAAAAGAAACTAACACCTAAAGGAATGACATGAACTAAAGTGAGGTAAGTTTATCTGCTCAATTTTAATCCATATTTTTCAAAGCATGTTCTCATTTGTAACTTGCTTATAGCAAGCCCCAAACTGTATGATCTGCCTGCAATATGTAACCAATAAATCAGCAAGATAAAATGTAAATGAATCTTTTGTTTACTCTGACGCACCTTAACCTTGTTCCCGATGAGAAGAAGAAAGTGAAACTCAGACACAGCCATGGAACTAGGTTTTACAGCTTCAGCTCCTTCCCCTAACTTTGAATAGTCCAAAAGAGCCTTGTTCTCCACAAAATTTTGATCCCCATTAGGAGAACTAGCACCAATTTTACAAGAATATGAGTAGGAAACAACTTAGTTCCGTTCCCCCCCACCCCCCTCTTTTTGGATGGGGGGAATGGGGTAGAAAAACATAAACAACTTAGCACCATACACACTTTGAAGGCTTTTTATATAAAGAAGGTATAGGATGGTAATACTTTAACAAGCAGCCAAATACATTGTAGAAGCAGAGAGAAGGTTTCTACAAATTAAGCAAGCTATATCAGCTCACATGGAGCAAGTAAAAGGTGTGGATGACATCTCTTACCTATGATGTGACCCAAAATTTAGACCACCATGATAGATTCCTGCTCCCGAAAGCCATGCAAAATGTACTGCTCTTCTTTGTTGTATGAAGAAGTGAAGTTCACTGCAAGAATGGCATATCATACTTCATGCCACTGAAAAAAAAAGCATAATGACTTAAATGTACATACACACATACATACAAATATACAAAAGTAAACACTATAAGTTTAGCAGCTTTCAATCATCTAATAATAAAACTTACTACAGCTACTTACTGTCTTCTTTTGAATTTTTTTCACTCTGCCTTATAAATCAACATACAAAGGTGAATTGAACTTAGTCTTTTCAAAACCATAGCAAAAGAACAAATAAAATACTTTCAGTCTGCCCCATGATCCTATGTAAAGAAAACAGTACATTGTGAACAAGATAGAAAGAAGGCATTCTCTCTTTCCTTAACCATGGCAAGAGATGCAAGTGTACTCGCCTGTTTGGAATCTCACCAGGCAGCTCCATAAAATGGACAGTGCGATCAATATAGCTGGCAAAAACAGACTGCGCCAAAGAAATTAACAAGATATCATCGAAAGTAAGTTGAAGAAAATAATTTCTGTCTAATGGTACACTACAATGGACTAAAAGAAAATAAAAAGTGAAAAAGAAAACTTTTGAAGCAGAGGGCAAGAGAAATGCATTACGAAATGGAACTAAAGTACTACTATAAGAATTTGCAATATTTTGCAAAAACCTGCCGAACAATAATGGTACAGATGAGAAGCAAAAACAAAACAATCATGCACGTGCACAAAATATGCCACATTTACATAGAGATGAGGTACAATTCAGTTAAAAGAAGTAGCATATGCAAGGAAGGTTGCCTCTAGAAATTTTTCCTCTTAATGTTCTCATATTTCAGTCTATTATACGAGAAATAGTTAAAAAAGAAATTAAAACAAGACTTCAATTCTTTTGAGAAGACAATTATCATTTTCTTCTATTATACTTTTTATGCATACATAAATTAATATATTGAAGTCCAAAAGAAAAGATTGGCCTCCTCTTTATTTCCACGTATTAACCCTTGTGCAGATTTAAGGGTTAAGCTTGCAAAAACATCACATGCCAAAAGTCTATTTTAGCATAGTTGGCAAACTGAGTCCTTTTCTGATTCCATGTGCATGATGATAAGCATTATAAGAAAAAGGTGTTGTATCTGGGGCCTCGGATACACACAAGAGAGAACAATTATGAAGTAACTGCTTTTTCTTAAATTTTGAAAGATAGATATTTTCTGGAGATGGCTTGGAGGCTGAAAACTATTGAGGATAAACATTCATTATTTACATGCATGAAGACAATCTCCAGAAACAATAATTAGTCATTGGGTTATCCAAATAGAATAGAGTTTATGCCAGATGATCAAACTCTGAACTGAAAATACCAGTACAAGAGAGGAAAAAAAGGATCAGCTGAAGCTTACCTCTAATGTACCTAATCCAGTGAAAGAGTAAAGACGTGTAGGAGTAACAGCCATCACATAATATCTGGTTCCATTATTTGCACTAGCTGTTTCCATCTGCAAAACAGCAAAAAGATCAATATTGTCAGGTCACTGCAGCTGCAAATGATAGAGGTAACATCACGTTCAAAGAAACTGTTTCGATAATTGAAAGGGAAAGGAAACGAAACAGAGGAACAAAAGTATTTTTAGGATCGTCATAATGGACAATTTCAGCACATATTGGAGACCAAACAAAGATTTTAGCAAGGGACATTAAAGAAGAAAGATGAACTAGAGCCAACGCAGGATATTTCCTTAATGGAAACCCAACTGATGAATATATTAAGGAAAGAAAGAATTGAACCTGTAGTCCTGTAAAAGCCTCAGGAAGTTCTTTCAACTCATATAGAAACTTGATGTACTTCTCCTTTTTATCCTTCTCATCCACAGCAATTTCATGAAGTTGGCCAGAATCTGTACCAAGAATGACTTCCCTAGTCGAAGCTGTTAAATAAAATTTTAAAAAAAGGTTATCTCACAGCTAACATATGAATCATTTGATAACATTCATCAAATGAGGAACAAAAGAAAAGTTTTATTTAATGCAATAAAATCAAAAACAGTTATAGGAAAGCCTGCCTTCGGTTATCTGCTGCCTATTCCAGGCAACAGTATTTACAACAAGACCCTTCAATTTGCTTAGCACACGAGGTTTTGTCCACTTTGCATGTGTATAAAATGTGTCAGCCCCTCCAGGGCCAACAATGGTGGCAATACAGTGGCTCCCTCCCGGGTCAACAAAGACTCGATGGATAGATTGTTCCCCAGGTCGACCAGCTGAAAGATCCATATCTGGAGCCAAAAAAACAACAATGATAAGAAACGTACTTCACCACAATCAAGATTCAAACAAGCTCAACAAGACTATAATCCTTCCCAAGAGAGAAAAACAAATATGTGAGCATAACATTTCCTTGACAGAGAATTGAAGGTAGCAAGAAAGTGAACTACAAGTAATTCCACCAAAAGCACGTATTCAACAATATGCTCATAGGGGGGAAAAAGTTACTCCCTTTTCGGCAAAGAAGCCAAAAGACACTGCAATTACAGACGGAAATTTTGAAAATTAAGAGGAATAGAAGCATTACCATAGGAATCTCCAACTCCAAAATCATGTCTAATGATCCATCCTTTACTTGTTCCCAACACAATAACGTCATTGCCGGCTGTCATACATGTAATTACTCCACGCCCTTTTGCAGCATATCTTTCAAGAAGATCTACTGAAAACACTTGCCGTTTGTGCTCCATTATCATGTATCTGCAATCAAATTATGAACAGTCTTGATTGAATATCCAATTAAACACAAACCCAAATAAATTCAACAAAAGATCAACACGTTTTTGAGGAACCATGATAAAATATAAATTAAAAAAAAAAAAAAAAAAAAGTGATCTTGAAGATGAATAAAGCAATTACATGTCCGGAAAATTACAACCTTGAAACTAATTATGCATTCTTGAACTGAAGAACGTATTCTTGAACAATAACCGATAGCACTCTAATTGATCCAATGAAGCAGAGGAGAAAGAATCTACTTCTCGTCTTTCCCCACTATTATTTTCTGTCTGAAGGATCAAAACCTTTTCCTGCAGTTCTGCACTCCGTTTACTACATTTTTTTATCCCCAAGTTCGAATATAATACGAAATTAACCCTCAAAATTTCAGAATAGTGAACAGAGACCCCAAATAAGCTATGGGCGACATAGAAAAAAATCCAAAATAATGAAAAGTGTAAAAAGCCTCAACGACTCTCGAATTTTTTGAAATTTTAATTTTATCCTCAAACTTTAAAACATTAATTTCTTATCATTGAACTACAATGATATATTAATATTTGCCCTTCTGCCAGATTTTTCTGTTAACCATTAACGGCCAATGTACATCTAACTAGTAGTTATTTTTTAACTTTTCGAGATTTTAGCTTTTGCCTCAAATTTTTTAAAATGTTAGTTTCTTACCCTCAAACAAAATAACACACCAATCTTTGTTCTTTCTTTAGGTTCTCTCGTCAACCCTTATCAGTTGTACGCGCCTGACCATCACATAACCCCAAATCTAAGGTTTTTTTCAGATACCACTTTAAGAATTCTTTTTCTTCTAGTGCTCTAAAATATAACTACATTCAATTAAGTCCCTTAAATAAATACATTTTTTAGGATAAGATTATAATTTAAATAACCATTTGAGAAACCTTTTTGTTGCTTGCCCATGCTTATTGGGGGTTGATAAATTACACGCGATAATATAAAATTTAGGCACGAAAATATTTCACTTTCAACCAAACACTTTCTCTCTCCTCTCTAAGTTCTCAAGACACCTGAAAATTTCAGATGACGATTCAGGCAAATTCAACCATTAAAATTTGTCAAAAAGGTTAGTATATAATTCTACACTCGTTTATTTACGTATTTAACTGTTTAAAATTTAAATATATATACCATACATGAAAAAAAAATAGTTGACATCGGTGGTTGTTTGCCCATGCCAACCGATGGTGTGATTTCTTCTTCATTTGCGCCAACCGATGGCACCAAGGATTAGGGCGTCGCGCCAACCGATGGCGCGCGTGGGAGAGGGGGGTTTGATGGGTTTAGTACTATTTACGCCAAGCGATGGCGTCATTGCACCCTCGCACCAAGGCGTGGCGTGGGGCAGCCAACAATCGCACCAACCGACGAAGCGGAGCATCTTTTATTTTTTTAAATGAAAAATAATCCTTTTATTAAATTTTTATATTATTAGTTTTTATTTGTTACCATTATGTTAATTTTTGAGTAAATTTTATATTATAATGTGTATATGTCAGTATTGATTAAACTTGTTATATATGTTAGTCTTAATTGTGGATTTAGGGTATGTTATTTGTTAAATTTAATTAAAATGTATGATTATGCAATTTTTATGAACTATTTACTTGTTAATGTTTTATTTAGTGTGAATTATTATTTAATTACTTATGAATTTTAGGATGATTAAAATTATTATTAATTATTTAATTGTTATTAGTTTAGGGTTTGCCTTAAAAAATAACGAAAGTTAATATAATAATATTTAAGAGAAAATAATAATTTTAACGAAATTTAATTTAATAATATTTAAGAGGAAATAATTTTAGTTATTTAGCCCTACACTCTAAATTGAATCTAATTTAATTAGGTAAAATTAATAATATATTATGATAAATTCCTAATAAGAAAAATATGGTAAAAAATAAAATATATTAAAATTTAGTATAATTAATGATTAATTATTTCATTGATTACAATTAAATAAATTCATATTTTAATGTAAAATTAATAATAAAAATTATACTAATAATATAAATAATTATATAATAGTTTTGGGATAAAAAATAAATAATATTAATGATGGTTATTTTAAAATTCATTTAGATGGATTGTGAGCAGCAAAAATGACGGAGAGATGATTTAGGGCCTATAGCAGATAGGAGTAGTCACACTCATTGTCGTACAGTGACAGCTTCATCTCAGGGGCTGAGGGGTAGGCATAGCGATTCTGACACATATACTACTCCTTTAGTTGTTGATCCTGATGGTGCAGGGTCTTCGATTCAGCCTCCTCCTATCCCGAGTTGGGTTCGTATACCTCACGACCCTTATACACCACTACATTATCCTGCTTCGACTACATCTTTTAAGAATTGACATTAGAAGGATTATTAAGGCTTTTATTTTTTTTTTACTAATCCTTTGCTATAAGATATTGATATCTATTATTGGCCTAAGGTACCAGTTCTGAAGAAAGTCGTAACAGATGTGAGTCTCCTCTCCAAACATTGGAGAACTTGGATTTGATAAAAGATTTCTATCGAATTCTTGAATTGTAAATTATTTTGAAAAAAGACTATATTTTTAAGTTTTTAAATTGGAAAGTCATTTTGGAAAATAAAATATATTTCCAAATCTAGAGTTTTCTCAAAGTTTTCAAACAAAAGGTTTGTATTAAATATTTATGTGTTTATGAGAATGATCTTCTATCCTGCCAATGGCATATCGCATTGTGCGTGGCTTGTCACCCATACGAAGGTGTTTCTAATCGTTGGTATTCAATATCTGGAATATTTTGGGATCTCAACCCATGGGAAAGCTCTAGGTCAGGGAAAGCATTAGGCTGACTGTCGCTTAATAGTATGTATTTACAGTGCGAATAATGGTTTTCTGCTAACATGACTCGGGTTAGGAGGTTTTAACCTTAGAGTAGTTGGAACTTGGACTTAGGCTGGAGAATACCCCTAGTCCTTTTAGTTCACTTCTAGATAAGGGGGATAATATTGAGAAATTACGCCCATGTCCGGTGTGAGGTTGGTTGACTGATTTAGAAAGATTCTGTTTCACGACGAAAGCTGCTTCTTTTGATATACTATTGGCACTAACAAATTATTATTATTATTTTCAAACTTCATTATTGTTTAAAAATAAGTTATCCATTTACTTTGCAAACAAGAGATATTTCTTTTAATTTCCTTATTATATCTCTTTAAAAAAATTACACCTGTACACACATACACTGAGACTCACTTGATGATTCTTTTAGCTCATTATTTGTTTTTTTTTTACTTTTCGAATCTGCATGTTAGATGACCAAGATGCGTTACATGAGATTATGCTATAATTATATAAATAAATCTTTAGCAAGACCTGGGGAGATTTCAGACTTGGAAGACCTTGTACCTAGAGACTAATGCAAGAAATATTAGAAAATAATGCTATGTTTGGCAAACAATGATTTAGCATTTGACTATATTTTTGTATTATTTCTTTATGTTTACCTGATGTAATAATACTTAATCAACGTTCTAGTGTAGTTTTATAAATCATTAGTATCGAGAGAACGCAAACATCCTACTCGGCCGCAGTGGAACCTAGCAGAAGGATTAGAGATGCCATATTGTAACATTTCTGTAATATTCTTAATTTTGTATATTTTATTTATAAAACCTATCAAATAAAAGATAAATTTTAAAGGGAAAGGGTAAACCTTGGGGAGACATTATATTATAAAAAAAAATATTACATGAGATGTTACAGGAAATGTTGTGATCTTTTGGGTGGAGAAAAAGTGCGACCCACAACGAAAATGGAAAGTTTTTTGATTGAATATCAATTCAAATAAACCTAAAACTCCTTTTGTAATTTTTCTCTCTCACAAATCGTATCTCTTGCGTGTAGATTAGCTAGGGAAAGTTATTACTCGTGTTTTGTTTACTCACAGACCATATTAGATTCTAAAAATTACATCTTTTCAAGATCTACACAAACTTCTTAAAAATCTCCACAAAAATATAAAGTAAAAATAACGAAAGAGAGATCAAATAAGATCTTTTGATTTAATGTGCATTCATGAAAGAAAAGGCTTATCTAATTGACATTTTATAGGCAAGGAGCTTAGAAATAGAATAGTGGTAGTGGTGATTAATCTCAATTGAAATTTGCTTCTTCACTCAAACAATAATTATATTGTTAAGAAGGCTCAATCACAATTCGACACAATCTTTTTCGAAAATTTCTCTTTGTTTATGGAACAATATAGTTTAGTGTTCTTGAGACTTATAGACATTGCAAAATTTTCCCTATCAAATTTTCTTATTTTCTTCCTCAAAATTAATCTCTGTCGCTAATAATAGAAAGAAAAATCACTAACCAATCTAGTGAAAACAATGAGATTTAGTCGTTCTAACTATCTTTTTATGATTGTTTTTCTTTTTTCTTTTTTTAAGATTGAAGACAATGGAGAACTATTGACGCAACGTCTCGATCACCAATCCAGTTGTCATAAGTTCTACATCAGGAAGTACATTAAGCAAAACATCCAAAGTACCTAATGAATATTAAGGAATTGACTAAAAAAGTACCAACCACCCTCAAACTATTTCGAATTCTGGAAGTTCCTCAATGTACTATTTCTTTCCATGTTCCTTGTCCCCTGAAATAGAAGTTTCATTAGTGGCACTAATGGAAAAGGAATCAAAAAAAGAAAAGAAAAAAACAAAGTACAAGGGAAAAAAACATAGTATATAGTCAAGGTGGGAATGCACGTCAAAAGGAAGTCCATTTAGTGTCGTCTTTTAGGCTTATTTATGTTTACCTCTCCTGAAATCTATTTAAACTACTTAGGAAAAAAAAATCTGTTCAGACTAAGAATAGATCCTCGAGATAATTGAACTACATTCTCCCTCTTGACTAACAAGCTATTAAGAAATTAATCCCCGGTGTCTTAATCTGTTAGTGACAATATATTAATATTAAAAGCCCTAAATGCATTTAATTCATTAGGATGCTTGAAAAACTGAAATAATCTTTTACCGAATATCAATTTAATAAATTAAAGGGATTTAAGAACAATTATCTATCCCAAAATTACTAACTACTTTTCTTTTTAAAAAATTCTTTTCACAAAGACTGCAAAAGATATTGGTAGAAATATGAAAGACTGATGCGAATAATTTTTGGAGAAGCTGCGCACAAGAGAATGTTGGACTGTAATCATATTATTAAAAAATTAGCGCGTTTTATTATGACAAAAAATATTTAATATATACAAGTTAATGATGTTAAAAGTTTATTGAAGTGTAACCAATTAGTTTGGATTATTTGTAATTCGATTGAAGAACTCTTTAAAAGAATTGAACATGTAGTCCTCTCGTAAAAGCCTCATTGGAGTTCTTTTAACTCATGTAGAAACTTGTGTACTTCTTCTCCCTTTTATTCCTGCAACACTCGCATCTAATAATCTTGTAATATTTAGAAGTTGATTCACTAGATAAGGAAAAAAATGAGAAAAATGTTGTATGGCAACTAAAGTCGATTTTGGAAAAAGCTTATAATAGAATCGACTTTAACTTCTGTTGACACCCAAAAGATATATGCCACGACGAGCTGGAAAGTTAAGTCCCCAAGCAAATGAAAAGCCATGAGCTAGTCCGAATAAGGATGGGTTGAGGTGAGGATTTGGCTAGCTAACCAGGTGGCCCCCTAGACGAGCTAGGAGGCACCTAATAGAACTGGGAGACGTGTTCGACCCGGTGAGTTAGGAATCAGGAAGTTGGCCGAATTGAATTCCTATATTCTTGCGGATATGATTTGATGTGGGATCAACCTCAAACTCATTTCTAACACCTTATTTCCCGGTCCAAAACGTGGAAAAGAAGACGGAGGATGTTGAGAGAAAATAGGAGTTGGAACACGGTTATAAAAGCCAAGGGAAGCTAAAGAGTAGGAAACACATCTAATCGTGTACAAAATACTTTTATATTTTTAGAGAGGGCTCTCCAGCATCCATCTGTACTCATCTAAACCTATCGAGAAGCAAAGAGACGAAGCAAGTATGATATCATAATAAGCAATAGGAATAATATATATAGATGTGATGACGAGCGAGAAGTTCTAAATATTGTGATGAGACACGTCTTTGATTTGAAGAGCTTTATAAACCCGCAAAAAAAGTCCAAAAGATTGGGTTCACCAGTTTGCCAGAGAAGGTCCAATCTTCCACTAGAAGGAAGAAGGGCTAAACGAACACAAAGGCCAATGTAAATCTTAACTTTATCCATAATAGAAAGCATACGCTTCTAAGTATAGGAATCAAAAACTCTAAAAATGCCCAAGTGGGAATAGATATGAATTTGATCACCATATTTAAAACACATAAAATGAGACCAGAGGTTATTTTTAGTACAAAACTGCCATCAAAGTTTACCAACAAAAGCAAAGGGATGATGGAGAGGAATTAATAATAATGCTATTATAGAGAGTAGGACGAGAAACGTTCTCCTAAGACATCGATGCCTTTTAGCATAACCTTCATAGGAGCCTCAAAGAAATTTGGCAAAAAGCCTTTCGATATCCCGAAAAACATATTTAGGGGGATTTAATAGCAACACGAATATACATAGTAATAGATTGGATAACATGCTTGATGAGAAAAAAAGACACCTCCTATCTTCTCTCTTCTTCCACACTCGGCCCACTTTTTACTTAAATTGAAACAACAAGAATAAATGATGTAGGATCGAAGGGAGAGAGAAGATAAAGATTCGAGAGAATAGTAAGGAGATGACAAAAATAAGAGGAGACAATTGCGATGAACAATGACAGAAAAAAGGTCGTTTGATCACAATTTTTTCTACAATTTTAATATATATATATATATATACAAAGAAATAAAATGATATAAAAATATATAAGTTGAGTTAGTGTGAAATATAATGAAGAAAGATAAAAGAGTTGAAGGGTGAAATATATTAGGAAATTTAAAAAGATTTAGAGAAATTAGAGGTGACCTAATATGGAAATTAAGTTATGAGTTTTAAAAATTATACATTTACCTTAGTATTGACAATCATAATTGAAACAGAATGTCCCTAATTGACAATTCTTCAAACTTGGGATATCTATTAGGAATTAAGGATCCATTTGGATTGGATTTAACAAAAGGGGGTCAATAGAACCAGCTCGGGAATTTAAAAATTAAGCGCGAAAAAATTTAAAAATTCTCATTTTCACCACAAAATTTCTCTCTCTACCTCCTATGCTTGCAAAATTCAGCAAAGAATTTCGCTCCTTTCTCTCTCTACCTCCTATGAGTGCAAAATTCAGCAAAGAATTTCGCTCCTTTCTCCCTCTACCTCCTATGATTGCAAAATTCAGCAAAGAATTTCGCCCAAAGGAGCGAAATTATTCAAAAAATTTCTCCTGACCTGGCGAAATTAAATAAAATTGTAAATAAATAAGTATAGATTGATGTACTGTTTTTTTAAAAAAATTTTTAAAGGTCGAATTTGTGTAGATCTAAGATTAAATTAGTTAGAGTTAGAGAGAAGTTAGAGAGGATAGGAGGTAGAGAAAAATTTTGTAGAGAAAATGAAAATTTTTGAATTTTTTTGCATTTAACTTTTAAATTTTTGAACTTATTTTATTGACAAAAGACCTACAATTAGTGTCATAATATTAGAATTTCTTTAAAATGTAAATTAAAATGAAAATAAGTGCTTTTAGATCTTTAAAAATACGCAAAACATTCACAAGAATCGCTTGGATTGGACGTATGCGCATAAAATTTGCAATTTCATCAGGTTAACATAGAATTTCGAGCATCTTTTTCAATTCGACTAGTTTCTTTGAATTTTAAACTGATAAAATTATAAATAAATGAGTATAGATAGATGTATTATTATTTTTTTAATTTTTAACAATCAGATTTGCATAAATTTGAAATTAAATAAATTGTTGTTAGAGAGAAGTTAAAGAGAATAAGAGTTAGAGCTCTGAGATTATACCTATTTTGAACGGATCGCGGCAACTGATCGCAGAGCACCTGGGGCGAATTCTCCGGCAGAAAAGCTTGTAAGCTCCACCAGCATGCCGCCGTGGGCAAGCTTAAAAAGCTGCGTTCTTTTCTTTTTATTTTGGTTTCAGTCCAGAGCTTCTAGGGGAATTAATGGAAGCCTTTTCCATGTGGATCAAAGAGGTGTTGACAACTGTACATTTAGAAGGATAAAATTGTCTTTCCAAATTTGAACTCTTAGGTCACAACCACTAGGTGCACAACCCCATGATTTTGTTTGTTTTGATTGTTTCAAAAAGGAAAAAATGTATGCTTTTCCATTTCTGCCCCTTCTCCAAACTTTTTATATGCCCTTGTAGAATTCTATTAGGACTCAAACATGGAAAAAAAAAAAGCTTGTATCTTACCTCTCTACAGGAGCCCTAGGTTGAGGAGTAGATAGATTTCTTCTTCTTTTTTCAATCTGTTTCTGAAAAGAAGGAAGTTTTTAATTGATTAGTTTCAGAGATTCCATATTGGTTTGATAATTTTCTTTTCAGCTAGAGACTCTTGAGGAAAATTGAGTTCATCCCTGAGATAATTGAAACCCCACTCCTGAACTGGTAAGTGCGCTTTTCCTGGGTTTCAATATGACTACTGATATCTGGGTCTTTTAAAATTAGCTTAATTTTCCTTCGATTTGTTGCTAGTTTGAAGTATCTCTTGAACAATGGGGAGAATAATGTTAATTTCTTACAGAATTAACCTAAACTGAATTATTTTGCACTTGGAAAAAAAGAATTATTTTTCTGCATGCAAGTGTTGTAATTTCTAGACTAGTCATTGTTGTATCAAACTATCAATTCCATCTGTTGGTGTTTCTTTTACTCCTATGTGAATGTTTATTCTGTTAATAGACTAAATCTCTGTTATTTTTTATGGGTTTCCCGGATTTCTCCAGAAAATAGTAAGTTTATACTGATAATTGTTGACATTTCTTTTCTTAGCAATTATCTGAAGTTCTCTTTGGATTAAGCAAATATATGAGTTAGCTAGAGTTTTTTTTTTTTCTTGGGAGATATTATTACCTCTCATGTTTCATAGTATGAGATAGCTTTATTTGGATTGGCTTTTATTTGAAATGAGTTTGTTTTTTTTTTTCTTGGGATCAGTAAAAAGTTAAATGGTTTGTGAGAGAAGATGTGTCATGCAGAGTGAGAAAAGTTAAAAAAAACCTTTGGATTGAAAACCAATCCAAATAGAGCCTATGGGTTTTTGCGCAGATTAAAAAACTTTGAAACCATTGTGCTTTTTAATTCTAAATACTTGGGAGGAGTGATTTGGAGAGAAGAGAAGAGAAAGGGAAAGAAATGGGCATTTCATTGGGACTTTTTAGGGGAAAAAAGGGGAGAAGTGGGAGGAATGAAACTCCACCACTTCTTCCCAAAAGTGGGATTAGAGGGAAAAGAAACTCTCAATTTTAGTAAATAATATTACAAATGCCTGAAATACCCCCTAAAAGCTTTTGTTATAAAGTTTTATTACACCCAAGTCCCATTCTTCTATCTTAAGCGTAGTTTGGATGGGATGATTTGGAAAGACGAGAAGAGAAAGGGAGAGGAAGGAAGCTCAGATAGGAAGTTTGAGTGTTTTCTTATGGAGGGAAGGGACAAAAGGGAGAAATGGAGGAAAGGGATGAAAGGGAAAGAAAGTTGGGGGTTTTAAGTAAAACTTTTAGAATACCAAAATGCCCATTGACTTGTCCTGAGAGAAATTTTAATGACATCCAAGTCCTCCTATATAATACCTCATAATCAAATGTTATTTAGATACTCCTCATCACATCATTTTCTTCCCCTTCTTTCTTAACTCCCAACTAAAAAAAAAGAACATTTCTTTTCTCTTCCATCCAAAAATCCTTATCAAAATTTGAATAAATCACCTCGCATTCTTTTCTCTTCTCTCCTCTTCTTTTATCTTCGTTTCTATTCTCTCCTAAACTCCCAAAGTAGGCTATATCTAAAAGGATATTTATGTAAGTAATTTTTCATCATATCCCTTCCTTCCTCTTCTCTCCTAACTCCCAAATAAAAAATGGACACTTATTTTCTTTTCTATCCAAAACTCTCAAACAACATTTGAATAAATCACCTCACTTTCTTTTCTCTTCCCTAAACTCCCAAACTAGACTTAATAATTTTAAGATCTGACTGAAAGAGATATTGAATAAATGATTGGTGGCGATTACTAGATAGAGGGAGTTTAAGTAAATAGAGGTATTATTGGCCAAAGAAAAAAAATTTAAAAGGAAAAGTATCTTGTATTTTGAAACTTCGAAAAAAGGTAATAGTATCATTATAGTATGAAACTGGGGAGTAGTGTATTTGATATTTCCCCTAATCTAAATTGAATATCTACACTTCACTTAAATGAAAAAGTTATTTAACTAATTAATGTTTTACCACCTTACCCATAAAATGTTCTCTTGCCATTCAAAATAATGTCAATTTTAGGTGTAAAATTTTGTTTCGTAATTTCATTTTTCACATTTCAAAGAGTATTTATGAACCATTTTTTTCCAATTCTATTCTTGTCTCTCTCTCCTTTTTTATTTCTCTGATCTCTCTTTATAGTTATGATGGTTGTAAAAGACACATTGTGTACTTCCTCCGATTCAAAATAAGTGTCTTTGTATCTGGAAACTTTGTTTCATAAAGATGTTATCTTATACCTTTCAACAAACATTTGTTATGCTCTTTCTAATCATATCCTCTCTCTCTCTCTCTCTCTCTCTCTCTCTCTATTTATATTCGCCTCTCTTCTTTTATATTTCTCTCTCTATATTTATAAAGGGTATGAAGGACACATTGTATAAAATATTTTTTTGAATTCAAAACACTTATATTTGTGCAAGAAGCTCAAATGACAAAGTGAATTGGAGGGAGTAAAATACTTCATTGGTTTCAAAACCCTTAATGTGTGTGTAAGGAACTAAAATGACACTTGAACTGAATCTGAGAAAGTAGAAGTGCAGTTATAGGCTTATGGCTTCAATTGTTTTCTGAAGAGACTTTGAATTCCATAAAGTCAATCAAAATCTTGGTAGATGATCAAATATTTGGAAATGTTGAGTTTTGTCTTGCTTGAGTTGATTCTCAAACTCGAGGAAGATGCAACTCTCGATTCAACATGCTTTATTCTGATCAGGGATGGTAAGGGGGCAGGGTGGGGTGGGGACCTTAGTCCCCAGCCCCGTCCTCGCCTCTCCTACCTTGTCCCCATCCCTGCCCATCCCCATGCTTGGGATGAAAACTGTCACCAACCCAACCCAACCTCCCCAATCGACCTATCCCCGCATATGGGGATGAAATTTAGCCCTATCCCCGCCCCACCCAAGTGGAGAATTAGGGACCTATGGGAGGAATTGAGCAAAATTTTTCAATAAGCCTATTTAATATACCACAAAAAAATAATATATATACATATTAACGTATTTACGTATGTGTTTATAGTATAAACACAAACACGTGTGTGTACATCTTTAGTATAAACATGCATAGATTAAATTGTAAAGAAACTAATTAGATAATTTTGCATATTATATTCTACCCATAATAATTTTTTAATTTTCTTTAAGACAGAATGAGAAAATTATATTATATATTTACATAATATTATATTACATTATATATAAATATATAAAAAATATAAATATGTAGGTGAAATGTGATCCCTGTCCCTGATCCATCCCCAAGGTTGGGGACAAAATTCATCCCCATCTCCACCCATAACCCAGTCAAACTGGGGTCAATTGGGTCTAGATGGATTGGGGTTGGATGGTATCCAATTTGACCCGCCTCATTGCTATCTTTAATTTTGACCAAGATCTTTATATACCATAGACTTCTGGTAATTTGTTTCCGAACTTATAGTTTTATCGTGAACTACTCGTGTATTGTTCTTATCACAATATTCGAGAAACCTTTATAGACGTGCTATTTCAATTCAAATAAGTAGCTGAGGAACTTGGGATCTACTTCAATTATTAGATTGTTGGTCAAGAATCATTCATTATAATGGTTTCCATGAATTTCTCCTGGTTATGTAGTTTTAGTTTTGATAGGTGGATATAAAGCAATTACTGGTGCTATACTTGGTTGGGAGACCAATGCAGCAGCAGGGCTGCTATGACAATTATTTGGTTGCCTGTAAAGAATCTAAGCCCTGCTATATGAGGGAAGAATCTGAAGAGAACAGAGGTTCAAGTGCTTTAAGCACTGGTCCTCTTGGTCGAAGTGTTTTGGATCAAGAGGAATCTCCTGTTGATGAATCAAGCCTTTGTTCTACATCACCAATATGTTCGGCCCCCCTTTGTCGGCAGTTCTGGAAAGCTGGAAACTATGAGGATAAGCTTGCTTCTAAACCGACCCTTCAGAGTACGATACTGCAAATTTTTTTATATCTCACATGAGGAATCAACACTTGCTTTGTATGTCCATTAACATCTTAAAATAATTAAGTAAGATGGAGGAAAGTGATAACTAAGCACATTTTGAACCTTGTGTTACCATTGATCCCTGGCTTGGGTTTGTTAGTAACATATCTTTGTGTAATGAACCCTTAGTATGTAATCGGTGAGGCATGCATTCAAACATGCATTTATTCCTACATGACATTTGCTTTTGGTGGACAGAAGGCACTGGGTATTTGCATATTCACCCCAAATTCCTTCATTCGAATGCTACTTCTCATAAATGGGCCTTTGGTGGTACGTGCAGTTCTCATTATTCAGTACTCATGTCATTCATGCATAGATGATCAATTATATGTTTTGCATGTCCTATATTATCTAACTAGGTCTATTTGGTGGATGCTATTTGCAGCAATAGCAGAGCTTCTTGATAATGCTGTTGATGAGGTAAAGTTCTGCTCATAACTTCTATTGTAAACCAACGAATTATTATAATTGCATATCTTCTTGTTCTCTTTCTTTTCTCGTCAAAAGGGATACTTAAAAAGAAGCTTTGCGTGTTACTTTGTTAGCTCTCACATTGCCATGAGGTCGGATCAGATAAACTGATGTTTACATAAGTTGTCTTGCTCTGCTGTTACTGTTCTGTACGACATGAAATGGGATGCTTATATAGACATATGTCTTACTTAGAAGTGGGAATTGACTTCCTGTAATTTTTCTTTTTCTATTAAAAAATAAAAATACGATAACTTGGATTTTCTGAGGATAAGTATGTCATTCTGAATAACTGCAGAAGGGGGTTGAAAAAAGAATTGATCATACATGCTGCCATGGGTTCGTGTTTGGGGATTTAATGTCTCAGGAGCTTAGGATGATCAGTTCTTTACGTGATTAGAATAATATCAGGGTCAAGAGATTTAAGGTTTAAGAAGTTCTCAATATGGTCTTACTTCATTGATGAACCAGTATATGATGTTTGTACTACTTTGACAGTCTAACACTTTAGCTTTATATGTATCCATTGCCTAGATTCAAAATGGGGCTACCTTCGCTGTTGTAGATAAAACATTGAATCCAAAGGATGGAACTTCAGCTTTGTTAATTCAAGGTACTGGGTGTTTTCATTTTCAACTTCTGATTCACCATCTTGCAACTACTGTTATGTACATTGTTAATAGTGGGTCTGAAACTTGTCAATTTGCTTTTAGATGATGGTGGTGGAATGAAACCAGATGCAATGCGCCGCTGCCTGAGTTTTGGTTTTTCAGATAAGAAGTCAAACTTAGCTATAGGCCGGTGTAAGGAATTAAGGTTACTGTACCTATTTTCTTCACTTCTTTTCTCTACATATTAATTTTTAATCTTTCAGATGGAAATGGCTTTAAGACCAGTTCTATGAGGCTTGGGGCAGACGTTATTGTGTTCAGCCGTCATATAGAGGATAGGTTTGTGTAAAATTACTCTTGCTTGAATTCCATCTTTCCTTATGTTTCTTCTTGCTATTTTTTTTTTCTGGGACCGTTTCTTCCTGCTATTGATAACATGAGCATACTCCTTTTCCACTTCAATTGTCTTTTGGTTCCACGAGGCATGTTCATCTACAATGATATTCAGTGAAATAAAAATTATTGATGAAATCAATCATGCTTTTGTGTTATGAGTGCATCATGCTTCCCGAAAATCTCAAATGTTTATTTTATCGCTGATGTAATATAATTGGAATTGGTCTTATCTTGCTTTGATGGAGAGATAGGGAGACGAGGTCCGGGAGGGATTAGAAAGATTTGCTCTTGTTCAAGAATTATTTTTTACGTTTTTATAATTTAAGTTTTACTAGTGCATGATCTTAGTAAATTTTGTGTTTCCAGAAAAGATTGTGTAGCAAACTTTTGACGATTTTGGCATGGCCAATCCATACTCTCAAAGCCAATTGACTACAATGAAACTTTTTTTGACAACATAATAAAGATATGCAAGAAGGTTGACCTGGGAACCACTAGGGAGTGCTTTAATATCTACTGTGTGGTAGGATCCTGGGAATTTCTATTAGATTCATGTTGAGGTCCTTTAATCACGAAAAGCACGAACTTAGAAGCAAGTTAATGACAATTCACTATAAAGCAAAAACACGCAATTGGCTATTTGTGCGAAATAGCTTTCCTTACTTCCTCCTTTGACATCTGCATGGCTTTTATTCTTATATGCTCTGATGATTACTGCAAGATAACCATCTTAAGACACTTCCAGAGCAAACTCAATTTGTTTCGATATTTCATGAGTAGGAATGCGCTACAGCTTACTAAATCAGTTATTGGTCAGTATGGTAGATTGTAATATAAAGAAATGTCTTTCCATGGCTTTTGCATTTGGGAATGGAATTATTTTAATCATTTCAGCTGTTGTACATTTCTCATTGCCAGGAAATGGACTCAAAGTGTTGGTCTTCTATCTTATACATTTCTGACGCAAAATGGCTATGACAGAATAGTGGTTCCAATGGTGAGTTTGCAGATCGTCTGTTCTAAAGTGAGGTCTTGTATATATGCTGGAGCTTTCGTCCTTTAGTCTTGCAGTTAACTATTCCAATCATAATATTATTATCTCATTCTTTTTTTTTAATTTTTTAATCAGTATTATTATGTCATTTTCTTATATTTGATTTGAAGGATTTCGTAGTCATGAGTTGTAAGTATTGGGTCTTTCAAACGTCCTTTTGAAATTTATAAAGATTCATCGAAAGATATAGAGCAAAAAACAAGAAAGAGAGGGAGGAATATCTTGTCTAAACCTACATAAGCCTTGAATTATATTGATGTAATTCTTTGGTATATGCTATAGACAGAAAAATCATTACCTCTTCTCTTCCTGTTATGTTGTCACCTCAACTGTTTGTTTTGCAAATATTCAAGGATTGGTTGTTCTGCATCCCTTGTTCCTTTAACAATTTCTTTAGTGATGAAATTTTACACTGTTTTTGTTCTAAAGCCATGTTCTGGGATTTTGGTGTAGGACCTTCCAATAAACCTCTGTGGTTTTTCTATAAAACTAAGTTCCAATCAAAGAAATAGACTTGATCCTTGATCCACCATTCTGCAATTTATTTGTGCTTATGCATCATTATCTGTTTATACCATCATTCGTAAATAACTGCCAGGAAAAGTCCAGTAAAAGGCTGCACTGAAATCTAATTTTTTTCTGGTAAAGTTATATTTACTATCAAGGCCTTCTCTGAGGATCTCTGAGTTCTAGTGAAACTTTCAGTGTGTTATGGGTACTTTGGGTGAGAGCATCCACTTATTTGGCTTTGGTGTGATTAAAGATGTAAGAAAAGAGAACAATAATAAAGGATGAGTGATCGAGAAAGACTGACCATGCATAAGATCAGTTTACATTTGCATTTCTGCTCTTCTTGTCAATTAGAGGTATCTTATGCCAGGAATAAGCAGATATTAGCTCTTCTTGTATAAGCTTTTACCACATATATATCACCTTGATCTTCAGTGGCTATTCCATTGCTCATTTAAAATTTGTTATATCTGTTTTCTGTGTTTGGATATTCTTTATCCTCCTCTCATGGTGGTATGAACATGAGATTGCACTCATGGAGCATTCAGGACTGTTTGTCAGTGCCATTCTGCATTATATGCATTTTGGTACAGATGTGATTCTCTATATGATTGTTCTCGAAAATGGTACATCGAACGTATACTGCTAAAATTTTCCTTTGGTTTGTTTCTTTTACACAGGTTGATTATGAGTTCATCTTTGAAACCAACACGTGGAAGACTTTAAACAGTGAGGAGCACCATCAGAAAAATCTTTCATTGTTACGACGGTGGTCTCCATATTCCACAGAAGCAGAGCTTTTTAAGCAAGTAAGCTGGAACTTAATAGTAGCATGCTTATTGTCAATGCTCATTCTGCTTCTGAATATTTCACCTTGTGCATCTTGTTGTTACTGCTTTGAATGTTACATCTAAAACTTGTTTTGCCTTATTGGAATGAAAATCCATCATTCATTTTCTAAGTTTCCCTGTTGTCCACTTTCTTGGCCAGCTTGAGGATATTGGTTGTCGTGGCACAAAGGTCATGATCTATAACTTGTGGTGCAATGAGGATGGAAGAATGGAGCTTGATTTTGAATCAGATGCTGAGGTTTAAATTAATTTTACCCTTTGAGTTTGCAAAATGATTCTGCTGCCAAATTTGGCGTTGTAGTTTGGCTTCTTGTGACAAAAGTCATTACAGGATATTCGTATTTGTGAAGAAGCAAATAAAAACGAAAAAGGTAGGATGTCCGTGAGTGACCAGCATCTTGCTAACCGTCTTCGTTTTTCACTCCGTGTAAGTAATAATCTTTGCAGTGGATCTTTTCAGAACTTTCTCATCTTTTTGCTTTAAACATTTATAATTTTAATATGTGTGGCATTAATTCCCGCTTTCTCATATGCTCCAATAGGCATATTTGTCCATCTTGTATTTGCGAGTCCCAGAGAATTTCTACATGCTATTGCGTGGCAGAATTATCGAATATCACAATATTGCAAATGATCTCAAATATCCAGAGTTCATCTTGTACAAACCTCAAATTGGTGGCTATGGGGAGGTTGGATATACTTCTCAAATTCCTATATGTTTGATTCAGTTTTTATGAATTAATTTGAACTTTCCTTGACACCTTTGATGCTCATACATTCATCTTTGTTGTTTATTTGTGGTCCTTGATATGCTTCTTTAGATATCAGCCACACATTTAGATTCTATAAATATCTAAGGGTGCATTTTTGATTGAATTTAAAAACAAAAACAGTTATTCTTTTGCTTTGGACCCAACATTCTCACTCACAAATACTTTATCTTTTACGAATCCCAAGGGAAAAATCTTCACTTTTTCTAATCTTAAATCTAATCCAAGTGCACCCTAAATTAATAGTTGCAGGGATACATTATAAGTGCTGAGGCATTTGTAAAAGGAACACAGTTTAAACTTGGTGTAACTTATCACCTTAGAGTTAATCTCATTTATCAATAAGAATGTTCATGATCTCTAGTTACTGTGAGTATAATAAATTTCCTGGCATTCTTTGCTAACTCAGTAAAGGTTCTATGCAAACATGCAGTGAGGCCACATGCCAAACTAGGCATTTTGTTAATACATTTAAACATATTTATGTTATGAATGTACTGTTGCTCATCAGATGTCCAAACTTTCTTTGCTGGATTTAGGGACAAGTTATCACAACAATTGGTTTCTTAAAGGAAGCACCAGATGTGAATGTGCATGGTTTTAATGTCTACCATAAGAATCGTTTAATATTGGTTAGTAATTTCTCCCCATTTTATTTCATTTTAATTTGTTGCATCACATCTTCAGCATCTATTTTACCTCAGAATTGTCTGCTCAAAAGTTTCCTGTACTTGGGACAGTTTTTGCAAGGATCTGTGTTAATCTAATTGCAGAAGTTAGCAACAGCATTAACTTACAAGGATTATTGTTTAGAATCTATTGGACTACCCCTTTTTTTCTGTTCCACCTTACATTAATACCTGACCCCAACCACCCATAGGGAGTACTTGAGAGAAAGTTCTGTTCCTTACTCTAGTATCTTGACTTTGTTTCAAATCTTGTCACAACTATCCACTTAACCTGTGGATGGTGATACGTTAAAAAGATTGACTTGTAAACATTTCATGGCAGTTTAAGGTTATTGTCATGCTTGGTTGAAAAATGTTGAACTTTCTGTTCTTGAGTTTTGTAAAATATTAATTGTTTCTGAGAATGTATGGGTCCAAAGCCAAAAAAAAAAAATAAAAAAACTGTTTTTATTTTAAATTCCAATCCAAGTGCACCCTAAGAGTCTTTAAAATGCTTTGTTCAAGTCAAAATAGGACATTCAGTTCTACACAAATGGACTGCATGTATTTCATTTTTTTAATCTTATTTTGCAGCCATTTTGGCACGTGGTTAGTTATTCTGACAGTAGAGGAAGGGGTGTTGTTGGTAAGAAGCCTCTAGAGCCTTTTATTTTACCAAACTGGTTCCTGTCCGACTTGGCATGACTAGGTCATAAATGACTTGATTCTCAGGTGTTCTGGAAGCAAATTTTATAGAGCCAACGCATAATAAACAGGACTTTGAGAAAACACCAGTCTTTCAGAAGCTCGAGCAACGTTTGAAAGAGATGACTTGGGAATACTGGTAACTGTTTTGCTTTATGGGCCAAGTAGCAAATGCATCTTGATTGGCGCTCTGTTGATAATTTCCCTAAATGCATTGAGATTTCCTTGAACAACAGAATTTCTATTCTTTGTGTGTGTATTCACATGTGTGTTTTTATCTTTTGTTGCTTTTCGTTATTTTCTTTGTATGATTTTAAGTTCTATGCTACTGAAGTTCAGTTATCCCTTATTTCCTCCCACAGAAGCCATTGCTAATTACTTTTTGTTTTTTTTAAAAGGATGTCTAATGTTGAAATACGGTGCATTTCTGGGTTTTTTCAGGGATTATCATTGTGGACTTCTAGGCTATCAGGTTAAGAAAAAACCTCGGACAATGACTTCTCAGTCTGACTCTGGGCAACATAATACTTTTTTTAAACCTGTTCTCTTAGGCAGAGATTCCTCTGCATCTTCAAATGCAGAAATATTACCATCAGGTGGTGCCAACCGGCGACCAACTGCTAATTCTTCTGATTTCTTGACTAATGGGCAACATTCCTCCCACTTTGACTCGCAGAAAGGTACATGATTACAGTAGTTCTTTACTTTGAAAAAAACTTCGTGTTCATGCTTGACAAGTATATACATGCTTCTGATTGTTTAGGAATTCCATCAAAAAGAAAAGCACCTGATCATCTATTAGAACCTGAAAAGGTGAGAAGGAAGTTGGGAATACAAGCAAACATAATGGTGCCCAATCAGGAAATTCTGGTACACATCTGAATTTGATCATGTCCTGTGGTAGTTATCTTGTGTTGTTGACTTGGCGCTTCAATAAAATCATAAGAAAACATTCCTTACATATGCTTGCACTTTCAAACTTTAGTTCAATTGATAGATAAAAGGAAACTGAAATCAAATTCCTGTGATAGATGTAGCCTGCCCTGAACTGAGATTTTAATAATCAAACGTGTTTAGTTGAGTTACTTTGGTGCAGTTAGAATCTTTTGTTTATTTGAACCTACAAAAAGAGACCAGAAGCTGTAACATTTGGTGTTTGCAAAGACTTTCCTCATGCTTTTCCCTCTTTTTCTCTCAAAAGTGTTGTGTGTGTGTTTTCCAGGGTATGTTTGTTTTTTTGTTTGTCTTTTTCCTCCTGTGGGGAGGAGGGGAGCTCGGATCATCTATACCACTTTATGTACCACTCTCTTTACCACTTTTTAATTTGATATATTTTATTAATAAAACCTAATAAATAAAAGATAAAACCAAAGGGAAAAAGATAAATCCTAAGGAGAAAGTATATTATAAAAGTGAAGTGGTACAAAGAGTGGTACACAAAGTGGTACAGAGTATTCTGGGCCAGAGGAGGGTGTTGGAAGTGTCTAACTTAATAAGGAGGATAAGGAATCACTATAATACTGAGTGGAATAACCTTTTTGTTTTCTGAATATCAAAAACTGTGAGGTTGAAAAGCATTTAATGCGGAAATCATACTGTCTGTCAGAATGGGAGGGAGAGAAAAGGGTCCAGAGAGAAGAGAAAATGGAAAAGTGTAGCATCTTTTGCTGCCACCTCTACCGGTGTTGAAGATGATACTTGGGTGTTTAACTGGATATATGTGCTATAATAACGGGGTTGTTGCAGCAGATCTAGTAGGGATCGATGGGGGCAGAGAAGGTGCTAAACCATAATAGTCTATGGACATGATGCACATTTTACCTTATGAATGAGTTTTACAGTTTTTTCTGTCTTCACTGCCCACAGCATCATGAAGCTGCATTCTGTTCCTGTAGGAATTGGCAACTTCCAGACTTTCATGTGTTTCTTTGCCTCGTTTTTCTACTTTGTCTTACCTTTAGGCCCTTTTGTTTGTATTCACTTCTGGATTATGCAAAAATCACGTATATCTGCTCCTGTTCTCGTCATTCTATTCTAACGTTTTATATGAGTTTGACAACAATTGTCTTGGCTGACAGAATAATGTGCTAATGCTTGCGTTGCTTTTGTGTAGCCTGTCCCGGATGGTACTGCAAATGATTTTGAAAATTCAGAAGCTGCTAACTTGATTGAAGAAAACAAAAAGCTACGTGCAAAGTAAGTATCCATTAGGTGAAATTAAGTGGTACTTTGCTCTTAATGTTAGGGTGTGATTGTCCACTAAGAGCCAGTCTCTAAAGGTTTGCTGTGACAATGCTATGGTGGAAGTCTGGACAAAGGAATTAGGAAAAATGATTTAGTCAAAAGTTAACAATGAGTAGCTTCTTATAAAATGTGATGTGAAATTTAATCATTTTCAAGTTGCTGCATCACTTGTCAATGTAAAATGTATAACCAAAAGTACTTGGATATTCTTAATGACGAAATGGTGAGGTAAGAAATCAAATTACGGATAGTATGATCATGAAAGTATTTTAAATATCACATAAAGATGATTGAGTTATATACCTTCGTTTATAGAAAAAAAAAGAACTGTCTACTTTCTTTCATTCCTGGATGAAAATCTTGAATTTTATACTAAGTAGGTGAACAAAGGAAGTTCTCATGAAGAGTCACTTTTACTTATTGAACTTTAATAGTTTAGTTACTTGATAACCAGAATGGAAATACAAACTAAACCACAACTGTTCCACTTTCCTTCAATTGTTGGGAATTCAAGTTTCCTTATGCTATTAGTTTAAGAGTAAGGTAAAATAATTTGATGCCGAACTATAATCTGAAAAGTTTTGTGAACTGTGGAAATATATTTGGGAGAGGGGTTTAAGGATATGGTTGTCTTGTGTAATTAATGGTTGCTTGATTTCATCATGTATTCTTTTGTAAACATTAGTCTTTCTGTCAATTGCATAATACGAAGGATGAACTTTGTATGCATACTGCAAAAATGAAATTTATAACATATTCCATGATTATGAATTCCTCACTTTCTCTGTTCTCCTTTTTATTTCATAAAAGACGTGGATCTCTTTACACTTGAAACTGTGGCATGACTTGTGTATTTGTCTTTCTTGTTTGTGCTTTTCAGATGCTTAGAGTACGAAAACAGGAGGGAAGAACTGAATCTGAAGGTACCGTAGACTGATCTATTTCTCTCGCTATTAATACCATTATCATTTTTTAAGTAAAAAGGATTAATATTGGTGCAACAGGCAGGCTGCTTCATTTAGATTTGCACATTTTGTTTCAGAGATCCATAAATAGGCTTTTGGATAGCCTTCTTGCCGTTTGCATTATAGTTAAGAAAATTGGAGAAATGTTGGTAGTTCTAGGTGCCTTTGAGCTGCTGAAAGATTGTTAGATCACTGTGAAAATTATTATTGATTGATTGTGAAAAATTACTTCGGAGGCTAGTAATCCTTAAGCATTACTCCCGGCAGAGTTGAAAACTGGTAAAGCATAGTACATGGAAAAGAAAAATCTGTACATAACGTAAATTGATTAAAATTTGATCTATAATGGATGAAATAGCCGTAATGGGACTTGGCCAACAATGGTTTGAACTGTCCTGTACAGAAATTGTATTCTCAAGTATCCATTTTACTAAAACCGCAATGACATTGTCAACTAACATACTCCAGCTATTGTGCAGGTAGCTCATCTTAGGATAGAACTAGAGCAGGCAAAACATGAATATTCTCACTTGCTTGCTGAATCAAAAGTGTTAGAGATAACGAAGGAAGAAAAACCGGGATAACTAGATAGTTGTTTCATGATTTCTTTTCTCTTTGGTGTAAATACAACTGCTTGTCAGTTGTCGGGGTTGCATTCTTTAGGGTTTAGCATGGTTCATTAATTTCTATGCTCTATGCTGTTGTAACTTGTAATGATAATTCTCAGCAGTAGTTTTTCGTAAGTTTTTACTTGTATCTGTAAAGCAATTCTGGAAATCAGACTTTGATGAGGCGAGGCCGTTGTAACAGAGATTATCAGCAGCAATTCCTTGCGTTGAAATTTGATTAGCACAATCTAGTGCGTTCGTTCCAATCGTGCTCTGATACCAAGCGTCACAAGGTTGTCTTTCCCGAAAGACAGTAAACCTAAGTTTCTTCCTATTTTTTGCGGGCAAAGCCCAACTTTTATATTACTCGAATACAAAGGAAACAGGTATACTCTCTTTGCCAAAGGGAACTAGATCTATGTCCTTAAAGGTGGTGGACTCCGACGGAAATTGCTTCATGAGACACTTGGTGCTTGCTGGGCTGGTCACCTCGGTATGGGAAGAACCCGGGCACTGTTGGCCAGAAAGCTCATTTGAACTGGCTTAGATGGGCTTGATTTAGACGCCCTTCCTTTTCTACTCTCTGGATAAAAGCAATCAGCAGCCTTTTCTTAAAAAAAGGATAGCCGGGGTTCTGTTGGCCAGAAAGCTCATTTGGCCAAAGATGGAAGCAGACGTCGAAGCATATGTAAAGTCTTGTCATATCTGCTAAAAGACAAAGTAGAGTGCCAGAAGAGGCAAGCTTGTTACAACCTCTGCCTGTACCAGATTGCCCTTGGCAGTCCATTTCTATGGACTTCATCACTAGATTTCCTAAGGTTGATGGGTTCTCTAGTGTAGTTGTGATAGTGTGCATGTTTTCAAGGAGTTTTTGTAGCAGCTCTAGAACCATGTACAGCCGAAGTGACAACCACCTTGTTCCTTAAGAACATTGTGAAGTACTTTGGTTTGCCCAAAGATATTGTTAGTGATCGAGACACTCCTTCCACTGGACGATTCTGGACAACTTTTGTTCAAGTTGTTGGGCTCGGAACTCAAGTTTTCTACGACTGCTCACCCACAAACCGATGGTCATATAGAAAGGATCAATGGATTGTTAGAAGAATACTTGAGGCATTATGTGATGCGAGTTAGAAGAATTGGATGGAATTACTTGACACCGCCCAATTTTGCTACAACTTACACAAGTCTTCATCTATGGGTTTGGGTCCTTTTGAATTATGTTATGGACAACAACCCTTGACGCCACATGTAATAACCTTGCAGCATAGTATCAACCATTGTCCCGCTGCATATAGGTTGGGTCGTCAAAGACAAGAAATGATGGATGAAGCCAAGGATAGCGTTGCAATAGCCCAACAGAGGATGAAATACTCTGTTGATTTGGGACATCAGGATGTGGAGTACAAGATTGGCGATCTTGTAATGTTATGGGG
The DNA here is from genome assembly GCA_028651295.1 of Catharanthus roseus. NCBI lineage: Eukaryota > Viridiplantae > Streptophyta > Magnoliopsida > Gentianales > Apocynaceae > Catharanthus > Catharanthus roseus. Next base: position 1,553,664 of record JAPQWS010000069.1, read on the forward strand.
TTTAGCCCACAATATGGAAGAAGATCAATAGAAAAGAAGTGCACAGAGGTCTTATTCCGAAGTTTGATAGTCCCTTTGAAATTAGTCAGAAAGTTGGGAACGTTGCTTATCAGTTAAAGCTTCCAAACGGATTGAAAATTCATCCCACTTTTCATGTGACTTTCCTCAAACCTTATGTGAAGGATGAGGACGATGACAAACGACCAGAAGTCCAACGAGCTCCGCCAGTCATTCAATAGCAATTTGAGAGATGAATTAAGAAAGTTTTAGCTCACAAGACTGATGCCCCAGGAGCCCTGCACAAGTGGAAAGACTACTTATTCCAATAGAAAGGTGATGCCATGGACACGACTTGGGAATGTGGAAAATCCTTATGGCAGTTTGAGCGCAAGTTGAAAGAGCACTGGAAGAAAAACCAAACACTTTGTGTTTGGTAACCCTTCGGCACCCATATGGTGGCAACCGTAGGCGCTTGCCTGGCACACTTTATGTCGTGGCAAGCACTTGTAAGGAAAACGAGTGTTGAGGAGGCTTTGAGCAAGCTCTTCATAAGTTAGCAAACTGAAGACCGAAAGACGAAGTCCTGTGCCGTCATCGGCAGTCTTTTTCGGCAATCAGAATGCACATAGTGTGCATGTCATATAACAACCCCCGGAATGCCATACATTGGTGCCTAGCAAGACACTTTTACCACTCAAATGAACGACCTATAAACATATTAAAGACCCCTTGGGCGGTTGTGGGCGGTTATAGGCGGTCGACAGGCAGTTGCAACCGCCACCCACAAGCTTCTTATGAGCAAGGACAGTTTGAAATTGCCACTGCCATCCTCCTATGTATGTGGGTGTAACTCAGCGAAATCAATGGGCGTGTGACTCAGCTAACCTCCTATCTAAGATTTTTGTATTCCCATGTAGAGAAAAAAATCTACTATAACTATATTATGGGATTTGAAGTTGGACGTAAATTAAATATACATTTATATGAAATTTACAAATTTAAATTTTAAAATACTTTCATTTTAGGTGAAAAAATTCTTTAATTCAGAAAGTATCATTCCTCACAATTAATACATTTCAAAATCACCATTAAACATCTTTACCTTTAGCCATGACCTCTTTTTTTTAATTTTATTTTTTTTTGTAAAATTAACTCTCCTATTTTCTATTCAAATTGATGAAGAAAAGGGGAAAGAAAACCTAAAAAATTACATGTACATCCATAACTTTGGAAAATGCGTTCAGGTTCTAATGGAGGACTTGGGATACCTATTGCGTTTAGCTTATACCTTCAGTATTACTATATTGAACTCGTCCATTTCGGTTGTAGTTTTCATATTCTGGTCGTGTAGTTGGTGGCAGCTTTGATCTTCATTGCCGGCACCGGAGAAGATGAAAGAGGTCGCACCTGAGAATTACATTTTCTTGTATATGTTCTCATAACCATATATAGGTATCATTTCTAGCTTCTTCTATTCTCATATTCAAACCGCGAGCAAAAATTTCAGATTTCAGCACTCTTGGCATATTGGTTTTATGGGTTTACTGTTTTTTAATTTGATTATTGAGAATGGGTTTTGCATAGTTAGTTATGCTTCATTTCATGAATTCTATTTTAGATTAATACTTCTTTTGCATTGCTTTGTTGTCAATTTTCTGTAGGACTGAGTATAGATCGGAGGAGCACTGTAGAATTTCCTAGTTTAAACCAACACGAAAGAAACTAGTTTTCGTAGAAGAGTTGGTATGGCTTATGCTGCTGTTAGTTCTCTCTTGCAAACATTGCAGCGTCTGCTACAATTCCCATGTATACTTTTACAGGTCAAGAAATTGCATATTGAAATGTTGTTTGGAAAAATTCGTGAAATACAAACGCTTTTTGATGATTTCTCAAGTTCAAATTATCGGGAAAGCACTCTATTGACAATAGAAACGGCGCTTAGAGGATATAAAATGGAACTGGGATACTTGATTCTCAACCTCATGTTGGATGACAGAGCTCCTCTCAAATTAGATGATAGAACTGGTCTCATGTTGGATATGTTAGATAGGAGACCTTCAGATGTTATGAAGCAGATTAGGAAAAGGTTAATTTATGATGTTTACCATAGAACACCAAAGACAGTAGAAAAGATACTGGCAGTACTAGAAGAAGTTCCGAAAATGTTACAAGACAATGATTGCATTGAGGCAGGGGTAAAGAGGTTTTCTCATGATATGACCGAATGCATTTCAAGCATTGACAATAGTTCATCTGACAGTTGGTTACAGCCATCTTTTCTTCAACTAATTCGGCAGCTAAAAATTGTGTTTCGTCATTGGGACAGCCAGAAGCTCAAAAGGGAGATAAATTCACTCAATGCAGAGGCTATGCGGATAATGGATCTATCACATGATCTTGGTTTTTTATTGGGAGTTCTCGCAGACTCTGCAAATGAACAACAAAATCATGAGGAAGAAGGAAGTATGTCGAAATGCATTAGTAATGTTGTAAACAAAGCTGAAAATTGTCTTGAGGAACTGTTGTTGGATTATTCAATTGAGTCAAGCATGAGGACTTTAGTCACAGGCGAACTGGGATTACGGATGATAATAATGTTCTCTAGGACATTGAGCAAAGTGATGTTTGATGAGCAGAAGGGCATCCAGAGGGTTTTGTTATCCACATCTCAAGAGATTGACTCCATCAAGGTAAAGCTGAAGAAGATAAATGGTGATTCCACGATTCTTGGCATCAAGGAGTTGCAGGCTAAGGATACATCAATGGAAGGCTCAAGACATGATTTTAGAAACCAGGACATTGTGGTAGGCCTTGATGATATCTCAAATGACATTGTAGATAGACTCACACTTACTGGACAGATACCTAAACTAGAAATTGTAACAATTACTGGGATGCCAGGAATTGGGAAGACAACTCTGGCTAGAAAAGTTTTTAAGCATCCTTATACTGCTCATTATTTCTACTGTCATGGCTGGGTCACAGTATCTCAAGTTTACCGAGTGAGAGATTTGTTGCTAGGCCTTTTGTGCTCTGTCACGCAGCCCACGGATGATATCTTCGAGAAGAAGACAGAAAAAATTGCCGAATACTTATATAGAAGTTTGAAGGATAAAAGATACTTGATTGTCATGGATGATATTTGGACTGTCAAAGCCTTTGATGATGTTAAGAAATCTTTTCCAGATGACAGAAATGGAAGTAGAATAGTGTTGACTAGTAGACTCAAAAGTGTGGCTATCTCGTTGAATCCTAAGAGTCCTCCTTATTGTTTAAGCCTTCTATCTATAGATGAAAGTTGGAAGCTGCTGCAAGAGAAAGTGTTTGGGAAAGAAAGCTGTCCCCCTGAGTTTACAGATGTCGGAAAGCAAATAGTCAAAAAATGCCAAGGACTACCACTTAGTATTGTTGTTGTTGCTGGTCATCTCTCCCGAATCAGCAAGACAATTGAATGCTGGAAAGATATAGCAGATAACATTAATTCTTTGGTGATAACTGATCCAGAACAGTGCTTTGAAATTCTTGCGTTGAGTTACAACCACTTACCTAATCACCTTAAAGCCTGCTACCTCTACATGGGAGTTTTTCCTGAAGATTGCGATATTGAAGTTAATAAATTGATCAATTTATGGATTGCAGAAGGCTTCTTGGATTTGAAGTCCACAAAATGCCTGGAAGAAGTTGGAGAAAATTATCTGGAAGATCTGGTTGATAGAAGCTTGGTTTTGGTTGGAAAGAGAAGTTTCAATGGTAAAATCAAAACATGTAGTCTCCATGATCTCCTCAGGGAATTATGTCTAAGAGAAGCAAAAAAACAGAGTCTCATGCATGTGATAAGAAGAGATTCCCTGAGCTTTCCAGATGACATAAATAAGGAATATCGTGTCGTTTTCCATTTTTATAGGGACTTTTACAGGGAAATTGGCTCAGTGCTATCAGTTCCATCCATGAGATCTGATGACATAAATAAGGAATATCGTGTCGGTTTCCATTTTTATAGGGACTTTTACAGGGAAATTGGCTCAGTGCTATCAGTTCCATCCATGAGATCTTTTCTATGTTTCAGTGTGGGTTCTGGTTATACACCAAATATATTTTTCTCATATTTGTGCTTCAAGTTACTGAGAGTATTGGACATAAGTTTTCTACGCTTTGATAATTTCCCAGTTCAAATACTCAATTTGGTTCTTCTGAGGTATCTTGCTCTTGTTGTTACATACGAGCTACCTGCACAGATTTCTGAACTTGGGAATCTCCAAACGTTGATTATTCATGGACCCTGGATCAAGAAACAAAGTGGAAAATCCCGAATTCTGTCATTGGCATACTGGCATATGCCATGGTTGAGGCATCTCTATATTAGTGTGGCAAGTTGTTTGAGACATCCCTCTATTGCTAAAAGTTTTCTTGCAAATCCTTTGGCTTTTAAAGACCTGCGAGCACTATGCACGATTAATCTACGAACATTAGCTGCTATTCAACTTGGAAGTTGCAGTAAGGAAGTTTTTGAGGTAATGCCATACTTGAAGAAATTAGAAATCTACGAATCCAAAGGCGATTACAATGCTGAGAGGTCATTCTACTATCTTGGCAATCTTGTTTACTTGCAACAACTAGAAACACTGAAATGTTCCTTCTACAAGAGAAATCGCATCACAAGGCAGAAAGTATGTTGGGATGCTTTTCCTTCAACTCTGAAGAAATTGTCTTTAAGTTCGAGTTATCTACCATGGAAAGATATGACCTCAATAGCAAGGCTACCCAACCTTGAGGTGCTGAAACTAAAAAACTATGCATTCCATGGATTTGAATGGGAACCCAAGGAAGATGACATATTTCTTCGTCTAAAATATCTGCTAATCGAGGAGACTGATCTAAAGTGGTGGATAGCTACTAGAGATTACTTCCCAGTTCTGAGACACCTATTGCTGAGGACTTGTGACTTCCTGGAGGAGATTCCTTTCAGTATAGTAGAAATTCCAACTCTGGAGCTAATTGAGTTACACGACTGTAGCGAATCTGCTGAGCTTTCGGCTGAAGAAATTAAAGAACAAGTTGATGGGGTGGATGTTCATATCTTCAGTGAACGTGTGAAAAACAAGAGCCTTAACAAGAAGCCATTAACTTCTTGATCATTGAATTGGATGGAATATTGAACAAATTTGCATTGGTTACACGGTTTCATATACAAGAGTTATCTGGACCAGCACCAAGACTTTGTTGAAGAAGAAAGCTTTGATGAAGCCATTAGCGGCTGTGGTCTAAGGACCCTGAGGTACTATGAGTTTACACATTAAAAATCTAAAAGGCCAGCAAGCACCAAGACTTTGTTGAAGAAGGAAGCTTTGATGAAGCCATTAAAGCACCAAGACTCTGTTGAAGAAGGAAGCTTTGTTGAAGCCATTAGAGGCTGTGATCTAAGGACCCTGAGGTACTCTTGAGTTTATATATTAAAAATCTAAAAGGCCAGCAAGCACCAAGACTTTGTTGAAGAAGGAAGCTTTGATGAAGCCATTAAAGCACCAAGACTTTGTTGAAGAAGGAAACTTTGATGAAGCCATTAGAGGCTGTGATCTAAGGGCCCTGAGGTACTCTTTGAGTTTCATAAATTAAACATCTAAAAGGCCAGGAATCAATGGGGGGTTTTGAGCATCACAAGATCCTGTGTTACCCCTAAAGTTTACATAACCCTTATTTTGTAGTTACATAATTGTTTCCTTTATTTTCTTGATTGGTTATTTCATATTTGTTCTTCTGATGAATTCTCATGAGAATTGATTCTGGCTTTTTTTTAGATTCGGTTATTGTAAGATTTGTAATTTTCTTTAAGATTTGTGGAAATGATATCAATATAACATAGTCCAACATATACTAGAGAAAAACAATGGATCAACAAGTATAATCAAAAGAAGCCAATAATTAATTTATAATTAATGTATATTATATTGGATTGAAAGTACAATATATTTGAGACATCCACCAATAATGAATATTCTCTACTCCAATCCGTAATTTTCACTCTATTTCTTACATTGCAGACGGAGGGGTCGCTGGAGGAATGGCCGGAGGAGTTGCTGGAGATGGCTTCTCAGGATTTGGTGTAGATGGAGGAGTTGCCGGAGGAGTAGCATGAGATGATTGAGAGGCACATTCATGATATTTAAGTCTGTAAAAAGTGCGAGTATATCCAAAGCAATGCCCTTGAGGGAAGGTTGTAGCTTGTACCATTTCACAGCATTCTGGATTGCTTGTGTTGAATGATGGAATACGGCCAATGAATTTCACATCACAAGCCTTTGCAAATGGACATTTTGGTGGTGCTGGAGGAGAGGGAGGTCTGTTATTGAATTTTTTACATGCAAAATTGAGCTTCAAATAAGCAATTCCAAATCGTCCAAAACATATTCTCTTAGCATTGGCAACTGCTTCACAACATTCTGATGAGACTCCAGATACACATGTTCTTAAAGCAGGTGGACACAAAGGGTTTTGACCATGACAAAATGAAACACAAACGGAGAGAAGAAAGAAGAGAATGGCTAAGTTCTTTGTCTCCATAACTTATAAACTATTTCAGTAAGAAAATTGTTCTTTGATTTGTGTGATGAAAAAGTACATAGAACTTGTGGTATTTATAACGTCCATTACTAATAATATATGTTTCAGAAAAACAATAAACAATATATGATATAATGGAATCCCTATCATTAGTCATTAATCTCTATCCATTGGCTCATATCATGCAATTAAAGTTGAGTAAAATACCAACTCCCTCCAATATCAAGGATGAAGTGAAATTTCTTTTATATTTATGTAATTTCCTGAAAAAAAAAATTAACCCAATTTAATTTATTCAAAACTCACCTTCTTCAAAAAGTTTGGCCGAAAGTTGGATAAAAACCCAGTTTGGCTGAAAAATTATTGCTGTAACCTTGAATTTTGTTTTCTTGGTTTTTTTTAGAAAGTTTTCTTGGTTTATTTGACATTTTTAATTGATTTAAAAGTTTTTATTGCTTGATAATTTCAATCAATTAAATTTCAAATTTAGCTATTTATCATATCTATAGTAAACTTAAAAATATTCATGATGATTTATTTTATAAAAAAGTTCATTTTTTACTCCCCTAAAAAAAAGTTTTTTTTATTAGCATTACAATATTAGGCGAGTCACTTTTTTATATTTAAAAAAAAAGAAATTTTACATATACCCTTACATATGATAACCGAAAAGATTATCATAGTGGTATAATTCATTAGAATTATAAATGGGTTTAAATTGAAATGTGATTTGATTGAACATTATCTAGTTTATTTAAAAAATAATATTTAAAAAGTAAACTAATAAAAAAAATATATCTTCACCATATAGATTATGATAGAGATTTTGTAAGAGTTTGTCTCGTTCAAAACTCAAATTAATTAATATATTACCCTTTTTATTTAATTTTAATAGTATTTAATGGTCAATAATTTTTTTTCTATCCATTAAAACTCAGTCTTCCTTTTTTTTTTTCCAAATTTAAATAGTTAAGAGATAATGGATTTTGAAGACTTCAATTAAATCACTACCACTAAATTCCCCACAAACCCTAAACCCTAAATAAAAAAAAAAGAAAAGAAAAGAAAAAAGGCTACCACTAAGGTTTTTGATATTTTAAAAAATTCTATCCTAAATCCTTCAGAGTTTCTCGAAATTCTCTTATATTAATCTTGAGGACAGTTTATTTATTAAGTTTTCTAAGTCATACTTTCATATTTAAGCTTTCTCATTTAGAAAAAAATATATATGTAAGCTTTCTCAAGTTATTCGGTAGAAGGGATATATTTTTTTGGGTTAATTGCAAAATACCTTTTAAGTGGAAACTTAAAAATACTTTTTCTAAGTTGAAAAATAGATCGGTTACCCTTAAAATATGTAAAATATCTATGTTGTTAGCACATGAGGACTTTAGAATGGCCCTATCACATTTTCCAGTGATAAAACAGTTTTATTACATTTTTTTAAAACAATTTTAGTTCAAGAATAAAAAAACAAAAATGAGTTTAAAATGAACTTAGTAAATAATATATTTATTTTAAAAAAGAAAATTAGTAGATAATATAATGGCATTTTTGGTGAATTTTCTTTTAATAAAAATAGTTTAAAACAAAGCCCTAAGGACACCGTGGCACTCATGTTGATAACCTTTTTTCTTTTATGTTGTTTCATAACGTTGAAACTTTTTTTGGGGAGAAAAAAGACTTATTTTGCTAAATAGGAAAAAAATAATTAAAAAAAAAGCAATTGAAACCTTTGTAATTTTACCCATAAAAAACTTTGTAAGTTACATCTATCAATTTCTAAAATAAATATTTTCTTACATAGAAAAAGAAAATTTAAAGGAACACTTATGTTGAAGTTTTTTTTTTTTACATTAGAGGAGGAAAGTGTAATCTTTGCCTGATAAAAAAATTTTAATTTTAATAATTAAGTAGCATTTAAATTAGAATTTCGTCAATACCATTACTTTTTTATGTATTGAATTGTCAAAAATACAAATTAAAAAATGATAATTAATTTGCTATTTCAACCTTTTAAAAGAGGTCCCTTATATTAAATTTTCATATTTAACTATTATAGATTAAATAGATATGGATAGATGTACTTACTTGCCACATTTTAGCCAATTTCATGGATTAAATTGACATCATGTGTCTAGATCCTTTATTGAGAATCAGGTCTAATTTCAGAGACCAAATTGAATTTAACCCTAAGTAGGGATTTGTAGAAATGACATCAATAACAATGGATCAACAAGTATAATCAAAAGAAGCTAATAACTAATTCATAATTAATGAATATATATTATATTGTATTGAAAGTACAGTATATTTGAGACATCCACCAATAATAGATATTCTCTACTTCAATCCTTAATTTTCACCCTAATTTCTTAATCCTTAATTAATTGTGGACAGAGGAGTTGCTGGAGGAGTTGCCGGAGGAGTAGAGGGAGATGGCTTCTTAGGGTTTGGTGCAGATGGAGGAGTTGCCGGAGGAGTTGCTGGAGGAGTTGCCAAAGATGGTTGAGAGGCACACTCATGATATTTAAGTCTATAAAAAGTGCGAGTATATCCAAAACAATGCCCTTGAGGGAAGGGTGTAGCTTGCACCATTTCACAGCATTCTGGATTGCTTGTGTTGAATGATGGAATACGACCAATGAATTTCACATCACAAGCCTTTGCAAATGGACATTTTGGTGGTGCTGGAGGAGAAGGAGGTCTGTTATTGAATTTTTTACATGCAAAATTGAGCCTCAAATAAGCAATTCCAAATCGTCCAAAACATATTCTCTTAGCATTAGAGACTGCTTCACAACATTCTGATGAGACACCAGATACACATGTTCTTAAAGCAGGTGGACACAAAGGGTTTTGACCATGGCAAAACGAAACACAAACAGAGAGAAGAAAGAAGAGAATGGCTAAGTTCTTTGTCTCCATAACTTATAAACTATTTCAGTAAGAAAATTGTTCTTTGATTTGTGTGATGAAAAAGTACACAGAACTTGTGGTATTTATAACGTCCATTACTAATAATATATGTTTCAGAAAAACAATAAACAATATATGATATAATAGAATCCCTATCATTAATCATTAATCTCTATCCATTGGCTCATATCATGCAATTAAAGTAGAGTAAAATACCAACTCCCTCCAATATCAAGGATGAAGTGAAATTTCTTTTATATTTATGTAAATTACTGAAAAAGAATTAACCCAATTTAATTTATTCAAAACTCACCTTCTTCAAAAAATTTGGCCGAAAATTGGATAAAAACCCAGTTTGGCTGAAAAATTATTGCTGTAACCTTGAATTTTGTTTTCTTGGTTTATTTGACCTTTTAAATTGATTTAAAAGTTTTTATTGCTTGATAAGTTCAATCAATTAAAATTCAAATTTAGCTATTTATCATATCTATAGTAAACTTAAAAATATTCATGATGATTTATTTATAAAAAAGTTCATTTTTTACTCCCTAAAAAAGGTTATTTTTTTATTAGCATCACAATATTAGGCGGTCACTTTTTTATATTTAAGAAAAAGAAATTATCTAATTTTTTTTTATTATTAAAATTTTACATATACCCTTACATATTACAACCGAAAAGATTATCACAATGATATAACTTATTAGAATTATAAATGGGTTTAAATTGAAATGTGATTTTGATTGAACATTATCTAAGTTTATTATGAATTATGATTGCATTTTATCAGAATTATGGTCGAAATTTTTGAATAAAATTTAGTCATTACCTCAATCTCTTAGTTATCAATAAGCCTTAATTATTTATGTAAGTTTTTCTTCAGTTAAATGAATTGTCTTTTATTATAACTTAAATAAATCCAATTAATTATTAATCCCATATGCTAATATATGTGATCCATTTTTTATTTTTCCTTTCAAGTGGGCTACTCTTTAAAAAATAATAATTAAAAAGTAAATTAACCAAAAAATATATATATCTCTGCCATATAGATTATGATAGAGATTTTGTAAGAGTTCTTAATCTATTAAAAAAAAAAAAAAAAGCCCTTTCCTTTCTCCTTTTCATAATTCATAATAATAAGGTAAGCATCCCGCTCTCGATTCAGAGCTACTGCTTCAACAATCAACTGAGCTCATCAGGTTAAGACGTCGACGGAAAAAAAGAACTCCGTTCTTTAGAAGTAAATCCCACTAAACTACATTTGTACGCTTGACACGTTCAAAACTCAAATTAATTAAGATATTCACGTTTTTACTGGTCAATAATTTTCAATCTTCCTTTTTTTTGTTTTCAAATTTTAATAATTAAGGGATAATAGATTTTGAAGACTTCAATTCGATCACTATCACTAAGTGCCCCAAAACTCTAAACAAAAAAAGAAAAAGAAAACAGCTTTCTCAAAATTCTCTTATATTAATCTTATGTTCCCCACAACCCTAAACCCTAAACCACTAAGATTTTTTTATATTTTTAAAAATTCTATCCTAAATCCTTCTGAATTTCTCAAAATTATCATATAGTAATCTTGAGGACCGTTTATTTATTAAGTTTTCTAAGGCATACTTTCATATTTAAGCTTTCTCATTTAAAAAAAAATATATATATTTAAGCTTTCTCAAGTTGTTCTGTAGCAGGGATATTTTTTTTTGGTTAATTGCAAAATACCCTTTAAGTTGGGGTTTAAAAATACTTTATCCTCCAAGTTGAACAATAGACTGATTACCCCTTAAAATATGTAAAATGTCCAAAATACTCTTTCATATAAGATATGATTTCTTATGATTTGTTACAAAATAACCCCTAAAGTTTAATATAAATTTATTTTAGTCCATAGCTTAATTTATAGTATGATTTATTACAAAATACTTCCACAAAATTTTAACAATATATTTTTAGTTTATATTCTTTAAAGATTAATTATTTAACTTAAAAAACTTGATTATTTAAAGAAAATTAGTATGTTAATTTTAAATTTAATTCAATGAGAAAATTAAATGTTCGGAAGTAAAATATTAAAATAATAGACAAAAATATAAATTTCTTTAAAGTTTAATAATCGATCTTGAAAAAATATATGGACAAAAACAAATTTCATGTAACTATTTTGCAATAATAGTTTTTTAGTCTATATTCTTTAAAATGATTATTTAAATCAAAATAAAAATATTTTATCTTATAAAAATAAATAAATCGTTAGAATTAACTATAAAGAAAAAAAATTAGATTTTTGCATATTATTTTAGTGCTTTACTTTTTTATATTTCATTAAATTAAATTTAAAATTGCCTTACTAATTTTCCTAAAATAATCAAAATTTTTAAAGTTAAATAATCAATTTATAAATAATATAGACTAAAAAGATTATTACAAATTTTATGGAAGTATTTTTCAATAAACTCTAACTATAAATTAGGCTATGACAAAAATGATTTTGTATCAACTTGAAGGTTTATTTTCCATGAAACATAACTTACATGAAAGGGTATTTTAGACATTTTACATATTTTAAGGGAGGAGTAAGAAAAGCTTAAATATCATTAAAATAATATTAATTTTATAAGTTACTAACCTTTTTATCAAAATTAATGATTAGTTTGGAGAAAATTTACTTTTTCAGTTCGTAGAAGCTCACAACTGAAAATCAAATCGAATTTTAATATATGAGAATTGATTTTGCCTTTTTTTTTTGTTTTTAGGTTATGTTATTGTAATATATGTAATTTTCTTTAAGTTGTCTCCAAAATAGGAATTTGTAGAAATGACATCAATATAACAAATACTAGAGAAAACCAATAGATCAATAAGTATATTGAAAAGAAGCCAATAACTAATTTATAATTAATGTTTATATATTATATTGGATGGAAAGTACAGTATATTTGAGACATCCACTAATAATGGATATTCTCTACTCCAATCCTTAACTTTCACCCTAATTTCCTAATCCTTTTCTTACATTGTGGACGGAGGAGTTGCTGGAGGAGTAGAGGGAGATGGCTTCTCAGGGTTTGGTGTAGACGGAGGAGTTGCTGGAGGAGTTGCCGAAGATTGTTGAGAGGCACACTCATGATATTTAAGTCGGTAAAAAGTGCGAGTGTATCCAAAGCAATGACCTTGAGGGAAGGGTGTAGCTTGCACCATTTCACAACATTCTGAATTGCTTGTGTTGAATGATGGAATACGACCAATGAATTTCACATCACAAGCCTTTGCAAATGGACATTTTGGTGGTGCTGGAGGAGAAGGAGGTGTGTTATTGAATCTTTTACAGGCAAAATTGAGCCTCAAATAAGCAATTCCAAATCGTCCAAAACATATTCTTTTAGCATTGGCAACTGCTTCACAACATTCTGATGAGACACCAGATGTACATGTTCTTAAAGCAGGTGGACACAAAGGGTTTTGACCATGACAAAACGAAACACAAACAGAGAGAAGAAAGAAGAGAATGGCTAAGTTCTTTGTCTCCATAACTTAATAAACTATTTCAATAAAAAAATTGTTCTTTGAATTTTGTGATGAAAAAGTACACAGAACTTGTGGTATTTATAACGTCCACTATATGATATAATAGAATAGAATCAAATCTTCTCCCATATCAATCATTAATCTCTATCTATTATCTTCATATCATGCAACTAAAGTTGAATAAAAGACGGACTCCCAATTTTGCCCAAAAATTCTTGTTGTAACCTTGAATTTAGTTTTTCTTGTGTGTTTTTTAGGGAGTTTTCTTGGTTCATTTGACCTTTTAATTCATTTAAAAGTTTTTATTGCTTGATAAGTTTAATCAATTAAAATTCAAATTTAGATATTTATCATATCTACGGTAAATTTAAAACTCTTCATTTTTTTTAAAAGGAAAAATATTCATGATAAGGATAGGATAGTTATAATTTTTATTTTAAAAAAGCATATGATGATTTATTTTATAAAAAGTTCATTTTTTATTCACTAAAAAAAGTTTATTTTTTATTAGCATTTCAATATTAGGTGAGTCACTTTTTTATATTTTAAACAAAAAACCAAGAAATTATCTAAAAGTTTTTTGTTATTAAAATTCATATATCCTTGCTATATATTGTATTTAAATTTTATCTTTATGTTTAAAATTATTTCAAATAAAATATGTAATGATATATCTTATTGGAATTATAAATGGATTTAAATTGAAATGCGATTTAATTGAACATTATCTAGTTCATCGTGATTGAATTTTATCAGAATTATGGTCGAAAATGAGATAAAATTTAGTAATTATCTCAATAAACCTTAATTATTTCTATCATTTCTTCTGTTAAAATCAAATGTCTTTAATTAAACTTAAATAGATCCAATTAATTAATCCTATATGCTAATAATATATGTGATAGTTAATTTGCATAAACAGTACCCTCCATGTTTTTTTTTTTTTCTTTTCAAGTGGGCTACTCTTTAAAAAATTATATTTAAAAAGTAAACTAATCAAAATATATTTATCTCTACGAAATAGATTATGATAGAGATTTGTTAAGAGTTTGTCTCATTCAAAAACTCAAAATAATTAAGATATTCCCGTTTTTAATTAATTTTAATAGTATTTAATGTTCAATAAATTTTTATATCCATTAAAATCAATCTTCTTTTTTTTTTTTTCAAATTTAAAATAATTAAGAGATAAATGATTTTGAAGACTTCAATTAGTTAACTACCACTAAATTCTCCTCAATCCTAAACCCTAAACAAAAAAAAAAAAAAAAAAAAAAAAAAAAAAAAAAAAAAAAATTGTCTACCACTAAGCTTTAAATTTTTTTAAAAAAATTCTATCCTAAATCCTTCTGAGTTTCTCAAAATTGAGGACCATTTATTTATTAAGTTTTCTAAGCCATACTTTCATATTTAAGATTTCTCAAGTTATTTTGCAGAAGGGATATTTCTCAAGCAACTCCATCACAAGGGAAGGCCATTTGATTTTTTTTTTTTGTAAGAAAAGCTAAAATATTATTAAAATAATATTAATTTTTATTGAAGTTATTAACATGTTATCAAAATTAATGATTAATTTGGAGAAAATTCACATTTTCAGTTTGCAAAAGCTCAAAAATGAAAATTAAATCAAACTTTTATTTGGAAAATGAAAATCAAATCGAATTTTTATTTGGAAAAGGATAACACAAATTTATTTAAACTGAAATTTAGAAAAATCAAATTAAGTTTAAATTCGGTTATTCCAAATCATAAACACCCATAGTGGCTTGTAGATTTTAGTGTAAGAGAAATAATATATAAGAATAATTTAAGTATAATGCAATTTAAGTTAATAATATATAAAAATAATTGTAGGAAATTAAAAGTCATGAATTGACATTTTTATTTCTCTATATTTTAAGGAACAATGGTAAAAAAAAAAAAAAAACAAAAAATGAGTTTATGAGTAAAATGCAATTAAGTAAATAGTATAATGGTATTTTTCATAATTTTCTTTTAAAATTTGTAGAAAAGACATCAATATAACATAGAAATAGTCTAATATGTACTAGAGAAAAACATTGACCATCAAGTATTAATCAAAAGCCAATAAATGATTTATAATTAATGTGTATATATATATTATATTTGATTAAAGTATAATATATTTGAGACATTCACCAATAATAGATATTCTCTCTCTTAATCCTTAATTTTCACTGTAATTTCGTCCTTTCTTACATTGTAGGGTCAGGCATTGAGCACATTCATGATATTTAAGTCTGAAAAATGTGCGACAGGTATAGCTAAAGCAACGATTTTCAAGGAACGGTGTAGATTGAACAATTTCACAACATTCTGGATACCAAATATACATGTTCTTAAAGCCGGTGGACAAATAAGGTCTTGGCCATGACTAAACGAAACAAAAATAGAAAGAAGGAAGAAGATAATGGCTAAGTTTTTCGTCTCCATAACTTATAAGCTATTTCAACAAAAAATTTTATATTCATTAAACTCAATCTTCTTTTTTTAAAAGATTTTTTTAATTTAAAAATAATTCAGAGATAAGAGATTTTGAAAATTTCTCTTCGATTTATTCTCTTCAATTTCTTACATAAACATTGTAAATATTACCTGACATATAATTCACAAAAAAAAAGGTCATTTTGTAGCAAAAATAATCATATAATGTTCTATGATTTAATACTTCCTTTGCATTATTAAAGAGTGAGCTAGCATTTTTTAGGCCTAGCATTTCTTAATCTGCCAGTTTGGTATCTAGTCATGTTCTCTGTTACTTATATTTTTGTTAAGTAATTAAAAACAAATCTTTATAAAAAAATTATTTTAAATAAATTAATATCGTAATTTTATTTTTAACAGTACCAATAAACAAAATTAATTATAAAAAGCACCTTCGTAATACTTGTTATTATATTTTTTTTATTTTTATTTTGAAGCTTATACTTATGTTATACTTATAGAAATAGGTTGGGAGAAAAAAGAAATCATTAGCATATACTTATGTTATACTTGTTATATTTTATTAATTAATAGAAATACTTTCGTATTTAGTTCCCAAATAATTTAAGTTTTTCATGTATTTTTTATCTCTCAATTTTAATCCCCAAATAATTCATAATCGTCATAAAATACCCCCAGCCAAAATTTTACATTTTTTTCTTAGAAGAATATGGGGGTAATTTAAAAAATTCACATATAAGAAAGATTATTTTACTTAGTCTCAAAATAATTTAAGTTTCTTAGTTTGGTCCCTCAAATATAATTGATCTTTTCGATCCCAAAATAATTTATGTTCATTCTTTTTATCCTTTTAGTACAAATATACCTTTTTTTTGTGTCGTTTTAGGAAAAATTTACTTGTCTTATTCTCTCCCTATCTCCCCTCATCGTTTTCTTCTTTTCTCACTCCTCTTCTTTTCCATCCTCTAATTTCTTTAAGCAAGTTCTCTCTTTCCTAAAAAAGTTACAGTTAACCCTTAACAGCTTTGCCGGAAACTTCCACTTTGCCTCTACAATCAACCCCACGGTGCTGCCAATAACTTCTCCCTCTTCCTCCACCTCGCCTTCTTCCACCTTATTCTCCACTCTGCCTCTCATCCCACCAAAAGGTAAAGATAAAGATAAATTTAACAACACAATAGGCATGTTAAATTACTCTTAGAGAACTCATTCTTTTATCCAAAAAGGCTATCGATCTTCCCTTTTCGATCAGTACTACAATAGTCCAATAAAAAAATGGTTCTTTCTCAAGCTATTAGATGTGAAGAAGTAGAATTTTTTTTAGGGTTCTTTGGGGTGTTGGCGGTGACGGTTCTTCTTGGTATTAATTACGAGATATTTATATGGTATCTTAGAAGGATAAAATTACAATAATTTCGTTGGATTGTGAAATTTGAGGACATGTTTAGATAAATATAGCAAATAAATTTCACCATTATTTCTTTATAAGTAAGGTGAAGCTAGTATGTAAAAATTTCGATCAATCCTAAAGATTTATTCATTAATACATACCAATTTATTGTTTTAATGATGTTTTAAATAAGGGATTATATAAAATATAAATGAATAGTGTACTCTTTTTCCTTCACTAGACGTTTTTCTCCCACATGATTTTTTTTTCTAGTAAAGTTTTAACAAGACATATTCTTTATGTTATGGAGAACTACACTCCCAGTTTATTTCAAACGTATGAACTTATTCCAAAACAAGTTCTGCAATATCTTTCGCCATAACTGGCTATGATACCATGAAAGAAATCAAGAAACAAAGTTTGAAAAAGTGAGAGAAGTTTTATTCCTCAATCTTGATTTACAACCGGCCATGTGATCAATATCTATGCTATACATTTGGTTTTGCTAAATATGGAAAAATAATCGTACAAGTCATATCAACCATATAAACTTCTACACTCAAAAGACAATTACCACATAGAATGATTTAGATGTTTCCTAAATTATGGTCACGAATGATGCCTCCAAGTCAACTATATCTTCAACCATTCAAACCTTTGAAATTCTAATTCTTAGAATTATAATTACATGGAATTTAATTATTTCCATTTCAAATTATTTGTAGGAATCAAACACAAGCTTAAAGAAGTTTTGGATTGCATTACGATGATCATTAAACTAATCACTACAATTATTTTATAAAAATATGCATAGTTGTAATGTTGTTAAAACGATTAATTGTATATGATTTAATACAAATTAAGCTAAATTAAATAGTTTTTTTGTTAGTATGGTTTCTTAAATCATTAGGGATGTTTTTGTTCAACTCACCAAAGCATCAAATCTCAAGAATGCCGGCAATATTCTTTCCCTCTCTTGTTATTCCTTTGTTAATATTTCTCTACTTTATATTTGTATTATTATTCTAAGAAAATCGTGTATGGCGACCATCAAATTCATATAAGTTTAATTATTTTTAAAAATTAAAAATATTTTTTGATTTTACTAATGAATCTTTTAATAATATAAACTAAAAGAGATATTATTACAAAATTTATGAAAGTATTTTGTAATAAATCATAACTTAATTGAGTAGTATTTGGGGTGTTTTAAATAAATTAATTACACCAATTGATATATTCAAGAAACTAGATGGTTGCTGCTGGCGCCATCCCAATCCAATACACTCTCCCTCAAACCTCAGTCTTTTTACCTTGTTCATTCATATCTTGAACCGAAAATTCCATCCCATAAAGCAAATGCTTGGTCTCACAGCAATGGCAGCTGCAGCAGCACTGCCAATCAACTTCAAAATTGAAAAAAGATTAACCTTTGGCAATTTGTACGACAGCAGTTGTTTTCATCACAGAACCATATCAATGGTGGTGAGAATGAGAGCCAATTCATACACTCGGGTGCCTATGGATACTGCTGGGGCTTATCAACTCATAGATAATGAAACTGGGGAGAAATTTATCATCTGGGGTGGTGAGGAAAATGACCCTCATGATTCCTCCCTGCCTACCGAGCAAATTCTCTCCTGCAAAGAGGTTGTCTCAAAGAATAAGATGAGTAGACATTTTAACAGCAATGATGATGCTGTTCGCAGTAAAAAAGGCATGTGATTTTCTTGTTTTGGGAGATTTATTTTGGTTTCTGATGCTTTCTTGAAAATTGTCTAGGTTAACATAGAAGAGGGCTAGCCCTGTTCCAAGTCTAATGCGTTAGTTTTAGTTAAAAGGATTATTTTTCTTGTAAATCTTATTTTGTTGGTTTATATAGTCTGTAAGTGATCTGAATTTGTTTCTTTCGAAAGAAACACTTCTTCAGAACAGAATTGTTGATTTTAGGAACTTGATGCATAATGGTATAGACATGGTTCCTACTGACCTGATTAGTATATCCTTAACCATATTAGTCAAACTGGGAATTTGAAATGTGGAGAAAATTGTTTCAATTATATTGATGATAGGCCTAATGAGTGCTTGGAAGATTATAACACCTCAGGATTTTTTTATCTTTTAACAAATTGTAGTTCTTTTCTCTTCTTGGATTTCATGAATTTTGTTTCACCAACATGAGAACAAAAGAACCTTGGAGAGATGCAAAAACTGTATCCTCATTTAATACACATCCTATGGAAAAAGATATTTTTTTCTCAATGTATCTAGACTAGGCAATAGGCAAGGGGGATGAAGTTCAGAGTTAGATATTGTTTAGGTGCGCATGTTGCTCATGCATATGTTATCAGGGAGGTTGATGATTAAGTGATGAAGTAAACTTTATTGGGCTTGGCTTGTTGAATACCAGTAAAGAAGTGTTTTTTATAATAGTTTTATGTTTCTGGCTACTGATTCATGAGCGTTTATACTGATTTCTTCATTCGTTTATTTTTTTGGTTTATTTAAACAAAGAACTTTATTCAACTGAAGTATGCATATATAACAAACAAACAACATGCAGTTACATAACACCTCCATCACAAACAAAAATGCAACTGCTATTAATTTAGACTTGGATATGCATTGACTCACCTGAACTCTGGCTCAGCAACCAATTTGGATGACTATTAGGAAACATCTTCCATGAATGAATTTCTGTATTTGATTAATTATTGAAGAACATTCTTTTCAGATTGATGGATTTTCATCCTTTCTTTATTATCAGAAATAGTGAAGATCTTTTTTTTCTTTTTATTCCTTTTAGTATACTGACAGATTTATTGGGAGTAGAAGTAAAAATGCTATAAATAATAATAATAATAATTCATGTAGAGGGGCAAAATATATTATGCACACCAGCCAAATACCATTGGACTTTATGTTTTCTTCACAGTTTTAAATCGCAAAGTAGGAAATACTTGTCATGTGATTGCAAATCTAATACTAGCATAAAAATAGCAGCTTATCATGCTGCTGCCTGCTAACCAAGTGCTTGGTTTCTGTCTTCTGTCTTCACTGTGGATCATATTATGCTGACTGAGTTTCCATTGATTGGCTCTGTTCGTCAGTTGATATACAATAAGTTTTCAGCACTTCTCCAAACGGAAATATCATGGTTTTTTATCACTGATCATAACTTTAGTTGGATTAAGGTACCAAAGTAACCAAATAATTAATCATCAGTTGATAATGCACATGACTGTAAGATAATACTATCTTTCCACACCATATTTGTTTGTGTTAATTTTGTCATTCAACAGCCAATGGCAGTGCTGTGACAAGAAGTTTTGGGAGATTGAAATCTCAGAGAGTAAGAGATCTTTTTCGGAGAAGCGAAAGAAAGAAGCAAGAAAGCAATGACCCTGATCATAAGGACCAAAATATTGACGATGCCCCACTTCAGTTATCTGTAAGTTACTTCTGCATACTGTTTGGTTTGGCGAACTGGAGGTTTGATATTGATTCAAAGTTTAACAAATCGCAGGAGACTGGAGACATGAAGCAAAATATCATGACGAGAGATCCTATAAAATATCCTCAGAAGGCTTCTCGCCATGAAATCAAACAATTTCCAGTTTATCAGCGTGAAGAAACAAAATATCGGGTGTCTGATATTGGATCTGGTGGATCAGACGTTTCAAGAGCTTCTTCTAATTCTTTTAGAGGATGGGGTAATAGAGAACCAATGAACGATTATAGTTCCAGGACTGATGATATTTCCCCAAGGAGGCGGAATTTAAGTGATAAGAACAGTTTCTTCAGTAGAAAATCTTTTAAAGATTTGGGATGCAGTGAATACATGATTGACTCTCTGAGGGGTCTGAATTTCATACGCCCTTCACATATTCAGGTATATGAATGCTTTACTTTTCAGATTATCTCCACATTAGAAATTAAAGATATAGTTATAAGTGATTTCTCAATATCATTCTTCGCGTGAACTTCTGGATCTGCTAAATTCATGAAATTTCTAGATCTTGCATCTGTTTTACAAAGTGTATTACATGCTAATATGGATGCCACTTCATAAGGGTATTCTAACGTGTGTGGTGGAGTAATGTATCTAGTCATCTTACATTTCTTGAGTATCTGGCCTACTTATATCAATGCTTCCTTGTTGAGTGGCTGTTCATCTTTTCACTATTCCGCCGATAATATTGTGTCTTTGTATGTGTAATTCTAATTGAGAAAAGAGGGTACTGAGTTCTGTGAAAAAAGTTTCATCTGTGTTCTTAAGTTACAGTAGAAAGTCTCCTCGCAAAGGTGTTATTTTCAATTTTTTGGTTGAGTATGTTGCATGCTGTCAACCAATATTATCATGTGAATGCCTTTGCTTCCACAGCCTACTCCTTACTAAGGTTAATGTCTATTAACTAGCTATGCTCTGAAGTAGACTCTTGAATGTGGCCATGCATTTCTTTCTGCTATGCAATTCCTCTGGAGCAGGGGCGAAGCCAGACGATGAACCCTAGGGGGGCCCAAAATTCAAATAAAATGATTTGGTGTATCATTTAATTATAAATTAATATTTTTTTAATCTTAATAACTTAATTTTTATTTATTTGAGGGGAGTCACGATAGAAAAATATACTAAGTTTTACACAAAATAAACAAATTTTATACCACATATAAAGCATAAAAAAAATTGAGGGGGCTGGGGCCCTCCCGGCCGCTTAGTAGCTTCGGCCATGCTCTGGAGCATCATTTGATTCAAAGTACTGAAAGTTTTAAGCTGATATTGACATTAGGATATGCCTTAAGTTGCTAGCTGTGGTATTTTGTATCTCATGCATGCCAATTTTGACATGTCGATTTTGTGTTCATGTGCATGTTATTTGAACATATCTCTGGGAATGTCCACTAAAAGCATTTCATAAGTGCAGGCTATGGCATTTGAACCTGTTATTGGAAGAAAAAGCTGCATTATAGCTGATCAAAGTGGATCTGGAAAAACTTTGTCTTATCTTTTACCACTTGTTCAGCGTCTTAGAGAAGAGGAGCTTCAAGGACTTGGTAAACCATTATCACAAAATCCTCGAGCTGTTATATTAGTGCCGACTGCCGAGTTGGCTTCTCAGGTCTACTACAACGCGGAACTGTTATTGTAGCTATCATTTTTATCTACTTCACCTATGAGCTCGATCCATTTGTCTTTAAGATTTAGTGATAGGTTATTTCTGCAACTTTAAGCATCCATGATGGTTGTTTTCCCCCCCTGTTATTTGGTTAAACATCTTATAAAGGCTAATAGTCTAGCATATTTTGCAAAAGGACTTTCTTATGGATTTGCGTAGTTGCATTTGGTCCCATGGGTTAGCTCTTTAGTTTATTATTGCTCGTTTCAACTATCTGCATTTCTGATGTCTAAACTATCTACTTTTTTTCTATGACATAGAAAGATATGCCATTTTAGAGAAAACAAAAGTTTCGTAGTCCGTTGCTCTCTTTAGCATTGTTGTTCTCTAGATCTATACTAGGTTCATAATTAAGGAGAATTGACCTGATGGTATAGAAGTGAAATAGTACATATGCAGGTATATTGCTTCTTGGAAATTTTATAGATTTTGCCTCATTGTTTTTGGCTTATTCCTTGATTGAATTGATCTTTGAAGTAGAAGAACTCTTCTGAATCACTTGCTTTACTAAATGCCTGAGACTTTTGTGGAATATGCTTTCTTTATTGTTGCACAAGAGTGCAAGTATCCCTTAATTAACATTTCCTCGGAGCATATCCAAACTAACAAATAATTGCAGTGCTGTTCCTTTACTCCATCATGCCATTATTTACTTTTAGTTGCAGGAAATTAGCGTTGTCAGTCTTATTTTACTGTTTTCGTTGAAACTGGGGCTGACATAGCACCACTTACCTTGGTATTGTAACTTTCGCAGGTCTTAAGTATCTGCAGGTCTTTGTCAAAATTAGGTGTTCCATTCCGCTCTATGGTTGTTACAGGTGGATTTCGCCAAAGAACACAACTGGAGAATCTTAAACAAGAAATAGATGTTTTAATCGCTACTCCTGGTAGATTTATGTTTCTGATGAAAGAAGGCTTCCTCCAGTTATCAAATCTGAAATGGTAATAATTATCCTGCAACATTTTGGATCAGTTTACAGATTTCTTGGACATCTGATAGGGTTTTTTCTTAATTATTTTGAGCCCTTAATGTAATTTGTGCATCAGTGCTGTGTTGGATGAGGTAGATATCCTCTTCAATGATGAAGATTTTGAGCTTGCTTTACAATGTTTGATGGACACAACGCCTATCACAACACAATATCTTTTTGTAACGGCAACGTTGCCTATTGATATTTACAACAAGTTGATTGAAGCCTTTCCTGATTGCGATGTTATCATGGGACCTGGTATGCACCGTACAAGCCCTGGCCTGGAAGAGGTATTTCCCACCTACTACCTCATGTACAAGATTGCGCATTCGCATTGACAATAAGAACATTACGTGGCACTATTAGATTTTTGTCTGCTTGCTTCTTTCCCTGGTGGCTTACTCTTGCCTGAGAGTGGCAAATCCTGAGGTTTACTCCACTTTAGGGATCGGACACTGGTATTTTTTTAATCATTTTGAAACTAATTGGAAGAGCAAAATGAAGTCCTCTGAAGGAGTGAAATACTCCATATACTGAAATTCTCTCATTTTGGGTAGAATTTCTGACCGAACCTGTGTACATGAAACTATATTTTCCAACTAAACAGTCATCTGTTGCTTGTGATATGCTAAATTAGAATTAATGGGAAGAGAAGCCGTGAGTAGTTGAAGTTGTTGATATCTTCATCTTATCAAACTGCAGTCCAGGTGTATAAGATATGTGCGAAGGAGGATGATTACGATTTTATACTGACCAGACCAAGATGCATCCCTTCTATGATTTGTGCATTGATACTTCAATCATACTGGAACTGTAGGAATGGTGTTCATCATAACTGTTTTTGTTGTTGTTCTAAGTTTGATAAATTTGTAATTTTGCGAGATAAGCTCACCTCTTTTAACTACCAAGGAACCTTTTTCAAGAAACAACTGTAGTGAACGATCTTGAAGCTCGGTTTAGCTGTTCTAGTTACTTATATTTGTAAAGTTTTGTTCACTTCTTCCTTACTCTCCAGGAAACAAAATATGTTTCTATCCATCGTTGATTCACTTTCCCGCAGGTACTTGTAGATTGCAGTGGAGCTGAGACAGCAGAAAGAACTCCAGATACGGCATTTCTGAATAAGAAAAATGCTCTTCTCCAGTTAGTGGAAGAAAATCCAGTTACCAAGACAATTGTTTTTTGTAACAAGGTGAGTTTTAAAGATAGTAAGTATAGCCAGCAAGTATTTTTGCTTCCTTTGCATCATGATATTGCTCTAAATGTCTGGAACTCAACCAAATGCAGATTGAGACATGCCGAAAAGTTGAAAATGTGCTAAAGAGATCCGATAGAAAAGGATCTACAGTCAGAGTATTACCATTCCATGCTGCATTGGATCAAGATGTTCGGCTTTCAAACTTGAAGGAGTTTCGTGATCCTAAGTTGAAGAATGGCTCTTTGTTCTTGGTGTGCACTGATAGGTATATTACGACTCTTTATGAACACTTCCAGGATCTCTATTGCATCTTTCTTTTGGAAAACAGTATTGAAAACTTTCTTCTTTGAATTAAATATTTTGTAGAGCATCGCGTGGGATAGACTTTGCAGGTGTAGATCATGTAGTGCTCTTTGATTTTCCTCGCGATCCAAGTGAATACGTGCGTCGTGTTGGAAGAACTGCCAGAGGTGCTGGTGGTAAGGGAAAGGCATACATTTTTGTTGTTGGAAAACAAGTCCCTCTTGCAAGGAAGATAATTGAAAGAAACAGAAAAGGTCATCCATTGCACGACGTGCCATCTGCATATGAGTTGATGACATAGAAGGTACAAAATCCAGAAAGAATCGAAACTTCCTCACCTCATTTTCTTAACCAAAACTGGTAAGTAGCACGTTGGCGCGCACCAGAAAACATCTTTGGACTATTGCATGGTATATAATGTACATGCGCGTGCAGAATGCTTCCCTTTCGCGCTGACCATAAAGATTTCGAGCAGCTATTTTGGGTGCACCTGGGATTTTAGAACCAAAATGTTCTGCTGTAAGTGGTAATTCTCTTCTATACAGGTGCAAAAGGGAGCAGTGGCTATGTGTAGTAGTTTTCTGTGCTGGTTTTAACCTTCTGGGTAGCAATGGTCTTTTGGGAAACTATTTCATATGATTTTGATTCAAAATTTGTCTTCTTCAATTATAATTATATGGTAGTTTCCAATTCTCTCTCTCTCTCTCTCTCTGATATGATTTATAAAAATAGTTTTTTTATAGGAAAGAAACGATTAAATTAAATATATCTGAGCATTAGTAGAAATGAAATAGGAACCACCTCTATCTGGACATTGAAGAGGTAGGTAGAGACGGTCTGAGTGGCCAATAAATGAGTCGGAATATTGTTATCACGACGCTCAAAAGACAAAAAAACAGACTGTCTATCTATAAGAGAAAGAATTTGCTGATGTATATGACCTAAAGGGTCAAGAGTCCCGAATCGAGTTAGAAGCTGATCAATGACTATCTTGCAGTCACTCTCAAGAATGTAGTTGGTGTAACCAAACCTTTCAACCAAACGAAGGTCTTTCGGGATAGCGATCGTCTTCGCATGCTCTGGAGAGGAGCACTAAGACAACTGAAGACAACTGTGACCGAAAATTTCACCCTTCCAAAGTGGTCTCTAATACGCCCCCCAATACCTGCACCATCAGTTGTCCAAGCGGCATCTACATTCAACTTAAACTAATCCACATCTGGCAACCGCCGCCACACTTTTCTGGGGCTGCTCCACAACTCCTTTACCCTTGTCCAAAGCTTCGCTTACTGACCCACTTGGGCCTAAGAGCGTACCTGAAGAGTACTGGGTAGCTTGCAAATTAATTTGTGAGTGAACTTGGTAAATATTTTGGAAAAGCATATTGTTCCTACTATTCCAAATACTCCATAGAAAGTATGTAAACCGAGAACTATCATAAGGCGACCACCCAATCATTTGCTCAAAGATTGCTCGATGAGAGTCTTTAATGAAAAAAATTCACCAAATGCGAGAAATCTGAGTTTAACCAAGTTTTGGTTGCAACCCAACATCGGAAAAAAAACATGCAGATTGTCCTCTTCGCTTTCTGGGCACACAACACAAAATGGCGAGATCAAAGTAATCTTTTATGAAAGATTTTCTTGCAAAGGAAGAATGTTATTATGCATTCTCTAAAAAAATATCTTTACTTTTGGAGCGGTATGTAATCCCCACAGGCAAGTTCAGAAATATGAACTAGTAGAAATAGAGGAGCATTCAGTGCCATCCGGATTATCCTTTGCCTGAAAAATTAGGCGTTATGCTGATCGGACAGAAAATTGACCGGTCCTGTCATAGGCCCATATCCATTCATCCTTAGGCCAATCATTACATATATATACTTTCAAGATCTCCTCAGCCTAGGGAATTAAAATGGGCCCTAATGAGCATTTATTGGGTTTGAATTCAACTTGTTTAATATTTTTTAATTTATTTTTTTAAACAAAATATTTTAACTCTCCAAAATTCATTATTTTTTTCAGTTGCAAACTTCATGTAATTATTTTTATCATCCTTTTATATAACTTTATTTACTTTATGTCATTTAGGACTGTAATCTAGATTTGTAAGTTAGGCCTAAGTCAGCCGAGCTCGACCCAAAATATATATATATATATTCTTTATTAAAAAATATCATAAAATCTAAACTTTTGATTTGATTAATGTATTTGTTACGATTGTATTTGAACTTTTACTATTTTCAGTTAAAATGTTTTTTTTTTTTTAAATTTTAAAGGTATTAAAGAAGTTTATTTGTTGAAGAATTTAGAAATGATGTTATAAACTATCTCTTGTTTTCCTCAAATGAGATTTAATCTTTTTTATTGTAATAAAAATTTTGTTTTAGACTCTCTTAAAAAAATGTGGTTTTCTATTTTTTTATTTATCAAAAAAATTAAAATGTGGCTATCTTAAGCGGGTATTTCCAAACCCTCGCCAAGAACCTATAGGGTTCGATCTAGGTCCAAAAACGTTAACATGAACCATTTAGATTAATGGATAGAGTCTGAGTATAAATTTATAAACAGATCTCTAGATCTGTTTAGGCCCGTTTACATCCCTACAAATCCCTCTTATTTTTAAGATATTGAATCCTTTGTGGATGATGTGCTCACCATTAATAGAATAATGAAAAATTCAATTACGGACCTGGTTTATGAATGGGATATGAATCTCTTGGACAATATTAAACCACATCACCCATCTAATAAATATCTAAATCTCGATGAACTTGGTATATATATATATATATATATATATATAAAAGTAAGGACATGAACCCCTTGATCCATATATATATATATATTCAGATACGTTATTTATGTAATTTATACTTTGCTTTTATTTGTGAATCTTGTCTCTATTTATGGAAATAAATATTCATTGTATTAATTACATGGATGGTGTGGTTTAACAAGAGATCGGATCTCTTGTACCACTTTGTGTATCCCTTCTTTGTACCACTTTCTAATTTGGTATATATATTATAACACCTAATAAATAAAAGATAAATCTTACGGGAAAAAGATAAATCCTAAATTAAAAATATATTATAAAAGCGAGGTGGCACATAGAGTGGTACACAAAATAATATAGAGAATCCTGTGTCGTTTAACATGGACGAAGAGTTCTATGTTTCCATTCACAAACTCGGCCCACAACAAAAATTTCCAAAAATCTCTATATGAATCATATATCCATTTATGAAAGTAAAGGACGCAAAATATTAATCACATAAGTGATGTAACTTAATATAATTCAAAAAGTTTATATATGTTCCCATTCATAGATTTGGTCCATTACAAAAAAATTTCAAAAATAAAAATTCAATGTAGCTTAGTACGCCTCAAGAGGGATCTATATCTTCATTCATAAATCAGGTCTGTTAGAATTTTTGGGTTTGGGTTTTATAAGAAGTAATTATTTTTTTTAATTAGCCGATATTGGATTCGAAAACAAGGTCCATCTAAAAAAATAGAAATTGTAGAATTTTTTTTTCAAAAACAATAATGAATGTAGATAAGCTCCATACATATATATATATATATATATATTTATGCAAGTAGCATATTAGTTTAACACAATAAATTCAGACCAACTTGGCTGCCCCATACTATTGTCTCCCCTGCCTGCAGCTACCCCATTAATTAATTACTATCCTTTAAAGAATCAATAACATAATAATAATATTCTATTTTCTGCCCCACCAAATTGTCCCACACTCGTACGAAAGAAGGATGTAAATCATGATGACTCAACGACTCTGCAAATTAGAGGCCAGATCTTGACGTGCATAAAGAACCACCCCTACATTGTCGCTGTCAAAATTTAAACTTTAAAGTATCAATAACATAATAATAATATTCTATTTCCTGTCCTACTAAATTGTCCCACACTCGTACGAAAGAAGAACGTAAATCATAATGACTCAACGACTCTGCAAATTAGAGGTCAGATCTTGACGTGCATAAAGAACTACCCCTACATTGTCGCTGCCAAAATTTAAACTTTAGTGATTGTTACTAACTTTACTGTTTATGCCGACAATAATATTCTATTCCCAGCCTAGCAGCACCTTTGAGATCAACAACAAGAAGGAAGAAAGATCAACAAATGTCACTATAAATAGCAACGAAAAACCCTATTTAGAAACCCTTACATTTCCTCGCCTCCATTCTTCCTCTTCTCCCTTTCCCTTTATATAACATATGTTCTAAGTTTTCAACTTCATTTGTTCTTTAGATTTCTTTTCCAGTTGGCACAGATCATAAATATCCATGATCAAATAAAATGTAAGTAATTTATATATATATATATATATATTATAACTCTCTAAATTTATTTTTTTTGTATGTATAAAAAATGTATTTTTTTGTAGTAATTATGAGATTTTAAATATTTATTGAAGGATGATTTTAATGTGTATATATATATATATATAGTGTGTGTGTGTGTGTGTGTGTGTGTGTGTGTGTGTGATGTGCAAAAAACTTCCATCCGCTAGCGACTTTTGGAATGGGCAGAGCGGCCATATTTTGCACAAAGTGAAGAAGTTGAAAGCGTTTTGTTGGTTTTGCTTTTTGCTGTTTGCTAAGAGGATAACTTCTTTGATTTTAATGGAGTTAACCTTCTTAGATTTTACCAGCCGACATTTTCATGGAGTTAACTTTGATGATGAGCAAAAGAATTTTTAAAAAAAAAATTTGACTTGTTTTTTTTTACGTTTAGAGAAAAAAGAAATTATTTTGAATGATAATATTTCATGGTTAATTTATAAATCAGAAGAAAGAGCCGAACCATGTGTTGGATTTTTCTTCTTTTCCCTTTTATTTGTTTTTCTTGTGTTGATTTTCCAGATAAAATATATGGATTATTTTAGGACAGATAAAATATGGATCGGACTTTAATTAGTTATCAATTTGACATCTAAGTGATGAAAAGAACTTCGAATATTTCTAATATTTCTTTTTATAATTTTTGTGAATTTATATTTTAGTTTAAAATTTATTTTTATTTTATACTATTTATTAATAAAGTATTATAATAGAAAATTTATGTTTTAATTCTGTAAAAAAAAAGAAAAATTATGTCATGAACTAATCAATAAGTAGGGACATAAACCTCTACATTTATATCAAGTCACGTCATTTAATATAATTAGTACATTGAATTCTTATTTTAATAAATGGATGCATGATCTAATTAAAAAATTAACGTATTAATCACATGAATAATGTCTTAATAAGTGAACTATATGACTATCTTGAGAGGGGTCTCTCT
This sequence comes from Catharanthus roseus, assembly GCA_028651295.1. Taxonomy (NCBI): domain Eukaryota; kingdom Viridiplantae; phylum Streptophyta; class Magnoliopsida; order Gentianales; family Apocynaceae; genus Catharanthus; species Catharanthus roseus. The sequence continues at coordinate 1,583,499 of JAPQWS010000069.1, forward strand.
AGGGTTTATCAAACTCCCTTCTTAGGGGTTTAGACTACCTAGTTTTCAACTTCCAGAAAGCCTGGATTTCTCGATTTTTGTGGAGAAATGTGGATAAAGAAATACTGCAAAAACACAAAACTATGACTCACGGAGGAGGAATAAGATTCGACGATTGTGGAGGAAGATGATGTTTGTCGGGGAGTAGAGGAATGTCAACTTAGCTGTTTGGGGCACCTCTATGCCCTAAAGGATTTTCCGTCACGAATTCTACGACCTTTACTAAAGAAGGTATGGAAGATTGAGAAACTAAGAGTGGTGAAAATTAGGGTTATGCAAATTTTTTTTCCCTAACTTGGCTACGATGGAATATGTCATTAAATGGGGCCCTTGGTGTCCCAAGACAATCTTCTCGCCTTGCATAGATGATGGTGGGTAGGGGAGTTTATGGATGATTCCATCAAAGATGTCACCTTTTGGATCCATATTAGTGGTCTGCCCATGGAATATTACACCAAAGAGGTTGGACGAAAGATTGGAGGGGGTTTGGAGATATTTTGGAGATACAGATTCGTGAACAGACAAAAGAAGAAAGTGACACCTTTTTTAGGATTCAGGGATCAATTGATGTGCCGGTCCATGGAGAAGTTTGGGGAACTTTAAGATATGAACGGTTATCCTTCCCGTGCTTATTTTGTAGATGTATAGGACATACCTTAAAGCAGTGCGAAAAGGCCCCTGAAACCTTGAGTGAGGAGGAGAAGGAAACTTTGGGGTACGGGAAATGGCTCCAAGTCGACACGGAAAGTTCTATTCTCTATGCCTCTTGTACGATGAAGGTGGATATAGAGTAGGAGAAAAGGGGGGCTAGAGCTGTGTCGCCTGGAATTGAGTTTGGTAAGAAATCCCCAACTTCGAGATTACCCTCTACGCAGGAAATACCTTCTAAGGGTTTGGTGTTGAGAGAAATGGATCCTGGTTGATCCTATAGTTGGGAAAGGGATCATGCAGGATGGGGAGCAGACTGGGGTTATTGTGAAGAGGTGGAGGAGATGGAGGAGATAAGATGTTAGTGGATAATCAGAAGAGGGCAATAGAAGGGGATGGGACTAAGACATCAAACATTGAGGTGGTTGAGAGGGCTTTGATGGTGGTGGTAAAGGGAGGGGGTGGGAGTGATGTTTTCGGTCATGTGGAAGACGATGTGAAAGTCGTAGGGGAAGATGAGGAGAGAGGGTCAGGGAAAGGGGTTGATAATTTGGGGACTGATTTGATTGATCTTTCTAAGCGAGATGAGGGGGGGAAGGGATCGGGAGGGAAAAAGAAAAAAATTTAAAAGCAGGCGAAGCAAGTGGAGTTGGAGGTCGAGACTATTCCTAATGGTAGGAAGGGGCCCTTAGAATCCTTAGAAGAGGGAGAGTTGCAACAAAACTCTAAAAAAATTTGCCACGATCAATATATGGATATGATTACTGATGGACCAGCGGTGGAGGATACGATGATGCTCCTCCGTCGACATCAATAAGCATTGTTTTTTGGCATTATCGAGGGCTTGGTAACCCTCGAGCAGTTTGGACCTTGCGGGAGCTCATCTAAAAAAAAAATCCCATGATTGTGTTTCTTAGTGAAACAAATTTGCCCCTTCTATGCTTGAGTTTATAAGATTTCCATTGCAGTAGAAAATAAGAAATGGAAAATACAAAATAGGAACAATACTATATAAGAATGAGCTAATTTTTTACTCTCCATATTTGTTCATTATTCAAATTTGTCCTCTAGAAGTTGACTTTAATTTGTTTGACCGTTTCGTAACAGAAGTTGGATGAAGGACTTACTCGAGACAAATTCTCATTTTTTAAGGACTCTTTAAAGACAATTCAAATTTAAAGCACTTAATTGTAACAATCCTATATCTCCAGAGATCAAATTGCGATTTATTCTAAATTTTGATCCATTGCATATTTTTTTATCTTATGTCCTCATAAAAAAAAAAAAAAAAATTATTGTTATCTTATATAAGATAGTCTTTGAGAATAATAAAAAATTAATACAAATTTAAAGTTGTAAGATTTGTTTAAGAGAAATAAAATAATTACAAGTTATTTGAATATATGTCAATACACTAATAAAATTAGTTCAAATTTATCCTTAAAAATCAGAGCACGCGAAGTGCACATGTTAATTTCTACGGTAAGACTGGCGAATAGGACTATTTTTTTTCCAAAAAAAATATGAAATTGAAATTATAGAAAATAAGATTAAGGATTTTCTTAAGAAAAAATTAGTTCAGAAACTATATATAATGTTAGGACATCACAATAGTGGAATAAAGATAATTCTAAGGTGCGTTAAAATGTCGTTTTTCTTAATACTCATTTCGTCCCACTAGTACCTTGATATGCAACTAGGTTCAGTCAAATATTCTCAAGGACATAATGGTTTTGCATTAACGATATCAAACCATAATAGTCTTCTAAGACGTCACTTTAGCTTAGAAATGGCTTTTCTTAAATAATTATAACTATTATGAACATTTATATCGGTAACATAAATAAATATTCATTAGCTAGGTTTTAAGAACCTTAGTCATGTATATATTATGTTTATAGTATTATGAAAATCTCCTGACATATAATTACGGAAATCAAAGTTAATTAAAAAAAAAGTTTTGAGGACTGTTTTTATATTTTGCAATAATATAAGGGTTAAATGGGAAATACTTTTTTATTTCCCTCCAAGAATCCATGAAATTGCTTTATGTATACACATTAATCTGAATATCCACAGCAGATGAGAAGGAGCAAACACAAATCTGAATGAGCCAAAAGATTTTACAAGAAAGAAACCACAAAATTTGGGAAGAATGAGGGGAAAGAAAACCTAATTGATGAATTAATTAAACCAGGGGACTATTACTGCTTTCTGAGCTCATTCTAAGTTGAAAATTGGATGATGATGGAGAATTAATCTGCTTCTGATCTTGTGAACTCACCAATAAGTCTCCACTATTAACATCTTCACCATGAACCCATTTTTCATCTTCTTTTTTGTACTCAAATCCCCCAGTTTCTGAGCAAGAAATGGAAACTTTTCTCCAGTTTAACCAGATTCTTAGCATGATATAAATCAAAATCAAGCAAATCAACGTGGATGTGAAAACAATGGCCACTATGATTCCATCAACAGCGGTATTAGACAGCACTTTTTTCTCATGTCCTAATGATTCCGAACATGATAATAGTGGCGGGCCGCATAGTTTATCATTACCCATGAAAGAAGTTAATGGGAATCCCGAAAATGTGGATGGGATTTCGCCCTGAAGATGATTATTTGACAAGTTTAGCCTATGTAGGCTGGAAAGTTTTCCCAGTGAAGATGGGACATTTCCTTCAAGTTGATTGGAAGAAAGATTTAGCCTTTCTAATTTCACAAGATTTCCAAGGGATGAAGGAATTTCACCCGTGAGTGAATTTTTGCTGAGATCTAAAATCACTTGAAGTTCTGTTAGAGTACCTAATTGAGATGGGATTGAACCTGTTAATTTGTTCTCTGAGAGTCTGAGTTCATAGAGTTTTTTACATTCTTGAATTGATGATGGGATTGGACCAGAAAGGTTGTTGTTTTGAAGATTTAGAACATTGAGTGAAGTAAGATTTCCAATCTCTTGTGGGATAAAACCCCAAAGTTTGTTTGTGTGAAGAGAAAGTTTAAGCAATCTAGAACAGTTGCAAATTTCTACTGGTACTGTTCCATTGAAACTGTTTGATGAAATGTCTAGCTCACCAAGGTCTTCACTGCTTCCTAACCATTTAGGAATTGTTCCTGTAAAGCTATTATTGCTAAGAAGAAGATGTTTGAGTTTGTGTAAACCCGATAGCTCTGGAGCAAGCTCACCTGTTAATCTGTTGAAAGATAAATCAAGGAAGTAGAGTTCCTTAAGTTGGCCAAATTCAGAAGGAATGTTACCAGTAAAATGATTATGAGCAAGCCGGAGGCGTGTAAGGTTTCTGGACATGGCTAGGCTGGAAGGAATTTCACCTGAGAAACTATTGTTGGTTAAATCTAAAAGAGTGAAAGAATTTGAACTGGATAAAATGGAAATGGTGCCAAGAAACCTATTATGAGAAAAATTAAGAATCATAAGCTTTTTAAGAAGGGAGAGAGATTCAGGAAGTGGACCCTGAAAGGAATTGTTGTAAAGAGAAAAAAGGAAAAGCTCGGAAAGGTATCCCAATGTCGGTGGCAGTGTTCCTGAGAGTTTATTATCAGACAAGACTAACCTTTGAAGCTTTCTGCAATCACCTAAGCTTGGTGGGATTGATCCAGACAAGTCATTTTGCCTAAGCTGTAAAAGAACTAGTTCTTTCAGCCTCCCAATTGTTGCAGGAATAGGCCCTGAGAAATGGTTTCCAAAGAAATCAATCTCTGTTAAACTAGAACAATTTGTCAACTCTTCAGGAATAGTTCCTGAAACCTGATTGTCATAAAGGTACAAACTGCTCAATCTTTGAAGCTTTCCTATCTCAGCTGGAAGTGAACCTGTGATCTTGTTATCCATCAGAAAAAGATTGATCAATTCACTCATATTTCCAATTTCAGGAGGAAGATTTCCACTGAAGCTGTTATTATTGAGCAAAAGATCTGTAAGTTTCTCCAATTTGTCGATTCTTGATGGTATTAAGCCTTCAAAATTGTTTCCTGAAAGATCCAATTGTTGAAGGGATGAGCAATTTAGAATCTCCATTGGGAAGCTACCGGATAAATTATTCCGAGCCAGGTAAAGCTGATCCAACTTTGAGCTTGAAATGCAGAAGTTTGCCGGGATGCTACCTTTCAAAAAGTTGTCATTTAGAACAAGAGTTTCAAGATTCTTCAACTCAGTATTGAGTAGTTTTATGGTCCCCGAAAGGTTATTTTCTGATAAGTCAAGAACTTGAAGATTATACAAATTGTTAAGCTCTGCAGGAATTTCACCTTCCAATCTATTCCCTTGCAAGTTTAAGTAGGTCAAATTCAAGCTAAACTCCTTTGGAACCAATCCTGATAAGCTGTTATTGGCTAAGTTGAGGATTTGAAGTGATCCCAGTTTACCCAATGAAGCAGGAATTTTCCCCTCAAGCATATTGTTTGCTGCTGCAAAGTTCTGCAGTTCAATGCAACCACCGATTTCCTCCGGTATTATCCCATCAAGAAAGTTCATCTGCAAATCAAGAGATTTCAGATTCTTCAGTTTACCAATCTCAGTTGGGATAGTTCCATTCAACTGGCAATAAGCAAGTCCCAAGACTCTGAGTTCAGTTAAGTTGCCGATATCCGGTTTCACTTTGCCCGATAACATGTTATCACCTATCCTCAAAACTTGCAACTTTTTCAGATGACCAATCTCAGCAGGAATCTCACCAGACAGAAAATTTGAGAAAAGAAGCAGTTCCCTTAGATCTTTAAGCTCTTTAAGTTCAGGTGGAATCATGCCAGAAAATGAGTTCATTGATAAGTCCAGAAACTGAAGAGAAGTAAGATGAGTAAGATGTGGAGAGATTGAACCTAATAGTCCAGAGCCAGAAAGATTCAAACCAACAACATGAACTTGATCATTTGAACAAGAAACTCCATTCCAGGTACAAAAATTAGTCTCTGGAGACCAATTCTTAAGAACATGAAATGGATCTTCAACTTCTGATTTTATCCTCAAAAGGGTCTGAGAATCCTCAGCTCCTACAAAAACAGAAATAAGAACTGAGAAGAAAAGCATCAATAAGAGATGAAAACTGCCCATTTCTTGTAAAATGAAAAAAGATGAAGAAGCTTGATGATTATGGTGTTTCATCCATTTGGAGATGGTGAAAAAGTAAAGAAGATGACAGTAATCAAATTAAGCATCAGAAGAAGAATGGAGAAAAGATGATCAGATGGAGTGGCGTTGAAGAAGAAGAAGAAGAAGAAGAAGAAGATGATGATGATGTTGAAAAAGAAAGAGAACCTGGAGGAGATTATATATAGTTTCAGTGACAAAAGCCTTCTCTAATCATCTTTTCATGAAGGGTAATGATAATTATATTCTATGTATCAAAAAAAGTTCACAAACTTTTTGATGATTTTTCAACTAAGTATAATTTATAAAAGTTTGGGTTCCATACATATTTCCTTCATGTATAAAAAAGAAAAAAGCTTTACGTAAGATGATTACCAATATTCTAAAGAATTAATTCTTCAATACAACACGAAAACAGCTTAATTAGCGACTGTTCAATCATCAAGATCTCACTTTTTCGTCATTACTGGTCACCAAATTATACAGTCATGATCAAATTGTCTACCAACTAAGCTACGTTCATGCAGGCTGATTTGAATAGTGAAAAGTTTAAAATACTTATGAGTTTGTGAAAAGAAAACAAAATATATGAAGACAATATTATTCTCAAATTGAAATCTTTTTTTTTTTCAATATCTTCAAGGCAATCATGGAAATTATGGAGCATGCCATAATAAATAAAGATAAGGTAATGTGATGGCTATATATATTGCTGAAAAATAAGAACAAAAAGCAATGGGAGAAGTCCCACTAGCCAAGCCAATATTAGAAACTTAGGCATAGTGTGGGGGTAGTAGGATGGGTGGGGGAAGGGGTCCTCGTTCCCTATTGTTTATGTTTTTTTAAGTAATTATAAATAAATATTTATAAAAAATTATTTTAAAATTAATTAATATAATAATTTTGTTATTAATAATATTAATAAGCAAAAGTAGTTCAAAAAATACTTCGTAATAACTTTTCAAAATAAGTTTTTTTAGTTTTTTGAAAGCTAAAAACATATAATAAGTAGTCGAGAATAGTTTCAAAGTAACTTATAACTTAAAATAAGTTACAAGTTATTAATTGTTTAGGCAATAGAAAATAAACCCATACTATCATTGAAACAAATTCATAAATTGATGAATATTTGTCTTCTAAGATATAAAAGGGTTTGCTTTAGCAATTAATTTAATTTATAAAGAGCATTTCTATTTATAGAGTGTAATTCCTTTTAAATTTCTCCATGTAATATACAGATCCTTTTATTTTAAAATACTAACTTTTTAGAAACTATTTTCTCATTCGAATCACTTTAATTTTCGCTGATTCTTTCAAACAGAAATAATAGATTTGACCAAATCATTCAACTTCCCGGCTTTCTAATAAAATAAAACTGATCTATGATTCGATTCTTAATCTAATCGGCTGTATCCGGTCCAATCCGGATCCGACAACATTGGTCATATTTGGATTGGATATGAAAAAAACGGAGTAGAGAGAATGAAAAATTTGCAAATGGGAGATCTTAGGAATCTATTGAAAGGGAAAAGGGCTTTGGAGTGACTTTGTTAATAGATATGGTCAAAATCAGCTTCAAAAATTGTCAACTTAATAGGGTATAAATCCATTATAAAAGGGTCAGAGGTCAAAGGATACATCTGAGTAGAGTTTCAAATTACATTAAAAAAATATTTTTTTTTAAAAAAATGTAAAATAATTTATATTTTAATCATTTATCATCTATTTTAAAAAAAATTATAATTCTATTTAAAAGAAATATTTATATTTCCTAGTGTAGCACAAGATTAGAAACAAAAGAAGATACACTTAATAATTAAATATTGTTATTATTTTTTTTACGAGTTTAGAAATATCAATTTATTTCTTATTTATATATATATATATATATATACAAACACATTTTAAAAGAGGAAAATAGAAATATGATTAGAGATTGACTAAAATTGTGCAGTATGTTGTTGAAAAACAAAAGGTGATGTTCAAAGAAGGCAGTTATTTAATTAACTTGCTCCCTTTTTTTTAATATTTGATTAAAAAAAAAGTCTTTGAATTCTTTAATTGATTGAAAATCCTTTCTTGCCCTAACCAAATCCCCCACCTAATATCAATTTTAATATAGCAAGAAAACATTAGAGCAGAACAACCACATTTTTTTTTTTACTTTAATTAAAAAGAAATCTTTAATTTATTAAAAAAAAAAAAAAAAAGAAAACCCAAAAGCATGTGAGGGTTGGTGGGTTTTAGCAGAAATAATATAACAATTTCCAAAGTTACATGCATTTATATAAGGAGAAATATATTCCTAGCTAGGCAAAAACCCAAAGACTTGGTGACAAAATAAGTTGGCTTCATAAGAGAAAAATTCTTTCATAATTAATTTTTAGTTTTAAAATTTAAAATTTTCCTTTTATTATGTAAGTTTAAAAAATAAGATTATCATAATAAAAATATTACAAAACATGTTATAAAAGATTTAGTAAGTAGCTATTTATTAAGAACTTCAAAGTTGAAAATAATTGATATATATAAAAAATTAAAAGAAAAGTTTGAGTACAAGCTAAAAAGTAAAACTTATTTAAGGTTATGAATAGTTAATATTTCTTTTCGGACCATTTTGATAAAAGTTGAAGTATGAAGTACCTTTTCGGTAAATTTTGCAGTGATTTCTGGTAGAATTCCATCAGGAACCGTCACAAAATTCGTCCGAAATCACCACTAAATTTGTTGAAAGAGTACTTTTTAGAGGCCCGAAAATAGTTGAAAAGTAAAATTTATAATATTTTCAACAGCACGTAAATAGTTAGGGAACATTTATAATTTTTTTCTCAAATATTAATTGAATTAAGTACAATTATAATACATTATTTAGAGTTGAAATCACAAATTCTATTTGAAATACTTCAACTCTTATTACCTAAACAATAGAATTTTCTTTTACACATTTATGTTGAAAAAAACATATTTGATAAAGGTTATGATAAATAGACTTTTGGTACATGCACTTCTTTCAAATGTAAAAAAATATGATAATTACCTCCACTCATTACAAAGAAATGTTTCTAGACATGTGAAAACCTTATCTTTTTGTAATCATATTTTCTATGTCCTTTAGATGGACTTCAAATAAGGGTTTATCATAGAAAGCAACTTATCATTACATACAACTATATACAATCTACCTATTACATTAATGTTAAAATTTGGATTTCGAACTAATTCATCTCAAAAGATACTTTAAGATGGAAGGACTGTTCAAGTTTTTATAAGGAGTAAATATCTGTCATATACGGCTTTGATGCTATATTAAAATTTAAATTTGGACTTAACTCACCTCAAAAGGTACCTTCAACTAGGCATGTAAGATTCTTAACAATTAATTTAGGTTTTATTATATTCCTCAATATCTTCTTTACCAAATACTTTGTCTCCTTCTCCAACTTGAAGGAATACAAATAGAAGGTAACAAAAAATAAGTACCAACTCTAGAATTAAGAATAAATTGGGATGTGATTTTTTGATATAAAATATTAGACAAGATAGAGAGTAAAGGATTAAAAATGTGAAATAAATACAAAGGAGAAGGTACATAATTGATGTATGTTTTTGTAGAATATCTCTATTAGTACAACTAAAGAGGAATTTCCTCCTCTTATCAAGGAAATAAAGAATGAGAAAATGGTAGATATTTTGTGTTTTTTCTTCTTACTTCATGGGGTGGCAATGAATATACATTTTTGTTATAATATTTATATTAATAAATTTTTACAAGATAAAAAATAAATTATAAATAAAAGATAATTTCTTAAAAAGTATTGTTACAATGATCTACAATAGTTAACCTAAGGAAATTATCATTTGTATTAGTTTTATTATGAATGTATAGCTCGAGAAAAAAAAATCATAAAAGAAGATATATTTCTAAAGATTTTAGAGAAAACTAGGTATAACAGAAAAGATATTGCATTTAATTTTATGATTTTGGTGAAGAATTAATTGTCCGTGTTAGCGAGTAAAAAACTATTATTATAATAGAAAATTCTCGTTATATAATACATAAACAACTTAGATTCTTGAATATAAATAAATAAATATAACCCCAAATCCTTTCATTAGGAGTTTTATAAGAAGAAATAAAAAATGAATAGGATAAAGCTTAATTAAAAAATATATTATAGAAAAAGGACTAGAATTTCATAACAAAGTACATATTTCAAGTCATTTTGTAAATCACATCAAATGTAATTCATACATATTATATTTGTGAATGTTGACTTTATAGTATAAATTTTTTGTTGTCTTCTAATAATTTTAAAGTCCTACATATAAATACAAAGGGTATATTAATTACTAGAGGAATTAGCCCTTGACTTTGGTTTTTGTGTTTACTATTTCTTTATTCTCCTTCATTTAGAGAAATAAAGAATTAAAAATTAATGATGAGCTTCTTTTTTCTAATATCATAAATAAGACAAGAAAAAATTGACTTTGTAATTGCATTCAATTATTAAGATTTTATTGCATTTCGTAATAGCCACACTTTAATTATTTTACTTGTCATATTTTACAAATTATGTATGAGGTTGTTATGTTAAAGTACCTTCACAATTCAGGTATTTTTATTTTAGTACCTTAATGTTATGTTTGTAACACTTTAGTACCTTCTATTATATGGCACTTTAACGTAAACAATATTATTTTTTAAAACAAAACAAAACAAAACAATATTATTTTTTAAAATGATTAAAAAATTACTCACATTTTAAAATAGAAAGCTATTTTTTTAATTACTTGGAGCAACTTATTTGACAAAATTTTAATTAAATTTATCTTTATAAATTTATTTAAAGTTAGTAAATCTAACTAAGTTATGAAATAATTAAAATGATTTTTTTTAATACTTCCATCTTCTTCAAACCAAAATAATTTTGATGTGAAGAAACTCAATTTTAAAGTTTTTTAAGTTTGGTTTGATTTTATAAAATAGAAAAATAAATTCCCTTAAATAGAAAAACTAAGTTTCTATGAATGAAACTAAACACATAATGTACCAATTTTATAAATCACTAATTAATAAAAAATAATACAAAGAAAATAAATAAAAGTAATATAAAACACTATGTCATTTTAATAAAATTAATTTATTTTTTATATGGTTCTAGCATATTTAGTAATCTTTTCAGGGTAAAAATGACTTTTTGCATAAAATACTAACACATTTACCATTGACTGTTAGTCAAGTGTACTAAAATGAAATAAAAGTAACGTTAGGTTAGGATACTAAAATAAAAATTGTAACAAACGTTAAGATACTTTAATGTAATTATCCCTTAATTATAATTGTATTTTTTTTTTACCTACCAAACCATGAAAATAAAGTAGTATTTAATAAGTTTTTTCCAATTGTATTCTTCCTATTAAAAAAAATCATAATTCAATTCTTCCTTCTAATTGCTCATGATAAACACATCCCCAATCTCTTCCCCGTGTATCTTCAATAGTGATGCTTGTCTTACCTTGTCTGGCCTTGTGGAATAAAACCAACGGCAAGGGAGATGGCAATTCCTGCATAAGCATGGACAGGAAAGAATAAGAATTCGGGAACTCACAGGAAAAAGGATAGCAGATTAGGCAACTATTGATCATACCGGGAAAGAGTATTAGAACATGCTTCGGCATAAAGCAGAAACCTACACTATTTCACTTAAACTATGTAAAAGGCTTACAAATCGCTTTTGATTCAAACCTTGTTTAAAAATATGAATAACTTGACAGAGGGATATTTGCTCGTTGATTGATAGTGAACTTTACTTAATTAGATTCAAACTTTTTAAGTGATATTGGGAGGTCGTTGAAGGTCATAATCTAATATATTTCCAATTCATGTAGAGTTTTGATTAAACAGATTGAACGAAAAGAAGAAAACATCAAGCACGAGTAAATGGTACAAAGATGCTGCAACTGACATTTTGTACAAGAAATTGACAAAAACGGAAAAAAATAAAAAAACGAAGAGCAAAAGTTGACAAGAAACGTACAATGAAGACAGAGCCATTTGGCACTGCCAAACAAGTGAAGCTGGAATCAGGGGGAGGGGGGCACGTCAAGTGAATCAGTTTTCACAATGTTGATCGTCTCCAGAGATGCAAGAGAATTGCCACCCTCCTAACCAGCAGATGGCACCGACGCTGCACCTGAAATGAAATTAGGAAACTATTGATGCCAAGTTCACTCCCGTTTGGATAGAAACACTCGAAAGCTACCATTGAATTGCGTATACTATACTAAAAAATGCAATAAACGTGTCAATAGAATAGATAAATAAAATGGCAAAATGAGAACAATACCTCTCTTGCGAGCACGAGCAGATGCTTTTTTTGTCCTCTCAGCTATTTTAAGTTCTTTATCTGCATACAGAACCATTAGCATAAATATAATATAACAGAAAATGCATATTGGAAATTCACACCCACAATGGTAACTTAATAAATACAAAATATGTAAAAAAACAAAATTATAATTGTATATGCAATTAATTTGGGTAAATATCATCAAGTATTCATAAATGGACTTAAGTTCTTGCTAGAACTTGAAGACAAGATTATAAAATTTAGATGAAGAGGCGCTTCTTGAACCTTTTGAACCCATGAGCAAAATAACAAAAGCATTGGAAGAACAAGAAATAAATCTACAGCAAAAGGGGCAAAAGCATAAACTCAAAGGGGTAACACTTAAATGATATGGTAATAGTAATCTCTTATTAGTCGAGTGTGCAAATGAAAAGTGTTTATGTGGGAATCAAATGGCAAAACTCAAGGATGGTTGATAATAACAGATTACAAATAATATTAAAGAAAAACCAGAGTTTCTGAACATATTACCAATGTGATTCTTGAAAAATGTGAAGTGATTTTCTAACAAATAGATGCATAAAATAGTGCAGCAACTAGAAAATAGATACTAAAGTAGATACTTGAATATTGGAGTGGAGGCTCGAGAGCATGAAACTTCAGGATAACACTCAACTCCTGTCAAGGAGTTCTACGCAACCACACAATAACAGTTAAAAATGGAAGAAATCAAGCGAAAAGCTCCCCTCTAATTCTGATTTCTGAAGGGAATCAAAGGGTTACCTGAGTTTTTTTATTTTTTTTCTGAGAATCAAAGCGCTTCTCAAAAAAAAAAAAAAAAAAGACAGTTGCTCAAATCACAACTCCCTCAAAAGAATCATCATAAAAAAAGAACAGCATCAAAACCCACACAATTTTTATGTAACCACTTAAAAAGACGGAGAGTTTACTACAAAAACACGATAACAGTTAAAAATGGAAGAAATCAAGCGAAAAGCTCCCCTCTGATTCTGATGGGAATCGAGGGGTTACCTGAGTTTTTTTTTTTTTTTTTCTCAGAATCAAAGCGCTTCTCACAAAATAAAATTTAGTCGCTTAAATCACAACTCCCTCAAAAGAATCATCATAAAAAAGGAACAGAATCAAAACCCACACTAAACAAGTAACGAGAACACCCCTTCAACTACTAAAAAAAAAGACGGGAAGTTCACTACTACAAACAAACAACAATAAAAATGGAAGAAATTATTTTCGCGCTAAACTTTTAGATTTCCAGATTGATTTTATTATTCCCAATTAAATTAATACATATAAAAATTATTTGATAGCTACTACGCTATGATAAATACTATCTTTAAGTAATAGAGTTTTGTTTTCTAAAAAAATGCTTTTGTTGCATTTTCATTTACAATCTTTAAATAGAAATCAAATATATTAATTTTTGTTCAAAATATAATTCTTAAATTTTATGAAAATAACTTATTTAAAAATTAATTTAAACATCATTCTTAATTGAGAAATTGACAAAAATGCCTATATATAATTTAAGTTTTGCCACTCAAGAACATTATTTATTTCATTAACTATTTATACTCAATAACTTTGTATGAAGGTAAAAAATACCCTTAAGTGCTAACTATCACCTAGAATCGATCGAAATAATCTTGCCCATTTCAGCTTCTTGATTGGCATTTATATTATTGTCTAGACAATTTTACCCTTACTAAAAATGACATCTGAGCGTTATGTAATATAAATTGACAGAAAACACCTATAGCCGCTATCTAAAAATATATTTTAGCCCTTATAAAATATTATTGAACATAAATAAATAATGAAATAAATAACATTTTCAAATAGTAATACAACTTAAATTATATATGCCCATTCTTTTTTTTGGCAACAATATTTATTTTGTTATCAACCCCTCGGGCCCCAAACATGACCTGAAATTAGTATTAAAAAAAATAAATAATACAGAAAAGGAGGCGTGCAACGCCACAGTGTCAATGGCTGGCCAATCTTCTTTTGTTTCAAGCTTCAAGTGATTATTTTTTCTTTTTCTTGGTCAATGTGCAATTATTACTAATTTCTTTTTTTGTTAGTTAATTGCAAAATACTTTACTCTAAAAATTAAAAAATAGGTAATTTATCTAAAAAAAATGTAAAATACTCAAAATATCTTTTTATGTAACTCATGTTTTGTTGCATAAAGTTTTATATAAAAGTATTTTAATTTATATTTAAATTTATTATTATAATTTATTAAAAAATATTTTCATAAAATTGTATTTTTTTTAAAGATTAATTACTTAATTTAAAAAAATTAATTATTTAATGAAAATTATCATGTTTATTTTAAATTTAATTTAATAAAAAATAAAATATTCAGATAAAAATCTAATTTTTTCTTTAAAGTAAATATTATTAATTTGATTTTGTCTTTATAATTAAGCTTTTTTATAGTTACATAATCAATTTTAGAATAATATATGCTACCAAAGATATTGTTACAAATTTTATGTAAGTATTTTGTAATAATACTTTTTTGGTATGTTTTTTTCAAATATTTTTTATCTGCAAAATAATTAAAGCAAACAGAGAAAATCTAATAACTAATAATTCATAAATTTGTAGAGTAATTACAATCTTTGAATAATTCTCGTATAGAGAATAAAGTTTGTCTTGATTTTGGAGTTGTGCTTCATACCTTTAACGTTTCTTCAAATGAATTTTTTTCCCCTTTTCTTAATTTTACCTTTCTATTTATAGGTTAAACTTGTGAAAGACGATCTAACATTTGAATTTCAAATATTTATTTTAAATATTTAGGAAACAAATATATATATATAGTAAAATTTTATGCATTGCATATATAACGACAATATCTGGCCAAACGAAACGACATGGAAAACAGATTAGCACAAGATGGGTCAATACTTTGGAAAAGTCGCGCATGGTTTGCCACATGTTTTCTTTTAATATCTAGTCAATTGTAAATTGGGTATATTAATTTTTAATTTTGATAATCAAGTATTTAAATTAAGATTTCGTTAATAGAATGAAATTTTAATTGTGACAATACCATTATTTGTATTGTCAGAATCCTATTTTAATACTTGACTATAAAAATTAAAAGTTTAAAAACTCAATTAACAATTAACTAAGAATACAAGGGTGTTTTTAAAATTAAACCTCCTTTTATTTTTTTTCTTATCGAGTCTTTAGCAATTTTATCCCAAAAGTAACATTTTTTGCATTCATATTTCTTATTTTACAACAATCTCAATTTTACCAAATTAAATATGATTTTTTTTCCTTTTTGGAATAACAACCCTTTATTTTTTTTTCCTCTTGAAAATAAAATTTTATTTTTTTAATCTCCACATATTTAAAATTTCATGAAAACAACAATGATTTAATTTCAGAATCCAATTGAAGAAAACTCAAACAACACAAGATATTTGTCTCAAAAGAATAACTATTTTTATTAGACCATATAGCATATACACTATAAGAAAAAGAAAAATGGAACATAAGTGATAAAAACTAGCGAGAAAACAGACGCCCAATATTAATAGCATCGGCGAAAAAAATGAAATTCATCGCTAATGTTTTCCTCTACCGATAAAATATGCATTTCATCACAATTATATGGTAATAAAATATTTGTTTCCTAACTTAAAAACGTATATTTTTTTCTCTTAATGAGGAATTTTTTCCTCACTAACCAAAGTTATTTTTTAAGTGCACTAACGATTACCTAATAGTGGAAAAAATTATTTCCAAACGACAAATATCTATTTTCTTAATAAAAATAGGCAAACAAATGAACAGAAAATAAGCTTCATATAAATATGTTCTTAAAACCTCTCACACAAGCAGTTCAAAAAGGAAACCAAAATCCATTATCTTTACAAATTCAAACTAAAACATAGGGGAGTCTAAACCCAGAAAAAATCTGCAAAAAATTTGTCTCCATAGTTAAGGATAGAAAAGCATAAACCGGGCGATTTCTAGGGAGAAAACACAAATAGTTTCAGTTGTCTGGCTGCTCACGAACAATATCAAACTTATACTTGTTCGGGTATGATGGATCTGCTGCTGCCATGGTAAACTTCAAAAGGTCTCCAGGACGAATGGCATTCTCTTCGTTGATCTTGAACCATGGAGCTATGATAACACGAAAATCAAGTTGCTCGTGATAAACACATCCCCACTCTCTTCCCTGTGGATCTTCAATAGTCATGGTTGCCTTACCTTGTCTGGCCTTGCGGAATAAAACCAACGGCAAGGGAGATGGCAATTCCTGCATAAGCATGGACAGCAGAATAAGAATGCAGGAACTCACAGGAAAAAAGGATAGCAGATTAGGCAACTGTTGATCATACCGGGAAAGAGTATTAGAACATGATTCGGCATAAAGCAGAAACCTACACTATTTCACTTTAACTATGTAAAAGGCTTACAAATCGCGCTTCTGATTCAAACCTTCTTTAAAAATATGAATAACTTGACAAAAGGATATTTGCTCGTTGATAGATAATGAACTTTACTTTATTAGATTCAAACTTTTTAAGTGATTTTGGGAGGTCGTTGAAGGTCATAATCTAATGTATTTCCAATGCACGTAGAGTTTTGATTAAACAGATTGAATGAAAAGAAGAAAACATCAAGCACGATTAAATGGTACAAAGATGCTGCAACTGACATTTTGTACAAGAAATGGACCAAAACGGAAAAAAAAAAAAACGAAGAATAAAAGTTGACAAGAAACGTACAATGAAGACAGAGTCATTTGGCACTGACAAACAAGTGAAGCTGGAATCAGTCGTTGGGGAGGGCACGTCAAGTGAACCAACTGGTTCAGTTTTCACAATGTTGATCATCTCTGCAGATTCAAGAGAATTGCCTCCCTCCTCACCGGCAGATGGCTCCACCGCTGCACGTGAAATGAGATTAGGAAGCTATTGATGCCAACGTTGGATAGAAGCACTCGAAAGCTACCATTGAATTGCATATACTATACTAAAAAATGCAATCAACGTGTCAATAGAATAGATGAAGAAAATGGCAAAACGAGAACAATACCTCTCTTGCGAGCACGAGCATATGCTTTTTTTGTTTTCTCAGCTATTTTAAGTTCTTTATCTGCATACAGAACCATTTGCACAAAATAAAATATCATAACTATGTATATAACAGAAAATGCATACTGGAAATTCACAACCCACAATAGTAACTTAATAAATAAAAAATATATAAAAGAACAAAATATAATTGTATATGCAATTGATTTGGGTAAAACTCATCAAGTATTCACAAATGGTCTTAAGTTCTTGCTAGAACTTGAAGACAAGATTATAAAAGTTAGATGAAGAGGCGCTTCTTGAACCTTTTGAACCCATGAGCAAAATAACAAAATCATTGGAAGAACAAGAAATAAATCTACAGCAAAAGGGTAAAAGCATAAACTCAAAGGGGTAACATTTAAATGATATGGTAATAGTAATCTCTTATTAGTCGAGTGTGCAAATGGAAAGTGTTTAAGTGAGAATCAAATGGCAAAACTCAAGGATGGTTAATAATGACAGATTACAAATAATATTAAAGAAAAACCAGAGTTTTCGAACATATTACCAATGTGATTCTTGAAAAATGAGAAGTGATTTTCCAACAAATAGATGCATAAAATAGGGATGAAACTTCGGGATGACAGTTAACTCCTATCAAGGAGTTCTTCGCAACCAATGAAGGGAGCGACTTGATTAGCATATGGAGTATTCCGTTGATTTCCATATGTGATGTATTGTTCAATTTAAACAACAAATAACATAGATTTAGAGAAATAAAGAATAATTTATTAATTAAAGAAGATGCACAAGTAGCTCACTGAAATTCTTGTTGGTGCTGAGCAGATTCTGGGACGAACTACTAGTGCTGCTTTTTTTACTCTTGAGACTCTTGCGTAGGGTGGCCACATTTGATTTGCCATCAATATTATCTGCCGGGCTCTCAGAAGGAACAGTGAAAGGAAGATCATCGGTAGCATGTTCCACTAACATGTTATCCATTGGTCCCAAATCTTTGTTATTCTCAACAATGTTACTATTGATTGTTGTTTCCTTTCCCAACACAACTCTTTCAGTAGGGTTCTTATCTAATTGGAAATTCACAACTGCGTGAGCATGATCAGAACTGCCTTCTTTTCCATCTAAAGGCTTGGACAGGTCATATAAACATGTCCTATACTCACTTTGAGAATGTCCGGCTTCTCGATCAACCATCATATAAAACTCTTTGTCCACGTAGACCTGCTTTTCTTTTTCAGCTTCGGAATTCGTGATGCAGTTTGTTTCTGTAGGTTGGGTTTTAGCTGAAGCTTTTGAACTCTTTCTCGCTTTCGAACGTCTGCGAGTTTCCTGACATGCTGTACTCTCAGTAGCTATGTTTTCACTGCTCCTTGCTCCTTTAACTGGTTGATGTTTTGTAACAGTGCTTATTCTCTCGCAACCATTTCTTCCAAATACATGAATAAAAAAGTGACTTCCCTTGACATAATTAACTACCAGAAAGTCACCCAATTGTAGGCCAGAAGCAACGAAAACCTCAGACCATCCCTTATGAAAAGCAAGCGAGTCTTTGTAGTGTGATAATGTTACAGTCCAACGAGTCCCACTTGAATCCTCAACCACAGTTTCTTGATCAACCAAGTCTTGCACGATTTCAGCAAAATTTGGAGGGATAACTTTGTCAAAATTTAAGAAAATAGACAAGTTAATGTATATACAGAATTCAAAATGCCATTGTGGAACTCACAAGAAACTTCAGAAGAGATAAAGGTGTATCCACATAGCATGGACAACTATAATTTCAATTAAAAGAATGCCACTTATGTAGTAATGTAGCCTGAAACTATCATCCCTAGTACACTCGAATTTAGTATACTTTCTACAGCTCGTTAACATTTAGCTTATGGAAAAACAACAATAAGATATCCTTTTAATACATAAAGATAGCGTTTATAATAGGACATATATGGAAGAAAGCAAAAGAGGCCAATGAGGATAACTTTTATAACATGACATATAAAGATAACGTTTGTATCACATGTGGGTGGCAAAATACTTATTATGCCCCACATTCCTCAATTCGCCAATGAGAAAGTTAAACATAATAGAAACAAAAGTTCGACAACTGCAGGAGCACGTATGATTTTCCCACAAACTGACACATATCTGAAATAAGCCTCCCACAGTTTGGATCCCATGATACCTCGTGTAGAAAACTGTTGAACAAAAACCAACACATATGTGAAGTTGATTAAATATTCTCCCAAACAAAGCTATACTAAATTGATTTAATACTCTCCCAAGAAAAGATTTAGAAACCCCCCAGGAAAAAGACAGATTATAGAAACAAAAGTACAAAAAAATCATGTGAAGGGTTTACATACCAGAGCCTCTTGAAAATCATTCCCAATCAGGAATTTGAAGAAACGGGTCACGACGGGCTCTGAGTCCTTCTTGGTCCAATGTAGCAACTGGCCGCTTCGCGCACAATCTTCACATGCAACCTTGTTTCCAACCATGGCTTCAAAATCAAATTCTTGCTGCATGACATATAACAGAAAAAAATCAACAAAGAATTTCGATAGAATTCAAAAGAAAACAAAATGCAGTAGCTCAAAACACAATTCCCTCAAAAGAATCATCATAAAAAAAAGGACAGAATCAAAACCCACACTAAACAAGTAACGAGAACACCCCTTCAACTAAAAAAACATATTTTTTTACGTAACCACTGAAAAGACGGGAAATTTACTACTACAAACACACGAAAAGAGCTGAAATGGAAGAAATCAAGCGAAAAGCTCCCATCTGATTCTGATTTCTGAAAGGAATCGAAAGGTTACCTGAATTGTTTTTTTTTTTTTCTGAGAATCAAAGCCCTTCTCACAAAAAAAAAAATGCAGTCGCTCAAATCACAACTCCCTCAAAAGAATCATCATTAAAAGACAGAATCAAAACACAAACTAAACAAGTAACGAGAACACCCCTTCAACCAAAAAAACACATTTTTTTACATAACCACTTGAAAAGACGGGAAGTTTACTACTACAAACACAAGATAACAATTAAAATGGAAGAAATCAAGCGAAAAGCTCCCCTCTGATCCTGAAGGGAATCGAAGGGTTACCTGAGTTGTTTTTTTTTCCCCTTAGAATCAAAGCCCTTCTCACCGAAAAAAATTCGCACAAATCATAACTCCCTCAAAAGAATAATCATAAAAAAAGAACAACATCAAAACCCACATTAAACAAGTAACGAGAACACCCCTTCAACTAAAAAAACACAATTTTTACGTAACCACTTGAAAAGACGGGGAGTTTGCTACTGCAAACACTCTATAACAGTTAAAAATGGAAGAAATCAAGTGAAAAGCTTCCCTCAGATTCTGATTTCTGAAGGGAATCAAAGGGTTACCTGAGTTGTATTTTTTTCTGAGAATCAAAGCCCTTCTTACCAAAAAAAAATGGAGTCGCTCAAATCACAACTCCCTCAAAAGAATCATCATTAAAGACAGAATCAAAACCCACACTAAACAAGTAACGAGAACACCCCTTCAACTAAAAAAACACAATTTTTACGTAACCACTTGAAAAGACGGGGAGTGTACAAACACACGATTGACAGTTAAAAATGGAAGAAATCAAGAGAAAAGCTCTCCTCTGATTCTGATGGGAATCGAAGGGTTAACTGAGTTTTTTTTTTTCCTGAGAATCAAAGCCCTGCTCACAAAATAAAATGCAGTTGCTTAAATCACAACTCCCTCAAAAGAATCATCATAAAAAAAATAAAAAAAATAAAAAGAAAAGAATCAAAACCCACACTAAACAAGTAACAAGAACACCCCCTTCGACTAAAAAAACATAATTTTTACGTAACCACTTGAAAAGACGGGGAGTTTACTACTACAAACACACAATTAACAATTAAAAATGGGCTAAACCCTAAACCCTAAAAAAACACAATTTTTAGGTAACCACTTGAAAAAAGACGGGGAGTTTACTACTACAAACACACGATTAACAATTAAAAATGAAAGAAATCAAGCGAAAAGCTCCCTCTAATTTCGATTTCGAAGGGAATGGAAGGGTTACTCGAGTTTTTTTTTCCTGAGAATCAAAGCCCTTCTCACAAAATAAAATGCAGTCGCTTAAATCACAACTCCCTCAAAAGAATCATCATAAAAAAAGAACAGAATCAAAACCCACACTAAACAAGTAACGAGAACATCCCTTCAACTAAAAAAAAAGACGGGAAGTTCACTACTACAAACACACAACAATAAAAATGGAAGAAATCAAGTGAGAAGCTCCCAATTCTGATTCTAAAGCGAATCGAAGGATTACCTGAGTTGTTTCTTCTTTTTCTCCTGAGAATCAAAGCCCTTCTCATCTGGAACAAGGAGCACAATTTATAGTGGACTTGCCAACTTGACAAGCGTTACGTTGCTCTGACGGGCGGACTTAACTTAGAAAATACCTTGACATTTCCTGTTTTTTTTTTTTTTTGTTCTTTTTTTTCTTTATATATATAGCTTAACATTATAAATATCGGATATAAATTAAAATATATGTATGCATATTCATATTAGGAATTTCCCTCTCGGTAGCTAGATGTGAAACTTGCTTCACTTGTACAGTTCTCTCCAGCAGATAAAACACAAAACAAATACAAAAAAAAAAATCATATTAACAAATACCAAAACAAATTAATCAAAACTAAACTTCAATCGAACAAAGTTAAGCCATTAAAATTCACCTGCATTGCCGTAGATGTCTCCTCCGAAAACTTCTTCATTCAAATTAACAAATTAAACTTTTCATTTACAATCTTTAAATAGAAATCAAATAAATTTATTTTTGTTCGAAATATAATTCTTAAATTTTATGAAAATAATTATTTAAAAATTAATTTAACATTATCCTTAATTGAGAAATTGAAAAAAATGCCTATATATAATTTAAGATTTGCCACTCGAGAACATTATTTATTTCATTAACTATTTATACTCAATAACTTTGTATGAAGGCCAAAAATTAGAATACATTCTGGGAAAATGAAACTTCCATCGAAGAGAAGCAAATCTGTAAATGGACCTTTGTGAGCTTCTAAAATATCTTTCAGACCATGACCAATGCCCCAGTTGGTCCTATACATGTGTTTGCCGATTGAAATTGAAGAAAGCCTTATATGGTCTCAAACAAGTTAAGAGCTAACTACCACCTGGTATCGATCGAAATAATCTGGCCCATGTCAGCTTCCTGATTGGCATTTATATTATTGTCTAGACAATTTTACCCTTACTAAGATGACATGTGAACATTATGTGATATAAATTGACAGAAAACACCTATAGCCGCTATTTAAAAATATATTTTAGCCCTTATAAAATGTTATTGAACATAAATAAATAATGAAATAAATAACATTTTCAAATAGTAATACAACTTAAATTATATATGCCCATTCTTTTTTGGCAATATCTCTTCTTAATTTAGACAACAATATTTATTTTGTTATCAGTCCCTCGGGAAACATGACCTGAAATTAGTATTAAAAAAAATAAATAATACAGAAAGGGAGGCGTGCAACGCGACAATGTCAGTGGCAGGCCAATCTTCTTTTGTTTCAAGCTTCAAGAGATTATTTTTTCATTTTCTTGGTCAATGTGCAATTATTACTAATTTCTTTTTTGAGTTAATTGCAAAATACCCCTTGTGTGGTACATGCACTTTACTCTAAAAATTAAAAAATAGGTAATTTATCTAAAAAAATGTAAAATACTCAAAATATCTTTTTATGTAACTCATGTTTTGTTGCATAAAGTTTTATATAAAAGTATTTTAATTTATATTTAAATTTATTATTATAATTTATTAAAAAATATTTTCATAAAATTGTATTTTTTTTAAAGATTAATTACTTAATTTAAAAAAATTAATTATTTAATGAAAATTAGCATGTTTACTTTAAATTTAATTTAATAAAAAATAAAATATTCAGATAAAAATCTAATTTTTTCTTTAAAGTAAATATTATTAATTTGATTTTGTCTTTATAATTAAGCTTTTTTATAGTTACATAATCAATTTTAGAATAATATATGCTACCAAAGATATTGTTACAAATTTTATGTAAGTATTTTGTAATAATACTTTTTTGGTATGTTTTTTACAAATATTTTTTATCTGCAAAATAATTAAAGCAAACAAAGAAAATCTAATAACTAATAATTCATAAATTTGTAGAGTAATTACAATCTTTGAATAATTCTCGTATAGAGAATAAAGTTTGTCTTGATTTTGGAGTTGTGCTTCATACCTTTAACGCTTCTGCAAATGAATTTTTTTCCCCTTTTCTTAATTTTACCTTTCCATTTATAGGTTAAACTTGTGAAAGACGATCTAACATTTGAATTTCAAATATTTATTTTAAATATTTAGGAAACAAATATATATATATATATACAGTAAAATTTTATGCATTGCATCTATAACGACAATATCTGGCCAAACGAAACGACATGGAAAACAGATTAGCACAAGATGGGTCAATACTTTGGAAAAGTCGAGCATGGTTTGCCACATGTTTTTTTTTAATATCTAGTCAATTGTAAATTGGGTATATTAATTTTTAATTTTGATAATCAAGTATTTAAATTACGATTTGGTTAATAAAATGAAATTTTAATTGTGACAATACCATTATTTGTATTGTCAGAATCCTATTTTAATACTTGACTATAAAAATTAAAAGTTTAAAAACTCAATTAACAATTAACTAAGAATACAAGGGTGTTTTTAAAATTAAACCTCCTTTTATTTTTTTTCTTATCGAGTCTTTAGCAATTTTATCCCAAAAGTAGCATTTTTTGCATTCATATTTCTTATTTTACAACAATCTCAATTTTACCAAATTAAATATGATTTTTTTTTCCTTTTTGGAATAACAACCCTTTATTTTTTTTCCTCTTGAAAATAAAATTTTATTTTTTTAATCTCCACATATTTAAAATTTCATGAAAACAACAATGATTTAATTTCAGAATCCAATTGAAGAAAGCTCAAACAACACGAGATATTTGTCTCAAAAGAATAACTATTTTTATTAGACCATATAGCATATACACTATAAGAAAAAGAAAAATGGAACATTAGTGATAAAAACTAGTGAGAAAACAGACGCCCAATATTAATAGCATCGGCGAAAAAAATGAAATTCATCGCTAATGTTTTCCTCTACCGATAAAATATGCATTTCATCACAATTATATGGTAATAAAATATTTGTTTCCTAACTTAAAAACGTATATTTTTTTCTCTTAATGAGGAATTTTTTCCTCACTAACCAAAGTTATTTTTTAAGTGCACTAACGATTACCTAATAGTGGAAAAAATTATTTCCAAACGACAAATATCTATTTTCTTAATAAAAATAGGCAAACAAATGAACAGAAAATAAGCTTCATATAAATATGTTCTTAAAACCTCTCACACAAGCAGTTCAAAAAGGAAACCAAAATCCATTATCTTTGCAAATTCAAACTAAAACATAGGGGACTCTAAACCCAGAAAAAATCTGCAAAAAATTTGTCTCCATAGTTGAGGATAGAAAAGCATAAACCGGGCGATTTCTAGGGAGAAGACACAAATAGTTTCAGTTGTCTGGCTGCTCACGAACAATATCAAACTTATACTTGTTCGGGTATGATGGATCTGCTGCTGCCACGGTAAACTTCAAAAGGTCTCCAGGACGAATGGCATTCTCTTCGTTGATCTTGAACCATGGAGCTATGATAACACGAAAATCAAGTTGCTCGTGATAAACACATCCCCACTCTCTTCCCTGTGGATCTTCAATAGTCATGGTTGCCTTACCTTGTCTGGCCTTGCGGAATAAAACCAAAGGCAAGGGAGATGGCAATTCCTGCATAAGCATGGACAGCAGAATAAGAATACGGGAACTCACAGGAAAAAAGGATAGCAGATTAGGCAACTGTTGATCATACCGGGAAAGAGTATTAGAACATGATTCGGCATAAAGCAGAAACCTACACTATTTCACTTTAACTATGTAAAAGGCTTACAGATCGCGCTTCTGATTAAAACCTTCTTTAAAAATATGAATAACTTGACAAAAGGATATTTGCTCGTTGATAGATAATGAACTTTACTTTATTAGATTCAAACTTTTTAAGTGATTTTGGGAGGTCGTTGAAGGTCATAATCTAATGTATTTCCAATGCACGTAGAGTTTTGATTAAACAGATTGAATGAAAAGAAGAAAACATCAAGCACGATTAAATGGTACAAAGATGCTGCAACTGACATTTTGTACAAGAAATGGACCAAAACGGCAAAAAAAAAACGAAGAATAAAAGTTGACAAGAAACGTACAATGAAGACAGAGTCATTTGGCACTGACAAACAAGTGAAGCTGGAATCAGTCGTTGGGGAGGGCACGTCAAGTGAACCAACTGGTTCAGTTTTCACAATGTTGATCATCTCTGCAGATTCAAGAGAATTGCCTCCCTCCTCACCGGCAGATGGCTCCACCGCTGCACGTGAAATGAGATTAGGAAGCTATTGATGCCAACATTGGATAGAAGCACTCGAAAGCTACCATTGAATTGCATATACTATACTAAAAAATGCAATCAACATGTCAATAGAATAGATGAAGAAAATGGCAAAACGAGAACAATACCTCTCTTGCGAGCACGAGCATATGCTTTTTTTGTTTTCTCAGCTATTTTAAGTTCTTTATCTGCATACAGAACCATTTGCACAAAATAAAATAGCATAACTATGTATATAACGAAAATGCATACTTGGAAATTCACAACCCACAATAGTAACTTAATAAATAAAAAAATATATAAAAGAACAAAATATAATTGTATATGCAATTGATTTGGGTAAAACTCATCAAGTATTCACAAATGGTCTTAAGTTCTTGCTAGAACTTGAAGACAAGATTATAAAAGTTAGATGAAGAGGCGCTTCTTGAACCTTTTGAACCCATGAGCAAAATAACAAAATCATTGGAAGAACAAGAAATAAATCTACAGCAAAAGGGTAAAAGCATAAACTCAAAGGGGTAACATTTAAATGATATGGTAATAGTAATCTCTTATTAGTCGAGTGTGCAAATGGAAAGTGTTTAAGTGAGAATCAAATGGCAAAACTCAAGGATGGTTAATAATGACATATTATAAATAATATTAAAGAAAAACTAGAGTTTTCGAACATATTACCAATGTGATTCTTGAAAAATGTGAAGTGATTTTCCAACAAATAGATGCATAAAATAGGGATGAAACTTCGGGATGACAGTTAACTCCTATCAAGGAGTTCTTCGCAACCAATGAAGGGAGCGACTTGATTAGCATATGGAGTATTCCGTAGATTTCCATATGTGATGTATTGTTCAATTTAAACAACAAATAACATAGATTTAGAGAAATAAAGAATAATTTATTAATTAAAGAAGATGCACAAGTAGCTCACTCAAATTCTTGTTGGTGCTGAGCAGATTCTGGGACGAACTACTAGTGCTGCTTTTTTTACTCTTGAGACTCTTGCGTAGGGTGGCCACATTTGATTTGCCATCAATATTATCTGCCGGGCTCTCAAAAGGAACAGTGAAAGGAAGATCATCGGTAGCATGTTCCACTAACATGTTATCCATTGGTCCCAAATCTTTGTTATTCTCAACAATGTTACTATTGATTGTTGTTTCCTTTCCCAACACAACTCTTTCAGTAGGGTTCTTATCTAATTGGAAATTCACAACTGCGTGAGCATGATCAGAACTGCCTTCTTTTCCATCTAAAGGCTTGGACAGGTCATATAAACATGTCCTATACTCACTTTGAGAATGTCCGGCTTCTCGATCAACCATCATATAAAACTCTTTGTCCACGTAGACCTGCTTTTCTTTTTCAGCTTCGGAATTCGTGATGCAGTTTGTTTCTGTAGGTTGGGTTTTAGCTGAAGCTTTTGAACTCTTTCTCGCTTTCGAACGTCTGCGAGTTTCTCGACATCTTTGTACTCTCGGTAGCTATGTTTTCACTGCTCCTTGCTCCTTTAACTGGTTGATGTTTTGTAACAGTGCTTATTCTCTCGCAACCATTTCTTCCAAATACATGAATAAAAAAGTGACTTCCCTTGACATAATTAACTACCAGAAAGTCACCCAATTGTAGGCCAGAAGCAACGAAAACCTCAGACCATCCCTTATGAAAAGCAAGCGAGTCTTTGTAGTGTGATAATGTTACAGTCCAACGAGTCCCACTTGAATCCTCAACCACAGTTTCTTGATCAACCAAGTCTTGCACAGTTTCAGCAAAATTTGGAGGGATAACCTGTCAAAATTTAAGAAAATAGACAAGTTAATGTATATACAGAATTCAAAATGCCATTGTGGAACTCACAAGAAACTTCAGAAGAGATAAAGGTGTATCCACATAGCATGGACAACTATAATTTTAATTAAAAGAATGCCACTTATGTAGTAATGTAGCCTGAAACTATCATCCCTAGTACACTCGAATTTAGTATACTTTCTACAGCTCGTTAACATTTAGCTTATGGAAAAACAACAATAAGATATCCTTTTAATACATAAAGATAGCGTTTATAATAGGACATATATGGAAGAAAGCAAAAGAGGCCAATGAGGATAACTTTTATAATATGACATATAAAGATAACGTTTGTATCACATGTGGGTGGCAAAATACTTATTATGCCCCACATTCCTCAATTCGCCAATGAGAAAGTTAAACATAATAGAAACAAAAGTTCGACAACTGCAGGAGCACGTATGATTTTCCCACAAACTGACACATATCTGAAATAAGCCTCCCACAGTTTGGATCCCATGATACCTCGTGTAGAAAACTGTTGAACAAAAAAAAAAAAAAAAAAAACCAACACATATGTGAAGTTGATTAAATATTCTCCCAAACAAAGCTATACTAAATTGATTTAATACTCTCCCAAGAAAAGATTTAGAAACCCCCCGGGGAAAAAAGGCAGTTATAGAAACAAAAGTACAAAAAAAAATCATGTGAAGGGTTTACATACCAGAGCCTCTTGAAAATCATTCCCAATCAGGAATTTGAAGAAACGGGTCACGACGGGCTCTGAGTCCTTCTTGGTCCAATGTAGCAACTGGCCGCTTCGCGCACAATCTTCACATGCAACCTTGTTTCCAACCATGGCTTCAAAATCAAATTCTTGCTGCATGACATATAACAGAAAAAAATCAACAAAGAATTTCGATAGAATTCAAAAGAAAACAAAATGCAGTAGCTCAAAACACAATTCCCTCAAAAGAATCATCATAAAAAAAAGGACAGAATCAAAACCCACACTAAACAAGTAACGAGAACACCCCTTCAACTAAAAAAACACAATTTTTACGTAACCACTTGAAAAGACGGGGAGTGTACAAACACACGATTGACAGTTAAAAATGGAAGAAATCAAGCGAAAAGCTCTCCTCTGATTCTGATGGGAGTCGAAGGGTTAACTGAGTTTTTTTTTTTCCTGAGAATCAAAGCCCTGCTCACAAAATAAAATGCAGTTGCTTAAATCACAACTCCCTCAAAAGAATCATCATAAAAAAATAAAAAAATAAAAAGAAAAGAATCAAAACCCACACTAAACAAGTAACAAGAACACCCCTTCGACTAAAAAAACATAATTTTTACGTAACCACTTGAAAAGACGGGGAGTTTACTACTACAAACACACAATTAACAATTAAAAATGGGCTAAACCCTAAACCCTAAAAAAACACAATTTTTAGGTAACCACTTGAAAAAGACGGGGAGTTTACTACTACAAACACACGATTAACAATTAAAAATGAAAGAAATCAAGCGAAAAGCTCCCCTCTAATTCTGATTTCTGAAGGGAATGGAAGGGTTACCTGAGTTTTTTTTCCTGAGAATCAAAGCCCTTCTCACAAAATAAAATGCAGTCGCTTAAATCACAACTCCCTCAAAAGAATCATCATAAAAAAAGAACAGAATCAAAACCCACACTAAACAAGTAACGAGAACATCCCTTCAACTAAAAAAAAAGACGGGAAGTTCACTACTACAAACACACAACAATAAAAATGGAAGAAATCAAGTGAGAAGCTCCCAATTCTGATTCTAAAGCGAATCGAAGGATTACCTGAGTTGTTTCTTCTTTTTCTCCTGAGAATCAAAGCCCTTCTCATCTGGAACAAGGAGCACAATTTATAGTGGACTTGCCAACTTGACAAGCGTTACGTTGCTCTGACGGGCGGACTTAACTTAGAAAATACCTTGACATTACCTTTTTTTTTTTTTTGTTCTTTTTTTTCTTTATATATAAAGCTTAACATTATAAATATCGGATATAAATTAAAATATATGTATGCATATTCATATTAGGAATTTCCCTCTCGGTAGCTAGATCTGAAACTTGCTTCACTTGAACAGTTCTCTCCAGCAGATAAAACACAAAACAAATACAAAAAAAATCATATTAACAAATACCAAAACAAATTAATCAAAACTAAACTTCAATCGAACAAAGTTAAGCCATTAAAATTCACCTGCATTGCCATAGATGTCTCCTCCGAAAACTTCTTCATTCAAATTAACAAATAAAACTTTTCATTTACAATCTTTAAATAGAAATCAAATAAATTAATTTTTGTTCAAAATATAATTCTTAAATTTTATGAAAATAATTATTTAAAAATTAATTTAACATTATCCTTAATTGAGAAATTGACAAAAATGCCTATATATAATTTAAGATTTGCCACTCGAGAACATTATTTATTTCATTAACTATTTATACTCAATAACTTTGTATGAAGGCCAAAAATTAGGATACATTCTGGGAAAATCAAACTTCCATCGAAGAGAAGCAAATCTGTAAATGGACCTTTGTGAGCTTCTAAAATATCTTTCAGACCATGACCAATGCCCCAGTTGGTCCTATACATGTGTTTGCCGATTGAAATTGAAGAAAGCCTTATATGGTCTCAAACAAGTTAAGTGCTAACTACCACCTGGAATCGATCGAAATAATCTGGCCCATGTCAGCTTCCTGATTGGCATTTATATTATTGTCTAGACAATTTTACCCTTACTAAAATGACATGTGAACATTATGTGATATAAATTGACAGAAAACACCTATAGCCGCCATTTAAAAATATATTTTAGCCCTTATAAAATGTTATTGAACATAAATAAATAATGAAATAAATAACATTTTCAAATAGTAATACAACTTAAATTATATATGCCCATTCTTTTTTGGCAATATCTCTTCTTAATTTAGACAACAATATTTATTTTGTTATCAGTCCCTCGGGCCCCAAACATGACCTGAAATTAGTATTAAAAAAAAAAAAATAATACCGAAAGGGAGGCGTGCAACGCGACAATGTCAGTGGCAGGCCAATCTTCTTTTGTTTCAAGCTTCAAGAGATTATTTTTTCATTTTCTTGGTCAATGTGCAATTATTACTAATTTCTTTTTTGAGTTAATTTCAAAATACCCCTTGTGTGTGGTACATGCACTTTACTCTAAAAATTAAAAAATAGGTAATTTATCTCCAAAAAATTGTAAAATACTCAAAATATCTTTTTATGTAACTCATGTTTTGTTGCATAAAGTTTTATATAAAAGTATTTTAATTTATATTTAAATTTATTATTATAATTTATTAAAAAATATTTTCATAAAATTGTATTTTTTTAAGATTAATTACTTAACTTAAAAAAATTAATTATTTAATGAAAATTAGCATGTTTATTTTAAATTTAATTTAATAAAAAATAAAATATTCAGATAAAATCTAATTTTTTCTTTAAAGTAAATATTATTAATTTGATTTTGTCTTTATAATTAAGCTTTTTTATAGTTACATAATCAATTTTAGAATAATATATGCTACCAAAGATATTGTTACAAATTTTATGTAAGTATTTTGTAATAATACTTTTTTGGTATGTTTTTTATAAATATTTTTTATCTGCAAAATAATTAAAGCAAACAAAGAAAATCTAATAACTAATAATTCATAAATTTGTAGAGTAATTACAATCTTTGAATAATTCTCGTATAGAGAATAAAGTTTGTCTTGATTTTGGAGTTGTGCTTCATACCTTTAACGCTTCTGCAAATGAATTTTTTTTCCCCCTTTTCTTAATTTTACCTTTCTATTTATAGGTTAAACTTGTGAAAGACGATCTAACATTTGAATTTCAAATATTTAGGAAACAAATATATATATATATATATATATAGTAAAATTTTATGCATTGCATATATAACGACAATATCTGGCCAAACGAAACGACATGGAAAACAGATTAGCACAAGATGGGTCAATACTTTGGAAAAGTCGCGCATGGTTTGCCACATGTTTTCTTTTAATATCTAGTCAATTGTAAATTGGGTATATTAATTTTTAATTTTGATAATCAAGTATTTAAATTAAGATTTCGTTAATAGAATGAAATTTTAATTGTGACAATACCATTATCTGTATTGTCAGAATCCTATTTTAATACTTGACTATAAAAATTAAAAGTTTAAAAACTCAATTAACAATTAACTAAGAATACAAGGGTGTTTTTAAAATTAAACCTCCTTTTATTTTTTTTCTTATCGAGTCTTTAGCAATTTTATCCCAAAAGTAACATTTTTTGCATTCATATTTCTTATTTTACAACAATCTCAATTTTACCAAATTAAATATGATTTTTTTTCCTTTTTGGAATAACAACCCTTTATTTTTTTTTCCTCTTGAAAATAAAATTTTATTTTTTTAATCTCCACATATTTAAAATTTCATGAAAACAACAATGATTTAATTTCAGAATCCAATTGAAGAAAACTCAAACAACACAAGATATTTGTCTCAAAAGAATAACTATTTTTATTAGACCATATAGCATATACACTATAAGAAAAAGAAAAATGGAACATAAGTGATAAAAACTAGCGAGAAAACAGACGCCCAATATTAATAGCATCGGCGAAAAAAATGAAATTCATCGCTAATGTTTTCCTCTACCGATAAAATATGCATTTCATCACAATTATATAGTAATAAAATATTTGTTTCCTAACTTAAAAACGTATATTTTTTTCTCTTAATGAGGAATTTCTTCCTCACTAACCAAAGTTATTTTTTAAGTGCACTAACGATTACCTAATAGCGGAAAAAATTATTTCCAAACGACAAATATCTATTTTCTTAATAAAAATAGGCAAACAAATGAACAGAAAATAAGCTTCATATAAATATGTTCTTAAAACCTCTCACACAAGCAGTTCAAAAAGGAAACCAAAATCCATTATCTTTGCAAATTCAAACTAAAACATAGGGGAGTCTAAACCCAGAAAAAATATGCAAAAAATTTGTCTCCATAGTTAAGGATAGAAAAGCATAAACCGGGCGATTTCTAGGGAGAAAACACAAATAGTTTCAGGTTATACGGCTGCTCACGAACAATATCAAACTTATACTTGTTCGGGTATGATGGATCTGCTTCTTGCCATGGTAAACTTCAAAAGGTCTCCGGGGACGAATGGCATTCTCTTCGTTGATCTTGAACCATGGAGCTATGATAACACGAAAATCAAGTTGCTCGTGATAAACACATCCCCACTCTCTTCCCTGTGGATCTTCAATAGTCATGGTTGCCTTACCTTGTCTGGCCTTGCGGAATAAAACCAACGGCAAGGGAGATGGCAATTCCTGCATAAGCATGGACAGCAGAATAAGAATGCGGGAACTCACAGGAAAAAAGGATAGCAGATTAGGCAACTGTTGATCATACCAGGGAAAGAGTATTAGAACATGATTCGGCATAAAGCAGAAACCTACACTATTTCACCTTAACTATGTAAAAGGCTTACAAATCGCGCTTCTGATTCAAACCTTCTTTAAAAATATGAATAACTTGACAAAAGGATATTTGCTCGTTGATAGATAATGAACTTTACTTTATTAGATTCAAACTTTTTAAGTGATTTTGGGAGGTCGTTGAAGGTCATAATCTAATGTATTTCCAATGCACGTAGAGTTTTGATTAAACAGATTGAATGAAAAGAAGAAAACATCAAGCACGATTAAATGGTACAAAGATGCTGCAACTGACATTTTGTACAAGAAATGGACCAAAACGGCAAAAAAAAAAAAACGAGGAATAAAAGTTGACAAGAAACGTACAATGAAGACAGAGTCATTTGGCACTGACAAACAAGTGAAGCTGGAATCAGTCGTTGGGGAGGGCACGTCAAGTGAACCAAGCTGGTTCGGTTTTCACAATGTTGATCATCTCTGCAGATTCAAGAGAATTGCCTCCCTCCTCACCTGGGCGAGATGGCTCCACCGCTGCACGTGAAATAAGATTAGGAAGCTATTGATGCCAACGTTGGATAGAAGCACTCGAAAGCTACCATTGAATTGCATATACTATACTAAAAAATGCAATCAACGTGTCAATAGAATAGATGAAGAAAATGGCAAAACGAGAACAATACCTCTCTTGCGAGCACGAGCATATGCTTTTTTTGTTTTCTCGGCTATTTTAAGTTCTTTATCTGCATACTGAGAACCATTTGCACAAAATGAAAATATCATAACTATGTATATAACGAAAACTGCATACTGGAAATTCACAACCCACAATAGTAACTTAATAAATAAAAAAATATATAAAAAGAACAAAAATATAATTGTATATGCAATTGATTTGGGTAAAACTCATCAAGTATTCACAAATGGTCTTAAGTTCTTGCTAGAACTTGAAGACAAGATTATAAAAGTTAGATGAAGAGGCGCTTCTTGAACCTTTTGAACCCATGAGCAAAATAACAAAATCATTGGAAGAATAAGAAATAAATCTACAGCAAAAGGGTAAAAGCATAAACTCAAAGGGGTAACATTTAAATGATATGGTAATAGTAATCTCTTATTAGTCGAGTGTGCAAATGGAAAGTGTTTAAGTGAGAATCAAATGGCAAAACTCAAGGATGGTTAATAATGACAGATTACAAATAATATTAAAGAAAAACCAGAGTTTTCGAACATATTACCAATGTGATTCTTGAAAAATGTGAAGTGATTTTCCAACAAATAGATGCATAAAATAGGGATGAAACTTCGGGATGACAGTTAACTCCTATCAAGGAGTTCTTGGCAACCAATGAAGGGAGCGACTTGATTAGCATATGGAGTATTCCGTAGATTTCTATATGTGATGTATTGTTCAATTTAAACAACAAATAACATAGATTTAGAGAAATAAAGAATAATTTATTAATTAAAGAAGATGCACAAGTAGCTCACTCAAATTCTTGTTGGTGCTCAGGAGATTCTGGGACGAACTACTAGTGCTGCTTTTTTTACTCTTGAGACTCTTGCGTAGGGTGGCCACATTTGATTTGCCATCAACATTATCTGCCGGGCTCTCAGAAGGAACAGTGAAAGGAAGATCATCGGTAGCATGTTCCACTAACATGTTATCCATTGGTCCCAAATCTTTGTTATTCTCAACAATGTTACTATTCATTGTTGTTTCCTTTCCCAACACAACTCTTTCAGTAGGGTTCTTATCTAATTGGAAATTCACAACTACGTGAGCATGATCAGAACTGTCTTCTTTTCCATCTAAAGGCTTGGACAAGTCATATAAACATGTCCTATAGTCACTTTGAGAATGTCCGGCGTCTCGATCAACCATCATATAAAACTCTTTGTCCACGTAGACCTGCTTTTGTTTTTCAACTTCGGAATTCGTGATGCAGTTTGTTTCTGTAGGTTGGGTTTTAGCTGAAGCTTTTGAACTCTTTCTCGTTTTCGAACGTCTGCGAGTTTCCTGACATGCTGTACTCTCAGTAACTATGTTTTCACTGCTCCTTGCTCCTTTAACTGGTTTATGTTTTGTAACAGTGCTTATTCTCTCGCAACCATTTCTTCCAAATACATGAATAAAAAAGTGACTTCCCTTGACATAATTAACTACCAGAAAGTCACCCAATTGTAGGCCAGAAGCAACAAAAACCTCAGACCATCCCTTATGAAAAGCAAGCGAGTCTTTGTAGTGTGATAATGTTACAGTCCAACGAGTCCCACTTGTATCCTCAACCACAGTTTCTTGATCAACCAAGTCTTGCACAGTTTCAGCAAAATTTGGAGGGATAACCTGTCAAAATTTAAGAAAATAGACAAGTTAATGTATATACAAAATTCGAAATGCCATTGTGGAACTCACAAGAAACTTCAGAAGAGATAAAGGTGTATCCACATAGCATGGACAACTATAATTTCAATTAAAAGAATGCCACTTATGTAGTAATGTAGCCTGAAACTATCATCCCTAGTACACTCGAATTTAGTATACTTTCTACTGCTCGTTAACATTTAGCTTATGGAAAAACAACAATAAGATATCCTTTTAATACATAAAGATAGCGTTTATAATAGGACATATATGGAAGAAAGCAAAAGAGGCCAATGAGGATAACTTTTATAATATGACATATAAAGATAACGTTTGTGTCACATGTGGGTGGCAAAATACTTATTACGCCCCACATTCCTCAATTCGCCAATGAGAAAGTTAAACATAATAGAAACAAAAGTTCAACAACTGCAGGAGCACGTATGATTTTCCCACAAACTAACGCATATCTCAAATAAGCCTCCCACAGTTTGGATCCCATGATACCTCATGTAGAAAACAGTTGAAAAAAAAAAAAAAAAAAACCAACACATATCTGAAGTTGATTAAATATTCTCCCAAACAAAGCTATACTAAATTGATTTAATACTCTCCCAAGAAAAGATTTAGAAACCCCCCAGGAAAAAGACAGATTATAGAAACAAAAGCACAAAAAAAATCATGTGAAGGGTTTACATACCAGAGCCTCTTGAAAATCATTCCCAATCAGGAATTTGAAGAAACGGGTCACGACGGGCTCTGAGTCCTTCTTGGTCCAGTGTAGCAACTGGCCGCTTCGCGCACAATCTTCACATGCAACCTTGTTTCCAACCATGGCTTCAAAATCAAATTCTTGCTGCATGACATATAACAGAAAAAAAAATCAACAAAGAATTTCGATAGAATTCAAAAGAAAACAAAATGCAGTAGCTCAAAACACAATTCCCTCAAAAGAATCATCATAAAAAAAAGGACAGAATCAAAACCCACACTAAACAAGTAACGAGAACACCCCTTCAACTAAAAAAACATATTTTTTTACGTAACTACTTGAAAAGACGGGAAATTTACTACTACAAACACACGAAAAGAGCTGAAATGGAAGAAATCAAGCGAAAAGCTCCCCTCTGATTCTGATTTCTGAAAGGAATCGAAAGGTTACCTGAATTGTTTTTTTTCTGAGAATCAAAGCCTTTCTCACAAAAAAAAAAAAAATGCAGTCGCTCAAATCACAACTCCCTCAAAAGAATCATCATTAAAAAAAAATAAAGAAAAAAGGACAGAATCAAAACCCAAACTAAACAAGTAACGAGAACACCCCTTCAACCAAAAAAACACATTTTTTTACATAACCACTTGAGAAGACGGGAAGTTTACTACTACAAACACAAGATAACAATTAAAATGGAAGAAATCAAGTGAAAAGCTCCCCTCTGATCCTGAAGGGAATCGAAGGGTTACCTGAGTTGTTTTTTTTCCCCTCAGAATCAAAGCCCTTCTCACGGAAAAAAATTCGCTCAAATCATAACTCCCTCAAAAGAATAATCATAAAAAAACAACAACATCAAAACTCACATTAAACAAGTAACGAGAACAGCCCTTCAACTAAAAAAACACAATTTTTAGGTAACCACTTGAAAAGACGGGGAGTTTGCTACTGCAAACACACTATAACAGTTAAAAATGGAAGAAATCAAGTGAAAAGCTTCCCTCAGATTCTGATTTCTGAAGGGAATCAAAGGGTTACCTGAGTTGTATTTTTTTCTGAGAATCAAAGCCCTTCTTACCAAAAAAAAAAAAACATGTAGTCGCTCAAATCACAACTCCCTCAAAAGAATCATCATTAAAAAAAAAAAAAAAAAGACAGAATCAAAACCCACACTAAACAAGTAACGAGAATACCCCTTCAACTAAAAAAACACAATTTTTACGTAACCACTTGAAAAGACGGGGAGTGTACAAACACACGATTGACAGTTAAAAATGGAAGAAATCAAGCGAAAAGCTCCCCTCTGATTCTGATGGGAATCGAAGGGTTACCTGATTTTTTTTTTTCCTGAGAATCAAAGCCCTTCTCACAAAATAAAATGCAGTTGCTTAAATCACAACTCCCTCAAAAGAATCATCATAAAAAAATAAAAAAATAAAAAGAAAAGAATCAAAACCCACACTAAACAAGTAACAAGAACACCCCTTCGACTAAAAAAACATAATTTTTACGTAACCACTTGAAAAGACGGGGAGTTTACTACTACAAACACACAATTAACAATTAAAAATGAAAGAAATCAAGCGAAAAGCTCCCCTCTAATTCTGATTTCTGAAGGGAATCGAAGGGTTACCTGAGTTTTTTTTTCCTGAGAATCAAAGCCCTTCTCACAAAATAAAATGCAATAACTTAAATCACAACTCCCTCAAAAGAATCATCATAAAAAAAGAACAGAATCAAAACCCACACTAAACAAGTAACGAGAACATCCCTTCAACTAAAAAAAAGACGGGAAGTTCACTACTACAAACACACAACAATAAAAATGGAAGAAATCAAGTGAGAAGCTCCCAATTCTGATTCTAAAGCGAATCGAAGGATTACCTGAGTTGTTTCTTCTTTTTCTCCTGAGAATCAAAGCCCTTCTCATCTGGAACAAGGAGCACAATTTATAGTGGACTTGCCAACTTGACAAGCGTTACGTTGCTCTGACGGGCGGACTTAACTTAGAAAATACCTTGACATTACCTTTTTTTTTTTTTTGTTCTTTTTTTTCTTTATATATATAGCTTAACATTATAAATATCGGATATAAATTAAAATATATGTATGCATATTCATATTAGGAATTTCCTTCTCGGTAGCTAGATGCGAAACTTGCTTCACTTGAGCAGTTCTCTCCAATGAGATAAAAACACAAAACAAATACAAAAAAAATCATATTAACAAATACCAAAACAAATTAATCAAAACTAAACTTCAATCGAACAAAGTTAAGCCATTAAAATTCACCTGCATTGCCATAGATGTCTCCTCCGAAAACTTCTTCATTCAAATTAACAAATAAAACTTTTCATTTACAATCTTTAAATAGAAATCAAATAAATTAATTTTTGTTCAAAATATAATTCTTAAATTTTATGAAAATAATTATTTAAAAATTAATTTAACATTATCCTTAATTGAGAAATTGACAAAAATGCCTATATATAATTTAAGATTTGCCACTCGAGAACATTATTTATTTCATTAACTATTTATACTCAATAACTTTGTATGAAGGCCAAAAATTAGGATACATTCTGGGAAAATCAAACTTCCATCGAAGAGAAGCAAATCTGTAAATGGACTTTTGTGAGCTTCTAAAATATCTTTCAGACCATGACCAATGCCCCAGTTGGTCCTATACATGTGTTTGCCGATTGAAATTGAAGAAAGCCTTATATGGTCTCAAACAAGTTAAGTGCTAACTACCACCTGGAATCGATCGAAATAATCTGGCCCATGTCAGCTTCCTGATTGGCATTTATATTATTGTCTAGACAATTTTACCCTTACTAAAATGACATGTGAACATTATGTGACATAAATTGACAGAAAACACCTATAGCCGCTATTTAAAAATATATTTTAGCCCTTATAAAATGTTATTGAACATAAATAAATAACGAAATAAATAACATTTTCAAATAGCAATACAACTTAAATTATATATGCCCATTCTTTTTTGGCAATATCTCTTCTTAATTTAGACAACAATATTTATTTTGTTATCAGTCCCTCGGGCCCCAAACATGACCTGAAATTAGTATTAAAAAAAATAAATAATACAGAAAGGGAGGCGTGCAACGCGACAATGTCAGTGGCAGGCCAATCTTCTTTTGTTTCAAGCTTCAAGAGATTATTTTTTCATTTTCTTGGTCAATGTGCAATTATTACTAATTTCTTTTTTGAGTTAATTTCAAAATACCCCTTGTGTGGTACATGCACTTTACTCTAAAAATTAAAAAATAGGTAATTTTTCTCCAAAAAATTGTAAAATACTCAAAATATCTTTTTATGTAACTCATGTTTTGTTGCATAAAGTTTTATATAAAAGTA
Source organism: Catharanthus roseus (assembly GCA_028651295.1). NCBI lineage: Eukaryota > Viridiplantae > Streptophyta > Magnoliopsida > Gentianales > Apocynaceae > Catharanthus > Catharanthus roseus. The sequence continues at coordinate 1,623,036 of JAPQWS010000069.1, forward strand.
TTTTAATTTATATTTTAATTTATTATTATAATTTATTAAAAAATATTTTCATAAATTTGTATTTTTTTAAGATTAATTACTTAACTTAAAAAAATTAATTATTTAATGAAAATTAGCATGTTTATTTTAAATTAAATTTAATAAAAAATAAAATATTCAGATAAAAATCTAATTTTTTCTTTAAAGTAAATATTATTAATTTGATTTTGTCTTTATAATTAAGCTTTTTTATAGTTACATAATCAATTTTAGAATAATATATGCTACCAAAGATATTGTTACAAATTTTATGTAAGTATTTTGTAATAATACTTTTTTGGTATGTTTTTTACAAATATTTTTTATCTGCAAAATAATTAAAGCAAACAAAGAAAATCTAATAACTAATAATTCATAAATTTGTAGAGTAATTACAATCTTTGAATAATTCTCGTATAGAGAATAAAGTTTGTCTTGATTTTGGAGTTGTGCTTCATACCTTTAACGCTTCTGCAAATGAATTTTTTTTCCCCTTTTCTTAATTTTACCTTTCTATTTATAGGTTACACTTGTGAAAGACGATCTAACATTTGAATTTCAAATATTTATTTTAAATATTTAGGAAACAAATATATATGTATATATAGTAAAATTTTATGCATTGCATATATAACGACAATATCTGGCCAAACGAAACGACATGGAAAACAGATTAGCACAAGATGGGTCAATACTTTGGAAAAGTCGCGCATGGTTTGCCACATGTTTTTTTTTAATATCTAGTCAATTGTAAATTGGGTATATTAATTTTTAATTTTGATAATCAAGTATTTAAATTAAGATTTCGTTAATAGAATGAAATTTTAATTGTGACAATACCATTATTTGTATTGTCAGAATCCTATTTTAATACTTGACTATAAAAATTAAAAGTTTAAAAACTCAATTAACAATTAATTAAGAATACAAGGGTGTTTTTAAAATTAAACCTCCTTTTATTTTTTTTCTTATCGAGTCTTTAGCAATTTTATCCCAAAAGTAACATTTTTTGCATTCATATTTCTTATTTTACAACAATCTCAATTTTACCAAATTAAATATGATTTTTTCCTTTTTGGAATAACAACCCTTTATTTTTTTTTCCTCTTGAAAATAAAATTTTATTTTTTTAATCTCCACATATTTAAAATTTCATGAAAACAACAATGATTTAATTTCAGAATCCAATTGAAGAAAACTCAAACAACACAAGATATTTGTCTCAAAAGAATAACTATTTTTATTAGACCATATAGCATATACACTATAAGAAAAAGAAAAATGGAACATAAGTGATAAAAACTAGCGAGAAAACAGACGCCCAATATTAATAACATCGGCGAAAAAAATGAAATTCATCGCTAATGTTTTCCTCTACCGATAAAATATGCATTTCATCACAATTATATGGTAATAAAATATTTGTTTCCTAACTTAAAAACGTATATTTTTTTCTCTTAATGAGGAATTTTTTCCTCACTAACCAAAGTTATTTTTTAAGTGCACTAACGATTACCTAATAGCGGAAAAAATTATTTCCAAACGACAAATATCTATTTTCTTAATAAAAATAGGCAAACAAATGAACAGAAAATAAGCTTCATATAAATATGTTCTTAAAACCTCTCACACAAGCAGTTCAAAAAGGAAACCAAAATCCATTATCTTTGCAAATTCAAACTAAAACATAGGGGAGTCTAAACCCAGAAAAAATATGCAAAAAATTTGTCTCCATAGTTAAGGATAGAAAAGCATAAACCGGGCGATTTCTAGGGAGAAAACACAAATAGTTTCAGTTGTCTGGCTGCTCACGAACAATATCAAACTTATACTTGTTCGGGTATGATGGATCTGCTGCTGCCATGGTAAACTTCAAAAGGTCTCCAGGACGAATGGCATTCTCTTCGTTGATCTTGAACCATGGAGCTATGATAACACGAAAATCAAGTTGCTCGTGATAAACACATCCCCACTCTCTTCCCTGTGGATCTTCAATAGTCATGGTTGCCTTACCTTGTCTGGCCTTGCGGAATAAAACCAACGGCAAGGGAGATGGCAATTCCTGCATAAGCATGGACAGCAGAATAAGAATGCGGGAACTCACAGGAAAAAAGGATAGCAGATTAGGCAACTGTTGATCATACCGGGAAAGAGTATTAGAACATGATTCGGCATAAAGCAGAAACCTACACTATTTCACTTTAACTATGTAAAAGGCTTACAAATCGCGCTTCTGATTCAAACCTTCTTTAAAAATATGAATAACTTGACAAAAGGATATTTGCTCGTTGATAGATAATGAACTTTACTTTATTAGATTCAAACTTTTTAAGTGATTTTGGGAGGTCGTTGAAGGTCATAATCTCATGTATTTCCAATGCACGTAGAGTTTTGATTAAACAGATTGAATGAAAAGAAGAAAACATCAAGCACGATTAAATGGTACAAAGATGCTGCAACTGACATTTTGTACAAGAAATGGACCAAAACGGCAAAAAAAAAAAACGAAGAATAAAAGTTGACAAGAAACGTACAATGAAGACAGAGTCATTTGGCACTGACACACAAGTGAAGCTGGAATCAGTCGTTGGGGAGGGCACGTCAAGTGAACCAACTGGTTCAGTTTTCACAATGTTGATCATCTCTGCAGATTCAAGAGAATTGCCTCCCTCCTCACCGGCAGATGGCTCCACCGCTGCACGTGAAATGAGATTAGGAAGCTATTGATGCCAACGTTGGATAGAAGCACTCGAAAGCTACCATTGAATTGCATATACTATACTAAAAAATGCAATCAACGTGTCAATAGAATAGATGAAGAAAATGGCAAAACGAGAACAATACCTCTCTTGCGAGCACGAGCATATGCTTTTTTTGTTTTCTCAGCTATTTTAAGTTCTTTATCTGTATACAGAACCATTTGCACAAAATAAAATATCATAACTATGTATATAACAGAAAATGCATACTGGAAATTCACAACCCACAATAGTAACTTAATAAATAAAAAATATATAAAAGAACAAAATATAATTGTATATGCAATTGATTTGGGTAAAACTCATCAAGTATTCACAAATGGTCTTAAGTTCTTGCTAGAACTTGAAGACAAGATTATAAAAGTTAGATGAAGAGGCGCTTCTTGAACCTTTTGAACCCATGAGCAAAATAACAAAATCATTGGAAGAACAAGAAATAAATCTACAGCAAAAGGGTAAAAGCATAAACTCAAAGGGGTAACATTTAAATGATATGGTAATAGAAATCTCTTATTAGTCGAGTGTGCAAATGGAAAGTGTTTAAGTGAGAATCAAATGGCAAAACTCAAGGATGGTTAATAATGATAGATTACAAATAATATTAAAGAAAAACCAGAGTTTTCGAACATATTACCAATGTGATTCTTGAAAAATGTGAAGTGATTTTCCAACAAATAGATGCATAAAATAGGGATGAAACTTCGGGATGACAGTTAACTCCTATCAAGGAGTTCTTCGCAACTAATGAAGGGAGCGACTTGATTAGCATATGGAGTATTCCGTAGATTTCCATATGTGATGTATTGTTCAATTTAAACAACAAATAACATAGATTTAGAGAAATAAAGAATAATTTATTAATTAAAGAAGATGCACAAGTAGCTCACTCAAATTCTTGTTGATGCTCAGCAGATTCTGGGGCGAACTACTAGTGCTGCTTTTTTTACTCTTGAGACTCTTGCGTAGGGTGGCCACATTTGATTTTTCATCAATATTATCTGCCGGGCTCTCAGAAGGAACAGTGAAAGGAAGATCATTGGTAGCATGTTCCACTAACATGTTATCCATTGGTCCCAAATCTTTGTTATTCTCAACAATGTTACTATTCATTGTTGTTTCCTTTCCCAACACAACTCTTTCAGTAGGGTTCTTATCTAATTGGAAATTCACAACTGCGTGAGCATGATCAGAACTGCCTTCTTTTCCATCTAAAGGCTTGGACAGGTCATATAAACATGTCCTATAGTCACTTTGAGAATGTCCGGCTTCTCGATCAACCATCATATAAAACTCTTTGTCCACGTAGACCTGCTTTTCTTTTTCAGGTTCGGAATTCGTGATGCAGTTTGTTTCTGTAGGTTGGGTTTTAGCTGAAGCTTTTGAACTCTTTCTCGCTTTCGAACGTCTGCGAGTTTCCTGACATGCTGTACTCTCAGTAGCTATGTTTTCACTGCTCCTTGCTCCTTTAACTGGTTGATGTTTTGTAACAGTGTTTATTCTCTCGCAACCATTTCTTCCAAATACATGAATAAAAAAGTGACTTCCCTTGACATAATTAACTACCAGAAAGTCACCCAATTGTAGGCCAGAAGCAACAAAAACCTCAGACCATCCCTTATGAAAGGCAAGCGAGTCTTTGTAGTGTGATAATGTTACAGTCCAACGAGTCCCACTTGAATCCTCAACCACAGTTTCTTGATCAACCAAGTCTTGCACAGTTTCAGCAAAATTTGGAGGGATAACCTGTCAAAATTTAAGAAAATAGACAAGTTAATGTATATACAGAATTCGAAATGCCATTGTGGAACTCACAAGAAACTTCAAAAGAGATAAAGGTGTATCCATATAGCATGGACAACTATAATTTCAATTAAAGGAATGCCACTTATGTAGTAATGTAGCCTGAAACTATCATCCCTAGTACATTCGAATTTAGTGTACTTTCTACAGCTCGTTAACGTTTAGCTTATGGAAAAATAACAATAAGATATCCTTTTAATACATAAAGATAGCTTTTATAATATGACATATATGGAAGAAAGCAAAAGAGGCCAATGAGGATAACTTTTATAATATGACATATAAAGATAACGTTTGTGTCCTATGTGGGTGGCAAAATACTTATTACGCTCCACATTCCCCAATTCACCAATGAGAAAGTTAAACATAATAGAAACAAAAGTTCAACAACTGCAGGAGCACGTATGATTTTCCCACAAACTAACACATATCTTAAATAAGCCTCCCACAGTTTGGATCCCATGATACCTCGTGTAGAAAACCATTGAACAAAACAACACATATATGAAGTTGATTAAATATTCTCCCAAACAAAGCTATACTAAATTGATTTAATACTCTCCCAAGAAAAGATTTAGAAACCCCCCAGGAAAAAGACAGATTATAGAAACAAAACAACAAAAAAATCAGGTGAAGGGTTTACACACCAGAGCCTCTTGAAAATCATTCCCAATCAGGAGTTTGAAGAAACGGGTCACGATGGGCTTCGAGTCCTTCTTGGTCCAGTGTAGCAACTGGCCGCTTCGCGCACAATCTTCACATGCACCCTTGTTTCCAGCCATGGCTTCAAAATCAAATTCTTGCTGCATGACATATAACAGAAAAAAAAATCAACAAAGAATTTCGATAGAATTCAAAAGAAAACAAAATGCAGTAGCTCAAATCACAATTCCCTCAAAAGAATCATCATAAAAAAAGGACAAAATAAAAACCCACACTAAACAAGTAACGAGAACACCCCTTCAACTAAAAAAATATTTTTTTTTTTACATAACCACTTGAAAAGACGGGAAATTTACTACTACAAACACACGAAAACAGTTGAAATGGAAGAAATCAAGCGAAAAGCTCCCCTTTGATTCTAATTTCTGAAAGGAATCAAAGGGTTACCTGAATTTTTTTTTTCTAAGAATCAAGGCCCTTCTCACAAAAAAAAAATGCAGTCGCTCAAATCACAACTCCCTCAAAAGAATCATCATTAAAGACAGAATCAAAATCCAAACTAAATAAGTAACGAGAACACCCCTTCAACCAAAAAAACACATTTTTTTACATAACCACTTGAAAAGACGGGAAGTTTACTACTACAAACCCAAAATAACAATTAAAATGGAAGAAATCAAGCGAAAAGCTCCTCTACGAATCTGATGGGAATCCAAGGGTTACTTGAGTTGTTTTTTTTTTCCCTTCAGAATCAAAGCCTTTCTCACAAAAAAAAAAAAAATCACTCAAATCACAACTTCCTCAAAAGAATAATCATAAAAAAGAAGAGCATCAAAACCTACATTAAACAAGTAACGAGAACACCCCTTCAACTAAAAAAACACAATTTTTACGTAACCACTTGAAAAGACGGGGAGTTTGCTACTGCAACCACACTATAACAGTTAAAAATGGAAGAAATCAAGCGAAAAGCTTCCCTCTGATTCTGATTTCTGAAGGGAATCAAAGGGTTACCTGAGTTGTATTTTTTTATGAGAATCAAAGCCCTTCTTACAAAAAAAAATGCAGTCGCTCAAATCACAACTCCCTCAAAAGAATCATCATTAAAAAGACAGAATCAAAACCCACACTAAACAAGTAACGAGAACACCCCTTCAACTAAAAAAACACATTTTTTTACGTAACCACTTGAAAAAACGAGGAGTTTGCTACTGCAAACACACTATAACAGTTAAAAATGGAAGAAATCAAGTGAAAAATGCCCCTCTGATTCTGATTTCTGAAGGGAATCAAATGGTTACCTGACAAGTTTAGTAATGAGCATAACGGCCCTATTGTTCCGATGGAAAGAAGAACCTATGATTAGCTGTTTGGAAAATTTCCAAACGAACAATTTCAATGAAATCTTTCAATTTCTTAATTTTACTATGTGCAACACTATGTATTCCTCTATCGGTAGAGTACATTGAATGTACAGAAATGGCTATAACAGAGTTTCTTTATTCGTATTAAGAGCTACTCTAGGAGGAATGTTTTTATGTTGTGCTAACGATTTCATTGAGTTGTTTTTTTTTTTTTTCTGAGAATCAAAGCCCTTCTCACAAAAAAAAATGCAGTCGCTCAAGTCACAACTCCCTCAAAAGAATCATCATAAAACCGAATCAAAACCCACACTAAACAAGTAACGAGAATACCCCTTCAACTAAAAAAACACAATTTTTACGTAACCACTTGAAAAGACGGGGAGTGTACAAACACGCGATTGACAGTTAAAAATGGAAGAAATCAAGCGAAAAGCTTCCCTCTGATTCTGATGGGAATCGAAGGGTTACCAGAGTTCTTTTTTCCTGAGAATCAAAGCTCTTCTCACAAAATAAAATGCAGTCGCTTAAATCATAACTCTCTCAAAAAAATCATAATAAAAAAAAAAAAAAAAAAGAACAGAATCAAAACCCACACTAAACAAGTAACGAGAACACCCCTTCGACTAAAAAAACACAATTTTTACGTAACCGCTTGAAAAGACGGGGAGTTTATTACTACAAACACACAATTAACAATTAAAAATGGGCTAAACCCTAAACCCTAAAAAAACACAATTTTTAGGTAACCACTTGAAAAGACGGGGAGTTTACTACTACAAACACACGATTAACAATTAAAAATGGAAGAAATCAAGCGAAAAGCTCCCCTCTAATTCTGATTTCTGAAGGGAATCGAAGGGTTACCTGAGTTTTTTTTCCTGAGAATCAAAGCCCTTCTCACAAAATAAAATGCAATCGCTTAAATCACAACTCCCTCAAAAGAATCATCATAAAAAAGAACAGAATCAAAACCCACACTAAATAAGTAACGAGAACATCCCTTCAACTAAAAAAAAGACGGGAAGTTCACTACTACAAACACACAACAATAAAAATGGAAGAAATCAAGCGAGAATCTCCCAATTCGGATTCTAAGGCGAATCGAAGGATTACCTGAGTTGTTTCTTCTTTTTCTCCTGAGAATCAAAGCCCTTCTCATCTGGCACAAGGAGCACAATTTATAGTGGACTTGCCAACTTGACAAGCGTTACGTTGCTCTGACGGGCGGACTTAACTTGGAAAATACCTTGACATTACCTTTTTTTTTTTTTGTTCTTTTTTTTTCTTTATATATATATAGCTTAACATTATAAATATCGGATATAAATTAAAATATATGTATGCATATTCATATTAGGAATTTCCCTCGCGGGAGCTAGACCTGAAACTTGCTTCACTTGTACAGTTCTCTCCAACAGATAAAACACAAAACAAATACAAAAAAAAATCATATTAACAAATACCAAAACAAATTAATCAAAACTAAACTTCAATCGAACAAAGTTAAGCCATTAAAATTCACCTGCATTGCCATAGATGTCTCCTCCGAAAACTTCTTCATTCAAATTAACAAATAAAACTTTTCATTTACAATCTTTAAATAGAAATCAAATAAATTAATTTTTGTTCAAAATATAATTCTTAAATTTTATGAAAATAATTATTTAAAATTAATTTAACATTATCCTTAATTGAGAAATTGACAAAATGCCTATATATAATTTAAGTTTTGCCACTCGAGAACATTATTTATTTCATTAACTATTTATTCTCAATAACTTTGTATGAAGGTAAAAAATACCCTTAAGTGCCAACTACCACCTGGAATTGATCGAAATAATCTGGCCCATGTCAACTTTCTGATTGGCATTTATATTATTGTCTAGACAATTTTACCCTTACTAAAAATGACATGTGAACGTTATGTGATATAAATTGACAGAAAACACCTATAAACGCTATCTAAAAATATATTTTAGCCCTTATAAAATGTAATTGAACATAAATAAATAATGAAATAAATAACATTTTCAAATAGTAATACAACTTAAATTATATATGCCCATTCTTTTTTGGCAATATCTCTTCTTAATTAAAAATTTGTAAAATACTCAAAATATCTTATTATGTAACTCATGTTTTGTTGCATAAAGTTTTATAAAAAAGTATTTTAATTTATAGTTTAATTTATAATTATAATTTATTAAAAAATATTTTCATAAAATTGTATTTTTTTAAAGGTTAATTACTTAACTTAAAAAATTTAATTATTTAATGAAAATTAGCATGTTTATTTTAAATTTAATTTAAAAAATAAAAAATATTCGGATGAAAATTCTAATTTTTTCTTTAAGGTAAATATTATTAATTTGATTTTGTCTTTTTTCCCTTATAATTAAGCTTTTTTATAGTTAAATAATAAATTTTTGAACAATATATGCTACAAAGATATTGTTACAAATTTTATGTAAATATTTTGTAATAATATTTTTTTGGTATGTTATTTACAAATGTTTTTTGTCTGCAAAATAATTAAGTCAAACAAAGAAAATTGAATAACTAATAATTCATAAATTTGAAGAGCAATTACAATTTTTGAATAGTTCTCGTATAGAGAATAAAGTCTGTCGATTATTCTCTTTGGATTTATTTCGAAGGGTTCGTAATTTTTTTTCTTATTTTTTTAACCTTATCTTTCTATTTATAGGTAAAACTTGAGAGAACGATATAACATTTGAATTTCAAATATTTATTTTAAATATTTAGGAAATAAATATATATATATATATATATAGTAAAATTGTATGCGTTGCATCTATTAGCTAAATAACAACAATATCTGGCCAAACGAAACGACATGGAAAACAGATTGGCATAAGATGGGTCAATACTTCGGAAAAGTCGCGCATGGTTTGCCACATGTTTTCTTCTTTTTTTTTTTTAATTTCTAGTCAATTGTCAATTAAGTATATTAATTTTAAATTTTGATAATCAAATATCTAAATTAAGATTCTGTTAATAAAATAAACTTTTAATTGTGACAATACTATTATGTGTATAGTCGGAATCCTATTTTAATACTTGATTCTAAAAATTAAAAGTTTAAAAACTCAATTAACAATTGACTAAGAATACAAGGGTGTTTTTGAAATTAACCCCCTTTTTATTTTTTTTCTTATCTAGTCTTTAGCAATTTAATCCCAAAAGTAACATTATTTTTGCATTTATGTTTCTTATTTTACAACAATCTCAATTTTACCCTATTAAATATGATTTTTTTCCTTTTTGGAATAACAACCCTTTATTTTTTTGTTCTCTTGAAAATAAAATTTTATTTTTTTAATCGCCATATATTTAAAATCTCATGAAAACAACAATGATTCAATTTTGGAATCCTGTTGAAGAAAACTCAAATAATATAAAATATTTGTCTCAATAGAATAACTATTTTTTATTAAACCATATGATATATACATTATAAAAGAGAAAAATGAAACATCAGTAACAAAAATTAGCGAGAAAACATACAACCCAAATTAATAACATCAGCAAAAAAATAAAATTCATTGCTAATGTTTTCTTGTCGCTAAAATATGCATTTCATCTCAATTATATGGCGATAAAATATTTATTTTCTATTTTAAAAACATATATTTTGTTTTCTTAGAACCAAGAATTTTTTTTCTTACCAATCAAAGGTATTTTTTAAGTGCCCTAACGATTACCTAATAGTGAAAAAAATTATTTCCAAACTACAAATATCTATTTTCTCAGTAATAAAAATAGGCAAACAAAGGAAAAAAAATAAGCTTCATATTTATATGTTCTTAAAGCCTCTCACACAAGAAGTTCAAAAAGGAAACCAAAATCCATTATCTTTGCAACTTCAAACTAAAACATAGGGGAGTCTAAACCTAAAAAATCTGCAAAAAATTTGTCTCCATAGTTAACGATAGAAAAGCATAAACCGGGCGATTTCTAGGGAGGAAACACAGATAGTTTCAGTTGTCTAGCTGCTCGCGAACAATAACAAACTTATACTTGTTCGGGAATAATGGTACTGCTGCTGCCACAGTAAACTTCAAAAGGTCTCCAGGACAAATGGGATTCTCTTCGTTGATCTTGAACCATAGAGCCATGATAACACGAAAATCTAATTACTCGTGATAAACACATCCCCAATCTCTTCCCTGTGGATCTTCAATAGTGATGCTTGCCTTACCTTGTCTGGCCTTGTGGAATAAAAGTAACGGCAAGGGAGATGGCGATTCCTGCATAAGCATGGACAGGAGAGAATAAGATTTCAGGAACTCACAGGAAAAAGGATAGTAGATTAGGCAATTGTTGATCATATCGGGAAAGAGTATTAGAACATGCTTTGGCATAAAGCAGAAACTTACACTATTTCACTTAAACTATGTAAAAGGCTTACAAATCTCTTTTGATTCAAACCTTGTTTAAAAATATGAATAACTTGACAAAGGGATATTTGCTCGTAGATTGATAGTGAACTTTACTTAATTAGATTCAAACTTTTTAAGTGATATTGGGAGGTCGTTGAAGGTTGTTAAGAAATTTAGGGCGCAAAGAAGAATAATATTGAATGCTTTACTTGATCGTCTTGATCGATTTCTTATTCATTATGATCTACTATTTATAGGCTACAAAGTATCCTAATCCTTATCAATATAGGATTCTAACCAACCACTAATAAGGAATACTGCTATAATAATAGCATAATACAAAGTATCCTAGTTATAATCAATATAGGATTCTAACCAAATAATCTCTTATAGAATCCAAGATAATCTAGGAGAATCACATACTGATGTGATATCTCCAACAAAGGTCATAATCTAATATATTTCTAATTCATGTAGAGTTTTGATTAAACAGATTGAACGAAAAGAAGAAAACATCAAGCACGACTAAATGGTACAAAGATGCTGCAACTGACATTTTGTACAAGAAATAGACAAAAACGGCAAAAAATAAAAAACGAAGAATAAAAGTTGACAAGAAACGTACAATGAAGACAGAGCCATTTAGCACTTTCAAACAAGTGAAGCTGGAATCAGTCGTTGCGGATAAGGGGGGGGGAGGGCAAGTCAAGTGAATCAACTGGTTCAGTTTTCACAATGTTGATCGTCTCTAGAGATGCAAGAGAATTGCCACCCTCCTCACCAGCAGATGGCACCAACGATGCACCTGAAATGAAATTAGGAAGCTATTGATGCCAAGTTCACTCCCGTTTGTATAGAAACACTCGAAAGCTACCATTTAATTGCATATACTATACTAAAAAATGCAATAAACGTGTCAATAGAATAGATGAAGAAAATGGCAAAACGAGAACAATACCTCTCTTGCGAGCACGAGCATATGCTTTTTTTGTTTTCTCAGCTATTTTAAGTTCTTTATCTGCATACAGAACCATTAGCATAAATATATATAGCATAAATATATATAACAGAAAATGCATACTGGAAATTCACAACCCACAATAGTAACTTAATAAATAAAAAATATGTAAAAAAACAAATTTATAATTGTATATGCAATTAATTTGGGTAAAAATCATCAAGTAGTCACAAATGGACTTAAGTTCTTGCTAGAACTTGAAGACAAGATTATAAAATTTAGATGAAGAGTCGCTTCTTAACCTTCTGAACCCATGAGCAAAATAACAAAAGCATTGGAAGACCAAGAGATAAATCTACAGTAAAAAGGGCAAAAGCATAAACTCAAAGGGGTAACATTTAAATGATATGGTAATAGTAATCTCTTATTAGTCGAGTGTGCAAATGGAAAATGTTTAAGTGAGAATCAAATGGCAAAATTCAAGGATGGTTGATAATGACATATTACAAATAATATTAAAGAAAAACAAAATTTTCGAACATATTACCAATGTGATTCTTGAAAAATGTGAAGTGATTTTCCTACAAATAGATGCATAAAATAGTGCAGCAACTAGAAAATACATACTAAAGTAGATACTTGCGTATTGGAGTGGAGGCTCGAGAGCATGAAACTTCAGGATAACCGTTAACTCCTGTCAAGGAGTTCTCGCAACCAATGAAGGGAGCGACTTGATTAGCATATGTAGTATTCCGTAGATTTCCATAATGTACAAGAAAGTAGCTCACTCAAATTTCTGTTGGGGCTCAGCGGATTCTGGGACGAACTACCAGTGCTGCTTTTTCGACTCTTGCGACTCTTGCGTAGGGTGGCCACATTTGATTTGCCATCAACATTACCTGCGGGGCTCTCAGAAGGAACAGGGAAAGGAAGATTATCAGTAGCATGTTCCACTAACATGTTATCCATTGGTCCCAAATCTTTGTTATTCTCAACAATGTCACTATTGATTGTTGTTTCCTTTCCCAACACAACTCTTTTTTCAGTAGGGTTCTTATCTAACTAGAAATTCACAACTGCCTGAGCATGATCAAAACTGTCTTCTTTTCCATCTAAAGGCTTGGCAATATGTTGGCAATATGTTCTATTTTGTAATAGTTTCCAACCAATGTTGTGGCGGTTTCCACCCTATACCATCACAAAATTAATTGAAAAAACAAATTTAACAACTCAAAATAGTGAAAAATAAAGTTTAAGGTCATTTTAAATCACCGGTAAATAGTGTGTAGGTAGCCAATAATTGTTTGTTGATTAATTCCTATCAAAGAGAAACAAGAAACTCAGCAAAACGTCTGAAATTGCCAAACATTTTTCCATCTTTATGGATATAATTGCTTTAACGATGGCAAGATATTATTCCTTTACATGTGACTATTGTACTCTTTGCTCTGCTACTCTTGCAATTTTTGCATGTTCAAGTAATGTTTTTGCTAGAAACAAAAAAACAGAGCAGGTGAAGACTAAGGTTCAAAGTAGAAATATATATATATATATAGAAGAGGATAATCCGTATAACTCGGGAATTTATAAGAATAGCGCGAAAAAATATAAAATTTCATTTTTTACTATCAACTTTCTCTATCTATTACAAATTCTCTCCCTTTTCTCTAAAAGTTTAAATTTCAATCTCAAATCTAAAAATAAAAAAAAATGTTAGTACTTCGATATATACTCATTTATTTACAATGTTGTCAGTTTAAAATTTAAAAATATGCATCATATTAGAAAAAAATCTGCCTTTTTGTTGAATTTTTGCTGTTTTCTGTTGAATTTTGTCCGGACTGACAAAAATTTCTGTTGCATTTCCCTTGGTATATATTTGTTGATATATGTTGATATAATAGCGTGGGTTCTCCAAACAAAAAAGTTTGCATAATTAATGAGTACATTATTAATATTAATGCAAGATTACGAATTTGGTTATTATATATAATATTACATTAACATAGTATTAAATTAGACTTTCTTTATGAGTAAAAGTTAAAATCCGATGTATGTATCATGAATGTAAATTGATGTAATTTGATATAATTTAATTTTGAAATTTTACGTTGCATTCCATTAAAATTGAATAGTTTCATTAAAATTGAATAGTACGTGAAAGTATACGTGAGTTCTAAAATTGAAAATTTAAAGTGAGATAGTGAATAGTGAAAAATATCATTTAGGAAAAAAAAAGAATAGTCAAAATATCGCCTGTTAAACAAGGGTAAATTAGTAATTTAGGACTGTTGGCAAGAAAATTACTAATATCAATTAAACATTGTAAGTTCGGTAATTGCATTTAACGTCATGTTAAAAGAGTTTGTTGAAAATCCACATTAATTAATTAAAAAAATTAATGAATTATTCATAAATATGGACAATTCTTCTCTTGAGGTACTCTTTAAAGTGAGTTAGATTTAAACCTAAATTTTAGCATGATATTAAAATTAAGTTATTAAACCACCCGTAAATAATATCTTGTAAAACTTCATGCTTTAAGCCACCCACTTAAAAAAGACAATGACGGGTGAAGACTAATTATGAGAAAATTAAAAAGTATACGTGCCGATCATGTTTTTTCAAATATATATTTGCTGAATATGTTTCTTCAAACAAAAAAGCTTGGCATAGTTAATTAGTGAGTTGTCAATATTAATATAAGATTACGAGTTTGATTCTTATATATAAATATCATGTTAACAAAGTAGTTGATTAGACTTTCCTTTCGAGTAAAAGTTAAATTCGATGTATATTATGAATAGAATGTAAATTGATGCGCTTGGATAGAGTTTGTCTTTTAAATTTTGTCTTAAAATTTCATTAAAATTGAATAATCCGTGAAAGAATATATGAGTTCTAAAATTAAGAGAATGTCTAATCTCAAGTTCAGTCTCATAAATTAGTGAAAATATTGCTCGTCTAAAAACAAAAAAATCGAAAGATAAGAATACTCTAGTAGTTTAAGATTCTTGATAAGTAGATTACCAATATCAATCAAGTATCGTAAGTTCGATAATTATATGTAATGTTTTATATGTAAATTTGATAATTATAGTACTTCGATAATTATATATAATGTTTTATACTAAATATTTTCAGAATAAGAGTTAAATTTTACGAATATAATCCGAATCCAAAAAAGACAAGGATCATGCCTTTTAGATATAAATTATGCTGATTCAGAAGTCTTCTAAATTAGAGACCAAATTTTAATCACCGCTCTCAAGTTTTTACAGATTGTTTGACGTTCACGTGAAAAATATAAAGATACAAGATTTAGGACATAGTACATACAAAAAACTAACTCTCATATTAAAGAAGTTGAAATTCTCATACAAGATTTAGGACATAGTACATACAAAAAACTAACTCTCATATTAAAGAAGTTGAAATTCTCATATTTTGCTACGATGATTCTAATGTTAACTATTGATATCAATTTTACAGCTCCAAAACTACTTGCCGCGATACCCGTACAAGCAAACCTCTTACTCTAATTCCATGCCATTGTGAATATTTGGAAAAATTAGGTTCGAATCTATTTTATGATGTTGTAAACATTCAAGGTCAGATCCTCGTTAATTAAGAGTTAATTTTTGTAAATTTTCTGTACACTAAATTCAATTATAACGTTCAGATTTCTGTAAACAGGTCTGTATTTGTTAGAATTATACATTAAATTCTAATTATAACGTCCAAATTTCTGTAAGTCCGGATTAATTATATAAAACTGTATAGGCATCATTTTCCTTGGTCTCCAAGCATTTATCTAATGTATTATTATATATACATAGACAAGCTCATTCCCTTTTTCTTCTTTCTCTAACATTTGCTGCTAAAATCCTAAAAACCCCATGGAAATTTCAACCTCAAACCTCAATTTTGACAAAATTTGTAAAGAATTTCATGATTCTTGGAAAAACCCAAATAATTTTATTCAAATTTTAGCTTCTCTAAACCAATTTGAGTGCAGAAAAATCAGAGAAACGTATTCGAATCTTTATGGAGAAGACCCTGTTCTTGTTCTTCAGAAAGGAGCTTTTTTTTCATCAATGGCGGAAAAAGGGTTGTTAATGTTGATGATTAATCCACATGAACGCGATGCCATTGTTGCTAAAGAAGCAATTCATGAACAAAATGATGTGAATTTCAGGGCTTTAATCGAAATTTTTACATGTAGGAAATCAAGTCATGTTCTTTTGATTCATCAAGCATATCAAGCAAGATTTAAGAGGCAATTAGATCAAGATATTATCAATATTGAACCTTCTCATCCTTATCAAAAGGTAAGTTTCTTTTTGGGTTGTATTTTGGACTTCATTCTTGAAATTTATGGTGATTTTTTTTTTTTTTTTTTGGTTTTGTCAAAATGAATAAGATTCAAGAACTTCTTTTCAAAAAAAATAATTCTATATTGAGAGAAAATATGATTCAAATTTAGAATTTTCGTCTTTGATAAAGAATATTTTTACTGTTGAGTATTTTTTACGAAAAATTTCAAAAAGTTTAAAAAGTTAGAAAAAAAATCTTTTCGATCTGATAATAAGTATTTTTATTATAAATTACTATTTTGACGTAGAATTCTTAAAAACTTTGACGAAGAATAAAATACTATTTTGACACAGAATATCTGTCATTGACAGGCTAAATGCAATTAAATTATTGAGACAGTTAGCGAGTAAATTATTAATATATTAATATAAGATTAAAAGTTATAGGGAAAGGAAAGTTGAGAAAAAATAAATGCGTTTGCCGGGAGTCGAACCCGGGTCTATTGCTTGGAAGGCAATTATCCTAACCGTTGGACTACAAACGCTTGTTTATACATTTTGATCTAATAAGAATTATTATCGCAATTAATTGAGTATTTTTTGACAGCTGCCTATTTCAACCCACGCCCTTTTCTAAGTAGAGTAGGGTCGTAAACGGATCCAAGCCAGTACAATACTCCCTGTACTAGACTCAGACCCTTAAAGTGAAATATGAATCCATACATGTATGCTATTTTTCTATTTTTTTCTTGTTAAATAAAAGTACATATAAAACAATTTATAACCCTAAAACGAAAATTATAACTTGATTAATGTAATTTCTTTAACATATATTTTAACAAATATAATCCTTAAACAAGTCTGGATATCATAATATCCTGTCCAAACCTATTTATTAGAGGTTATATGTGTACGGGTATGAATCCAGATCCGCGAATATAAATTTTAAACATTATCCGTTATAAATAAATACAAATTTCCTTGAATACTAATAAAACTCGCCCCATTTACAGATCTAAACAGAGCCTAAATCAGACGCCTTGGACCACTCAGCCAAATTATCACATGAATAGATTATAAATAAACAAGATTAGAAAACAGTTAAAAGATTACCAAGAAAAACATAAAATAAAAATAAAGAATGAAAGATGCGAAAATGCATCATTACTGTAAAGAATGCACAACTTAATGTTGCTATCAAAATATAAATTTATTTTTTATCCTTAAACAATTTATAAGTTGAAAGTGATTCGCTTGTAATTATCAATAACTTGTGTGGTCGAACAGATAATTTAACTGAGTTTAAAGCTCTTACTGCTAACTTTACTAGGAATATCAACAGATCCTTTATATTTTTCTCTCATGTAAAAAGAGATAAAAATATCTCTACCCATATTCTGATGTAACTCTAGAATAGTACAAAGAGAATCTATATATTTTAGGACTATTCTTTTTTATTTTAATAGAATATAATTTAATTTTTCCTCAAAAAAAATATAAATGATGTCCAAATCATGCGAAAGAAAAAGGGGGAGTTTATTAGACGGATCAAACTTTTAAAAAAAAACAACAAAAATTAAAAATAATTTAAAATTAAGGTTAAAATTAAAACAAATGGCCTATTAGCTCAGTTGGTTAGAGCGTCGTGCTAATAACGCGAAGGTCGCAGGTTCGAGACCTGCATGGGCCATTTTTTTAAAAAATTTATTTGCTTGCTCAATTTGCATCAAACGAATATCCATTGACGATCTGGGCTCAAAATTGGCCCAAAAGGACATTTCTATATCACTCCCCTTCAATATGAGAGTTCCTTTTATTTTATTTTTTTTAATTTGGCAGCATAAATATTCCCAATTTTTTACTTGTCACACTTTTGACATTGCACTATTTAAAAAATAAAAAAATTTATATAGACTTCAATGCCCTTCAAAATTTTCTCTTATTATTATTTTTACTATTTTTCATATTAGAAAAAAATGTTAGAATTTATTATTAATGAGAAGTATAACAAGAAAAAATTCATTAAATATTACCTTAGAACTATAATGTGATAAATAACAAAAATACCAAATTTGATACAATGATGACGAGTAAAAAACTAGAGGAAATAACACAAAGTTAGTTTATTAAATATTCGATTAATTTTTATAAAATAAAGTAACTCAATTAGACGAAAAAAATACAAAATATTAAAACCATTTTATGTAGATTGGAATATCAGCAGCATTTTCATTATTCTACATTTCCTTCTTTTCCCACACTATTCTATTCTGTCTGCCATTTTTATGGTCTGAAACAAACAGTAGTATCAAACTTATGGAGTAGGAAAAGGTCAGAATCACATCATCTCTTGTTCCTACATGATCAATAATCCAAGAAAACTCATCTCCCCACCAAATTAAGGAGAAATCATTTGAAAAGAAACTCATCTAACTTAGCAATTCCAACTATGTATTAGTAGTTGCCAGAATTCTTTGATCTAAAGTAATAGCAAAACTTGAAAAATGAAAAGAAATTGAAAGACAGCAGCAGCAGCAGCAGCAGGGAAGAAGAATTAGGCTGGAGAAGCAGACATTTCAGGTGTAAAAGGTATAGGTTTTGTTGGGGCAGGAAGACGTCCAATGCTATCTACTTTGTCTTTCTGTTTTGGTGGAGGCCTTGCTGCTTTAGGAAGTAATCTTCCCTTCTTTTCGAACCACTCTGGTTTAAGTAGAGCCCTCAAACCCAATTTGTTGTAATAAACTCTCCTCACTGATCCACCAGCAGCTTCAACAGCTTCCTTTGCTCGAACAGTCACCCTCGAGACCTGTCATTCTCATTTTTAATTAATTTGGCCATGAGCAATTGGTAATTTTGTGCTTGATGAACTAGCCATCGATATGTTTAAGGACCAAAGATTGCAGAAAGGTAGTTTTGGTGAAATAACCTAGTTACTAGCATGATGCATCTTATCTCAAGGTGAATCTACGGAACAAAAACTAAAAATCAACCAAAGCAAGATGCAGATATCGAATCCTAGGAAACTTTGGAAGAGGATTACCTCAAAATGGAGGGGCCATTGTACAAGTTCAGTACCGCGCCCCATCAATCTAACCCCATCTCTTATCTGCTTTCCTATTGCTCCAGAATCCTGCCACAATAAAGTATCAAATGAAGCTGGAGAAGAAACAAAGTGAAAGAGACATGGAGACTTGAGCGAAAGCATATTCCAACCTTGAGAGTTTTCATCGTAATCAACTCTGAGGAGTCTATCTTCCCGGCATTGATTAGCTTAGCAATCTTTCCTAAGCCTACTGGCTGTAACAAATTCAAATTTTATCAGGAAAGATGAAAAGCGACAACAATATATCTCCTCATGGGTCCTGAATCTAAAGGATGCAACAACTCATAAATGGTTCTTCCATGGCTGCATGGAGCCCATGTCAATCACTCATTGAAATCAAAGAAACAGATTGCGGGTCACATATGTATAATAGATCAATTTGCACAAGTCTTTCCCTTTTCCAAATAAAAGAAGAAATTTTGATAAGCATATAGGCAAACAATTAGAATACTTTTAATTGATATAGAAGGTAATACATATCACCACAAAAAAATAATGGCAATTCTGTACTTCAAAGTACAAGAAGAAGATACTGATAACTGTTTTCTTGCTTCACTCGATTATTTATAATCCAATACATAGTGTGACCTTTTTAACAAATGACTTCTTCCTAAGCTTGATTTTTCAATCATCATTCCTTCCTTTACTCAATCTTCTCCCTTGGAACAGATCTACACAGACTTGCTACTTTTAAAAAGCTGTTATGCATGTAACCCTGTGTGCTTCTGCATTAGCCTAGTGGGTCACTTACAAACCTATTCAAGTATATAAATGCACTTGAAGACCACAATTTTTATGTACCTAGTCTCCCAAGTATCTATAGAACCAATTGATTAAACATCACATCTCCTTAGAGATTATACAAAAAATACAGCAGGCATGTCTACAGAACTTACAATTACATATTTTAGATAAAATCATCTATCAAAGCAGATAACGACTACGATTATCTGAATGTTATTTGTCATTTTTTAGGTCCAAAGATAAAATAAAGAGTTATTAGTACTGCTTTTAATCAAATTCTTCTCAAGTACTGCACAGAAACATGCTACATATTTTCCTCATCTTTAAATTCCATATATATTTACATATTGTAAAGCTACCATGTCCTTTAATTAATATATTACCAGTGTGTTCGGATTAGAGTTCTGTTTGAAAATGTTGGATAGTAATGCATTTTCAAGAGGCTGCTGGAATCTTCTAAAGTCAAAGATTAGTTTGAAAGTCTCCAAGAGCTTTTTACTAGTATTATTACTTGTTATTTTCTATGTGATAGTTTGCATTCTCTAAGAGTTTCTTAGACATCCAGACTCTTCTAATATGTGCATAAATAGAGAAGATAAGGTGAAGAATTGTTGTATCAGTAACAGAAAACATCTTCACTAATATAAAAGTTCTGAACTCTGCAATAGCAACAAGTTTTCTGTTTCCAACAAAAAGTCTTAATTTTCATAAAAGATGGATTTGTTTTGCAAGAGAAAAGGGTGGACCCCAGAGCGAACTGAAGATATATGAGACCCCCCTCTCTCTTTTTGATCTTTATAATAATATATTTAGTTCTTGTTGCTTCCTTTGAGCAAAGATCATAAGTTATTGTACTCTGCCAGTGACAACGTCAGAAAATTGTGCAGTTGCCATTCTAGTTAGTAAAGGACAATTGAGTTTCACTACCACAAGTTTCACGTACTTGCTTCATTTTTTTCCTCTTTTCTGTTATCTTACTAAGCCATGCAAACATGAGAAACAAAGACAGGAAATCGGACTAATATTAAAGTAAACAAAAGACAAAAGACGAAAAAATAAACCAATCACTATCGAACCTAGACCAACATGTTAAAGAGATAAGCCACAATAATAATGTACACAGATAATAATCATTGGACCCAACATGATTCTAACTATAGGCTCCAAATCATTTGCCCAAGCACAGAAATTTACCAATCTGCACAAATGTTCTCAACTTAAACTCATGAATGGTGCAACCTAAAATCAGAGATTGGCCAAGTGTTGCAATAAAGATCCATTTATAACTAGACCTCAGAAAGACCAATTTTCAAGGCAGAGATGAGGAAACTTTATAAAACCATATGCCAACACAGCATAATGAAAAATATGTTTTCTTGACCTATTTCTTTTGGTAAGTCAAACAAATTACTCAAAATGCATGTGATAGTACTCTTCGAAATCCTACTATAAGATATGTGTTAGTTCAGAAAACAGCAAAGTGTTCGCATGGATGACTGTTTGAAAGGACGAAAACCCCCTTATTCCTTTATATATGGTGCACAATATAACGATACCTTTTCCTTTTTGTCCAACTAGAAGGAATTACATCAAAAAGACAGAATATTGTCCCTGCCCCAAAAAATATCTGGATGTAATAAAGATCTAAGTTTCATTAGCTGCAGCATTGGAGGGTTATCTCAAGCAATATCTAAATAAGAGGTTGGAAAACTCTAAAAAGAGCAACAAAATAACTTTTTCTAAAAAAACCAGCAAAAATATGCCCTAATTCAATTGGATGGACATGCATTTTGATGCGTTTCTCATTATTTAAATCTCTATTGTGCATAGAGCAGACAGAGCCACAGCAAAACAGCCTAGCAAAAGAACATCCTTACAATTAATTTAGTTGGAAATTCCCATATAGTGGGCTGCTTGTGAAGAAATTAAAAGATAAGTCATAAACCAAAGTTCTCTACAAATTACAAGAAAAGAATTATCATAATAGCTGCCCTCACCAAAAGCCGCCCGCCCCCCCACCCCAAAAAAAGGACAGTGAAACATCCGTTTGAGTACAAAATGACAACAAATTTGGATGAAGTATAAAACTTTTGGCTAATTTAACAAGACCTAAGTCAAATGCATTACATCAACAGAGCCTCAGGGTAAGTATGAGGACAATCCAACCCATTTAAGTTTTTTAAAATGAGTGCTACAACCTTAAGTTTTAGAACTTTGCTCAAATTCTCCCTCTTGATGTCTATTATTAACCCGTTCAGTAAAAAGCTGGCCCTGCTACTGCTTAGTACCATTTACAACGAAATCTACTTGTCAACATTATGACCTATTTCTTTCAGTATCTGGACTGTTGATTTAATCACTAAATTCCAACTATTCAATTAGATTATCTATCAAAATTGCAGTAGTAAAATACCCCAAAGGGGAATATCCTCTAATTCTTTTATAACCACAAATTCACACTAAAGTGCAATTCACGCAGCCATCCTTCACAGAAATGGAGAATAATTTGCATGCTGATTTTCAAATCCAAGTGCATTTAAAGAGAACCCAAGTCATTCTATTCATGCTCGACAAATAATGCTGCAGTTGAGAAATACAAAATAGCTAATTTACCGAGAAAACATACTTAAAATTTAAACATAATGAAAGCAATGCCCAGCTCAAGTACAGAAAGGAACACAATTTCTACATATTGCATTCTTCATACCTGAAATGTGAGGCTGAAAGGGTTCTTAAACCCACGTTTAGGGACCCGGCGACGCAGTGGAGTTTGGCCACCTTCAAAACCAAACTTATAGGTACCTCTAGCCTTTTGCCCCTTATGACCCCTCCCAGCAGTTTTACCTTTACCAGACCCAATACCTCTTCCTTTCCGGGTCTTCTGCTTCCTGGATCCTTGATTGTCTCTGAGATCATTCAAAGCCAAAAGAGTACTAAAACCCCTCTTCGAACTAACATTTTGCTGAAAATGTGAGGAACTATAACAGCCCAGTGCCCAATTTTCTGAAGCTTTCGGTAAGTGTAGTAACTGACTGAAAGGGAGCAGTTGAGGGAGAATTCTTGAAACGGATTGACTGTTAATTGACGTTGCAGCGCTGATCGACGTTGACAATAACGAAGATAATCTTCTCCTCAGCATTTTCTGCTAACTCTTAATCTTAAAATTTTAAAGCTTGAAGAGGCACAGTTTTGATTGGGGTTCAAGGGAGTTAAAGAGAAAGGGGTCTAGGAAATACAGAAAACAAAAGATGAGATTAAACCCACATACTCTTTGAAGCTTGACAGAGAAAACAGGTAACGGCGATCACCGGAGACAACGCCGGCGGCGGTTCACCGAAGCAATTGAATGAGGAGGCTATTGGTGAAGGGTTTAAGTGAAGATGGAGTACTGTGGACATAGAATGGTTATTACCGGGAATTATTTTTGTTTGTTTTTTTCACGTAATTCTTTTCCTTTTCTTTTTTTCTTTGAAGATGTTCTTATTTAGTCCCAAATAAATTACGTTTTTTTATTTTAGTCCTTCAATTTTAATTTTAATCCATTTTTTATCGAAATAAATTATTTTCGTCCTTTTTTTTTATCTTTTTGAACAAAATTTATCCAAAAAAAATTTTGATTTTTTGTTTAAAAGATCACAGGTATAATTTTGCAATTCACATACATAATAAAGAAATGGAAAGAAAATAGTGGATTTTTTTTTATTATGTATTTGAAATTACAAAATTATCCTTGTGGGCTTTTGAGGAAAAAAAAGCTTGACAAGGATAAATTTATTTTAAAAACTAAGAAGAACGAAAATAAATTATTTAGAAATTAAAACAACAAAAATTGAAAGATAAAATGTACTCAATATTTTTTATAATTAATTAAAAAATACAAAACTCAATAAAATTAGTTTGGGGCTCTAAGAGCTCCTGGAGCTTTAGAACAAAACACCCTCTCCGATATAATATATAAGAAATACTTATATCCAATTAATGCATCATTATCTAATAATTCCCAAAATTTAAACCTATTCACATTTGATAAAAAGTTTGAAATATGGAGAGAAGAGAAGATAAAGTTTTAGAATATGAAATTTATTAAATTAATATGAGGATATTAAATGTATTTTACTCTAAAAAATACTTCGATTTTAAATTTTTTTTATAATTTGTCTGAAATAACAAATAAACTCTGAAAAAAGAGATGGTATATTAATTATACTAGTTACTAGCTACTACTCTTTTTCTTATTTTCAAAAGGCGAATTTTTCGCCCTCGGATATAAATTATAGTGACTCAGCGACCTACAAACTTGAGACCAAGCTTTGATGTACACAAAGAACTACCCTCATATTAGAGAAGTTAAAATTCCTACATTATCACTGTGAAGATTTAAGTCTGAGTCCTTATTACTAGTTATAAAATTCCAAAACCAACTAAGCTATGGCCGTTTCTGCACTACTCCTCTTCTTCTTATCTCTAAGGCTGCATGTAGCTGTGTGTGCCCTTTGGTCAATGGTGTATAGAGCACACAGATAGATACATTTTCTTCCCTCCCTCAGGTGAGGAAATAATAATAATAATGCATGGGGAGAGTGGAGTCATTTATTGCGGGGCGGCGCCACCATATATACCTGTGAGGGGTGGTGGAAGGAAGGAAGAATATTATTCTCAAATGTGGCCTGGCCGCCTTCCCCCATTCCGCCGCCGGTTAACTAGGTTACTACCGCCCCATTTCAACCCTTGATTAAATTAATTAAGGTCGGCGTCGTCCAAATTATTAATTAATTAATTAATTAATTCTCCCAAACAATATGCATGTATAAAATTATATAAAAAACCATACTTATAATGTGCAACCCATACCATTTACACTTGAGACACTCATCCCATGATCTAATCTATGCCAATCTCAATTATTTTTTTTTTAGCCCCACCACACTGTCCGACGTCCAGCTGAATATGTAAATTATAATGATTTAATCAATCTTCAAAATTAACTGAGTTATGCCCGTGTAGACGAATGCACACATTATTATAGATTACAGAATTAACAATTTATATTAAATTTTAAAATTTTATATGATTTATTACAATTAAATTATATTATAGAGTACTTTAGAAACATACGTTAAACAGACTTGTTTTTTTTATGTTAACAGAATAGTAACTCAATCACTAATATCGAATCATATAACTAAGCAAAATTCCTCCGACTATGTTTTTTTTTTTTTTTTTTAATCTTAATCACATCATTCATACGATAAACACAGTAGATTTAAACTTGTGATTCGCACCTACACATATTGAGAGTGTTAAATATGTAATTTAACACGGGTATTATTAGAATTTAGAATTTAAATCTAATTCACCTTAAACAATATCTAAAAAATGAAGTATTATCTAAATTTTTATAAGAAGTTTAGATATTCATGATTATATGGCATGTCATGTGGTGAAACCTACACCATTGTGGGGATTGTGGGGGTGGGGTCGCCCTCACAGTCTCAGTCTCTGTTCTTTTTCCTAATAATATTTTTTAAAAAAAAATAAAATTCTTATGGAGTAATTTACATTTCTTTAAAAAATTAAAAAATCAATTTTTAATTCTCTAAAGAACCCAAAGTCAATATCCACCATGGCCATGCTCTTGATTTTGCGCCTATAAATACAAGTCAAGTCCCCTATTCATAAACACACTTCACCTTTCATTTCAACGCCAATTAGATTTTCTCTTTAATTTCTTTCCTGAAATTTTCGGAAAATAATAAGATGATCTGCTTAATCGATACCCGATCTCGATTATCAATCGCTACAATTATTTTCTATACATGTGTTTGGATTCCGATCAAACAAATAAAGGAAGCAATTCTCGATATTCTTACCTCGATCTTCTCCGCATTTCGCCGGCATGGAAAAGGAAACGATCGCGACGATTCTATCGTCGTGGTCGAATTGGTTGATCTTCCTGCTGAAAAGTTTGGTGAATTGCCGCCGGCGGCCGGATGCGACTGCTCTATTTGCTTGGCAGAGTATGAGAGTGAAGATATGGTGACTAGACTTCCGAGATGCGGACACGTGTTTCACGTAGATTGTATCAGGAGATGGCTGGATAGAAACCAGTTTACCTGTCCTCTCTGCCGAGATCTCCTCTTGCATGTTAGTTAATTAATTCTTCGCCATGCAAAGCAACACAAAGAGGATGGATTTTTCTTCGCCATGGTTGATGAAGCTTAAAAGTCTTCACCAATTTTTCCAGGAAAAAGATACTTTTATTTTCTTTTTTTTTAATGGTATAGAGAAGAATAGGTTAGAGATGGATACATGTATTCAATGTATATAAAACAATCTTTATTTTTATTTTTTTAATTTGGAAAAGAGAATGGAGTTATTTTATATGATTTAAATTTTACGGTCATACCGTCACACATCATCAGTTCTCCATAGTTTAAAATAAGCAGTTTTTAACTTATCTTAAAATATAAATTAATTTTCAATCATTCTCGATTACTTATTAAATCTGTTTTAACTTAAATAAATTAGAAAAAAAATAATTTTTAAAAGCTACTAAGTATGCTTTTTCAAATTACTTATGCTTATTGATGCTATTAAAATTAAAAATATTATAATGATTTTTTTAAAATAACTTTGTTAAAAATACTTTTTTTCAACTGCTAGAAAAAACGAAAACAATAGAAAACAAACTCATAATATAAAGTTAAGTTATTTTTTCATATATATTAAGAAAACATAAACATGAAATCAATATATTTGTTTATAGTAAAATACATACAATGCCCTTTTATTAGTTTTAATAAATTTCATCCTTTTAAGACTTTATTTTCTCTCTCATCTCTCCATATTTCAAGACTTTATCAGATGCAAATGAATTTAAGTTTTGAAATAGTGATACATTAATTGAGTAGGAGTATTAAAAAATAAAGAAAACTTAACTTTATATTATGAAATCTCAAATATTGCAACTTAACTTTATATTAAGAAACACGCATGAGCGTAGCTCAGTAAGTTCTAGGGCTGCAGAGTTATTACCCAGGAGTAAGTTTCAACCTCTCTAACATGGGGTAATTCCTTGTGCGCACTAGTGTCTAGCCTCCAATCTGCAGAGTCGTTGAGTCGGTACCAAGGACCAAAGTTTAAATCTTAACAGCGACAATGTAGAAATTTCAACCTCTCTAATATGGGTGTAGTTCCCTGTGCGTACTAGTATCTGGCCTGTAATTTGCAAGGTCGCTGAATCACCATAATGAACGAGAAATTTCACCTTTTGATACTTATAGAGGTAATACATGGCAACGAAATCACTAGTTTGATTTTTTATTTTTTTTTGTGGCTGGGAAACTAATTTGAAGTGTTGGAATCATAATTGGGATGACTTTAATTTGCCTCTTCACTTTGGGAGTGAGCCAATAAGGACCTATTTCCAAAAAAAGAAAAATAAATAATAATAATAATAATAACAATAATAATAATAATAATAAATATAGTCAACTTTCTTTTTTAATTTTCAATGTCAATCTATGTAACTAAATTTATCAAAGATACAAAAATTGTCAACTGTTTGATAATGATTAGGGGTTTATTAAACTTAAGGTTATTTGATTAAGACATAATGGGATTAATTAATCTAATTCATTTTGACTAATATTCTAAACAAAATTAATAGAAAAGTAAATATGTATTTTTTTTAAAGTAAATATTAAATTTTGAAAAAAATAAAAAAATAAAAATAAAAATATAATTTGGTATGGAATTTCCGCTATCTAGCAAGCAACATTCAATTCAAGTGGTAATTATTTTTTGAAAATTTATGTGTAATTTCAATTTATCGCTTAATAATTAAAGGCGTAATAAACACAGAATAATATATATATAAAAAAAAATACATTTCATTGAAAATAGAAAACTTAGATTTTTTTAATATATACATAAGAGGGCCCTATTTGGTTCAAAGAATTTAGTATGGAAAAGAAATTCTTTTTTAAAAAAAGTCTTCCTTAATTAAGGGAAAAAATGATAAGAATATTAATAAGGAAAACTTAATTTAAAAAAGTGAAAAACTTTTTCCTCTCATTTTTGTAAAGAAAAAGAGAAAGTAGAAGAAAATTCTAAAATCTTGAATATTAATCTATCTCATGTATACAAAAAAAGAGAAATCCTCTCTCTCTCTCTCTCTCTCTCTCTCTCTCTCTCTCTCTCTCTCTCTCTCTCTCTCTCTCTCTCTCTCTCTATATATATATATATATACATATTGCTCATTTCCTCTCTTTAACATTTTTTTATAAAAAAATTTGTTGTTCCATTTCATTTACTAATATCCCTTTTATTTAGAGGTGTTTATTATTCGAAAAAAGATGAAAAAATCAAGTTGAATCAAAATACATATTTTTTATTATGCATTACTAACTTATGAATTTTTAGTTTTTATTTTTAAAAAATAAAGTTTAGAAAATATATATAATTTTCAATTTCCATTCCAAATTCTCATCAACTAATTAAGGGGAAATTATTCTTTTAACATTTTTCTTGATTAACCAAACAACGTAAGAAATTTCATTTTCTAAAAATTTTATTTTCCTTTTCCTCACTAAAAATCTTTGAACCAAGCAAGCAAGCCCTTAGAAAATGATAATAACTAGTAAAGGATTCTTAATTTTCTAAAACGATAAATAATTAGAAATTGACATTTAAAAAAAAAGAACATGATAAAGAATTAAAGATATTAGAAAAGTAAGAAGTGTACCAAATTAAATATTTTATTTTATATTATTTGGATGACATCTAAGCAATTTGACTTTGTATCAAGAAAAAAAGTCATACTACCATGAGTGATGAACCAACTACAACTAATAATAATAATAATAAAAAAAAAGACAAAGTCAATCTCAAAATATATGAAAACAGAGACAGGTGGCATTATCATCATATGATCAAATCAAATTCAAGCAAAATTGTGCATTGAATACTTTCTGATATATATATATATATATATAATATAAGCTCATCTCTAATCTAATACTTTAAAATACAGTACAGATCACACAAACATGCAATATCTACACTACTTTTATTTTAATCCATTTATTTTATTTTTTACTCCAAACAAAATATTCTACTTAATATTCTTTATCCTTTAATTTTTTATTATTATATTATATATACATAATCAGAATAATTCATTTTCTAGTACATGTTATTAATATTTACAAAAGGGGACCGATAAATCTAACTCGGGATGTATAGCGCGAAAAAAAAATCATTATTTTCCCTCATCTTTCTCTCTCTCTATACAGTTTCTCTCTATTCCTTCTCCACTCTAAAATTAAAATCTTTAACATTGAACTCATATTGGAGGTAGATATAGATCATTATGAAGAATTTGCAAAAGAAAATATCAATTTAGATGTAAGAAAAGCAAAAAATTTTTTAAACTTTTCTTACATCTAAATTGATATTTTCTTCTACAAATTCTTCGTAATGATCTATATCTACCTCCTATACGAGTTCAATGTTAAAAATTTTATTTTAGGGTGGAGAAGGAGTAGAGAGAAGTTAGAGAGAAATTGTGTAAAGAGAAAAAGAGTAGGGAAAATAATAATTTTTTTCGCTCTATACATTCATATTCCCGAATTAGGTTTATTATGCCCCTTACAAAATAAATAATATAAATAAATTTAAATTTAATTAAAATCATAATATATTATAAAATACTAAATTTTATTAAATATTACTGATTGAAAACACTAAAACATAAGAAGAACACATAAAAAGATAAGAACACCACCGACCACCGACATTGAATTTAATTTTAATCTAGGTAACATTATGTATTTTATTTGTTATCGTGTTTACGTTGAAAATATTAATATGAGTGTGTATTATTTAATATGCTTTTAATTATTTAATTTGTTTAGATCAATTCATTTTTTAAAAACTTTTAATTATAATTATTAAAAAATAAAAATATTTGTAATGACCAATTGAACATATGTACTATTATTACATTATAAAATATTTAATTTTTTTTAATATTTAATAGAGATAAAAAAAATCAATTCAATTAAAAAAAAAAAAAAAGAGAAAAAGGGAATGTGACAAAGGCATGTGGCACTTACATTAAAATATAAGGAGATAGATGAGTTGTGGCTCGTGGGGCGGTAGCTGCATCACAGTCCAAATCCTTTCTTCAACATACTTCATTTATTTCCGCTGCTGCTTCTTCTGCATAATAATAATAATAATAATTCATCCAAATATCTTAATGTTGCTTACAACATATGAGAGAGAATCATGCATGATTCACAAGTCAAGATATACTCTCAAATATATAAAAATGGCAATCATGTAAAGGGCAGTTGACTTGGGCTAAGGTTACTTGCTATATAAAGAGTTGTTCTTCTTCAAGTTTTCTGAGAGAAACTATAGAGGATAAGAAAAAAATGATCTGTCTAAGTGATACTCGATCTGGTGTATCGATTGCTACGATTGTTTTCTATACCTGTATTTGGATTCCCTTCAAGCAAATGAAGCTGCAGATTCTTGATATATTTAGCTTCATCCATCATCACCGATTTTGTCAGCCAAGAAAAGGTAGTGATGATGATGTTCACGAGCCGACAGGACTTCCTGCTGCAAGGTTTGAGGAAGTGGCTTCCTGCAGTAGAGATGGAGGGAATGGAGGTGGTGGCTGCTCTATTTGCTTGGCGGAGTATCAGAGGGAAGATATGGTTAGCCAACTTCTCAGGTGCCGGCATGTTTTCCATATTCACTGCATCAAGAGTTGGTTAGATAGAAATCAATTCACCTGCCCTTTATGTAGAGATTTGTTCTTGCATGCCAATGCACCCAGATTGGCAAAGAACAGATAGATCTCACTTGAAGAATCCCTTTTTTCTTTTCTTTTTGTAGGGAGCCAATCTGGGTTCTATGTGGAAGTGTTCATACGCAGAAAGAATGCCCAAGGATCAAGAAAGAGAAAGTAGAAGTTGTCGTCAATTTCATAAGAGACAGGACACTGTTGTTAAAGAGAGAACCACAGCTCTGGAGACAATTGGAAGGGGCATTGAAGGCCAGAGAGAAGTCCATTTTAACACCATCACAAATTAGCAATTTTCCGAGAGCATCTAAAGTGCTAATGTCAAAGAAAATAATAACCATTCGATGTTTTTTGCATAATCTGAGAAAATAAATTCTATCAAGCAATTGAAAATTAACGAGTTCTTGAAGAAAGAGAATCAAAATGGATAAAATCATGATCTGGGACGTAATGTTTAATACCTTCAAAGTTTTTCAATAGTTTGTTCAGCAAAAGACCAACAAAAAGCAACAGCAGTAAACCACCTTGAAAGTTTTATGCTGGCTGGCTCTTTCTTTGATCTATAGTCAGCCGAAGTAAACCTGAAACGATAAAGTTCATTAACTTTAACAGTGTAAAAGAGATGAGAAGATTGATTCAACTTAACACATTGGAAGAGAAAAAAAAATGCAAAACCTCAATGACAAATTATCAGAGAAAGCCGAAAGAACAAAGAAAACAATGGAGGCAAAATTTGAAAATGGAGCACCACGAATATACATATCTTTTAATCTTTCAAACAATTACCTTTCCCATGAACAAGAGAGAAGAGGTGAGTCAGCAGAGGCGTGTGCTGGAGTTGGAAAGCAGAAGCAGAAGACGAAGGCCAGAGGCCAGACAGATGTGCTGCTGCAGAAGGAGAGGGGAGAGGGGAGAGGGGTGGGGGGTGGGGTGGGGGGGAGAGAGTATAATTGCAGCTGAAAAGACGAAAGCAATAAAAAGCTAAAGACAGCAGAGGTGAAAAAAGTCTCAGGAGTTGGCTAAAAGACCTCTTTGGTTAAAATTACTGGAAATAATAAGGGATAATTCCGTCAATCTGAAGTCACATAGGAGAAAAGAAAATGAAGAAAATGAAGAAAGAAGAAACCAAATGGACTCAGGACTTGATCACCGAGTCATTAGCTATTTGTTTAAGATCATTTTTCCTGCTGTACAATTGTCTCGAATTGCATTATAAACTTATAAAAGGAGAAAAAAGGTTTCCCCATCATATGCAATCCAAAATACTAGAGATGATTTCAGAAATACAGGAAGCAAAAATCTTATCAGCAGTGCTTATTATAGTGTGCGCTGCGCTGACTTCTATTAAGGCTTCGTTAGGCTCCAAAACATGTACCATAGAAACCTTTTCTGAACCATCAGCCTTTGATACTTCTTCAACTCTCACATTCATCCCAAACTTTCGCAACTTAGTCAGAAGAATCTCCAAGGTGACTCTACCCAAATATAGCACTGGCCTAGTTTGTGAAGAAAGAATCTGTTCATTTTCAGCAAGCAATCGAATCTTCCCCTGTTCCCTGAAGAGTTCTCCCTTCACTCTTGCAATAGTCATGTCTTCCTGTTCCAGTTTCGCATATCGGAGCTTACAAGCCAAGTCTACGTCAATGTCTATCTCCAAACTATCCTTCAACTGCTGTACGTGCAATGTTTCATTCTCAGAGTAGCAACTGAGGGTGAACAACTGATCCATACAATTATTTTCCTGCCTCAGTTTCTTAGGAAACTATTTTGAACAGGACAAATAGAGCAGTTAAAACAATAAATTGGCTCAAATCTGAATTAAGCATTAAATCAAAGAATATAACATGAAAAAAGGAAATAAGATCCAGACCAGCACATGTTTTGGCTTCAATAGTTTAAGTAAAGTTTCAGCTTTTGGTAACCTGTAAAACCCAAAAAAAAAAAAAAAAAAAATCCAATAAAATAAGTCTAAGAAGAAAATGGATAATAAAATCATATCGAAATCAAAAGATTAGATTTTTTTTTTTTTTGTTTCTTATATAGATAAACATCAAAACAAATGCAGAAGTTCAAGCTTAAGAGAATAAAGTATAGACTACAGAGGTCCAAGTACGATCACTATTCACTACCCCACTGCAGAAAGGGAGTTCATTTTTTCTCTTATATTTCTGTTGTAGGATGCAAAGTGTTGGGATCTGATTTTATCCATCTTCAAGATTAACATGAAAAGTTTTCAAGACCACATTAGGTAAGGTAATTGTTCATAGCTACTCTTTCCACAGTAACTCCTTAAATAATCATACGCCAGTTATTAGATAGCAAACTAATAACATCATCAACAACATCCGGAAAAGATTATCAACTTGATATAAAGCGTTAAAAGGCAACTGGTAATTAAAAGAGACCAAAATCTCGGAGTAAACTTTTTCAAACTTTCAAGTGTCAAGTTTTCCTGTGCAAATCCTACGCCAAACTAGACTTAACCAGAGAGCTGTTCATATTAATATATAACATGAACTCTCCTTTTGAACAAACAAATCTCACAGTTTTTTTTCGATCACAAGCAACCTAGGCAATAGTTAATACTTATAGGTTACGGAGTAAATAGAACTTAGAAGAAAGAGAGAATAATCTATTTCTGCATGATGCAAAAGATCCAAAAAGAAGTATCATACTTCCTTCCAGAAAGAAATGAACATTGGAGAACTTTCATTGCCATTGGCTTGAAGGGTAAAAAAGAAATATCCATATCTGCTGCTTCCTGCACATTGCACAGTGAAGTGAAAAAGAATCAGATCAAACATCACCGAATGACATAAAGGAAACCAGAGCACTACCTGCAACAGAACATCTATAAGTCAACTCTAAATATGAATATGTACCTCCACTACAAGCAATGAATTCTCGTCCTGACACCAACGTCGAAGAAGATGAACAGCAGGTCCCATTCGAAGACTCCAATGGGGACAAAATACTATACATGGTTCTTGCCAATTTGTCCTAAACAATATCAAAGTTCAGTTTTTCCATGCTAATAAAACAAAAAAATCAACTCCAATAAGAACATTTTTAGAACAATTTACGGCAAATATTTTTGCTCAATATCCCATAGAAGGACATATATGCCACAAAGAACTTAATCAAACCATAAGTTTTAAAAAAATTTAAACTAGGAAATAGCCTGAACATCTGAAGGAGAAGAATATATCCTACAATAAGTCGGGTGAAGAAATGTCAGGGTACAAGAATAGCCTTTTCTGTTTCAAGAGCTCCGTGTGAGAAAATAGTGCTTGACCGGAGTAGAGCTGCATATTCAATTCAGAGTGAGTAGTGGTTGAGAATCAACAAGTCAAGTTTGAAAATGGTAAAACACAATTAATCCAAATCTCTCCTCAGCAAGTGTTTAAGACATATACCCTCTCTTGCCGCTGTTGGCATAACCATTCAGGTATAACATCCAAAAATGCTAGTAATTCTTCTGCAATGGAAGAAATAATCAAAACGGGAACCTGCATTAGGGAACATCAATAAAAATTCAGCATTGTAAATGTTCCCCCTTCAGAAGTAAGGGGATAGATTAGTATTTCTGCCAATCAGATTTCTACAGTAAATTATTTAACAAAGCTAGCATTATCTGTAGGATGCATAAGACATGAGAACAAATTAACATCCATGGCATCAAAATGAAATGAGTTCCTTTACATGAAAAGTAAAAATAAACTAATCTCATTGACAATTAAGATTAAACTAATCAATGGAAAAAAGGTTTATACCATATAGATGTTTATCTCAATTCATTCAATGCAAAATGGGAATATGCTTTAATAAAAGTGAACTAATATGTTCAAGGAATTTTTACATCAACTTTCTTCCCTTGATGTTTCATATAAAGTGCAAAACACCCTGTCAGGCATACTAGATTTAAAAAAAAAAAAATAGAAAACATAGAAGTACCTTCAGATCCGAAGATTCAATTGAAATTGAAATTTGTTCCAACAGTTGCATCAAGATTCCTAGTCGTCCAATGGTAATCAATACTGAGCCTCCAGCCGTGACAGAATCTAAAGAGCATGAGCATACAAAGGCCAGTTTCTCGAACTCTTCTGCAGACTCGTCCGAATTAAGCAAGAACTCAGCCACCGTTTTGCCATTTTTATCATTGTCACTGCCCACATAATTCAAAAATTATGTTGACTACACCTTACAAAAACAGAGAATGAATGTACAAAGGTAGAAAAATCTTAGCATTATTTATTAATTTTAGGGCTAAAAAACTGCAGTTTCCATGGTTAAGTAGTATTTGTCTTCAAACAGTGGTAATAAGGTAGAGCTGAATTACCAGGGATTTGACGGATGCTTATCCAAAGGAGTGGAGTCATTATTATCACTTTCATACTTGTCCAAATAATCACATGCAGTAAAATCTGAAAATAAAACCACATCACTTCCTTGGAGAGCATTATAATCAAAATTTTTTGCTGCGGCTGAAGCAAAAATGGAGCTTGAAAGATATGAGACATTTTGTTTCGGACTATTGATACTCCAATTAGAAGTTCCTATGTCTAAACCAGAGCTGAATGCCTTTATTATCAAGGTGCCATTGTAGCAGGCTTCTTCAGCGTATTTAAGAGACTGAACTTTTTTAACGCAACCCTTCAAATCAGCTGCACTGAGAAAGAAGCATCAGTAATTACAACGTTAAGATAAATACCTCCTGCCATCCATTAAGAACGAAATATCCAGTATAAAAAGTAAAGTTTCTAAAAGGAACCTTAGAATGACACATTTGTGGCTTTCTTCCATCGTGTATAATTGTCTCTACTATTTAACTATCAGAGAAAGTTGAAAGAACAAAGAACATAACTAGTACTGATAATTATATCACCTGTACAACGGCATCAAACCACCAAGCTTACTTCCATCTTGGCCTAAAAGTATCTCTTTCAGTTCTGATGGAAGCAATTCAATCTCATCCCATTTCATCCACTCAGGCCCTTCAGATCCTTCTAGCCCATAAAATTGTCTAAATTCCTTATGCATTGATATAAGGTCCTCCATCATAAGCTGTCCAAATCTCTTGGTTACTTCCGTTGCATATATCTGAGCTCCAATATAAGCCCCCACATCAAATTAGAAGTATAAAATAAACAAAGCAGCTAAAAGTGAAATCTAAAAATGAATAGTTCCCATTCACCTTAGCACAAAAATCCTTGCTGCGGGTGAGAAAAGGCAATCCTAGCATGCCCATGGGGCTTGAGATTAGTACAACATCAATGAAAGAAACATCCCACAGTTTCAAGCTCTCTACAGTTCTGTACCAAGGTTCAGCATGTATTAAACTGCTTCCATCAAGAAGCTTCTCGATTTTCTGCCCCTTCATTTCAGTAGA
The DNA here is from genome assembly GCA_028651295.1 of Catharanthus roseus. Taxonomy (NCBI): domain Eukaryota; kingdom Viridiplantae; phylum Streptophyta; class Magnoliopsida; order Gentianales; family Apocynaceae; genus Catharanthus; species Catharanthus roseus. The sequence goes on from JAPQWS010000069.1 coordinate 1,659,372, forward strand.
CTCTGAATCCAAAGAGGTATAACATGCACAAGAACTTCTATTTTCATCAATCACTATGTTCCGTTCAATAGGAACAGGAGAAAAGATTGAAAGACAAGAAAGGTCCATTGGGCAATCCAGTAATAACCGGAATCCGCATAAGTCCAATATATGACAAGGTGGGAAATGATAGCCCTTGCCCTCACTCAAACATGTCTGCAACGTGGAATCACTAGATTCAGACCCTAACAATTTCAATAAACACAAATAGAAAGTAAAAAATTATACATGTTAATAAGAAAGCAACAAAAGGGAGCAGAAACTCACAAGCTTCATCTAGATGATGATGATGATAACAAACTTCTCAATTACTGAAGCTGAATTTATCCCTCTGCATAAATAAATTCAAGGCCAATGCAGTGTCAACAGTACATCAAGCTGGAGGGCAAGAAAAGGGTATTCCTATACCAGGGTAGTCAGAATTCCAATGGCAGATTTAAAAAGACTATGCGGCATTGTCATATTCCTCTAATTGGATAGAACAAGCTCTTTCACAGAGTCTCCAGAACACATATTCCCGCAATTTTGTCCATCAAGCTTCCTTACCAATGTGATTATTAAAAAGTTTAGTACTTTTGTCTAGATTGGTCCACAATCCCAACACAAAAGGATGAAAAACTACAAAAACACAAAGGAAGCTTATCTATTTTACAGAAGAAGACTTAACCTATAGACAGTAAGAAGTCCAAATCTACAGTTCCAGCTGGAAAAGTCATAAACTTTACGCTTTCAAAAGCATCCCAAAATGAACAGCAAAATACTGAAAACAGAAACAACAAACTCAAAAGTTTCATAAAATATCCCCAAAATTTAAAGAACACTTCCGATGAGCTTCAATTGTTCATGCAAAGCCTGAATGATTAACTAAACACTTCCCAGGAAAAATAATTTACAGAATGAAGAAAGTACCGAGGAAAAAAAAACAAAGAGCAGGAGAAAAACCTTTTCAAATTTTGCAAGACAATGTTTCAAGAAGAAACTGGAAACGCCATCCCAGGGAAGGAAGGAGCAGTGAAAGAAGAGGAGAAAACCTTTTCAAATTGGCTTTGAGACCTCCAGAACCGCTAGCAGCAGTAGAAGCTGGAGCTTGAATCTCCAATTAACACCTATTAAGTCATCTGTGCTTCTCTCATATAAAACCACCACAATCTCCAATGGCCTTGAGTACAACTGATAAAATAGATGGGCCTCAAATTGAATGGACAAGCTTCACCTTCACCTTCTTGAACAAGATTTGATTGAACCTCCTTTCAACGCTGCTGCTGCTGCCGGTGCCGGAGTTAATGGAGAAAGTAAGCGAGAGTGAACAGAGGAGGGAAAAGGAAGAGGAAAATACAGTTTAGTTTAGGCTTCGGCGCCAACATCTGCTTTGCCTAAATTACCCTTCCAAATCTTTTCATGTTTTGCATTTTGGCCCCAGAAGTTAGCCCCAGTTATGGTTGACCGTTAGTCAACTAACAGAAGAACTTGATTGAGACACTTTTTATAGATATTTAAAAGGAAAAATAGTCTATTTGGTCCCTAAAGTTTAGGCGTTGAAACGTTATGGTTTCAAAAGTTTTTTTTTCTTGTGAATATCATCTCTAAATTATTTAAAGTCAGTTATTATTGTCGTCACACTTCTAACTTCTGTTTTTAAAAAAATTACGAGTTCTTATTTAGTCCCTAAAGTTTAGACTCTAACATGATATAGTTTTCAAAATTTATTTTCAGTCGTTATGATCCCTAAATAATTTATAACAATCCAATAAAATCCATTTACCGTCAGATACTTACTAACTTCATGAAATTTTTATTATTCTTTTATTTAACTTTATTTACCTCATAATTTTTTATTATCTTTTACGTAACTTTTAAATAACTATTTAATTAACAAATTCTCTTCAACTCCTCCATGCAATTAATCCATTTATATTGTTTAATACTCTCTATTTAACTTTATGACTACTATTATTAATTTAGTTATACAAAATCTTTAAAATGACAATATTTCATAAAAACTAAATTAATGATTCATATAATTAAAGGGTATTTTAGGTAGTTCGAAAAAGTAACGAAACTAAAAAGTGTAAATCATCAAACTTTTACAATAGTAGAGATAGAAATAAGAACGCTTTGTAGTGAAAATGAAAATTAAAATAATTTGGGGGTATTTTCTTAATTTCTTCCTCTTCTTCCCTTCTTGATTTTTTTCTACTATTAGCTCTTTTTCTGAAAAGGCCACTAAAGTGGCCACAAAATTTTTTTAAATTTGTAATTTGGCAATAACGCACAATTGTTATACGTTATTTATTAGGATAACGTACAATGGTTGTGAATTATCACTTAATTTCAATTTTTCTTCCTTAATCTGTCGTATGACGGATAACGCATAACTTTTGTGCATTATCAGCCGCATCAGTTTTTTTAATTTTTTTTTATATTGATTAGAATTTTGAAAATTTTAAAACATGAATAACTCTGCGATCAGATGTCCGTTTAATACATATAACCACTCGTTTCAATGGTTCTCGTAAAGATAAACCCAATGGCATTGCCGAAAAAGTGATCTGGACGCGTTTCGAGGCAAAAAAAATTATTCTGTATAGTCGAAAATTTTGACGAGACATAACTTTGCGCTCGGACGTCCGATTAAAGCGATTCTTGTGGGCATTTCGTGTATTTTTTCGAGATCTATGCGATGGAAATTGCACCCAGGCGGTTTCCATTCGCTGTTTCCATAAAAAACACTCTAGTTTTGTTTTAATTTATGTTTTTACATTTTTCTAATACTTTCTCTCTTATTAACTAAGGAAATTATGCTGTCAATTTTAAAACTATGTTAGCAGTTCTTTTTTTCTCTATTTAAAAATTTAAATGATTGAAGTCTTTAAATATTAGAATACGTAAATAAATTATTATTAAATAAAATGTTTTATGTTGGTCTATTAATAAGTCTTCTATGTTACTTTTTATGAAGTCAAGGATTCAAATCTCTTACAAGGCGTGCGTTATGGCCAAAATAAGACTAAAAAAAATATTGTGGCCACTTTAGTAATTTTTTAGAAAATATGGTCATTAGTAGAAAAAAACCTCCCTTCTTCCTCCTCCATTGCACTCTGTTTGGTTTAAAGATGAATATTTTCTAGTCACTGAAAGAAACAGGCTATCATTATTAGTTTATAAACACTCTTGATTCAGCTCTGCCAACAGAAAAAAAATCTGAAAACTTCTGAGGAAAATAATTGATTGAATTCATTCAGTAATCTAAGTAAAAATTCATCTATCATGGAAGATGGAGTAGCCATCCTTGCCATCATATTACATATCTCATCAGCTTAAAACTAGAAAGTTTTGATTTCTTTGATGATTCTTAAGTGTATATACAATTTCATTACAAATAAAAAAACCTTGAGTATCTGTTTATGGTGTTTCAAGAGTTGTTTGTAGATGTCAAAGTTGATAGCCAATCCATTAAACCTTTGTTAACAAGCTCTGGAACTTCATCATGAGGACAATGCCCTGCTTGTAGATTTACAAGTGTAGTATTGGGGTAGAACTCCTTGATACGATTGGCCTTAGCCGGACCAACCCATGGATCTAAGTCTCCCCATAGCAGTAGCAATGGGCAAGAGAGTTTGCTCAAAACACTGTCTAGTGTGTACTTCCTCTGGTTGGACATGAACCTTGTCATTAATCTGCCAAATTGCCAAGAACAAGAAGAAGATTATGTAAGAATCTCCAGAGATTTATAATTCTGCAAAGACCCGAAAACTGTAAATGTTTACCAGCCATTACACATATTGTAGATAATCTCTGTTGATGAAAATTATCTGCTGGTTTTTTGTACCAATACACACAATAATGAGTACAAGGTTCAAATACCTGTAATAAACTTCCCCCGCGTTTGGGTCATCGGCTGGCTTTGTAATTGAATTGATGAGATAGTCATCCACATTGGAAGAATTTATGTACACCTGAAATAAGAAAACGAAAGAAAGATAAAGCCTTATTTAGTTTTGATTATGGCGGATGTGATGGAAGGAACTTCTTGACATTGCAGATAAAGCCATTACTAGAAAATGAGTCCCAGGCACAAGATTTTCTAAAGAGAGGAAAAGAGGATTGACATACACTCTTTAAGACAGATTGAACTCGAGCCGGCTGCTTGGCTTGCCAGAATAGAAATCCAAGAACTATACGTTGAAAAATTTCTTTCAATGGCTTTAGAATAAACTTCTGTAAGGGAGTTTCTTGAGATTCAGTATTCTCATTAATTGCATCCCCAAACTGTCCTGCAGTATTTAACAATGCAACTCCCCTGACTAGCTCAGGCAATGCTGCTGCTGCCACCAACACAGTGAACCCTCCGAGGCTGAAATATAACGGGATGATAAGTTTCACCTTCCATTTGAGAATGTAAATGTTCGGTTCTTGAAATGAGAGGGTTTGCCTACTACATTAACCAAGTGATGGCATAAGCAACTAAAAATTTTCACCTGTTACCAACTAAAACGGCTGGTTCTTTAACTATCTCTTTTAGGAAATCCACAAGCTGATCTCTCCAAACCAAAGCATCATAATCGATCAATGCCTTCTCACTCCAGCCAAAGCCTAGCAAGTCTAAAGCATAAACTTTGTAGTGTTTTGCCAATTCTGGTATATTATACCTGAAGAAGAATTTGCAAGTTAATGGACCATAAGTAATTTACATGATATTTATGAATGAGAACCAAAATCTCATTCTATTACGAACCCTCATGTGCCAAGACAAAAGTACTACTGCATTCAGCAGTTTACATGCTTGTGCTGGCAAGAATCAATAAAGGAGGAGCTAAAGCAATTGAAACAAATACATTATAGTCACAGAAACCAATTTTCCTTGTAACGCCTATACTTCCCAAAGCAAATGAATTACCCTATTTCAGCAGTAACAAGCATTTCTCTTTAGCCTAAAGTAACCACTCAAATATGGACCTTGACCACCAGATCAAGAGCTTAGGCCAAAGCTGCTAAAAGATCAATATATACAACTTTAAATGGACTAGCACCACATGTATTCTGCTATGGAAATCTAAGAACGGCATCTAGGATGGAACGTTAACTAAGGAAGCTTTTCCTATCACGTTCATGTCCTGTAGTCTCTCACATAGAAAATTAACAAGGTTTTGCAATTGTTCTGCACAAAATTTTGTCATTCAAACAGTGCGAAATACAAATGTTCTTATTTCATTCAGCACCATCAACAGATAGAAGAAGACTAGTGATAATAAAATTTAAAATACATATATATATATATATATATATAGAAGAAGACTAAATGCTAAACAAGTCCAAGTCTATAGAAAAGTACCTCCAGTGAAATGCAGAAGCCCCAAATCCATGAACTAGAACAATTGGCAATCCTTCGCCTTCTACAACATAATGTATCCTTCGACCGTTCCATGTCCAAAAATTGTAGCCTTCAGGCTTAAATGGTAGTCTTTCCAACCCTACACTAGCAGTTATTACAATTTACAACTAGCACGGCATTTTTACTTAAATTTCCAAGACAGCTATCTATGTCAGAAACATCTCATTACGATAATTTTAAATAATACAAATAAGTAGATGAAACTATAAATTAACCTTGTGAGGGTTCCGTCATTACAGAAGGGGCAACTACAGAAGCTCCGGCAGCCACAATTCCTCTGAAAGCAAAACCTCTCCGATTTAATTGGCAACTGCTTCCTGATAAAACGCGAGGAATATATTGGCAAATTGCTGGAAATTTTCACTTGCAAAACATAACTAATTCAAGAACACCATGGAACTTAGAACTTACTGTGCGGCTGAATCCTCAATCTGAAAGACACAACGAACTTGCTGTTAATACTGGGATTGAAGAACTCATATCTCGAAGTTTGTGGGACGATGGCACATGAAGTTAACATCGATTCAATTGTAATTAAGCCCAGGAAGGGCTTAGTAGAAGGAAGCTGAAGTCAGAGTTGTAGGAGTGGAAAAAATGAGACTACGCTTGATTCTTGAAAAAATTTATGAGGAATGGGGCAGCGGGAATATGATGGAGATAGCCCCAGATTTTCCTCACACTTCTGCTGAGAATCTTGAAAATATTTTGGGGGTTTTGTTTTTCTGTGGTGGGGGTTCGTTTTTCAAGTCGTGGCCTTTTGCAAGCCAATTAACGCTTCTTCCCGGGAAAAATTCAAAATTCCCCCTAAATATCGTTTCTTTACCGGGACGGCATAGCAATGCGTTTATATTAACGTTTCCTTCCTAGGATTCATGCGTTCAGATTATTTAAACCCCATTAATTCTCCCTTTTCCTGAGAACTCCGTCGTCGTTCATCAAGATTCAAGAATGATGATGGAAGCCTCCGTCCGAATACTCTGCAATTCCTCCACTCGTCTTCGACCCAATTCCCTTATTTTCCATGAAAATCCCCTTCTTAAAAGTAAAACCTTCCCTTCTTCTTCCTCCTCTTATTATCATCGCCACCCCATTTCACTTCTTCTGAATTCCCAAAATTACCTCCCCTTTCTTTCTTCCAATTCGATTTCCCACATCCCAAACTCCTCTATCCCATTTGGATCTTCTTCTTCTTCACAGCTTCTTCTTCTTGGCTCTTTATTTTCCAACTCAAGTTTCGCCCGGATTTTGTCCAGCTCCAAAGGCCAGAGCTTTAGGTGGAACTATGCTGCTGAAAATGGAAATGTGGGAAGGGAATTTGGGGTAGCTAGTGAAAAGGGACCGGTGGTGACTGCTGTATTGCTGGGGTGGCTTGGGGCGAAACCTAAGCATTTGAGGAGGTATGTGGAATTGTATAATGCTAGGGGTATCCATGCTGTCACTTTCGTTGCTTCTGTATGGGATGTGCTTTCAGTTGATCTAGGGAGAAAATTACAGGAGAGGATAAATGTGTTGGCTCGTGAACTCTCTTGCTGGCTTTCTGAATCAGAAAAGGATGGTCGTGAACGGTTCTTGATTTTTCACACCTTCAGCAATACTGGTTGGCTTGCGTAGGTTGAATCCATTTTTTTTCTTTACTTTAAACTAATTTATTTTGTTGAATTAAATCATGTAATCTAAACTTGTTCATGTTTCCATGACATATCTTCATCACAAAATCATGTACTTGAAAGATATTATGTATTGCTTTTACTTCAAATCGTTTTATCTTCTTTTTCCAAAGCAGATTTCAGAGTTCTTATTTAGTAATTTTTTTTTTTAATGTCATTCATTTAAGCTAGCCTTGTTTGGAGTTCTTGCAAGTGAAGCATGCAATATTTCCGTCATATAATTTGTCATGAAACTTTGTAGTTTAATAATTATGTTTTTGGCACTATACTAAATTTGTGGTAGATTTTATGTACTGCTTTCTCTTTGAATTATTGTCTTCTTTTTCGTAAAGCAGATATGGTGCCATTCTCGACAGTTTTCAGGAAAGACCAGATTTGTTAGAGAAGATAAAAGGATGCATAATTGATTCAGGTGGTGACCCTAATATAGACCCCAAGGTTTGCATACAATGATTTTCATCTCAGAAGTTTAGTTATTTTCTACCGGATGAAGTGGCTTAACTAGAGGTGTATCACCTATTTGCTTTATGTATGATAATTCACCATATCTTCGTCTTCTCCAACTTATTAAACTGTTTGATGAGAACTTGAAGCATCATTGCCCTTACAAAATGTCTATATTTTTATGATATTATATACTGATATTCACAATCTGCAAACTTGATATTGGCTTTTAATTTTACATACTGTTGCATTGTCATGCTCTGCTTGAAATGTCAGTTTCTTGCAGAAATAAAGTTTAATAACTTACTTGGGCTTCATTGTGTTTCCTTTTCTTCATTAAGGTGAATTTTGTTATCTGTCTTTGTTTATGCTGAAAGTACTCAAGCCATAATTTATACCTTCTCCTTCAGTAGAACTATTTTCTCCTAATGACAAAGAAGCTATTTCATAATGTCTCTATTTTTTGTTTTTTTATCCTTGCAAAATATAGAGTAAATATAATATGTGGCGTGTAATGGGGTGTAACCCATTGACAATGAGTTTTCAAAGTTGAGAAATTATTGTTTTACCAGCTTACAGAAATGGTGCTAAATATCCGTATTCTGTTGTGTCTTTTTGCTATCAATCAGTTATTTGTATCCTTTTGCTGCTTGAGTTCCAAGCTTGTTTAAGTTCCTTGAGGATTTTTGTGTCGCTTTAGTGACAGCCTTCAGATGTTGTTCTGTGACATTTACTAACCTTATTTTTATCAATCAAGAACTTCATTCTGTGATATTTCTTTTTAAGTTTCTATTTATTTGCTCATTACATTAATATAACTGAAACGCAAATATATAAGATGATCCCTCTTGTTGAAACGCATACAGCAGATATGCTCTGATTGAATTAAACCTATCTCCAACCTTAAGGGAATCAAGAGGAAAAGTAGAGAGTTTTGATCCACGCTTATATTCCGGATTTATTCTCAAGAGTTAAGGCTATATTATCATCTTCAATTTAGCATGCAATCATTAGTCACTGAAACGTAGCTGACAAAATTATTAGGTGTCAATTTAGCATGTTCCACACTTATATGTAAATGTGGTAATATTCTAGTATTACAACAAAGAGAAGTGCTTGGTAGTTAGTCCCCCTTGCCGGATTATTGAACCGGATCTCCATAGATAACATATCATTCGAAATACTTTATTGAATATCCAGCCTTGCCGGTGTTAACTGTTGTAATTTATGTATGTAATGCTGTAAAGAAGATGACTTGATATAACTGATATTTGCACTGTTAGGTCTGGGCTGCTGGATTTGCTACAGCCATGCTGAAGAAACGCAGCTCCTCTACATATCCTTTGGTTGAAGCAGGAGGTAATAAAATGGGAGATAGCATTGACACATCAAAGATACAAGGAAAAGACCCTCTGTTGATTGAAACTCTGCTCTTGTCAGCCTTTGAGAAAATGTTCTCATTTCTTCTTAAATTGCCTGATATCAATCAGTAGGTTTTCTTGTTTCGGTTTTAAGCATTTTTGCTGCAAAAAATGACCAGAGAGGACACCATTCTAACCTTATTTGAATCTGTAACAGGAGATTAAGCAGGATTATCTCCATCCTTGTAAACCGCCAGCCTCCTTGTCCTCAACTTTATTTGTATAGTAGAGCTGACAAGGTGATTCCCTTCCAATCCGTTGAGTCATTTATCGAAGACCAGAAGAGAGCTGGGAAATCTGTGCAGTCTTTTGATTTCGGATCATCTCCTCATGTGGACCATTACCGGACATTTCCTGATCTATATTCCTTGCATCTTGAGAATTTTTTGAATGCTAGTTTGCCCCTGGAAAGAAAGTTACAGCAATATCCAGTTTAATAAATGCTAGTGTAGTTGTAAATTAGTTAACTTTCCTCTGGAGAAACAATTTTTGCCTTAAAGATCAGTCTGAACTGCACTTGTAGTTGATTTTTTTGTAAAGAACTGAAGAAAAAGCAATGGTTATAAGATTTGGAGTCTTGTTTCTGTATTGGGAGATGAACAGACAAGAAGTACCACTCTCTCTCTCTCTCTCTCTCTCTCTCTCTCTCTCTCTCTCTCTATATATATATATATATATATTTGAGTCTTTGTCTGCTATCATGGATATGGAAGGTCCTGTTTCTTATCCAAAAAAGTACACATTTGAACAGGATAAGAATGAATCATTATTGCAAACAATCATCAGAAGTTTGTTTTACATACAAAAATGCATCTTTTTGTTATTATAAAACACACAGTTCATAAATAACCACATAAAATGGTCTTTAGAAACTTGTGAAAATTTGTATGTGTATTTACAAAACTCAAGAATCTGACATGTCTTCTTACATAGTTGCAGATGAGAAATGGAATCAACAAAACTTGGTGCCATCCCATCAGAGAAGCATCTGCAGATTGTATACATATTTTATTCAGTAGGCCAAAAACATCCATATGGATGATGATGGGCTTAGAAAGTGCATCACTTGTTTGATCAACAATTGCTTGCTTCAATTCATCATTTTTGCCTTATAAACTCAAATCTGGATGAAATTATGAGTGCAGCAGTAGTCCAGCTTTGAGGAGCTTCATCACCTTTTTCCTATGAAACTTTCGAGAGAATTTCTGGCCGAGCGAGCAACAGAGGAAGAGCATTTCAGAATCATCAACTTCATTTCAAGTGTCCGAATTTGATCCTTCGTTTTAGAATATCCAGGCAGGCATGGATCTTTCGTCAAGGTCATCTGCAGTTCCTCTCTACTCTAACACACAACAACAGAAATCAGATTTATTATTTTGCGAAATCTGCTAATGTAAACAAAATCTTTGAGAACTGGAAAAACTGGGAAAGAGTATCTGACAATATTTATTATGTAGTCTGCAAGAAATTGTAATACCTTTACTTTCCAATTGATCAGTTGAACCAAATAGCAGAGCGGCAACCTCAAAAATCATCACTGAACCACATCTTATAATATACGTTCAATAGGCTCCCAAGCACTCCATGACATTACACAGAATCACTTGAGGAAATCTACAAAGAGTAGAATGCAACAAATCAATTAGAATGCATTTGCAGTTTCAGAACTTTCAATCAGCAGAAGAATAAAAAATGTCTTAAAATGTAGATCTCAATTCCTTTTGAGTAGTGCATCCTTACTGCATGGAAAAACATCCATCCTTTGAGTTGCAGTAGCTATAAAGTTGATTACTGTCCTTACTTGCAAGATAAGGGGAATGACAGGCCATGACGGAGACTTGATATATCTTGCATACTGCTCAAATGCAAACTGAGCAAGTGTAGCAGAAGCTGCTGCGCTGATCTGTCGCCAGACATAACTCCTTGTCACCATTGGAATAATCAAAATTTATTCCTTTTAACCTAAAGAAGTTGGGAGTTTAGACAGTGTGTTCTTAGCACAGCCGTCCCTGTTTCTACCTATACCTTGAAGTCAAAAAGAAGAATGTACCTTTTTGTTTGTCTTCTTTCGCTGCACAAATGAGATGGGCAAATCTCACGAAGAAGGTGCTTTGCACTGCACTGATGTTTATAGATAGCTTCTTCTCGAGGTCCTTATTTGCATCTGCACTTAAAAAATTATGAGTTTTCAGTCTACAAGAAGAAAACCAGCAACAAAATGAACAATCAAATAAATGAAGAAACTCCCCTTCATTTTTCACTTACAAGATAAAAAATGCTTCTCGTAACTTTAGAGCAAACAAGATCTCATCTTCAAAGTCTTCCTCTATTGAATGTGAAGGCAAGCAGTACAACAAAAACCACCCCAGCTTTTACCTTACCTATTGCTACAATTACATAGCCACAAAATAAGATTTCTGGAGAGGATTCTTTAACAAGCACCAGAGGAACATTTTAGAATCTTCAACCCCATTTGAATTGTCCGAATTAGATCCTTCAATTCAGAAGTCAAGTGTGGATCTCTCTTCCAGGTCATCTGCAATTTCTTTCAATCCCTCTTCAGCTCTTCTTTATTTTGTCGAGACATTATGGCTTGCCTTGCTTGGAAATTGTGTTTCAATATGAGATTAGTTCTCCTGGCGCTTCGAACATATCTTTTCTTGATACATGCAGGCTCTCTTTTCCGGGCACTTGAAGAGAAACAAGATATCAAACAACTATTTTATATGGAAACAAAAGCAAATACTGATACAATTTGAACAAGAAATCATACATTATTTCTTCCCTTAGATCAATGAACCTTAGTCTTTTGTCCTTTTTCATCAGAAAAGAAACAATCAAGTCTCTATGTTTCTAGTGCAGTAAATAAAAAGACAATGATTAGAAAGTGACTTGTATTATTCAACGGGTAACTCCTTTATCTAATGCAACCTTCCCTGAACATGCCAAAACTCTAGCAATACTTTATGGATTAAACTTGGCTTGGGATTTTCATTGTAGCAGTCTAGCAGCATTCTCATTGGGTCATGCTGCCAAAGTCTTCACCAGAGTAATGACCCTATATATAAACTAAGTTCTTAGACACTTTCTAGTTTTACCATAACATTTTCATGAATTTTTTGACACACACAATTTTCATGTATAAACTATTGGGGAAACATCTTTAAATGATGAGGAATTAAATTTAAATTTCACTTACATGTTCTTAGGCTTGTACCAGGTATTATGGAGGACATCCATATGCTCGAATTCTGGCATCTCCAATGAGAAGAGTAGTTCTCTGGGATTCAAGCAGGTATAAAGAAAACAGAAAATCAATGACTACTTTAAATAAAAAAAAATTAAAAAGAAAAACAAAAAAAAAAAAATCAATCGACAACTTTATAAAACTATTTGAACAGTATATGGATGGATGGATTAAAATAGAAACTTCAATAAGCCAAAATTAGATACAGCCGACAGTTAATAAAGCAGAAACTCTTCTTCCTCATTTGTTAATTCTGAAATTCTTAACACATTTTTAGTTTTACCACAACAATTTTAGGAATTCTTAACCTACAAAATTGTCATACATACATGCATACTAAAAACACATATTCAAATGATAAGGAATATACTTTAAGTTTAAAAACATTCTTTAGCCATCTACCTGAACTTGAAGCTATCCCAACTTTTGAAGTCCGGCTCCCATGACCAAAATCTCCTCCAGTGTCTAGATATTCTTGGAGAAGCAAGCATACATAAAGAGAGACATGAAATCAATTGACAGATTAATATCAAAAGAAATGAATTGACGGCTTCACGTTATAGACTGGTCTTTTATTTGGATCAACAAATCACCTTTTTTTACCTTCTTTTTCTATTAGAATAGGGAAAGGGAATACGAGTACTCATATTACATTATAACTGCTCATGATAACGCACTGGTTATGAGTTATGACCTCCTGTAAGCACTTCATCCATCTCCTTTGCAAAAAAAATTTCCATTTTTTTGGACAAGTAATGAGATAACAAAAGTTAGACAATGTGCTTAATTATAGAAAGGATATATGAAACAAAATATATTATCAATCCATAAAAATTTATTTATTTTCTCAGCCGCTGTTTGTTTACCTAAATATACTATTATGTTCTTTTTTCTCCGTGTTCCTTAGAATCAATTCATTCAGGTAAGCTTTTTCTATGTTTACCATATTCAATCATTTTTCAGTAACTAATCTGTTGATTTAGGATTCTACTTTGTGCCATCCACTAAGGTTTTTTTTCCCCCATGGATCTTACACCATCACCAAGGGATAAAGGGAAGGATGGGCATTATCCTCCATTAGCATCAAGCAGGAGAGCTCCTAATCTAGAAAAGAGCGCTTTATTAACCGAGAACTACATTTACTTAGTTTATTATAAAAATTTTGCCATAAAGTTATGAAAAACCCAGATAAAACAATAAGAATTAAATGTGAAGTTACTTACAGATCATCCCTCAATACATTTGAGATTTGAACTTCAAGGTCATCATTTCCCATGTCCCATCGTTCATTGCGAAGGCTCACAGCCGAAGTGCCAAGACTTTTGAGACACCCACTAACCTGGATCATCTTTAAGGTCAAGACATCTTCAAATATTTTTGGGAACTCAATAAGGAAATGACAATCTCTGACAACAAGTCGCTCAAGGCAGGGGAAGGAAGAAGCAGGTGCTTCCCAATGCGAAATGTCTAATTCGGACAATTTCAAATATTTGAGGTTTGGAAATTCGTCATCTTCAACATCCCATGTATTTCCCACAATGGCAGAGCACAGTAGTTTGAGAACCTCAAGATTAGGAAGCTTTCCGATTGTTGACATTTCATTCCATGGGTGGTTCGACCCAGACAATGTCAATTCCTTTAGAGCAGTGGAAAAGTTGAATTGACAAGTATGGGCCACATGCCTAGAATACTGCAAATTCAGCGATTCAAGCTTGCTTAGAGAGTGCAACACCTGAAACTGGTTGCAAGTCCTTCCGCAATCCCATGAATCCGAAATTTCCAACTTCAGTTTCCGTATTCTCGGAAATCCTTTCAAGAGTTTTTCTGCATCTGCCACATTAGAAAGATATAAAGAGGAAAAGCTATCAACATTACCTAACTGAGGACACATATAATCATCATGATCATCCAACAGTAGAATAGCCACTCTACCAACAGTTACATTCCTTAATGTTTTCATCTTCCAGATAATATGCGGAAATAGAAGAATCCCTTCTTTTCCTCCCTTTCTCACAACATGAAAAGTTTCTAAGTTATAGAGGTTTCCTATAGAGGAGGGAACTTCCTTTATCTCACACTTAATAGAAAGGTATCTCAAGCAAATAAGGAATAGTATCTCAGCAGGAAAATAGTCTCGAAAATCCACTGTAGCCAAGTCCAGCACTCTAAGAAACTTCAACCTGATAAAAAAGGGATAGGTTGACACATTAGGACATGGTACCCAAGTGTTAGAAAGAGGAATGAGTAGAGAACGGAGGTTTGGACCTATGGGCTTTGTTGATGAAGGAAATATCCACCCATAATAGATGCATACCCGATATTGATCATAAGTGATGGTCTCCGAGGAATAATTACGAGGTCTGGAAAAATTTATGAACCTTTCTTCTTCAGCTTTTCTCAAGCAAAATTCATGCAAGAGATCATGAATACGACATTCTTTGATCTCACCACTACTAAAACTTCTCTTATTCACAATTACTAGGCTTCTCGCAACAAGATCCTCCAAATACTCCCTCGCTACTTCCTCTAAGCTTTTTATCCCAGACTTTTGTACAAACTCTTCTGCAATCCATAACTGAATCAGCTTTGGGACCTTAAAAACCTTAGTCTGTGCACTAAGATATAGAAAGCATGGCTTCAAAAAATCTGGTAAATTCTTGTAACTTAATTCTAGAATATCCATGCACCCTTCACTAGCTTGCTTTGGGCTCAGCTTTTGCACAATTTGCCTCCACTGGTCCAAATTGTTTGATACGCTCTTAAGCATACCCGCGATCACAACAATAGCAAGAGGTAGTCCATTGCAAACCTTTAAAATATGTTCTAAATTACCTGAGAAATTTGAAAGCCAGCCTTCTTCAGGAAGTAGCTTCTGTTTCAATAACTCTATACTTTCCTTGCCTGAGAGTGGACGAAGCAGATGAGGATTATCGCAAAATTTATTTCGACTAGTGAATAAAATTCTGCTACCGTTCTTATTATCTGGAAATGATTCTTTTACTGCATCCAATGCAATAATGTCCCAGACATCATCCAAAATGATGAGGTATCTTTGTCCCTTTAAACATTTGTAAAGTTTTTCAGCTAAGTCCTCTTTACTCATCTCATAGATTTTATCAAGCTTAGTGGTAACTTCTCTTAAAATGTTCAGCAACAACATTTTATCTTCATATATTTGAGTAACAAAACACCATGCACATTTCGTAAAGTAATGTCGAATTGAAGGACTATTATAAACTTTCTTGGCAAGAGTTGTCTTACCTTGTCCTGGCATGCCAACAATGGGGACGATTTCAAGTTTCATTGATCCTCTAGTAAGTCGATCCACTATTGCTTCTGCCTCATCCTCGAAACCAACAACTACTTCATCTAATCTTGAAGTGTAAGCTTGTCCAAGATAAATCCTGTCTGAATTCGCCTTAGCATCGAGGCTTTTGGTCTGTATTTGGTTGTCCATAATCTTCCTAGTCTGCCTCTTAATTATCTTCATTTCTTCTATGACATCGGAAAGGCAAAGTACATTGTACCAAATAGGCACATCAAAGATTTGACAGGAATCAATGACATGTTCAGCTTGATATGCTGCATGAGTGATTTGCATCAATAAAGCCTTAAGTTCCAAAAACTCATCTTGCATCTCCTGTATGTTCTTGAGATAAGGCTTAATTGAGACTAACTCCTTGTAAAGAGTCACTAACTGATCTCTCACAAAAGGAAGGAAAGTGGGCTGAGATACTGATGCCTCCTTCAGGTTTCCCAAATTTTCCAGGAGGGTATCAATGAATCCCAATGAATTAGTGGTAGGGAAATGAGACCGAATTTGGAAATAACGTTCTCTGCTAAGGGAATCGGATCTTGATGATTGAGGATTTAGGGCAGAAAGAAGCTTTCTTACCTCTGCCTTTACTTTATCAGTCTTTTCTTGAAAATTACTAATTAGATCGTCTCTTTCTTGGGCAGTTTCCTGATTCATTTCTGCAGCAATGAGTGAGCAAATCAGAGAAGGAATCTCACTAGCAACACCTCTTGCTTTTATCAACACAAGATCCCAATCTTGAGTATTAATCTCCATCTCTCTTGGATGCATGAGAATTGTCATGAGAAAAATGAGCTCCTCACGAAGGATTTTCATGAACCCAATGGGAAGGAGAAAATCCACAAAACTTGCAACAACTTCACCTACTTTAAAAGGATTAAAGGAGGAAATTTTTGAAGCCTTCAGGGCTCTAATGTAAAGCCCTATCACTTCCGGAGAGTAAGACCTAACCTTATGCAATAAACAAACGAGAATGCCCTCCATCCGAGCTGCCATTGCTTCTTCCATTTCCATATGGTCCGTCCAGAATAGCATCGACACACAAGCTATATTGCAAGCCCAGTCTCGAACATCAAAGCCAAAGTAAAACCATTTTCCCGTGATTTTCACAAAATCTCTGAATATTCTTAGCTGCTTAACGAGGGCTCTGAATTGCTTCCTCGCATACACAATTGCACCAGATTTAGAACGGACAAGTATCCTGAAATTGCCGAGCGTGCAATTGATGAAATGAATAAATTCATAACTATCTGAAAACCTGCAATCAGATGGGAAATCTAACAAGTAAAGGCAATCGTTTCTGATATTCCCCTTACAAAATTCAACTTTTTGCAGCAACTTGGAAGCAGCAAGGTCGAGCTTGTGTGCGAGATTGCGGGTACCACAAACCCCCAGCTTTCCTTTTCCAACTGTTTCTCTAATATAATATTTCTTAAGAGATTTTCTGGGCAAGAACCAGATGAACATTTTCAAAAAACCCAATTCAATTTCAAGCATATGAATTCGCTCCTTCACTGGAGAAATCAGCGGTAGATCTTTCTTCAAACTAGCTAATTCCATTAGCACATTATCAACAGGAGCCGGAAACATTTTCTGTTAAAATCAAAACCAAAGCTGAATTCAGTCATTCAGATATGAACTCTCACAAAATTGCCATTATTCCAAATTGAGTGAAGTTCTTATGTTTGACCGAATGAGTCTCCCCTTTTTGAAAAAAAAATGCAAAAGTAGTTCCTCATCGGTCAGATTAGAGGCCACAAGAAATTCCCTATACTGCGACTACTAAGATTTGAACATCTGGGCCCTCGAATCAACTCTGCAGCTTCTAAAACCAATCGAGTTACGCTCATGCGCGCTCGTTGACCTTCATTCGTAGATAGAATCTTCAACGAGTGGAAACCAGCAACCTTAGAAAAGTGCTTATTGAATAGGGTCGACTTCGAGCCCAAGCATCCTTTTACTAGACTGGGTGGTTGAATGTATATTTCTCATATTCTTAACGTCTTTTACCTTTAATTTTTAATAAATAAGGGGATGTCGTAGCTAAGTCATTTTCTTACAGAAATGCTAATGCGTGCGTGTCCTTACATTTACTTTTTGCAGTACGAGTCTTATACATAATCGCACTCCTTTAATTTGAATGTGATGAGAAGAAGGGGGGTTGTTCGCTTTTCCGCACCAATCCTTATTTAGTACTATATCTTTTTTGCGGTGTATAGCTTGGGTGGTAGAGCATTGGACTTTTAACTCAATGGTAAAGCATATTTAGTTTATTTTCAAGAATTTTCAATTTCTTCTTTTATATTTGAAATAGTTTTTTTTTCTATTAACTCATTTATCTCTTTAATATTTCATATTCTCCTTTTCCAAACTCATTTATTGATTAATAATTGAAGTTGTCTCATTTCTATATAATGTGTTCATGAAATTGTTTTAATGATTACTTTTATAGTTTAAATGTATAATTGAAAATTATTAATCTATTGTTATATATGGATATTGCTATTAATTGTATATCTCTAAATAAATGAATGTCTTTGTAAAGTATATACACCACCATATATATATATATATATTACTTCCGTTTCATATTAAGTGTCGCTTTAGAATATGACACAAGAATTAAGAAAATAATTGAGTTGTCTAAACTAACAAAGAGATAAACTAAATTATCCTTTGACTATCATTGACAGTGTTAATGAAAATTTCTTGAAAATAGGGAAAAAAAAATGTATTAATTAAATATTCTATTGATTTACAAAAATCAAAAACAAAAAAAATTATATTCAAATAACAGTTAATATAAAATAGAGTTAGACTTTTAATGTCAAACAAAACCTTAATCAAATAGACTTGCTGGGCAATGCATGAAATGAAGAAAACCATATCTCGCCCGCATGGGCGGCGTAGCCAGGGACAGGACTAAGGGTGACTCGGGTGGGCTCGAGCCTCCCAAAAAATTTTAAAAATTATGAACTTTTTATATTCAAGCCCTTTCAGAATTTTTTTTAATAGAGCCCTAAAATTCTAATAAAATTTTTTTTGTCCTCGTTTCGCCATTGGACGTAGCTCATTTGTTTTGGAAGTGCAGAGTTATACCAAGTACTAAGGTTCAAATCCTGACAGCTAAACCTCTTCAATGTGGAGGTGGTTCCTTGTATGCATCTGCATCACCGTGAAAAACATATCCCAATTAACACACTACTAGCTCCTCCAGGAGACTGACTATTCAGACCACCAAAACCCTCCATTTCAGTGACCTCCGGTGAAAATTGATCAGATAAGCAATAATCAATGAAGAATCTTGGTGCCTTTTGAAGGGTTTTTCAAAATATGATCGATCATCTGCAAGAAGAAAATCAAAACAAAACTATCAAGAACATCTGCATATTTTTTTGATATCCTTTTAGAATTATTCCAAGAACCCTCAAGATTTAATCATCTGTAGAGTAGAACCAAAAGAACCCTACCGTTTCTGGATAGGATTTTCAAGCTTATCAGATGCAAAAATCTCTCTTCAACTCTTCTTTATTGTATCGGGACATAATGGGTTGCCGTGATTGGCAATTGTGTTTACTTCTCCTGGCAGCAATTGGAACATGTCTCTTCTTGAAAAATGCTAAATATCGATATACAAAAACTCCATTCTTATCAAATTCAAGAGCTTCTCTGATATCAGAAGAAGTAACTTCCTCATCACGAAATAATCTCGCCGCTATCCGGAGCCATGCAGGCACCCTGCCAAAGTGCACATGAACAGAAACTCAGTCTAGTTAGTACTTATAAATCTTCTCCTTTTGACCAAAAAATGAAACCGAAACCTTGTTTTAAATCAATTAATATAACAATTATTATTATTATTGATAAGGATAAGCAGTTCTAAAAAGCATATGACTTTTTCAAAATAGTTTTTTTCATATTTTTTTTAAAAATTAAAAGCATATATAATAAACAGTCGATAACAGTTTCAAAATAGTTTATAATTTAAAATAAATTAAAAACTGCTGATTTTAAGTATTGAAGAACATGCCTCAAGTTAATGTTGATACTATTGAGCTAGCTACAAACGAGTAAGTTTAGAATAATTAATTTTAGAGTTTATAGTAATATGACTCCATCAAGATACTGTTCTCCATTGCTTATATTTTTTTTAAGTAATTAAAAATAAATGCTTATATTATTATTAATAATATTAATAAGTATTAAGCAGTTGTAAAAAGCTTTTTCAAAATAGTTTTTTTCATAATTTTTAAAGTTAAAAACAGATATAATAAACAGTAAAAAACAGCTCTAAAACAGTTTATAACTTAAAATAAATTAAAAATTGTTGATTTTAATCGATAGAGAACAGGACTTAACTGTTAATTGTTAGTAAATACTTACATTTGTTTAAGGAAACACTCCTCCATGTTGTCGAAATTCATTCCCAATATCCAACGTTTGCTCCACAATTCAGACATTCTAATGAATGCAAGCACATACATACATGAAATCAGAAAAAATCAAATCTTAACTTTCTACTTCTATAATATATATATGTCAAGAATCTTACATGACTAGTTTATGAGTAAGAATTACTACTTATAAAGTTTAGGTAATCCTCTCCTCTTGAGGTACTTTTTGGGGTGAATTATGCTCAAATACAAATTTTAACATAGTATCAGAGCCAGTTGTTGGACCACTCATACAGATGTCTAGTACTACAAACTTCACGTACTAGATGTCCAGTCCTAGGCGTGAGAAGGTGTGTTGAGAATCCTACATAACTAATTTATGAGTAAGAATTAGTCCTTATAAGGCTTTGACAATCCTTTCATGTTGGATTGAATTAGACTCAAGTCCTTCCATGTTAAGGTACTTTCTGGAGTGAGTGATTAGGCTCAAGTCTAAATTTTAACATGTTATCAGAGCTAGTTGTTAGGTTGCCTGTGTTGGACCACTGACACAGATGTCCAGTTCCAGTTCTATAAGTAAGAATTAGCCCTTATAACACTTAGACAATCCTTCCCTCTTGAGATATATTTTAGGGTGATAAATTTTAACACTATAGAGAGAGAGAGAGATTATAAAAACTCTTCCTCCTTTTCTTTAGTTTATCATAGCTTATGAATCTTTTACATACAAATATACATATATATATATATATATATATATATGATTAGAAAAACATATTCAAATGATAAGGAATCACATTTAAGGTTTACTCACATTACTGGAAGCAAATACTTGATGGAGAAGCATTTACGGCGTCCAAACTCCATTTCCAATCTCTGAGCTTTTTTCCAGAGATCATTCATTCTTTTGGAAGCAGACGCCATAGCATTTCATGAAATTCACATACAAAATTCTCATATATATATTCAAATGACAAGGAACTGAATTTAAAATTTACTTACATTTCTTGAAGCAAATACTCAAAGCAGAGATCCTTATTATGATCGAAATCAATTCTCAATCTCCATGGTTTCCTCCAGAATTCAGACATCCTTGAGGAATCCAACGCACAAAAAAAGGTACATGACATCGAAGCAATACTTTTATATCCAATGAAAATTTACGCATATATATATATATATATATGTATATATACACACAGAACACACACATTCAAATGAAGAGGAATTAAATTTAAAATTTACTTACATTTCTTTAATTAAATAGCGGAGATCGAGATGCTTGGACCTTATTCCAAGTTTGTTCCAGATTTGGGAAGTTCTTGGGGATGAAAAAACATATAAAGAGAAACATGAAAATGTTAGAATTTGGATTTGGGTGACATCTCTAGGGTGGCCCAACATAGGCAGCCCAACAACTAATTCTAATATCATAAAGAGAAATAATTATTTTTCAAATATTAGATATGTGAGATTCTCAACAGAAACCAAATGAAAAAAAATTTGTATTACTACTTTTAGAATATAGTATACAAATAAATAAATTAAAGAAAAACTTCAATAACCCCAAATCAAATATAACAAGTCTTTTTTTACTTATTTTGTTAAATTCTGAAAAATTTCTAAAGCATTTTTTTTTGTTATATATAAAAAGAAAAAAAAAAAAAAGAAAAATACCCCAAGAGGATATCCTTAATATCCTCGTAAATTATTGTTGATGTCCGTAGTTTGCTCCGCTGGTTAGACACTCTTGGGTACATAAAAGAGAAATATGTGTTATGACAATTTCATATAAAAAAAAAAAATGTAAATGACAACTTTATAATATAGATTGTTCTTACAAAATTTCTTTTTTTATTTTTTTTATTAAATCCTACAACATTAAGAAGAACGAATTTAAGACCTTCGCATCATATAATAGAGGCGGTAGTTGTTTAATTATAACACATGGTTTTAGTGTGAAACCGC
Source organism: Catharanthus roseus (assembly GCA_028651295.1). Classification (NCBI taxonomy): domain Eukaryota; kingdom Viridiplantae; phylum Streptophyta; class Magnoliopsida; order Gentianales; family Apocynaceae; genus Catharanthus; species Catharanthus roseus. The sequence goes on from JAPQWS010000069.1 coordinate 1,681,260, forward strand.
AATCCCACATAGTACTGTTAGAATGTGTCTAGGGCCACGGGCTAGTCTGCATCATTCGTAAAATAAATGGATATAGATTTTTAAAATTAAGCCCGTAAAAAATTAGTCCGGACTGGACTAACCCTTTATCAGATGGATATGGATTATATGAATTTTAGCTCGTCAAAAATTAGCCCGGATAGGACCATTTGAATGTGGGCTAAACGCGGTCCGATCCGAGCTTGTTTGGCCTGTTTTACAATAAGTAAGACCCGTGAATACTGTCAAGCTCATGAGTTTGAGGATGGAATGATAAAGAGTTAAATTTGAAGTTACTTACGAGTAATCATGGAGAACTTGAAGGTCCTCATTTGCCATGTCGTGTTGTCTTTTGCAAATGGTGTGAGCTGAAGTGAGGAGACTTCTTGAGCAGCCATGAAACTCGATCATCTTCAAGGTTAAGATATCTTCAAATTGTGATGGGAACTTAACAAGGGAGTAACAATTTCTCACAACAAGTCGTTCAAGGCAAGGGAAAGATGAACTGGAAGCTCTCCATTCTGAAATCTGCAATCTGGATAATTTCAAATACTTGAGTTTCAGAAATACCTCATCTTCAACATCCCATATTTTCCCAACAATGGCAGAATCCAGCAATTTGAGAACCTCAAGATTAGGAAGGTTTCCAATGGCTGATGATATTTCACTCCATGGACGCCTAAACTCGGACAATGTCAGTTTTTTCAGACCTCTGGGATACTGCAATGTGCAGGTATGGGCTGCTGCTGCTGCTGCTGCTGCATGCCTCCTAGAATACTTCAAATACAATGATTCAAGTTTTGTTAGAGTTTGCAGCACCTGAAATTGATCACAGTTACCTCTGCAATCCCATAATTTTGAAAACTCCAGTTTCAGTTCCCTGATTCTTGGAAATCCTTTCAAGACTTTTTCTGCATGTTCGAAATTCCAAATGTATAATGAGGAAAAGCTATCAAGATTTTCTAACTGAGGGCTTACATTAGCCTCATTATTATCATAATCATACAAGAATATAGCAGCTCCTCCACGAACGTTTACGTTTCTCAAAGCTTTCATCTTCCATAAAGTGCTTGGAAAACGAACTCCTACCTCATCTACCATATCAAAAGTTTCTAAGTTGCAGAGGTTTCCTATAGATGAGGGAATATCCATTGGTACAGACTTGATGGAAAAGTATCTCAAACAAGTAAGGAATTGTAGTTCTTCAGGAAAACACACATTGAAATCCACCATTCCCAAGTCCAGCACTGTTAGAAACTGCAACCGGATAAAGAAGCCATGTGTTGACAGATTACAATGATCAAAGCTAGAGTTTCTAAGAGGAAAGATTAGAGAACGAACGTTTGGACCTACGGCCTTTATCCGAGAAGGAAATATCCATCCATCAGAGATACACAATCGATATTGATCAAAAATGATGACTTCTGAAGAATGGTTTTGAGCTTCTGGAAAATGTATGAACCTTTCTTCTTCAGCTTTTGCTGTGCAGTATTCTAGCAATAGATCGTGAATGCGGCATTCTTTGATTTCTCCACTACTAAAACTTCTCTTATTAACAATTACTAGACTTCTGCCAATAAGATCCTCCAAGTACTCCCTCCCCAGTTTTTCTTGGCTTTTTGTCCTAGACTTTGGCACAAGACCTTCTGCAATCCATAACTGTATCAACTTGCGGACCTTAAATATCTTGTTTTGTGCTGCTGCACTAAGATAAAGGAAGCATGGCTTCAAAAAGTCTGGTAAATTATTGTAACTCAATTCTAGTATATCCATACACCCTTCACTTGCAAGCTTTGTATTTAGAGTTTGTACAGTTTGCCTCCACTGCTCCGAATCATTAGATACCTTTTCAAGCAGCCCTGCAACCACAACAATAGCCAGAGGTAGCCCTTTGCAAACCTCTAGAACCTTTTTTATATCATTTGAGAAACTTGAAGGCCAACCATCTTTGGTAAGTATCTTCTTTTTTAGTAACTCTTCGCCTTCTGTGTCATTCAGGGGGTCGAAGAACATGACAATTGTAAACAAATGTATTTCGACTTGTAAACAAAATTCGACTTCCATTCTTGTCATCCGGAAATGATTTCTTTATTGCATTCCACGCAGTAAGGTTCCAAATATCATCCATAACGATGAGGTACCTTTGTCTCTTTAAACATTGGTAGAGTTTCTCAGCTAAATCCTCTTCGCTCATTTCATGACATTCGGAGAGTTTCTTAGTTAAGTCCTCTTGGCTCATATTATAGACTTCGCCTTTAATGATATCTCTTAAAATGTCTAACAATAACCTCTTACCAGCATATACTTGGGTAACAGAACACCATGCATATGTGTGAAAAGTACACCTGACTGAAGGGCTATTATAAACTTTTTTGGCAAGAGTTGTCTTCCCTCGTCCTGGCATGCCAACAATGGGAACAATTTCAAGTTCAATTGATCCCGTAGTAAGTCGATTGATTATTGTTTCTGCCTCATCCTCAAAACCAACAACTATTTCATCTAATCTAGAAGATTGGCCAAGATGGATGTTACCTGAATTCACTTTAGCATTGGAGAGCCCATTAATGTATATCTGATTGTTCATAATATTCTTCACCTTCATCTTAATAAATTTAATTTCTTCTATGACATCCGAAAGGCAAAGTAATTTATACCAAATAGGAAAATCAGAGATTTGACAAGAATCAATGACCTGTTCAGTTTGGTATGCTGCATTGGTAATTTGCATCCATAAATCCTTCAGTTCCACAGACTCACTTTGCATATCCTGTATGTTCTTGAGATGAGGCCTGATAGATAGTAGCTCCTTGTGAAGAGTCACAATTTGATCCTTTGCAAATGGAAGAAAATTGTCCTGAGATATTAACTTCTCTTTCAGTTTTCCCAAGTTTTCGAAGAGGAAATCAATGAACCCTAATGGATTTGTAGCTGGGAAATGAGACCGAATTTGGAAATAAAGCTCTCTAGAAGGGGAATGAGATCTTGATGATTGAGGATTTAGGGCATGTAGAAACTTTCTGACCTCTGCCTTCACTTCTTCGGTCTTTTCTTGGAAAACCCTGATAAGAATGTCTCTTTCTTGGGTTTCCTGGTTCATTTCTGCAGCAGCAAGTGAGCAAATCAGAGAAGGAATCTGTCTGGCAACATCTTTTGCTTTTATCACCACAGGATTCCAATCTTTTGCATTCATCTCCCTCTTTATCGGGTAAGGATGCATGAGCAATGTTATGAGGAATATGAGCTCCTGGCGAAGGATTTTCATGAAGTAAGTGGGAAGCAAAAAGTCTACAATACTTGAAACAACTTCACCAATTTCAGAAATGTAAAATGGTGAAATATTTGAAACCTTCACGGCTCTAATGTAAAGATCCACGACTTCTGTACTATAAGTATTCTGCAATAGATCAACAACAATGGAGTTCATATGGGATGCCGATGATGCTTCTTCTTCCATTTGGTCGACCCAATAAAGCATTGATACACAAGCTATTTTGTAAGCCCAGTCTTCAATGTCGAAGCCAAAGTAGAACCCTCTTCCGGTGATCTTCACAAAATCTCTGAATATTCTTAGCTTCTTCATTAGGGTTTTGATTTGCTTCCTCACAGAAACAACTGCACCAGCTTTCGGACGGAGAAGGCTCCTGAGATTGCTTAAAGTGCAATTGATGAACGGAACCAATTCGTAGCTGTCGGAGAACTTCCCCAAACCCTCAGATGAGAAATCAAACAAATGAAGGTAATCATCAGCAATTTTCCTCTTACAAATTTCAATATTTTGCAGCAATTTGGAAGAAGCTAGGTCGAGATTGAGCCCAACAACATTGCAGCACCAAAAAATCCCTAGCTTTCCTTCTCCAATTGTTGCTCTAAGATAATGTTTTTTAAGAGACTTTCTGGGCAAGAACCAGATGAACATCTTCATGAATCCCAACTCCATTTCAAGGGTCTGAATTCGCTCCTTCACCAGAGAATTCATATATGGATCTTTCCTCAAACCGGCTATTCCTGTCAGCACTTTATCAACAGAAGCTGGAAACATTTCCTCTGGATTTCACTCTCCAGCTTCTTTGAGAAATTAAAACTGCAATGCCGTTGTTTTTTTCTTCTTTTTCCTTACTACATTCATACAACAACCTGAGAGGCAGTTGACCAATCGACTTTTTACAACTTGAGAATTTCCTGGATCGAAGGGAGTTGTCAATCCTCAATTTTTTTTTTTTTTTTTTCATTTTTAGGGAGTTGACAATCCAACTAAAAATCTTCTTATATTTCGTTTATGGCAGCCCAATGATGAAATCCGATACACCAAAGACAGCTAAATACGCAAAGCATTAAATAGTTCTTTAAGTCGACTGAACTCAAAACTTTTATCGCTTTAGGCCCCCGAATAATAGCATTAGACTAACATGCAGCATTAAATCTCTCTCTAAGTAATTCGAACTCGACTTGAAACATATGGATTCTTTGGATTGAAATTTAAACATTCACGTTTAAGTTTGAATTGAAATATCATTTTCGCCCCTGAAAATCTTCGGATTATTCAATTTGATCTCAACTAAGATAAAGACTAAGATGTGTCGAGAAAGGATGATAATCACTAACTCTTCAATTCAAAAAGATTGAAGATACCAACTCTGCAATCTCAAAATCAACTGAACTATACACGTAAGCCAAATTTGTCCTTTTCAAATAATATCATCTTATTTAGTACACTAATTAAGCGCCAACTTGGACAGAACTTTATTTTGAGTTTAAGAGTATGTTTTTCTTAAAAGTTCGTGAAAGAAGATGAGAGTCTCAAAATTGAAAATTTACCAAAAAATAAATTTAAAAAAACCTTAAGCAAACTCCAAACCAAGGTGAGCCTAAATTGCAACACATATAATTGTGGTATTATACTAAGGAGAAATTGTGAGAGTAGACTAAGCATAAGATATTTGTAGCAATGAAAAATTCAAACAAAATTCTGTCATGATTAAAGAGAAACAGAATATGGTGAAATAAAGATGCTGAATTCAGGAAAGACCAGATTTGTTAGAGAAGATAAAAGGATGCATAATTGATTCAGGTGGTGACCCTAATATAGACCCCAAGGTTTGCATACAATGATTTTCATCTCAGAAGTTTAGTTATTTTCTACTGGATGAAGTGGCTTAACTAGAGGTGTATCACCTATTTGCTTTATGTATGATAATTCACCATATCTTCGTCTTCTCCAACTTATTAAACTGTTTGATGAGAACTTGAAGCATCATTGCCCGTACAAAACGTCTATATTTTTATGATATTATATACTGATATTCACAATCTGCAAACTTGATATCGGCTTTTAATTTTACATACTGTTGCATTGTCATGCTCTGCTTGAAATGTCAGTTTCTTGCAGAAATAAAGTTTAATAACTTACTTGGGCTTCATTGTGTTTCCTTTTCTTCATTAAGGTGAATTTTGTTATCTGTCTTTGTTTATGCTGAAAGTACTCAAGCCATAATTTATACCTTCTCCTTCAGTAGAACTATTTTCTCCTAATGACAAAAAAGCTATTTCATAATGTCTCTATTTTTTGTTTTTCTATCCTTGCAAAATATAGAGTAAATATAATATGTGGTGTGTAATAGGGTGTAACCCATTGACAATGAGTTTTCAAAGTTGAGAAATTATTGTTTTACCAGCTTACAGAAATGGTGCTAAAGATCCGTATTTTCTGTTGTATCTTTTTGCTATCAATCAGTTATTTGTATCCTTTTGCTGCTTGAGTTCCAAGCTTGTTTAAGTTCCTTGAGGATTTTTGTGTCGCTTTAGTGACAGCCTTCAGATGTTGTTCTGTGACATTTACTAACCTTATTTTTATCAATCAAGAGCTTCATTCTGTGATATTGCTTTTGAAGTTTCTATTTATTTGCTCATTACATTAATATAACTGAAACGCAAATATATAAGATGATCCCTCTTGTTGAAACGCATACAGCAGATATGCTCTGATTGAATTGAACCTATCTCCAACCTTAAGGGAATCAAGAGGAAAAGTAGAGAGTTTTGATCCATGCTTGTATTCTGGATTTATTCTCAAGAGTTAAGGCTATATTATCATCTTCAATTTAGCATGCAATCATTAGTCACTGAAACGTAGCTGACAAAATTATTAGGTGTCAATTTAGCATGTTCCACACTTATATGTAAATGTGGTAATATTCTAGTATTACAACAAAGAGAAGTGCTTGGTAGTTAGTCCCCCTTGCCGGATTATTGAACCGGATCTCCATAGATAACATATCATTCGAAATACTTTATTGAATATCCAGCCTTGCCGGTGTTAACTGTTGTGATTTATGTATGTAATGCTGTAAAGAAGATGACTTGATATAACTGATATTTGCACTGTTAGGTCTGGGCTGCTGGATTTGCTACAGCCATGCTGAAGAAACGCAGCTCCTCTACATATCCTTTGGTTGAAGCAGGAGGTAATAAAATGGGAGATAGCATTGACACATCAAAGATGCAAGGAAAAGACCCTCTGTTGATTGAAACTCTGCTCTTGTCAGCCTTTGAGAAAATGTTCTCATTTCTTCTTAAATTGCCTGATATCAATCAGTAGGTTTTCTTGTTTCGGTTTTAACCATTTTTGCTGCAAAAAATGACCAGAGAGGACACCATTCTAACCTTATTTGAATCTGTAACAGGAGATTAAGCAGGATTATCTCCATCCTTGTAAACCGCCAGCCTCCTTGTCCTCAACTTTATTTGTATAGTAGAGCTGACAAGGTGATTCCCTTCCAATCCGTTGAGTCATTTATCGAAGACCAGAAGAGAGCTGGGAAATCTGTGCAGTCTTTTGATTTCGGATCATCTCCTCATGTGGACCATTACCGGACATTTCCTGATCTATATTCCTTGCATCTTGAGAATTTTTTGAATGCTAGTTTGCCCCTGGAAAGAAAGTTACAGCAATATCCAGTTTAATAAATGCTAGTGTAGTTGTAAATTAGTTAACTTTCCTGTGGAGAAACAATTTTTGCCTTAAAGATCAGTCTGAACTGCACTTGTAGTTGATTTTTTTGTAAAGAACTGAAGAAAAAGCAATGGTTATAAGATTTGGAGTCTTGTTTCTGTATTGGGAGATGAACAGACAAGAAGTACCACTCTCTCTCTCTCTCTCTCTCTCTCTCTCTCTCTCTCTCTCTCTCTCTCTCTCTCTCTCTATATATATATATATATATATTTGAGTCTTTGTCTGCTATCATGGATATGGAAGGTCCTGTTTCTTATCCAAAAAAGTACACATTTGAACAGGATAAGAATGAATCATTATTGCAAACAATCATCAGAAGTTTGTTTTACATACAAAAATGCATCTTTTTGTTATTATAAAACACACAGTTCATAAATAACCACATAAAATGGTCTTTAGAAACTTGTGAAAATTTGTATGTGTATTTACAAAACTCAAGAATCTGACATGTCTTCTTACATAGTTGCAGATGAGAAATGGAATCAACAAAACTTGGTGCCATCCCATCAGAGAAGCATCTGCAGATTGTATACATATTTTATTCAGTAGGCCAAAAACATCCATATGGATGATGATGGGCTTAGAAAGTGCATCACTTGTTTGATCAACAATTGCTTGCTTCAATTCATCATTTTTGCCTTATAAACTCAAATCTGGATGAAATTATGAGTGCAGCAGTAGTCCAGCTTTGAGGAGCTTCATCACCTTTTTCCTATGAAACTTTCGAGAGAATTTCTGGCCGAGCGAGCAACAGAGGAAGAGCATTTCAGAATCATCAACTTCATTTCAAGTGTCCGAATTTGATCCTTCGTTTTAGAATATCCAGGCAGGCATGGATCTTTCGTCAAGGTCATCTGCAGTTCCTCTCTACTCTAACACACAACAACAGAAATCAGATTTATTATTTTGCGAAATCTGCTAATGTAAACAAAATCTTTGAGAACTGGAAAAACTGGGAAAGAGTATCTGACAATATTTATTATGTAGTCTGCAAGAAATTGTAATACCTTTACTTTCCAATTGATCAGTTGAACCAAATAGCAGAGCGGCAACCTCAAAAATCATCACTGAACCACATCTTATAATATACGTTCAATAGGCTCCCAAGCACTCCATGACATAACATAGAATCACTTGAGGAAATCTACAAAGAGTAGAATGCAACAAATCAATTAGAATGCATTTGCAGTTTCAGAACTTTCAATCAGCAGAAAATAAAAAATAAGTCTTCAAATGTAGATCTCAATTCCTTTTGAGTAGTGCATCCTTACTGCATGGAAAAACATCCATCCTTTGAGTTGCAGTAGCTATAAAGTTGATTACTGTCCTTACTTGCAAGATAAGGGGAATGACAGGCCATGACGGAGACTTGATATATCTTGCATACTGCTCAAATGCAAACTGAGCAAGTGAAGCAGAAGCTGCTGCGCTGATCTGTGGCCAGACATAACTCCTTGTCTCCATTGGAATAATCAAAATTTATTCCTTTAAACCTAAAGAAGTTGGGAGTTTAGACAGTGTGTTCTTAGCACAGCCGTCCCTGTTTCTACCTATACCTTGAAGTCAAAAAGAAGAATGTACCTTTTTGTTTGTCTTCTTTCGCTGCACAAATGAGATGGGCAAATCTCACGAAGAAGGTGCTTTGCACTGCACTGATGTTTATAGATAGCTTCTTCTCGAGGTCCTTATTTGCATCTGCACTTAAAAAATTATGAGTTTTCAGTCTACAAGAAGAAAACCAGCAACAAAATGAACAATCAAATAAATGAAGAAACTCCCCTTCATTTTTCACTTACAAGATAAAAAATGCTTCTCGTAACTTTAGAGCAAACAAGATCTCATCTTCAAAGTCTTCCTCTATTGAATGTGAAGGCAAGCAGTACAACAAAAACCACCCCAGCTTTTACCTTACCTATTGCTACAATTACATAGCCACAAAATAAGATTTCTGGAGAGGATTCTTTAACAAGCACCAGAGGAACATTTTAGAATCTTCAACCCCATTTGAATTGTCCGAATTAGATCCTTCAATTCAGAAGTCAAGTGTGGATCTCTCTTCCAGGTCATCTGCAATTTCTTTCAATCCCTCTTCAGCTCTTCTTTATTTTGTCGAGACATTATGGCTTGCCTTGCTTGGAAATTGTGTTTCAATATGAGATTAGTTCTCCTGGCGCTTCGAACATATCTTTTCTTGATACATGCAGGCTCTCTTTTCCGGGCACTTGAAGAGAAACAAGATATCAAACAACTATTTTATATGGAAACAAAAGCAAATACTGATACAATTTGAACAAGAAATCATACATTATTTCTTCCCTTAGATCAATGAACCTTAGTCTTTTGTCCTTTTTCATCAGAAAAGAAACAATCAAGTCTCTATGTTTCTAGTGCAGTAAATAAAAAGACAATGATTAGAAAGTGACTTGTATTATTCAACGGGTAACTCCTTTATCTAATGCAACCTTCCCTGAACATGCCAAAACTCTAGCAATACTTTATGGATTAAACTTGGCTTGGGATTTTCATTGTAGCAGTCTAGCAGCATTCTCATTGGGTCATGCTGCCAAAGTCTTCACCAGAGTAATGACCCTATATATAAACTAAGTTCTTAGACACTTTCTAGTTTTACCATAACATTTTCATGAATTTTTGACACACACAATTTTCATGTATAAACTATTGGGGAAACATCTTTAAATGATGAGGAATTAAATTTAAATTTCACTTACATGTTCTTAGGCTTGTACCAGGTATTATGGAGGACATCCATATGCTCGAATTCTGGCATCTCCAATGAGAAGAGTAGTTCTCTGGGATTCAAGCAGGTATAAAGAAAAACAGAAAATCAATGACTACTTTAAATAAAAAAAAATTAAAAAGAAAAACAAAAAAAAAAAAATCAATCGACAACTTTATAATACTATTTGAACAGTATATGGATGGATGGATTAAAATAGAAACTTCAATAAGCCAAAATTAGATACAGCCGACAGTTAATAAAGCAGAAACTCTTCTTCCTCATTTGTTAATTCTGAAATTCTTAACACATTTTTTAGTTTTACCACAACAATTTTAGGAATTCTTAACCTACAAAATTGTCATACATACATGCATACTAAAAACACATATTCAAATGATAAGGAATATACTTTAAGTTTAAAAACATTCTTTAGCCATCTACCTGAACTTGAAGCTATCCCAACTTTTGAAGTCCGGCTCCCATGACCAAAATCTCCTCCAGTGTCTAGATATTCTTGGAGAAGCAAGCATACATAAAGAGAGACATGAAATCAATTGACAGATTAATATCAAAAGAAATGAATTGACGGCTTCACGTTATAGACTGGTCTTTTATTTGGATCAACAAATCACCTTTTTTTACCTTCTTTTTCTATTAGAATAGGGAAAGGGAATACGAGTACTCATATTACATTATAACTGCTCATGATAACGCACTGGTTATGAGTTATGACCTCCTGTAAGCACTTCATCCATCTCCTTTGCAAAAAAAATTTCCATTTTTTTGGACAAGTAATGAGATAACAAAAGTTAGACAATGTGCTTAATTATAGAAAGGATATATGAAACAAAATATATTATCAATCCATAAAAATTTATTTATTTTCTCAGCCGCTGTTTGTTTACCTAAATATACTATTATGTTCTTTTTTCTCCGTGTTCCTTAGAATCAATTCATTCAGGTAAGCTTTTTCTATGTTTACCATATTCAATCATTTTTCAGTAACTAATCTGTTGATTTAGGATTCTACTTTGTGCCATCCACTAAGGTTTTTTTTCCCCCATGGATCTTACACCATCACCAAGGGATAAAGGGAAGGATGGGCATTATCCTCCATTAGCATCAAGCAGGAGAGCTCCTAATCTAGAAAAGAGCGCTTTATTAACCGAGAACTACATTTACTTAGTTTATTATAAAATTTTGCCATAAAGTTATGAAAAACCCAGATAAAACAATAAGAATTAAATGTGAAGTTACTTACAGATCATCCCTCAATACATTTGAGATTTGAACTTCAAGGTCATCATTTCCCATGTCCCATCGTTCATTGCGAAGGCTCACAGCCGAAGTGCCAAGACTTTTGAGACACCCACTAACCTGGATCATCTTTAAGGTCAAGACATCTTCAAATATTTTTGGGAACTCAATAAGGAAATGACAATCTCTGACAACAAGTCGCTCAAGGCAGGGGAAGGAAGAAGCAGGTGCTTCCCAATGCGAAATGTCTAATTCGGACAATTTCAAATATTTGAGGTTTGGAAATTCGTCATCTTCAACATCCCATGTATTTCCCACAATGGCAGAGCACAGTAGTTTGAGAACCTCAAGATTAGGAAGCTTTCCGATTGTTGACATTTCATTCCATGGGTGGTTCGACCCAGACAATGTCAATTCCTTTAGAGCAGTGGAAAAGTTGAATTGACAAGTATGGGCCACATGCCTAGAATACTGCAAATTCAGCGATTCAAGCTTGCTTAGAGAGTGCAACACCTGAAACTGGTTGCAAGTCCTTCCGCAATCCCATGAATCCGAAATTTCCAACTTCAGTTTCCGTATTCTCGGAAATCCTTTCAAGAGTTTTTCTGCATCTGCCACATTAGAAAGATATAAAGAGGAAAAGCTATCAACATTACCTAACTGAGGACACATATAATCATCATGATCATCCAACAGTAGAATAGCCACTCTACCAACAGTTACATTCCTTAATGTTTTCATCTTCCAGATAATATGCGGAAATAGAAGAATCCCTTCTTTTCCTCCCTTTCTCACAACATGAAAAGTTTCTAAGTTATAGAGGTTTCCTATAGAGGAGGGAACTTCCTTTATCTCACACTTAATAGAAAGGTATCTCAAGCAAATAAGGAATAGTATCTCAGCAGGAAAATAGTCTCGAAAATCCACTGTAGCCAAGTCCAGCACTCTAAGAAACTTCAACCTGATAAAAAAGGGATAGGTTGACACATTAGGACATGGTACCCAAGTGTTAGAAAGAGGAATGAGTAGAGAACGGAGGTTTGGACCTATGGGCTTTGTTGATGAAGGAAATATCCACCCATAATAGATGCATACCCGATATTGATCATAAGTGATGGTCTCCGAGGAATAATTACGAGGTCTGGAAAAATTTATGAACCTTTCTTCTTCAGCTTTTCTCAAGCAAAATTCATGCAAGAGATCATGAATACGACATTCTTTGATCTCACCACTACTAAAACTTCTCTTATTCACAATTACTAGGCTTCTCGCAACAAGATCCTCCAAATACTCCCTCGCTACTTCCTCTAAGCTTTTTATCCCAGACTTTTGTACAAACTCTTCTGCAATCCATAACTGAATCAGCTTTGGGACCTTAAAAACCTTAGTCTGTGCACCAAGATATAGAAAGCATGGCTTCAAAAAATCTGGTAAATTCTTGTAACTTAATTCTAGAATATCCATGCACCCTTCACTAGCTTGCTTTGGGCTCAGCTTTTGCACAATTTGCCTCCACTGGTCCAAATTGTTTGATACGCTCTTAAGCATACCCGCGATCACAACAATAGCAAGAGGTAGTCCATTGCAAACCTTTAAAATATGTTCTAAATTACCTGAGAAATTTGAAAGCCAGCCTTCTTCAGGAAGTAGCTTCTGTTTCAATAACTCTATACTTTCCTTGCCTGAGAGTGGACGAAGCAGATGAGGATTATCGCAAAATTTATTTCGACTAGTGAATAAAATTCTGCTACCGTTCTTATTATCTGGAAATGATTCTTTTACTGCATCCAATGCAATAATGTCCCAGACATCATCCAAAATGATGAGGTATCTTTGTCCCTTTAAACATTTGTAAAGTTTTTCAGCTAAGTCCTCTTTACTCATCTCATAGATTTTATCAAGCTTAGTGGTAACTTCTCTTAAAATGTTCAGCAACAACATTTTATCTTCATATATTTGAGTAACAAAACACCATGCACATTTCGTAAAGTAATGTCGAATTGAAGGACTATTATAAACTTTCTTGGCAAGAGTTGTCTTACCTTGTCCTGGCATGCCAACAATGGGACGATTTCAAGTTTCATTGATCCTCTAGTAAGTCGATCCACTATTGCTTCTGCCTCATCCTCGAAACCAACAACTACTTCATCTAATCTTGAAGTGTAAGCTTGTCCAAGATAAATCCTGTCTGAATTCGCCTTAGCATCGAGGCTTTTGGTCTGTATTTGGTTGTCCATAATCTTCCTAGTCTGCCTCTTAATTATCTTCATTTCTTCTATGACATCGGAAAGGCAAAGTACATTGTACCAAATAGGCACATCAAAGATTTGACAGGAATCAATGACATGTTCAGCTTGATATGCTGCATGAGTGATTTGCATCAATAAAGCCTTAAGTTCCAAAAACTCATCTTGCATCTCCTGTATGTTCTTGAGATAAGGCTTAATTGAGACTAACTCCTTGTAAAGAGTCACTAACTGATCTCTCACAAAAGGAAGGAAAGTGGGCTGAGATACTGATGCCTCCTTCAGGTTTCCCAAATTTTCCAGGAGGGTATCAATGAATCCCAATGAATTAGTGGTAGGGAAATGAGACCGAATTTGGAAATAACGTTCTCTGCTAAGGGAATCGGATCTTGATGATTGAGGATTTAGGGCAGAAAGAAGCTTTCTTACCTCTGCCTTTACTTTATCAGTCTTTTCTTGAAAATTACTAATTAGATCGTCTCTTTCTTGGGCAGTTTCCTGATTCATTTCTGCAGCAATGAGTGAGCAAATCAGAGAAGGAATCTCACTAGCAACACCTCTTGCTTTTATCAACACAAGATCCCAATCTTGAGTATTAATCTCCATCTCTCTTGGATGCATGAGAATTGTCATGAGAAAAATGAGCTCCTCACGAAGGATTTTCATGAACCCAATGGGAAAGAGAAAATCCACAAAACTTGCAACAACTTCACCTACTTTAAAAGGATTAAAGGAGGAAATTTTTGAAGCCTTCAGGGCTCTAATGTAAAGCCCTATCACTTCCGGAGAGTAAGACCTAACCTTATGCAATAAACAAACGAGAATGCCCTCCATCCGAGCTGCCATTGCTTCTTCCATTTCCATATGGTCCGTCCAGAATAGCATCGACACACAAGCTATATTGCAAGCCCAGTCTCGAACATCAAAGCCAAAGTAAAACCATTTTCCCGTGATTTTCACAAAATCTCTGAATATTCTTAGCTGCTTAACGAGGGCTCTGAATTGCTTCCTCGCATACACAATTGCACCAGATTTAGAACGGACAAGTATCCTGAAATTGCCGAGCGTGCAATTGATGAAATGAATAAATTCATAACTATCTGAAAACCTGCAATCAGATGGGAAATCTAACAAGTAAAGGCAATCGTTTCTGATATTCCCCTTACAAAATTCAACTTTTTGCAGCAACTTGGAAGCAGCAAGGTCGAGCTTGTGTGCGAGATTGCGGGTACCACAAACCCCCAGCTTTCCTTTTCCAACTGTTTCTCTAATATAATATTTCTTAAGAGATTTTCTGGGCAAGAACCAGATGAACATTTTCAAAAAACCCAATTCAATTTCAAGCATATGAATTCGCTCCTTCACTGGAGAAATCAGCGGTAGATCTTTCTTCAAACTAGCTAATTCCATTAGCACATTATCAACAGGAGCCGGAAACATTTTCTGTTAAAATCAAAACCAAAGCTGAATTCAGTCATTCAGATATGAACTCTCACAAAATTGCCATTATTCCAAATTGAGTGAAGTTCTTATGTTTGACCGAATGAGTCTTTTTTTTTTTTTTTTTTCCCCTTTTTGAAAAAAAATGCAAAAGTAGTTCCTCATCGGTCAGATTAGAGGCCACAAGAAATTCCCATACTGTGACTACTAAGATTTGAACATTGGTCCTTGAATCAACTCTGCAGTTCCAAAACCAATTGAGTTATGCTCATGCGGGCTCTCGTTGACCTTCATTCGTAGATAGAATCTTCAACGAGTGGAAACCAGCAACCTTAGAAAAGTGCTTATTGAATAGGGTCGACTTCGAGCCCAAGCATCCTTTTACTAGACTGGGTGGTTGAATGTATATTTCTCATATTCTTAACGTCTTTTACCTTTAATTTTTAATAAATAAGGGGATGTCGTAGCTAAGTCATTTTCTTACAGAAATGCTAATGCGTGCGTGTCCTTACATTTACTTTTTGCAGTACGAGTCTTATACATAATCGCACTCCTTTAATTTGAATGTGATGAGAAGAAGGGGGGTTGTTCGCTTTTCTGCACCAATCCTTATTTAGTACTATATCTTTTTTGCGGTGTATAGCTTGGGTGGTAGAGCACTGGACTTTTAACTCAACGGTAAAGCATATTTAGTTTATTTTCAAGAATTTTCAATTTCTTCTTTTATATTTGAAATAGTTTTTTTTTTAATTAACTCATTCATCTTTTTAATATTTCATATTCTCCTTTTCCAAACTCATTTATTTATTAATAATTGAAGTTGTCTCATTTCTATATAATGTGTTCATGGAATTGTTTTAATGATTACTTTTATAGTTTAAATGCATAATTGAAAATTATTAATCTATTGTTATATATGGATATTGCTATTAATTGTATATCTCTAAATAAATGAATGTCTTTGTAAAGTATATACACCACCTTATATATATATATATATATATATTACTTCCGTTTCATATTAAGTGTCGCTTTAGAATATGACATAAGAATTAAGAAAATGATTGAGTTGTCTAAATTAAAAAAGAAATAAACTAAATTACCCTTTGACTATCATTGACAGTGTTAAAGAAAATTTCTCGAAAATTGTGTAAATTAAATAAAATAGGGGTATATAGAAAAAAAAAGTATTAATTAATATTCTATTGATTTACGAAAGTCAAAAACAAAAAAAATTATATTCAAATACCAGTTAATATAAAATAGAGGTAGACTTTTAATGTCAAACAAAACCTTAAACATGTAGACAATGCATGAAATGGAGAAAACCATATCTCGCCCGCATGGGCAGTGTAGCCAGGGACAGGACTAAGGGTGACTCGGGTGGGCTCGTGCCTCCCGAAAAATTTTAAAAATTATGAACTTTTTACATTCAAACCCTTTCAGAATTTTTTTTAATAGAGCCCCAAAACTATAGTAAATTTTTATTATTCTTCAGACCCCCAACTTTTTTTGTCTTCGGTTCGTGACTGGACGTAGCTCAGCGACAGTATGAGAGAATTTCAACCTTTTCAATGTAGAGGTGGTTCCTTGTATGCATCTGTGTCACCGTGAAAAACATATCTCAACTAACACACTACTAACTCCTCCAGGAGACTGACTATTCAGACCACCAAAACCCTCCATTTCAGTGACCTCCGGTGAAAATTGATCAGATAAGCAATAATCAATGAAGAATCTTGGTGCCTTTTGAAGGGTTTTTCAAAATATGATCGAGGTGAATAAGGTTTTTGGCTAATTTTCGAAAATACTTTGTTTATCAAAAGATAAACCTCCAATTTTGTTTGAAAGAGGATTCTAAAAATCTTATAATAAAATTCCAAACCAAACGAAATTTTGTGGTTGAGACAAGTGAGAAATTTAAAGAAGAACACAAGGAGTTATAGTGGTTCACTCTCTCAAAGAGTTACATCCACCTTGAGTCAACACCCAAGGATTTTTCAAATCCACTAAAACACAAAGATATACCAACTACAAATATGAGGATCACCCTACAAGGGTTTTGCACATAACCTCAAATCACAACACAATGTAAATCAAAGGATTACCCAAATGGTTTTTCAACACAAACCTTTGATATCAATAAAAGAAAAGAATAAGTTTAAGAACAATGTTACCACTTTTGAGCTTGAGGAATATAAGATACAACTCAATGAAATTGTTCTACAAACTCCTCCTTTCTTCTTCTTTGATGATGATCAATAATGAAGCTCAAGAAGATTTTGTTTTTGGAATGAAAAATGTTTGAAATAAATGTGCTTTTGAAGCTCTTGAAAGTTTTAAATGTTCACAATGAATATTCTACAAAACTTATATCCTTTAATGCTGATCATAAAGTCTATATATAGAGTCTCAAAAAAATAACCGTTGCTTTCTGTGCAACGGTAATATTTTATACAGTAAACGGACTATCGGTTCCTGAAATCGGACGACCGGTTATTTAAAACAGAAAGATTCGGACTTGTTCAACTAGAAAACGGACTGCCGAATTTTTGATTTTGAGCAAAATCGGACGACCGGTTCTAAAAACCGGATGACCGAATTTTTGGACAGAAAGATTCGGACTTGATACTCTGAAAAACGGATTGCCGAATTTTTTATTTTGGAAGAAACCGGACGACCGGTTCTAAAACCGGATGACCGAATTTTTGTTTCCTCAGCCAAGTTTCTTTTTAAGACAAAAACTTTTCTTCCTTTTTCAAAAACATGTATTCTTGACAATCATGTTAAAGAGATCACTACTTCAGTCAAGAATACTTAGATTATAACACAAGTTTATTTTTGAGAAAATCGTAAAAGGAGCTTCATATATGATCAATAATCAAAGAGTAAGACTAGGGAGTTTACAAGGTAGTACCTAATTCACTCTACCAAAGACAATGCCTTCAATGTCTTCAATGATTTGATCTTGGAATGGCTTGGTCTCTTCTTCTCCATTTTGTCCTCATCATCAACAAGATCTTTTGCTTGTAGACTTTGAGACTTCATAGGTACTTCTTTTGTTCTATGAAGGGTTAGCTAAAATACTCACACAAGCATATGTTAATCATAATCAAAACATAAGTATTAATGCCCTTAGGGCTAACAAAAACAAAACTATCAAGAACATCTGCATATTTTTTTGGGTTCCTTTTAGAATTATTCCAAGAACCCTCAAGATTTAATCATCTGTAGAGTAGAACCAAAAGAACCCTACCGTTTCTGGATAGGATTTTCAAGCTTATCAGATGCAAAAATCTCTCTTCAACTCTTCTTTACTGTATCGGGACATAATGGGTTGCCGTGATTGGCAATTGTGTTTACTTCTCCTGGCAGCAATTGGAACGTGTCTCTTCTTGAAAAATGCTAAATATCGATCTACAAAAACTCCATTCTTATCAAATTCAAGAGCTTCTCTGATATCAGAAGAAGTAACTTCCTCATCACGAAATAATCTCGCCGCTATCCGGAGCCATGCAGGCACCCTGCCAAAGTGCACATGAACAGAAACTCAGTCTAGTTAGTACTTATAAATCTTCTCCTTTTGACCAAAAAATGAAACCAAAACGTTGTTTTAAATCAATTAATATAACAATTATTATTATTATTATTGATAAGGATAAGCAGTTCTAAAAAGCATATGACTTTTTCAAAATAGTTTTTTTAATATTTTTTTTAAAAATTAAAAGCATATATAATAAACAGTCGATAACAGTTTCAAAATAGTTTATAATTTAAAATAAGTTAAAAACTGCTGATTTTAAGTATTGAAGAACATGCCTCAAGTTAATGTTGATACTATTGAGCTAGCTACATACGAGTAAGATTAGAATAATTAATTTTAGAGTTTATAGTTATATGACTCCATCAAGATCCTGTTCTCCATTGCTTATGTTTTTTTAAGTAAATTAAAAATAAATGTTTATAAAAAATTTGTTTTAAATAAATTAATATAATAATTTTATTGTTAATAATATTAATAAGTATTAAGCCGTTGTAAAAAGCTTTTCCAAAATAGCTTTTTTTATAATTTTTAAAGTTAAAAACAGATATAATAAACAGTCGAAAACAGCTTATAACTTAAAATAAATTAAAAACTGCTGATTTTAAAACGGGACTTTAACTGTTAGTAAATACTTACATTTGTTTAAGCAAACACTCCTCCATGTTCTCGAGATTCATTCCCAATATCCAACGTTTGCTCCACAAATCAGACATTCTAATGAATGCAAGCACACACATACATGAAATCAGAAAAAAATCAAATCTTAACTTTCTACTTCTATAATATATATATGTCAAGAATCTTACATGACTAGTTTATGAGTAAGAATTACTACTTATAAAGTTTAGGTAATCCTTTCCTCTTGAGGTACTTTTGGAATAAATTATGCCCAAATACAAATTTTAACATAGTATCAGAGCCAGTTGTTGGGCCACCCATACAGATGTCTAGTACTACAAACTTCACGTACTAGATGTCCAGTCCTAGGCGTGAGAAGGTGTGTTGAGAATCCTACATAACTAATTTATGAGTAAGAATTAGTCCTTATAAGGCTTTGACAATCCTTTCATGTTGGATTGAATTAGACTCAAGTCCTTCCATGTTAAGGTACTTTCTGGAGTGAGTGATTAGGCTCAAGTCTAAATTTTAACATGTTATCAGAGCTAGTTGTTAGGTTGCCTGTGTTGGACCACTGACACAGATGTCCAGTTCCAGTTCTATAAGTAAGAATTAGCCCTTATAACACTTAGACAATCCTTCCCTCTTGAGATATATTTTAGGGTGATAAATTTTAACACTATAGAGAGAGAGAGAGATTATAAAAACTCTTCCTCCTTTTCTTTAGTTTATCATAGCTTATGAATCTTTTACATACAAATATACATATATATATATATATATATATATGATTAGAAAAACATATTCAAATGATAAGGAATCACATTTAAGGTTTACTCACATTACTGGAAGCAAATACTTGATGGAGAAGCATTTACGGCGTCCAAACTCCATTTCCAATCTCTGAGCTTTTTTCCAGAGATCATTCATTCTTTTGGAAGCAGACGCCATAGCATTTCATGAAATTCACATACAAAATTCTCATATATATATTCAAATGACAAGGAACTGAATTTAAAATTTACTTACATTTCTTGAAGCAAATACTCAAAGCAGAGATCCTTATTATGATCGAAATCAATTCTCAATCTCCATGGTTTCCTCCAGAATTCAGACATCCTTGAGGAATCCAACGCACAAAAAAAGGTACATGACATCGAAGCAATACTTTTATATCCAATGAAAATTTACGCATATATATATATATATATGTATATATACACACAGAACACACACATTCAAATGAAGAGGAATTAAATTTAAAATTTACTTACATTTCTTTAATTAAATAGCGGAGATCGAGATGCTTGGACCTTATTCCAAGTTTGTTCCAGATTTGGGAAGTTCTTGGGGATGAAAAAACATATAAAGAGAAACATGAAAATGTTAGAATTTGGATTTGGGTGACATCTCTAGGGTGGCCCAACATAGGCAGCCCAACAACTAATTCTAATATCATAAAGAGAAATAATTATTTTTCAAATATTAGATATGTGAGATTCTCAACAGAAACCAAATGAAAAAAAATTTGTATTACTACTTTTAGAATATAGTATACAAATAAATAAATTAAAGAAAAACTTCAATAACCCAAAATCAAATATAACAAGTCTTTTTTTACTTATTTTGTTAAATTCTGAAAAATTTCTAAAGCATTTTTTTTTGTTATATATAAAAAGAAAAAAAAAAAAAGAAAAATACCCCAAGAGGATATCCTTAATATCCTCGTAAATTATTGTTGATGTCCGTAGTATGCTCCGCTGGTTAGACACTCTTGGGTACATAAAAGAGAAATATGTGTTATGACAATTTCATATAAAAAAAAAAAAAATGTAAATGACAACTTTATAATATAGATTGTTCTTACAAAATTTCTTTTTTTATTTTTTTTATTAAATCCTACAACATTAAGAAGAACGAATTTAAGACCTTCGCATCATATAATAGAGGCGGTAGTTGTTTAATTATAACACATGGTTTTAGTGTGAAACCGCAATCCCACATAGTACTGTTAGAATGTGTCTAGGGCCACGGGCTAGTCTGCATCATTCGTAAAATAAATGGATATAGATTTTTAAAATTAAGCCCGTAAAAAATTAGTCCGGACTGGACTAACCCTTTATCAGATGGATATGGATTATATGAATTTTAGCTCGTCAAAAATTAGCCCGGATAGGACCATTTGAATGTGGGCTAAACGCGGTCCGATCCGAGCTTGTTTGGCCTGTTTTACAATAAGTAAGACCCGTGAATACTGTCAAGCTCATGAGTTTGAGGATGGAATGATAAAGAGTTAAATTTGAAGTTACTTACGAGTAATCATGGAGAACTTGAAGGTCCTCATTTGCCATGTCGTGTTGTCTTTTGCAAATGGTGTGAGCTGAAGTGAGGAGACTTCTTGAGCAGCCATGAAACTCGATCATCTTCAAGGTTAAGATATCTTCAAATTGTGATGGGAACTTAACAAGGGAGTAACAATTTCTCACAACAAGTCGTTCAAGGCAAGGGAAAGATGAACTGGAAGCTCTCCATTCTGAAATCTGCAATCTGGATAATTTCAAATACTTGAGTTTCAGAAATACCTCATCTTCAACATCCCATATTTTTCCCAACAATGGCAGAATCCAGCAATTTGAGAACCTCAAGATTAGGAAGGTTTCCAATGGCTGATGATATTTCACTCCATGGACGCCTAAACTCGGACAATGTCAGTTTTTTTCAGACCTCTGGGATACTGCAATGTGCAGGTATGGGCTGCTGCTGCTGCTGCTGCTGCATGCCTCCTAGAATACTTCAAATACAATGATTCAAGTTTTGTTAGAGTTTGCAGCACCTGAAATTGATCACAGTTACCTCTGCAATCCCATAATTTTGAAAACTCCAGTTTCAGTTCCCTGATTCTTGGAAATCCTTTCAAGACTTTTTCTGCATGTTCGAAATTCCAAATGTATAATGAGGAAAAGCTATCAAGATTTTCTAACTGAGGGCTTACATTAGCCTCATTATTATCATAATCATACAAGAATATAGCAGCTCCTCCACGAACGTTTACGTTTCTCAAAGCTTTCATCTTCCATAAAGTGCTTGGAAAACGAACTCCTACCTCATCTACCATATCAAAAGTTTCTAAGTTGCAGAGGTTTCCTATAGATGAGGGAATATCCATTGGTACAGACTTGATGGAAAAGTATCTCAAACAAGTAAGGAATTGTAGTTCTTCAGGAAAACACACATTGAAATCCACCATTCCCAAGTCCAGCACTGTTAGAAACTGCAACCGGATAAAGAAGCCATGTGTTGACAGATTACAATGATCAAAGCTAGAGTTTCTAAGAGGAAAGATTAGAGAACGAACGTTTGGACCTACGGCCTTTATCCGAGAAGGAAATATCCATCCATCAGAGATACACAATCGATATTGATCAAAAATGATGACTTCTGAAGAATGGTTTTGAGCTTCTGGAAAATGTATGAACCTTTCTTCTTCAGCTTTTGCTGTGCAGTATTCTAGCAATAGATCGTGAATGCGGCATTCTTTGATTTCTCCACTACTAAAACTTCTCTTATTAACAATTACTAGACTTCTGCCAATAAGATCCTCCAAGTACTCCCTCCCCAGTTTTTCTTGGCTTTTTGTCCTAGACTTTGGCACAAGACCTTCTGCAATCCATAACTGTATCAACTTGCGGACCTTAAATATCTTGTTTTGTGCTGCTGCACTAAGATAAAGGAAGCATGGCTTCAAAAAGTCTGGTAAATTATTGTAACTCAATTCTAGTATATCCATACACCCTTCACTTGCAAGCTTTGTATTTAGAGTTTGTACAGTTTGCCTCCACTGCTCCGAATCATTAGATACCTTTTCAAGCAGCCCTGCAACCACAACAATAGCCAGAGGTAGCCCTTTGCAAACCTCTAGAACCTTTTTTATATCATTTGAGAAACTTGAAGGCCAACCATCTTTGGTAAGTATCTTCTTTTTTAGTAACTCTTCGCCTTCTGTGTCATTCAGGGGTCGAAGAACATGACAATTGTAAACAAATGTATTTCGACTTGTAAACAAAATTCGACTTCCATTCTTGTCATCCGGAAATGATTTCTTTATTGCATTCCACGCAGTAAGGTTCCAAATATCATCCATAACGATGAGGTACCTTTGTCTCTTTAAACATTGGTAGAGTTTCTCAGCTAAATCCTCTTCGCTCATTTCATGACATTCGGAGAGTTTCTTAGTTAAGTCCTCTTGGCTCATATTATAGACTTCGCCTTTAATGATATCTCTTAAAATGTCTAACAATAACCTCTTACCAGCATATACTTGGGTAACAGAACACCATGCATATGTGTGAAAAGTACACCTGACTGAAGGGCTATTATAAACTTTTTTGGCAAGAGTTGTCTTCCCTCGTCCTGGCATGCCAACAATGGGAACAATTTCAAGTTCAATTGATCCTGTAGTAAGTCGATTGATTATTGTTTCTGCCTCATCCTCAAAACCAACAACTATTTCATCTAATCTAGAAGATTGGCCAAGATGGATGTTACCTGAATTCACTTTAGCATTGGAGAGCCCATTAATGTATATCTGATTGTTCATAATATTCTTCACCTTCATCTTAATAAATTTAATTTCTTCTATGACATCCGAAAGGCAAAGTAATTTATACCAAATAGGAAAATCAGAGATTTGACAAGAATCAATGACCTGTTCAGTTTGGTATGCTGCATTGGTAATTTGCATCCATAAATCCTTCAGTTCCACAGACTCACTTTGCATATCCTGTATGTTCTTGAGATGAGGCCTGATAGATAGTAGCTCCTTGTGAAGAGTCACAATTTGATCCTTTGCAAATGGAAGAAAATTGTCCTGAGATATTAACTTCTCTTTCAGTTTTCCCAAGTTTTCGAAGAGGAAATCAATGAACCCTAATGGATTTGTAGCTGGGAAATGAGACCGAATTTGGAAATAAAGCTCTCTAGAAGGGGAATGAGATCTTGATGATTGAGGATTTAGGGCATGTAGAAACTTTCTGACCTCTGCCTTCACTTCTTCGGTCTTTTCTTGGAAAACCCTGATAAGAATGTCTCTTTCTTGGGTTTCCTGGTTCATTTCTGCAGCAGCAAGTGAGCAAATCAGAGAAGGAATCTGTCTGGCAACATCTTTTGCTTTTATCACCACAGGATTCCAATCTTTTGCATTCATCTCCCTCTTTATCGGGTAAGGATGCATGAGCAATGTTATGAGGAATATGAGCTCCTGGCGAAGGATTTTCATGAAGTAAGTGGGAAGCAAAAAGTCTACAATACTTGAAACAACTTCACCAATTTCAGAAATGTAAAATGGTGAAATATTTGAAACCTTCACGGCTCTAATGTAAAGATCCACGACTTCTGTACTATAAGTATTCTGCAATAGATCAACAACAATGGAGTTCATATGGGATGCCGATGATGCTTCTTCTTCCATTTGGTCGACCCAATAAAGCATTGATACACAAGCTATTTTGTAAGCCCAGTCTTCAATGTCGAAGCCAAAGTAGAACCCTCTTCCGGTGATCTTCACAAAATCTCTGAATATTCTTAGCTTCTTCATTAGGGTTTTGATTTGCTTCCTCACAGAAACAACTGCACCAGCTTTCGGACGGAGAAGGCTCCTGAGATTGCTTAAAGTGCAATTGATGAACGGAACCAATTCGTAGCTGTCGGAGAACTTCCCCAAACCCTCAGATGAGAAATCAAACAAATGAAGGTAATCATCAGCAATTTTCCTCTTACAAATTTCAATATTTTGCAGCAATTTGGAAGAAGCTAGGTCGAGATTGAGCCCAACAACATTGCAGCACCAAAAAATCCCTAGCTTTCCTTCTCCAATTGTTGCTCTAAGATAATGTTTTTTAAGAGACTTTCTGGGCAAGAACCAGATGAACATCTTCATGAATCCCAACTCCATTTCAAGGGTCTGAATTCGCTCCTTCACCAGAGAATTCATATATGGATCTTTCCTCAAACCGGCTATTCCTGTCAGCACTTTATCAACAGAAGCTGGAAACATTTCCTCTGGATTTCACTCTCCAGCTTCTTTGAGAAATTAAAACTGCAATGCCGTTGTTTTTTTCTTCTTTTTCCTTACTACATTCATACAACAACCTGAGAGGCAGTTGACCAATCGACTTTTTACAACTTGAGAATTTCCTGGATCGAAGGGAGTTGTCAATCCTCAATTTTTTTTTTTTTTTTTTCATTTTTAGGGAGTTGACAATCCAACTAAAAATCTTCTTATATTTCTGTTTATGGCAGCCAATGATGAAATCTGATACACCAGCATTAGGCTAACATGCAGCATTAAATAGTTCTTTAAGTGACTTGAACTCAAAACTTTTATCAGTTTAGGCCCCCGAATAATAGCATTAGACTAACATGCAGCATTAAATCTCTCTCTAAGTAATTCGAACTCGACTTGAAACATATGGATTCTTTGGATTGAAATTTAAACATTCACGTTTAAGTTTGAATTGAAATATCATTTTCGCCCCTGAAAATCTTCGGATTATTCAATTTGATCTCAACTAAGATAAAGACTAAGATGTGTCGAGAAAGGATGATAATCACTAACTCTTCAATTCAAAAAGATTGAAGATACCAACTCTGCAATCTCAAAATCAACTGAACTATACACGTAAGCCAAATTTGTCCTTTTCAAATAATATCATCTTATTTAGTACACTAATTAAGCGCCAACTTGGACAGAACTTTATTTTGAGTTTAAGAGTATGTTTTTCTTAAAAGTTCGTGAAAGAAGATGAGAGTCTCAAAATTGAAAATTTACCAAAAAATAAATTTAAAAAAACCTTAAGCAAACTCCAAACCAAGGTGAGCCTAAATTGCAACACATATAATTGTGGTATTATACTAAGGAGAAATTGTGAGAGTAGACTAAGCATAAGATATTTGTAGCAATGAAAAATTCAAACAAAATTCTGTCATGATTAAAGAGAAACAGAATATGGTGAAATAAAGATGCTGAATTCAGGAAAGACCAGATTTGTTAGAGAAGATAAAAGGATGCATAATTGATTCAGGTGGTGACCCTAATATAGACCCCAAGGTTTGCATACAATGATTTTCATCTCAGAAGTTTAGTTATTTTCTACTGGATGAAGTGGCTTAACTAGAGGTGTATCACCTATTTGCTTTATGTATGATAATTCACCATATCTTCGTCTTCTCCAACTTATTAAACTGTTTGATGAGAACTTGAAGCATCATTGCCCGTACAAAACGTCTATATTTTTATGATATTATATACTGATATTCACAATCTGCAAACTTGATATCGGCTTTTAATTTTACATACTGTTGCATTGTCATGCTCTGCTTGAAATGTCAGTTTCTTGCAGAAATAAAGTTTAATAACTTACTTGGGCTTCATTGTGTTTCCTTTTCTTCATTAAGGTGAATTTTGTTATCTGTCTTTGTTTATGCTGAAAGTACTCAAGCCATAATTTATACCTTCTCCTTCAGTAGAACTATTTTCTCCTAATGACAAAAAAGCTATTTCATAATGTCTCTATTTTTTGTTTTTCTATCCTTGCAAAATATAGAGTAAATATAATATGTGGTGTGTAATAGGGTGTAACCCATTGACAATGAGTTTTCAAAGTTGAGAAATTATTGTTTTACCAGCTTACAGAAATGGTGCTAAAGATCCGTATTTTCTGTTGTATCTTTTTGCTATCAATCAGTTATTTGTATCCTTTTGCTGCTTGAGTTCCAAGCTTGTTTAAGTTCCTTGAGGATTTTTTGTGTCGCTTTAGTGACAGCCTTCAGATGTTGTTCTGTGACATTTACTAACCTTATTTTTTATCAATCAAGAGCTTCATTCTGTGATATTGCTTTTTGAAGTTTCTATTTATTTGCTCATTACATTAATATAACTGAAACGCAAATATATAAGATGATCCCTCTTGTTGAAACGCATACAGCAGATATGCTCTGATTGAATTGAACCTATCTCCAACCTTAAGGGAATCAAGAGGAAAAGTAGAGAGTTTTGATCCATGCTTGTATTCTGGATTTATTCTCAAGAGTTAAGGCTATATTATCATCTTCAATTTAGCATGCAATCATTAGTCACTGAAACGTAGCTGACAAAATTATTAGGTGTCAATTTAGCATGTTCCACACTTATATGTAAATGTGGTAATATTCTAGTATTACAACAAAGAGAAGTGCTTGGTAGTTAGTCCCCCTTGCCGGATTATTGAACCGGATCTCCATAGATAACATATCATTCGAAATACTTTATTGAATATCCAGCCTTGCCGGTGTTAACTGTTGTGATTTATGTATGTAATGCTGTAAAGAAGATGACTTGATATAACTGATATTTGCACTGTTAGGTCTGGGCTGCTGGATTTGCTACAGCCATGCTGAAGAAACGCAGCTCCTCTACATATCCTTTGGTTGAAGCAGGAGGTAATAAAATGGGAGATAGCATTGACACATCAAAGATACAAGGAAAAGACCCTCTGTTGATTGAAACTCTGCTCTTGTCAGCCTTTGAGAAAATGTTCTCATTTCTTCTTAAATTGCCTGATATCAATCAGTAGGTTTTTCTTGTTTCGGTTTTAAGCATTTTTGCTGCAAAAAATGACCAGAGAGGACACCATTCTAACCTTATTTGAATCTGTAACAGGAGATTAAGCAGGATTATCTCCATCCTTGTAAACCGCCAGCCTCCTTGTCCTCAACTTTATTTGTATAGTAGAGCTGACAAGGTGATTCCCTTCCAATCCGTTGAGTCATTTATCGAAGACCAGAAGAGAGCTGGGAAATCTGTGCAGTCTTTTGATTTCGGATCATCTCCTCATGTGGACCATTACCGGACATTTCCTGATCTATATTCCTTGCATCTTGAGAATTTTTTGAATGCTAGTTTGCCCCTGGAAAGAAAGTTACAGCAATATCCAGTTTAATAAATGCTAGTGTAGTTGTAAATTAGTTAACTTTCCTGTGGAGAAACAATTTTTGCCTTAAAGATCAGTCTGAACTGCACTTGTAGTTGATTTTTTTGTAAAGAACTAAAGAAAAAGCAATGGTTATAAGATTTGGAGTCTTATTTCTGTATTGGGAGATGAACAGACAAGAAGTACCACTCTCTCTCTCTCTCTCTCTCTCTCTCTCTCTCTCTCTCTCTCTCTCTCTCTCTATATATATATATATATATATATATATATATTTGAGTCTTTGTCTGCTATCATGGATATGGAAGGTCCTGTTTCTTATCCAAAAAAGTACATATTTGAACAGGATAAGAATGAATCACTACTGCAAACAATCATCAGAAATTTGTTTTACATACAAAAATGCATCTTTTTGTTATTATAAAACACACTGTTCATAAATAACCACATAAAATGCTCTTTAGAAACTTGTGAAAATTTGTAGACATGTCTCTTTCATTGTTGCAGATGAGAAATGGAATCTGCCCAAGAAAGAAAAAAGTGCAGAAGAAATCAACAAAACTTGGTGCCATCCCATCAGAGAAGCATCTGCAGATTGTATACATATGGATGATGATGGGCTTAGAAAGTGCATCACTTGTTTGATCAACAATTGCTTGCTTCAATTCATCATTTTTGCCTTATAAACTCAAATCTGGATGAAATTATGAGTGCAGCAGTAGTCCAGCTTTGAGGAGCTTCATCACCTTTTTCCTATGAAACTTTCAAGAGAATTTCTGGCCGAGCGAGCAACAGAGGAAGAGCATTTTAGAATCATCAACTCCATTTCAAGTGTCCGAATTTGATCCTTCGTTTTAGAATATCCAGACAGGCATGGATCTTTCGTCAAGGTCATCTGCAGTTCCTCTCTACTCTAACACACAACAACAGAAATCAGATTTATTATTTTGCGAAATCTGCTAATGTAAACAAAATCTTTGAGAACTGGAAAAACTGGGAAAGAGTATC
Organism: Catharanthus roseus; assembly: GCA_028651295.1. Lineage (NCBI taxonomy): Eukaryota > Viridiplantae > Streptophyta > Magnoliopsida > Gentianales > Apocynaceae > Catharanthus > Catharanthus roseus. The sequence goes on from JAPQWS010000069.1 coordinate 1,710,103, forward strand.
TGACAATATTTATTATGTAGTCTGCAAGAAATTGTAATACCTTTACTTTCCAATTGATCGGTTGAACCAAATAGCAGAGCGGCAACCTCAAAAATCATCACTGAACCACATCTTATAATATACGTTCAATAGGCTCCCAAGCACTCCATGACATTACATAGAATCACTTGAGGAAATCTACAAAGAGTAGAATGCAACAAATCAATTAGAATGCATTTGCAGTTTCAGAACTTTCAATCAGCAGAAGAATAAAAAATAAGTCTTAAAATGTAGATCTCAATTCCTTTTGAGTAGTGCATCCTTACTTCATGGAAAAACATCCATCCTTTGAGTTGCAGTAGCTATAAAGTTGATTACTGTCCTTACTTGCAAGATAAGGGGAATGACAGGCCATGACGGAGACTTGATATATCTTGCATACTGCTCAAATGCAAACTGAGCAAGTGTAGCAGAAGCTGCTGCGCTGATCTGTGGCCAGACATAACTCCATGTCACCATTGGAATAATCAAAATTTATTCCTTTTAACCTAAAGAAGTTGGGAGTTTAGACAGTGTGTTCTTAGCACAGCCGTCCCTGTTTCTACCTATACCTTGAAGTCAAAAAGAAGAATGTACCTTTTTGTTTGTCTTCTTTCGCTGCACAAATGAGATGGGCAAATCTCACGAAGAAGGTGCTTTGCACTGCACTGATGTTTATAGATAGCTTCTTCTCGAGGTCCTTATTTGCATCTGCACTTAAAAAATTATGAGTTTTCAGTCTACAAGAAGAAAACCAGCAACAAAATGAACAATCAAATAAATGAAGAAACTCCCCTTCATTTTTCACTTACAAGATAAAAAATGCTTCTCATAACTTTAGAGCAAACAAGATCTCATCTTCAAAGTCTTCCTCTATTGAATGTGAAGGCAAGCAGTACAACAAAAACCACCCCAGCTTTTACCTTACCTATTGCTACAATTACATAGCTACAACATAAGATTCCTGGAGAGGATTCTTTAACAAGCACCAGAGGAACATTTTAGAATCTTCAACCCCATTTGAATTGTCTGAATTAGATCCTTCAATTCAGAACTCAAGTGTGGATCTCTCTTCCAGGTCATCTGCAACTTCTATCAATCCCTCTTCAGCTCTTCTTTATTTTGTCGAGACATTATGGCTTGCCTTGGTTGGAAATTGTGTTTCAATATGAGATTAGTTCTCCTGGCGCTTCGAACATATCTTTTCTTGATACATGCAGGCTCTCTTTTCCGGGCACTTGAAGAGAAACAAGATATCAAACAACTATTTTATATGGAAACAAAAGCAAATACTGATACAATTTGAACAAGAAATCATACATTATTTCTTCCCTTAGATCAATGAACCTTAGTCTTTTGTCCTTTTTCATCAGAAAAGAAACAATCAAGTCTCTATGTTTCTAGTGCAGTAAATAAAAAGACAATGATTAGAAAGTGACTTGTATTATTCAACAGGTAACTCCTTTATCTAATGCAACCTTCCCTGAACATGCCAAAACTCTAGCAATACTTTATGGATTAAACTTGGCTTGGGATTTTCATTGTAGCAGTCTAGCAGCATTCTCATTGGGTCATGCTGCCAAAGTCTTCACCAGAGTAATGACCCTATATATAAACTAAGTTCTTAGACACTTTCTAGTTTTACCATAACATTTTCATGAATTTTTGACACACACAATTTTCATGTATAAACTATTGGGGAAACATCTTTAAATGATGAGGAATTAAATTTAAATTTCACTTACATGTTCTTAGGCTTGTACCAGGTATTATGGAGGACATCCATATGCTCGAATTCTGGCATCTCCAATGAGAAGAGTAGTTCTCTGGGATTCAAGCAGGTATAAAGAAAAACAGAAAATCAATAACTACTTTAAATAAAAAAAATTAAAAAGAATAACAAAAAAAAATCAATCGACAACTTTATAATACTATTCGAACAGTATATGGATGGATGGATTAAAATAGAAACTTCAATAAGCCAAAATTAGATACAGCGGACAGTTAATGAAGCAGAAACTCTTCTTCCTCATTTGTTAATTCTGAAATTCTTAACACGTTTTTTAGTTTTACCACAACAATTTTAGGAATTCTTAACCTACAAAATTGTCATACATACATGCATACTAAAAACACATATTCAAATGATAAGGAATATACTTTAAGTTTAAAAACATTCTTTAGCCATCTACCTGAACTTGAAGCTGTCCCAAATTTTGAAGTCCAGCTTCCGTGACCAAAGTCTCCTCCAGTGTCTAGATATTCTTGGCGAAGCAAGCATACATAAAGAGAGACATGAAATCAATTGATAGATTAATATCAAAAGAAATGAATTGACGGCTTCACGTTATAGACTGGTCTTTTATTTGGATCAACAAATCACCTTTTTTTACCTTCTTTTTCTATTAGAATAGGGAAAGGGAATACGAGTACTCATATTACATTATAACTGCTCATGATAACGCACTGGTTATGAGTTATGACCTCCTGTAAGCACTTCATCCATCTCTTTTGCAAAAAAATTTCCGTTTTTTTGGACAAGTAATGAGATAACAAAAGTTAGAGAATGTGCTTAATTATAGAAAGGATATATGAAACAAAATATATTATCAATCCATAAAAATTTATTTATTTTCTCAGCCGCTGTTTGTTTACCTAAATATACTATTATGTTCTTTTTTCTCCGTGTTCCTTAGAATCAATTCATTCAGGTAAGCTTTTTCTATGTTTACCATATTCAATCATTTTTCAGTAACTAATCTGTTGATTTAGGATTCTACTTTGTGCCATCCACTAAGGTTTTTTTTCCCCCATGGATCTTACACCATCACCAAGGGATAAAGGGAAGGATGGGCATTATCCTCCATTAGCATCAAGCAGGAGAGCTCCTAATCTAGAAAAGAGCGCTTTATTAACCGAAAACTACATTTACTTAGTTTATTATAAAAATTTTGCCATAAAGTTATTAAAAACCCAGATAAAACAATAAGAATTAAATGTAAAGTTACTTACAGATCATCCCTAAATACATTTGAGATTTGAACTTCAAGGTCATCATTTCCCATGTCCATTCGTTCACTGCGAAGGCTCACAGCCGAAGTGCCAAGACTTTTGAGACACCCACTAACCTGGATCATCTTTAAGGTCAAGACATCTTCAAATATTTTTGGGAACTCAATAAGGAAATGACAATCTCTGACAACAAGTCGCTCAAGGCAGGGGAAGGAAGAAGCAGGTGCTTCCCAATGCGAAATGTCTAATTCGGACAATTTCAAATATTTGAGGTTTGGAAATTCGTCATCTTCAACATCCCAAGTATTTCCCACAATGGCAGAGCACAGTAGTTTGAGAACCTCAAGATTAGGAAGCTTTCCGATTGTTGACATTTCATTCCATGGGTGGTTCGACCCAGACAATGTCAATTCCTTTAGAGCAGTGGAAAAGTTGAATTGACAAGTATGGGCCACATGCCTAGAATACTGCAAATTCAGCGATTCAAGCTTGCTTAGAGAATGCAACACCTGAAACTGGTTGCAAGTCCTTCCGCAATCCCATGAATCCGAAATTTCCAACTTCAGTTTCCGTATTCTCGGAAATCCTTTCAAGAGTTTTTCTGCATCTGCCACATTAGAAAGATATAAAGAGGAAAAGCTATCAACATTACCTAACTGAGGACACATATAATCATCATGATCATCCAACAGTAGAATAGCCACTCTACCAACAGTTACATTCCTTAATGTTTTCATCTTCCAGATAATATGCGGAAATAGAAGAATCCCTTCTTTTCCTCCCTTTCTCACAACATGAAAAGTTTCTAAGTTATAGAGGTTTCCTATAGAGGAGGGAACTTCCTTTATCTCGCACTTAATAGAAAGGTATCTCAAGCAAATAAGGAATAGTATCTCAGCAGGAAAATAGTCTCGAAAATCCACTGTAGCCAAGTCCAGCACTCTAAGAAACTTCAACCTGATAAAAAAGGGATAGGTTGACACATTAGGACATGGTACCCAAGTGTTAGAAAGAGGAATGAGTAGAGAACGGAGGTTTGGACCTATGGGCTTTGTTGATGAAGGAAATATCCACCCATAATAGATGCATACCCGATATTGATCATAAGTGATGGTCTCCGAGGAATAATTACGAGGTCTGGAAAAATTTATGAACCTTTCTTCTTCAGCTTTTCTCAAGCAAAATTCATGCAAGAGATCATGAATACGACATTCTTTGATCTCACCACTACTAAAACTTCTCTTATTCACAATTACTAGGCTTCTCGCAACAAGATCCTCCAAATACTCCCTCACTAGTTCCTCTAAGCTTTTTATCCCAGACTTTTGTACAAACTCTTCTGCAATCCATAACTGAATCAGCTTTGGGACCTTAAAAACCTTAGTCTGTGCACCAAGATATAGAAAGCATGGCTTCAAAAAATCTGGTAAATTCTTGTAACTTAATTCTAGAATATCCATGCACCCTTCACTAGCTTGCTTTGGGCTCAGCTTTTGCACAATTTGCCTCCACTGGTCCAAATTGTTTGATACGCTCTTAAGCATACCCGCGATCACAACAATAGCAAGAGGTAGTCCATTGCAAACCTTTAAAATATGTTCTAAATTACCTGAGAAATTTGAAAGCCAGCCTTCTTCAGGAAGTAGCTTCTGTTTCAATAACTCTATACTTTCCTTGCCTGAGAGTGGACGAAGCAGATGAGGATTATCGCAAAATTTATTTCGACTAGTGAATAAAATTCTGCTACCGTTCTTATTATCTGGAAATGATTCTTTTACTGCATCCAATGCAATAATGTCCCAGACATCATCCAAAAAGATGAGGTATCTTTGTCCCTTTAAACATTTGTAAAGTTTTTCAGCTAAGTCCTCTTTACTCATCTCATAGATTTTATCAAGCTTAGTGGTAACTTCTCTTAAAATGTTCAGCAACAACATTTTATCTTCATATATTTGAGTAACAAAACACCATGCACATTTCGTAAAGTAATGTCGAATTGAAGGACTATTATAAACTTTCTTGGCAAGAGTTGTCTTACCTTGTCTTGGCATGCCAACAATGGGGACAATTTCAAGTTTCATTGATCCTCTAGTAAGTCGATCCACTATTGCTTCTGCCTCATCCTCGAAACCAACAACTACTTCATCTAATCTTGAAGTGTAAGCTTGTCCAAGATAAATCCTGTCTGAATTCGCCTTAGCATTGAGGCTTTTGGTCTGTATTTGGTTGTCCATAATCTTCCTAGTCTGCCTCTTAATTATCTTCATTTCTTCTATGACATCGGAAAGGCAAAGTACATTGTACCAAATAGGCACATCAAAGATTTGACAGGAATCAATGACATGTTCAGCTTGATACGCTGCATGAGTGATTTGCATCAATAAAGCCTTAAGTTCCAAAAACTCATCTTGCATCTCCTGTATGTTCTTGAGATAAGGCTTAATTGAGACTAACTCCTTGTAAAGAGTCACTAACTGATCTCTCACAAAAGGAAGGAAAGTGGGCTGAGATACTGATGCCTCCTTCAGGTTTCCCAAATTTTCCAGGAGGGTATCAATGAATCCCAATGAGTTAGTGGTAGGGAAATGAGACCGAATTTGGAAATAACGTTCTCTGCTAAGGGAATCGGATCTTGATGATTGAGGATTTAGGGCAGAAAGAAGCTTTCTTACCTCTGCCTTTACTTTATCAGTCTTTTCTTGAAAATTACTAATTAGATTGTCTCTTTCTTGGGCAGTTTCCTGATTCATTTCTGCAGCAATGAGTGAGCAAATCAGAGAAGGAATCTCACTAGCAACACCTCTTGCTTTTATCAACACAAGATCCCAATCTTGACTATTAATCTCCATCTCTCTTGGATGCATGAGAATTGTCATGAGAAAAATGAGCTCCTCACGAAGGATTTTCATGAACCCAATGGGAAGGAGAAAATCCACAAAACTTGCAACAACTTCACCTACTTTAAAAGGATTAAAGGAGGAAATTTTCGAAGCCTTCAGGGCTCTAATGTAAAGCCCTATCACTTCCGGAGAGTAAGACCTAACCTTCTGCAATAAACAAACGAGAATGCCCTCCATCGGAGCTGCCATTGCTTCTTCCATTTCCATATGGTCCATCCAGAATAGCATCGATACACAAGCTATATTGCAAGCCCAGTCTCGAACATCAAAGCCAAAGTAAAACCATTTTCCCGTGATTTTTACAAAATCTCTGAATATTCTTAGCTGCTTAACGAGGGCTCTGAATTGCTTCCTCGCATACACAATTGCACCAGATTTAGAACGGACAAGTATCCTGATATTGCCGAGCGTGCAATTGATGAAATGAATAAATTCATAACTGTCTGAAAACCTGCAATCAGATGGGAAATCTAACAGTATCTGACAGCGGAAGAATGTTTCATCACAGATGAGGAGTAGAACAAGCGGAAAAACACAAGAAGTGTGACTAGTAGATTAAGCCTTATCATTCACAAACCTTCTTTCAAACGCAACAAGAGTTGAGGATGCATCACATTTCAAGGAATGTGTTAAGTTTGGAGGAATATAAGCATAAGAATCCACCTGCATATAGGAGATATAAACCATCCGGTTTTCCCACGACTTGATTCAAACATATTTTAGATACTTGTAAATCGCAAAATCCAGTGTTGTCTCTGGGCAAACTTTAAATCTAAAGAATAGTTTTTCAAATACACATAGAGGAACGCGATTAATATCCTTGGAAAACCTAATAGCATATCGAATTCTAAAACTGCTCAAATATTAACTCAGGATAAACTTGCACTATAAATATAGTAGCCTAGATAATGATATCGTCATCCTTATTGCTGTATCTTGGCAAGTACTGAATAAGCTATTATATGATAACCCATGTTTTGAAAATATTGTAGGTTATTATGTATGCTAATTGCTAAATGCAAATAACTGGATTTTCTTACCGTTAGCTTGTGGGAGATGTCAGATGCATCAGTGAGACTTGCAGTACCATCAACCACAAATATGAACCTGATTACAGAAACAAAAAAGATGGAAAATGCATGACAAAGTACAAAAGGTAAAATGTTCATTTCATATTATGGTTAAACATTCTGAAGGTACTTTCAAGCCAGATACAGACGTCAATACCTCTCTACATCACTTGGAGGAAGCCCTGATTCTGAATTTTCTGCAAAAAAGTTAGAAAGCTGCTGTTCAAACCCAAAGAACAAGAATAGCAAAAAGCATTTGAAAAGAGAAAAGATTGATGATCCCAAACACCAATGCAAGAATGAACCTTCCAAACCTTTGCATGTCATGTACTTACTGAACCACATGATAATCAAGTGCTCATTCTAATAGAGAAGTTCAGATAATTCAAAACACAAAGTCATAATAGTCTGGGAAAACTCACACCTTGCATCTTAGCCAAGTACATAACAAAGTGTGAGCCCATTGCTGGAGTGATGAGATAAGCACCTAGTGTGTTGGTCCTGTCAAGCAAATTAAAGAAAATGCTATGAGAAAGGATCTTAGCCAGCCAACAAGCATCCAACCTGCAATCAGATGGGAAATTTTATATTCAAGCCCTTTCAGAATTTTTTTTAATAGAGCCCTAAAATTCTAATAAAATTTTTTTTGTCCTCGTTTCGCCATTGGACGTAGCTCATTTGTTTTGGAAGTGCAGAGTTATACCAAGGACTAAAGTTCAAATCCTGACAGCTAAACCTCTTCAATGTGGAGGTGGTTCCTTGTATGCATCTGCATCACCGTGAAAAACATATCCCAATTAACACACTACTAGCTCCTCCAGGAGACTGACTATTCAGACCACCAAAACCCTCCATTTCAGTGACCTCCGGTGAAAATTGATCAGATAAGCAATAATCAATGAAGAATCTTGGTGCCTTTTCAAGGGTTTTTCAAAATATGATCGATCATCTGCAAGAAGAAAATCAAAACAAAACTATCAAGAACATCTGCATATTTTTTTGGTTTCTTTTTAGAATTATTCCAAGAACCCTCAAGATTTAATCATCTGTAGAGTAGAACCAAAAGAACCCTACCGTTTCTGGATAGGATTTTCAAGCTTATCAGATGCAAAAATCTCTCTTCAACTCTTCTTTACTGTATCGGGACATAATGGGTTGCCGTGATTGGCAATTGTGTTTCTGTATGAGTTTACTTCTCCCGGCAGCAATTGGAACATGTCTCTTCTTCAAAAATGCTAAATATCGATCTACAAAAACTCCATTCTTATCAAATTCAAGAGCTTCTCTGATATCAGAAGAAGTAACTTCCTCATCACGAAATAATCTCGCCGCTATCCGGAGCCATGCAGGCACCCTGCCAAAGTGCACATGAACAGAAACTCAGTCTAGTTAGTACTTATAAATCTTCTCCTTTTGACCAAAAAATGAAACCGAAACCTTGTTTTAAATCAATTAATATAACAATTATTATTATTGATAAGTATAAGCAGTTCTAAAAAGCATATGACTTTTTCAAAATAGTTTTTTTTTATATTTTTTTTAAAAGTTAAAAACATATATAATAAACAGTCGATAACAGTTTCAAAATAGTTTATAATTTAAAATAAGTTAAAAACTGCTGATTTTAAGCATTGAAGAACATGCCTCAAGTTAATGTTGATACTATTGAGCTAGCTACATACGAGTAAGATTAGAATAATTAATTTTAGAGTTTATAGTTATATGACTCCATCAAGATCCTGTTCTCCATTGCTTATGTTTTTTTAAGTAATTAAAAATAAATATTTATAAAAAATTTGTTTTAAATAAATTAATATAACAATTTTATTGTTAATAATATTAATAAGTATTAAGCCGTTGTAAAAAGCTTTTCCAAAATAGCTTTTTTTATAATTTTTAAAGTTAAAAATAGATATAATAAACAGTCGAAAACAGCTTATAACTTAAAATAAATTAAAAACTGCTGATTTTAAAACGGGACTTTAACTGTTAGTAAATACTTACATTTGTTTAAGCAAACACTCCTCCATGTTCTCGAGATTCATTCCCAATATCCAACGTTTGCTCCACAAATCAGACATTCTAATGAATGCAAGCACACACATACATGAAATCAGAAAAAAATCAAATCTTAACTTTCTACTTCTATAATATATATATATGTCAAGAATCTTACATGACTAGTTTATGAGTAAGAATTACTACTTATAAAGTTTAGGTAATCCTCTCCTCTTGAGGTACCTTTTGGGATGAAATATGCTCAAATACAAATTTTAACATAGTATCAGAGCCAGTTGTTGGGCCACCCATACAGATGTCTAGTACTACAAACTTCACGTACTAGATGTCCAGTCCTAGGCGTGAGAAGGTGTGTTGAGAATCCTACATAACTAATTTATGAGTAAGAATTAGTCCTTATAAGGCTTTGACAATCCTTTCATGTTGGATTGAATTAGACTCAAGTCCTTCCATGTTAAGGTACTTTCTGGAGTGAGTGATTAGGCTCAAGTCTAAATTTTAACATGTTATCAGAGCTAGTTATTAGGTTGCCTGTGTTGGACCACTGACACAGATGTCCAGTTCCAGTTCTATAAGTAAGAATTAGCCCTTATAACACTTAGACAATCCTTCCCTCTTGAGATATATTTTAGGGTGATAAATTTTAACACTATAGAGAGAGAGAGAGATTATAAAAACTCTTCCTCCTTTTCTTTAGTTTATCATAGCTTATGAATCTTTTACATACAAATATATATATATATATATGATTAGAAAAACATATTCAAATGATAAGGAATCACATTTAAGGTTTACTCACATTACTGGAAGCAAATACTCGAAGGAGAAGCATTTATGGCGTCCAAACTCCATTCCCAATCTCTGAGTTTTTTTCCAGAGATCATTCATTCTTTTGGAAGCAGACGCCATAGCATTTCATGAAATTCACATACAAAATTCTCATATATATATTCAAATGACAAGGAACTGAATTTAAAATTTACTTACATTTCTTGAAGCAAATACGCAAAGCAGAGATCCTTATTATGCTCGAAACCAATTCTCAATCTCCATGGTTTCCTCCAGAATTCACACATCCTTGAGGAATCCAACACACAAAAAAAGGTACATGACATCGAAGCAATACTTTTATATCCAATGAAAATTTACCCATATATATATATATATATATATGTATATATACACACAGGACACACACATTCAAATGAAGAGGAATTAAATTTACAATTTACTTACATTTCTTTCATTAAATAGTGGAGATCGATAACCTTGATCCTTATTCCAAGTTCGTTCCAGATTTCGGAAGTTCTTGGGGATGAAAAAACATATAAAGAGAAACATGAAAATGTTAGAATTTGGATTTGGGTGACATCTCTGTGGGTGGCCCAACACAGACAGCCTAACAACTGATTCTAATACCATAAAGGTACCTCTACAAAGAAAAATTGTACAAGAGAAATAATTATTTTTCAAATATTAGATATGTGGGATTCTTAACGGAAACCAAATGAAAAAAAATTGTATTACTACTTTTAGAATATAGTATACAAATAAATAAATTAAAGAAAAACTTCAATAACCCAAAATCAAATATAACAAGTCTTTTTTTACTTATTTTGTTAAATTCTGAAAAATTCCTAAAGCATTTTTTTTGTTATATATAACAAGAAAAAAAAAAAAAGAAAATTACCCGAAGCGGATATCCTTATTATCCTCGGAAATTATTGTTGATGCCCAAAATTTGCCCCGCTGATTAGACACTCTTGGTACATAAAAAGAGAAATATGTGTTATGACAATTTCATATCCCAAAAAAAAAAAAAAAAAATGTAAATAACAACTTTATGATATAGATTGTTCTTATAAAATTCCAAATAAATGGATATAGATTTTTAAAATTAAGCCCGTAAAAAATTAGTCCGGACTGGATTAACCCGTTTTGAGTGCAGGTTTTTGAGGTCTGGTAGGTTCGTGGACTGACTTTTTTTTAGATATTATTTAGGTGTAATTAATGTATAATTATTTTGTTTTATATTTAGATATTAATGTAATTTTATGATTAGTTGAATATTTTTAAAGAAATTTAATTTTTAATATTTTTATTGTTAAAAATAATTTTATAAAAAATAGTGTGTTATTTTATGTAATTATTTTATTTTTTATTTAAAAGTTAGTATAATTTTTATGATTAGTTGAATATATTTTTAAATAAAATTAATTTTTAATATTTTTTAAGTTTAAAAATAATTTTATTCATAAAAAAGCCTACGGGCTAATCCCTTTATCAAGCGGATATGGATTATATGAATTTTGACCCGTCAAAAATTAGCCCGGACAAGACCATTTGAATGTGGGCTAAACGCAGTCCAATCCGAGCTTGTTTGGCCTGTTTTATAATAAGTAAGACGTGAATACTGTCAAGTTCATGAATTTGACTACAACATGATAGAATGATAAAGAGTTAAATTTGAAGTTACTTACGAGTAATCATGGAGAACTTGAAGGTCCTCATTTGCCATGTCGTGTTGTCTTTTGCAAATGGTGTGAGCTGAAGTGAGGAGACTTCTTGGGCAGCCATGAAACTGGATCATCTTCAAGGTTAAGATATCTTCAAATTGTGATGGGAACTCCACAAGGGAGTCACAATTTCTCACAACAAGTCGTTCAAGGCAAGGGAAAGATGAACTGGAAGCTCTCCATTCTGAAATCTGCAATCTTGATAATTTCAAATACTTGAGTTTCAAAAATTCCTCATCTTCAACATCCCATATTTTCCCAACAATGGCAGAGTCCAGCAATTTGAGAACCTCAAGATTAGGAAGGTTTCCAATGGCTGATGATATTTCACTCCATGGACGCCTAAACTCGGACAATGTCAGTTTTTTCAGACCTCTGGGATACTGCAATGTGCAGGTATGGGCTGCTGCTGCTGCTGCTGCTGCATGCCTCCTAGAATACTTCAAATACAATGATTCAAGTTTTGTTAGAGTTTGCAGCACCTGAAATTGATCACAGTTACCTCTGCAATCCCATGACTTTGAAAAGTCCAGTTTCAGTTCCCTGATTCTTGGAAATCCTTTCAAGACTTTTTCTGCATATTCGAAATTCCAAATGTATAATGAGGAAAAGCTATCAAGATTTTCTAACTGAGGGCTTACATTAGCCTCATTATTATCATAATCATACAAGAATATAGCAGCTCCTCCGCGAACGTTTACGTTTCTCAAAGCTTTCATCTTCCATAAAGTGCTTGGAAAACGAACTCCTTTCTCATCTACCATATCAAAAGTTTCTAAGTTGCAGAGGTTTCCTATAGATGAGGGAATATCTCTTGGTACAGACTTGATGGAAAAGTATCTCAAACAAGTAAGGAATTGTATTTCTTCAGGAAAACACACACGGAAATCCACCGTTCCCAAGTCCAGCACTGTTAGAAACTGCAACCGGATAAAGAAGCCACGTGTTGACAGATTATAATGATCAAAGCTAGAGTTTCCAAGAGGAAAGATTAGAGAACGAACGTTTGGACCTATGGCCTTTATCCGAGAAGGAAATATCCATCCATCAGAGATACACAATCGATATTGATCAAAAATGATGACTTCTGAAGAATGGTTTTGAGCTTCTGAAAAATGTATGAACCTTTCTTCTTCAGCTTTTGCTGTGCAGTATTCTAGCAATAGATCGTGAATGCGGCATTCTTTGATTTCTCCACTACTAAAACTTCTCTTATTAACAATTACTAGGCTTTTGCCAATAAGATCCTCCAAGTACTCCCTCCCCAGTTTTTCTTGGCTTTTTGTCCTAGACTTTGGCACAAGACCTTCTGCAATCCATAACTGTATCAACTTGCGGACCTTAAATATCTTGTTTTGTGCTGCTGCACTAAGATAAAGGAAGCATGGCTTCAAAAAGTCTGGTAAATTATTGTAACTCAATTCTAGTATATCCATACACCCTTCACTTGCAAGCTTTGTATTTAGAGTTTGTACAGTTTGCCTCCACTGCTCCAAATCATTAGATACCTTTTCAAGCAGCCCTGCAACCACAACAATAGCCAGAGGTAGCCCTTTGCAAACCTCTAGAACCTTTTTTATATCACTTGAGAAACTTGAAGGCCAACCATCTTTGGTAAGTATCTTCTTTTTTAGTAACTCTTCGCCTTCTGTGTCATTGAGGGGTCGAAGAACATGACAATTGCAAACAAATGTATTTCGACTTGTAAACAAAATTCGACTTCCATTATTGTCATCCGGAAATGACTTCTTTATTGCATTCCACGCAGTAAGGTTCCAAATATCATCCATAACGATGAGGTACCTTTGTCTCTTTAAACATTGGTAGAGTTTCTCAGCTAAGTCCTCTTCGCTCATTTCATGACATTTGGAGAGTTTCTTAGTTAAGTCCTCTTGGCTCATATTATAGACTTCGCCTTTAATGATATCTCTTAAAATGTCTAACAATAACCTCTTACCAGCATATACTTGGGTAACAGAACACCATGCATATGTGTGAAAAGTACACCTGACTGAAGGGCTATTATAAACTTTTTTGGCAAGAGTTGTCTTACCACGTCCTGGCATGCCAACAATGGGAACAATTTCAAGTTCAATTGATCCCGTAGTAAGTCGATTGATTATTGTTTCTGCCTCATCCTCAAAACCGACAACTATTTCATCTAATCTAGAACTGTAAGCTTGACCAAGATGGATGTTACCTGAATTCACTTTAGCATTGGCGAGCCCATTAATGTATATCTGATTGTTCATAATATTCTTCACCTTCATCTTAATAAATTTAATTTCTTCTATGACATCCGAAAGGCAAAGTAATTTATACCAAATAGGAAAATCAGAGATTTGACAAGAATCAATGACCTGTTCAGTTTGGTATGCTGCATTGGTAATTTGCATCCATAAATCCTTCAGTTCCACAGACTCACTTTGCATATCCTGTATGTTCTTGAGATGAGGCCTGATAGATAGTAGCTCCTTGTGAAGAGTCACAATTTGATCCTTTGCAAATGGAAGAAAATTGTCCTGAGATATTGACTTCTCTTTCAGTTTTCCCAAGTTTTCGAAGAGGAAACCAATGAACCCTAATGGATTTGTAGCTGGGAAATGAGACCGAATTTGGAAATAAAGCTCTCTAGAAGGGGAATGAGATCTTGATGATTGAGGATTTAGGGCATGTAGAAACTTTCTGACCTCTGCCTTAACTTCTTCGGTCTTTTCTTGGAAAACCCTGATAAGAATGTCTCTTTCTTGGGTTTCCTGGTTCATTTCTGCAGCAGCAAGTGAGCAAATCAGAGAAGGAATCTGTCTGGCAACATCTTTTGCTTTTATCACCACAGGATTCCAATCTTTTGCATTCATCTCCCTCTTTATCGGGTAAGGATGCATGAGCAATGTTATGAGGAATATGAGCTCCTGGCGAAGGATTTTCATGAAGTAAGTGGGAAGCAAAAAGTCTACAATACTTGAAACAACTTCACCAATTTCAGAAATGTTAAATGGTGAAATTTTTGAAACCTTCACGGCTCTAATGTAAAGATCCACGAATTCTGTACTGTAAGAATTCTGCAATAGATCAACAAGAATGGAGTTCAAATGGGATGCCGATGATGCTTCTTCTTCCATTTGGTCGACCCAATAAAGCATTGATAAACAAGCTATTTTGTAAGCCCAATCTTGAATGTCGAAGCCAAAGTAGAACCCTCTTTCGGTGATCTTCACAAAATCTCTGATTATTCTTAGCTTATTCATTAGGGCTTTGATTTGATTCCTCACAGAAACAACTGCACCAGCTTTCAAACGGAGAAGGCTCCTGAGATTGCTTAAAGTGCAATTGATGAACGGAACCAATTCGTAGCTGTCGGAGAACTTCCCCAAACCCTCAGATGAGAAATCAAACAAATGAAGGTAATCATCAGCAATTTTCCTCTTACAAATTTCAATATTTTGCAGCAATTTGGAAGAAGCTAGGTCGAGATTGAGCCCAACAACATTGCAGCACCAAAAAATCCCTAGCTTTCCTTCTCCAATTGTTGCTCTAAGATAATGTTTTTTAAGAGACTTTCTGGGCAAGAACCAGATGAACATCTTCATGAATCCCAACTCCATTTCAAGGGTCTGAATTCGCTCCTTCACCAGAGAATTCATATATGGATCTTTCCTCAAACCGGCTATTCCTGTCAGCACTTTATCAACAGAAGCTGGAAACATTTCCTCTGGATTTCACTCTCCAGCTTCTTTGAGAAATTAAAACTGCAATGCCGTTGTTTTTTTCTTCTTTTTCCTTACTACATTCATACAACAACCTGAGAGGCAGTTGACCAATCGATTTTTTTTTTTTTTTTTTTACGACTTGAGAATTTTCTGGATCGAAGGGAGTTGTCAATCCTCAAATTTTTTTTTTTTTTTTTTCATTTTTAGGGAGTTGACAATCCAACTAGAAATCTTCTTATATTTCTGTTTATTGCTGCCAATGACGAAATCTGATAGATCAGCATTAGGCTAACATGTAGTATTAAATAGTTCTCTAAGTGACTTGAACTCAAAAGCACTATTAGTTTAGGCCCCGAATAATAGCATTAGGCTAACATGCAGCATTAAATCCCTCTCTAAGTAACTCGAACTCAAGATTGCCATTAGTCTTAATCTTGGACTTGAAACATACCGATTCTTTAGATTGAAATTTAAACATTCTCATTTAAAAAGGATGATAATCACTAACTCTCCAATTCAAAAAGATTGAAGATTCAGGACTTGATGCGTATAATGAATCACCTCTCATATTAGAGAAATTATATTTCTTACATTGTATTCGAAACTTAACTTTTAATACCAATTCTGCAGCCTCAAAATCAACTGAACTATACACACGCAAGCCAGATTTGTCCTTTTCAAATAATATCATCTTGTTTAGTACACTAATTAAGCGCCAACTTGGATAGAACTTTATTTTGAGTTTAAGTGCTTAAAAGTTCGTGAAAGAAGATGTGAATCTCAAAATTAAAAATTTACCAAAAAATAAATTAAAAAAAAACCTTAAGCAAACTCCAAACCAAGTTGAGCCTAAATTGCAACACATATAATTGTGGTATTATACCAAACAAAATTCTGTCATGATTAAAGAGAAACAGAATATGGGGAAATAAATATGCTGAATTCAATAAATATACATAGCAACATTGCCCCCATAGGAGAGCTATGCAGCAGAGAACCATTAGCAAAAAAGCTTCATGGAGATGGAAAGCCATTTGAATTAGCATTGTGAAAAACCAGCATATTCCAGCAAACACACCTGCCTGTGTAGTTAATATGGTCAGAGAGTTTCTTTACAGAGAGGAGTTGATTATCCTACTAATAATGCTGTTGTCTACATTTGTAAGCTCTCACTGCTCAGCCATTGGGGCCGAAGGAAGCAGTCTCATGATGAAGCTAGAAAGCGACCATATACAAATAACTCCCAGAAATTGAAGGACGTTCAAGAGGGTACCCAGAGAACTGCTTATAGCCAAGTTATGTGATGTCATCTCAGCTCCTTTCACAGTGTATGAAAGAGCAGTTACTAGTTGTGCTGCCCTGTTCAGTTGGTGCAACCGGTATACCTGCAAAGTAACATTTCATTGGAAAGGAAAAAAGGAGGGGGGATGGAGACATTCGTAGAACAGTTCGCTACTGATAAAAATATAAACTTTCACTCGACTAAAGTAACCGCTGATGCTTACCATCTTCATGGAGACAGGGAGAACTTAAAAAAAAAAAGAAACTAAAACTGCCAATAGAGGAATTCAAAAAGGATGCGTGCCCGTTTTCCAGATTTTCCTAAAAGAACGGTAGAATACATGAAAAATGAAACAAATTGCTAATCTGATAGCCCAGGTGAAAAATGAAAGAATGAAAGAAACTCCAGGATTTGTTCAGCATTGTATAAGTCTACAAGGTTTGGACGAATTCTTAATATCTGTGCAGAATCTTTTTCCCTGAAGCTTCAATATGCAAATGTTTCTTTTCAATGTCCATTTGCCAAGTGCCTTTCTTTATACACATAGCATCAGCTACTAGTTTTCCTTTATCCTTTCTTTGACAAGGATTGGTATTTCCTAAAATCTCTACCCTGGTTTACTGTTAGCTTATTGGAGTGTTGAAAGCTTAAAATAAAAGTTATATTTTCCTATGGTCTTCCAGAATAAACTGATGAATTCAATGGCTTGTACACCAACTATCATTCATGATAAAGAGAAAGGTAAAAGAGAAAAAATTTAATTAAGAAAAGGAAAATTTCATTACTAGCATAAAGTGATTAGTGTCCTTACTTGAAAGATAATTGGGATGACAGGCCATGAAGGAGACTTGGTATATCTTGCATATTGCTCAAATGCAAACTGTACAGTAATGCCAACAAGATATGGAGCAAGTGCAGCAGAAGCTGCAGGGCCGGTCCATGGCCAGACGTAACCCATTGTCACCATTGGAATAATCAAACTAAGAACTAGGACTGCCACTGAAGAAATTCTGTGCCCCAACTGTGGGTATAAGTTCCTGATATTTGAAGAAGAGATTGGCACAGAAGGTCTCCTTAAATGATCAATTAGAAGAAGAAAAACTGCTACTCCACAGTAGAAAATAGCCTCTGTGAAAAACAATATGAGGAAATCTGTACAGAAAGAGACTAGGATTAAGGATGGGAGAAGGCCGCTGCTAATTCAGAATATAATGGATCAAACTAGTACCCAATGGCTAAAATATATTTACTTATGTATATGTATCTCAAAGAGTCTTAAGAGTTCATATGTTGGGGAAATTTATCAATATTGCCACCATTTTTACAGACTTCTTTTGGCAAAACAATTCGCACTAGTATAAATTCAATGTCTAAAGGAAACATACAGCCTGCAGGCAGCCAATTTTTTGTTTCTTTTTTTCTACCATCACTAATTGATAGATAGGAATTTCTAAAGACTTATTCATTATGGATATTGACAAGCTTCAGTTTACACAGTGTTTCAAAAGAAAATTAGAGGAGTTCAGATTGCAGTTGCAATAACTCACTTCTTTCAGTTTAAGATTAATCCATTCTCTACATATTGTAGTTCAAAGGATACCAAATTGTAGAAGTCCAAACAACTTTAACTTTAATTAATAGCACAAACGCCCTTTGTCCTACTAAAGTAATCCTAAATCTTTGGTTGTAGCTGACCATGTCTCAGCAAGGTACTGTGTTAGTTATAAACAGAAACCTGTACTCTTTTCCATCTGCACATAATATTCTCAGTCTCGTGGGCGTTTTGTGTTACTTTCCACCTAAAGTTTGCACATTAAGTTCAACCATATTATTCGCTTTGACTAGCTATAGTTATTCAGATTATGTCCCAATGAACAATTCGGCTATGCCAGCAATTATTTTATCTCATCTATGCTAACAATATCACTTAGTTCCCAGGTAATTAACAAAGCTTGAGCTCAATAATACATTTTAGAGATTAGAACAAATGGTTATAAGAATTTCTAATTATAAAAAGGAACTGCATCTTGTATATACTTCATTGAATTAGTCTGTTGATTCGTAATAATCTCTAAAGAATGATATTTAATCATCTTGATGATACTCGTACTACCAAAAGAAGAATTATAAAGAAGTCCTTCATAGCATATGATAACAAGACTAAACATATAAATCGAGTCCTTCATAGCATAGGGTCATACCAGTTAATAAAGAGTCCTCGAAAATAATTGACAGAATTTTGCGCAGATAAAGTGAGGGGAAAATGAAGGAAGCTACAAGGACAGCAGGACCAACCAACCACAGCAAACTGTTTTGATTCTTTCCAGTATTTGATACCAGGATTTTGTCTTCAATCTTGTAAGGACGATTATAAAACGATATGAATCCAGGTTTGCCTCCAGCTCCTTCGGTTTCTGTACATAAACTATCAATCAAGGAGACTTCATCGGAGAGAGACTGGTTTGCATCTTGCAATAGGCTATCTGTTTCAAGCTCACTGTCCATGAATAGATCTTCAGAGATAACACAGAAAATCGGCCGTCTTTTTGGATACGTCTCATTTAACTTCATTTTTTCAACAATGGATCGGCATGACTTTACAACTTGCAATAACAAGAAATAAATATAAACCAAACAAGATTCATTTTTGCACAGAAGAAACTGCATTTTGAAAAAAACATTCAAAGGTTAAATTGAATACCTTGAACCTTTTTCAGCTGTTGGGTGTAAAACTGCTGCAAATCAAACAATCCTTTTCCTGGAGTGATCTGGATTGCAAATCAGCAACTAGTGAATAAGCAGAATCTTTTAAATACATTGCAAGGAGACTTTATACTTTTAGGAAACTGGCCAGTAAAGCCTAAAACTTCAAAACAGAACTAATTTTACTGCTTCATCCAAAACAACACCCAAATAGATTACTTTTACTAAAAGGTACATAAATTCGATTGTACAAAATGTTCCAAGAATCTCAAGTATAATAACCAAACAACTATATGAATTAAAGTCAAAACACCAAAACAAGAACTCCAATTTCAAGAATGCATAACACAGATAATAATTTTCATTTGGAAGCGAAGAAGAAAAAACCGCAAAAGAATTCCCAGCAAAAAACACAAACTCAATGGCCCAAATTGTATGTTATGCATACCTGAAGAGAAATTCTTCTGTATTGAAAAGGTGATGGAAGAGAAGTGGAAACGTAGGAAATTGAAGAACCGAGTTTGCCTGACATCCTATTTTTCTTTCTTGATTTTTTTCCCCTTCTTTTGCGGGCCCAAGTGAAGAAACACTGAGCTTACTTGAAAGCTTCCGTTGAATCAGAAACCAAAAACAGAAAGCATCTCACTGAGAATAAGAAAAACCCAATTGAACTAAAGGAAATCTGGAGATGCCCATTTGGAGATTTTTCGAAGAAATGGAACGAGTTGAGAGAATTTGTAAGAAGTCGGAGATTCTGAGGTATGGGGCTTTGCGGGAGGGAAAAGAGACGAAAAGAAAATGGAGATTTTTTTTATTTCTTTTGGTTTTTTTTGTTCTTGAATCAAATATCTTTCTATTTTTTTTTTTTTTTTGGTTTTTACTTTTAATAGAAGTTTAGTTTGGATTTTATTTTTTCATTTTTTTACTCTAGTTTACATTTTTCTTCACAAATACTATAATTTTATCACTTATGAATTTTTTTTTATAAAACATCACATATTATTTTTAAATTAAACTCGTGTCCTCTAATTTAGTTCGTTGGACACACATTATATGTTGCATCGGTAGACCTTATTTGTAGAGATAGGTTTCCTTCTTCACACACGCTTTTTTTATTCTCTAATCTTCAATGTTGTTTCCTTGTTCTCCTTATCATTTTTTAATTTTTTTTCGTTCTTCATCTTATTTCTGATAGAATTTCTAGAATAAGGGGATAAATAATCGTTTTTTTTTATGTAAAATTATAATTTTTTCTGATTGTTAAAATTATATGTCAGCAGGGTTCTATATTTACAATTACTAATATTCGATAGAAATATAACTGTAACCGTTCATATATTTTCTTTTCAGTATATGTGGTCGATCAACAGAATAAAATCACTTTCAATAACTAAGTAATGAGAGAGAGATCAGCCAACCACATAAACTTCAATAATAATAGTAGAATGATTCTGTACTATGATGCCAATATCGATTCTATCATCTGAAAAAGTCATATCGGTGTTAACTTTCAAAACTTCAAGATTCGATGGTACTAAAAACGCCTGTTAATTGACAAGTATCACGCTAGAAGAAAGGCTAACTCACGATGAAAGTTACACTATTCATCCATTAAATGAAGTGTTTGTTTCTTCATGTTCCTTAGCATATTTAGAAAATTTTCTACAACAAATTTGAGTCGTCTATAATAAATTGTCTTCTATAGTATATCTAACTCTGTTGAGTGTCTTTTGGAATGAGTTACCCCAATTCCTAGTAGCTTAAGAATTAAGTCCATATTTTAACAAAAAAGAAAGTATTATATATTTTATAAAGGAAAAAATAATGTTATATACTTATTTTTCTTAGAAGATTAAATGAATTATCTTGATATATACTTTTATAAACAAAATAAGAAAAATTAATTATTATTATTATTTGTGTTTTTTTTATTTAACCAAAAAATTGTGCTTTTAATTTATAATATAGTATTTTATTTTATTTATATACATAACAATTTTTCAAGAACTAAATACTAAAATACAATTGTTAAGCTAAATAGTCACATTTTAATGATTTGAAAATTTGTTATGCATATAAAAATAAAAAGAAAATTGTGTAAAAATAAATATTGTAAATTTAATATAAAGAATAATAACCATTTTTTCTCATAAAATTATACAGATGAATAAATGATAATATTTTCTTGAAAAGGAGTTAAATAAATAAGTCATATTTTGTAAAATTATTAAACTAGGCAATTTCATTTCATTCATCTAACAGACTTGTAATACATTTTAGATTGCCAAAATTTCCCCAAAAAAATTAAAAATTTGAACTCTTTTTCAATGGATTTGCAGAAGGAAGAAGAAGAAGAAGAAGAAGAAAGAAGAGTAATAATGGCACACATTATCATTACATGAAAAATGGGGTGAATCAATTCAAAGCCATCTTCCTCTAACCCTAAAGCCTCCTCGTCGCCTAAATCTCGGTCTTCCCAGACCTCTAACACTTCTTGTACATCTCATTTCCGATGTTTCCACTTGATGATGATTCGTCGTCTCCGTTTCTATATAATTTGGGTTATCGGTTTCAATATGAGTTTCTTTCTCTTTCTCTTCAGAAGGAGGAGTTGAAGATTTTTCAGCTTTGATTTCATCGGCCTCGATTCGTTTTCGCTTGAGGAAATTGATTACTCCTTCAAGGGCAAGCTCAGGAACATCGCTTCTCATCAATTCCTCTGCAATTTCAGCAGGGGTGACTTCAACCTTCTCAATTAGGTTTTTTATTTCACCAAATCGACTGTGTTTATAGATGTCCAGGTAATTATAGGCCAGAATCTCGAATCCTTGAGGAGTACAGTAGGACATGTGAATGTGCATATCCATTCGACCGGGTCGGAGAAGGGCTGGGTCGAGCTTTTCCCTGTAATTGGTTGTGAAAATAATGATTCTTTCGTCTCCGCAAGTTGACCACAAGCCATCGATGAAATTCAACAACCCAGATAGGGTCAACTGCAGAATTCATCATCAATAATTCTTGTTAGAATCAAAACGAGAATTGAAAGGAAAGGAACATCTTTAATGAATTTCGGAGAGACAAGTAAGAAATTAACCTTGTTGTCATTGTTAGAATCATGGGCCAGTTGCCGATCATGCATCTCCACGCTACAATCGATATCTTCAATGAGAATGATTGATCGGTTGGTAGTGGAGACCAAAATTCTCCTCAATTCTGCGTTGGAGTACAAACTTGTAAGCTCCAAATCATATATATCGAACTTCAAATAATTAGCTATGGCTGCAACCAAAGTGGATTTTCCAGTCCCTGGTGGACCATACAGTAAATATCCTCTTTTCCAAGCTTTACCCACCCTTTTATAAAATTCCCTTCTCCCCACAAACCGATCCAAGTCTTCAATTATAGCATTCTTCGCTTCTGGATCCATGGCCAATGTCTCAAAGGTCGCCGGATGGTCCAAATTTATGGACCCCCAGTCGCCGTTGCCACCGCCATTGTAATCGTCATCATTGTAGGGAATATCCCTAGTGTACAGCTTCACCACTCTCTCCTCATCTCTTATTTTTGTAGCTCTATCCAAGACGAAAGGTAAATACACGTTTAAAACAAAATCTTTATACTTCTTGTTGAAACTGAGCTCAAAAAAACGTTTTTCCGGGGTATATCCTCGATCATTTTGGGATTCAACAAACACGAATCGCCACTTGAGCGTAATACCCTCAAAAGTATCAACAATTTCCTGATTCTTTTCCATACTCACATTGATTGACTTCTGTTTCGTCGTTTTGTTTACTTTGAACCTCTCCGTGGCTGGAGAAAGTTTCTTGCCAAGATATATCTCAGCCGAATCATAGATTTGGTTCCGACTCATGCCAGCCTGATCGTCAATTACAATGGTGATTTGATTTGATAGAGGGGTAAAAAGATAACGCAGAAGATATTGGATATAGGATCGAACAGAAGCTGGAATCAATTCGCTAGCCATTGAACGAATTAGCATCATTGTAGCAGCCCAGGATGCGTAAGCCTGGAATAGGGTTGTTGCAGAAGTCTGAACATCTTTGAAAGCAGGATACATCTTTGGAATTTACAAACGTCGTCGTCTTTTGATCGGAGTAACTCGGTTGCTCTGAGTTCGGCGGGATTGGAGTATTTTATTTATAGAAGAATAGAACCCTAGTAGGGATCCCAATCCCAATCCCAGAGAAGTTTTGATTTTGACTCCTTGGGGAGGAAGGAGGAAGAAGGAGAATTACACGGTAAGCTTTTTGGGAAGTTTTGGTCTATGTCCGTGTTCTTACGTGGCAAACACGGATTGGTTTGTTGTAAAATTGTATGGGTATTAGGGTTATGCAGGTAATTTTAACCTCTCTTCAGCTTGGTGACCACGCTTGTGCTTGGAGTGGTTGAGTCAACTAATCACTCACAGGAAATCCCTAAAATAATTATTAATCACACGCGGTTGAGTTCAGACGCCGCCAGAGTTGGCACCAACACGCCGGCCGGTGACTGTTTCTCCGGAGGAAGAAAACGCTTCTGTAATGAAATGTATTTTACGGTTATTTTGGTTTGTATCAATTTTCCTATTTACTACTAAATCTTGATCATTGTTCCTATCAGTGTTTTGATCTCCGTCTCGTAAATTTATGATTTTTGTTTGTGGTCATGAAAGTTAGCTGAAGTTCAAGATCAAGAATCCTTGTTGATTTCTTGATGTGGATAGTTGTGAAATGGAGCCCAAATCACCATCAAAATTGAAGTCTCAGAATCTTGGATTTTCTCAATTTCCCAGAACAATAAAGATAGGAATTTTGCTTTTAGTGTTCTTGATTGTAGGATTGGTTGGTGGGTTTTTGATATCTGGGAATACTTTAGTTCATTACTTTTTCAAGCGGGATTCTTACTATACTGTGGTGTTAGATTGTGGTAGTACTGGTACACGAGTAAATGTGTATAGGTGGATGGTGAAAGGCAGTGGTAGTGATGGTAATTTGCCTGTTTTGCTTCTTAGTTATCCTGAATATTTTGATAGGAATCATGGTTGTCAATACCATTGTATGCAAACTGAACCTGGGCTAGATAAGTTTGTTGGCAATGCATCAGGTGTGGCTGTATCATTGGAGCCATTGATTCATTTGGCAGAACAATGGGTGCCATTGGATATGCATGAGTTGACCCCTATCTTTGTTTTTGCTACTGCTGGAATGAGGAGGTTGTCATATCAGGATTCCAGGCAGGTTTTGGAGGATGTAGAGGATGTTGTAAAGAAACACAGGTTTTTGTATAGGCAAAACTGGATTAGGGTGTTGAGTGGGAAAGAAGAAGCTTATTATGGTTGGATTGCACTAAACTACAAGATGGGGATATTTGGCAAGGCTTCAAGGTCACCCACATTGGGACTTCTTGACTTAGGAGGTTCATCATTGCAAGTGGTTACAGAAGTTGATGAACTAAGACAGGATGAACATATTGTTATCTCAAAAGTTGGAAAATTTCAGCACCGCATATTGTCATACTCATTGCCAGCGTTTGGCCTTAATGAAGCTTTTGATAGAACTGTTGCTATGCTGAGTCATAGTCATGCTCTTACAGAAAATACAGTTGGCAAATTTGAAATCAGACATCCTTGTTTGAGTTCTGGACTCCTGCAAAATTATACTTGCCATAGTTGTTTTGGACAAACTCCTGCTAGTTCTGAAAATATTACCGCTGAAATGGAGGAAAATGAACCAAATTCTATGCTTCTGTTTGGAGGCTCAAATTGGGAAGAGTGCAAGATTCTTGCAAGAGCAGCTTCTGTCAATTCCAGTAGCCAGGAGTTATCCTGGAATCAAGATCATTCAAACTGCCTAGGTTTTTTCTCTCATGCAGGTCAGTTAACTTTATCCAAGGAATTATGAATAATAGTATCTGAAAAAATGTTTTGAAATTGTCATCTACTCTAGCATGCCCTTGGCTCGCAATCATTCCTAATGTTTTGTTATTCTAGTTTCCTGAACTTGGAGAACTTTATTTGCTTTGTATAAAGTCTGTACAGTAGAAATTGAGAAAGTAAATGATACATGCTATGCATTTTCTGGACTGTGTTTACATAAGGTATATTCCTGGAGCATTTAAGTAGTGAAATTGCCTTTGATTTTGAAAGATATAAGATTGGGAAATGAAGTCCAAAGTTGTTTTTTGGATCTAACTACCTGACTTATTTTCCAAAATATTTTCTGCTTTTAGCTCTATAGACCTTTTCATGAAATGACAAACCACTAATTTGTTGTGTGTGCTGGTCCTTGGAACAGTTATTACTTTTAATCATCCAGGAACACCATCAAAAGTGGTAATAGGATTTTAAGATTAAAAAAGAAAAAACCTTCTAGAACTGGAATTTCCTACCATATAAAATGTTCATACTGATAAAGTAGCAAGTTCATATCGAGTTATTACGTAGGTCAAATTCAAGGTATCCGTTTGCTGATAATACCCACTTAGATTCATTGTTCTGGACCAGCCACATGTCATAATGCTCATTAAGTATTTTCTTAATCAAGATCTGTCCCTAGTTTTGGACGTAGCCAGTCCTAATATTTTCGGACTAGTGCATTTTTCTTAAGGGAGAAGTTCACCCTGAGAGTTTTAAGAATATGTGTCAATGCAATGTCCTCATATACAAACTGTTTTAAAGGATCTTTACTGATTGCACCATCTTATGGTTAGAATGTTCTGGGATAATATGTAACGGATATCATACTAGATGCCTTGGTATTGTAAGGACGCTATTGGCAAAACTTTGTGTTGAAGAATTGGCGAATTATTTTGTCTACTTTGCCTTTTGTTGATTTATCGTGGCTCTTTCTGTGAAAATATCAATACACTAACTAATGTGATTATTCAATACCTGCTGGAGTACGGTGTTTGAACTGCCAATTCTTAGATGACTTGTGGAAATTTGGTTCAGATCACAAATGACATAGTCCTGACGCCCTTGGCCCTTGCTATGGCAGTCAAGAAAGCTCCTTTAATACTAGATGACTTGGTGGTATACATAACGGATAATCATATTTTGAGTTGAAGTCTCTAAAATTGCTGAATCTCAGACTTCTATATTGCAGGTAATAAAATGCTGAATCTGACAGCAGGATCTCACCCAGTCAGACACTATCATGCCTTATCTGGTTTTTATGCTGTCCAGAAGAAGTTAAATCTAAGTTCAAGAGCAAATTTGACTAAGATGTGGGAGATAGGCAAGCACTTGTGTTCCAAATCAGAGGTTGATGAATCAAGCATTTCTGCACAGGATTGTTTCCGCGTGCCCTATATGGCATCATTAATTGAAGACGCTCTCTGTCTTAGGAACGTAGAAATAAGGTTTGGTCCTGGAGACTTGTCTTGGACATTAGGAGCTGCACTTGTTGAAGGAGAATACCTGTGGCTTAGTCCTGCCAAATCTCAAAATATCATTTTCAGCTTAAAAAGAAAAGAACTTATCTCATCCCCTTTGCTTCTATTCATTTTACTGCTATGCCTTGTTTTTATTGTTTATCGCAGCCAAATTAAGCTACCGATGCTGGGCAGGAAAAATTCTCCTGCTAAAGCATCTTTGCCATCTAACCTAAGCTCCAAAAGGCAGCCCGAGTAAGTTTTTCTGCTTTCTTGTTGCAGCAATGGTGTCCCTATCTCATGAGAAAACTGTAAAAAGTAGATCCGAGTTGCTTCTTAATTTATCCACTTTGTACAAACTTTGATTCATTTATTCTTTTGTCCCATGTAGTGAAAATTAGCAAGTTTGTTAAGTGTTGTTCTCTTGTTAACATTTTGGCCCCAAAACTCAATATTTTATCAGATTTTTGTGATTGATTACAATTTGTTTCTTTTGACTGCTATTGAGGATTTGTTTCCAGTGGCAGAACTTGGTGATTTAGCTTATGCATTTTCTGCTTGGTGGAGAACAATGCATATCATCAAAGGCCAGCCAAACAGCCCGACACCATAAAGTTTCCATTCCCATCCAATATTTACAGACATAAGAAAACATTAGATCAGTTTGTTTCATATCTTTATACATTTTACACACAACAGGACAGGATTCAAATGCCATCTTTATTGTGTAGCAATGAGGCTGGACTTGCAGCCATTTTCTTCTGAGCCATTAACATCAACCCACACTTCATTTACTCTCCCAATGAGGCGAAAGGGAGAATTGTACTGCGCGATTGAGTAAGCATAATCACTGCTTGAACAAGTGTTATTTGCCCATGGAGATCTGCTCAAGCTAGTCGCGAGCTTCTCAGCTTCTTTCACAATGTTGCTATCCCTTGCAAAACCTGAGAATTTTCTAACCGCAATGCAGTGACTAGGCCAAGAGTCTGGTTCGAGGTTTAGTTCTGGAAGAGGAAGAGGTGGTGTGGCTTGGAACTTCAATGGCAGATACAACCTTACAAAGTAAGCCGAAGAGTGAAGTGGTCCAGCGCCTGGTACAATGCTCGTCAAGATAGGCCAACTTATAGGGATCCTCGAATAGTTTAAATTTGCACCTTCGCTAAACTGAAATAACCTGTAGTAGAAACAAAAACACAAGTTATCAAATGTAGTAGAAAATGTTCCCTTTCTTCCCTTTTCTTGTTTGTTATTGGCATAGTCAAGCTCTAGTTCACTGCTTAGTTAATGAGCTGCAAAGTCATCTATCATCTACACATTTTCTGTAAATCAGCACTATCATGATATCAAGTTCACTACTTTGAATAGATTAAAGTATTCCTTCCAAGGGAAACAGTTAATATTTCTCAGCCTTATACAGTAAAAGGATTGAAAGAACAGAGCATCCCTTGTCAAAGAATAATCATGTAATAAGCAATTGAGAACAGGTAAAAAACAACCTATTACTTAAGATATGCTAAAAGCAGCTTACTTTAAGCATTTGAGAACAGGGTATTATACAGGAGAATTTGAAACAATAAAGTTCCAGGAAATGCAGCAGCAGAAGCAGCAGCAGCTTGATAATTTGTAAACTGAACGGTAATATACATTTGTGTAGTAAGACTCAAATCTGGTGCTAGGATTCAAACAAGGAATTTTAGGAGTACAGGCTAGAAAAACAACCTTCAATCATGTAAAGAATAAGGCTTTTGCACTGTTTCAGCATTTCACCGGTTGATACAGGTTCTTTCTTTTGAATAATCTTTTTTTTTTTTCAATCAAAGATCATCTCGACCAGGACAAACATAGCTTAACAGAGAAAATCCTTTAATAACTAGAGATTAGCCAATTCTATTGGTGTCTGGATAGTAGTAACTTCTGATAGTATCAGAGTTTTGGATAAGTTTCTCCATGCCTATGCCAAAATGTTTATAGCTATTAGAAAACCTGCAGAAACAACTTTCTCTGCTGAGATTTCACATTCAGTAACTTAGTGGTTTGGTAGGCTTTTAATTTCTGCTATCATGAAATCATTGGTTGTGTACTCCAACTTCAAATAGAGAAAACGGGAAGTTCAGTGAGCGTCTGGCACTTTTTGCCCAGTTATAAATCAATTTCTTCCTCCAGAATGAAATTCAAGAACTTGTTGATTTTTACAGGTTTTCTTGAAACATACAAATTAGAAACCAGAACAATGAAATATCCGCAACTCTACCATAATCAACACATACAAACATGTCATAGTCTTGATCTAAACTGAATCATACATTCTGCATAAATTGATTAAAAAGTACCAAGGATATACAAATCTTCAAAAAATCAAGCTGATTCCATGGGCCATGATGTTGGCTTTTGAGAGAGTAACCTTTTTTCCAAAATACATTTCCTCCTATCCAGTGAAGGTTAACAACTTTTAACAATTTTCCCCCAAATGACAAGCAGCTTCCTTCAGGGTTTTACTTGTCATTGTCATTTCTTTCTGATTCTACAGCATCAACCCCCGGTTAATCTCATCTAGAAAAGCATAGTTCTTGAATTACATCTATCACCAATTCAATCCCTAAGCATAGCAGGAATGCAATTGCTGTTTATGCATAGAACCTTTTCGCCTTTGTTTGATTGATTCTTGCCAATTCAATATTTTTCACAATTAAAATACTTAATAATATTTTCCCAACCCGCAAGAATAAAGCAACCCAATTATTTATTAGTTATTCCGCAGCAAAACATCTCAAAATCAAGATCCAAAAACAGCCAATAAATGGATCCTTTCACATCCCTCTAAGTTTTCTTAGTTCCCAAAACAATCATCTGAAGACAAGCAAAGGAACAGAAAGGAAACTAGAGTATCAAAGTCAACAAGATTAGAACTTCTGGATAAGCTATGAAACTAGAGTATCAAAAGGAAATAAATCAAGGAACATTACCTATGAAAACCATCTTTGGTAGCTTTTTCAAAGGAAATTTCATTGGCTGGTGCAGTCATCCAAACAGTTTCCCTATAAAATCTGATTTCAAAATCCGACTCTGTGTGCATCACTGTGTACTGTGGTGATTCTGTGGCCTTGATTTGGACCATCAAACAACATCCCACCAAAATTATAAAGCAAAATAACCATGATCTCTCCATATCCCGCTCTCTCTCCTCTCTGCTCTGCTAATCTTCTCCAAGTGAAGCAGTATCTCCTCTATATCTTGATTCTTGGGAGTGTCAAAATGCCTTACCAAAGGGTAGCATTTATTTTGGATGATTTATAAGAAAGGAAAGGCATCTGGTTTCCGTATTTAGCCCTTGAGCTATGATTTGTCTTGAAATCTAGTCCTTCAATACTTTATTGCTCTTGTTTTGTCTTAATCTTTCGATTGTTTAAACTTGAGGATTATTAACACTCTAATGCATAAGTTAAAAAATTTTTGTCCAAAAATTAATGATAAAATACCCCACTCTAATTCATTAGTATACGTCGGAAATAGTAGAATATTCACATTTATCATTTATTGAAAGTTATTAAATTATGTATATTATATCGTCTTTTGTATATGATAGGATCATCTTGTATATGGTGGTAGTATATAATTGATAGACATAAATTTGGCGACTTAGCCTCTTTGGACTAGGCATTTCTAAGTGTATATCAATAACGTTCTTTTCAATGTAATAGACAAACATTGCAGCTTAATTTTGAATCATACTCCTCAGTCACAGTTGATGCCGGCACTAGAAAAGCTCGTCGGCGTTCATTTTCCCAAGTTCTTCCATCTTGTTTTCTTCCTAGACCTCTAGATCTCTCCCGAGACTGAGAAATTCTGGATTTGGAGCACCAATCAACGACACGGCTGGACCTCGTCTTCTTGGCGACAACTATGGAGTTCTTCTCAGTGGCAGACAGTGATCGAGATTTTTGTAGCAAAGTTTTAACTAAATACTTGCAAGCGTATAAGATCAATGTAAAACGACGAGAAAAAGGGTATCGAACCACAGAGAAAGACTTAACTACCTAAATTAATTTTATAAAAAGAATCAATGTTTGTTATCTAAAATATTAGTCGTAAATTAATTAAAACTATTAAATAAAATTAACCAAGTTAAAAATAACCAACAAAATGATTTAGAACATTGAATCCACGACTAAGCCATATAAAAATGATTTAATTTTATTTATGAGAAAATATTAGACTTTTATGGGTGATCTATTATATAAGCTTCGATTCACTAAAGAAATATATTGTGCTTAAATGTATGACATAACCCATCTAACCGTTATCATGATTTATTCCATTCTATAACATAAATCATCTAAATTTAACGTGAACTACTCAATTCTAAATCTACAACATACTTGCAAGCATAGATAAAAGTACCAATTAACCCAAATAATTATTCTACAAGAACAATCACAAAACATTAATTGCATCAAACCAAGAAACATCCCAAGATATGTAATCACATAAATAATATAATAAATCACGATTTAAAAAAGAAAATTTAGCTCGGATTAAAAGGAAAGAAAGAACCAAATTCTTGAAGTAGATCATAACCTCCTTTTTCTCCTTCTTGATTTGTTGACACAGGAGAACAAAACTAAAATTTGTATTGCGCAGTTGTCTTCCGGCGGCTCTCCCTGATCAGAAGACCTGCAAAGTCTCTCGTGATTTTTCAAATTTAATTATTATTAATGCAAACCGCGAATTGTGGTTGCTTTTATTACTTTTTAATCTGTAAAAGAAAAAAAAGCAAATAATACACTAAATATAATAATTATAGTAAATAAATAATATATTTTTAAAGACTAATATTCAGATAGTAAAGTTTCTTCCCCACGTAGCCGCTCCATCCGGCGATGCTAGCCCCATGACCAAATTGGTCTTCAGCAGCAATACATGCTGCATCGGTGTTTGTCGACCAAAGGCGAGGAAGAAGAGAGGAGTTGGGGGGAAATTTTGGTCCGCACAAAGTAGAATAGACAAGTATTACAGCTTAATTTTGAACCATAATATTATTCTCTTTGAGAGTATATGATCTTATAAAATAGTTATTTTACCCACTCAACTGAGTACACCATGCAAGGTGTATTTAGTGCCAAAATTACGCCGTTTTAATTAAACCAGTAGCTGGGCCAAAAATCAAACCTCACTCTCACACCAGGCGTTTGAATACACGCAAAAACACCCCCCAAAGCCTTTCACTTACCAAAAATTCCACATCTAACTTCCGATTTCTCAGGAACTTCTCAAGTTTCTAAACTTCCGATTCTTCTCTTTTTCTTCAATTCTTTTGTCCCTTGCTTCAATTTCTTGTTTGTTTCTTCAATTTCACAATAAGAAATCATCGAGAATGAGCTCTTTAAGAAACGGTTCTTCAAGCAGTAGCAGGTAATAATTCTTCAAAACCAACATGAATTCGTAGTTTTCAACCAAAAAATAATTCATCGAACTTGTTCCCATCTTATGTGTAGAAGTAGGCATACCTGTATATCTATATTTGAGTTTTTTGTACTTACATTTTTGCTTTAGTGTTGAAAATTGTATATTTGTGCTTTGGTGTCTACTCTCATGATTTCTAAGTTTAAAACTCATGGATTTTGTGTTATTATTGTGTATTAAGTGTTTTTTGTTATGTTTTCCTGTGTTTTGAAACTATAAAAATACGCAATATTTCTTAGATTATGCATTCTTAGTTTTAAAATTGAGAATGCCTAGTTTAAACTTAGGAATGTCTACTTTTTTAACACTAAAAAGGTCTAATTTTTAAACATTCTTAATTTTAGTGATCGAATTTGAAGAAAAAGAGTTTTTTGTTGTAGATGTTATCTACTTGTATAAGATATCTGCTCTATCTTGAAATTTTGTCTAATATATGGCAATTACTAATATAGAGTTTGCACTTTTAGTTTTAAAACTGAGAATGCCTAATTTTAAAATTAGACACTCCTAGTTTTAATACTAGGCAGTCTTAATTTTAAAACTAGGTATTCATAATTTTAGTGATTGAATTTGAAGGAAATGATTTTTGTGTTCTCTACTTGTATAAGATATCTGTTCTATCTTGAAACGATTCTGAATGTTTGTCATATTGAATAAATACACCACAAAAAGTTTCACATTCCAATTAAAGTCCGAATTCGTGTAATAATTATCACGTTTTTTACAAAATTTAGGTCCAAAAAATAGTTATCCTTAAAATTGATAAAACGATTTTTTATGTTTTTCATGTTGTATAGATACAGCGGACAAAGTTTCATTTTTCCGTTAAAACCCGAATTCATGTGCTTATTATCACGTTTCTCACAAAATTAAGGTCCGAAAATAGTTATCCTTAAAATTGCTCAAAACGAATATATATGTTTGTCATGCTATAAAGATACATCCATAATGTGTCACTTTTCCGTTAAAACCCGAATTTGTGTGCTAATAATCAAGTTTTTTGCAAAATTTAGGTTCGAAAAAAAATTATCCAAAAAATTGCTTAAAATGATTCTGAATATTTTTCATATTGTATAAATACATTAGACAAAGTTTCACTTTTTCGTTAAAGCCCAAATCTGTGTGCTAATCATCATGTTTTTATAAAAAATTTGGTCTAAAAAATAGTTCTCTATAAAATTGCTCAAAATAATTCTACTTATTTCTCATGTTTTAAAAATAATTGCACAAAGTTCACTTGTCCTTTGAAAGCCGAATCTGCGAGTTAATCATTACGTTTTTTACAAAATTTATGTTCGCAAACCAATGCTCTATAAAATTGTTCAAAATGAATCACTATCTTTCTCATGTTGTAAAGATATATCGCACAATGTTTTACTTGCGTGTTGAAACCCGAAGTCGTGTGTTCATCATCACGCTTTTGAAAAAAATTAGGTGCGGAAAATCACTTGTTCCTTTGAAGGCCGAATCTATAGATTAATCATTACATTTTTTAAAAAATTTATGTCTGCAAAACAACTAAAATTGGTCAAAATGATTCACTATATTTCTCATGTTGTAAAGATAAATCGTACAACATTTCATTTGCCTGTTGAAGCCCGAATTTGTTTACTAATTATCATATTTTTACAAAATTATGATCCGAAAATAGTTATTCTTAAAATTGCTAAAAACGCTTCAGTTTGTTTTTATGTTGTATAGATACATCGGACAAAGTTTCACTTTCCCGTTAAAGCTTGAATTTGTGTGCTAATAATCACGTTTGTTTAAAAACTTTTGTCCAAAAAATAATTATCCATAAAATTGCTCAAAGTAATCCTGCATGTTTCTCATGTTTTAAAAATAATCTCACAAAGTTTCACTTATCCTTTGAAAGCCGAATATGTGAGTTAATCATTACGTTTTTTTACAAAATTTATGTCCGCAAAACAATTCTCTATAAAGATTCTCAAAATGATTCAATATGTTTCTCATTACGTAAACATACATTGTAGAAGCTTTGACTTGCCCGTTGAAACCCGAATTCATTTGCTGATTATCATGTTTTTACAAAATTATGGTCCGAAAATAATTATCCTTAAAATTGTTTAAAATGATTCTGTATGTTTTTCATGTTCTACAGATACATCTGACAATTTTTCACTTTCTCGTTAAAGCCCGAATTCGTATGCTAATCATCACATTTTTTTCAAAAGTCTGGTCCAAAAAATAGTTCTCCATAAAATTGCTTAAAATAATTTAGTATGTGTCTCATGTTTTAGAAATAATGGCACAAAGTTTCACTTGTCCTTTGAATGCCGAATCAGTGAGTTAATCAATACATTTTTTACAAAATTTATATCTACATACAAATTCTCTATAAAATTACTCAAAATGATTCACTATTTTTCTCATATTGTAAAGATGCATCGCACAATTTTCACTTGCGTGTTGAAGCTCGAATTCGTGCATTAATCATCATGTTTTCGAAAAAAATTTAGCTATCCTTAAAATTGCTAAAAGAAATTTTGTATGTCCTTCATGTTGCATATATACATCGGACAAAGTTTAACTTTCCCGTTAAAGCCCAAATCGTGTGTTAATCATCACACTTTTTTAAAAAAATTTTCCTAAAAATAATTATTCATAAAATTGCTCAAAAGAATTATGTATGTTTCTCATGTTTTAAAAATAATTGTACAAACCTTCACTTATACTTTGAAGGCTGAATCTGTGAGTTAATCATTATGTTTTTTAAAAAATTTATATCTAAATAACAGTCCTCTGTAAAGCTGCTCAAAATGATTCACTATATTTCTCATGTTGTAAAGATACATTGTAAAACGTTTTACTTGCCTGTTAAAGCACGAATTCATCTACTAATCATTATGTTTTTTAAAATATTTAGGCCCGTAAAATATTTTTCTGTAAAATTGCTCGGATCAATTATATATGTTTTTTATGTTGTATACATATATGGCACAATGTTTCACTTGCCTTTAGAAGGCCGAATCTGTGTACTAGTTATCACTTTCTTTTCAAAATTTAGGTCCGAAAAATTTTTTTCATAAAAATGCTCAAAAAGATTCAATTTGTTCCTCATTACGCGAAGATGCATTTTACAATGTTTGACTTGCCCGTTGAAGCTCGAATTCATGTGCTAATTACCATGTTCTTAAAAAATTAAGATCCGAAATAGTTATCCTTAAAATTGCTAAAAACGATTTTGTATGTTCTCCATGTTTTATAGATACATAAGACAAAGTTTCACTTTCCTGTTAAAGTCTGAATTCGTGTGCTAATAATCACGTTTTTAAAAAAATTTTGGTCCCAAAAATAGTTCTCCATAAAATTACTCAAAATAATTATGTATATTTCTCATGTTTTAAAAATAATCGCACAAAGTTTCACTTGTCCTTTGAAGGCCGAATCTATAGGTTAATCATTACATTTTTTACAAAATTTATGTCCGCAAAACAACTCTCTATAAAATTGGTCATAATGATTCACTATGTTTCTTATGTTGTAAAGATACATCGCACAATGTTTCACTTGCTTGTTGAAGCACAAATTCGTGCATTAATCATCACGTTTTTGTAAATATTAAGGTTCGAAAAATAGTCCTCCGTAAAATTGCTCAAAACGATTCTTTATGCTTTTCATATTGTATAGATACATCAACACAATGTTTCACTTGTCTATAGAAAGTCGAATCTCTGTGCTAAATATCATTTTTTTTCAAGATTTAGATCCGAAAAAGGTTTCTCATAAAATTGTTCAAAATAATATTGTATATTTCTCAATACATAAAGATACATTGCACAAGGTTTTACTTGCCAGTTGAAGCCCGAATTCATGTGTTAATTGTCACGTTTTCCAATAAATTAAGGTCTGAAAATAGTTAAAATTAAAATTGCTCAAAACAGTTCACTATGTTTCTCATATTGTAAAGATACATTGCATAATGTTTTACTTTTCCGTTAAAACCCAAATTTGTGTGCTAATCATCATGTTTTTTACAAAATTTAGATTCGAAAAAATTTCTCCACAAAATTGCTTAAAACGATTCTGAATGTTTTTAATGTTGTATAAATACACCAGACAAAGTTTCACGTTCCCATTAAAGCCCGAATTCGTATGCTAATCATCATATTTTTTCTAAATCTAGGTCCGAAAGATAATTCTCTATAAAATTCCTCCAAATGACTCGTTATGTTTCTCGTATTTTAAAACTACACTGCACAAAGTTTCACTTGTCCTTTGAAGCTGAAATCTTTGAGTTAATCATATGGTTTTTAAAAAATTTATATCCGAAAAATAGTTCTCTGTAAAATTACTTAAAATAATTCACTATGTTTGACATGTTGTAAACGTACATCGCACAACATTTCACTTGTCAGTTGAAGTGCGAATTCGTGTGCAAAAACCATCATGTTTTTTTACAAATTTAGGTTCGAAAAATATTATCTGTAAAAAATAGGTTAGATCAAATCTTTATGTTTTTCATGTTGTATGGATATATGTTACAATGTTTTACTTATCTCTAGAAGATCGAATATATGTGCTAATCACAAAAAAAAATTTTCACAAAATTGCTCAAAACGATTTAATATGTTTCTCATTATGTAAAGATACATTGCACAAGGTATGATTTGCCCGTTGAAACTTGAATTCTTGTGGTAGTTATCATGCTTTAATAAAATTATGGTCCAAAAATAGTTATCTTTAAAATTACTAAAAACGGTTCTCTATGGTTCATGTTGTATAGATACATCGGACAAAATTCGTGTGCTAATCATTACATTTTTAAAAAATTTTAATCCAAAAAATAGTTTTCCATAAAATTGCTCAAAATAAAATTATATCGTTCTTATGTTTAAAAATAATCGGACAAGGATTCACTTGTCATTTGATGGCCGAATTTGTGAGTTAATCATTACGTTTATTTTACAAAATTTATGTCCTCATAACAATTCCCAATAAAATTGCTCAAAGTGATTCACTATGTTTCTCAAGCTGTAAAGATACATCGCACAATGTTTCACTTGCCTGTTGAAGCCTGAATTCGTGTGCTAATTATCACGTTTTTTACAAAATTTTTGTCCGAAAAATATTACTCCGTAATATTAAATATAATCGGACAAGGATTCACTTGTCATTTGAAGGCCGAATCTGTGAGTTAATCATTACGTTTATTTTACAAAATTTATGTCCTCATAACAATTCCCTATAAAATTACTCAAAATGAATCATTATGTTTCTCATGTTATAACGATACATCATACAACGTTTCACTTGCGTGTTGAAACCCGAAGTCGTGTGTTCATCATCACGCTTTTGAAAAAATTTAGGTGCGGAAAATAGTCCTTCCTAAAATTGCTCAAAATGATTATGTATGTTTTTCATGTTTTATAGATACATCGGCACAGTATTTCACTTGTCTGTAGAAGACCAAATCTGTGTGTTAATTATCACGTTTTTTCCAATATTTAGATCCAAAAAAAAGTTTCTCGTAAAACTGTTCAATGCTACTTCTTATGTTTCTCATTACATAAAGATACATCGCACAAGGTTTGACTTGCCCGTTGAAGCCCGAATTCATGTGTTAATTATCACGTTTCTCACAATATTAAGGTCCGAAAATAGTTATCCTTAAAATTGCTCAAAACGATTATATATGTTTG
This sequence comes from Catharanthus roseus, assembly GCA_028651295.1. Classification (NCBI taxonomy): domain Eukaryota; kingdom Viridiplantae; phylum Streptophyta; class Magnoliopsida; order Gentianales; family Apocynaceae; genus Catharanthus; species Catharanthus roseus. The sequence goes on from JAPQWS010000069.1 coordinate 1,747,827, forward strand.
TCATGTTGTAAAGATACATCACATAATGTTTCACTTTTCCGTTAAAGCTCAAATTTGTGTGTTAATAATTACTTTTTTTGCAAAATTTAGGTCCGAAAAAAAAAGTTCTCGATAAAATTACTTAAAACGATTCTGAATGTTTTTCATATTGTATAAATACATCAAACAAAGTTTCGCATTCCCATTAAAACCCGAATCCATGTACTAATAATCATCACATTTATTTCAAAATTTAGGTCCGAAAATGGTTCTCCATAAAATTGATCAAAATAATTCGGTATGTTTTTCATGTTTTAAAAATAATGGCACCAAGTTTCACTTGTCCTTTAAAGGCCGAATCTGTGAGTTAATCATTACGTTTTTTGGAAAATTTATATATGCAAAACAATTCTCGATAAAATTGCTCAAAATGTTTCAATATATTTCTCGTGTTGTGAAGATACATTGCACAGCGTTTCACTTGCCTATTGAAGCCCAAATTCGTGTGCTAATCATCACGTTTATTAAAAAATTTAAGTGCATAAAATATTTCTCCATAAAATTGCTCAGATCAATTATGTATGTTTTTCATGTTATATAAATATATTGCACAATGTTCACTTGTCTATAGAAGGCCGAATCCGTGTGATAGTTATCACTTTATTTCCAAAATTTAGGTTCGAAAAAAATGTTTTCATAAAGTTGCGCAAAACGATTAAATATGTTTCTCATTACGTAAAGATACATTCAATATGTTTCTAATTAATTCTAACTGTTTATTTATTTTTATAAAATAAAATACTTTTGTTTTGATTTAAATAATCATTTTAAAGAATATCTAAAAAACTATTATTGCAAAATAGTTACATAAAGTTTGTAAAATAGTATGTTTTTGTCTATATATTCTTTTAAGATCGATTACTCAACTTTAAAAAACTTGATTAATACTAGTATTTACTGTAAAGAAAATATTATATTTTTGTCTATTATTTAGTACTTTACTTCTGAATATTTAATTTTCTCATTGAATTAAATTAAAAATTATCATGCTAATTTTTCTTAAATAATCAAATTTTTTAAGTTAAATAATTAATCTTTAAAGAATATAAACTAAAAATATATTATTAAAATTTTGTAGAAGTATTTTGTAATAAATCATAAATATAAATTAAGCTGCAAACTAAAATAAATTTATATTGAACTTTAGGGATTATTTTGCAACAAATCATAAGAAATCATAACTTATATTCAAGGACAAAACTTGGGAGTGGCTCGGGTGGGCTCAAGCCCCCTCTTTAGAAATTATGGATTTTTTTACATTCAAGCCTCCCATAATTTTTTTTTAACAGAGCCTAAAACTCTAGCAAAATTTTTATTGCTCTTCAACCCCCAATCTTTTTGTACTGGTTCTGCTACTGCTTATATTAAAAGGTATTTTGGACATTTTACATATTTTAAGGGATAAATAGCCTATTTTTCAACTTGGAGGATAAAATATTTTTAAGCCCGCACTTAGGGTATTTTGCAATTAACCCAAAAAAATATATATCCCTTCTACAGAACAAATTGAGAAAGTTTAAATATATAATTTTTTTCTAAATGAGAAAGCTTAAATATGAAAGTATGACTTAGAACACTTAATAAATAAACGGTCCTCAAGATTAATACAAGAGAATTTTGAGAAACTCAGAAGGATTTAGGATAGAATTTTTAAAAATATCAAAAACCTTAGTGGTGTGCTTTTTTCTTTATCTTTTTGAGGGTTTTGGGTTCTGGGGAACTTGGCGGTACTAATCTAATTGAAGTCTTTAAAATCTATTATCTCTTAACTATTTAAATTTGAAAACAAAAAATGGAAGATTGAGTTTAATGGATATAAAAAAATTATTCACCATTATACTATTAAATTAAATAAAAAAAAGGGAATATCTTAATTAATTTGAGTTTTGAACGACACAAACTCTTACAAAATCTCTACCATAATCCATATGGCAGAGATATATATATTTTTTGGTTAGTTTACTTTTTAATTATTATTTTTTAAAGAGTAGCCCACTTGAAAAGAAAAAAAAAAAATTGGATCACATATATTAGCATATAGGATTAATAATTAATTGGATTTTAATTAAGCTATAATAAAAGACAATTCATTTAACTGAAGAAAAACTTATACAAATAATTAAGGCTCATTGATAACTAAGAGATTGAGGTAATGACTAAATTTTATCCAAAAATTTCTACCATAATTCTGATAAAATGCAATCATAATTCATAATAAACTAGATAATGTTCAATCAAAATCACATTTCAATTTAAACCCATTTATAATTCTAATAAGTTATACCATTATGATAATCTTTTCGGTTGTCATATGTAAGGATATATGTAAGATTTTAATAATAAAAAAATTAGATAATTTCTTTTTTTTTAAATATGAAAATGTGACTCACCTAATATTATAATGCTAATTAAAAAAAAAAAACTTTTTTAGGGGATTAAAAAATGAACTTTTTTATAAAGTAAATCATCATTTTTAAGTTTATTATAGATATGATAAATAGCTAAATTTTAATTTTAACTGATTGAACTTATCAAGCAATAAAAACTTTTAAATCAATTAAAAAGGTCAAATAAATCAAGAAAACTTCCTTAAAAAAAAACAAGAAAACAAAAGTCAAGGTTACAGCAATAATTTTTCAGCCAAACTGGGTTTTTATCCAATTTTCGGCCTAAATGTTTGAAGAAGGTGAGTTTTGAATAAATTAAATTGTTTTTTTTTTCAGTAATTACATAAATATAAAAGAAATTTCACTTCATCCTTGATATTGGAGGGAGTTGGTATTTTACTCAACTTTAATTGCATGTATGAGCCAATGGATAGAGATTAATGATTAATGATAGGGATTCTATTATATCATATATTTTGTTTATTTTTTTTCTGAAATATATATTATTAGTACTGGACGTTATAAATACCACAAGTTCTGTGTACTTCTTCATCACACAAATCAAAGAACAATTTTCTTACTGAAATAGTTTATAAGTTATGGAGACAAAGAACTTAGCCATTCTCTTCTTTCTTCTCTCTGTTTGTGTTTCGTTTTGTCATGGTCAAAACCCTTTGTGTCCACCTGCTTTAAGAACATGTGCATCTGGTGTCTCATCAGAATGTTGTGAAGCAGTTGCCAATGCTAAGAGAATATGTTTTGGACGATTTGGAATTACTTATTTGAGACTCAATTTTGCATGTAAAAAATTCAATAACAGACCTCCTTCTCCTCCAGCACCACCAAAATGTCCATTTGCAAAGGCTTGTGATGTGAAATTCATTGGTCGTATTCCATCATTCAACACAAGCAATCCGAGAATCGTTTGTGAAATGGTGCAAGCTACACCCTTCCCTCAAGGGCATTGCTTTGGATATACTCGCACTTTTTACGAGACTTAAATATCATGAATGTCTTTGTTCAATCATCTCATGCTACTCCTCCGAGCAACTCCTCCATCTACACCAAATCCCGAGAAGCCATCTCCCTCTACTCCTCAGGCAACTCCTCCAGAGCAACTCCTCCGTCTACACCAAACCCACGAGAAGCCATCTCCCTCTACTCCTCAGGCAACTCCTCCAGCAAGTCCTCAGTCCACAATTAATTAAGGATTAGAAAATTAGGGTGAAAATTAAGAATTGAAGTAGAGAATATCCATTATTGGTGGATATCTCAAATATACTGTACTTTCAATATAATATAATATATATTCATTAATTATGAATTAGTTATTAGCTTCTTTTGATTATACTTGTTGATCCATTGTTATTGATGTCATTTCTGCAAATCCCTATTTTGGAGACTAACTTAAAGAGAATTACATATTTAGCTTAAGGTTAAATACTACTTAGGGTTAAATTCAATTTGGTCTCTGAAATTAGACCTGATCATAAAGGATCTAGACACATGATGTCAATTTAATCCATGAAATTGGCTAAAATGTGGCAAGTAAGTACATCTAATCCATATCTATTTAATCTATAATAGTTAAATATGAAAATTTAATATAAGGGACCTCTTTTAAAAGGTTGAAATAGCAAATTAATTATTGTTTTAATTCTTATAAAAATCCTTGTACTTTGACAATTCAACTGTAATGGTGTTGACGAAATCCTAATTTAAATGTTATTTAATTGTTAAAATTAAAATTTTGTTATTAGGCAAAGATCCTGGTCCAAACCATACTTCCCTCCTCCTCCAATGTAAGAAAAAAAAACTTGAACATAAGTGCTCCTTTAAATTTTCTTTTTCTATGTAAGAAAATATTTATTTTAGAAATTGATAGATGAAACTTACAAAGTTTTTTTATGGCTAAAATTACAAAGGTTTCAATGTTTTTTTTAAAATTATTTTTTTCCTATTTAGCAAATATAAGTCTTTTTTCCCCCAAAAAGAAGTTTCAACGTTATGAAACAACATAAAAAAAAGGTTATCAACATGAGTGTGACGGTGTCCTCAAGGCTTTGTTTTAAACTATTTTTATTAAAAGAAAATTCACCAAAAATACCATTATATTATCTACTAAATTTCTTTTTTAAAGTAAATATATTATTTACTAAGTTGCATTTTACTTAAACTTATTTTTTTTTATTCTTGAACTAAAATTGTTTTAAAAAAATGTAATAAAATTGTTTTACCACCGAAAAATGTGACAGGACCATTCTAAAGACCTCAGGTGCTAACAACATGGATATTTTACCTATTTTAAGGGGTAACCGACCTATTTTTTACTTTTAAACCCCCACTTAAAAGGTATTTTGCAATTAACCAAGAATAACTTGAGAAAGCTTAAATATATATTTTTTTCCAAATAAGAAAGCTTAAATATGAAAGTATGACTTAGAAAACTTAATAAATAAAGGGTCCTCAAGATTAATACAAGAAAATTTTGAGAAACTCAGAAGGATTTAGGATAGAATTTCTAAAAATATCAAAAACCTTAGTGGTGAGCTTTTTTCTTTCTCTTTATTATTATTAATTTTTTTTTTTTTGTTGAGGGTTTAGGGTGGTGGGGAACTTAGGGGTTGTGATCTAATTGAAGTCTTCAAAATCTATTATCTCTTAATTATTTAAATTTGAAAAAAAAAATGGAAGATTGAGTTTAATTAATATAAAAAAATTATTGACCATTATACTATTAAAATTAATTAAGAAAACGGAAATATCTAAATTAATTTGAGTTTTTTATTACAAAATCTCTATCACAATCTATATGGTAGAGATATATATCTTTTGATTAGTTTACTTTTTAAATATTATTTTTTAAAGAGTAGCCCACTTGAAAAGAAAAATAAACATGGAGGATCTTTATGCAAACTTTCACATATATTAGCATATAGGATTAATAATTAATTGGATTTATTTATGTTTAATAAAAGACAATTGATTTTAACTGAAGAACTGATACAAATAATTAAGGCTTATTGATAACTAAGAGATTGAGATAATGATTAAATTTTATCCAAAAATTTCGACCAATATTCTGATAAAATGCAATCATAATTCATAATAAACTAGATAATGTTCAATCAAAATCACACTTCAATTTAAACCCATTTATAATTCTAATAAGTTATACCATTATGATAATCTTTTCGGTTGTCATATGTAAGGATATATGTAAGATTTTAATAATAAAAAAATTAGATAATTTCTTTTTTTTTAAATATAAAAATGTGACTCACCTAATATTATAAAGCTAATTAAAAAAAAACTTTTTTTAGGGGATTAAAAAATGAACTTTTTTATAAAGTAAATCATCATTTTTAAGTTTATTATAGATATGATAAATAGCTAAATTTGAATTTTAATTGATTGAACTTATCAAGCAATAAGCACTTTTAAATGAATTAAAAAGGTCAAATAAACCAAGAAAACTTCCTCAAAAAAAACCAAGAAAACAAAATTCAAGGTTACAGCAATAATTTTTCAACCAAACTGGGTTTTTATCCAATTTTCGGCCTAAATGTTTGAAGAAGGTGAGTTTTGAATAAATTAAATTGGGTTAATTTTTTTTTTTTCAGTAATTTACATAAATATAAAAGAAATTTCACTTCATCCTTGATATTGGAGGGAGTTGGTATTTTACTCAACTTTAATTGCATGATATGAGCCAATGGATAGAGATTAATGATTAATGATAGGGATTCTATTATATCATATATTTTGTTTATTTTTTTTCTGAAATATATATTATTAGTACTGGACGTTATAAATACCACAAGTTCTGTGTACTTCTTCATCACACAAATCAAAGAACAATTTTCTTACTGAAATAGTTTATAAGTTATGGAGACAAAGAACTTAGCCATTCTCTTCTTTCTTCTCTCTGTTTGTGTTTCGTTTTGTCATGGTCAAAACCCTTTGTGTCCACCTGCTTTAAGAACATGTGCATCTGGTGTCTCATCAGAATGTTGTGAAGCAGTTGCCAATGCTAAGAGAATATGTTTTGGACGATTTGGAATTACTTATTTGAGACTCAATTTTGCATGTAAAAAATTCAATAACAGACCTCCTTCTCCTCCAGCACCACCAAAATGTCCATTTGCAAAGGCTTGTGATGTGAAATTCATTGGTCGTATTCCATCATTCAACACAAGCAATCCAGAATGCTGTGAAATGGTGCAAGCTACACCCTTCCCTCAAGGGCATTGCTTTGGATATACTCGCACTTTTTACAGACTTAAATATCATGAATGTGCTGTTCAATCATCTCATGCTACTCCTCCAGCAACTCCTCCATCTACACCAAATCCTGAGAAGCCATCTCCCTCTACTCCTCCGGCAACTCCTCCAGCAACTCCTCCGTCTACACCAAACCCTGAGAAGCCATCTCCCTCTACTCCTCCGGCAACTCCTCCAGCAAGTCCTCCGTCCACAATTAATTAAGGATTAGAAAATTAGGGTGAAAATTAAGAATTGAAGTAGAGAATATCCATTATTGGTGGATATCTCAAATATACTGTACTTTCAATATAATATAATATATATTCATTAATTATGAATTAGTTATTAGCTTCTTTTGATTATACTTGTTGATCCATTGTTATTGATGTCATTTCTGCAAATCCCTATTTTGGAGACTAACTTAAAGAGAATTACATATTTAGCTTAAGGTTAAATACTACTTAGGGTTAAATTCAATTTGGTCTCTGAAATTAGACCTGATCATAAAGGATCTAGACACATGATGTCAATTTAATCCATGAAATTGGCTAAAATGTGGCAAGTAAGTACATCTAATCCATATCTATTTAATCTATAATAGTTAAATATGAAAATTTAATATAAGGGACCTCTTTTAAAAGGTTGAAATAGCAAATTAATTATTGTTTTAATTCTTATAAAAATCCTTGTACTTTGACAATTCAACTGTAATGGTGTTGACGAAATCCTAATTTAAATGTTATTTAATTGTTAAAATTAAAATTTTGTTATTAGGCAAAGATCCCTGGTCCAAACCATACTTCCCTCCTCCTCCAATGTAAGAAAAAAAAACTTGAACATAAGTGCTCCTTTAAATTTTCTTTTTCTATGTAAGAAAATATTTATTTTAGAAATTGATAGATGAAACTTACAAAGTTTTTTTATGGCTAAAATTACAAAGGTTTCAATGTTTTTTTTAAAATTATTTTTTTCCTATTTAGCAAATATAAGTCTTTTTTCCCCCAAAAAGAAGTTTCAACGTTATGAAACAACATAAAAAAAAGGTTATCAACATGAGTGTGACGGTGTCCTCAAGGCTTTGTTTTAAACTATTTTTATTAAAAGAAAATTCACCAAAAATACCATTATATTATCTACTAAATTTCTTTTTTTAAAGTAAATATATTATTTACTAAGTTGCATTTACTTAAACTTATTTTTTTTTATTCTTGAACTAAAATTGTTTTAAAAAAATGTAATAAAATTGTTTTACCACCGAAAAATGTGACAGGACCATTCTAAAGACCTCAGGTGCTAACAACATGGATATTTTACCTATTTTAAGGGGTAACCGACCTATTTTTTACTTTTAAACCCCCACTTAAAAGGTATTTTGCAATTAACCAAGAATAACTTGAGAAAGCTTAAATATATATTTTTTTCCAAATAAGAAAGCTTAAATATGAAAGTATGACTTAGAAAACTTAATAAATAAAGGGTCCTCAAGATTAATACAAGAAAATTTTGAGAAACTCAGAAGGATTTAGGATAGAATTTCTAAAAATATCAAAAACCTTAGTGGTGAGCTTTTTTCTTTCTCTTTATTATTATTAATTTTTTTTTTTTTGTTGAGGGTTTAGGGTGGTGGGGAACTTAGGGGTTGTGATCTAATTGAAGTCTTCAAAATCTATTATCTCTTAATTATTTAAATTTGAAAAAAAAAATGGAAGATTGAGTTTAATTAATATAAAAAAATTATTGACCATTATACTATTAAAATTAATTAAGAAAACGGAAATATCTAAATTAATTTGAGTTTTTTATTACAAAATCTCTATCACAATCTATATGGTAGAGATATATATCTTTTGATTAGTTTACTTTTTAAATATTATTTTTTAAAGAGTAGCCCACTTGAAAAGAAAAATAAACATGGAGGATCTTTATGCAAACTTTCACATATATTAGCATATAGGATTAATAATTAATTGGATTTATTTATGTTTAATAAAAGACAATTGATTTTAACTGAAGAACTGATACAAATAATTAAGGCTTATTGATAACTAAGAGATTGAGATAATGATTAAATTTTATCCAAAAATTTCGACCAATATTCTGATAAAATGCAATCATAATTCATAATAAACTAGATAATGTTCAATCAAAATCACACTTCAATTTAAACCCATTTATAATTCTAATAAGTTATACCATTATGATAATCTTTTCGGTTGTCATATGTAAGGATATATGTAAGATTTTAATAATAAAAAAATTAGATAATTTCTTTTTTTTAAATATAAAAATGTGACTCACCTAATATTATAAAGCTAATTAAAAAAAAAAAAACTTTTTTAGGGGATTAAAAAATGAACTTTTTTATAAAGTAAATCATCATTTTTAAGTTTATTATAGATATGATAAATAGCTAAATTTGAATTTTAATTGATTGAACTTATCAAGCAATAAGCACTTTTAAATGAATTAAAAAGGTCAAATAAACCAAGAAAACTTCCTCAAAAAAAACCAAGAAAACAAAATTCAAGGTTACAGCAATAATTTTTCAACCAAACTGGGTTTTTATCCAATTTTCGGCCTAAATGTTTGAAGAAGGTGAGTTTTGAATAAATTAAATTGGGTTAATTTTTTTTTTTTCAGTAATTTACATAAATATAAAAGAAATTTCACTTCATCCTTGATATTGGAGGGAGTTGGTATTTTACTCAACTTTAATTGCATGATATGAGCCAATGGATAGAGATTAATGATTAATGATAGGGATTCTATTATAACATATATTGTTTATTGTTTTTCTGAAACATATATTATTAGTACCGGACGTTATAAATACCATAAGTTCTGTGTACTTTTTCATCACACAAATCAAAGAACAATTTTCTTACTGAAATAGTTTATAAGTTATGGAGACAAAGAACTTAGCCATTCTCTTCTTTCTTCTCTCTGTTTGTGTTTCGTTTTGTCATGGTCAAAACCCTTTGTGTCCACCTGCTTTAAGAACATGTGCATCTGGTGTCTCATCAGAATGTTGTGAAGCAGTTGCCAATGCTAAGAGAATATGTTTTGGACGATTTGGAATTGCTTATTTGAGGCTCAATTTTGCATGTAAAAAATTCAATAACAGACCTCCTTCTCCTCCAGCACCACCAAAATGTCCATTTGCAAAGGCTTGTGATGTGAAATTCATTGGTCGTATTCCATTATTCAACACAAGCAATCCAGAATGCTGTGAAATGGTGCAAGCTACACCCTTCCCTCAAGGGCATTGTTTTGGATATACTCGCACTTTTTATAGACTTAAATATAATGAGTGTGCCTCTCAATCATCTTTGGTGACTCCTCCGGCAACTCCTCCATCTACACCAAACCCTGAGAAGCCATCTCCCTCTACTCCTCCGACAATTCCTCCATCAACTCCTCCAGCGATTCCTCCCTCCGCAATGTAAGAAAGGATTAGGAAATTAGGGTGAGAATTGAGGATTGGAGTAGAGAATATTCATCATTGATAGATGTTTCAAATATCCTGTACTTTCAATCCAATATAATATATATACATCAATTATAAATTAATTATTGGCTTCTTTTTTGATCCATTGTTTTTCTCTAAGTATATGTTGGACTATGTTATATTGTTGTCATTTACACAAATCTTAAAGAAAATTACATATCTTACAATAACCGAATCTAAAAAAAAAAGCCAGAATCAATTCTCATGAGAATTCGACAACAGAAGAACAAATAAGAAATAACCGATCGAGAAAATAAAGGAAACAATTATGTCACTACAAATTAGAGTTATGTAAACTTTAGGGGGAAACACAGGATCTTATGATGCTCAAAAACCCCCATTGATTGCTGGGTTTTTAGATTTTTAATGTATAAACTCAGAGTACCTTAGTGTCCTTAGATCACAGCCTCTAATGGCTTCATCAAAGCTTCCTTCTTCAACAAAGTCTTGGTGCTTGTCCAGATAACTTGTCTATGAAATCATGTGACCACACTGCAAATTTGTTCAATATTCCATTTAATTCAATGGTCAAGAAGTTAATGGGTTCTTGTTAAGGCTCTTGTTTTTCACACGTTCACTGAGTATAAGAACATCCACCCCATCAACTTGTTCTTTAATTTCTTCCGCCGAAAGCTCAGCGGATTCGCTACAGTCGTGTAACTCAATTAGCTCCAGAGTTGGAATTTCTACTATACTGAAAGGAATCTCCTCCAGGAAGTCACAAGTCTTTAGCAATAGGTGTCTCAGAATCGGCAAGTTATCTCTAGTAACTAACAGTAATTGTAGTGAAGGTTAATGATGATTTTTAAATTCTTATGATTGTTGTGTTGATGACCATTGCGTCAAATTTTCAATTTTTTTAAAACTTTATGTACTAATCCTAAACTTTGGAATATTTTGGAAGAACTACGCTCATGAGAGCTTAAAAAAACCTTTTATTCTTGTTACATGAGATGTTGATGCTTGTAGTTCTATACAGGAAATTTTGTTCATTTGATTCATGAAGGGACTACCCAAGGCTGGAAAACAACTTCAAATGGTTCCTCAGCAAGAGCCAAATGTGTTTGCCCATCTTTGACAAAAAGCCCAACATCTTTGCACATGACTTTGCAATCACTGCAAACTGAGGGGCAATACATAAACTTGTATCCTCCTGTTCCATATTTCTCAATCTTGAACCAATTCTTGATGGTTCTAAGACCAGGGTTTCCTTCTTCATAAGCCGTTGTTATGAAATACTTCCCAGTTGATGGATCATATTGATCAAGTTTCCACACTTTAGGTTGATAACAAGAACTGTAAGTGTCCGTCACAATGTTTTGGTCAGTTGATACTCTGATTACCCCTTTCTTGTAATTTGCAGGATAGAATCTAAAAGGGTAACCGAGGCCATTTTCGGCCTTGACTACATCCATTGGGCAAGTTTTGTTGCCTGTGCTTGCTACCATGATACCGCCATTGGCACCAGGAGTAGCTGGTAAAATGTAGTAATTTGTAGCTATTCGAACTTTTTTCCCTGCAGTGTCTAACACGGGTTCAGGGGCTGAAATGCTAGAATGTATCAGAAAGAGGAGAATTGAAAGGAGAAGTAGAGTTCTTCCCATTTTGGACTGCTAAGGGTTGATTTTTCTTTGCTTGAATTTGGTGAAAGAGATATCATGCTTTTATAGTTGCAATGAAGGTCTGAAAAGGGATGAAAATTTTGGTAAGATCTAACCATTTCAAGACTGTATGCTCAATAAAACTAAAGGCTTTGATGGTGTTTGACACATCTATATGGATCATTGATGGATTTTGACTTGAGAAACTTTAAAGATTTCTGCTATTATAGAAAAGTTCTAATGTAAGATTTCTGCTATTATAGAAAATTTTGGTAAGATCTAACCATTTCAAAACTGTATGCTCAATAAAACTAAAGGCTTTGATGGTGTTTGACACATCTGTATGGATCATTGATGGATTTTGACTTGAGAAACTTTAAAGATTTCTGCTATTATAGAAAAGTTCTAATGTAAGCTGGATACACCCACCGAAAAATTGAAAATGAAGAACACCCTCAAACTAGAAGAATAGTTGCAGAAATAATAATTAAATCATAGACGTCGATGCCCCAAATCCTCTACTTCAGTAACATGCATTTGCTAGCTGGAACGAGAATGCAAAGAATCTTGAATAAAGCAACATTCATTTTAATGTATTTATGCATTTTGACTTTGGAACATAATTCTTTAATGATTAGTTGAATGTAACTTCATATTATTATATGGATTTTAATATTCATTTAATATATTTGGGCTGTTTATCTTAAGTTCAAACGGGAAAGTTATCGTCATTTCTTAGACTTGTCAAAAGTTTCTTCCTGGCAAGAGAGTGAAGATGGCAGAAGCTCTTCTTGGTGCACTGGCTGAAGTGGTCCTCAGAAAGGTAGCTTCATTAGCTACTGAAGAGATTAGCCTGTTATGGGGATTGAACAAAGATCTTGAACGCTTGTCTGAAAAATTGGAGATGATTCAGGCTTTACTATATGATGCAGAAAGCAAGCATGTGAGCAGTGGAGCTGTTCAGCTTTGGTTGAAAAAGCCTCAGGCTATTGCGTCTGATGCTGATGATATTTTGGATGAGTTCGGATACGATGTTCTTCGACAAAAGGTGGAGCTAAACCAAAGAAACGATACAAGGTACGCAGCTTCTTTTCTTCTTCAAATCCACTTACATTTCGTATTGGCATTGCTCACAAGATTAAGAATATAATTGAATTGCTTGAGGATGTGTACAAAGAATCAAATTAGATTGGCCTTAGAGCAGTGGAACTAATAAATAGAGCAACAGAACATAAAATGTTCAGGCAGACTGATCCCTTTGTAGATGACTCAGATATTGTGGGGAGAACAAATGATATATCAAAGGCATTGCATATGCTGATTAACATAGGTGATGAAAATGATTTATCAGTCATTGGCATAGTAGGAATGCCTGGTCAAGGGAAGACGACCCTCGCTAAACTAGCTTACAGAGATGAGAAAGTGGTCAGTTACTTTGATATGAGAATATGGATCTGTGTATCTGATGACTTTGTGGTTGAGAAGCTTTTAAATGAGATGCTGCAGTCTCTCAAACAAGTCAAATCAGAGTTGACAAATAGGGAAGCCATGGTAAAGAAACTCCGAGAGCATTTAAATGGGAAAAGATATCTACTTGTTCTTGATGATGTTTGGAATGAGGATCGAGATAAGTGGGATTCTATGAGAAATTGCCTGCTGGAAGTAGGTGGCTCTAAAGGAAGCAAAGTAATGATCTACTCGAAGTGCTCGGGCTTGTTCTCTAATGAAAATGTCTCTTATCCATGAGTTAGGTGTTTTATCAAAGGATGAGAGTTGGACATTGTTCAAGAAAATTGCATTTGCAGATGGAGGTGCAAAAGAGACTCAAGAGCTGGTTGCTATAGAAGGGTGCTAGAGTGGTGTGGAGGCGCGCTACTAGCAATAAAGGCACTGGGGGGTTTAATGTACTCTCAGAAAAATGAAAGTGAGTGGTTAGTAATTCAAAACAGTCAATTATGGTCTTCTTCAAATGCTTCAGCTGGCGTTCTACCCACATTAAGACTGAGCTATGATCATTTGCCCTCTCCATCACTGAAACAATGTTTTTCGTTTTGTTCTATTTTTCCCAAGGATACTATCATTGAGAAGGAAAGGCTAATACAGCTTTGGATGGCACATGGACTTCTAAATTCTGATGCAGATGACCACTTAGAGATGGAAACTGTGGTTAACAACTATTTCAACATTTTATGGTGGAATTTTTTGCTGCAAGATGCCAAAATGGACGACTGCAGAAACATTGTATCCTGCAAGATGCATGATCTTGTTCATGACCTCGCGTTACATACATCTCGGGATAACTGCTTAACCTTGGATTCTGGGGAGGTCAAAGATGATATCAGGGCTGTACATTTATCTGTCATTCTTAATGGAGGGAAATTGACAAGGATTTCTAATGGCACTGCTCTGAAGGTAAAGACACTGCATTAAGTGGGCGGCATCCTTGAAAACGTATTCGCAAATTTTCTACATCTTCGAGTTCTAGTGCTGGATGCTTTTGAGGTTGTAGAATTGCCAAAATCAATAGGCAAGTTAAGATACCTGAGATATTTTGATGTATCAAAGACTTCTATCAAAAAATTGCCAGGTTCTATTGTAAAGCTTTACTATTTGCAGACTTTGAGAGTAAAAGACTTGGAAGAAATGCCAAAAGGTTTTGAAAACTTGATTAACTTGAGGCACTTCTACTTGGAGGACACTGAACAAAACCGAAACAGTTGTATCCTTGCTGGCATAGGACAACTGCCAACTCTTCGGACCTTGCCTTTTTTTTGTTATATATGAGGATAGTCTTTGTCTGGAGCTGGGTGGCTTAAAGAATTTATAGGGTTGTTTAAGAGTTTATGGCCTTGAGAACATATGGAGCAGTGAAGCTGCCAGAAAAGCAGACTTATCAAGCAAGTCTAACATTCAAAGTTTGGAACTTCACTGGGCTGTTCGGGACGGCATGCCAGAAGAGTTCAATGATGAGGATTTCTTGAATGTTCTCATGCCTCACAGTAATTTGAAGGCTTTACTGATTGAAAATTTTCAGGGTGCAAATTTTGCATCATGGATGATGATGAAAAGTCGGTCATCACCAGTGCTTAACAATTTGGTAAAAGTCAGTTTATTGAATTGCATCTGGTGTAAAAAACTCCCAGCACTAGGCCACCTTCCCTGTCTCGAGGTTCTTTACATAAGTAAATTGAATAATGTGAAACTCATTGGTTTTGAGTTCTATGGTTTGAGAGCAGACTTTGATGCCAATAGAGCTGCAGTTACAGTATTTCCAGCTTTGAGAGAATTCAGAATATATGATATGTCTAGTCTGGTTGAATGGATGGAACCTGAGCATCCGGCACCTTCATCAATCACGGCTTTCCCTTTGCTACAAGAATTCAGTGTTGCATTATGTCCTGAATTGACTAGTTTACCACTGATGAACGGCCTCACTTCTCGTCAAAGATGAAGTATTATAGGCTGCGAAAAGTTGACTTACCTGCCAGACAAGCTGGTAGAAAGTATGGAGTCTCTTAAGTTTTTCTGTATATTTTTGTGTCCTAATCTAGTTTCTATTCCAGATTTCTATGGCTTGCGATCTTTACATACTCTTGAGATAATTAGTTGTTGGAGGCTGAGTACTTTACCCAAGGGGCTTGAGGAGTGCTCATCTCTCTTGTTTGTGGACATTAATACCTGCCGTTCCCTAAATCCAGAAAGTCTGAAATGTTTAACTAGTCTTAACCTTAGAGTTCTGAATTTAGGTGGCTTCTCATATGAACTTAAGGATTTCCCCTGGCCTTCTACCAGTTCAAATACTGATACTTCTGATTCAGTTTCTGGCCTTAGTACTTTGGACCACCATTTTGCCTCTGTTGTGTCTCTTAAATTATATGGATGGCCAAGACTTATTTCTCTTCCTAAACAAATTCAATATCTTTCTTCCTTGAGGACTTTGAGAATACATCAGTTTGACGGATTGATAGAACTTCCAAATTGGATTGGTAACCTCACACGCCTTGAACGTCTGGACATTTCTTTTTGTGAATACGTGATGTCTCTGCCCTCGGCTAAAGCAATGCAACGCCTGACCAATCTACGCAAATTGTATATCCGAAAATGTCCTATTCTTGCAGAGAGATTGGCTGATGAAAGCCACAGAGAGCATCACAAGATTGTACATATCCCCGAAGTAGAGATAAAAGATTGAGAAATTCCAATGGACGCTGTAAGTTGCCTCACACTCGGTTCTCTTCTTTCCATCTATGCAAAATTTGTGACCTTTAGCTTATCCTCCTGTCTGCTGTTTGCAGCATTTCTGCTTCTTCTTCTATCTCTGTCAAAGTGTTCATTTTTCTTTGTTTTGTTTCTTTTGCCTGTTGTTCAGGGGGAGAAATGGAGAATTAACAAGATTAGAAGAAACAAGCTGTACCAAGAGACACCACCTTATCCATTTCAAAGGTACTAAGATTGATAACTAGTCTTAGTCTCTCTGAACTTCAACTGGTACTCTAAAGATGAACTGTTTCAGTTTTTGCCTTTTTCGCATTATTGATTCAATATTTCCCCAAGGACTGATGATCTCCTACTTTTAAGCTTTACATCATTTTGTTGACATTCTAATGCTTGAAAACCATGTAATGCATTTGGATGATCATCTGTTTCAATTTTGATGTCATATTCAAGCTGATTAGCAGCCATCGTCTGATAAACACCCTATAGGAAATAATATGGACAATGCATGAGTCTTGTTCATTTACTGCGCCCCCCTCCCCCTCCCCCTCCCCTTTCCAATCGTTCTTTTTGGACGTGTAAAACTTCTGTTGAAGCAAATGAATGCAGTCATCAGCTGATCAAGAACATCATTGAACTTGTTGATTAGCATAACAGGGAACTCTGCTTTCTTTTTCCATTAGTGATTAGCAGCAAAGTTGTCATAACTCTTGCATTTATAAAACCCCCATCAGAAAAATTCCCAATTCTCCTTTTGGAGCAAGGCATCATGCACTAACTTGGAATGCTTCATTTATAAAGAAACGATGAAAAGTATGAAGATTTCAATGGCTTAGAGTTTGAAGATATTCCAAGAGCAACACTTCAGGGTCACTATGTTTTGGAGGAATTCCAGAGCTTCAAAGATCACTTAAAACATACAAGAAGGATGGAGGAAAAAGAGGATGAAGTGGAGCCACCAAAACAGCCCATAAAACAAAGCCAGGGGAGCATAGGAAGAAGCCCAGCACTGGCACTGGCACTGGCACTGGCACAGGCACAGGATATCATCCAGTGAGCACTTGATTTTGGGAGCTGAATATTTGCCTTATTTTGACTTATCTCGGTTTCCTTTCAATTCTAAGTTGTTTTGACTTGATATCTTGATTTCCAAATGATGTAATTAAGTGATTTTCAACCAAATTTTACTTGTTTTGAGTTGCATTAGGTCTATATATAAACTTTAATGAGCTAAACTCAGTAGTTTATATTGTTAGAGCACAGTTGTTTTTTAGCTAACTCTTGTTCTGGGAAAAAACCTTGAGTTAGAAGTGGTCAACTGAGGAACAATCAATCACCTTGAACATGAAGAGGCTGATATAGAACATGAAGAACTAAGGTAGTAAATTAAACACAATTATCCCATGTGAGTCCAAGTCTTCATCCATAATAATACCAGAAAAGCCTTAGAAATTAGAACAAATGAGGTCAAATATGGTTTAAGGAGCTCATCAGCAGCCAGCATAAAGCTCCCATAACTTCTGCCACTACCCAACACTACAACACTTTTATAAATGCCTGTTCTGTTCTGTTCTGTTCTTCAAAAGCTTATATCTATCTAACTAATATTTAAGACTCTAATAATGGCTATGGCGCGCCACTTACATCCAAATATCCAGAAAGGATGGGAACGAGGCATCTTATTTGCATTTCATCTCTAAGTTGTCGCATAAAAGAATGTCCCCAAGAGTATTCGTGGCCTTCGTGAAACCCTGCTCGGCCTCCTGATCCAACACTAGCAATGCAATTGACCTATGAGGATGTCATCTTGAATAACTTCATCTTCAGTCCAACAGACAAGAAGAACTGCTGCACTTGATGCAAAAGAGGAGTTCCTGCCAAGTAAAACAAGTCCACATTAGCTCAATAACTTGAAAAGGATAACTGCAAAAGTACAAATCACAAGGAATCTTGAAACCCAGAAAATAATTACTCCTTGAAAGTCAAGTTCAAGACAAAATAAACAGCAAATCTCCATATTAAAAGCATTTAATCCAGATATACAAATCTAAAATAGCAAGACAACTCTAGAAGTTCCTTTAATATATCAGAACCACTATTAGCCCCACTAAGAGAAAGCAGGACTTCATCAACTACCAAAGCAGTACATGAGAAGAAAACTAACCTCTGAATATATTAGACTTCACAAAGACTAGAAAGGGATGAGGGCCAAGGAATACAATCATTTTAAACTGGGAATACTTGCAACTATCTACTATAGAAATACACACATCAAATAATCCCAAGAAAAAATCAGACCCAGGAGGGAAGGGGGTTTGAGATAACAAGAGAACAAAAAAGATTCTGCTAGCAAATTCCTCGTGTAATATTTAGGCTACAGCCAAATAAAGTATTCCAATAGTCATATTTCACCCCGACTCCTGCTGCAGCACATAGTGTGATACAGAAAGCACATGGGGTATCAAAATGAACTCTCACCAATGGCCATGCAATAACAGCGGGCCTTGTCTAGGTTAGAAAAACCAAAAATAGAACTACAACATATGACTTTAGTACCTGAATATCTGCCTAACCAAGCCAAACCCAATATTTGGAGGACAACTTCCCGACCAAACTCAAAACAAACAAGAGGCCTAAAATTTCACATTTCTATCAACCATAACCAGCATCAACTCAGACATTGCCACTTTGTCGCCCATTAAAATTTCCCCTGCCACGCTTTGGATGACTTTGGCCCCTATCCTTGTGTCTGGGGCCAATATTATTGGACACATCTTCAAAATTTTCAGCTTTGTTATTGTTGTATGGCCCTACTGGCTGGTACTCAAAATGAGCATTTTGCCTGTGTCTTTCCTGGTTCCAATCTGCACGAGACTCACGATTCGTGCTTGGGCGATTATTTTGACTTCTGTTCCTTCTGAAATCTGAAGAAACATGCTGCTTGTTCTGAATTTCTGCATTTGCAGGATGAGTCGATTCATCTGCACCAGCAGAACCTTCACTTGGGGAGTATGGACGCCCTCTAGAAGAAGATTGTTTCTTTTCCTTCCCACGTTGACTCCCTACATTTGGCAACCCTGAGCTTATCTTATTTTCAGATCCAGTTTTATCTGTCTGAGAGTGAGAATGGTCAATCTGACTGCTGTTGTTAACATGTGAATCGTGCACCCGAGGCTGAGATGGAGGATCCTTCTTGACAAATCCACTCACTTCTCCAGTAGAATTCTGATTGACAGAGGTCCTGCTACCTCGAACACTGTTATTTATGACTGTATTTGATTTCGGTTGCCAATGGGATGATGTCCGTTCTTCAAGACTTCTACTTTCCTTAGAAGAAGCAACTCTCCCAGCTTGGTTTAGGCTTGTATCTCCCAGTTGACTGTGACTTCTATCAGCTTCCCGGTAATTTGCATTCTTCTCATGTTCACTCTCTTTTGCTTTGTTTCTTTCACCCCGCAATGGATGTCTTTTTCCTTTACCTGTTACTCCCTGATCTCTTCCATGAGATGAAATCACAGGCGCAGCTGCAGTGGAGTCACTCAAAATATTCCCAGCATCAGAAGTGCAAATATCTCTTGAAACCTTTTGATCTGCTTTTACTGAAGCTAATTCAGGCTTCAAAGATTCATTTTGGCACCCAGATCTCTGAACATTTGTGCTTGGATTGGATGTGGAAGATGATGATACATTCTGCAAACCTTTTACATGCAGAGAATCTGCTGGACCCCTTTGACGCCATGCTCCATGCATTTTTGGCTGCCTGTTATGCCTGGAATCTCCCTCTCGGGACTCTGGGACGGGCACCACATTCCCAGTTGTTGAGCTACTGGGCTGCACATTCCCACTTAGCAACTCAGATTCCACTTTCCCACCAGCCTCATCAGATGTTGACAATCCAACTGAAGATGGATCTGATTGCTGAACACCACCCTGCTGAGCCAACTCTTTGGCTACTGGCTTGGGTACATATCTCTCCATTTCAGCCCTTTTGCTTTTTAGATTACTCTGTGCTTGATTATCACTTCTAGTAGAACTGACCAATTCCTCTACAGGTTTTTGACCCATTTCAGTTGCAGACTCTGGTTTACTCTGTGGCCGGACAGGTGCCCACACAACATTGTCATTGCCGTGATATTTCTCCACAAATCTATTACTACTTTGCTGATTTCTAGGAAACCTACGGGATTGTTGAAGTTTCCGTTGATTACTTATTTTACCATGGGGTCCTTCAGTTTGCAAAGAAGATTGTTGATCAGATGAATCTTCTCCATCACCAGTTCTAACGGCTTCTCCAATTGATACAGAATCCAGACCAGACTGAGGAGCCTTGCAAATGTCATTTTCAGTAGAAACTTCTACAGGGTTGCTTTCATTCGGTACTGTCAATGGTGAAGCAGATACAGATGGTGTGTTATCCAATTTGTGCTTATTTTTACTACTCCGGTTATTTTTCCTTCTATGTTGTGCAGATGACTCAACAACAATGTTAGAGATATTGTGCATGCTTGACTCAACACCTGATACTGCCTCAGCTGGAGCAACCACAGCAATGACATCTGCTGCAGTCCCAATAGAATCCTTTGTGACCTTGGTGGTATCAGTTGCAGCAGACTTCTCGCGACTTTCAATCTGTGGTTGAGTATTTTGCTTTGGCTTATGGCTGTTGCGCTTGTGCCTAGATGCACCAGCTTCACTCACATGACTAGCTTTAAAATCAAGGTCACTATCATTGTGTCTCTCCTTTTTTAGGGGTAAAACAATTGCATCTGAAGGAGCAGTCCTAGATGTTTGAGTAGGTAATTCACTGACTGGAACTGCATCTTCACTACCCCACTCAGTGCTCTCACTATCCTGGATAAGAATATCCTTGCTGGAGCCCAAAGCTGAGTTCGGGGACTGAGAATTGATAACTCCTGTTGTGGATTCAACATGTGTTCGTGCCCCTTCTTTCTCATGTTGGGAACCTCCAGCAGGCAGAGCCTTTTCAGCCGTCATACTTGAAGCATTGACTCCTTGGGTACGCCGATTCAACTCCTCCAGCTTAGCAAGAGCCTTTGCCTTTTGTTCTCGTATTCGCTCTTCCTCTTCCTTCTGCAGTTGTAGGGCCCGTTGCTTTGCCAACTCTCTCATCTTAGCACGCTAATCAACATACAAAACAAGCCAATTAACTACTTTAGAGAGATGGCAAGAAATTATGTATAACCCATGACCAAGATAACTATGATAAATAACCTGTGCTTGACTATCCATAGAGTCAAGTTCTTCAGTCAAAGATTCCCCTTCGCTCTTCCCTAAAGAATTGTCCAGAGGGGTAATGCTAGGATTGATTCTGCTTTGTTGAACATTAGGAGACACAACACTAGCTGCATGGGCGTTGAAAGCCTCAGCAGGAACGGGTTTCTTCTGCCACCCATCAACATCTGGGCTGTTGAATCTTCGTTTAACATTATCATTATTTTTACTCCGCACCCCGTCATGTGGTCTCCTGCGAAATTGAAGGATATTAGTAGAAACGTTTATGTGGCTAACAAAAAAGAAAAAAATTTTCACAAACCTTGGAGCAGATGCCAGCTGAGATGTTTTATCCCCTAATGAAACGCTTATGTCATGGGCACCAACACCAGTAACTCCTGAAATAGACTTTTATTAGATAAAATGCCACTATCAGCTTGCAAAAGGTATACACCAATATTAGCATTAACAGCCACAGGTCCTACCTTTTTGTGCCTCCCACTGGGAGCCATGCATGCCATCAGAAGCACGTACTTTCTCATTCAAACCTTCAATTTTCTGCATTAAAGTGGAATCTCTTGCAGTACTCGCCAGAACTCTTCCACTAGCTGAAGATGGTTGTACCATTCCTTGAGAAGAAGGTTCTGATTTCCTTATCTGACTATCTTCAACTGTCAAATCACCTCCACTTTCAAATGATTTCACTTGTATGGTATCTGGGTTATGTCGGTCATCAAAGGTGCACCTAGAAGAGTTTCCAACCTGGGTGTTACTGGGATACATTTCATCTTCACTATTATGGTCAGCACCCCACTCATTCTTCTGAAATGATAATCCAGGCTGGCCTCTTTTCTTAGGATGACTGGAACTGGATGTTGGAATGTGTTCCCTACTCTCTCCTCGCTCGTGGTTTTGCTTCAAAAGAACTTTATACTGTCCAGGTGCATCCTCAGAATGAACAGTTTCAACTTGTTCTGGTAATGCTTTACTTGTCGAACCACTCATGGCAGTCCTGGCCTGAGAATTGCCTGGGTCAGGAGGATGTGGGGCTGGGTATCTATTATAAACAGATGGGCCACCTGCTGTACCCTTAAATGGAACTTCTCGTTCATTTGAATTACAATAACCCATTGGTGGTCCATAATAGCCTTCATAGGGCATAGGACCATGGTAAAATCCAGGTCTGAATGGCATTCCAGGCCGTACAAAAGCATCAGGTAGCTGAGGCCTGAACATCTCTCCATTGTTTGGCCGGGGACCTCTGGGACCAGCACCTGGTAAAGCAACTGACTGAGAATTTGCCAAAGCTGGAGGTGGGATCTGGGGGCAATAATACGGGAATGGTTCAACAGGAAAGCCTCCGGGTGGAACCGGAGGAACTCCATAAGGTGGACCAGGAGGAGGTCCTCCTCTGTACCAAACACCAGGTGGAGCATTCATAGGAGGGCCACGCCATGCATCGAATGGGGGAGGAGGTATATTAGCATTGTGATATTTCTGGGGCTCTCCGTGCCACTTATCCATGCTAGGCTGGATCCCTTCAGCATTTTGGGAACCCTCTCTCTTCCATGCGTTCACAGTTCCAGTGTTGACATCTGCACCAGCAAAAATAAGATATCAAATTTAAATTCAGAGTTCACACGGCAATAGTGTCAGTGTTGGAGATAACTTTAAGAGCGATTTCACTTGTACAGACCAGCTTGAGATGTTTCAACCCACTCCTTTTTCTCAGCAACTCCCCCAGAAGCTGAACTAGGGCGACTATAAGAGCCTTGATCTGTAGGAGATTGACAAACAAGTAGCCAAAGAAGCATCATAAATCATCACAAAAGTAACTAAAACTGCTGCATAGGCATAGGGGAACTTCACCTTGCTATAACGGAACATACAAAAATAAAAATTGAAGACTACAGTACAACAGGAAAAGCAATTAAATACAAGGTGATATATCATTGTTCTCATGAACACAATTACAGTCCATTAAGACTCAAAACAGAAGGCTAATTCTATCATGTTCACTAGTAAAGGTTTTGTATGAGTTCGAAAAAGAACAAGATGAAACCAAAATAGAAAGCAGAAATACTGATATTAAAAGGACTTAAGTCACATGGAGTCTCAAATTAATACATTCTAAGCAATATATTCTAGCTCCAATTACTTCATTATCTCAAAAACCTTTCACTGAACTATTGCTTACAACCAGTATAAATATTACTAGGCTTTCGATTAACTTGAGCACATTATACACTTGATGTTTATTTCTTGGTTCTGTTGGTTCATGCAACAGTGAGGTGCTCTCTCTTCATCTTCCATAGTTTCTGTCATATCTTGGTGCCGTAGAAGAAACCAAACAACATGAAGGTGGCTAAAACTAAGGAATAAATAGCAAAACAGATAGTACATCCCCAACTCATATAATTTCAATGACAATATAAAGACCTTTTCAAATGACTATAAGCTGTAACAATAAACACAAGACAGACAAGATCTGTGCAATCAATCTACAAACAAAAAGAAGTCCTAAAAAGAAAAGATAATCACCTCGTGACTCAGAATTCCTTGCAGAGTTCTCTTTACTTGAACTAAGGGTTGGAAAATCCCCAGCTGTTAGAGAAAATCTCTCATTCTCAGAGATCCCCACCTGAAGAAGAGAAATAAAATTCATACTGACAAATTCACTGAAGCCACAGAATAGTTTATACGGAAGCACCCATCCCCAACGCGGGTGGGGGGGGTTGTGTTGGAGAACAAGGAAAACTATAGACCAGAGTCTCAATGGTAAATTATTTTAACCAGGCTCATTTACCTGACAAATTACCCTCCTGGAGAGTATCAATGCAAAATAAAAGACTGAAAATTTTACTATACACCAATTAAACCATACCACTTTTTCGGCAGATCCAACTGGACCTCGTGCCACTGGTTCTGACACAGATTCAGCAAACCGTGAGAGCTGTGAGCTATTCGGTCTCGTTTCTGCACTGTGGGGACGCAACGATGTCGATGATGTTTGATTTGATGCTGATGTTCCAGAAGCGGACGAAGGCCTAGAGCTCAAACCCCATGCATTACCACTGCGTTCATGTGTTCTCTCACTACCAGCAGTCGATGGTCGACTGCCACTTCCACCAGATGAAGGACGCCCACTAAGGTGACTTGGTGAACTTCCACTGCCATCGGCATTTGGAGATAACGTTGAGGAACCCCAAGGATTAGAAGCAGACGATGACGATCGGCTTCCCCAACCAACACTTCCCCTACCAAGAAAGATGAATACCTCAATCAGTTGCATGGAATCATGCTGCCAAAAAAGAAAAAAACTGAAAATGTAGAAAAGCAGTAACGCAGTTTACAACGCAAGCTGACATATTTGGTTGGAGAGATAAGGCTCCATACTTACTTGGGAACAATCTCCACATTTGGATCTAGGCCATGATGCTCTAACCTAGAGACATTATTAAATGCGCAAACTTCAGAAAGTAACCCAAGCAAACCAACAAATGAAAGAAAGCATCGCAACAGAAAGTACCTCTGGCTGGGCAAGTTCAAAGGTTTTGGAACAGCTACTTTCCCTAAAACAGTCATCCCAGTTCTTCTTGCAGATGCCCATCTAGAATTATTAGGAAATACAGCAAAATTATTCAAAAATAAATTATGAAGATAAGACAATGCTATAGGAAACATGAGCATTTTAAAATTTTTAAGACCCAAATACAAAAATTTTGCAATAGCAAGAACACTGGAAAGGAAAACAACCGAGCAAAAGCAACACTCAATGAACAAAGTCAAGCAATCCGGCATGGGAATGGAGGTTGGGGGGCTTGGGGTCCAATTCCATCTTAGTAGGAGAAACAAATATGGTGATAAGGGGGATAGAATTGGAAACAGCATAAATAATACTCATTGAACTGTGTTAAAGAGCTTATATTATGAGAAAACTCCATCCCCCTCAAATTGATCAAGTATATTACGATTTTCAGGGAATAATTCATTTCGGAGAAAAACAACATACAAGGTGAAAAGGCTCTTGGTTAATATTACTTTTGACGCATTTCTAGACTGTTATGAACCATCTTACTTGGACAAATAAACAGATAATGGTAAAGATAAATAGAGCAGCCATATATTCCAATTTGACAAAAGTTTATATCTGAGCATAGACCAATCACACCAGTTTATTCTCGGAACTAACCAGTACTTTTGAAACAATTCCTAAGATTTTCTCTAGAGACCCTACAATCCCATGGAACTGGAGTTCTTCCAAGATACCACCCTCTTATCAGTATTTACACTTTCTTGTGCCTCTTATTGACAGATAAATCCCAAATTTAAAGGGCTCTTCTCAAAGCAGGGAATGCACAAATATTGTCATACATACATTATTGACAGAGAAATGAAAAAGGAAAGGTTGCTGAAAGAAAGGATAATTCGCTACCTTCGCTCTCCTGCCAAAATATTTGACGTCATCTTCCAAATAGCATCCCAAGGTCATCCAAACAACTCTTACGGTCTGGCAGTAAGAAGCACTATTTGATCAGCACCCTATGCATTAGAACAAACTTCTGCATTTCTCATAAACTAGGCTCCATTTTTTGTGTATAGTGACAAAAATTTCCTAAGTGGTGAATTAAACAACACATTTACATGGTAAATTTCAAAATGTATGCTGTCTAAAGGACCAATATCATGTGCTTGGAAGATGAAGTAGCCTGTAATTTCTAGCTTTAGTATAAAAGATTACGTCATCCTTCATTACACTCTTAACATGTATAAATCTAAGAGGAAAAATTAAAGAACAACTAGGAAGGCGGAATAGTTTCAAGAAGGCAAGACATGTTTCAAATCATCAAACTGGATTAAGATTTTAGCAAATTGTAACCTTTCATGGTCCAAAAAGCTAACAAAAGCTCATGTCTCTATTGATTGAAAACCTCCAAGAAAGAACTATATTAGTACGTAGATGAATGAGTACAAAAGTCATTACGAGTATCCAACATCAAACAGACTCGAATTAACTTAGTCTCTAGAGAAATCATTCGATTCCATTCAAAAAAACCCAAAATCTTAATTAGTAACACACAACTCAAAACCAAAAGCAAGAGCCTGGAAGGAAGAAGAGCCTATCCTAATGCAGCGAACTCTCTCAGATATACTGATCCCCTGAGGCTCAAGAATACTAATAATAACACCCATATACCAAAATGCCTAAAATTCCATCGTCCCTCGACTTTCCAGTAACTCAAAATGAAGACAATTAAACACCCTTTCTCATACTCCTCTCAAAACCCTAATTTTTAATATGGTAAACAAAGCGTCATCAAAATGACCCACATCCGAACCAACAAAAAGATGATAACTTTGTCCTTATTAACACCATGGAATTCAAAGAAATAGACTCCGAAATATCAGAGTAGAGCCTCAAGAACTGGGTTTTCCATTATTTCTCACTACATATTCCGATTCTTATACCAAAAAAAAAAAAACCTAACTGCGCACTAAACCATTGAGAGAACAACACAAAAGAAATGTAAATTACACACCCAATCCCAATGTAACCTAAAATTAGTCTCACGCCTTACCGGAGACAGAGGGAATAACGTAACTGGTTGGATCTTCTGGAAGCGCCGATCTAGACAATTTTTTTTTTTTTCAATATCTCAATATAACTAGATATAAAGAGAGAGAGAATTTAATATAGGATACTATCTATATCTATATTCGGAAATATATAGAGATAGAGGGAAAGAGGGAAGACAAAAGATGACGATTTTGTTCCTTTGCGTGAAGACGATGACGAGAAGGGATCGGAGAGAGTCGGGGGATGAGGGGCACCGGGAGGGAAAGGGCAGGGGTGTTCGGGTTTGGGTGAGTTCAAGTTCAACTCGAAGTGTCGAACCCCTGACTCAATTCAACTATTTGTTGCACAATTTTTTTTTTTTTTAAAGAAAAAATAAAGTTTTATCCTAAGGGTTTTATTTATTTATTTTTTTTTTGACAATCAAGGTTTTAATTCATACTAATTAATTAACTTTATTTTTTTAATATTCCAAATGTAATTCTTTTTAGTTCAAACAAATGTAATATTTTTAATAATAAAATTTCTGCTGAAAATAAATTGTAATACAAACTATTAAAATATTGTAATATTAATTCTAAAAATAAATTGTAGAAAAAAATATTATAAAAAGCATTGCAATGAATACTATTTATAATTTTATAGATAATTTAAAGTATAAAGAATAGTATTATTATAATTTAACACTATAATATCTATTTTAATAGATAAAAATGTGGATATTGTGCTTTTTCTTAATTTGTTTGAACTTTTCCAAATTTTTACATTAGGCTCAAAAGGAAATTTTATCCGTAATTTTCCTTGGATCAAATTTTTATTCAAAACAAAAATTAAAAAGAAGTATAATAAAAATTATAGTTCAAATTCGTAAAAAGAGATAAATGAAAGTGCACCGTTATTTATTATATTCTCTATTTGTAAAAGTAATAAAAAAAAGTAACAGTTAGATATAAGAATGATATAAGAATAATCGTATGTTTATAATTATGACTTATTTAATTCAATAATTATGTAAATTTTTATTAATAATATTTGCACCGATCTAAACCCCTCACTCAATTCAACCCCATTCTCTCTCAGCCCCTCACTGGAAGAAGTCTCTCTCTCTCTCTCTCTCTCTCTCTCTCTCTCTCTCTCTCAGCCCTCATTATGGTTTACAAAAGGATTATAGTATAGATATTTAATGTGAAACAAAAATGATTTCAAAGATTTTTTCAAGAATCAAAACATGAACCTGTCCTGATTTTTGCTAAAAGCCACCAACCTATTCACGGGCTTGTAGTGAGCTTAGCTCCTCACTTTTAACCCATACCCTTCTCCAAAGTTTTTAACTTTTTTGCAAAACAAGAACATTATATCCATGCTTTGAAATAACATTTTCATGTACAAACTTTCTTAGGGCTCTATAATTGAATGCTTCTGCTTCTTCTTCTTCTTCTGTCTATGGAAACTAGATGTTAAGAATTCGCAGATTCGAACCATGCAGCAAAGCTTAGTGACAGCTTGCTTGTTACCATTCCCATCTTCTCTTTATAGTGTCATACTCCAGTTTTTTTGCAGTATGCCAGTTATCTTCAGCTCCGGAAGCTCTTTGGAACTGTTGCATTGGTAAAGTACTCGTCTCTGACTGTCTTGGCCGAGCAAAATCTCACCTTCAATACATGCAACAATTAGTATTCGACTTCAGAATATATATATGTATATATAAGCTTCTTATATAAATGGAGAGAATTGGCAAACAGATTTGAGTCTTTTGAAGTCACATGCAGCAGAATCATGAGATATCTTATTCAAAGTTTGTTGGTCGAGGAAGAAACATGATACAAGCAAATAGAAAAGCAAAAAAAGGACTGATAATCTGTGCTAGTCTTATATTCTTGCAACAATGTCTATGAGCCCCAAATTCAAAAGATGCCAAGAATGAATGAATTGGGTTTGGATGACCCATAAAGGATGAGATTCCAAAAGAACTGCTTGCAATTTTTTGACCAAAAGAAAAGCCAAAAAAGGTTACTACATGTATGACAAATCCAGATGATAGCAGGAGTTAAAACGAAACCAAGAAAAGACAATTCAGATTCGTGAAATTTGGATTAAGCTTAAACATTTTCACAACCAATTTGCAGGACTAGTATACAGAATAGTCCATTGCATCATGCTAATCAGTGATTAGATTTTTCAGAGTTACTAATACAAAATAAATAGAATTGCAGACAAAAATGATCACTCATGTGCAGCAAAAAATTCTTACCAATGAAGCATACGATTTTAACAAGGGCTTGACTAGCTGCCAAATTGGCTTAAATATGAAAGGAGCATCCACGAAGAGCACTTGGCCTAACCGCTTTGGATAGTAATAGTAGAATACATCAAACTGCCATAGAAGAATAAAATCAAAGTGTTGTCAAGTCAACTGCAACCTCAAGTAACTGATAATATGATCTTAATTAACATAATAGAGGGTAAAGAGTGAGAAGCAGTAAGAAATAATTTACGATTACCACAAATGTTATGAAGTTAAGATCTGCATTTTCTGTGCCAAACCTTCGGAGGTCAATTATTGCAAGTATCTGATTCTTCCCGGGTGGAAGCATACCTACAGCCTTCTCGATGAGATATACACACAACTTCTTGTCTTCGATCGATTCATACTTCTGCATGAATACAATCAACGTTCTCTCTTGAGATAAGATAAAATGAGAAAAGCTTGAAATATTCAAGTAGACTGAAAATCTAGTAGGTCGAAGTATAAAGGAGAGATATCGTACAGATGCGGAAATCATTTGCCAATCTCAATCAATCATGAAAGATTCATACAAAGAAAAGGAACTTTTGTGACAATTACAGACCTTAATTTGGGCCAAGAATTCTAATCATCATCTCATTTGCATACTTCTATGTGTCTGTGTGTTTGTGAAGGTGGCTGTAACCTTACTCTAGCTGCTCATAAGGATCTTGCTTGGGTAAAACATCAAACTAACAACTCCTCTAATATGCTGGAGAACTATGAAAAAGAGAAGTCCAAAATCATTTCCATAACAACTACTTGTTACATCACCAATTTCAAATTACACATTCTCATAACAACTACCTGTAGGAGTCCTCTAAAATACTTCTTTTGGTATCAATTCTTAAAGAAGGGTAGGAGAGTTATCAACTATACTCATTTGTACGTCGCCAGGTTTCTGCTACTTCACTCTCTTTGTGCTTCATGCTACTACGGAAGTCTGAACTTCTAACTTTTGCAACTTGAGCACTGTAGCACCTAGAGCTGGTTCATCTAGAGGAAGCTACCTCTACTTAAAGAGATTCTAGGATCTTTTATTCATAAGTGTGATAAGCAAATATCTTCAAGGAAACTGTACATCCTTCCTTTCCCATATTTAGTTAGGTAAACAATTAGTCCTTTTCCAGACAAGAAAAGTTAAATAGTAAATAAGTTTAGTGCATAATCTTGGTTTTCCATAAAAATGCCAATAAAAATAGGAAGAGAAGTGCAAATATTAAAAGATAGCTTATTCATTCTTAAGACTTACTCCAGGGATATGCTTGGATACATCGACTATCAGGACCGGTCTATTATAGGCATCAAGTTGGTCATGGACATAGGATTTGCCACTTTTTGCAACTGATCTAACCGTCTCTTCTGACAATTCTGATACACCGAATTCATGACGCCATTTCTGTTAAGGTGGAAGATATATTTGAAGTACACAATACATATAAACATATGGGTATACATTGTTCGGATGACAGAAATAAAAATGTTGAAAGTGACGCTCAACATTCTGAGGA
This sequence comes from Catharanthus roseus, assembly GCA_028651295.1. Taxonomy (NCBI): domain Eukaryota; kingdom Viridiplantae; phylum Streptophyta; class Magnoliopsida; order Gentianales; family Apocynaceae; genus Catharanthus; species Catharanthus roseus. The sequence goes on from JAPQWS010000069.1 coordinate 1,778,445, forward strand.
AGTACAGCAAAGTAAATAGAAAAGACATTAAACCAAGCTCAACTTTTTTTCTTATGTAAAATGTCTAAGTGAGAAGAAGAAATGACGCAGCACTCTGGTTCCGATCTCTTTCATACACACAATGTAAAAGGGGTAATTAGAATGAAACATGCTAGATTAGAATGATCCCTCATCTACAATGGGCTGTAGACTGATATCATCGTTAAATATTTAAACCATGATAAATAACACCCTTTTCAGGATATATATATATATATATATATATAATAAGTAATTGAAGGTACTTGGAGGATGTAATTACTATGGCCTTTTCCAATTTGGAGATTGTATCACCAACAGAAAACTTTCGATCCTTCAAAAACCAGAGAATCATATCTTCATCATCTCTTCCATTTTTGCCCACCGGCAGACGACTATAATCTTTTGCAAGCTTCTCTTTCACTTCCAACACTAGCTGCAGCATAAAAAACATCACAAGCCATGAGTTTGGGAAATTTTTTTCTGATGGCAGCAAGAGAGAGAGAGAGAGAGAGAGAGAGAGAGAGAGAGAGACTTTATCATATAGAAAACGAAAGGAAATCAACAACCTACAAAAATGTTTTTTTTCTCATACCTGTGCAGTATTCTTTTCCTTCTCGGGTTGTTCTTTCTTTACTAGTTCAACAACCAAAATTTTATCTGATTACTCATCCATCCAGACAATTGAATGAATGCTGCCCAAACAGCACATTCAACATTGATACCATTCCATTGAAATAAATGTTTTTCTTCCTCTTTTGTTTTTCGGTTTTTAAATTCTGTAGCTAATTACAAATTAATTTCTACCTTATTATATTCTTTATTTCATATAAGCACTTCCCAAAACTCCGAAGATTTGGCTTAATGTGAGATTACATAAAAAGAAAAGAATGATTTTGGCTTAATTGTGAGAAACAAATATGTAAAGTTTTTGGTGGTCAATAAAATGCAAAAAGACAGTTTAGGGTGAATAATTTATAAAGAAAAGGAAGAATAACTGATTCGATTAAATATCTGGAAGTGACATGGACGAGGTACTTCTGATAAAGCTAAGATGTTTCAACTGTTTCATGGAACCACAAACAAGAGATGCTAAATACATAAGAATCTCTAATTGAGCATCCTGGATCAGGATTTCCATTCATTTTTTTCCAGTTTATTTCTTAATTATTTCAATGCATAGCATAGGTAAAATCTATTTAAAAAAAACTACTCTAGTGACACACAAAAGTGAAATAAAACCCCTATTAACAAGTTGGTTGAAATTACAAACATCCAGAAGTATGCTTTTCTGGTTGCTAATTAAAGCAGTAAATTGTCAAAATTGAAAAAAAAAGGTACAAGAACTGAATATGGTTGTTCTAATTCCTTAACCATATTATATGTTAAGAAGTAAACTGGAAGTGGCAAATTTCCAAAGAGATATGATTACCACAAGTTACCATATTAATACTCTTTTTCTGGAATTCACGGTATTTGTGTTCCAAATATGGAACTTCAACAATTGATGCAAGCATTGCAAAGTTACTGCTAAATCTGATTCCGCTAAACTCTATGTACAGATTCAATGCTTCTTTTATCTTTAAAGCATTAAAAAAAACGAAATGCCCGGAAGCATTTAAAACCTTTAATCTTTTCTTCTATATACGAATCAAAGCAAATAATCTATAATTCTTGCCCTTCTTTCAATCTCCCATATCCGAGAGAAGAAAAGAAAAAGAAACCCACAACAGAAATGCAGGAGAACTAATTAGTCTTGCTGCAATTGTAAAGCAAACGAGCAAGAAACTAGTACCAACGGAAGGATTAGCACATTGTAGAACAAGGGTATCACAAAATAACCAAGAAAAGTAACTATGTTCGGGTCTTTGCAGCAATAGTTCAAATACCTTGTGGGCATCAACTGGAACAGAGCTGCAATTACGTATAAATAGCCTTCCAGTTCCAACAGATTTCCAAGAAAAAATTGGAGCGGCGAAGTTGAAATGAGGAGTCGAAGAAGGCCGCAGGCGAAGGTGAAACGCCATTTTCCACAAAGATTTTTTCTTGACTGAATAATTGTGATGCTAAGAGGAATATCAGCTTTATGTGTCCATATGAAGAAGTTCCCTTCCCTCTGCGTGTGATGATGACGAAGAAATAGACGAGGCCTGGCTGGGCTGAGCTGAGAGAGTTTCGTGTACGTTATTTTCTGTTGGCACGTGCTCTTACTCTACTTCTAACTTTTTCTGCTCTAAGGTCCATATACAGTACCTATGTCTAAGTGGAGTATGTAAATCATAGTGATCCAGAGACTCTTTATATTAGAGTTCAGATCTTTGTGCGCACAAAGAACCAATCTTTTTCATATTACCGCTATAAAAATTTAAATCATGGTCTTTATTATCAATTCTATAATCTCAAAATTAACTGACATAATTTTTTTTTCTTTGGAAAAATGGTCCTTGAGTGGAGCGTTAAAAAACAATTTTACCTTCCTAAATATCTAAATTACTATTTCATATAATATAAATTATGATTTATTACAAAATAATTTCTTAAAGTTTGATATAAAATTATTTTAGTCTATAACTTTATTTATGAATATAGTTTATTACAAAATACTTACATAATATTTGTGGTTTATATTCTTTAAAGATTTATTTAAATTTAAAAGTTTGATTATTTAAAGAAAATTAGTAAGGTCATTTTAAATTTAAGTTAATGCAAAAATAAAATATTTGAAAGTAAAATATTAAACTATTAGACGAAATGAGAAATCAGTTACAAATTCTAACCGTTTATTTATTTTTATAAAATAAAATACTTTTTGTTTTGAGTTAAATAATCATTTTAAGGAATATAGTTTTAAGGAATATAGACTATAAAATTATTATTACTAAATACTTTATATATTCTTTTAAGACTAATTATTTAACTTTAAAAAACTTAACTTTTAAGAAAAACAAGGCAACTTTTAAATTAATAGCATTTACTATAAAGAAAAAATTATATTTTTCATTTATTATTGTAATGCTTTACTTCGGAGCATTTATATTTTCATTGAACTTAAATTAAAATAATCATGCTAACTTTTCTTAAATAATCAATTTTTTAAACTTAAATAATAAATTCTTAAAAAACATAAATTACAAAGGTATTATTAGAAATTTATTAAAGTATTATGTAATAAACTATAATTATATATTAAGCTATGGACTAAAATAATTTTACATCGAACTTTAGGGGTTCTTTTGAAACAAAGTATAACTTACATAAAAGGGTATTTTTGACATTTTATATATTTCATGAGGTAAACTGCCTATTTTTCAATTTCGGGAGAAAAGTGCCTCTACGTCCCTCCCACTTAAGGGATATTTTGCAATTAATGTTCAATGTTATTCTACCATTATGATGTGTAAAAAACAGGAGTAATAAATACGACTATTTCTATTAAACCTTCCATCTTTATTAGTTATCACTTTATGAATATCACATTATTTAAAAAAATACAAAATTTTAAATATTTTTGCATTATATGGTCTAGAATGCCCTTCAAACTTTTCTTTCTCCTCGTTATTATTTTTACAAGTTTATAAAAGTAAAAGGTGTTGAAATTTGTTTTTAATTGAAGGATATATTAGAAAAATTCATAATATAATAATTAAAAATATATATAAATTAGTAAAATTTGACAAATAAAAATGAAAACGGAGCATGTAATATACAACTACTAAAAAAATTATATGCAATTATTTTGTAATGTTAATGTTTTAATTGTTAAATATTGTTTAGTTGATTTTATGTTTTATGTTATAATTAAATGAGTTGTTTTTATTATGTTAAAATTGTTAATGTTTACATTAACTATATGTATTTATCACATTTTTAATTGTTAATTATTTTACATTAACACTATGATTAATTAATTTTAATTAAATACTAGCATGTCAAAAAATTGAAAATTACTAGTAAAAAAATAAAAAAAATTTAAAACTTTTAGAAATGTATTAATTAATAATATTAATAAGATAAATAAAAATTTTAAATAATAAAAAAATTAGACTACGAGTAATTAAAATTTGTTATAAATTTTTTATTTTAAAAAATTTAACAATTAAATACTCATTAGCCTTTTAGTTAACTTTTTTGAAAAGCTCGTTCTTATTATTTACCTTCATTTATTTCTTTAATACCATGTGAACGAGTTACTCAATATCCAGAATACATAACTGATTAATATACATTAAATCTACATCTTCAAAGTTTGACTCTTGATCGGGTTTACGACCCTGGCCTAGGCATTTCATGGCACCATTACATTCTTTTGTTCCAATGCAATAAATCACAGGAGTTGGAACTCTACTTGTTGATAAAATTTTAGGCTTTTAGCCACTCTAGATATATCATCTGCTTGATCATTTGTCTCAAAGAAGCTCCAAGAAGAGGCTAGCTTTAGGATGGAGGCCAGCATCTTTAAGATCCATTCCCATTTGATCAACACCATAGATTTTTCTAGGAAAGTTTGAAACTAGTCTATAGTTTCCAACTCCAGGCATGGCTAATGAATCAATGTACCTAAAAATTGCCTGGATCTTGTCTGTGCTCAAGAAGCTTTGTTCTTTCCTCTCCCCATTCGGAAACCGTATCAAAATCTGCAAATTTTCAGACCATATTAGTTGCTGAATGAAACCCACTTCTTAATTTTTCCAAAAACATCATTTGAATCAACGAATGATAACCTGTGTTATTTGTGCATTTCCTTTTCCACTAGCATTCTCTCTGTGCTGAACTTCTCCAGTTCTTGTAGTCTCTTCCAGTTTCTTTAGACAACCCTGTTTGATTTTCTTCAGATTAGATTCAATTTATTTCTGTGTATCCCTTCTTACGTGAATGACTCGAGGGATCTATACAACATAGAAAGTGATAAATCTATGAAATATGCCATGAAGTTTCTTAATTTTTACCTGTTGTTTAGCGTTTCCTTTGCCACTAGCATTCTCTCTGTGCTGAGCTTCTCCAGTTCTTGTAGTCTCTTCCAGTTTCTTTAGAGAACCCTGTTTGATTTTCTTCAGATTAGATTCAGTTTATTTCTGTGTATCCCTTCTTACGTGAATGACTCGAGGGATCTATACAACATAGAAAGTGATAAATCTATGAAATATGCCATGAAGTTTCTTAATTTTTACCTGTTTTAGTTTAGCGTTTCCTTTGCCACTACTAGCATTGCCTATATTTAGAACCGCTGGTGCTGTAATTTTTGGAACTTGTTGTTCTGAAGTTGAAGTCTTCTGCTTTTCTTTCTCCTGTGAAAATTTTTTTTGCAAAACTTGTTCATTAGATTAATGAGAGTTTGAAGTTGAAGTATGACAAAACTTGGAAGTTAAATTGAACCTGATCTATCCTAAGAGCTGCAAAATAGGCTAAATCTTGTTCTTCGCGTAGTCTACGGTCTGCTCTTCTCTTCTCTTCTTCCTTGGCTCTTCCACTGCCAAATGCCAATCCTTGCTCTTCCATTGTCCTTTGCAGTATTTCCACCAATTCAGCAGGTGAGACTGGACCTTCCAACTATATAAAACAAAGTTAAAGATTTTTCACAAATCAAACACAGTAGTATGAATCAGCATTTTTCTTGATGTCATTTTGTAGCAGAAAACTTCAACAAATGAGGCTGATTTCATTGTATCATCAAGAATTTGAATTTATAGCATCATTGTACAATAACCCTTTTAACATTTTAAGGTTATGTTATGGTTAATGTGGAATCAGAAACAATTTACAGTATATGATCAGCCATATAACTCAAGAAAATTTTAGACTGCAGCAGATGGAGCAAATAGGCTCTGTCCAAAAGTGAATGAACACTAGATAGGCCTAATCTCTGAAGTATGGTGATAATTGAACATAAAAGTGAAAATTTAGAAGTAAATTATAAACAAAATCACCAATATTTCAATCTAAAATTTTCTACTCACTTGTTGCAGAACTGCCATATTATCACCAGAAGCTGGTGCCACAACTGCACAGAATGGAAAACTGGAGGCCCTTAAAGTATAAGCCAAATGGAGACCTTCTCCTCTATTAGCAAGTGCAGCCCAGGATATAAAATTTGCATCAAGAAACTGAATCACAACTTCAGAACACAAAGTTTCTCTACAGAAACCGGGCGTAAATGGATGCTCAGGCGAGTGAAGATACAAGAAAATGAACTTTTTTTCATCCTGAGCCATTTTTAAAGCATCCATGAATCGACAGGCATAGAAAAAGGGATGGGTTGTACCAAATTGCTGCTCAAAATTGGTCAAAAAAGCCCATTCCTCTTGAGGAAACGAATCGGGCTGTTGCGAAAATTGTGGAAAATAATTATACGGATCGTTAAGAGGAAACTCTGACTGGTATTGAAATGGGAAATTTGTGGGCTGAAGTTGATGATTATGATGATGGTTTCTTCTTCCTCCGATTCCCATTAAGTCCATTCCTTGACCCATAACCCTTGAAAAACCTCCAAAAATGCTTCGAGGGAGGCTTACCATTCTTCGAACAACTCCATTACCGGCTTCTTCAGCTGCAGATCTTGATGAGTTTCCCCTCATTGACATTGTTTTATCAGAAAATGCTTTGCTGATGATTTCTAATGGGAAAGAAGGGTGAAAGAATCAGCCATGGAAATGTGTTTTGTCAAAGATTTCTGCAGTCACTGTTCACAATGGAATCTAATCTCTGTCTTCTAATTCAGCATCTTTCTTAACTTTAATCAAAAGTAGAACATGAATTATTGTACAAGATTGTTCTGTCTGCTGCAAACTTTTCTTTGTGTGTTCATCTTCTACATAGTTCAGAGAAAGATGCCTTGCCTTGATTACCCCCCAGATACCATATGAAATTCTCAAGTCCTCTGATTATTTTCCTTTCAAAAAAAGTTTCTGATTTATTTATTTATTTTGAAGATACTTATCCAAATTAAATTTTCATTTGTTACATATTAATTTCTACAATTAACAACTTCGTATCATATAAAAGATAAAATATAAGAAAAATATATAAAAATATATTATAAAATGGATGGAAAAAAAGGGTCTTTAATATGCGATGCATGGGTGCAATTATTGCAAAAAATAAATTACATGCCTAAACTTTATTTTATTTTATTTTTAAACATAAAACTTTTATTTTATTTATTATTCTTTTTAAAAATATACTTTTTTATTCTTGGTAGATTATCATACAAAAAATTTGAAGATCTTGCATTATATAATCTAAGATCTTATATCTATAATTATACATTTTCTCGGTTTGCTTAATTTACAGTTTTATCTCTTTATTTTGTATAAGTTATAAATATATTATAAAAAATAAAAATCGGTGGAGCTATTTTTTTTTTTTTAAAAAAGTTTAGATGGAGCTAAACTGGGTCACTATTTATCTAAACGCGGCCCATTTTAAAATGAGGCCTCATTTATGTATCAACCCAATCCGGTTTCTTTTCAACAATATCTTCTTTTGGGCTCAATTGGGAAGTGCACCCACTTGTCCGGCCCAATTATAGTTCGATATACGAGAATCACCAACTAATTCAAGAAAAATCGAAATCTGTGGCATTAAATTCCTCTTTAGGTGATTCAAATTTGAGACATTTTACTTTGTTATGTTTGCGGTTTAGTAAATTAGTGCCTACAAATATGAAGCAGTGCCATTTCATCTCTATAAATAAAAATATTTCAAAAATTTCCCCTAAGAATACAATAATTTGTGTCATGAATTCATTAAAATGGACAATTTCCAATGCAAAAATGTTTCATAAACGGAAAAGGTACTAATAAAACATTAGAATCTCGAAATCTTTTTTTTTTTTTTGCACTATTTATTATATTTTCTTTTTACAAGATAGATAAAAATAACAACGATAATTTTATTATAAAAAAAAAAAAAAAACCATATGTATAAATGCCCAACCTTGGAGATGTTAAATTAAAATTTCTTAAGAATAAAAAATAAATTGTAAAAGTGCCAAATACGTAGAAGTTCACACATAAATAACCCAAATTTTAACAATTATAATTTTTTATATAATTAAAATTTCGAGAGTCCAAGCATTAATTTTCTAAAATTTACTTAGAAATTTATTAGTATTATAAATTTTTAAGAACTTTTGAACAGAAGTGTGTGGTTCGATGACGTGACTTTCCTTAAATACTTTCACTTAACATGTCAAATATGAAGTTTTTCAGTCTACTTTTCTTGTGCTCTGTTTGGGGCAAATTGAATTTCATATATGGTGAAGTCCAAAAGAAGGGTTCAAATTTAAGTGTATTTGGAATGAAATCTCATGAATCTTCATCAAGAAATCACAAATATAGATGGACTCCAGCTCATTTTATGCATAAATATTTGTCCATTTTGTTAACTAGAAAAAAAAAAAATGTCCTCCTTTTTTCCTTTTCTTTTTTCTAGGCAAATATTTTTAGCATTCCTATCTACTGGTAGGCGAGGAATTTCACTATTTGATACCAAAGATTACTTTTAATTCTGATACATTACTACTCGTCATGATGTAACTTGATCTTATTATAATCCTGTTCCCATTACTTATACTTTTTTTAAAAATAAAAATAAGTATTTATAAAAAAAATTGTTTTAAATAAATTAATCTAGCAATAAGCAATTATAAAAAAAACACCCTCACTATAGCCTTTTAAAAATAGCCTTTTTAGTTTTTTTTTTTTTTAAGTTATAAGCAGTGGAGAACATTTTCAAAACAGTTTATAATTTAAAATAAATTAAAAACTGCTAATTTTAAGTAATAGAGAAGCAATTCATTACAATCATATTAAAATATTAAACGTTTTAAATGATTATTCACTTAAAACATATTGAGATTATCAAAATTAGATTGGTTAAACTTTATAAACATTTCTAATTTACTTTCAAATTATCTTAAAATCAAATTTATAAATGTTAAACATATATTTTTCCTTTTTTAACTAATTAAATTAAGATTTAGACAGAGTTTCATTTCGAAAAGTAATATAAATTTTGAATCCTCCACATTTTTTTTAACTATAAAAAAATAAAAATTTCAAATTCAAAAACCCAATTTTCTTTTCCTTTCCCCACATTGAGTAGTACAATTTCTTCAAATGCATCCAAAATGGCTTGTGTTTATATATGATAGACAATCTCCAAACTAAAAAAAAAATGTCTATAAAGAAAAGAAAACAGCATCTTCCAACTTTAATGTTCCATAAAGATAGAAAGAAAAAAGAATATCACACTTTTTTTTTCCTTTTTTTCTTTAGATGGGTACTTCTCTGCTGCCACATGGATTCTAGTTATATATCTCGGTATCAAAAGACAAAATTCCTCGTCCATAAAGTTTCCATCAGACTGTCCCACGTTCAAATGAATTATGTAAATCATGATGACTCATCAGTTCTGCAGCGTAAGAGGTTAATCCCAGAACCAATTGAGCTGCGTCCATACGAGCCCAATAACTGAAACATCACAATCTTGTTGGTGAAGAAAGAGCAAGAGTTGAGTGAGTTGTGTTTGGGAGAAGTGTAATTTGAGGCAAGCAACAATGTTTTTGGTCAGTTTTTCTTGTGCTTGGTAACAAAGTAGCTTTCATAAAAATTCTCTCATGCCTGCCTGTAAACCATTATTTGTCATATCCAAACTGGTCCATATTCATATATCAATGACCCCTTTTTTTTTCTTTTTTTTTTTTTTTTTTTATGTTTTCTTGATAAAATATTTTAAAGAAAAAATGGAGGGAGGGATGTCATGCTCTTTATGTTAGTTATGTCATGCCTGCTTCACATTTCTCAAGTTGCCAAAATTTCCTTTCTCTTTTGAATTCTTCATGTTTTTCAGAAATTTTGGAGCGGAAAAGAAAATAATTTTCTTTAAAAAAGAATTGGGTTATTAGTAATGAGAGGAAATTGTGTGGAAAATTAAATTAAGTAAATCGTAAGAAAAAATTATTTCTCACAAAAGTATGAGAAAAAAAGAAAATGAAAAGGGTATTTCTTAGCTTCACACTCTTTAAAATTCATGTTCATATTTTGTCTCTAAAATTTATATTCATTTTCCGTCTAAAATTTATGGCACTTTTTCTCTTTAAAAAACTTATTATATATTTCTCTTTTTCTCAAATTTACCACACTTTCTCTCTCTAAAATTCACACAATAGTATCTCTTTAAAATTTATGACACTTTTTCTTTTTAAAAAATTTATTATACTTTTCTCTTTTTCTCAAATTTACCACACTTTCTCTCTCTATATTTGCGCAGACTTTCTCTTTCTAAAATTCACAACACTATCTCTCTCTAAAATTTATGACATTTTCTCTCTCTAAAGTTCATGCTCACTTTCTTTTTTTGAAATTTGTGCTCACTTTCTCTTTCTAGAATTCATGATATTTTCTCTCTCTAAAACTTACAATACTTTCTTTATATAAAAGTAATGCTTACTTTCTCTCTCTATAATTCACAACTCTTTTTTCTTTAAAACCCTCGATACTTTCCCTCGCTCAAAACTTTAGTTCTTAATTCTTATAAAGAATCTTTATCTTCATGCCATATGAGGATATAATGAAAGAATGCCACCTACAAGAATTTAGTGTTATTTTCTTTAATTGTTACCAAAAGTCGAGATTCTTCGCCTTCAAAATTTTTACTTGACTGTCCGACGCTTAGATGGAGGATGTATTGCTGTCTCAATGACCTTGCAAATTGGAGGCCAAATTCTGGTGCGTACAAGAACTATCCCTCACATTGAAGAGGTTAAAATTTGCACACTACTGCTATCAAGATTTAAACTTTAATCCTTATTATCAACTTTAACGTGTTATCTCCCTTAATTAATCCTTCAAATGTAATTACTTGCAAAAAAAGAATGAAAAAGCATGTCTGTCCAAGAATCATCATTTTACCACTTTCACTATTTCATAAGTTTTTTTTTTTAATTTCTTTTTATAATTAATTATTTTCAAATATAAAAAGGGTTGGCAGCCTTTTTTCCCACTTTATCCAAAAGGGCTTCATAAAATATCATTATTATTCAATGGCCATACCTTAGTAAATCAGACCCCTCCATACCATGCTTTAAAAAATTACACATATAATATTCAGAGTCCACTGCTCTTCTTAATTATATTTTTTTTACAAGATTATTGCATGCCATTAACACAAATTTTAAGAAGATAGAATGGGAATTTTCTAATTTTGGGGAGAGAGAATTGATCTCAAATTTAATTTAATTAAATGTGATGTTACAGAGTTTCATTTTAAGATTTTTATTTTAAAAATTTAATTGTTATACAAAGAGATGGTAAATCAAAAATGAAAAATTTAGACACTTATTGATTTTAAAATGATATTCTGTTCATGTTAGGAATAATATTATTTTTGGAAATAAAAAATGAGCTATTTATCGATATAATTCTTAAATTTTATTTTTTTATTATTATAGTCCTTAAACAATATTTAACAATCTAATAAGAATCTTTTATTATCAAATATTTAATTTTTGAAAAAAATATTATACGAGCCACTAATGTGTGAGAATCTGAAGGATAAAATAGGTATTATAAGTTATTTTACAAAAAAAAATACACGTGATGTGCGATTTTAGAACAGAAAATAATTGAACCAAGCCTCAAATGTATTTTATTTGGAGAAAATGACTTATATTGTCCATTTTATTCTTTAGGTTATTCGTTTAAACAGATCATGTAAATTTTTTAATAAAATTTAAGTATTGAATAAAATAATTTTATTCAATATCTATAAATTGTTTAAGAATTGTGATAATAAAATTTTTTTTATTATGTATAACCTAAATTTTATAGACTAAATAAGCTATATTTCCCTCTTGGAAATGAATATATATATATTGTAATTATTTTCTAGGTCTTTGGTGGGAATCTATTCTTTTGCAGCCCAACTTTACAAAAGGGCATGTTTCCACTAAGAAATGTGGGAAATAGTATATAATAATGAGCACAAAATAAATAAATTTTTTAAAAATAAAAATTCAGTCTGCCTCCAATGTGTGTTGTTTTAGTTAGAGTGAGAGTGACACTTTATGGGCCAATATTCCCAAAGAGAGAAATGGAATGGATTGTCTGTTACAGGTATAACGCAGTTGATTTTAAAATTATAAAATCAATAATAAAGGTTAAAGTTTAAATTTTGACATTAATAATGTGAAAATTTTAATATTTTCAATGTGGAGATGCTTCTTGTGCGTATTAGGGTTTGGCTTTTCGTCTATAAGGACACTGATTCATCAAAATTTACATCTATTACTTACTTGAGCATCTGATAGTTTGATAAGACGAGAGATTTCGCCTTCCGTCTATAGGGACACTGAGTCACCAAAATTTACATCCATTACTCACTTGCGCGTCTGATAGTTTGATAAGACGAGAGATTTCGCCTTCTGTCTATAGAGATACTGAGTCACCAAAATTTACATTTATTACTTACTTGCGCGTCTGATAGTTTGATAAGACGAGAGATTTCGTCTTTTGTCTATAGAAACACTGAGCCACCGAAATTTACATCTATTACTTACTCGCGCGTCTGATAGTTTGATAAGACGAGGGATTTCGCTTTCTGGTAACGAGTAATGGAATGGATGGGAAATGTGAGTGGGTTTTTGTAAAAAGAAGAGATTATTAAAGTAATAAATAGAGTCTTCAATTGAAAGTGGTCACCACTAGCACTAAGGCCACCACCACCATATTCATATTCATATTCTTGGCCAAAGGACCCCTCCCTCCCTGCCTCCCTATAAAGACTGCCCTTCTTTTTTAGGGCCCATACCTTACCTTTGTGCTGCTAAACCCAAAATTAGTGCCCTCCCACATGCTCTCATGGGTTTTAAATCCAATCCTTACCAAATTAAATCTCCAAATTTTCATTTTTTTAAGGTGAATTTTGATTGGATTTTAAAAAAAGTAAAAAAAAATTATATTTTTATTTAATTTTCATAAAAAATTAATTATTTGTAAGAGTAGAAAGCCAGAAAATAAAATAATTTTAAAATTTTAAATTCAATCCAAATACACCGTTTCCTTCTTGTGTTAAGACTATATTTGCCATATGATTTTTTTAATGAAAAAAAGATTCCTAGTGTATGATCTTATTTTTATTTTTATAGTAAGATTTATATTTTTAATTATTAAGAATTTCATACGTATGTTTTTGTTTTTAATAATTCTAAACATACATTAATAGTATAAATTTTTCAAATTAAGATTTTAATTTTTTTTTATGTTTTAATAAATTTTAAATTTTATAGATCTCCTCTCATTAATATCAGTTATTATTATTGATGATGATCATCCCTATCGTGAATTGTATATGAATTATTGATACTGATATAGTAATTTCTATCGATAATATTTCATCTTTTATGTTACAAAAAATTAATCATAATATTTTATACTAGTGAGATATTTTACTTACCTAAATTTTAAATTAGACGTCAAGTATTAATGCAGTAACTAAAAAATAAAAATAATTTCCATATCAGAATTTGAACAACATCCCTTCTTCCTTCATGATATATATGCCATTTTTCCTATTTATATTTTCCATTTTTTATGCATGTATTGATAAAATTTTTATATTCTTATTTTATCCTTTAAAATATAAATATAACTAAAAAATGGAGCACCAAAGAGGGTAGTGCTAGTAAAAATGACTATAATAGAGGTTTAGAGCCATTAAAGAATTCAATGTAGATATTAAAAGCCTTCAAATAATTGAATTTATCCAAACCCAATTATTGAAATAATAATTAAACTCATAACTTTACTCAACTTTTTTTTATTAAGGCATCATTATTCTTGGACCAAAAGGCAAAATCCCTCGTCCTCAGGGCGCCCGAGAGATTGAAATTCCCACACTGCCGCTGTCAGGATTCGAACTTTGGCTCTTGGACCAACTCTGCAGCCCCAGAACCAACTGAGCTATCCCCATGAGGACTAAAGCATCATTATTCTTGCATAGTAATTTCTATTTTTCAGTATGTGATAACGTGAGAATTTCAACATCTTCAATATGAATAATTTTTATTTATATATATAAACAAATTATTTACATTGTTTACCGTGCAATATTGATCTTAACTAGAAATAAAAAGGACAAAAAATTGTGTTAGCCATCTACAAAAACAAACAAGTTTTTGTAGGCACAAATGCAGAGGCAGAAATCTTTTAGGTTAGTTATCTTTGTCCAAAAAATGCAATTATGAAAAAAAAAAAAAAGAGAAAAAAGATTAACCTTATAATTGCCAAAATAAAAAGGTTCATGAAAGGTCATATTTCCTTTTCCATCATCATCATCATCATGTTTCTTTGTTTTCTATGAAAGGAAATCATCATGTTTCTCTCATTAGATTTTTTTTTTTTTAATTTTTTTTATGATCTTCTAAATATGGTCCACCAAATGTTATCTACAACCTTGCAACTACTCTCACCTAAATTAGTCCTCTTTTCATTATATTGCTGACACTGAATTAAAAAGCCAAACCTCATTTTAAAATGGTACGAGACCAGATACTAGTACGCACAAGAAATTATCCTCTATATTTAAAAAATTAAAATTCTCACACTATCACTATTAAAATTTGAATATTAATTCTTTATACTAATTCTGTAACACAAAAATCAACTGAATTACGCCCATAAGGACAAAAAGACACTCACCTTAATGCATAATGCATTCCTTACATGAAAAACTTCTCTTTGAGAAAAAAACTTACTTAGGAGAAAAGAAAACAAGACCATAAAAGGCAAAATACACACAATCCTTTTGGTGTAAAGTTGATGTAAATATGGTGAAATGTAAACACTAAACAGTGTATTTGGGCATCATCTGCCTGCGGTGTAAACGAGTCAAGCTATTTGATCAAAGTTTGATTCGAATTTACTATTCACCGAGTTTGAATTTACTCATTAATCAATCAAGTTGAGTTCGAACTTTTATAAGACTGACTTAATAGCATGTCGGGCTTATTAAATAGAAACACATATACACATATTTTTATTTTTTAATATTATATATAAATAAAAATTGAAAATTCGAATTCACTACAAATAGTTGAACTAGCTCGATCTCGACTCGACTCGATAAACATCTCTTACAAAATTGTGATATTCCAATCATATATAGATTAAATGTCAAACCTTCACTTTTGGATGGAAGATGTAATGTATTATTTAAAATTATGTATGGAAAATGACTTTCTGTCTATAAATCAAGGATTGATGTTGATTTTTTTTCTTTTAAAAAGAAAATATAATTGAATAGAATATAAGAATGAGCTTAAATATAAATATTCACGATAAAACACTATAAAATATACATTTTAACATAACGATAATAATTGTCAAATAATTAATTATAAGTTGTTACTAAACTCATAAATCGTGTTTTTAAATTTATTAATTCAAAACTAAAATCTCAAACTCTAACTTCAACTTTTTGACAAATAAAATGGATCTTAAACATTATTCTCTTGATGGGAAAAGAACACTTTTGAGGTTTTTTTTTTCCTTGAATAAGAACTCACAATAGTTCAAGAATGGTCCCAAAAGTTGTATATCAAATTTGTATTAAATGTGATGCTACTTGGGTTTTGTACACCTTTTCCTTTTTTTTTCTTTTTCAAGTAATAATTTCAACTTAACTTTTTTAGTCCTTAATACATTTACTTTCCTTTCAAATCCTAAAATTTCATTATATTTTAGTATCAAATTTTGATACTAAAGACGAAATTCCTTCACGGTTCTACATTCATTGGAGATGTTAAAATTTTCACACTGTGACTGTCAGGATTTGAACTTTAGTCTTTGTTATTAACTCTACAACTCCTTCACTTATAGAGACCTCATTAGACTACTCGACGTGCAGTGGAAGAAACACCTCATATTAAAGATGTTAAAATTCTTATACTGTCGCTGTCAAGATTTGTACCTTGTAAACTTCAGAACCAACTGAGTTATGTATATACGGACTTTCAGTGTATTTTAAGCCTATGAATAATACTATGGAGCTAAGCATTAACAATGTGCAAGCATGTTTTTATGCCTCTCTTTTCTTTAAAAGAAATACTATTATTATATGTCCTCCTCTCCTTGTTGACCACAACACACACATTATGGGTAAAACCAATCTTTTTTCTTATATTAAAAGCCTATTTTAATGAGCCCAGCCTGAAGGTTCTCTTCTCTGTGTCAGAATACAAAACCAAGACACTCCCCTCACTAGAATCTCACTTTTAGAGAGAGAGAGAGAAAGAGGGTTGTTTTGAAATTGATGAGAGAGAGAGAGGGAGAGAGAGAGTAAATTGGTTTTTAACTTTTCCTTTGGAAGTTTTTTTTCTTGAGTGAGAGAGAGAGAGAGAGAGAGAGAGAGAGAGAGTTTTTCTTTCTTTCAATGGACAAAGTTTTGGAATAAACCATATGATAATATAGTATCTATCTCTGTTGTTGCTGTTCTTCATCTAAGACAAACATCAAATGCATACAACAACAAACAGAAGCCAAGTTAACAATAGAAACAACCACTCAAAGACACTCAACAAAAATGGCTTCTTCCTCTTCTTCTTCTTCTTCTTCAATCATTTGTACATTTGTTGTTTTCTTACTTGTTAGTATCCTTGTCTTGTCCAAATCTATTCTGTCTGATTCCATTAACAACCAAACTTTCCATCCAAGACAAGAATCCCACAAATTGAAGAGAATTAGAACTTATCTTAAGAAGATCAATAAGCCAGCAGTCAAAACTATTCAGGCAAGCATTTTCTTGATTTCTTGTTTTTTTATTTTTTTCCCCACAATTTTTCTTTGGTTTGATTGAGAAAAAAGATTTTATTTTTTTCAACAATGCTGCAGAGTGGTGATGGTGATTTAATAGATTGTATTCCATCTCATCTTCAACCGGCTTTCGATCATCCTAAGCTCAAAGGACAGAAGCCATTGGTAAAATTTCTTTCTTGACAAATTTTTTTTACTATTTTAGTAAAGGGATTTATTTAGTTGTGTTTTTTTTTTTTTTTTTCTCAAGAATTTGGATTTGGGAAATGCAGGAACCACCAGAGAGGCCTAAAGGGAATAATAACTCATTTGATGAAATGGTGGAAAATTTTCAACTATGGACTAATTCTGGTGAATCTTGTCCTCAAGGAACAATTCCTGTAAGAAGAACTACAGAAAAAGATGTTCTTAGAGCAAATTCCCTTCGTAGATTCGGTAGAAAGATCAGAAGAATAAGACACGATACAATGAGCAGTGATCATGAGGTTAGTTAGTTCAAGAAAATGGCCTAATCCTCGGAAAAAAAACTTTTTTTTTTCCTTTCCCATTCGATTCGATTAAAATAAGTTTTAAGGAAAGTGACATTGTAACGCTTGCAGCATGCAGTTGCTTTTGTAAATGGAGAACAGTTCTATGGAGTCAAAGCAAGTATAAATGTATGGGCACCTCATGTTACTGATCAATATGAGTTCAGTTTATCACAAGTTTGGATCATTTCTGGCACTTTTGGCAATGATCTTAACACCATTGAAGCTGGTTGGCAGGTCCATTTTCAAAACTTGTAAACTTTAATGATTTTATCACCCAAAAAAAATGCAGATTCATGGGTTTTTTTGGTTCTTTTTCAGGTTAGTCCAGAGTTATATGGAGACAATTATCCTAGGTTCTTCACATATTGGACGGTAATTATGATCTTAAAATTTGATCTGTTCTTTCTATGAGTAGAATTTTTTTGGATGAAAACTATGAATTTGGTTTATGATGATTTTTGCAGACAGATGCATATCAAACTACAGGATGTTATAATTTGCTGTGTTCAGGATTTGTCCAAACAAATAACAGAATTGCTATTGGGGCTGCAATTTCTCCAAGGTCTTCTTACAATGGCAGACAATTTGATATTGGTATAATGATCTGGAAGGTATGTGCTGCTCTCTCTCTCTCTCTCTCTCTCTCTCTCTCTCTCTTTAAAACCTTTTTCTTTTTCTTTAATTAAGTGAATAAAGATGCCTGCATGAACATAACTCAATTGGTTTTAAAACTGTTGAGTCGGTAACAATAAGTGAATAAAGGTTTAACACTACTTTATGGTTTAGTTAGGAACGTCTTGTCTTATCGCGAGAAAGGTTAAACTTAGTGTAGACATGTTAAATTTTTAACCTATGACATAATTATGAGAATAAAGACTTAACAAGCCCATCCTTCGGGCAAAGGCTCAAGACGGGAATGAAGGGTATAGGTTCCTGTTTATTTACTGAGAATGGAATCTCCTAAAACGTCATAACTTACAGATTTGAAGGGGGCCTCAAGCCCTGCTTAGTTGACTTACAATAACAAAGGCTTGCGAAACAAAGTAAAATCGACACTCGCCTAATCTTTCTTTGCTTCCCTTCATGGTAATGCCATATTGTGGTCAAAGTGCAACGAGCCTTTTCAACTCGACACAGATAGCTCCAGTGCCTCTATTAGGCACAACAGTCCCCATCTCCAAGTGTTTACTCTTTTGAACTCTTAACCTTTAAGGAATCCGTTGTGAATGACACCATATTATACACCCTAAACTTCCGATTACATGTTCTTGGACAAAACCATGAACGGGCGTAGTAATGTATGAATTTCAATAGGTAGTTCTTGTACGCCATCAATGTTTGACCTTCAGTATGCAGGATCGCTAAATCACTATTATTATAACTGTATTAATGTTAGGTTTTTAACTTATAAGTCAATCAATTCCATAAATAAAGATCTACCACAAATAAAGACTTAAGATTTGATTCAAATAATCTTTACCTAAACAAACCGACAGAAACTGAAATTTTTTAGGCTAAATCAAACATAATTTCAACTCAAAATAAGGAAAAAAACAGATCAAGAACAGCAGTTTCTGGTAAATTAGTCAGCCTAAATTATACTTATTTTAATGGAAGATAACAGGTTGACTCAGTGGTCAGTGACAAAAACATCCCTATTCCACTCATTACTTAATTAATACAAATTATATATATATATACACTGCTCTCCAACTGTTGTTTGAGATATTATATTATGAGATTCTCCTGTTTATTGATATATATATATATATATTTTCTTTTTCTATTTCATACTCAAATTCTTTAACTAATTTACAATAATCAAGTAGTAGTAGTACTTGTTTGTTTAGTACTAGTGGACAACAACTGGCTTTTAAAGCAATGGTCTCCAAGCTCTGTCCCCAATGCACTGTTTTCTTCTCCACAATTGATTGCTAGGTCTCACATTTTTTAAAGTACTTCATCTCTAATCACTTCTTCTATTATCACACCACAATCGTACCTTAATTTGATACTATAATGTTATGTTTTGTATCTGTATTTTGTTATAGATCTGACAACCCTTCTTTGATATCAAAATGTCACATACGTTGCTCTTGCAATGAAAGCCGATTTAAGCCCACACAGTCTCATTATTGCTACTTTCTGACCGATTTCAGATCAAAAAATACTTCATAACCTTGATAATATTTCATTCTGTCCAGAAGGGCTAACTGATCAAACATTCTATCTATAAGGATAAAACACAAAACACTAGCTAACCAAGATTTTACTAGTTGGTGTCAATGAGGTGGTCTGTGGTGTCTACAGATTTTGTTATAAGTTTGACAAGTCTAGTTTGTTACCATAATATCATGTTTCGTATCTTAGATCATAGCATTTTCTATCCAGTATTCATGACAATCATTTTCTACATATTTTGTTATTAGTGTGACAAATTTTCTTTGATAATATAATGTCACATACATTTTTTTTCCAATGGAAGCCGATCTAGGCCCACATAGCCTCATCATTGCTACTTTCTGGCCTTGATGATGTTTCATTCTGTCCAAAAGGACTAATTGGTCAAACGTTCCATCCATAGGAATGAAACACAAAACACTAGCTAACCAAGATTTTACTCGTTGGTATCAATTAGGCCGTCTGTAATACTTACAGATCTTGTTATCCAGAACTCACCACAATCACTTAACGACTGTTCTCAGTATAATAAATCATTATACCATTTGTTTTTCTCATACATATCACATGTAGGACAGGACAGGACATGATCGGAACAGACCCTAAACATATATATTTATTGTTGGTATATTTGTAGGACCCTAAACATGGACATTGGTGGCTTGAATTTGGGTCAGGAGGATTATTGGTGGGATATTGGCCTTCATTTCTATTCTCACATCTACAAATGCATGCAAGTATGGTTCAATTTGGTGGAGAAATAGTGAACACAAGATCATCAATGGGGGGTTATCATACAACAACACAAATGGGAAGTGGTCATTTTGCAGAAGAAGGATTTGGAAAATCTTCTTATTTTAGGAATTTACAAGTTGTTGATTGGGATAATAATTTAATCCCTTTAAATAATCTTCATCTTTTAGCTGATCATCCTAATTGTTATAATATTAAAGCTGGAAGAAATAATGTTTGGGGTAATTATTTTTATTATGGAGGGCCTGGAAGGAATTCTAGATGTCCATAAACACACCCAAAAAAAGGTTTGTAGAGAAATCTATTATTATTATTATTTTTTTGTGTAAAATTTTTCCTATCTTGACTTTTTTGCCCCTCTCCCTCTTTTTTTTTTTTTCTACCCTAGTAGGCTTTGATTGGGTTTTAATTAACCATTTTCAATACTTGGTACAAAAAGGCTGTCGAACGCCCAGATGGAGGATGTAAATCATAGTAACTCAACAGCGTTGCAGCCATTTTCAGTACTATTCTTTTAGAAAAGAGAGTGTTTTTTTTTTTTTATTTATTTCCCAAGGGCGTGTATGGTTGCAAGATATGATGTATATTCAATACTAAAGAGAAAAAGAGAAAAGGGCATATATGTCATATCTCTTAATACTTTTTTTCCTCAATTTTTCTACTTGATAAATATGCATGCATGAATTCTTGATAACTTCTCTTTATTTAACACAGTCTCTATAATATTCATCATATTTCGTATAATATTTTTATTTCTAAAACATTAATTAAAGGATTCGTGGTAATAAACATAACTAAAATGACAAAAATACCCTTAAAGATTCCTTGTAACTTCTCTATAACACAGTCCCTATAATATTCATCATATTTTGAATAGTGTTTTTATTTCTAAAACATAAACGATAATTAAAAGATTCATGGCAATAAAACTAAAATGACAAAAATACCCTTAAGAATTTTCTATAATTTCTCTTGATTTAACACAATTTCTATAATATTCATCATATTTTGTATAATATTTTTATTTCTAAAACATAAACGATAATTAAAGGGTTCGCAGCAATGAACAGAACTAAAATGATAAGAATTCTCTATAACTTCTCTTTATTTAACAGACACTCTATAATATTCATCATATTTCGTATAATATTTTTATTTCTAAAACCTAAACGATAATTAAAAGATTTGCGGCAATAAACAGTACTAAAATGACAAAAATACCCTTAAAATTCATCTTCAAAGAAAGAAATATATTATGCTATTCAAGAAAAGAGTTAGTTATTGGTCCTTTAGGGTTTATAACGTTCCAATATATATATATATATATATATAAAAGAGGCAATTTGCATGTGCAAAAGCATGGGGAAGCAAAATGTTAGAGCTATAGGCATGAAGCTTCCCCACATTATATATATATATATATAATATGGATTTGCAAAATCAGAAGAAGCAAACAGCAAATATGACAAATCTGTATCTCAGTGACTGAGCTTAGATTATGCCAACCAAGACACAATATAAAACATTATTAGTCAACCCAAAACAACAAAAAAACCCACAAATTTCCCTCTAATCAAAGAACATAGTTTTTCTAAAGAAAATATTTCATATATATATATATATATATCTTTTGGTAAGATAAATCCCGCTTATATGAAAATTAATTTATAAGAAAATTGGTTCAAAATATCATTAAAGAAATGTCGTATTTTTTTTTTCTGTCACTAAACTTTAAAATCTCTCACTTTTTGCGCTTATATACAAATTAAGTTGTAAGAAAATTCGTTCAAAATGTCATTAAAAAAAGTTATATTCTCTGTCACTAAAATTTATAATTTTTCACTTTTTTTACTTAATAATTTTTATTTTCCCTCTTTTATGTCGCGGTCTATCACTTGATATGATGGAATTTGACAAGATTTGAAAATATGATATAAGAAACTTAACAAAGATAAAATAGTCTTTACAAACTCCTTTCGCACATGTGTTAAAAGTGTCAAATATCAAATCCATTTTACCATACAAGAAGTGATAAAATGTCACGAAAAGAGATCTATAAAAAAATTGTTAAGTGACATAAAAGAAAATACGACATTTCTTTAGCGACATTTTTATTGTTGTACTTCCTATAACAATTGGATGTCACGTCGTTCTGACTTAAATTTCCTTCTGAATAAGAGTTAAATTCTACGAACACAGTCCTGTTTAGATTCGAATTAGTCTCACCAAATGGTCAGTCGAGATACAAATATTCTAAGAGAAAAAATAAAATAAAAAAATCAAGGAAAACCAACCATATATATATATATATATAAGTCAATGATTGCAAACTTACTAAATATAGGTTTACTTCTTCTAACTAACTATAGATCTACTCCAATGACTTTTGAGTTGAATAGAAACTTGAGAGAATCTTTGAAAATGGATGAAGTTTGAAGAAGAGAAGGCAGTCAAAGAACAGCTCATAATACATTTTTGGGGTACTGTAAAAACAAAGAAATTCTGAAAATTTTGGCCCCCCAAATGCCATGCCATGGCCAGTCCTATCTATGAATCAATGACTTCAAACATAAAAAGGACATAAAAAAGAAGCTTCACCATGAAAAGCAATGAAAGCATCACACAGATTGATTCAGAAGAAAAGCAAAAAAGTACACTGTTGGGACCTAATTTTCCATCTGCCAAATTTAAAGATCTAAATTATTTAACAAAAAAGAGAAAAATCCAACAACAAGTAAAATCTGAAGGGAAAAATCGAACCTAGGTAGTGAAGTGTAGTTTGATTCGTATAAAAATCGTTCAGTACAATCCTTGTAGAGGTTTTGAAACGATGCCTGGATGTTGAACTCAACTTGGTTTCGAGCTTGCTTTGTATCTGAGAATGCAAGAACATTTTCACATGTTAAGGTCTCTATGCTGATAATAGTTATAAGGGATGTAGATGATAACATACCTTTAAAAAATCTATACGGAGATCTAATCGAGTTCTCTCAGAGAACTAGCTTCTGTCAGGATCAATGGCTAGTTTTTTGAGAGCGTAGTCTATAAGAAGAACAAGATCTTTGGGTGTACAAATTCGAGAATGGGGAAAATCGAAGTAGTTCTTGAGTGAAGTAGGCTTCACATCAGAGCTTACTCCATGTTGGCCATATATTTCAATGGAAGTTTCTTCCAGTGCAACACACATCTCCACGAAAGAATGATCCTCCGAAATTTCCTTGAAACTAATGGATGGGATTCCTTGGTTTTTGCATAGGCTTACAGATTTCATTTTCAAAGCTATACTCTCGATGGATTTGAGATTGAAAACCATATGCTGAACTCTTTGAGATAATGAAAAGCTGGGGTTTTTGTTGCCTTCTGCATAACGGAAAAGTTGGTACAAGTTGGCAAGAGCAAAACGCACCATGAAGACGAAAAAATCATAGAAATTCATGCCTGCAAAAACAAGGAAAGAAAAAGGCATTTACAACTTGAGAATAATGGAGCCACCACTAAGAAAATTGTCATGAAATTGGTCTAATATCAGTATACGAGAGTAGGGGGGAAAAAGGGTAATCAATGATAATTAAGATTCATTGGAAGCGATTGAGGATGAGGAGCAAAGTTGCGTAGTGAAACAGAAAACACCAATGGAGAAAAGGATAAGTAGATACAATGGATTTGTAGTTCAAACAAACCAGTGGAAATGCTGAGGAAAGGAGAAACAGTGGATTTTGCGGTTCAATTTTATGAAGATTGGGAACTTAGATTTAAGGGAGTCTTTACTTTAATTACTTACATGAAGTTCAGATCACACAGCAGGCAGTAATATGGAAATTCTAGTGTAAGACTATCGTGACAAAAACAATAGAGGGATCGGAAGGATCATCTGGGCTTCAAAAGTTCCTAAAAAAAGGCAAATTTCTTACAATGTAAAAGGAAGACAGTATCAATATCCAATGAAGAAGAAAATGGGAGGATATCAGCCACCAATGCTATAAAAATGGAAAATGGAAAGAAATGCAACAAGGAAAATGGAAGTAGCAAGTATTATTATGATGATCTTGTTAAAAGTCAATAACATACATCTTCTAAATGTATAAAGCTATAAAAAAGTAATTGGAAAGACCCAAATAAAAAGAGAGTTCAAATATACGAGACCTGAGAAGATAGATTAAAAAATAGTTGCCTTCTAATGAATTCAAGATCCTGGAGAAATGTTCACATACTTTATCAGCCCAATGCAGTCAATTGGTTTTCAGGCAAGGGCATTGAAAAGATTGTAATGGAATGTAGGAGAAGGGTTAAACTAAGTTGCTGGGCTTTATCAGTTACCCAGGAGTCTCAAGTAGCGAACAAGTATTATCCAAGTTATCTAAAACGTAGCCACTATTGATTATCCTCAAGACATAGTTTGTAGGTACTTCGGATCAAATCTTTTGGCAGTTGTAGCAATCAACTAAAGAGTCTACAATTCTTGGATCCTTCCATATAAAGCTCTGCGACATTGAAGAAGAATTCCTGCTAGTTATACCATATAGTTAAGGAATGTGAAGATATGCTACTGTGATTTTGCCCCCTTCCCCCACCCCCCAAGAATCCAGAGGCCTTCCAAGGCTGAACATCATTTGATCTATCCCTGAGGTTCCTCTGGGCTGTACTCCTTCTCTTATTTTTAAAATTTTTGTTTCCAAACTTGATGATCATGTAAAATCAATAGTGTTAATCATAGGGAACATAATTCAGTAAGTTAACTGGACGACTCAACCAATCAGGCCATGGAACTATAGAATATCCAAGGTCAACCTGCTCTTCACATAGTCTTTATTCTGTATCCAGCTTAACGGGCAGTAAAAATACTGATGAAAACAAACTCCATGAAATCATCTAAACCATCTGCAATCTGTTACATGAAAATTCCAATGGGAGCTCCTAAAGTGGCCCAAATCAAAGTTTTACCGCAAAGCAAACATTAAAATCTAGGGTAAGAGTCCTTTCTAGCATAAACCAGAGCGACACAATTATTGTAAGGAAAACACCAGAATATGTTATCTGGAACGCTAAGATTGCAAATATTCATGAGTACTTGAGCATAGGTTCAGATAGTACAAGCAAAAGAAATGTTAAGGTAAAAAATAAAGAGAAATGCTCAATTTTGATTCGGATTTTACAATCTGTGTGTCACAAACCTGTATTAGCAGCAAGATTCCGCTGGCAAAGCCCCTCAAAATCATCACAGATGTCCTTTATGTCTTCAATTAAATCCTTAGCCTCATTATAATCTCTCAAAAGCAAATCCCACTGACAAAACAAGCAAAACAAAGATAAAAAAATAAGAATAAAATATCTCTCAAGATATCCATAAAACCTTTCTGTAGCATGAATTACCAGTTTTAAGCTTACCACCCAAGATATATTATAGCCATTAAACCAGTTGTGATTTATTGATATTGTATCTTCCTGAAAATCGAATACAGAGATGATGTCAGCCAAAATGACACCTCAAGCCCAAATTGTAAAGAAGCCAACAAGAAAAGAACAAGAAATGCATTTCTTGCGTGATTATATATACAAATGACATGCAATTTTCCATTTAGTGGCATGTCTCAGATTTGGTGAGATCTGGAAAACAATATCCTATGTGTAAAAGATTAAGCTTTGGACTCTTTAATGGATGAAATATTAGAGAAGTTAAATTGGCTGAGCTAACAGGTAATGCAATAAACTTCTTCACAGGTTAATTGCTTAATAGTTATGTCTATGAGACTGACTTAAGGGAAAATATTAAAACATAGAAGATGGTTTCTCAGAAACAAAGATATGATTCAAGAGCCATATACAATGCAAGTCTCTCGTCCTCAGTCAGCTACGACCAGCAAAGTGAGATTTGAATCCATTACAATTAGGGAAAAGTTCATTTTTCCATCCAAATATATATCGATTTCTCATATTGCTATCCAAACTAGTTATTCAATAATTGGTACCCCAAACTTTCAGAATTAGTTTAATTAGCTATCTACATCAATATATCAATCTAAATTGCTTGAATTTTTTACCTGTCTGTTTCAGTAAAGTTTGACCACTTGCCATTACAGTTTTAGTAGTATATCGATGGTGGTACGTTTCACAAAGATCTTAAATTGAACAAGTTTGGAAGTTTGTACAAGAATTAGAGAAGAGTGGAAGTTTAAATGCCAATATGGGAGAACCTATGGAATTGACAAATGAATTTTTCTCTTACAATTACTCTAATATAAGCACAAGTACCAGCAAAAATAAAATAAAACAAAACAATATATTGAAAACCCATATTCCTTGCAATAGCAAATGCCGGTTCTCAATTAAATAGCAATTCAATCTGATTAGACGGGATGTGATAACATAGGTTACTGTCAAACTTGTTTGGAGCTAATTTAGTATTCCGACTTCTATGGGAAAAGAAAAAGATCAAAAACTACTTCATCCTATTTTCTTCAACTTTACTTTAAATGAAAGATAGAAGGTCAGCATATAAGACTTTAAAAGAATACCAAGTTATGAACTTGGTGATACCATCCACTAGGGACAAAGATTATCTCATTCTGTTCTTGAGTGCATGACCACCAAACAGCCTGCAGTCACAATATGGAATAAAACAAGCAACACATTAGAACCTTTGAAGTTCAACAATGAGAATAGTAAAGACATGCGGGGTTGGATGATCAGATTTCATGAACTACCTTCTGAAAACCAGGGAATTTTTGGTCACTAACATCCTCAAAGATGTTATAAACAGAGTTTTTCATGTATCTAAAAAAGATTGAAAACATATCAGTTACAACTCAGAAAGGCAAAACTAAGAAGAACAAGGAGTGGATATATCAGAGATTTAAATAAAGCATCAGCTTTCATGTAATATCAATATCTAAAGATTTAAAAATACACGTATGGAATCATGCGAGGATATAAATGAATCTCCTAAATCATGCATGAGACCATAATAGTCAAACCACTCTTTTGCAAATAATTTTTCTCACTGGAAGTATGTGAAAGATTAATCATTTACATAATACCCCCCTCATTTCAGAGAGTAATGAACATAGAAGACGTTGCATAGGATTTTATATATTTCTCTTTCTTCCCACCTCCAACCTTAATAATGATACAGAACATCGCAGAAAAGTGGGAATCTACATTAAAAAGCAAAGAAGGGTCTAGTTGTTACTTCTGTTATATGCACATTAAGGGCCAAATAGTGGAGAACATATGAGATTTTCATGTAATATTACCCACGGATTATCAAGGAACTTCAAGGTAGTTCTTCAGATAAATTGCCTCTACATAGTTCCAAACTCCAATACTCTTAAGATTAAGTTGTTCTCCAGCTGAAGTTTCTTTACTTTAAAGAGCTCCAAAACTTTTTTAAACATCATCCACTTTGCGTGCTCCATGGGTCTTACATTTTAGTAATGTACATTTTAAACAAATGAATACCATTCATTAAAAGGAATATTGCATATCAAGATCTCACTGCATAGTTGTCTCCACTCAACTGCTTTACAGATTGCTATTCCTGAAGATCTGCTAATACTTCAAGTATGCATGAAGATTCATTCTTACTGGTCAAACACAAGGTGGTGTTGATCTGGTGACAGAAAAAACCATTTCTTCTTTCCGCACACGTTGGCTGACCAACTATAAGACCTGAAAACATCAGCATGAAGGGGAGTCCATGTACCTGCATTGGAGTTAATTTACCATTATTACTTCTTATTTGAGTATTCATGTAGAAAAACTATTTGGCAAATGAAAATGTATTCTTTAAACTCAGAAAATAAAAAATCCCTGCTTACAAGAAACAAATCATTGTGTCTATGCCAACCTTTTGCTCCCATGTACACAAAACGGTAATCAGAGCAACTTATTTCATTTTTCTCTTGATAACTATCAGGATCAGTAT
This sequence comes from Catharanthus roseus, assembly GCA_028651295.1. Taxonomy (NCBI): domain Eukaryota; kingdom Viridiplantae; phylum Streptophyta; class Magnoliopsida; order Gentianales; family Apocynaceae; genus Catharanthus; species Catharanthus roseus. The sequence goes on from JAPQWS010000069.1 coordinate 1,806,656, forward strand.
GCATGCGGTATTTATCAAGATATATATTCAGCCAATCATCGGAGAAAAATAATGGAGTTTCATATGCAGAATACTCCGGATACTCCTGAAAACCACAAAAACTAATGAGCAATTCAGAATACAAAAATAAAGTTCACACAAAAACACAAGTCAGGATCCTATATTGACAAACTCTCTTCTATTTGCTCCTTAGCCAAATATACTTCAGAGCCTGAAATCTTCAATACCAGAACAAAAAGGATGTTTGTCAAAGAAAAACCAAATCCACATTCTATTCCAGTTATCCATTGCACAAAATGTTCAAATGAAAAGAGTTCATGCACACTATAACTCCACCGGCAGCAGAGTAAATGTAAGTAATATGGATAACAGATATGCACAATCATATTGCATAGAATTATTTTGTTTGTACTGACTTTATAGTGCATATACATCTGACTCACTCTATCATTTTTTCAGGTTCTGTTCTAGAACATGCAAGGCTTCTACTATGACAAACAAATAAAGTGCACTTAAGTTCATTGGATATAAAAGAACCAGTTGAATTTCATCATGTCTTGCGCTTGGATTTATGTCAAAGGTTAGTGCGGCAATTGATTTTCTTGTTCAGTTTATGGATTAAAACTGTCCAAATTCCAAACTATAGAACCCAGGAAGAAGAGAAAATTTAAAAGGTACCACCTTTACAAAATGCCAATCTTTTAAATACAACAAAGACTTGCCATCACCCTCCTCATTACAAGGCTCCCTTGAAGAACAAAGATCAACCCACTGCTCAATAAACTCCGAAACTGACATTTCCAACCTTTTTTGGTCCGTAAACTCTCTTACACCACAATCTGCAACCTATAAATTAGTGCAAGACAAGCTATAAGTTTATAATATTTACTCCATCGCATTCTTTCGATGTCTTAGAACTTCAACTCAAATCATTTTATAAGCAAAAAGGAAGTACCTGAACTTTGGAATTTCCAAAATGAGTAGACAAAAACTGGAAATTTGGTAGCCCATTAGGAGAAACCCATTCTTTGCAAGCCCTCCAATCTTCCATCAGTCCCGTGAGAATAACGGGTTGGTTTTGAACCAGATACTTTTCAACGAACTGGGAATAACTCAGTTCTTTCGCGTTCACTTTCTCTACCTTTTGATCAGTTCTCAGACCCATCTGTTCCTGATTTCCCTCTCTGAGTTTCAGCGGCTACGTTCATAACTTTCTGAGTCTTTACTCCTTCATTGAAATTACCTCTTCTTTATTATGATATATTAAGAAAATAATTCTTTTATTACAAAATTTTGATTAATTAAAAATAAAAAACAAATTTGTAAAATTATATTGTAAAAAAATTTTAAATAATAATGTATTTATAATTTATATAAAATAAATAAAAAATTATAATTTAGATAAACATAAAAAATAATACTTAGCTTTTACTAAATTAATAAGTGGATATTATAAATATTTTACTCAAAAGAGTATATCGAATTTTAAAATTCTTTAACATCCATGGATCATGTTTCCATTGAAGATCTGTATGTTCTAGATAATGCTTCTTCATTTTCTGGTAAATTAAGAGCTATTAACTTCTTATTACCATGTTGAGTTATGACATTCTTATCTTTTGGCTGTGAGGTATTACCTCTGCCACGACCACCACGGCCTCTAAATAATTCTACCTCTTTCTTAGGAGTAGTAGAACTAGTAGATGGAATATCATCCAAATTTTCTATGATTCTAGACCTTAATTCTGGGTCTTTAATAGATTTTAAAAATTCCAAAATATGAGTATTGGTTAAAACATTAATATCTGAATCCTGAAATTGAGAAATGAGTTTATAATAGTCTTCCTCTTCTTTTTCGGATTCTTCTGATATATCAGAAGATGATATGTGTCCTTGTAAACAAGACAAAAGTGAATCTGAATATAAAATAAATAAAAAATTATAATTTAGATAAACATAAAAAATAATACTTAGCTTTTACTAAATTAATAAGTGGATATTATAAATATTTTACTCAAAAGAGTATATCGAATTTTAAAATTTTTTAATAAGTATAAAATAATAAATAATTTTATATTAAAAAATAGATTTGGTAAGTATTTTTCCAAGAGAGAAATACTTATCTCGTCATCAATTTTGGAAAAGAAACCTGTGGGACCAACAAGGGAAAACAATAGAAAAAAAGAAATATCAGCACAAAAATCTCTCCTAAATTCTTGATATTAAAAAGGAGGAAAGCCTCTTTCTCGTGATTTTTACTAAACTCTTCCACATCTAGGTGAAGATGTAAATTATAGTAGCCGTTCTGTAAACTGTTCGTATAAGAAATTACTTTTTATATTAAAAATATTGAAATTTGTATATTTATAATGGCGGTTCTACATACTGAAGGTCAAACAGTAATACGCATAATGGACCATCTCACATATTAGAAAAGTTAAAATTTTTACACTTATATGACGGTCCTACAGACATTAATGCTTAAAAAACACCATTTTTTATATTATCATTATTAAAATTTGAACAATGATCTTTAATACCAACTAGCTTAAAACCATCTTGAATTGTAGTACTTCCAAAACAACCACCACCAGACCAGCGGTTCTTCTTGGAGTCGGTCACTCTTCAATTCAATCCTTACCCTCTAGACTTGGACTTCCCCTCTCCCCACCGCTACTTATACATATATATATATATATATATATATAATATTCACAAGAACAAGATCACTACCACTTTGCATCGGTGAGCAAAATACACTTTCAAGAATTTGGAAACCAGAAAGAAAACTACAGACCCTTTTGTTGAATTTTGCTGAAAACATGGTAGACCCAAGTGCTGGTTCATCGTCCTCTGCTTCTGAGCATGGCCAACCTTCTGACTCGTACGGTTTTCTTTTGATTTCCCTTTGATAACTACATGGAACTTTTGATAGGATTTTTGGGTTTTTTGTTTGTGTGCTTAACTTGTTTTAAACCGCCCAGTTGTTTTTCTTGTATATTGTCCATTAAGGATCATGTAGTTTTGTTTTGTTTATGTCGATGTATTAAAGCGATTCTTTTAGATTTTGGAACTTTTGATATTTGAGGATGGAGGTTTGTACGATGACAATTTCCCTGTTTTGCTGAAGTGTACGAAGTTCTTGAAAAAATGTCTTCACCCCCATTTTAAGTCTAGTTTAGGTCTATTTGCTCGCCATGGATTTTTAACCTTTTTTTTTTTCCGTAAGAGGGATCCGTTTTGTTTTAGTTGTATTACTTCGCATAAGCATGTTTACCCCTTTGTGGATTGCAGAAAGAATGGGGAAAGGAAAAAAGGGTTCCTGTTGTAATGTTGTTTAAAGATTTTTTTTCTTTGTTCTGTTTATGATTTTTTTAGGATCATGTATAGATAATTGTGATTGTTTAGTGGAAATTAAAAAGTGTTGTTCTTACAGTGAATATGGTTTGATAAATCCAGGAAAAGTAACAAGAAGGATTACTCCACTGCAATCTTGGAGCGAAAGAAGGCTCCTAATCGACTTATTGTTGATGAGGCTATAAATGATGATAATTCAGTAGTCTCAATGCACCCTTCTAAGATGGAAGCGCTGCAGCTGTTTCGTGGCGACACTATTTTGATCAAGGTAGTTGTCTTTCTGGATGTACCAAATTTTCTGTTTTAATATTGGCACTTACATGAGCTTGTCCCTTTTCAGGGGAAGAAAAGAAAGGACACAATTTGCATACTTCTGGCCGATGAACAATGTGAAGAAGAGAAAATTCGAATGAACAAAGTTGTTCGATCTAATCTTAGAGTACGTCTTGCTGATGTTGTGTCCGTGCATCAATGTCCTGATGTTAAGTATGGAAAACGAGTTCACATCCTTCCAATTGATGACACAATTGAGGGTCTTACAGGCAGCCTATTTGATGCTTATTTGAAACGTAAGTTCACATTGTAGTTAAATATCTGTTATTATCTCTAATGCATTTGTTTAGGTATGTATTTTCTTTTCTTGTTAACTGGAAATTATAGTCTTATTTGCTTCCTGTGGCAACAGCATACTTCCTTGAATCTTATAGACCTGTAAGGAAAGGGGATCTCTTCCAAGTTAGGGGCGGCATGCGCAGTATTGAGTTTAAGGTGGTTGAAACAGATCCTGGGGAATACTGTGTTGTTGCACCAGATACAGAGATATTCTGCGAGGGGGAGCCAATCAAGCGTGAAGATGAGGAAAAACTGAACGAAGTAGGATATGATGATGTTGGTGGTGTAAGGAAGCAGATGGCCCAGATTCGTGAGCTTGTGGAACTTCCTCTGAGGCATCCTCAGCTTTTCAAGGCAATTGGTGTGAAGCCACCAAAAGGAATTTTGCTTTATGGACCTCCTGGTTCTGGGAAGACCCTGATTGCAAGAGCTGTAGCTAATGAGACTGGCGCTTTTTTCTTCTTGATCAATGGCCCTGAAATAATGTCAAAAATGGCCGGTGAAAGTGAAAGTAACTTGAGGAAAGCATTTGAAGAAGCCGAAAACAATGCACCAGCAATCATATTTATTGATGAACTTGATTCAATTGCTCCAAAAAGGGAGAAGACGCATGGTGAAGTAGAGAGGCGTATAGTATCCCAGCTTCTTACGCTGATGGACGGCCTCAAGGCTCGATCTCATGTGATTGTCATGGGAGCCACAAATAGGCCCAATAGTATTGATCCTGCACTCAGGAGATTCGGGAGGTTTGATCGAGAAATTGACATTGGTGTACCTGACGAAGTGGGAAGGTTGGAAGTCCTTCGAATCCATACTAAAAACATGAAACTTGCAGATGATGTAAGACATTTTATATCCACTCTGATACAATTCTGTGCAACGGCTGAATCTCTGGTGAACATAACTAAGTCCTTTTCCATATTACTTCTGCAGGTTGATCTTGAAAGAGTAGCGAAAGATACACATGGTTATGTGGGTGCTGATCTTGCTGCTCTGTGCACTGAGTCTGCCCTTCAATGTATTAGGGAGAAAATGGATCTTATTGATCTTGAGGATGAGACAATTGATGCAGAGATATTGAATTCAATGGCTGTGACAAATGAACACTTCCAAACAGCACTTGGTACTTCAAATCCATCAGCCCTACGTGAGACGGTGAGTCTTCTAGATGCTTCTTGCGACCTCCATTGTGCTTGGAAACTCACAATGATCTTATTTTTGACAGGTTGTGGAGGTACCAAATGTGTCATGGGAGGACATTGGTGGTTTAGATAATGTCAAACGGGAGCTTCAGGAGGTAAGCCCTTTTCTTACAAAGTCTGCCAATTCAAATTTTTTAAGCTTTCCCAAATTGAGACTCCAGTTTTGCATCATCTCAACTTGATGGTGCTCATTTTGATTATGGCTTCTGGCAGACTGTTCAATACCCGGTTGAGCACCCAGAGAAGTTCGAAAAATTTGGCATGTCTCCATCCAAAGGTGTTCTTTTCTATGGCCCTCCTGGATGTGGGAAAACATTGCTTGCTAAAGCAATTGCTAATGAGTGTCAAGCTAATTTCATTAGCGTCAAGGGACCAGAGTTGCTGACCATGTGGTTTGGAGAAAGTGAGGCAAATGTTCGCGAGATATTTGACAAAGCCCGACAATCTGCTCCTTGTGTACTTTTCTTTGATGAATTGGATTCCATTGCTACACAGCGTGGAAACAGTGGGGGAGACGCCGGTGGCGCTGCAGACAGGGTTCTTAATCAGCTCTTAACAGAGATGGATGGAATGAATGCTAAAAAAACAGTTTTCATCATTGGAGCAACCAACAGACCAGATATAATTGATCCGGCATTACTGAGGCCTGGACGTCTAGATCAGTTGATTTATATCCCTCTTCCGGATGAATCTTCACGCCTTCAGATTTTCAAGGCATGTTTAAGGAAATCCCCCGTCTCAAAGGATGTTAATCTCTCAGCTCTTGCACATCATACACAGGGATTTAGTGGCGCAGATATTACTGAAATTTGTCAGCGTGCCTGCAAATACGCCATCAGAGAGAACATTGAGATGGTACATAAAAAATCTATCTTCTTCCCCTTAACTTCAATTATGTCATTTTACTGAACTATATCTTGATATTGGCAGGATATTGAGAAGGAAAGAAAGAAGACAGAAAATCCTGCAGCCATGGAAGAAGATGAAACAGATGATGATGAGATAGCTGAGATAAAACCTGCACATTTTGAAGAATCTATGAAATTTGCACGCCGAAGTGTGAGTGATTCAGATATCAGAAAGTATCAGCTCTTTGCTCAAACATTACAGCAATCGCGTGGTTTTGGAACAGAATTTAAGTTTGCAAATCGCGTTGAAACAACAAATGCTGCTGCAGATCCTTTTGCATCTACTGCTAATGATGATCATGATGATGATGATTTATACGCTTGAGTTTTGTTGAATCAAACTACCTTATAAATAAAAACATGTAATGCTTGTAGAGTGAAGGCACAAGTTTTAGTTTGAGTTTGAGTTGTTAGCTCTTTTGCTTTAAAGAACAGCATGTTCTGTTAGTTATAAATTAGCCGCTAAAAAGAACTTACATTTTCATGGCATTTTCTTTTAGCTATTATTGGTTGAAGTGATATTTTATTAGTACAATTTTAGTATGAAAAAAAAAATATTTTAAAAGCAATTAAAAGCAATCACATATTTTAATAATTACATATTTTAAAAGCAATTAAAAATTAAAACTCTAGAAAAATAAATTGGAGGTCTTGAGAACATGAGAGAGCTCAAAATTTAAAAGACCTTCTCAATATATATATATATATAGTAGCAAAAAAAAAGTTATTGTTATTGTTTTAAAATTTCAAACAAATTTATGCTATGCATATAATAATCTATTTTTAAGATGAAAATATTATTTAAAAAATGATATATAGGTTGATAAAGATTATTCGAAGACAAATATTACCATTCCTAAAAAAACACAAATATTATTATTCCTAAAAAAACACAAATATTACTACTTCTTACCCACTACTTAATCAAGGTTTCCCTAAAAAAAAAAAAATCAAGGAGACTAAAAGCATATGATTACCATATAAAGGTTTTGTCGAGATTCTTGCTTACCCAGGACGAATAGAAAATAAAAAGAGAAGTAGAAATAAAAATAAGAAATTGTATCTTGACAAAATATTAAGAGAGAGAGAGAGAGAGAGAGAGAGAGAGAGAGAGAGAGAAATAGTACCTCAAGAGGAGAAAATCGAATTCTCTCTTGTGAATGAGACAACTTTTTTCTCTTTTCTTTGCTTTTATAGCATGGAAGGTGTTTCTTGACACATAAAAATGATAACATCAAAAGAACTGTAAAATGTGAGAAGATGTAGTGTAACTCTAAAATCATATTAATGGTTAATTTTCGAAAAACTTGAAAAGTAGTAACTGTAATACTATTTTAAATAATATACTAATTTTATCAAAAAGATAAAATTTATCAATAATTTAATTCTTATAAAATCTCAATCAAAACATGTTTTTAATTTAAAAAACTCAAAATTCAAAGAAATTGGTTTGATATCTTTGCTCCAAACCAAAAAAATTCATACTGTTTTTCGATCCCAAAAAAAAAAAAAAAAAAAATCACTATTTGTAGTGGATTGTCACAACATATTCCATCTATTAAAATATAGAAAATGAAAATTCAAGAATTTGGGAGTGAAATTAGTTCTTACCAAGTTTGACCCTATTCCTTAATGATATCAAATTTATACTTGATCAGAATGGCTCGAATCATGTGTACCACTTTATGTACTATTCTTTGTACCGTTTTATAATTTAGTATTCCCTCCTTCTGCAATATATTATCAAATATAAATTAAATTATATATATTTTCTATAAATAATACAAATGAAATTATAGTTTAGATAAACTTTAAGAAGCTAAATGTAATTAATCCTTAATATTAAAATAGGCATAAAGGAAAATTAAATTAAAATATATTAATTTAAAGGAAAATATATCTTTTAATGTTTAAAAAATTGAACTAAACCACCATCTTTATTGTACATAAAGAGTGCTTATGTAAGAGTTTTATTAAGTCCCTCAAGAGGGCTCTAACCATGACCTCAAAAACTTAGGGCATCCTCCTCAAAGTGAACTCAAAAAACTTAGCTTTTCTTAAACAAAAAAGAAAAAAAAGTCCCAAACAAATAAAAAAAAAAGAAAGAGAAATTGAGATGCATGTGAAGATATATATATATATATATAATATAAGGAGAAGAAGGGTACCCATAAAAATAAAATAAAAAATAAAAAAAAAAAGGTAGGGGGAGGGGAAGGGGGATAATACCATGTGGTGGAGCCTTGTGATTCTGTCCTTATGATCTAAGTTGGGAATCTTTATGTACTTTAAACTTTTCTTCTCAAAATCTTATTCTCGGATCAAAAGTAAAATCTTTCGTCTTTAGGGTTTCCATCAGACTGCCTGACACTTAGGTGGAGGACGTAAATCATGATAACTCAGCAGTTCTGCAGACTGGAGGCCAGGACCTGGTGCGCACAAATAACCACCTCCCACATTGGAGAGATTGAAATTCTCACACTGTCGCTGCAAGGATTCGAACCTTAGCTCTTGGACCAACTCTACAGTCCCAGAACCAATTGAGCTACGCCCACGCGGGCTTCTCAAAATCTTATTCTCATTATCAAAAAAAGGCAAAATTCATCTCTCTCATAGTTCTCATTAGAGTGCTCGACGTGCAGATCTTGATGCACACAAGAACAATCTCCAATATTAAAGAGGCTGAAATTCCCACACCGCTGTTATCAATATTTAAAATTTAGTCTTTGTTACCAACTCTACAATCCCAAAACTAACTGAGTTACGCTCGTGCGAGCTTCCAAAATCCCATTCTCCTTATTAAATCATGTGGTAGGCTTCCATTGTCCCTGCTTGCCACCTGCATCTCATCAACAATGTACACAATTTTTTAAATTTTATTTTATTTCCTGTCACGTGACTTCAATTTAACGGCTACATTTAATTTTTTTCTTTTTCTTTTTCCTTTCACATAAAATACCATACCAGGAAAATGCAGGTCACATTATTTACATTATTTTTTAAAAATTTTATTATTTTTTTAAATTTTACTAGAAAAATATTATAATAAAACGAATCTTGACCAAATAAAGATTTGTTTTAACTAATTGTGAAGTTTCTTTTATTTTATGTGAGGAATATTTTTAAATTATACTACATTTTAATTAATTCTTATTCGGATCAGGTAAAAAAAAAAAAAATTCTATTAATTTTAATTGAGAGAAGTCTTGCTATGGGCATTGGGAAATTGTCTATAACTCCCTCCTCAAATGGATTACGAAAAAAAAGAAAAAAAAGAAATTAGTTGAGTTTTTCTGTTTAATTTAACCCCAAAATCAATTTTTAGTTTTCTTTTTTCTTTTGAGAAAACATGATATTAGCTGTTCTTATGATATTATATTTTCTCTCTTTTTTTTTTTTTTTTTTGAAGGAGATATCATATGTTCTCTTGTTTATTTATATTTATAATATGTTTATTATTTTGACATTTTAAAACTATAAAATTATCTGTTCACTGTGCTTTTTGTTGTCAATTAAATTAAAGAAAAATATTTAATTTATGTTTAATTACCTTTATAAAAGTTGGAAAGTTATTTTCAAAAGACAACTTGAGTCTTTTTATAATTAACTTTAGTATCAAAACTTTAGAATAAAAGTCATTAATTATACATCCTCATTTTTTTTCAAAAAAAAAAAAAGCTAATGCATGAATTGAGTTTTTTTTTTTTAAATCTTGATAGAACTTAGTTTAGTATAGTATTTCTAGTTAATTTTCACATATTTATTTTGACTTAATTATTTAAATTAGTTAGTTTTTATTCTGATTTAGACTTTGTGCACAAAAATTGTTGACATATTTTCTTATTCAGTTGATTAAAATCTTCTCTTACCTTTTCCCTTTCTGTAAATAGAGGATGCTAAACCTCATTGAAGAGATGGAGCGTTTAAAGAACAAAGAACTCATCAGAGTCTTCTATTTTGATGTTACAGCTTATGAATAATTGATAAGTTACAGATTACGAGACATTATCAAGTGAATCATAATTGCTTCTCAATCGAGTTTGTTTGATAGTTTGAATTATCTCCAAGAATTCATGGCTTTGAGTATTTTGATTCCTTCATCTTTGAAAATAGTCGAATTTGTTTATTTGTAATAGAATAAAACAAGGCTTTTGCATTCCTGAAAGTGAAGAATCTAATTTGATGTTTAGTTTTAAGACACTCTCACCAATCTTAATCATTTTCAAAATATTCCATTTGAAATCTTCTTTTAATTTCAATTTATTGTAAGGAGTTATAGACTTCCTTTAGATTTGATCGGATGTTAGCTAATGTTCTACAAATTTTAAAATTAATACCTAATTTTTAGTGATTTCAACCCTCGTAATATCTCAAACTTTATATTGTAATCATTATTATTATAAGCTAGTATATTTTTAGTTATTAACTTTTTAAATCAAAGAAAATAATTATATCTAATCAAGAATTTGTAGGACCCTAATCAATTATATTATCATCTTCCTATTTATAGAATATAGATGAGATTTGAAAGTTTCACAAAGTGAAAAATGTCACTTAAACATTACATTATGATCTATTATTGAAATATACTTTTAGGCTTTGTCATTTCATTCCAAATTGACAAAAAAATTCACTGCCTTTTGTTGGATTTGTTATGTTTGTGAGTGGTATGTGTCTATCCATCCCTATCACATGGTGGGTTCTTGGAAATTAATTAGTAGCACAAAATGAAGCCTCTATTCATAAAGAGAGAGGTATAACATAAGAAAAGAGGGGGTGGCGGATGGCAATTCAGCTTCGATAGGACCAGAAAGAAAAGATAGATTTTAGTAATTGTAAAATTAATTTTCAAACTAAAATTTCGAATTGAATATCACATTTTTAATACAATTTTGAGAACTTTGGAAAAATTAGCTCAAAGACTATTTATTTAGTTTTAACTCTAACTTTGTTTAAAAGTTATAAATTTTTTCAATAATTTTTGTCTCGAAATTTGTTCTTTGAAAATATTAATTTGATCAATCACCCTTTAGGAAGGAAAGTCTCTTAAGTTTTTATGTGTTATATGCATATAAGTTATCGACTTTAAATTAAATCATAATTTTTAAATTTCTTTTTCTGTTTATATATTTGTAATTCACAAGAAATAAGAGAGACATATGAATGATTTATGCAGAGATTTTTTAAAAAAAATTGACGACTTTCTTTATGATCGGTAACTTATACAAAAGACGCATAAGAATTTGTCAAATTTTGTAATAGAAAGAACGATGAGGATTAATATATATGACAAATCATTTTTATAAAGTATTTCGCCCATTAATTTCTTTCTTTTTCTTATGAAAACTTTCTTCCTCAAGAAGAGAGAAGAAGATTGATGGGTTCTTGCTACCGGGGATCTTAAACTTACATAGAAAAGAAATAAGATGGGGCTTTACCCTGTTTTATTTTCGATACTTAAATTAGTACAAGACCCAAAAATAATAAATAGGAAACAAAATAAAGCAAGAATATTAATAATGATAGAGATGATGTCATATATACATCATAAAGTGTGTGATACCCTAAGTGGGAATCAAAATGAAAAAAAAAAAGAGCTATAAGTGAGCAATATTACCAATTTATATGAGAGCAAATCCTCAATAGAATTGTAAGACTTTTCATATGCGATTCTATAATACAACATTTACCTATTATAAAGATGGCTAGCCATTCTTCACTGTTTATTGTTTTACCATGATTACATCTTCCATCTGGGCGTTGGACAGTCTGGTGAGGATCCTGTGGGCGAGAGATTTCGCCTTTTGGTACCAAGATGGCTAGCCATTCCCATAAAAAATCATCCTTGTAGAATTTATTTAGTGGAATGTACAAGGAGGTGGATGCATGTGTGTCCATAAAAACACATTCTAATAAGTAGAAGTAATAGTAGTAATATGTATGTTGCTTTTTGTGTAAAATGATGGAAAAGGACACAAAAGCAAGCCCTTATTAATTAGCTCTCATTCATTTTCTGGGTAAAAAAATGCGAAATCTCTCGTCTACATGGTTCTTACTAGACTGTTCTACGTCCAAATAGAGAATATAAATTGACTTAGTGACCCTGCAGACTGGAGGTTAGACACCAGTACGCATAAGAAACCATTCTTACATTAGAGATGATCAGAGTTCATATATATAATCTCAAATTAATTCCAAAATATTATTAATTAATTTAGCAAAAGAGATCTTGCATCATACAAAAAATATTCTTTTTAATATATAATGAGATATATATTTGAACTATATAAATTAATTGATAGTATATCTAATTATAATTTCATAAATATTTTTATTACCTTTTTTTCTTTTCTATACTCAAAGAAATAATGCCTATCATTTTCCACCTTTCTAGTGTTCTTTTGTCACTTGTTACTTAAAATAGACTCAAACTTTTAATACAAGAAAAGTGCCAAAGAACATCAAACAATGACAACCTATATAGGAAGATCCACTAATAAAAATAGTTGCAATTATTTTATTTTAATTTCCTTTATTATTTTTTCAATAAAATTTTACTTTTCTCCATTAGCAATAAACTAAAAAAGAAAAGGAAATTTTATTTTATTTTCTAAAATCAGGCCAATTTTCTTACATGGTATCACACAAGTTTTTTTTTTATTTCCTTAATTTCATGGTAAGCAGATTATAATGACTGAAAAAAAAACTTGTACGATCAAATGATTAAATTATTATGAATGAAAATATTTCTTTTAAAAAAAATAAAAAAAATCTTGATGAAATAATGGGGAATTTGATATATCATCAACTAGGAAACAATTCATAATGTTAATTAGGTGCTATACAAAATTTTGCTTAATTAATTATCTCTTAATTTGATCAAAACAAGCTCTATTTTGTAAACTCTTTTTTACATTAACAAAATTAATAGCATCTCTACTCCTAGTGAACTAATTAATTAATTAGCTTTTTTTTTTTTTTGACATTATTAATGATTTCTTGAAGAAAAGCTAGCTGATGAAGAAGAATAGCCAAAAGAGCCATTAGATGAACCTTGTAGCAACAGTAACTGATGAGCAGGTGTCACGTAAGATCTCGTCGACGACGAATCCGTTAAACCGGACGATTTGCTCGTCGATTTATGAACTTCGACTCCGGTAGAGGGTTCGTGTCGAATCTCTTTCAATAAAGCGACGACGTCTTTCATCGTCGGACGATCATCGGCACGGTTACTAGTACATAGCAAGGCTATCCCTAGAGCTTGGAACATTTCTTGAATTTGTGTATCAAGTTGGCCTTGAAGCTTAGGATCAATAATATCAATTGGATCCCTTTTGCTCTTTAAATGATCACGAACCCACTGAATTAGATGTTGATTTTCTTGAAACGATGGATCCACTGGTTTTTTTCCTGTTATAGTTTCTAGTAAAACTACTCCATAACTGAAAACGTCACTCTTCTCCGTGATTTTTAACATACAACCGTATTCTGAAGAAGTAAAAAAAGATCAAATTAGAAAAAATTGAAATTTAATGGTCCCAAAACGTAAAAAAACAATGCAGAAACAAGTTGAAAAAGTTGTGGGCACTTTTTTTTTTGGCATATTTCATAACCTCAACTTCAAGAAATGGCCAAACAAGTATAGTATGTGTGACCACTCTAAATGGTCATTTTTGGATAATACATATTTAGATTGAATTTTATTTTTTGATTTTTCATGAATAATTCATTTTTTTTATGATTTAAAGGGAGAAAAAAAAAATTCAAAATTTAGAGTATTTTGGGTGACAAATGAATAGGGACAAATAAAATAGTAGACATTAGAAGCAATCACATGACTTCACATGCTTAGCACCCCCTTTGAATCATCATCATCATCAAAGATAAAAGAAATGTACACTTTTAGGTTCCCAACAAGACACTTTGATTTCTACAAATTACTAACATTCACTACCTTAAAGTTATGTCTCCAATGCTAAAAAATATGCATAATTGGTCTACCCCTTTTTAAGAAAATTAACTATCATTTTGGGTCAATAAACATAATTCGAGAATCTATATATATAGCACGAATTATGAATAAATTTTCTGTTAAAATGAATCTCTCTAACCCAATTTTTCTCTAACTCAAAACTCAAATTTTTCACATTCAACACAAAGTCAAGATAGATATAGATAATTTTGAATATTTTTTGCAAGAAAATATCGATTTTGAAGTAAAAACCCCATAAAATACATTTTTTTCAACTTTGTTGAGCTTGAATTTCTCCCAACCTGATGAAATTTTAGGAATTTCGCCCTAGGTTGGCAAAATTTCTTAGAGATTTTTGCCCACCTTTAGTGGGTTTTTCTATTAAAAAAAAAAAAAAAAGTTTCTCCCAAATGGGCGAAATTCTTAATGTGGGAGAAACTCAACCAACTTGAAACAAAAGTATATTCTGGGCAGTGACGAAACCGGGACAAAAAGATAGGGGGATTGAAGAACAATAAAAATTTTGCTATAATTTCTTTTTTTCTTAAAGTCAGCACCTAAGTTTTGAGACTGTATTGAAAAAACTTTTTTGAGGATCTTGTAGGTAAAATACTTAAAAATCCTAAAGTTTTCAAAATTTCTTGGGAGGGCTCAAGCCAACCCGAGTCCCCTACTGGTTCTACCCTGTTTTGACTATTTTTTACTTCAAAATCGATATTTTCTTAAAAAAATATTCAAAATTATCCATATTTTGTACACTATACATATTATTGATGTCAAGAAATTTCGTGTAAAGTATTAAAAGAATGTTCCATATGAAACAAGTTCTTAAGAACAGAAAATCTAAATTTTGCAATGATAAGAAACAATTAAAGAGTAAGATTTTACCTGGAGCGAAGTAACCATAAGATCCGGCGAATTGGGGATGAGCAGTAAACGAAAGATTTTCATCTTCAACCAATCTAGCAAGACCAAAATCTGCTAAACATGGCTCATATCTGTCTCCTAACAAAATGTTATGTGTTTTCACATCCCGGTGAAGAATCGGAGGCACACAATCATGATGCAAATAAGCTAATCCCTCTGCAACTCCTAAAACAATCTTGAATCGAGTTTCCCAATCTAATAATCTGCCGCAAGTTTCATGTAACAGAGTTCCTAGTGTGCCGTTGTGCATATAATCATAGAACAAGAGCTTCGTCTTTCTGTTAGCTCCCCAACCCAGTAGCCTAACGATATTCCGGTGCCGGATTCGTGCCAGTGTCGCAATCTCCGACGAGAATGCTGATGCTGAGAATTTTTCGAATGCTCGAAATTTTTTCACAGCGATGGTTAGTCCTGATGTGAGAGTGGCTCGGTAGACGATACCGGAGCGTCCACGACCGATGATGTTACTGGCTGTTAAACATTTAGCGACATCGGCAATTGAAAGATCGAGCTTTTGATATACGGTGACTTCCCAAGGCGGACCCATCTCCACATCGTCGTCGCCGTCCACGTTATAGTCATGTTCCCGGAGGGCCCGCCTTTTGTTTCCAAGGATGATGTAAAGTGCGGCCAAGAGTAGTACACATGCAAAGCATAAGAGCACCACCATTGCCACCCTCGCACCCTTGCTGTGCCTGGCTGAGCCGCCGCCCCTATCGGCGGAGCATTCGCTACCGGAAAAGCATAGTTCTGGATTACCTGCTAGCACATTGAGCGGCAGCTTTGCAAAGAAAGGATTGTCCGGTACCCGTCCGGTGAAATTGTTGTGTGAGATATTGAGGACCACCAGATTCTGAAGATACGCTAGGAAGTGAAGATCGCCGGAGAGTTGGTTATAAGAAAGATCTAAAACTCCAAGTTTATCCAAAGTTGCAAATTCAGATGGAATCTGACCGGAAAGCTGATTCCAGCTCAAATTTAGAGCAATTTCCAGTGATGGGATCTTGCCTAAACTTCCTGGAATCTGTCCTGAAAACCCATTACTGCTTAAATCAAGCAATTGAAGCTTTAAACAAGAACCCAATTGACTTGGAATTGGACCTGAAAATCTGTTCTTTCCCAGAACAAGTTTCGTGAGAGAACTCAATGAATTTAATCTAGGGCTCAACATTCCTTCCATAACATTATCCGAAACATCAACAAATTGGAGAGAAATAAGCTGAGTTAAATTATCAGGTAAGTTTCCCCCAATTGAATTTGAATGCAAATCAAGAAATGTTAGATTCCGGCAGCCAGAAATTTCCACCGGAATCACCCCGGTAAGCCGATTAGAACCCAAGTCCAAGAAATTCAAATTTTTTAGATTTCCAATATCAGGGGGTATAGAACCTGTAAGCTTATTATCCCCTGCCCTGAAACGGATCAAAGAAGAACATTTCCCAATCTCTGGTGGAATAGTACCGGAAAGATTATTTGATAATAGCAGAAGTTTGTTGAGTTTCTGTAACTGAAATATACCTTTTGGTATTATTCCAGTCAATCCATTCTGTGATAAGTCAATTGCTTCCAAATTGTGACATGAGGACAGAGAAGATGGAATATCCCCTTCTAATCTATTAGCCCACAGGAAAAGAAGAGTTAGATTTGACAAGTTTCCTAATTCTGATGGGATCGTACCTGTGATTTGATTGTTGTCGATCTCAATGTGAGTTAAGGCAGTACAGTTTCCAAGTTCTGATGGGATCCGGCCTGATATTTGATTGCCACTCAACTGCAATTCTTGCAATGAATTCAAGTTTCCAAATGTTTTAGGAATGCTACCTGTTAATGAGTTTAAAGAAACATCAATTACAGATAATTGTTTGCAATTTCCAAGCTCAGAAGGAATTGTTCCCACTAAATTGTTTTGCCAGAGCAAGAGATTCTCAAGGTTTTGAAGGTTTCCGAGGCGAGTTGGGATTGAGCCGGTGATCGAATTCTCGTATAGATAGATGTTTTGTAAGGCTGTACAATCACCAAGCTCCGGTGGGATTTGGCCGGAGAGAAGGGCAGTGTAAATGGCAAGTGTTTGAAGTTTTTTCAAGAGGCCAAGTGAAGATGGAAGGAAGCCTGAAATGCTGGTTTCTGCCAGGCCTAGCATGACCAAATTTGTACAATTGCCAAGTTCTTGAGGAAGTGAACCTTCAAGATTCTTGTTTCCGCCAGCTCTAATAACTTGAAGATTTTTCAAATTCCCTACACTTCTTGGAATTGTTCCACTTAGCTGATTATCATAAATAATCAGCAAAATCAATCTTGTCAAATTCCCAATTTCCATAGGAATTGAACCTTCAAGCCGATTCGAATTCAGAATCAGTTCTTCAAGTTTAGGGAGATGACAAATCTCAGTTGGGATTTCACCTGTTAATGCATTGTCACTCAAATCCAAAACTGTTAATTCTTGAAGAAAACCAATTTCTTTTGGGATTGAACCAGAAAGATTCGTCCCTGATAAAATTAGTTTATTCAAAGAAACCAATGAACTGAAATTACTCGGAACATTTCCAAGCAAATCCATGTACTTCAAATTCAGTTCAGAAACTTCATTCTTGAAATTACAAGTAATCCCAAACCACCCACAAGGAGTTTCATCAGTTGGATCCCAATTACTCAGAGCCTGTATAGATCCATTTAAAGTTTTCTTCCATGACAGAAGAACTTCACCTTGCTGATTGACAGCAAAAGTTGGGATAAAAA
The DNA here is from genome assembly GCA_028651295.1 of Catharanthus roseus. Classification (NCBI taxonomy): domain Eukaryota; kingdom Viridiplantae; phylum Streptophyta; class Magnoliopsida; order Gentianales; family Apocynaceae; genus Catharanthus; species Catharanthus roseus. Next base: position 1,824,370 of record JAPQWS010000069.1, read on the forward strand.
TGGAGAAAAAGAAGAAAAGGGTCCATAGATTAACAGGCATTAGATTAGAAAGAACTAATCGCTACAAACTCCAATGTGAGGAGGTTTCAGTGAAAGAAGGGGGGATTTGCTTGGTTTCAGCCTAGGGAGGAGGAACAATTGGCACAAGAACCAAATCATGTCTTGTAAGGGTATGAATTTAAATAGAAATATATTAAAAAAAAATTGTATTAAAGTGCCAGAATCTCCGGATCCAAGAACAGCTAGGCCATTTTTGGTTTAGATTGGGAATTTTAGAGATTGGTTTATTTCATTTGTTTATTGTTGCTGATGAGGATATTGTTGGGTGGGGAACAGGGGAAGAAGAAGATGGCTCTCTCTCTCTCTCTCTCTCTCTCTCTCTCTCTCTCTCTCTCTCTCTCTCTCTTTTTGCCTCTTTTTTAAAATAGAAAGATTTCTGATGCTGAGTGTGACTCTGCTAATCAAAATTTGTTTATTGCCAATCTGCTAATCAAAATTTGTTTATTGCCAACTTTTACTCCTCACATGTGACAAACCACTCCCACCCAATGCCGAGATGAAAAATGTAAATCATGGTGACTTATTGACCCTATAAACTGGAGACCAAACACTGATACTCATTTATATGAATTCCTCTAACACTTGCTCATAGACACACACGTTAATATAGATTAAGTTTCCAATCAATTTAATTCAAGATATAAGTTTCTTTAGCGGACACACGTTTGATACATCCTTTTATGCACAAGTAAACTTCAGTTTAATTTCTTTTATGAGTTCTACTAACGCGTTCCCAGCCCACGCGTAAATGTAGAATAACTTTTCAATCAATTCAAGGTATAAATTCTTCTAACGCCTGTCCTAACCCGCGTTAATGTAGATTAACTTTGCAATCAATTCAAGATATAAGTTCTTCTAACGTGCCCTATCCCATACATTAATGTAGATTAACTTTTCAATTAATTCAATATATAAGTTTCTGGAAAAAGATTTATTATACTCAAATTATCATATAAGTTATGTAAAGTGTGAGGGATGAAGACCCATTGAGGATGATAAAAAAGATAAGGGATTTTGCAACTTTTAATAAATATTTATTGAACTTTTTCCATCTTTACCCATTTTTCAATTTATTATTTCAAGCCCATTGTTTATCTCTTTCCTCATTTATGAAGGGTAGAAAGAATATTGTAGTTCAAAAGTTGTCTTGTTTATAAGACTCTTAATTTGTGTGCAAATGTCTAAAACCCCTTATATTTATGTTTGGAGAGAGTATAAGTCACTAGCATGAAAAGGATTTGGACCTTTCCCCTAACAAGGAACGTGTCTTATGACTGAGATATACTACCTCCGGTCAGAAATACAAGTCCTTTTAGCCTAAATTAGATTATCAAAATTATAAGTCTTTCTACATATTTTAACGTATATTTATTGTCTACTTTCTAATTCTACTTTTTTAATTCATTTATTATTTCTATTCTTCTCTTTTTCTCTCCTTATTTATTGAGGGTAAAATGAATACTTACCTACCATATCTGCTTCATAATATAAGGTTAACTTAGTGATTTTCCTTTATAAACTTTTTTTTCTCAAGAATACCCCTATTCATTTAACATATTACTATTTAGTAACTCTTAAAATCTAAACCCATTTATATTTGATAAAACCTTGAAATATAAAAAGAGAAAAGAGAATATAAAGTCTTGGAATACGAACTTCATAAAATTATTAAAAGAGTATTATAAGTATTTTACTATAAAAATACCTTGATTTCATATGTTTTTTAATTTGTATGACAACGTAACTTAATATTATATTATAAAACGAAAATAGTAAAAAATTACATAATTTTCTTAATCTCTGATTCGTGTGTAAAATGCAAAAAGACTTATATTTTTAACCAGAGTTAATACCATCTTATCATCACACTCTAAAATAATTAAAGATATATTTAGACATCATTTCTTTCGTAACTTTTTTTTTTCTCTTGTACACCGATTTTGTAGGTCTCACAATAAATTTAAATCTTTACGAATTCTAATAAAAAAAGGCCGTTTTTTTTTTCAACTTAAACTCTAATCCAAATACACAAAATTTTAAAAACAATTTCATTAGAAATACTAGAAAAAAAAAAAAAGTTGAGTTCATGAATTTCATGGCAAGTGAGTTAAAAAACGTGAATAAAAAAAACAGATGAAAAACGTTCGTTTTGGATTCATTTGAGAACTTAAAAATATAACCCCCCAAGAAAGAATATGAATGGACAGTTACATCATTTTCAATTTCCTCAAATCTTGTTTTTTCTGCTAACTTTTTTCTCTCAATATTTCATCAAGAAAAATACAAAAAAAATAAAAAAAAAATACACTAATTAATTGGGTTAAGGAAATCATCGTAATTATATTCAACAATTTACACTTTTCTCTTTTTATTCATAAATATTTTTAGTTTAATTTATACTCAAATATAATTTTCGTTGACAATTTACACTTTGCTCTTTTTATTCATAAATATTTTTAATTTAATTTATACTCAAATATAATTTTCGTTAACAATTTACACTTCCCTCTTTTTTATTCATAAATATTTTTAATTTAATTTATACTCAAATATAATTTTCAGTTAACAATTTTACACTTTTCTCTTTTTATTCATGAATATTTTTTAATTTAATTTATACTCAAAAACATTTTTTTATATTAGATCGATAATATCAAATTAGTGATACACAACGAAAAACCAAAAAAAATGCACTAATTAATTGGGTAAAGGAAATCTTTATAATTACATATAACAATTTACACTTCTTTTCCCTTTTACTCATAAATATTTTTAGTTTAATTTATACTCAAACACAATTTTCGTTAACAATTTACACTTTTCTCTTTTTATTCATAAATATTTTTAATTTAATTTATATTCAAATACATTTTTGATATTAGACTGATAATATCAAATTAGTGATACACAGCGAAAAACCAAAAAAATGCAGTAATTAATTGGGTAAAGAAAATCATTATAATTACATATAACAATTTACACTTTTTTCCTTTTGCTCATAAATATTTTTAGTTTAATTTATACTCAAACACAATTTTCATTAACAATTTACACTTTTCTCTTTTTATTCATAAATATTTTGAATTTAATTTATATTCAAATATATTTTTGATATTAGACTAATAATGTCAAATTAGTGATACACAGAGAAAAACCAAAAAAAATGCACTAATTAATTGGGTTAAGAAAATCATCATAATTATATTTAACAATTTACACTTTTTTCCTTTTGCTCATAAATATTTTTAGTTTAATTTATACGCAAATACAATTTTTGTTAACAATTTATACTTTTCTCTTTTTATTCATAAGTATTTTTAATTTAATTTATACTCAAATACATTTTTGATATTAGACTAATAATATCAAATTAGTTGTACACAGAAAAAACGATATACCTAACAAGGACATTTTTGTCCATTTTTACAAACTATGAATGGACAAAAATATCCCTTTGGCAAATGACATTTAGGCATATAGTTTTCTCTATCTATTTACTAATTTGATATTATCAATTGACTGAAAAATAATATTTAGGTATTTAAATATTTTTTTATTTATTTTATACTCAAATACAATTTTCGTTAATAATTTCACTTTTCTCTTTTCATTCATAAATATTTTTAATTTAATTTATATTCAAATACATTTTTAATATTAGACTGATAATATCAAATTAGTTGTACACAGCAAAAAACGGTATACCTAATAAAGACATCTTTGTCCATTTTTACAAACTATAAATGGACAAAAATACCCTTTTCGCAAATACCACGTGAGTTAAGCATATAGTTTTCTACTATCTATTTACTAATTCGATATTATTAATTGACTGAAAAGTAATATTTAGGTACATAAATTAAATAAAAAGATGGTTATGTGTAAAAAGAGAAAAACGTAAATTATTAATAGGTAATTGTGGTGATTTCCTGTAATTGGGGTTTTTTTTAATAATGCTAAAATCAATAACCCATATGAGAAAAGAATATGAAAAATAAAGGGTTTTTTTTTTGGATCTAGATCTAGAAGAGTACAGTGTCCATAATATATATGGTCTGCTCATAACTAATCAGTAAGCTACAAATTCTTGATCCATGGCTAGACAAGATCTGTATCAACAATACAGTATATTGAATCCAATAGAAAAAATAGCAGTACTTGAGCTATATCATCATTTACAAACACAGCCATGGAAATATGTCAGAAAAGATTAGAAAAACGGTACATTCAAGCATTAATTAAAGACCATACGGATTCAGGGTTTTTTTTTTGGGAATAATTTGATGGATTTTGTTTAGATATTTCATAATTGGATTGCTAGTTTCAATATAAAGTTACGAGTTCAATTCTTTCATGGACGGAATTAGCATATCATAAGGGAAGTTCGTCGCCCTTTATGTGTCAGAAAATATGTTGAGTTTGTGTATTTTGATAGTGTCTAAACTAGAATGAGAGATTCTTTATTCTTTTTATAAAATAATTTTGTTCCTCAATTTTTAACTCTGGTTCCGTCATTGTATTCTTTCATATAATGTCATATAGGGAGACTTCTCTATATTAGATGATAGGATTCAACTTATGGCGTCAAGTTAAACTCACAAGCAAAAAATGCAAGTCCAATCCAAAGAATCATTTACCGGAATAATCCATGGTACCAGTCATAAGACAAAGACCCAATCTTCAAGAAACTTGAATGAGTACAGAAAAAGAAATAAAGACGAAATAAAATACAAATAAACACGCATTAATCTTCTTCTTTCATCTTCTAAGCCAACTCTCGTCAAGGATATAGTGACAGCTACTACTCTGGTTAGAGAGAGAGAGAGAGAGAGAGAGAGAGAAAGGGAGAGAAAATAATTAGAAGAGCTCGACACATATTATAAGAAGGTAGATTTTTATTTACATTCTTTAGTTTACTGAAACTGTAAATATAAATATTTTTCATTACTTTTTTAAAGGCCATCGTTAATTTAAACATCAAATTCTTTTTAAAGTTTTTCTGGGATTTGTGCCATCTGCGAACGTCTAATGTTTATTACTATATATTTTTTTTTAAGAATTAGACTTTGCAAACGCAATTTATACTGTATCTGGATCAGTAGTTGAAAATATGATATTCTCTTGATGGAATTGGCCACAAGAATTGACTTATTGATTTTCTTTATGTTTGATTTAAGGTTTCTTGAAAAAATTTATGACAAGGGATCACGTGAGATCGCGTGACTATAGGTTGAGAGAAAATATCATTTGGATTTATTGATAATATTGTTTTAATTAAAACTATTATAATATATATATTGGTTCCCTCGTGACTAAGGCAATGTAAATGAAAACATAGTATTATTTTTGTTTTTTTAAACTTTGGATTATCTTACAAGGATGTCGATTTGATTAGAATCTAACCATACAAGTGATGGGGTAGTTGTCACATGATGAGAGAGAGTTTGGGGTGGGGGGGGTGGGGGGGGCGGGGGGGGAGGGAGGGAGGGGTATTATTAGATTATTAAGGGTTCTAAAATAGCCATGTTCTTTGGACAGCTTTTGTCTTAAGGAACTTCACTTTTTGGTTCATGGCTTGTTGGAAGAGACTACAATACACCCATCCCCTAACCGGTTTGAATTGTTTGTAATATTATTTTTTAATATTTTTAAAAAATAAATTTTAAAGGAAAAAACATAAAATGTTACGGTCGATTCTGAGTGCACTAAAATTGTGAAGTTTTTCCCTATTCTTCAAAATAATAATAATAATAATAAAATAAAAAAATTATGACAAGAGAATGTTACAAAACCATTCCAACCAATTTATTAGAGATTTTAAGGCTAAACTAGTCATATAAGAAAAGGATTAATTATTTTTTTAATTTTGTTCAAACTACAATAAAAATAACTTAGAGAATACAATAAAAAATACCTTTCACCTTTTTACGTTCTGTCAATTTGGGGTCTATTCTTTTTTTGTCGTCATTTATGCTACTCAACTTTTAACGAATGACTAAACATGCCAAGACAAGTTGGTGTCTAGTGTTTTAAGCAGAGATTATTTTGTGAATTACACATGATTTGTTCATAAAAGGTAAAAAATTGCATAACACTGTCTTTATTTGCTAATTAATGATCTCGTCATGCATAGAAACATAAATCTTTTATGTGTATAGTTTTCAAATCTCTTACTCCAAGTTTTGACTGGTTCGAAAGGTAAAGAAAGCATTCCTTAGCTCAGTTAAGTTTATCAACGAGAACTGTCACGCTAGCGTTTAGTCTCTTTCTGAGCGTTGTGCATTAGTTTCTCACCATTCCTGAATGAGGTCGAAATCGTATCCATAATCAGTCTAGCCAAATGATTACTAAATCCCAAATGATTAATCTTTTGCTTTATACATTTGTTCCCTTTTTTTTTTTTTTAATTTTTTTCTCTTGGTTTTGTGTTTAATCGAAGAAAACTTGTCTTTTATTTTATAATACTTTATTAATTTTAAAATCAAAGAAGTTTGCTGACATTTTAATGGTCCTTTTTTATTAGTTTTGTGACTTATTTTCATGGATAGTACTTAATATATGTTTCTAAAGAAAAGACTTCATATAACTGTATAAATTATTTTCTAGACGAAATGTTAGTATAAGTTTAAAAAAAAAAAAATCAAAATAGAATAAAAAGGTTTGGATTCTATTATTGTTATAAAAAAAGAAAATAATGATGAATTTGATGAATAGCAGTGGTATAATTAGGAATATTGGTACTTGAATTGTCTATTTCTTTGAATGATGAGTTTTTGTGCATATCATTTTCCAAAAAATCTTCGTAGTCTTTTGTCTCTGGTTATGAAAGTTTTGCAAGGACAGACAAAATTGCATATACGAATTTGTTTAGCAAAAAAAAAAAAAAAAAAAAAAAAAAAAAAAACTTGTTTGTTACAATAAAAATCATTTATCTCTGTTGAAATATTGAAATGTAGCTATATCCAGGCAATTAGGATATCACAGATATGTAAATAAGATGTTACAGCTTTACTTCAGATTTTGTAGGCGAATATTTTGTAACTACTTCCTTAGGAAGTTATCTGTTATACATATGGAGTTTTAGAGAAAGAAGAAGACAAGAAAAATTACAGAAAAAGTTTTCCTACTGAAAATGTAAATATTGAAAATTTTCAATTATGTGAATAATAGTGAGGAAAATGTAAGTTCTGACGTTCCAGGGGATCAAGTTTTTCTTTTGGTTCAGCCGACTCCTCTAGTGGTGAACAACCAATAACAGATAATATTGAACCATTACATCTTGGTCGAAACAACATGCCACATCGACCTCCTGGAAAATTGAAGAAGTATGTTTGTTATACGGTTTGGTCTAATCCTAGTATATTCCTCTCTTCTACTTCGCCTTCTTCCTTGGATCCTACAGGTACATCTCTGTATCCATTAACCCATTGTATTTCTTATGACAAATTTTCGCTTTCATATCGAGGTTTTGTAGTAGTTGTCAATGTAGGTATAGAACCCACCAAGTACTCTAAAGCTGCTTCTGTACTGGAGTGGCGCTTGCTATGAAGCAAGAGATAGATGCACTTGAGAAAAACAATACGTGAACTATGACAAAGCTACCACCTGAAAAACGAGCACTGGGTAGCAAGTGGGTATACATAATAAGTATAAATCTTATGGCACCATTGGACGATACAAAGCACGATTGGTAGTATTTGAAAATACTCAGTAGGAGGGGATTGATTATACCGAGACATTTGCTCCTGTTGCAAAAATGGTGACTGTGCGCATTATGTTATTCGTAACAGCTATCCGGAATTGGGAAGTTCATCAAATGGACTTTCACAACACCTTTTTGTATGGTGATTTGACTGAAGAAGTCTATATGAAAATTCCTCCTGGATTCCATACTTCAAACCCACATCAGGTTTGTCGTCTCAATAAATTATTATATGGGATCCGTCAAGCACCTAGATGCTGGTTTTCTAAACTTACGGATTCACTTTGTCAGTGTGGATTTGTGCAGTCATATGCAGATTATTCACTCTTTACTTTTAGGAAAAATAAAGTTTTTCTCTGCATTCTAATTTATGTTGATGACCTGTTGATTTCAGGAAATGTTACAGCCTGTATTAATAAGTTTAAGTTCTACCTAGGATCGTGTTTTCATATGAAAGACCTAAGTCAACTCAAGTATTTTCTAGGTATTGAGATTGCTCGTAGTCAAGCAGGATTTTATCTTAGCCAATGCAAATATACATTGGAAATTATATCTGAAGCAGAAATGCTAGGTTCTAAGCATGTTTCTATTCCAATAGAGCCAAATCATCAATTAGCTAGGGATTTTTGTGCTCACCCTAACCGGTATCGTTATCTTGTTGGAAAATTGATTTACTTGTTTATAACTCGTCCATACATTGCCTATTCTGTATATGTTATGGCTCAGTTTATGCAAAACCCTCGCAAGGAACACTGGGACGCTACTCTTCGTGTTATTCTTTTTCTCAAAAGCTACACCAGGACAGGGAATTCTACTCCGATCTACTGCACCACTTCGATTAGTTGCTTATTGTGACTCCAACTAGGCCAGTTGTCCAATTACTCGGTGTTCTACTATTGAATATTTTAGCTCGCTTGTTCATTCTCCCATCTCATAGAAGATAAAGGAACAACATACAGTTTCACGCTCTTCCGTTGAAGCCGAATATTGATCCATGGCAATGACGTTATGCGAATTAAAGTGGCTCCGTCAACTTCTTAGTGATCTCCATGTTTCTATAGATTACTCCATATTACTTCATTGTGACAGTCAAACAGCTATTTATATTGCGGCAAATTCAGTCTTTCACAAACGTACCAAGCACATGGAGATAGATTGTCACTTTGTCCGTGATGCATTTCAAGCACGTCTGATTGCTCCTGTTTATATTTCTAGCGCTTCACAGCCAGCTGACCTCCACACAAAAGCTCTACATCTACCACAATTCCGCAAGTTAACTAGCAAGTTGGGCATTTGTAATCTTTATGCGACAACTTGAGGGGGAATGTTGAAATATTGAAATGTAATTATATCTAGGCAGTTATGATATTACAGAGACGTAAACAAGACAAATATCTTGTAATTACTTCCTTATTTATAGGAAGTCATCTTTGTACATATAGAGTTTCCAAGAAGGAAGAAAACAAGAAAAATTACAGAAAAAGTTTTCCTCCGAAAACTTTTAATCTCTCCCTTTCTTTTTTTTATCTCTCTTTGTTACAATAAGAAAAATTATGAATTTATGTTTGTTACTTGAAAGTACGTATAAGTCAACTAATATATATATATATATATTATGAAAAGATAATTTGTATTAAGTTTTGTACAAATTCGTGGGACAGAAAATGTTTCAATTCTCATAAAAATTTAAGAAATTTTACTCATCTTTCATTAGTCTAATTACATCAATTTTAAGCTAACTGGTTAATAGAGAACATAAGATTATATTATTATCAAAGCACAAACCAATACAATTTTTTTCTCCCTATATATCTTTACACAATGCACTTTTTCCACTTTGGAAAACAAGAATTCTCAAAAGAAAACCAATCCAAAATACTAATCTCCACGACAATGAAGGACAAAAATTACATGTCCCAATAAAAAAGAAAATGCACAATTGTGTGACAAATGGAAGAAGAAGGTATACCCTTGTGTTTTCATTTTTGGTTTTGTTATAACAACTATATATGTTGGCCACAAAAATTGATCATATGATTTGATGAAAGACAAGGCATTCAAAGGTTAGATAAAAAGCATGTGTTGCTCTCTCTCTCTCTCTCTCTCTCTCTCTCTCTCTCTCTCTCTCTCTCTCTCTCTCTCTCTCTCTCTCTCTCTCTCTCTCTCTCTCTCTCTCTCTCTCTACTTTTATCATCTAAACTTTAGAATAGAAAGTTGTTGCCCCTTTGTGGTGAGTTGCTAGAACAAGTGTGTTAATGTTGTTGTTGCAATTATAATCATCAATACTCAAAAGGGAGAGAAAAGAATTAAAAGAAAAAAGTAGAAAAAGAAGAGCATAGAGGTGTAAAGACTCAGAAGAGTAAGTAAATAGAAAGTTCTAAACAAATTAATAAATTAAAGACTTTTGAAGAGTAAATTGACTTAGGAGGTCATATGATAATTATACTATATTATCATGACTTATAGAATAAATATGAATTGCTTCCCATCATAATTTGGAATTCGTCAAAGTTGATGCAATTTAATGCATCATTGAGTAAACCTAAAGTTTATTTATTCCAAAATATTAAATGTTGTCATAACCGGTTAGACCATTCCGGATCAACAAAATATGAATTGTCATAAAGAATTTGTGACAATATTTTTATTGAACCAGAAATTTCTAATAACACAAGTTGTATTTGTACTACTATTTTTAAAGGCAAAATAACTTTATGAACATTATAAATATATTAGGGTTGAATGTGTTTTGGGATGAATATATAGTCGATGCATTGACCTAAGGTCCCATATATATTGTTGACTTGCAAGCTGAACTTTACAATTTAATGAGCTCATATTTCGGATTCTCCCATTAACATAATTTGTCCTAATAATATTGTTGATGATCTCTATTTATATATATATATATTAAATATTTCTGCTGAACATATTCATAGACCTAACATGGTTTTATAAAATCATAAGTGCCGTAAATTGATTAATGTGTATTTTGTCATATTTATTCGTATTTCGCCAACGTATTATTTTGGGTTCTCCTCATATAATTGGTTCATGGTGAGGAACTAAATCTCATCTAATAATTATACATGCGCTATAGAAATATATTATTCCACCATAATGTATTTAATATGAGTATTCAAAAGAGGAGAAAATTATATAGTCGGATAAAGATAAGTTACATGTCTCATTTTGATCAAAAAGATTAATAGACATACATATTTACTGATAAAAGAAAATGCAACATAGAATGCTCCTAGTATTTGATGTCTCCGAAGGACAATCTACCACTACTTATGATTTTGAGACACATGCAAAAAGTGGTGGTAGAATAAATTGGTTCCAACAAATCCTCCCGTATGTAAATGAACAATAATTTAAGATAGTCCTATGTGGTTAAGTCGAGGAGATGAAAATTCTAGCAGAATTTTCCACGACATGACTTTAATATTATTATTTCCAAAAGAAATTAAGGTATCTGAAGTTATAATAATTTTGAGATCTCATTGTATCATGTCATTATATAAATATATTATATAAGAAACCATAAAAAAGTACAAACGTCGATAATATTTATATGCAATTTATATATCAAAATGAGGCTCTTAAATTAAAGTTTATAGACTTGAGATTCAAATATTAGAGAAATATTTAGCTTAATAGAATATACAGTTTGCATGAGAAACTATAAAAAGTCCGAACAATTATTAAGTACACTTAAAGTATACATGTAATCCCAGAAGGATCAGAATTAATAAATAAAGTGTGAACTTGTATAAGTTATAATATAAGATTCTTCGTAAAGTTCCTGACAATATTGATACAAAGAAATAAAATTTATGCTGGTGGATTGAGTTTAGGTATTAGTGCACTGAACTCTAAGAATTTATATAAAATCCTTGAATGACTCGAGAGGCATGCTTGAAGTATGTAAGTGAATTGTTCCTAAAGTACTTGAATTTTTAATTTTAATAATCAAATACTTAAATTAGGATTCCGCTAATAAAATAGACTTTTAATTGTAATAAAAAAAAAGTATTGAAATTAGGGCTCAATCATTATATATTTTTGTTAGCAGAACTCTAATATGGGTACTTAATTATCAAAATTAAAAGTTCAAATACTCAATTGACAATTGACTAAAAGTATAGAGTGTTTTTGGAATCAACCTTAAAGAATTTTATTTTTTATTATTTTTTAATACAAGAAATGCAATACTTAGTGGAAATTACATAATAATGAGAATAAATTATTTTAATCATAATACTAAATTATTTTAATCTAACACAAATACATCTCATTTCAACTTTTATTCTTCATCTACCGTCCTTTTACCCTATTAAGAAAATTTTCTACTTTTTTAGTATAAATTCTACTTTTTCTCTTACAAAAATCGAACAAATATACTTACAAAATTGTTTTACTTTTCTTTGAATAAGTGTTGAATAATTTACTCGTAATTTGAAATTTAAAATTGATTTCAAAATTCTTTCCTTAAAATTACCATCTTAGTTAAACAAACTACATAAACTCATTCTTATAAAGATTACTCAACCAAAAAAAAAAGAAAAATCTCATTCTCATTAGAACTTTGCCCTTTTCTTGATTCCTCTATTCACTACATGTCTTCCAATTGACAACAAAATATCAGTCAAAAGATTTTGTTTTTATAATTTCGTTTTTCAAAAAAGCACTTGTGCACTTTTATCTTAATTATTTGAACATTTGTATCTATCCACTAAGCTTAAAGTTCTTATAAGAACTCCACAATGTTGTATTAATATATGATTTTCTTTCTTTTTTTTTCCTTTTAGATGGGTTTTGATTTAGATTTTCATTTATTATTTACGACTATACATTTTTTATTTAATATCAACAAGTATATGTGTCATTTACCGTTCATGTCTGATGCGATCATTTATAATCGAATTCTTTACAAGGATTATGAACCTCATTCCATTTTGTCCAACTCTTGTTGGTTATTATTATTTTCAGTTTTCAAAGTATAAAAGAATTTATTTTTAATATAATGAGTAGTTCAAAATCAAAGATTTTTGACATAGTAAAAAATATTTATTACGATTAACTTACTACTTTTGCCACATGAAAATTAAGTTAAAAGATTAAATTTACAACTGGCTAAGAACGAATGATTTAGAATTTTTTGTTTTTATTTTTTTCTTGATTTACTTTTGGTTGTCTTGAGTTGCTAAAATAATTGTTTGAAAAGATAAGATAAAATTTAATATACTCTAGTATTTCCTTTTACCATAGATAAAGAAAAAGGGTTTTCTTTGGAGTGAATTTTCAAACATTTTAAAGAGAAAATCAAAATTGAAAAAATAATCCAAAGCAAAATTTTTAGAATTTAACTTTAATGAAAAAAAAAAGAGGAAAACTTGAAAGCAAATTACTAGAGGACCTTAGAATATATGATACACATTGTATTGTATGCTAAAAGGTATTAAATTGTTAATAACGTAAGAATATTAAAGTGAAAAAAATTAAACATGAAGGTATTTTAATTTAATTAATCTAAAATTTTAAAATAAATATATGTAAAAATGGATTAGTGAGGATCTTCTTGGAATTCTTCATGTACCACAATTAGGAGTCAAAAAGCAAAAAAGACAAAAAGGAAGTTCATGAAGTATATAATTAATAAATAATAGATTTCTTCATTATGGTGCTTCTTAGAACCCTATTTATTTAATTTTTCCTTTAAAAAAAATCCACTTATAATAATAAACATTAAAAATTAAAATTTAAAATTTAAAATTACATAAATATAATAACAGATTATTTTCATTTTTTGGTCAAATTTATGGCTTTACCTTATATTAATTCTAAATTTGCAATTTGTTTTCTTTATATTAATTTAAAGTTTTAATTCTATTATATTCATAATTAACAATAAGAATTCATAATTAAAAGTTGAAAATTTTGTATATTAGAAGCAACCAAAATCCCCTCCTTTTGATGATCAATAATTGATGGATCTTTGCATGGATGAACAAAGAAAGGTACATATTTGTTTTTTTTTTTTAAGGAAAAGGTACATATTTGTTCAAACCTTTGCTTTTGAATCCCCAAGAAAAAGTTCTCAAATTAAATGAATACCTTTCTATGTTTTATTGCTTATGCTTTTTTTAAGTTATTGAAAAAAGTATTTTTAAAAAAAGTTATTTTAAAATAAGTATTCTAATATTTATAATTTTAATAGCATCAGTAAGTAGAAGCAGTTTAAAAAAACATCTTTAGGGTACTTTTTCAAAAATAGTTTTTCTCAACTTATTTTTAGTTAAAAGAATATTCAATAAGCAATCGAGAATAATTTAAAAACAACTTATAATTTAGAATAAGCCAAAAAATGCTTATTTTAAGCGATAGAGATATATCCCTTGGCCTATGAACCTTGGAAATTCGGTTTTTTTTTTTTTGCTAAATAGAAATTCGGTTAATTATATTATATTTATTGCAACGATTTTATATTAATTATATATATTTTAATAAAATCTAAAATAAAAGCTATTATTATTTTTAATTGTATGGTGTATTTGGTACCTTTCTAATTCATATGTATTTATCTCTTTTGTGATGTTTCTTTCTATCATTCTATGGACTTTTTATTGGGTATTTTTAGCTTTTGCTTTCACTTAGAATTAAGAATTAATTAAAAAAACTTTTTATTGCTTTCACTAGGTTACTTAGAATGTTCTTCCCTTCTTTCAAGGTTAATATTTGCTTTTCTTCTTTCGGCACTAAACACCAAACTATTGTATTTGTTTTTAACAAAATGTATAAAGATAATAACTTATATCCCTCCAAAGTTTGTCCCAAAAATTATATTATTAAAATTTTTGGGCTTGGGCCTAACTCACCCCAAAAGGTACCTCAAGAGGGGAGGACTGCACAAGTTTTTATAAGGAGTAATTATTTTACTTAATTAGCCAATGTGGGATTCTCAACACACCTCCTCACGCCCAGGAATGAACATCTGGTGCGTGGAATTTTGCAGGATTGGGCCACCCGCACAAATGTCCAATCATGCAAAATTCCACGTACCAGCTGTTCATTCCTGGGCGTGAGGGGGTAAACGTGGGCAGCCTTCCCTTCTTGAGGTACCTTTTGGGGTGAGTTAGACCCAAGTCTAAAAAATTCTAACATATATATATATATATATATTTAGCACTTCTTTGGAAGATTTTTAGAGAATTTTAAGTTAAAGGTCCTCAATTGATACATTTTTTTTTTAAGGACAAATTTAAAATTTATTTAAAGTTATTTTGATTAAAAAATATAAAAAATAAATAGTTATCAGACTAAAAATAAGTAAATAAAAGATACATAATCAAATTTGGATAAAATAAATAGCTAACGATAAATATACGACTAAATTCAGGAGGAACAAGTAATTATATGACTAAATTTGCTAATTAATCTAAATAATATATGTGACAAATTTAATGATGGTAGAATAGAAGATACATTGGCACTTGTTGAGAATCTCACATCGGCTAATTAAATAAAATGATTATTCTTTATAAAGACTTCGGGAGTCCTCTCCTCTTGAGATACCTTTTGGGGTGAGTTAGACACAAGTCCAAATAGAGAATTAAAGGTTACTCTTATACCCTATAATTTGTTTTTGTAAATTTTTTAGTGAAAGTTAATGGGAAATCCCTTCTTATACAATATATATATATATATATATATTCATAAATATTATATCATATTACCTTATTTTTTTATTTTTTTCGAGGGAATCATATTACCTTCTATTCCAAAAAATCATATTACTACCTTCTAATAAAGTATTTTCTAAATAATATCCTTTGAAAATACTGCTTTTTTATTAAGAGAGAGAGAAAGAGAAGCTTTATGGGCCCTGCTTTATGGGCCTAAGGAGTAGGCTAAGATTAGTGCTGTTGCGGCCCAGAGGCCTGGCCTGGTGGAGAAAGTCCATTTCTAATCAAATATGTTATAAACATTAGTCCAAATCAAAGGGACTTTTTTGAGGAAATTAAAAAAAAATGAAAACTTCCTTTGGATTCAAAACATCTTTTTTTTTGTCTGAAAAAAAAGTATTTTTTTAATTTTAAATTTTTAAGTTTCTGGTAAAGTGTAAAACTTCGTTATTATATTATAGAAATAGAAAACATGCGAGAAAATAAAGGTCAAATTTTCAAATTAATTTTTAACTAATACTCTAATTAAGTAATTACCTTATTATAAAACCCCAAAAAAAAAATCTTGAAGATTATAAATGTGGATGAAGATTATAACAATAATAAAATGAACTATTATGTATTTGTTTTATTTCATGTCTTTTGTGCTAAATTCATAAAATATGAAAGAAAATAGTTTTTGTTATATATAATTTAGTATTATTTTTTATCGTATAAAATTAGAAATATTAATTTATTTACGTTCTAATTTATAAGAAGAAAAAAGTAATTTTTTAATTTATTTATGTTCTAATTCATCTATTTTGAGAAGAATTATTTTTTCCCTCCACTTTTAACAGTGGATTTACATCTTCTCCTACCTTCTCCGATTTCATCCCAATTTCACCTAGGTAAACTAAGGCTTGGTGTTTCTCCTTCATTTAAAATTTCCATATTTTCTTTATACTTTGTCCATATTTATTCAAAACAAATCAAAATGGCGGGCTGAGCAAAACCCACTTTCTTCTTCCTCTTCGTTCAGATCATTCTCAGTTCTACAGATTCACAAGGCTCCCATAATCTACAGATATAAAGAAAATGCAGAGCATAGGAGAGGAAAGTGTGAGGGCGAAGATGGCGGAGTTAAGGCTGATATGCGATAGGGAAATCCCAATTCAGCAGCAGCGGATTGATACATCCTGCGGTTCCTTTCGGAACTCTCTTCAGTCTGCAAAGTCCAAAGTTGAACAAACCCTTGAACTTCAAGGTATTATTTTTATGTATTTTTCTTTTTTCTCTTTTTTGGGTTCAAATCCAAGTTCAGTTTTTTGGACTGGAACTAGGGTTTTCTTTCTCTCTTTTTTTTTTCTTTTCTTTTCTGGGCGTAATGCTTTGAAATTATTCGATTCTTGATATTCAAATTTTTCCCTTTTTTGGGGAATTTTTTCTTGGTCGCGGTTTGATTTTTTTTGGTAGTTTTGGTTTTTATTTTGCTGAACTTTCAAGCCATGTTAATTGTTTCAGTAAAGCTGGGAAAGCTGAAAGCAGAGTTGAGAGAGGCAGAGGATGGTTTGGTAAAAGCTCTTGCAGGTATGTGTTCGTGTAGAAATCTGTTGTGCACATGTATGTACTGGCTACTTCAATGTGGGGAGTTGATCATTGCTGAAAGTGATAACATCAATAGTCCCGTTAAAAGTTTTCCGAGAAGGGTTCATTCTAAGATAAACTGTCATTGTTTCGCCTTGATAATTGATCAGATCCATTTATTAGTCCTGCAGTTTAAAAAAAATATGCATGAATTATATGCAGAACTCAGTATTTATGTGAATGAATGTCAGGAAAACGTATTTGCGAGGTGCAAAATTATTTTACCAGATTACCAAATATCAACTCCACAGTTTCTTCGTGATGCTTAGAAGTATTCAGTTGTCCATGTTTTCATATGTTTCTTTTAGTTTTTACTACTATTTACGAGTTTACCTAAAAGCATGTTCTGCTAGATTGTAAAACTCTTGAAATAGATGTGAATTCTTTTTCCCATTATGTGCTGTTTTGTGTTAGTATTACAGATTGAAGCATGAACTCGAAATTCTATATCCTTGATCTTTTGCTTTTGATATAGCTGAGCTTGGGAACTTGAAATTTGTTGGTCTGGTTTGAAACATGACAACATGAAAGGTTAAAATACTTTATCTTTCTTTCAATGGGCTAAAGTAGAGGGCTGACGTTCTACTCTCTCATGGGGACTTTGAGAATTAGGGAACCAAAACTCTTTTAGTTTTTCTCTTTAGGTCCCACATTCCCCCTCACAAATCATTTACCTTTTTACGCATTCCAAGTAAAAAAAATCCACTTTTTTCTAATTAAAATCCAATCCAAATGCACCGTTCATCTTGCTTGAACTAACGATTCATCTTAGCACACTCCTTTCCAAGTAATCCTTCAATACTGAGAGATCAGGACCAGAGCAGAGGGGCTCAAAGAGGACCTTGTCTATAGATAAATTTCCCGGATTAAATGTGAAGGGAGACAATCAGACGATTGCAGTTTGTTAACCTTAATGCTAGTTGAATTTGATATGGTCTTATTTATCCAGTGTAGCCTCATATCAAATGAAGAGTTTTCAAAAGCCAACCTCAAAGGGCTCAAGTTTTATGGTGTATTTGGATTGATTTGATAACACAAAAAGAGGCATTTTTTTCAACTTTTTACACACTGGCTCCACTTTTTCTCTCACAATCCAACTAAAATGAGAATTCTCCAAATGAAATTAATTTTACTTACTGAATCTATATTTTAGCTGAGATGGATCAAATCATGGTCTTGACTGCATAGATGGATGCTTGCAGATGCAGTACTTAAATCTGATGTGGTGCTCGTTTATAACTTAAAGAGCTCAATCTTCCTGTATTCTTCTGTTTCATTTCGTTTAAAAAATTCTCTATATTTTCAGCTCAAAAGCGTTTATGTTTTTTGGGGGTGAGGAAGAAAACTGTCTTGAAAGGACGCCAAGAATCTAGTATTAGAAGCATATAGCGTTAGCCTAAATCAAATGTATACTTAACGCAGCTCAGATATAGGAAGATCTTCCTGGTCGAGATGCTTGTCAGAAAGCGTCTACATGTATACTTAAAAAGAAAAAAAATTGACATGGTTGTTCTTGATAAAAGTGAAATGTAATACTCAGTGAGCAGAACAAATATGCTTTGATGTTAACACAAGAGATTCCTATTATCACCTTAGAATGAAACAAGGGTCCAAGTACTAGAAGGGTACATGTTCAGATGCAAGGATTATATAGACCATTAGGTTTGGAAGCTCATCTCTTTGTAAGGGTTAGTTGTCTATAGCAATACGTGATCAAGTTTAAATTCTTATGAAGAATATCACCTTTGCGTAGTTGACTATTAGCTTCTAAGATATCATAGAACTTCATTTATCAGTTAAGTTCATAAACAAGTCTTCATTTCTACAATTCCTTAAAAATTCCAGATGTCGTATCTAGAATTTCTGGAATATGCTCTATAATGAGATTGTACAGTTTATAATGCTCAATATTTCTACGTATTTTTTATTTCTCTCTTTTGCTTCATTTGCAGTTAAGACACGAAAAGAGGCAAAGCGAATGGCGACCATGGAATCATTATCTGCTACAAAAGCTAGGCTTGAAGAGCTCAAGAGGGTTGTTGAAGACAAAAGGCTTAAGAAAGATGAATATGCATTGATTTTATCTCAACAATCTAATGGTAGTTTTTTTCTTTCTAGATAAAATGACTTCATTTTTTCTTGAATAAGATATTAAAATGAAACAAGCTAGAAGATTATCTTCTTAATGACCATTTAAGTAACATAAACGACCGATATTCTGTGTGTGGTTGTCTATCAGAATAGCACTGTTTTAAAGGACTCTGGACCCACTAGGAATTGGGGCTCTACGGATTGCAGTTCTCTTACTAGATATTATTTTGGAGGAATCATTAAAATGTTTTTTTACGAGTCACTTTTCTTTTTACTTGTCGATTTGCTTGATTAGTGTTCCTCTCTCTAGATGCGGCTATTAATAGAAGGCTTTTCAGTTTAACCTTGTTTTGATGGTATTATGGTCTCCATCTTTAATTCAATATGCTGTAGACTGCCTGAATTTCTAGACTGGTGTACCAATGGAAACATTGTTGTTTGTCAAGTTGTTTCCTAAGGTAGCTATTAGGGAAGGAAAAAAGAGTACAAAGGAAAAGAATAAAGGAGGAGAAGAATCAGAATATCTTTTAAGCCTTACTTTGAACAATCTCAATGGTGACCATAGTCATGAGTAGATATGCACGAAGCTTCCCGTCCCTTTTGTTCTCATGGCTTACATGTTATTTGCTAGTGCAGGGTATTTCACTTAGGAAAGTAGCAAAGTTAGGCTAATCGATGGATCTTGCAGTGAAGTTTAACTTACTATTATCAGATGTTGCTTCTCATCAGAAACTTATGCATTACACACACTTTTCCCTTTACTTGGATCTCCTGAACTTTTTTTGTCCAGTAAAGGAACTTGCCTAGTATCTGCATTTAGCTTTTATAATGTCCCTATTCCTCGAGCAATACTCCAATTTGTATCTTACCCTTGCTGACTTACTTTTGTTTGCCTGATTAAAGATCTGACTGAACTTGAAGAGAAATATCACCAGAATGCTGAACATAGAAAAGAAATTGAGGAGGCTATGTCCTGGTACAATAGGGTCCTTGGCTTTCGTGTTGAATGCGGACATGGTATGTCAAAAAAGATGTAATTGGTAACTTCTTATTCCTTCTTCTTTTATTGATTGTCAATGTGGTAATGCTTGAATCCTCTAACTTGCATTTTGCTTATCTGTGTTTTTGTTTTTCTTCTAGGTGTCAAATTTATATTCACAAACATAAATTTAAAGAATCCTGATGAGGAGTACTCCTTTACTATCCGTCATGCAAATGATGTCTACACGTGTGAGTATCAAGCTCTCTATTTTTCTTCATTACTTTCTTTTATCTTCATGTGGATGGTAACTTTGAGTACTCAATTTGCCAATTCTGATCTAATGGAAACAACTTCTCTCCATATCTTTTTGAACTTATGTTTTTCAGTGCTAGATTGCGATCCTCATCTAAATGACATGAAGGAGCTGATTAACGAGTTAAATAGAAGCAACGGACTATTCAAGTTTGTGAGAACTATGAGATTGAAATTCCAAGAAGCTGCAGGATGTGGTATCATTTTCAGTCTGGACATATTGATTTGAAATTTTGTAAATGTGATAAAATGATTAAGGATTGCTCATCATTCAGTACATGCATGTCAGAAAGAATTCTGAGGTTAAGAAAACAAACCTAATCAATTAACCACATTGTTACATATGTATGCTTTTGTTATGGTACTTTACTAGTTAGAAGGCAGATGGTTTCACTATTTAGTCTGCTTTATATTGTCTTTTGGAGAGAGGTGACAATGATTTCTTCTAAGCATCCCTTAACAACTTTCCAGGAAGTTTTCCCCAACTTTTGTCTAATAGTCAAGACTACGACACAATCACCATATCTGCTCCAGTTTCTTCAATTTCTACCGATGGAAGTGAATCTCCTGTCAAGCAAAAGGAGTCTCGACCTGCAGATACAATCTCTGTATCTGTTCCAGTTTCTTCAGTTTCAACTGAAAGAAGTGAATCTCCTGCCAAGAAAAACCGCAAAGCCACTGGCAAAGAAGGCAGACCATCTAAGTTGTTTCCTGTATCAGCTGTGCGCCATTCTCCGCGTTTTTAAGGTACTTCATTTGATACATGAAGATAAGCATAACAACAATATGTTTCTCTTCTAAAACATAGCTAAATGAGAAGAGTGGGCATTTGGAGCCTGAAAAGGTTGTCTTATCAGCTGTTACGTCATTTCAAAATGCTAAATAATTAACAATGAGGCTTTGAAGCTCAGATTTCACTGTAATGCTGTTTAGGGTCTATAGGGTTGAAACACAGGTCTAAATGGGGATTTTATTTTATGTTAATGTAGTCAGTTTTTGTGAGCCAAAGAAAATGTTTATTACTAGTTTATTCTGGAAGCATGAATGTATTTTCAACAGGAATGTGGGACATCCTTGTTTTTATAAATCGATAGCATGTTCTTGTTCATACTTCCAAACATATGTCCGAGGTAGTAAATTCCCCATAGTATTTAAGCTAACACCTAATAGAACATGAAAATGTTACACAGAAGTTCCTTCTTTTTCATTTGGGGCCAGAGGGTGTCCTGCAATGGGGGAAGGGGTCAAATTCTGACAATTTTATCATGTTTAAATGTATTCACCTCTGTAGTAAATATTGGAAAACAGAATCAAAAGTAAAAAAGTAAATGAGGTTAGAAATGAATTAAATATCTATCTATCTTTCTATGGGTTATTCTTGAAATGTATAGCTTTTGCATTTGACACAGTTCCAACTGTTGCAGGTGAAGAAATGAAGCTGAGAGATACAACTGGCTGTGTTTTGTTGCTTCAGAGTGATTTACTGTGATCTTAAGAAACCACCTGCTCATTCTATCCAAGAATTACCCCTCCGGAAGTTTTTACTGTTGAAGTGTGAAATTAAAATTCTTGTTTGCTTGTAACTCATAGAAGTAAAATGATGTGTTGCACTGATGTAACAATCTTTTTGTTGCTGCTGATTAGTAGCATACTCTTTATCAATGGTACATGATGTGTATAGACAGTGCAGTGATAAAAGTATCCATGACTGATTTTTGTAGTGCCATAATTTGATTCTTTTCTGTGCACAGCAATGTCCAATCACATTTCTTGTGCTTTGTCATTCTGATCATTGGATATCTGGATAATGCAAATTCAAGACTAGGATTTCTTGCATATTTTTGTTTCCTTTTTACAGTGATTGTGTCACTTTATGAACAGTAGCTATGATTTAAATTAGACATTTTTACAGCTGTGGAATTCCTTTCAGAATCTTCCCTGCCATTTGTTATGCCCCCCAAATTAAGACAAGAAATGGATAGTACTTGGGGCAAAGTTAGGTCTTGAAACTATCCCATAACATTAAGATTGTTACAGAACTGTACTCTTATTGAATATGGTTGCCTTGCCTGCCTCTCTTCTGGTGGAGAAATACAATTACAATGTATATCTACTTATTTACATGTCTATTTCTATATACCTCTCTCTCTCTTTCTATGTTTTTCTAAACAGCTGAAGATGAATTCGATGGCAGCGACGAGCAGGAGGAGCAATGAACTCCACTCAAGCTGCTGCTACCTTTTGGCTTTGGCTTGATCTCCTGTGGATCAAAGAAGTTGTAAGTTTCCATAACTTATGTGCTTCAGCTTCATCATTTGCTAGATTTGAGCAGTGGCTTTCATTACAGTCTGCAAAGTACTTCCCACTCACCCCTTCTGTTTGTGGACTCAGAGCCACATAACATGTAGTGGCAGCCCCCTGCATTGCATAATATCAAACATAAACAACAAACAAAAAACCATGAAAATGATTTTGTCTGAAAGAATTTCTTGGTAGATATGATATGAAATGGGACAAATACAAACCTGTGATGTAGATTTGAGCAATTTAGAGGCCATGAAATAGATAGAATCTGTGATTTAGAAAAAGAATATTTAGTAAGATTGGAAGAAGAAAATGTAATTGAGTGGTCATGTGATAAAGCTAAGGGGGAAAAGGCATGCCTGTGATAAAGCCTTTGTGATCTCTGATAATTCCTGTCTTCACCATTCCTGGATGTACTGCATTGATGGTTACATTTGCTTTTGTTTCCTGCAATAATCCAAAAATACACCATTAAACCACTCCTATTTTTTTTATCAAACACTTTTATAACAATAAAGTTACGGGATCAATGTTGAGACAATTGATTGATTCGGTCAGGTGAAAAGAAGCGCAAAATATACTTTCTGTTCCTTATCCGTACAAGTACTTTTCATTTAATTGACACTTATACCCATAATTGATTCAATCATTTGGATCAATATTGATCCATATGGTATTCGTTTTATCAATTAGTACATTTGTACTGAATCCTAAACTCTAAAACAAGAAAAATATACTTTTTGTTCCGTATTCGTAAAAGTACTTTTCATTTTAAATGACACTTATACTCATAATTGATTCAATCATTTGGATCAATACTAATCCATATGGTATTCGTTTTATCAATGTGTAGTAAACTTTAAACTCTAAAACAAGAAAAATATACTTTCTGTTCTCTATTCGTACAAGTACTTTTCATTTTAAATGACACTTATATCCATAATTGATTCAATCATTCGGATCAATATGGATCCATATGGTATTCGTTTTATCAATCACTACATTTGTACTGAATCCTAAACCTTAAAACAAGTACAAGTACTTTTCATTTAAAATGACACTTATGCCCAAAATTGATCCAATTTGGATCAATACTGATCTGTATAATATTATTGTGCTTGTATAGCATCAATTTTAGAGATAAAATTGTTCAAACGCATTATTCCTTCCAATTATTGATTATCTACTCACATATTCGACTCAAACATTATTTTTTATTAAAATTTTAAAAAATAGTGTGTTTAGACTATTTTATCCTTGATAAAACAAAGTATTACCTTTAGATGTTTAGCCAAATGCTTGGCATGCAATATATTGGCCAATTTGGTTTGGGCATAAGCACGAGTTCCATTATATCTGCCAAAGATGCAAAAAATATATTAATTAAAAAAAAAAGTCCAAATTAATTTTTTAAAAAAGAGGAAATTAAAAAAAAAAGAATTATTTACTTGTTTGGATTGAGCATTTGGTGAAAAATAAAATGATCTTTTTTGACCCAGTGATGAATTACAGAGGAAACATTCACTATTCTTCCTTCAATCCCACTTTGTGCTGCTGTTTCTATCATTTTCTCCATTAACATTTCTGTCATTAGAAAATGACCTGCACCCAAAAATTAAAACCAGTTAGAAATATCCACAAATTCTTGATTTTTTTTCAAGTATTCTAAAATCTTGGTATCGAAAGATGAAAATTCATCGCCCACAAGACCTCCACCAGACTGTTCGACGTCCAGATGGAGGATGTAAATCATGGTGACTCAGCGGCTCTCCAGATTGGAGGTCAGACACTGGTCCTTGTACTAATTCTGCAGCTCTGGAACGAATTGAGCTATACTTATGTGGGCTCTAAAATTTTATAATATGCATATTTATAACTTATAGAGGGTAAAAATACTTTAATGCATGATATTTACAATAATTTTCTTTATGTTACGGTGAGATAAAATATAATTCGTTTTATTTATTTGAAGTTTAAACAAAATGGTAAGAAAATAGTATAAAAACATTTTTGGAGATTTTTTAACCTAATTAGAGAAGGAAGGAGATGATTGATTACCCAAGTAATTTGTGGCAAATGTCATCTCAATTTTGTCCTCAGAAAACTCCAACTTTTGTGAAAATTTCCCAGCATTGTTTCTGCAATGAATTTATTATAATATCTTAGCGATAAATATTCTTTTTTGAAATAAACTTGTCGAGTTATTATACAAGACGAGATTTGTCTGGTTCACATATTTATACAGTGATTATGATTCGTTAGCGAAAAAAAGGAGAAAGAAATGAAGGAAATTATTAGAAACAATACGTACATGAGAATGTTGAGTGGGAATCCTAGAGAGAGAAACTGAGAACAAAATCTATTGACAGAAGCAATAGAGCTGAGATCTATCTCTAGCAATGTTATATCTGCTTCTGGAATTTCTCTAAGTATATTCTCCTTGACAATGGCTGCCTTCTTCAAGTTCCTAGCTGGAATTATTATCCTCACTCCCCTCTTTGCCAGAACTCTAGCTGTTTCTGCCCCAATCCCTGACGTTGCGCCTAAATTTGGTAAAAGAAAAGAAAACAATAATAAATAAATAAATAAAAATAAACATTATTATGGTAATTATTATGATTTTAAAGAATACAAAGTTCAATTAAAATGGTCTCTATTTCAAAGGCTTATTATAGGGATTAATTTGGTTATAGGAGTTTCAGAAAAAGATGCCATTCGTTTGATGAGAAATGAAAAGGAATATCGAAAATTTGAGTGGCTTAACTTAAAGTAACTACTTTCAAAATCGAGTCGATTTGCTTTATAAAAAGAAGATATCAACGAATTTCTATGAAATGGTTTCCCGGGATTCAACCAATTGTCTTGCTTCCTCTATCATTCTCTATCAATTAGATCCTTAGCAAACAGAATTCCGTTGATCTAATTTGGGTAAAATACTCTATTTTTTTTATTTGTCACATTTTGAATATTACATTGTTTAAGGAATTACAGAATTTTAGATTATTTTTCTTGTGT
The DNA here is from genome assembly GCA_028651295.1 of Catharanthus roseus. Lineage (NCBI taxonomy): Eukaryota > Viridiplantae > Streptophyta > Magnoliopsida > Gentianales > Apocynaceae > Catharanthus > Catharanthus roseus. The sequence goes on from JAPQWS010000069.1 coordinate 1,850,150, forward strand.
GGATTAGAATGCTCTTTAAACTTTTCTCTTTTTTCATTATTATTTCTACAAATTTCCATGTTAGAAGAATTAAAAGATATTGAAATTTGTTTTAATAAGAGAGTATAATAGAAAAGAATGATTAAATATTTATTTGTCAAAATATGACAAGAAATATGTTTTTTTTAAGAAATTGGTGTAAAGTAAAGTAGAATGACTATTTTCCCCAATTTTTAATGTGAAAATGTAGGATCCAAATGTGATAATATGAGGAAAGAAATGATGTAATGAAGATTATGAGATATGATCCTGTGATGGTGGGATTTTTTATGAAAAGTTTTAATTAATTAATTAATTAATAAATTGTATTAATTAATTTGAAGTTAATTATAAAGAGAGAATGATTAGTAAATACCATGCACCAATGACAAAGAAAGAACTTAAAAGATGAGACAAAAATAAATGCTGCTGCAAACAAAAAGAGCAGCTAATATAATACCATTACACTTTTTTGTCTCTATCTAATTCTAAAGCAAGGGAGTAGGTTTTATTATGGATGGATATTATTAAATAAAATAACAAAGCTTGAAATTCTTCACTATATATTATTTTTTTACATTATTTAATATATTTTATTTAGTAATAAATTTTTCTTAATGATTTATGTTTTAAAGTTTATGCTTTACTTTTTTAGTTTTTAAGATTTATTAATAAAATTACTAAAAAATTGTCGAAGAAGAATCACCTTGGAACGTATACCAGATAATACTGACCTTCTACGAGTTTTTTTTTTCTTTTTTCAAAATTTTGATGAAAAGTTTAAAGAAATTAGCAAACAATTCATCTCTTTTAAAAAAATTTTCAAAATTAAACTCTATACAAAGATTAATTGTGGTTTTTGATGGATATTGTATGGAAGGAAAAATTGAAGGACAGAATTATGGAGAGAGAGAGAGAGAGAGAGAGAGAGAGAGAGAGAGAGAGAGAGAGAGAGAGATTTTCCAATTTCCCTGGAATCCCATTTTGGCTCAAAGTTCTAGGCATTGATGATGGGGATGTATGTATGGTGATATAGATTATCCCAAGGTTGAAGGAGAAGTTTTGCTTTTGAAGTACCATTTAGAAAAGGACGAGAGAGAGAGAGAGAGAGAGAGAGAGAGAGAGAGAGAGAGCTTCATAGCTAGCTAGCATGAGAAGGAAGAGAAAAAAGAGGAAAACATTGAGCTGAGCAGCAGGGAGAGAAAGAGAGAGAGAGAGAGAGGGACATATGTAAAATGATTCTCAAAGCAAAAAGGAAATTGAAACAGTACTTACCTCTTTCACCACTTGTAATACGAATACTATATCCCCCACAAAACAAAACATCAAAAGATTAACTTATAAAACCATTTATAGATTATCCAAATGAAGATTTGAAGATTTAGGCCTTGTCCAACTTAACAAGAATTGAGTTCTCTCAACTAAAAAAAACGAGGGTTTTATTGAAAAAACCCATTTAAAGGAGATTTGAAGTTTGTGGATATATGCATGGAGAAGAAGAGAGAGAGAATGAAGTGAAACTAACCAGTGATAATAGCAGTGAGAGGAGGAAATGAAGAAGAATGTCGTTGATGAGTGACTTGTTCAGCAGTTGATTTTGATCCATATCCACTTGGACCTGCAATTCCTGCTAAGTACTTTATAGTTGCCTTCATCAGACCAAAACTTAAAACCTGCTTAAACTGCAAGATTGAAGCAATTGTGGAAAACCACGTATATATAAGAGATTCATGAACTTTCTTATACTCCATGCATAACCCCATATATATATATATCTATATAGACTCTATGGAAGGAGGGGTGTGAGGTGGCGGGGGGGGTGGTGATGGTTTCTTGGATTTTTCAGGAAGTCAGAAATTTGTCATGAGCTAATAAAGATAAAAATGGTGCAGAGAGAGAGAGAGAGAATAGAGACCACCAAAGTTTTTTTTGGTGGTCCATTGACTACTATTAGAGGTGAAATTTTTCATGAGCAAGTTTATTGTTAAAGTCCACTTATAAATGGAGTGCTATTCTTTTGCTAATTATTATTGTCTGCCCTTATTACATACTCTTTGCCCTTGTGGTTAATTTATAACTACGTAAGATTTAATTCTGCAATGAGTTCGTCATATAAGACTTATTTACTTCGTCTTATATTTTTACGTAGTTTACAAATATTACATATATCGTCTTATCTACTTGTGTAATGCTTTTATAGCTTAATATTCTTACAGACGTACCTATAGTATGAACAAGAAATATACCTTTTGATGTAGTTCATGTTATTTTTTTAACATTAATAATATATAATTTATTTTTTTTCTAAAAAAAATTGTTTGCTTAATGCTCAAAGAAACAATCTTTTTTGTGATGTCACTCATGACACTAATTAATCTCAATCAAGTAGTAAATTCTTAAAGGTAAAAAGTCTTTTTCATATATTGTCTTTGTCACAATTATGTCATTTTTCCAATAGTAATGATCTTGTGATAGTTTTATTCTCCCTTTTTTGCCATAAAAAGATCAAGAAATTAAAAATACTATTGACCCAAGCTAGATTAACACTCAATATATAGTATATTAAGAATAAAACATCAATACCATTGATATTTTCTTGATTTTTGAATATATATATAAAGTTAAAATTTTTCAATAATCATGGCCATACACATAATTATAAGCTTGGTTAGAGAGGGAAGGGATAGGTTCTGAATATGAAAAATTTACCAAGAATAAGAGATGGGAACAAAATGTAGACAAATGGTTTCAAGATAATTGTAATTTTCATGATAATTACTTGAACTGCAAGAAATGTATATGATATGATGATGTATCCTCCTCACATTAGAATGTATGAGTTTTTATGTTTTTTTTTACACTTTTCTAACAAGGGTTTTAGTAATAATGTTGAAGTAATTAGTACTTAAACTTAAATTTGTGTGTGGTAATTATTCGTGTTTAACTAATTAACATCAAAAGCCATTAACAATGAGAAGAACAGAAAAGAAACAACACACATATATGTATAGCTATAGAGTTCAATCACTACCTAATTCTTACCTTTTGTTTTGCTTTTTCTGAACGAAATGTCTCTGTAAATAAGGGTAGAATCATACACAGTAAAAAGAAAAAAAAAAAAAAAAAAAACAGCAGAAAACAACTCGCATTTCTCTGATCACACTCTCAAGAACAAGAAACTACTACTATTTCAACTATATCTCTCACACGTGGGCTTCCAGACACACCATAATAAGAGGGTTTGTCTCTCTGTTCAGGCCCCCCCCATGTTTTCATTATAATTTTTTCTTAGAAGTTCATATTATGTTTTGGAATTTTTTATTTATTATATGTATTATTAATAAAATACTATATAAAAAGTATTGGAAGATCTAAACTCGTTATGATATTAATAAAACCTAAAACATTAGATTTGATATATTATATTCTGATTAGGTTACTATGAAAAAGAAGTGAAATAATGATTACAGTTGCAATCGTAATATGTTACATTACACTAATTCATGGCCGAATTATGTCAGAATATATCCCGAAATGATCACAAACAGTCAGTTACGATAGAATGAAAAGAAAGTGAGATTTGAACGGCCCCTTAGAATATATATATGTATTAAGATGTATCCTCACTAAAATATTAACTTAATATATATAATCCGAAAAATCTATATTTCTATATATAACATAATTTTTTCTACGCGTGTGGCATGAAAAGAGAATGGAAAGGAAAAGGAAAAAGAGAATATACTATATATTATCTATATGATCCGAAGAGTTGAAATTTTAGGAGAAGAAAATGAACATATTTTGGAGGTGGAATGGAAAATGGTGAAGGGAAAAAAAGAGCTTTAGGGACAAAAGTGCTTTATTTGGTTGCTTTTGTTGCATGCGACCGTGTATTATCCTTTGAGGCCCCCATTTTTGCCATTGTTGCACTTTGAAAAATGATGGCCATTGTTGGAGGTTTGAAGGACTAGAAAAGAACACTGAAGTTGACTCCTCAGCAATGGAGTTGTGAACTGGCTATCAAATTTGGTCCCATTTGTCTCCTAATTGGTTAACATAACCTTTCATTAACCTCTTCACTTACCTTGTTGTAAGTTTTTGAAACAATCACAATATATATACCACTTCTGGTTTCACATGTGTGTTTTCAAGTCTTTTTTTTCCTTTCATCTTTGTTGATCCAATATCCATCTCCATAATTTCATGATTGAAAAGATATTGTAAATTTAGCAAAAGTGGAAATTTTTTGCATTAGAAAATGACCATTTACATGCCCACCTTATTGAAAAACCTCTTATGTCTAATCATCTCTACTCATAAAAGAATTCAAAAAGAGGTTCAATCACGAAATTAATATGAAGTAACACATAAAATATAGAGATAAAAGAGATCAGTTCATGAAATAGTAGCAAAAAGAGGTTCAATCACGAAATTAATATGAAGTAACACATAAAATAGAGAGATAAAAGAGATAAGCTCATGAAATAGTAGGAAAAGTCGTCTATGGTCCTTCATAGAAATTAATCTTCCATGTTATAATTTTTAATTATATAGATAAAATTATAAAATCTCGTCAATTCACTGTATATCGAGTACTAAATGTTATTTTTTTAATTACTTTTTTCTTTAAATCTCTCAATGTGTAGGAAATTTAAAATTCATCATCTTCAAATAATTGAGAAACATAATCCTAACATGATCATATATATATATATATATATAATTTAGAGGAACATTTTCATGCTATTATGTGCTTAGAACTCTTAAGGCGAGCTATTTTTAGGTATATTAGTAGTGGACATTTTCTTACTATATTGGATTCAAGAGAAAAACGGAAAAAAATCGGTTTTTTTTTCTTTGGTCTAAGCTTTTATGATCTTAATACTTTTTAAGATTTTTTTTATTGGAAAAAAATCAATGAATAAGAGGGCCTGAAAAATAATGAAGGGAGACCAATTCATTGCTGATTGATCTTATAGTTGAGAAAAGTTGATCATTTGCTCGTGCATGTGTGTTTCTTTAGTGTTTTCATGAGTATTTGAAAATTGTATCTCTTTCAAGTCAAGTTTTGGAAACTACTGTTTGGAAACGATGTGGAAGAAAAAGGGAATGCAAAGGGATATCATTGAGGAGGTGAAAGATTTACGGTTCGGATCATGTCGTAATATTTTTTAAGTAACACTCTTTGTAATATTTTTTAATTTGATAAATTTTATAAATAAAACTTACAAAATAAAAGATAAACCCTGAAGGAAAAAGATAAATTCTAAAGAAAAAAATATATTATAAAAGAAAATGTTACAGACGATCTTGAACGAAATATATATAGCATATAATTTAGTAAGATTAATTAATGGGGTTTGATAAGTGGATTAATCCAACAAAATTTACACAAAAGAAAGAGAAAATAAATTAATTAGAAGAACTCGAGTTCATCATTTTGTAAAAAAATGTTGAAATATATAACTTAAATATCCTTCAAAATTTTATTGGTTTTTTAGAAAGTCAGACAGTCCTATGGTTCGATTTTCAATTCAGCTAGTCGTACCAATCAGTCCAATATGATTTTCTCAATACTAGTAAAAAATAAGCATAAATGAAAGAAATATATTAGCTTTATGAATTTTTTACTTAATTATTCTTATTTTTAAAATGAATAGTAATAATTCGAATTAGAAGGCTTTTTTTCTTTTACACGAATTTAGAAAGGATGATAAATACATTGATTATTCCTTTTATATACATAGATGTATAAAATTTAATTTTTTTTGCATATTTATAGTTATAGTATTTTTTTGTTGAAATTTTGTTATAAATAACAAATTTTAAGTTTATTTTATATAGATTGTAGCCGAATATCATAAATTGTAATTCTTAACCTGAATTCTTTAGGAGAAAACATTATTACTAGAAAAGAATGTGAGTTATGAAGATTTTTTTTTTTTGGGGTATTTTTTTCGGGAAAAATATTCAGTGTATTTATAAATTCCTGTTCATAAATACAAATAAAAAAATAAATTAGCCATCCATCTTTTGGCAATCTAAATATTAAACTTTTAGTTTTATTTTTTGTAACATTTTCTAAATACTTTCTATGTAATATTTTTAATATAATATTTTAGTAATAAAATTTATGAAATAAAAAATAATTTTTTAAAAAAAATAAAAAATTCTATATAAAGTATTATAAAATAAAATATTAAAGAGAATGTTAGTTACTATCTAAGTGTCCCACTTTTTTGTTCTTTATTATAATTGAATGAATTGTCAATTTCTATGAGGCAAGTTTTGAGGAAATAGACAAAATTTGTATAACGAAGTTCGAATGACATTTGAAAACATTCACATTGAAATATATAATTTAAATTTAATTTCCTCAAAAGATTTTCTATGGCTTTCTTTTTAATTCACCAACCTTTGACAAGTGATTTTGTAATAACCTCTAATTATATCCCACTGATTTCTTGATTTGCCGACAAAATGTTCCACTTGAAAGACAATATTAAAACCAAAAGCTAATTAATCAATATGGTCATTAGCATGATTAATGTATTTTACCTAACCAAAGGAAAAATGATGCTTAGGGAGATTGGTTTTAATTCAAGTAATTTTAGAATTTGTGTGAAGAAACTGTTTTGGTGGGATTTAGTAGATATTTTAAAATTTATTAAAAAATTATCCTTTTTTTTTTTGGAGGTTTTTGTCCTAATAAATTAATACAATGCTATTTCGCAAAAAAAGAAAATAAATTATTACAGTACTCAAATATTATCTTTATGCATCTTGTTCTCAATTGCTTAAAACAAGTTAATTTTACGCCTTTATTACTTAGACAATTGATATATTCAGGACATTTATTTTAAATACAGGGCAATTTTAAAATCCACCACCTCCTCCCATCTATCTGAGTGAGCCGCTGCACTGCACCACTTCACCATCCTTTCTTACTGATTCAGTTTATCGAAGAGATATCAATCATAAAACTCGGTTCACAATGCCCATATAGTGAAGATTAGATCTTGTATTTGTTTTACTACTCTTCTTCATCCTCTTCTTCTTCTTATGGATAGAATCATCACTCTATTTGGAAACACTACAAAATACAATCAAATGCCGACGGTCAAAACCTTCGGCACCCTGTCGGTACAAGATAATTACTGATGGCAAATTGACGGCGGAGAGACCATCAACCAGCTTTCATCGGTAACAACTGTTACCGACAGCTGGTCATCGGTACATCATGTTCCCGACGGTTCTTTATTGTTCCGTGGTATGTCACTAGCCGACCTTTCTCTTCTATCGGTAACAAATACTGACGGTTTTTCCGATGGTCATGGTATACTGTCATTAATTTATGCGAATGATATTACTGACGGTCATTGTCTGTCGGTGATACCGAGGGTTATTGTTCGTCGGTGATATATGGCAGCTCTTTCCATCGGTTACTAATTTTTTTAAAACTTGTTTGCTACGGTCTAACCGTCAGTGTCCCGTCGGTAACTTTTTTTTAATAATTTATAAAATAGACCTGAAACTTCCTGAAATGAAATAAAACCCAACAGTAACAATATATATTCGTAAACTCATGCTCATACATAAAACATCAAACCCATAAAATATCCATAAACTAAAACATCAAAGAAACATAAAATGTATAAGTATCAAACATTCTCGAGATCCTTAACATCACTAGGGGAGGGGAGAGGGGGGAGGATTAACAGTGCTGGTGCCTGGGGCATCAATAGAGGAGAGAGGGGGAGTAGAGGAAGATACCCTCGCATTTGAGTTCACCGCAGCAGCTGCCGTTGATGAAGATGTCGATGGAATACCTGTGGCTTTCGTGTATCTACTTGCTCGATTTGGTTTGCGTTCAGTGAAGCGATCTAGCCTTTGTTTGAGCCGGTGGGTTGTGACTGAGCTTAGCTTGGTGGATCTCGCACCATAATGCGAGTGCTTTTCACGAAAGATATATTATTGGTATGGCTGCTGCTACCAAAAGCATGCACACTAAGTTAGTCACAGGTAGAAACCTATGAGCTCCATAGCAGCTCTAATGATGTCCATTATCGGTGTCATAGGAGTGTACCACAAGTGGCTCTGCTTTGCAAACTGCCTCATGTATTTGTCGAAGGCAGCGCAAACACTAGAAACAACAGCCTAACCCTTCTCATGATCCTCTATTCCGCTTTCAAACAGCAAGGTAGCAATCCAATTACAACTTGATTGCTCTCGACTCTGAGATGAGCTGCCTCAAAACCAACTATAGTGGCCATCAACTGGACATCATCGGGGCATAGAGTGCCTGTGATTGCAGCTTCCTCCTTGGCCTTTTGTCGGGCCTCGTAAAATTTCTTCTACACTATGAAATGTTAGTTGGATAATAAGTTATAAAATATTATATAAAATTTAAAGTTATAAGTTATAAAACATTATATAAACTTAAGTTATAAATTTCACTAAACTTATCCAGAACTCCTCTGTTAGAAAATGCACATACAACCCCTTCTTATCCCCGGTCTGATGCTAGCGAAGCTCCTCCAAGTGCTTGCTCTTGGAGAACCTCTCTGTTAAATCCGCTTGCTGTAAAACAACAATACAGTTACTAATTATATCATAATGAAGTAATTAAACGAAATAATAAAATGAAAGAGTTCTTACCCTCTTCAACTGATACTTTGTGAAGGAGATAGAACCACTTGTGTGCTTTCCCAGTCCCTGACCCTCCCGTCTCTTATTCTTATTTCTTTTATTCCGTTCACAAAATGTTTTGTACTCAGAACTCTCCCAATACTTCATCATCTACTCTCAGAACATCTTGGAAACCCAAACGGGCCTCTTCTTTGCAGCCCGAGCATCGCCAAGTAAATCTCTCATCTGGTCACCGACCTTGACCACCCATGCATGTCTCATCTTGGTCATGGATAATGTTGGGTCCCATACGAATCTTTTCTGAAATTTTAATAAAATTTTAAAAAACGTTAGAAAATAATATTTGTATAAATATAAGTATCACAAGTATAATTCAAAAAACGATTCAAAATATTACAATTATAAAGACTTGTAAAAAAATTAAGACAAAGTAAAAAAACTACAATATTGGATTCATTCATCTGAAACTCTCCCCACCACATATCGCGGACATCTAGTGGGACCTCAGACCAACTGTGGTAAGGGCCAATGAACCGCCTGCATAACAATTGAGATATGGGTGGTGGCTTTTGAAATGCACATTGAAGAATCCAAGGAGTTTCCGACACAAGAGTATTAAGATCAAAGACACAATTAACAAAAAGATTCATTTTTAAAATTAAAGAATTGGTATATAAGGTTTTGGAATTATTTTGTACTTCCTTTGCAACATCAAATTCTAAAAATAACTCTTCAAATGGGAAATGACAATACGAAATTCCTCCTCTTTTCCTTTTTAAATATACCTCAAAATATTTTCTCAAGTCTTTGAACATAACCTCTAAATAAGACAATCAATTCCAAACAACAAGTATATGTTATGAAAGAGCTTTGAAGTGTTATCTTTTTTTTTTTTTTTCTAAGCTATGTTTCCAAAATATATCTTTTAATGGAAGATGGCTATGCAAGGAGTATTGATTTTTATGTGATTTTCCGATTGACATTTGTTGGTGAAATAGATTGGATATTTGATTGTGAAATGGAGTGAGAGGTTACAGAAGCCATTGAAGAATCTAATTCATGGTTTTGGAATTGAAAGGGATTGAGATTTCCATCGCAAATATCACTGTGACCACCGGAATTCTTAGTGTTTAGAAGGAGATTTTTTTTTTGGTGTCAAAATTAGGAGGAGCTAGTATATTTATTAGGGGTATTATAGGAATGACAAAAACTTGCCTTGGATTTAAATCGCAACCTTGGATGTATCAATTCCCTATTACTTATCACATTTGGTTATAGTTTTAAAAGTTCGTGAAACTAAAATTAATTTTGAAAAGTAATCTTGTAAGGTATTTATTAAAATTATTTTTACTTATTAATACTCTCTATATTATTTGTTTTACTTGTCACATTTTTATAATTATATTTCCTTTACTTGTCATATTATGAAATTAATGTGATATTTTTTAATGATATTTTTCATTAAACTCTTCAATAGAAAGTGAAAGTTTGGTTTGGTAAACTTTTTAAAGAACAAAAAAGAAATCAATAATGTAAGAATTTAGTTTGAAAGTATTCTACTCTTAATATATATTATATGTATATATACATATAATATATATACGTATGTATATATATAATATTCCTTCTGTACTATAAATATGGTTTTATTTCAATTTTTCATAAAAAATTTAAAAAGTTAGTTAGACAAGTAAATTTTGTTTTGATTTCTCTTTTATAAACTTCCTTAATATTAAATAAATTTGACTTTTTATCTTGAAAATTGTATAAAATTATTAGAATGATTTGTGTTTTATTAAAATTTTTGGGAAGTGGAGATTTATATTAACTAAGATGTAGAATAATGACGGGCATACAAGAGAATTAACATGTTAAATAATTGTTGGATCTAATTACTATTACAATTTCTATTTACTATTACAAATTATCAGAATAAAACAACGAAAAATAATAAAACAACCCTAACTATTACAAAAGCTTTCTCGCTTCTTCCTTCTGGGCCGTCGGTTTAAGGCGAACGGCAAGACAAAAAAAAATGCAATAAAACCGTTAGTAAAATGGTAAAGGATGACGATAAAAATGAACCCTTATCCGCCACCGCGGTGTCGGTACCGCCAGCGAAGAAACAACGAGCTGAGATCGAAACGGCACCAAGCAGCGGCGAGAAATAACGAGCCGCGTCGAGGCGCCGATAATAAAAATAACAGCACGGTCGGTAGAAGAACGGGTTCCCTCAGTTAAGGGCCACAAAAAACACGGAATCTGTCACCGGGTTTCTCTCTCTCTCTCTCTCTCTCTCTCTCTCTCTCTCTCTCTCTCTCTCTTAAAAAAACCTTTCGGTTTTCCCCTCAAACACATAACAGCAATCGGGTAACGATTGCAAGAAGCCGACAATCAATTTGACTAAGGAAGAGGCACAGAAGCCGAAGAGGCGGAAAAGAGTAGCGGTCACAGCAAGCCGTAGCCAAGAAAGGAAGAAGAAGAGACAGAGATGCAACTTGAAGCGGCAGAGAAAAGAGAAAAAAAATAAAGTGAGTCGGCTGTGAGAGAACCGAGGAGAGAAGAGGGTAAAAATAGGTCAATCACAACAGGCAGCCCTGGTTGGCTCGGCCTGGCTCGGCTCGGCATCCCTGGCCAATTCAAACAACCTTATCTTTCTGTTGTGATCCATTGGATCATCATAGAATAGGCTGGAAAAAGAAAAATATTGGGAATAAGTAAGCCTAAAAACCTCCAGTAATATATATAAGTGGAACCATCTTTATGGGAAGAAGGATATATATATATATATATATAGACATTTTTTTTAAGGGAGAGATATATCTTTTCTATAACAAATAATTAAAGAGTATTAATAAAATTTTAAATAATTTTTCAAAATTATTTGTGAAGGATTAGTGAATGTGACGGCCATTGTTTTCCTAGACCCTTCTAATAATATATGTATATCTAATTAATAACTTGATTAAACCTTTAACAAGTATAGGATTAGTGATCAAATGTGTTCAAAAATTCCTAAAGAAAATCACAAGCTTAAACTAACAAAAGCATAATGTGAGTCGAAGAAAGTTGCTTAATTTGTGGATTAAGATTAATGAGGAATATTAATGCAACTTTTCTTATATGTGTCATTTCATTTTCATTAATTAAGATCAATCTTCAAGTTTAAATCTAATTAATCCATATAGATCAAATGTGAAATTATGACTAACTACCTATATAGGAGGGACCTCTAGAGAGAGAGAGAGAGAGAGAGAGAGAGAGAGAGCACCCATGGCCCCAAAATGTATAACCATGTCCCCTCTATGAGAATGATTTTTACCACCTGAATTGATACCTAAAAATAACCATTGTCGAATAAAGTTAATTAAAAAGCTCTTTTTGCAAAATTATCCATCAAATACAACTATAATTTGAAATCTATGAAGATCAAGAAAAAATATTTTTACTTATAAAAATTATTGCCTCAAGTAGTAGCCTCACGTGCCATCTTCCAATCCGCTATTCTTAGCCAATTACTAGACTTGTGGAGCCCTTCTAAAAATATTTTTTTTAGAAAAATAATAAAAAACTCTAAACTATAGAAGAGTTAAAAGACAAAGGTATGATTGTGGGTAATCCTCTAATTTCTAAATTGTTGCCATGACATTAGAAAGCATTTTAATTAGGTGGTTTCAAATTTTTTTTTTTTTTTTTTTTTTTAAGAGTTGTGGATAATGATATAGGACTATGGAAAAGGCAAATTGTCTTCATGTTATTGTGTCTCTTTTTTTTTTTTTTTTGGGAGCAAGAGGGACTTTTTATAATTGTTTATATGTATTAATTTGGTGGTGCAATGGATTCCATGTCTTGTAGTTGTAGAGATAAAATACTTTGATTATTACCAAAAATAAAGACTTTGATTTAATTTGAGAAAATAACCACCTATTGTCTAGCATTAGTTTATATCAAAAAATCTATTCTAATATTTAATTAAAAAATGTATTCTATAAGTTCGATTCAGATTCTTCTTCTAACGTATAAAAAAAACGTATTTAATTAGAAAGTCCTAGTGAAATTTCAAATGGACATAGTGAATGTAGAGATAGCTAGTATTTATTTATTTATTTTTTAATGTAGAGTGAAAAGAATATGAAAATGTTCAATGTTTGCCATCTTTTTAGTGGACACACAAAATAAAAAACTAGTCTTATAGGAGAGATTGATGCCAAATTGTGAAACATGATTCATCATCACGGGGCATATAATAAATTCTTTTGAAATATGTAGCTAATTAAAGCATGATTTGGTGTAAACCTCTATATATTTCACTTTTTTTTTTTTTTTAAAACAAGATTTTACATCTTTGAGGGCTGATAAAGATAACTGGAAAAAATTTAAAATTTTTCCTCCCTCTTTCTCTCTCTAAAAACTTTCTCTCTAACCTCTCTCTAAAAAAAACTCCAACTTTGAAGATTAAAACGAAATTAGAAGAAAATATGGATCATTTTGAAGAATCTTTGCAAGAAATCGAATTTCTTTTTGTTTAAAAAAACTAGGACACTTTCGCCAACTTTCGTCGAGATTGGGCGAAAATGTCAGGGGATTTTCGCCCCATCTGGGCGAAAATCGGTTCAAAAATTTTTTTTTTTAAATATGTAAATAAGTATAAAATTTCACACATTTATTAGTATGAATTTGATATTGGTCCATTGATAAGCCTTCTATCTTTCTTTTATGAGTTTAAAAAAAAAAATTTTATTATATGGGATTTGAATTCTTGACTTCAAGAATAGAAAATAAGCATCTTACCAATAGATCAATATCAAATCTTATGCAAATAAGTGGATAGAATTGTATACTTATTTACATATATTTTTTTAAAAAAAATTTGAACCAATTTTCGCAAAAATATCCTATGATTTTCGTCCACCTGGGGTAACCATTTCATCCCAAATGCGCGAAAAAGTTCTTTGTACCGATGTCAATAACCATTTCATCATAATTAGTGAATTCAGAAGAATATGAAAATCAGGTAACGATGGATGCAGCTTGCTGGAGCCTTTCACCTTAAAGAAGTGAATGCTTCAGTTCAGACAGCTCAAAGCAAGGGAATTAGTATAGGTTAAGCTAATACCTTCTTGTTGTATATTTCCATTTAAGATACCATTCTGCCTTTGTTTTAATTGTTTGTTATATTTATTTGCCAAAATATTTCCATACCACAATATATATATATATATATATATACTGCACTGTCTCTTATGTTCCTTACCATGCTCATAACCCTTCCTTTGAGAGAGGAGATCCCAAGAAAAGAACATACCAAGAGAAAAATAAATTTAAAATATAGAGAAACAAAATAGTCAGGATAATGTTAAAAAAAGAAATCATTTATTTTCTCTTATTTTACGAATATAAAATTTAAAAGAGAAGCAAATTGCAGAAATTCTTATATCATGTACACAATTTTTGGGTCTGTGGTTGTGGTGAGAGTAAGGTAATGAATAAGAATGCAACAAAGAGAAAAGTTCTTGTTCAGAATATCTCCGGAAGCATGACAATCATCAGTTTAGAATTGTTTAGAATGTTCTTTAATTGTATTTTTTAATTATATTTATTGCTATTTGATTTATTATATGTACGTGGATGAATTACTAATATATATTTAGTATGTTATTTGGTTCGATCACTGATTTGACCAGTTAAACTAATAAACCAGTAGCTTGACTGGTTTATCGCCTGTCTGATTTTTTCAATATTGTCCAAAAGAAGCTTTTCAAAAATAGTTTTTTTCATCTTTGTTTTTTTAGCCAAAAAGTAAATATAATAAGCAGTCAAAAATAATTTTAAAAAACAATTTATAGCGTAAAATAAACTAAAAACGGTTGTTTTTAAGTAAGAAAGAATAGAGCATTTAATTGTGTAATTATTACTCAAACCTAGAAATTTGAAATGGAATGAAGTGATTTAGATCAAAATATCCAAGGGTATGTCCATAAAAAATTTCAAAACTAATGGAATGAAGTGATTTAGTCTTTTTTGTGGATAAGTTTATCTATTATAATGAATTACATAATTTAGGAAAAAAAATCCTCAGTTTTCTAGGGTCTAAAATCTAATCATATTAATCAGAATAAATTATTTAAACATAAATCTACACTAAGAAAAACGACAATCTTATTAAAAATAGAGATAATTCCTAGATTAATAAAATTGTCAATTATGTCCTCTTTCTCTTCACAATCTCAACATCTTTGGAGTTAGGATTCCATGAATCGAAATATGAATCTGAATTATTTAATCTCTTACTTGATCTTGTCCCTATCATAAATTTTCCCCATTCACCATCTTCTTCTTCCGTTAAAATATGACCAACTTTCTCAATAAAATAAATCTCTTTTTCTCCAAATTTTCCCTCATCCCCGTTGATGATTTCCTCTATATTGATTAAATCATCAAATCCCGGAAATGATTCATTATTAATATTTTCTAAATTCCCCACATTCTTGATCACGCTTTCTGAGCTGGTTGCTGCGGTTTCTGAAACTGAAGACGATGATGAATTCAATAATGGGGTTTCTGATACTCCATTAGAATCATTAGAACAAAACTCCCACTTTATTCTACATATTACAAAATCATTAGTTTGAGAAATCCCTTTCAAGAAATCACCATCAAGATGATATTCATGCATAATCCACTTCCCATAATTATTATTTCCTTCAACGATCTTGGGTTTAAAATGAAACATTTTCTTGAACCCAATAATCTTGTTTTTATCTTTAATATAATTCTTACCAGTTTGACCATCCCATGTACCGCAACCAGCAGATCTAATGATATTATTTGTGTACGCGCTGATTTTCTTCAATCTTGTAATAACGTACAAGTACTTAGTATCTTTAATCAATTTTCCAGATTCTGTCACCATTGTTTGCCAAGGATCATCTTGCTTGAAAATTATCCATGGAGTACCATTCTCAGAATAAAAATCTCTTTCCACGATCATAGCAGATAGCTTGGGATTAATAGTATTTCCTTGGGCCTTGTGACGAAGTAAGAGCAACATCTCTTCGTCTGTTGGATGAAAACGAAATCCTATCGTTTGGTGAATCATCTTTTTTCCAATATTTGATTATAAAATATGAATATAGAATAATTATGAGAAAATTTTTGAAAGAATTAATAATGTGTCACCAAAAGAGTGAATTAATGAATGTGTATTTTTTATCTTCATTATGTGTTGTTTATATATATAGAAGTGCCTTTTACTTTTCTTTTTTCGAAATGAAAAAGGAATTCAAATCCAAAACCAAAATTTAATAGGAATAAGTAATATATTTTACATATCCAAGCTTTGCTAATCAATGTTTAATCCTAATGGAATTAGGTTAAGCAATGTTTAATCCCAATAGAATTAGGTTAAGCTCTTAGGTTTAATCCTCTGTTTCTACTAATATAACTAACTGAACTATATTTCATTTAAAAAAAAAAAAAAAGGAAAAATTAAACTCTATCCTAAGAAGGAAATACGTTTCCTCAAAAGAAGAAAAAAAAAAAAAAACACACCTTTTTCAAATTAAATATCAATCCAAGTAGAGTACTCTTATTATCTTTTGGCCCAACATATTTATCTTGTTCAGATTTGATACTTAATAAATATTTTTTATTTTTTTTGATCCTCAACTAATTTATGAGCATCATTTTTTGTCCTCAACTAATTTATGAGCAATCATTTTTATCCTTTTGAATGAATTTCAACAATTTTGACAGGTGGTAAACAATTTCTCTCCAATGGTAAAGATGAAAATTTACACAATTCAAGTTTAAAAAAAAAAATTGAAAAACTCTTATTTATTTGAGTGGCGTGAATTTCCATTTTTTATCCTTTTTTTTATTATAATATAACCAGAGAGAAATTGTTGACCACCAGCCAAAACTGCCGAAATTTGTCCAAAATGACAAAGAATGCAATATGTAAATTAGTTGAGGACAAAAAAGATAAAAAATATTGGTTAGGGATCAAACCTGAACAAAGTAAACATTGAGCACTAAAAACAAACACAATTTTTTTTACCAAAAAAAAAAGAAAGAAAAAATGGCGATAAATCTCTCACCGCCTTATACATCCGTTTCTCCTTCTCCAAGGCTTTCTTCCCCTCAGATTTCTTCTCCTCCGTTCCCTCCTTGTGCGAAAGGATAATCTCATCGAGTTGTCCAGACAAATTAGCCTCAATTACCGCTAGCTTTGCCTTCGCATTATCCACGGATTCATGATCGGGCCGTTCACCAAGTGTTTTCAAAACCGAACGTGATTGCGCCACATCGGCAACGGCTAATCGCATCGAGGCAATGATTTCAGGGTTCTTCAAATGAGGCATCTTTTCAGTCAGCTCAAAGTGAGGCTCTTGTGAAGATGATGCAGCCGCCGGCGACTGTTGTTTTTCGACATCGTATTCCTCGGTGCTGATTCCGGCAGGACGTTTGAAGCTCGGGACTTTCGACATCACGTATGAAAGAATTGGAAAATTAGTCGGATTTGGATCCATTTTCGAAGCTAAAGCTGTCATCTCAACCTAAAAATTGAGGATCAAACGATGAAGATGATGATTTTGGTCGGAGAAATTTTCACTGTGCAAGTGTAATGTAACGAACTAATGAGTGAGTTGAAAACTGTTGATGAGCAAAAGAGGCCGGCACGATCAGTACAAGTTTTCTAAGAGATATTTTCAATTTAGTCCTTATAAATTAACAACGTTTCAAAAGAGGACCTTTAGTCAAGAATGTATCAAAATATAATTGATAAAAATAAAATAAATTTACTTTTTATACTCGTACACTATTTTCACTTCTCTGTTCATAACCAATAATTTCTTTTCTAAAAAACTTATAAAAATTATTTTCAATCTTATTAGCATGACAATTATACTCAACGCGATAATTTTAGACTTGTCCTATGAGTTTGTGTCATTTTTAAAAGGCATACTGATTCTTAAAGTGGCAAATTATAAATAAAAAAAGAACTTTTAGTTATGTGTAATGAAAAAAATGATGAAAATATGCATTTGTGAGATGTGTCCTGCTTTTTTAGGATCGATTATCTCTTGTTTGTGCTTTTTTAAGTCATTGGGAAAATGTTTTTACAAAATTGGTAAAAAGGAATCGAATCGGTCGAACGTAATAAAAATCATAGGAATAAACCTAATTGGACCGGTCATTTGAACCGATTTTCAAAAGTTTTTTAAAAATCTTTTTATTAAAACTTATGTCTTTGTATGTATTTTTTGAGTTAATAAGTTTAGAATGTTCTTTAATTGTATCTTTAAATTATATTTAGTGCTAATTGATTTAATATATGTATGTAGATGAATTACTAATATATATTTATAATTTTTATGTATTTATTATGTTATTCGGTTCGATTACTGTTTGACTAGTTGAACTAATGAACTAGTGACTTGACCGGTTCAATCTCCAGCCCGATTTTTTCAGTATCGCCCAAAAGAAACCTTTTAAAAATAATTTTTTCATCTTTGTTTTTTAGCTAAAAAGCCAACATAATAAGTTGTCAAAAATAATTTTAAAATAACTTATAGTGTCAAAATAAGCTAAAAACAGTTATTTTTAAGAGGGAATAAAGACTCAATTGTGTAATTATTACTCAAACTTAGAATTAATTTTGAAATGGAATGAATTCATTTAGATCAAAATATCCAAGGGTATGTCCATAAAAGATTTCAAAAAACTAATAGTACAAAATCTTTTCTTTTTTGATAAGTTTAACTATTATAGTGAAATTACAAAAAATTAGGAAAAATATTCCCTACATTCTCCATCTAAAATCTAATCATGATCTAAAATCCAATCATAAAATTTACATAAAAATTAGGAAAAAATATCCCTACTTTCTCCTATCTAAAATCTAATTATAACTAAAATTCAATCATAAAATCTACATGGAAAACCACCACCCTATTAAAAAGGGGAAGTAATTCCTTCATTTAGATTTGAATTTTTGTTTCTAAAGTTCCAAGACTTTGAACAATAAAATTGTCAATTATATCCTCTTTCTCTTCACAATCTCAACATCTTTGGAATTAGGCTCCCATGAATCGAAATATGAATCTGAATTATTTAATCTCTTACTTGATCTCGTCCCTATCATAAATTTTCCCCATTCACCATCTTCTTCTTCCGTTAAAATATGATCAACTTTCTCAATAAAATAATCTCTTTCTCTCCAAATTTTCCCTCATCCCCATTGATGATTTCCTCTATATTTATTAAATCATCAAATCCCGGAAATGATTCAATATTAATATTTTCTAAATTCCCCACATTCTTGATCACGCTTTCTGAGCTGGTTGCGGCAAGTTCTGAAACTGAAGACGATGATGAATTCAATAATGGGGTTTCTGATACTCCATTAGAATCATTAGAACAAAACTCCCACTTTATTCTACATATTACAAAATCATTAGTTTGAGAAATCACTTTCAAGAAATCACCATCAAGATGATATTCATGCATAATCCACTTCCCATAATTATTATTTCCTTCAACGATCTTGGGTTTAAAATTAAACATTTTCTTGAACCCAATAATCTTATTTTTATCTTTAATATAATTCTTACCAGTTTGACCATCCCATGTACCGCAACCAGCAGATCTAATGATATTATTTGTGTACGCGCTGATTTTCTTCAATCTTGTAATAACGTACAAGTACTTAGTATCTTTAATCAATTTTCCAGATTCTGTGACCATTGTTTGCCAAGAATCATCTTGCTTGAAAATTATCCATGGAGTACCATTCTCAGAATAAAAATCTCTTTCCACGATCATAGGAGATAGCTTGGGATTAATAGTATTTCCTTGGGCCTTGTGACGAAGTAAGAGTAGCATCTCTTCGTCTGTTGGATGAAAACGAAATCCTATCGTTTGGTGAATCATCTTTTACCAATATTTGATCATAAAATATGAATAGAGAATAATTATGAGAAAATTTTTGAAAGAATTAATAATGTGTCACCGAAAGAGTGAATTAATGAATGTGTATTTTTTATCGTCATCATGTGTTGTTTATATATATAGAACTGCCTTTGCCTTTTCTTTATTCGAAATGAAAAAGGAATTCAAATCCAAAACCAAAATCTAATAGGAATAAGTAATATATTTTACTCCACCGCCACATATCCAAGCTTTGCTAATCAATGTTTAATCCTAATGGAATTAGGATAAGCAATGTTTAATCCTAATAGAATTAGGTTAAGCTCTGCGAATTAGGTTTAATCCTACTGTTTCTACTAATATAACTAACTGAACTATATTTCATTTTTTTTAAAATTAAACTCTATCTCTAAGAACGAAATATGTCTCCTCAAAGAAGAAAGATTGTGCTTTCTTTTGTTATTATCCCAACCCAATCCTGCATTTCCTTTTGTTATTACCAGATTCAGTTAATCATTAATGGTTTGATTCTCTACCATATAAGATATATAATCAAAAGTGGAAGGCTTTAAGGAGTTTACCTCCTTCCATTCAATGCCTTCCAAAAGTTTTCTGGCATAATTGCCTTCTCCAAATGAAATGTTTAGGGAATCAGCTGCAGCTTCCTCTAAACTCACTGGCATGGGAGATGAATCAACATCATTAGATTACTTCTTTTGTCAAGGACCAACACCAAAACCACCATGCAGGGCCCTTCTCTCAGCTGCTCTATCTCTATAGGCAATGCTTCTTTCCTAAACTTGTGAAATGGTTGAGATCAGCTTTTAACAAGATATTCTTCTTTTTGTTCATATAGTGTCTTTTTAATCTTTTCTTGTACCATCTTTCTTAAATTTCATGGGAAAACAAAGTGTAGGATTATCCATACAATTTTACTTTACTTTTATTTATTATTTTATTAATTCTATTTTTATTAACTTCTTCTAATTCTTTTTTACTTTTTTTAAAATATAATTTTTAGCTCTTCTTTTTATATATAATCATGTGTTTCTGTAATTTGAGTTATTATCATCTAACTATTTTTAGGAAAAAAAGAGATTAGAGCAAAATTCTTCAAAGCGATTTTGAAGATGTAATAATATACAATTACTTGCTATATTATTTGATCAACGTTTCGATCGAAATCCGGTCAAAATCTTGCGAGTTTAATCCCAATGGCATTAGGATTAATTAGGTTAATTAAGGAATACCAAAGTTTAATCCTAATGGCATGCAACCTTTCAACATCAAATGGAATTCTTCTAATATTACTTACTACACTTTATTTCTGAGAAAGAAATAGGGTTCCTCAAAAGAAGAAAAATATGTGTTATAAATTCCGGCAACCAAACAGTTAAAAACAAAGACCTATTTACTATTACACTTCCCTATTTACTATTACATATACTGAATCAAGGAAGGCCTATTCTATTACAACGGCTTTCTTCACCTTCAACGACTTCCCGATCAAGATCCAAGTAATCAGTAAAACAGAGAACAGTTAGTAGCAAAAATAGCAAAAAGGTTCGATCTTTACCTCGAGACCCTTCAGGTCTCGGTAAGGGCACCAACAGCGGGAGCCGAACGAACTCTGTGAGTTTGGCCTCAGTGTGCGCAGCGAAGGACTGTCCCGGAGTGTTCTTCCGGTGAAAGCAGCGCGATTCCCTCAGCAAACCGATGGCCTCAAGAAAACGATTCTCTCAAACTCTCTCCCACCGACACACCCTTTCCTCTCACTGCCGTCACACACACGGTAATCCAAGGGTTAGCCGGCACAGACAAGCAAATGGGAGTCCAGAAGAGTCGCACAGAAAAACGAACAGACTGACTGATCGAAAGAAGAGAGAGAAGAAGACAAAAGGTAAGAGAGCAAGAGAGGCAGCGGCGGTCTTAGCAGAAAGAAAAGAGTGAGGTAGGGTAGGCTGAGAGAAAAAGAGTATAAATAGCCATGTCACCTCAACCCAACCCGCCCTGCATCAAAAGCCTGCCAGCCCAGCTTCACTCTTCAAGAGGCCCACCAAGGTTTAATACATCACAGGGATAAATGGGCCAAAAAAAAGAATGAAAATAAAATGAAGGTAGCCCAATAGGTCAACAATATGAATAAATATATAATAACTTTAGAAAGAAAAAAGGTTTATGGTAAAATTTTCCTCAAATTAGGGATATGAAAAAATATTTATTTTATTCCCAAGATTATCAGTTAATAGTTAATTTAATTAAAATGATCAAAATACCTTATAAGAATAAAGTTTATTGCAAAATAAATAGGTTTCTAATGTTTGATGTAAAATAAATTTAATCATACCCTAATTATATTATATTTGTAGTTCCATATTTTTTATGAAGTTTGAAATAATATTCTTTTAGTCTATATTATTTTAAAAAGTTGATTCTTTAATTAAAAAAAATACTCAAGATTATCGGTAACATCTCCTATAATATTTTCTTTAATAATATGTCTTCCCTTTTAGGGTTTATCTTTCCCATTAGGTTTTATCTTTTATTTTTTATTAATAAAATATATTAAATTAGAAATGTCACAGAAAGTGTTTACGAAAGATGTTACAAACGATTCAAACCCCTAAAAAGAAGTAAAAGATTGGTTGCAAAATAGCATACGCGAGTCTAAAATTAATTCAATGCATTTTAAAATGAAAAATTTGGTTATAAATATACTAAGAAATTATGTAAAAGTGAAATCTTAATTTATTAATTTTTTTTAAAATGACATAATAACGTAAATAATACCACAAAAAATATAGCACAAACATAAAATGCCACAAAATTACACTAATATGATAAATTGTTATAAAATATGCCACTAGAATAGCATAAGCTTAATTGCCGCAGATAATACTACTCAAATATGCCACGAAACACGATACAAGCTTAACTACTAATAATATATAAACTCTATAGAAGTTTCTCTTAATGTTTTATAAAATATTAATTTTCTAATAATATATTGAACTTTACCTAATTAAAAATTTATTAAGGTTCATATATTATTTTTAAATTTATGAAAAATTATAATATTTTAGATAAAAAAAAGGAAAAGAATTTAATTATATTTTTAATATTAATATGTCATATATTTTGTGCAACAAATTTATAATAATCCCAATTCCTTAATTTCTCTCAAAATTTATAAGTAGGTTTCAAATAACTATATTAATGCTAGTTTTGTCAAAAATATTTTTTACAGTTTAAAAATTTATAATATCATTATATAATTAAAATAGAGAGTAAAAAGTTTAACATAATTTATCCTAGAGATAGGAAACTTGCATTTAATAATTGTACTATCTCTAAAATAAAAGATAATTAGTATTTATCTTTAAAAATTATTTTTTAAAATTAGTGTTTATTATTGAAATAAGAGAGTAAAAATAGCTTATTTGTTATGAATTAAATAATATTTGTGTATGTCCATAAGAGATACGAATATCTGAAATAAAGTTTATCTTCTGAAGAGATAGACATCCTGAAGATATAGATCGCTAATAATCACGTTTTTTACAAAATTTAGTTCGAAAAATATTTCTTCGTAAAATTGCTCAAAACAATTCTTTATATTTTTCATGTTGTATAGATATATGGCACAATGTTTCACTTGTCTGTAGAAGACCGAATCCGTGTGATAATAATTATCACTTGTTTTTTCAAAAATTTAGGTCCAAAAAATTTTTCCCAGTAAAATTGCTCAAAACGACTCAATATATTTCTCATTAAGTAAAGATACATTGCAGACGGTTTAACTTGCCCGTTGAAACTCGAATTCATGTGCTTTGATTATCATATTTTTTACAAAATTATGGTCCGAAAATAGTTATTCTTAAAATTGCTAAAAACAATTTTGTATGTTTTTCATGTTTTATAGATACACCAGACAAAGTTTTACATTCCCGTTAAATCCTGAATTTGTGTGCTAATCATAACATTTTTTAAAAAGTTTGGTTAAAAAAACAAATTCTCCATAAAATTGCTCAAAATAATTCTGTATGTTTCTCATGTTTTCAAAATAATCGCACAAAGTTTCACTTGTCCTTTGAAGGCCTAATATGTGAGTTAATCATTACATTTTTTACAAATTTTTTCTCCGCAAAACAATTCTTTATAAAATTGCTCAAAATGATTCACTATATTTCTCATTTTTTAAAGATAATTGCACAAAGTTCCGTTTGTGTGTTGAAGCCCGAAGTCGTATGTTCATCATCATATTTTTGATAAAATTTAGGTCTGAAAAAATAATCCTTCGTAAAACTGCTCATAACGATTCAATATGTTTTTCATATTGTATAAATACAATGGCACATTGTTTCAATTGTCTGTAGAAGGCCGAATCTGTGTGCTAATTATCACGTTATTCCAATATTTACATTTAAAAAAAAGTTTCACATAAAACTGTTCAAAACGATTTTTTTTAATGTTTACAAAATTTAGGTCCGAAAAAAAGTTTTCCATAAAATTACTTAAATTGATTTTGAATGTTTTTTCATATTGTATAAATACACCAGACAAAGTTTCACATTCCTATTAAAGTCCGAATTCGTGTGCTAATAATTACATTTTAAAAAAAATTTAGGTCCGAAATATAGTTCTCCGTAAAATTACTCAAAATGACTCGGTATGTTTCTCATGTTTTAAAAATACATTGTACAAAAGTTTCACTTGTCTTTTGAAAGCAAAATCTTTTAGTTTATCATTACGTTTTTTAAAAAGTATAGGTTTGAAAAATATTTCTCCGTAAAATTGCTGAGAACAATTCTATATGTTTTTCATTTTGTATAGATATATGGCACAATGTTTAACTTGTCTTTAGAAGGAAAAATCCATGTGCTAATTATCACTTTTTTACAAAATATAGGTCCCAAAAAGGATTTTTTTCATTAAATTGCTCAAAACGATTCAATATGTTTCTCATTACATAAAGATACATTGCACAAGGTTTGACTCGCCCGATGAAGCCCGAATTCATGTGTTAATTATCATGCTCTTACAAAATTAAGGTCCAAAAATAGTTATCCTTAAAATTGCTAAAAAATATTCTGTATGTTTTTCATGTTGTAAAGTTACATCAAACAAAGTTTCCCTTTCTCGTTAAAGCCCGAATTTGTGTACTAATCATCACGTTTTTTTAAAATTTTCATCCAAAAAATAGTTCTCCATAAAATTGCTCAAAATAATTATGTATGTTTCTCAAGTTTTAAATATAATCGCACAAAGTTTCACTTTTCCTTTGAAGGTCGAATCTGTGAGTTAATCATTACATTTTGTACAAAATTTATATCAGCAAAACAATTTTCTATAAAATTGCTCAAAATGACTCACTTTGTTTCTCATGTTGTAAAGATACATCCCCACAACGTTTCACTTGCGTGTTGAAACCCGAATTCTTATGCTAATCATCACGTTTTTTGAAAAAAAATTATTTCTGAAAAATAGTCCTCCGTAAAATTGCGCAAAATAATTTTATATGTTTTTTTCACATTGTATAGAAATATCGGCACAATGCCTCCCTTGACTATAGAAGGCTGAATCTGTGTGCCAATTATTACATTTTTTTTTCAAAATTTAGATCCGAAAAAAAGTTTCTCATAAAACTATTATAAACGATTCTGTGTGTTTCTCATTACATACAGATACATCGCACTATGTTTGACTTGCCTGTTGAAGCCCGAATTAATGTGCTAATAATCACGTTTCTTACAAAATTAAGGTTCAAACATAGTTATCCTTAAAATTGCTCAAAACAATTCTGTATGTTTGTCATGTTGTAAAGATACATCGCGTAAAGTTTTAGTTTTCCTTTAAAACCCGAATTCGTGTTCTAATCATCACATTTTTAAAAAAGTCTAGGTCCCGAAAAAAGTTCTCCACAAAATTACTTAAAACGATTCTGAATGTTGGTCATGTTGTATAAACCAGAAAAAGTATCACATTCCCATTAAAGTTCGAATTCATGTGCTAATCATTACGTTTTTTAAAAAATTTAGGTTCGGAAATAGTCCTCAGAAAAATTGTTCAAAACAATTCTGTATGTTTTTCATGTTGTATAAATACACCAGAAAAAGTTTCACATTCCCATTAAGTACCAAATTCGTGCGTTAATCATCACCTTTTTTTACAAAATTTAGGTCCGAAAAATAATATCCATAAAATTGCTCAAAATGACTCAGTATATTTCTAATGTTTTAGAGATACATCGCACAAAGTTTCACTTCTCCTTTAAAGGCGGAATCCGTGAGTAAATCATTATATTTTTCACAAAATTTATGTCCGAAAAACAATTTCCTATAAAATTATGATTCAGTATGTTTCTTATGTTGTAAAGATACATTGCACAACGTTTCACTTGCCTGTTGAAGTCCCTATTCGTGTGCTAATCATCACGTTTTTTAACAAAATTTAGGTCTGAAAAATATTTTTTCGTAAAATTGCTCAGAACAATTCTGTATATTTTCATGTTGTATGTATATATGACACAATGCCACTTCTCATTAGAAGGCTGAATTCTTGTACTAGTTATCACTTTTAAATAAAAATTATGTCCGAAAAAAAGTTTTTATAAAATTATTCAAAACGATTCAATATGTTTCTCATTAAGTAATGATACATCGCACAAGGTTTGACTTGCTCGTTGAAGCCCGAATTCATGTGCTAATTATCATGTTTGTAAAAAAATTAAGGTCCGAAATTAGTTATCCTTAAAATCGCTACAAACGATTCTGTATGTTCTTCATGTTGTATAGATAATCAGTCAAAGTTCCACTTTCCCATTAAAGCCCTAATTCGTTTGTTAATCATTACGTTTCTTTAGAAATTTTGTCCAAAAAATAGTTCTCCATGAAATTACTTAAAATAATTCTGTATGTTTCTCATATTTTAAAAATAACCACACAAAGTTTTACTTTTCTTTTGAAAGGCCAAATCTGTGAGTTAATCATTACGTTTTTAAAAAAATTTATGTCCGCAAAATAATTCTCAATAAAATTGCTCAAAATGATTAACTACGTTTCTCATGTTATAAAGATACATCGTACAACACTTCACTTGCGTGTTAAAGCCTGAATTCATGTGTTAATCATCACGTTTTTAGAAAAATTTAGAAAAAGAAAACAAGAATTGGCAATAGAAATGGTTATTCATTTATGTATTCTATTCATCTTGATAGTGATACTAATATTTATAAATAAAAATTATTAAAAAAAAAACAAGTCGGCATGGTGAAGAAACACAAACTTTATACCAGCACAAAGAGAAACTTAAAAATAACAGTTTGAGCAATCAATTTGACAAGTCACTTGAAACAAGAAACAAATCAAATAAATATTTTGATTTTCATTGTGGATAGAAAACTCATAGATTCTTTTCTTCCTTTTAAAGTGCAGAAATTTGAAGATAGAACTAATAATGGATGCACAAAACTTCAATACCTAAATGAATTCACCCCAATCTCAGTCGTGTAAACCAGAAATGAATTAACAAATATGACCCAAGAACACGCTTATTCTTCAGCCGTAAAGAGACTTTTGAATTGCTCCCTCTTTTTCCAAGAATTCATGCACTTCCCTCGTTCCCTTATTCAGATAATTGTTTAAATAAGGGAGATGCTTTACTCATTAGGATACGGGCAAAGTATCGTTTTCTGTAGAGAAGACTGCCGCCAAGAAATTGCGTAAGTAAAGAGAAGAGAAAAAAGAGAGATTCGTCTTGCTGAAGCATTTTTCTTTGTTTTTCTTGGTATTGATGTCAATAACCATTTCATCATAATTAGTATTGATTTAGAAGAAATATGAAAACCAGGTAATGATGGATGCAGCTTTCTGGAGCCTTTCACCTTAAAGAAGTGAATGCTTCACTTAAGAGAGCTCAAAGTAAGGGAATTGGTATAGGTTAAGCTAATATCTTCTTGTTGTACATTTCCATTTAAGAGACCATTCCGCCTTTGCTTTAATTGTTTGTTATATTATTTGCCAAAATATTTCCTTACCACTATATATATATATATTTTCTTTTTGGACTAGGCTTATTCTTTTTGCAGGAAGCTATGATTAGCACACGAAAAACGTGATGATTAAAATACGAATTCGGGCTTTAATGGGAATGTGATACTTGTTTTGTGTTTTTATAAAACTTGAAAAACATTCAGAATTATTTAGAGCAATTTTTTGTAGAACTATTTTTCGGACCTAAATTTTGTAAAAAATGTGGTGATTAGCACACGAATTTGGGGGCTTTAATGGGAAAGTGATAATTCGTTTGGTTTATTTTTACAACATGAAAAACATTCAGAATCGTTTTGAGAAATATTTTGGTGAACTTTTTTTCAGACTTTAATTTTGTGAAAAACGTGATGATTAGCACATGAATTCGGGCTTTAATGGGAATGTGATACTTCGTTTGGTTTATTTAGACAACATGAAAATATTAAGAATCGTTTTGAGCAATTTTTCGGCGAACTTTTTTTTTTTACCTAAATTTTGTAAAAAAAAAAAAAACATGATGATTAGCACACGAATTCGGGCTTTAATGGGAATGTGATACTTTTTTGTGTTTTTATACAACATGAAAAATATAAAAAATCGTTTTGAGCAATTTTTTGGAGAGCCTTTTTTCTGACCTAAATTTTGTAAAAAACTTGATTATTAGCACACCAATTCGGGCTTTATTGGCAATGTGATACTTTTTTTTATGTCTTTATATAACATGAAAAATGTAAAAAATCGTTTTGAGTAACTTTTTTCCAAAACTTTTTTTGGGACCTAAATTTTGTAAAAAACGTGATGATTAGCACATGAATTCAGGCTTTAATGGGAAGATGATACTTCGTTTGTTTTATTTATACAACATGAAAAAATTAAGAATCGCTTTTACAAATTTTTTGGAGAGCTTTTTTCGGATCCTAAATTTTGTAAAAGCGAGATGATTAACACACGAATTCGGAGTTTAATGAGAATTTTATGCTTCGTTTGATTTGTTTATATAACACGAAAAACATTAAGAATCGTATTGAGCAACTTTTTGTGAAACTTTTTTTGGACCTAAATTTT
Source organism: Catharanthus roseus (assembly GCA_028651295.1). Taxonomy (NCBI): domain Eukaryota; kingdom Viridiplantae; phylum Streptophyta; class Magnoliopsida; order Gentianales; family Apocynaceae; genus Catharanthus; species Catharanthus roseus. Next base: position 1,878,847 of record JAPQWS010000069.1, read on the forward strand.
CTAAAAAACTTGATGGTTAGCACATAAATTCGGCTCTAATGAGAAAGTGATACTTCCTTGTTTTTATTTATACGTCATGAAAAACATTAAGAATTGTTTAGAGAAATTTTTTGGAGAACTTTTTTTGGGACCTGAATGTTGTAAAAATGAGATGATTAGCGCAAGAATTCGGGCTTTAATGGGAATGTGATATTTCGTTTGGTTTATTTATACAACATGAAAAACAATCGAATCATTTTGAGCAACTTTTTGGAGAACTTTTTTTCGGACCTACAGTTTTTAAAAAATGTGATGATTAGCACACAAATTTGGGCTTCAATGGGAATTTGATATTTCGTTTAGTTTTTTATACAACATGAAAAACATTCAGAATTGTTTTGAGCAATTTTTTTTGTGAACTTTTTTTTGGGACCTATATTTTGAAAAAAACGTGATGAATAGCACACGAATTCGGGCTTTAATGGGAATGTGATACTTGTTTTGTGTTTTTATACAATTTGAAAAACATTCAGAATTATTTAGGGGAATTTCTTGGAGAACTATTTTTCGTACCTAAATTTTATAAAAAATGGGACGATTAGCACACGAATTCGGGAGCTTTTATGGGAAAGTGATAATTCGTTTGGTTTATTTATGCAAGATGAAAAAAAACAAATTTTGGAGCAATTTTTGGAGAACATCTTTTCATACTGAAAATTTGTAAAAAAAGGTGATGATTAGCACACGAATTCGGACTTTAATGGGAATGTGATACTTGTTTTGTGTTTTTATATAACTTGAAAATATTCGGAATTATTTTGAGCAATTTTTTTGGAGAACTATTTTTTCGGACCTAAATTTTGTAAAAAATGTGATGAATGCACACGAATTCGGCTTTAATGGGAAAGTGATATTTCGTTTGGCTTATTTATACAACATGAAAAATATTAAGAATCATTTTGAGCAATTTTTTGGAGAACTTTTTTTGAGAGCTAGATTTTGTAAAAAACGGGATGATTAGCATACGAATTCGGGCTTTAATGAGAAAGTTACTTCGTTGGTTTATTTAGACAACATGAAAACATTAAGAATTGTTTTGAGCAATATTTTGTTGAACTTTTTTTCTGACCTAAGTTTTGTAAAAAACCTGATAATTAGCACACGAATTCGGGCTTTAATGGGAAAGTGATATTTCGTTTGCCTTATTTATACAACATGAAAAAATTAAGAATCGTTTTCAGAAATTTTTCAGAGAACTTTTTTTGGGATACTAAATTTTGTAAAAACCAGATGATTAGAACACGAATTCGGGCTTTAATTGGAATTTGATACTTCGTTTAATTTATTTATACAACACGAAAAACATTAAGAATCGTTTTGAGCAATTTTTTGTGAAAAATTTTTTTCGGACCTAAATTTTGTTAAAAAGTGATGATTAGCATAGGAATTCGGGCTTTAATGGGAAAATGATAATTATACAATATTAAAAACATTAAGAATTGTTTTGAGCAATTTTTTGGGAACTTTTTTGGGGACCTAAATTTTGTTAAAAAGTGATGATTGGCATACGAATTCGGACTTTAATGGGAAAGTGATAAGTCGTTAGTTTATTTAGACAACATGAAAACACAAAGAATCGTTTTGAGTAATTTTTTGAAAAACTTTTTTTCTGACCTAAATTTTGTAAAAAAAGTGATGATTAGCACACGAATTCGGGCTTTAATGGGAATGTGATACATTTTTTTTTGTGTTTTTATACAACATGAAAAGTATAACAATTTTTTGAAAAACTTTTTTTCGGACCTAAATTATGTAAAAAACGTGATGATTAGCACATGAATTCGGGCTTTAATGGGAAAGTGATACTTGTTTGCTTTATTTATTCAACATGAAAAATTTATGAATCATTTTCAGAAATTTTTCGGAGAACTATATTTGGGATCCTAAATTTGGTAAAATCTAGATGATTAGCACATGAATTCGGGCTTTAATGAGAATTTGATGCTTCCTTTGATTTATTTATATAACACGAGAAACATTAAGAATCGTTTTGAACAATTTTTTGTGAAACTTTTTTTCGGACCTAAATTTTATAAAAAACTTGATGGTTAGCACATAAATTCGGGCTTTAATGGGAAAGTGATACATCGTTTGCTTTATTTATACAATATAAAAAAAATTAAGAATTGTTTTGAGAAATTTTTCGGAGAACTTTTTTTGGGATCCTAAATTCTGTAAACCAGATGATTAGCACAAGAATTTGGGCTTTAATGTGAATTTGATACTTCGTTTGATTTATTTATACAACACAAAAAACATTAAGAATCGTTTTGTGCAATTTTTTTTGAAACTTTTTTTCGGACCTAAATTTTGTAAAAAACGTGATGGTTAGAACACGAATTCGGGCTTTAATGGGAAAGTGATACTTCGTTTTGTTTATTTATACATCATGAAAAACATTAACAATCGTTTTTGGAGAACTTTTTTTGGGACCTAAATGTTGTAAAAAACAAGATGATTAGCACAAGAATTCGGGCTTTAATAGGAATATGATGCTTCGTTTGGTTTATTTATACAACATGAAAACAATATGAATGATTTGGAGCAATTTTTCGGAGAACTTTTTTCCGGATCTGAAGTTTTTAAAAAATATGATGATTAGCATACGAATTTGGTCTTTAATGGGAATTTGATACTTCGTTTTGTGTTTTTATACAACATGAAAAACATTTAGAATCATTTTGAGCAAAAAATTTTTGAACGTTTTTTCAGACCTAAATTTTGTGAAAACGTGATGATTAGCACACGAATTCGGGCTTTAACGGGAAAGTGATACTTCGTTTGGTTTATTTATACAGCATGAAAAACATTAAGAATAGTTTTGGGCAATTTTTTGGAAAACTTTTTTTGGGACCCAAATTTTGTAAAAAATGTGATGATTAGCACACGAATTCGGGCTTTAATGAGAATGTGATACTTCATTTGGTTTATTTAGACAACATAAAAAGAATTAAGAATCGTTTTGTGCAATTTTTTGGAGAATTATTTTTTAGACCTAAATTTTGTAAAAAAAATGTGATGATTAGCATACGAATTCGGGATTTAATGGGAATGTGATATTTCATTTGGTTTATTTAGACAACATAAAAAGAATTAAGAATTGTTTTGTGCAATTTTTTGGAGAATTATTTTTTAGGCCTAAATTTTGTAAAAAAAACGTGATGATTAGCATATGAATTCGGGATTTAATGGGAAATTGATATTTAATTTGGTTTATTTATACAACATTAAAAACATTAATAATCGTTTTCAACAATTTTTTGGAGAACTTTTTTTGGGACCTAAATTTTTTAAAAAACGTGATGATTAGCATACGAATTCGGGCTTTATAGGGAAAGTGATATTTCGTTTGGTTTATTTATATAACATGAAAAACATTAAGAATCGTTTTAAGCAATTTTCTAAAGAACTTTTTTTGGGGCCTAAATTTTCTAAACAACGTGATGTAACATGAATTCGGGCTTTAATGGAAATGTGATACTTCGTTTTGTGTTTTTATACAACATGAAAAGACATTCAGAATTGTCTTCAGCAAATTTTCTTTGAACCTTTTTTCAGACCTAAATTTTGAAAAAAATGTGATGATCAGCACTCGAATTCAGGCTTTAATGAGAATGTGATCCTTCGTTTGGTTTATTTATACAATATAAAAAACATTCAAAATCGTTTTGAGCAATTTTTGGAGAACTTCTTTTCGTACCGAAATTTTGTAAAAAATGTGATGATTAGCACACGAATTCGGGCTTTCATGGGAATGTGATACTTGTTTTGTGTTTTTATACAACTTTAAAAATATTCAGAATTATTTAGAGCAATTTTTTAGAGAACTATTTTTCGGACCTAAATTTTGTAAAAATGTGATGATTAGCACACGAATTCGGGGGCTTTAATGGGAAAGTGATAATTTGTTTGGTTTATTTATACAACATAAAAAACATTCAGAATCATTTTGAGCAATATTTTGGTGAACTTTATTTCGGACTTTAGTTTTGTAAAACACGTGATGATTAGCACACGAATTCGGGCTTTAACGGGAAAGTGATACTTCGTTTGGTTTATCTAGACAACATGAAAACATTAAAAATCGTTTTGTGCAATTTTTTTGGAGAACTTTTTTTCTGACCTAAATTTTGTAAAAAATGTGATGTGCACACGAATTCGGGCTTTAATGGGTACGTGATACTTCGTTTACTGTATTTATACAACATGAAAAAATTAAGAATCGTTTTGAGAAATTTTTCGGAGAACTTTTTTTGGGATCCTAAATTTTGTAAAACCAGATGATTAGCACACGAATTCGGGCTTTAATGGGAATTTGATACTTCGTTTGATTTATTTATGCAACACGAAAAAGTTAAGAATCGTTTTGAGCAATTTTTTGTGAAACTTTTTTTCAGACCTAAATTTTGTAAAAAAAAGTGATGGCTAGCACACGAATTTGGACTTTGATGGGAAAGTGATACTTTGTTTTGTTTATTTATACATCATTAAAAAACATTCAGAATAGTTTTGAGAAATTTTTTGGAGAACTTTTTTTGGGACCTAAATGTTGTAAAAAATGAGATGATTAGCACAGGAATTCGAGCTTTAATGAGAATGTGATACTTCGTTTGGTTTATTTATACAACATGAAAAACAATCCGAATCATTTTGAGCAATTTTTTGGAGAACTATTTTTCGAACCTAAAGTTTTTTAAAAATATTATGATTAGCACACGAACTTGGGCTTTAATGGGAATTTGAGACTTTTTTTCTGTTTTTATACAACATGAAAAACATTGAAAATCATTTTGTGCAAATTTTTTTTCGGATCTAATTTTTGCAAAAAACGTGATGAAGCACACGAATTCGGGTTTTAATGGTAATGCGATACTTCGTTTTGTGTTTTTATACAACTTGAAAAACATTCAGAATTGTTTTGAGCAATTTTTTTAGTGAACTTTTTTTCGGACCTAAATTTTATAAAAAACGTGATGATAAGCACACAAATTCGGGCTTTAATGTGAAAGTGATACTTCGTTTGGTTTATTTATACAACATGAAAAAAATTAAGAATCGTTTTGAGTAATTTTTTGGAGAACTTTTTTTGGGACCTAAATTTTGTAAAAAAAGTGATGATTAGAACCCAAATTCGAACATTAGTGGGAATGTGATACTTCGTTTTGTATTTTTATACAACATGAAAACATTCATGAGTCATTTTGAGCAATTGGTTTAGTTACTGCTTTTGGAGAAACGTTTTGAGCAATTGAAAAACGTTTCACTTGTCTGTAGAAGGCTGAATCCGTGTGCTAGTTATCACTTTTTTTTTTTTTCAAAACTTAGGTTCGAAAAAAAGTTTTTTCATAAATTTGCTCAAAACGATTCAATATGTTTCTCATCACATAAAGATACATTGCACAACGCTTCACTTGCCTGTTGAAACACGAATTCCTGTGCTAATCATCACAATTTCTAAATAACTTAAGTGCGTAAAATATTTCTCCGTAAAATTACTCAGATCAATTACGTTTGTTTTTCATGTTTTATAGATATATGACACAATATTTCACATTTCAGTAGAATGTCGAATTCGTGTGCTAATTATCATTTTTTTTTACAAAATTTAGGTTTGACAAAAAGTTTTTCATAAAATTGCTCAAAACGATTCAATATGTTTCCACTACGTAAAGATATATTGCACAAGGTTTGACTTGACCGTTGAAGCCCGAATTTGCGTGGTATTTATCATATTTTTACAAAATTATGGTCCGAAAATAGATATATTTAAAATTTCTGAAAACGATTCTGTATGTTTTTCATGTTGTATAGATACATCAGACAAAGTTTAACTTTCCCATTAGAGCCCGAATTTGTGTCATGTTTTTTAAAAAATTTTGGTCCAAAATAAGTTCTTGATAAAATTGCCCAAAATAATTCTTTATGTTTCTCATGTTTTAAAAATAATCGCACAAAGTTTCATTTGTCCTTTGAAGGCCGAATCTGTGAGTTAATCATTACGCTTTTTAAGAATTTATGTTTGCAAAATAGTTCACTATAAAATTGCTCAGAATGATTCATTATGTTTCTAATTTTGTAAAGATACATTGCACAATGTTTCATTTGCCTGTTGAAACCCGAATTCGTGTGCTAATCATCATGTTTTTTATGAAATTTAGGTCAGAAAAATATTTCACCATAAAATTGCTCAGAACAATTCTATATTTTTTTTTATGTTTTATAGATATATAGCACAATGTTTCACTTATCTATAGAAAGCCGAATATTTGTGTTAGTTATCACTTTTTTTTCAAAATTTGGGGTAAAAGTTTTTCATAAAATTGCTCAAAACGATTCAATATGTTTCTCGTTACTTAAAAGATACATTGCACAAGGTTTGACTTGCCCATTGAAATTGATTTCGTGTGCTATTCGTCATGTTTATAAAAACTTAAGGTCCGAAAATAGTTATCCTTCAAATTGCTAAAAACGATCATGTATGTTCTTCATGTTTTAAAGATATATCGGATAAAGTTTCACTATCCTGTAAAAACCCGAATTCTTGTGCTAATCATCATGTTTTTTAAAAATTCTGGTCCAAAAAAAGTTCTCGATTAAAATGGCTCAAAATAATTCTTTATGCTTTTCATGTTTTAAAAGTAATCGCACGAACTTTCATTTGTCCTTTAAAGGCCGAAGTTGTGAGTTAATCATTATGTTTCTCACAAAATTTATATCCGCAAAATAATTCTCTATAAAATTGCTCAGAATTATTCACTATGTTTCTCCTGTTGTAAAGATACATCGCACAACGTTTTACTTGCGTGTTGAAGCCCAAAGTCGTGTGTTCATCATCACGATTTTGAAAAATTTTGAGTCCGAAAAATATTCCTCTGTAAAATTGCTCAAAATAATTATGTATGTTTAAAAATAGTTTTTCCATCTTTTAACATAATAAGTAGTCAAAATTAATTTTAAAATAACTTATAGCATAAAATAAGCTAAAAATAGTTATTTTTAAAGGAGAATAGATACTCAATTGTGTAATTTTTACTCAACTTAGAATCAATTTTGAAATGGAATGAAGTGATTTAGATCTAAACATCCAAGGGTATGTCCATAAAAGATTTCAAAAAAACTAATTGTACAAAGTCTTTTTTTGTGGATAAGTTTATCTATTATAATGAAATTACAAAATTTAGGGGAAAAAAACCCTACCTTTTGGTTTCTAAAATCTAATCATATTCTCTATTTTTTTAGTAGAAGAGATGCCACACTCGATGGAAATTACATCACAAATAAATTATTTATTAATAAATCTAAATTAAAGGAAACTACAACCCTATTAAAAAGGAAAATAATTACTCGAGCAATAAAATTGTCAATTATATCCTCTTTTCCTTCACAATCTCAACATCTTTGGAATTCGAATTCCATGAATTGAAACATGAATCTGAATTATTTAATCTCTTACTTGATCTCGTCCCTATTATAAATTTTCCCCATTCACTATCTTCTTCTTCCGTTAAAATATGATCAACTTTCCCAACAAAAGAAACCTCTTTTTCTCCAAATTTTCCCCAATCACCATTGATGATTTCCTCTATATTTATTAAATCATCAAATCCCCAAAAACATTCATTATTAATATTTTCTAAATTTCCCCCATTCTTGATCACGTCTTCTGAGCTGGTTGCAGCGGTTTCCGAAACTGAAGACGATGATGAACTCAATAATAGGTTTCTGATCCTCCATTAGAATCGTTAGAACAAAACTCCCACTTTATTCTACATATTACAAAATCACTAGTATCAGAAATCCCTTTCAAGAAATCACCATCAAGATGATATTCATGCATAATCTACTTCCCATAATTATTATTTCCTTCAACGATCTTGGTTTTAAAATTAAACATTTTCTTGAATCCAATAATCTTATTTTTATCTCCGACTGATTTAATATAATACTTACCAATTTGACCATCCCATGTACCGCAACCAGCAACTCTAATAATATTATTTCTAGACGCGCTAATTTTCTTCAACCTCGTAATAACGTACAAGTACTTAGTATCTTTAATCAATTTTCCGGATTCTGTCACCATTGTTTGCCAAGGATCATCTTGTTTGAAAATCATCCATGGAGTACCATTCTCAAAATAAAAATCTCTTTCCATGATCATAGGAGATGATCTGGAATTAATAATATTCCCTTGTGCCTTGTGACGAAATAAGAGTAACATCTCTTCGTCCGTTGGATGAAAACGAAATCCTATCGTTTGGTGAATCATCTTTTGCCAATATTTGATCATACAGTATGAATAGAGAATAATTATGAGAAATTTTTTGAAAAAATTAATAATGTGTCACCGAAAGAATGAATTAATGAATGTGCATTATTTATCATCATCATGTATTGTTTATATATATAGAACTGCCTTTGCCTTTTCTTTGTTCGAAATGAAAAAGGAATTCAAATCGAAAACCAAAATCTAATAGGAATAAGTAATATATTTTACTCCACCGCACATATCCAAGCTTTGCTAATCAATGTTTAATCCTAATGGAATTAGGTTAAGCAATGTTTAATCCTAATGGAATTAGGTTAAGCTTTGCTAATTAGGTTTAATCCAAATGTTTCTTCTAATATAACTAACTAAACTCTATTTCATTAAAAAAAAAAAAAAGAAAAATTAAACTCTATCTCTAAGAACGAAATATGTTTCCTCAAAGAAGAAAAAAATAAAAAAAGAAATATGAAGAAATATATCACTTCGAAAAAAAAAGTTAATAGCAAAATATTCTTCAAGTTAGAAGTAGGGAGCACTTTAGTCTAAAATGTAATATATATATATATATATAAAAATATACATATTTACTTTACTCCTCAAACACCATCAGTTAATGATCAAACTAAATAAAATGACCAAAATACTTGTTACGCAAGTTATGATTTATTACAAAATATTGTTTCATTTAAAATCAGTTTAGTATATATTCCAATTATATTATAATTGTAATTTATTACAAATATATATATATATGAAGTTTGAAATAATATTCTTTTAGTTTATATTCATTAAAAAATTGATTATTTAACAAAAAAATAAATTAAATAACTGGTCTCAAAATTGTATATAAACTTAATTGAATGCAGAAACGAAAGGTTTGATTATAAATGTAATGAGAGGTTAATGTAGACGTGAAATCTCAGGCTAAACTTGAATAGTTACTAAGACTAATTTTTTTTTAGTTTTTCACTTCGGTCCAACATCCTTTCTCGTAAACAATTTATCTTTTACAGAACTCAAGAAAAAATACACACTTTTTTTGCAAATTAAATATCAATCTAAGTTGAGTACTCTTATTTGATCTTACTAAAACATAGACTAAATGTTGTCTTTTGGCCAACATATTTACCTTGTTCAGATTTGATACTTAACAAATATTTCTTATCTTTTTTGATCCTCTACTAATTTATGAGCATCATTTTTTGTCCTCAACTTAATTTACGAGCAATCATTTTGATCATTTTGAATGAATCCCAGCAATTTTGACCGGTGGTAAACAATTTCTTTCCAATGGTGAAAATGAAAATTCACACAATTCAAGTTAAAAAAAATAGAAACTCTTTTTTTTTTTTACTTGAGTAGTGTGAATTTTCATTTTTATCATTTTTATTTTAATATAACTAGAGAGAAATCGTATACCACCAGTCAAAATTGCCGGAATTTGTCCAAAATAACAAAAAATGTAGTATGTAAATTAGTTGAGGACAAAAAAGATAAAAAATATTGGTTAGGGTTCAAACCTATACTGAGCACTAAAAACAACATTTATTCTAAAACATAAGTTTTTTTTTCTTTTACAAGAAAAAAAATTGGCGATAAATCCCTCAACTTATTTTCGATTCTTAACAAATAGTCACTTTTTTTCATCTTTTCATAAATAGCCATTTTCAGTTCTATTTTAATCCAACTGAATATAGCTCAAAACCACCTCAAATAACGATTTTTGGGTAGAGAGACATATGACTCACACATGCCTAAGGGTAAAATTGACGATGAACTACTTTCCCTTAAAAGAAAAAAAAAAGTCCAAACTTGAGAAACACATGTTCGCTAACCCAGGAGGTAGGTTGTGCACTTGATTATTTGGTTTGATTTTCAATTTTGAAATTTGGTCTTTTCATTTTTTAATTTTATTTTTGAAATCTAGCTAAATAGAACGAACTAACTTTTCTCGTTTAGTTCAATTCAGTTCAACCGAAATTTTGGGATATTATTTTGAATAAATTATTTAGCTAAACGGGTAATAGAATATAAAATCCTAATTAAAAAAAAATTCTTATAACTTATTCGAAACAATTTTTAAAAAAGATGTATTATAATCTCAAATATGTATTATAAAAAATTACGGTATCCCCCACCCCCACAAAAAAAAAAAAAAGAATTAAGGTATTCTAACAAAATAAAATCGTTCAACATACAAAAATATTATAAATTAAAATCCAATACCAAAATTATTTCGGTTTTTAGCTTTTTAAACATAATATTGAACTAAAGTGCTGAAAAATCAAACTAAAATATAAAATTTAGTTTGGTTCAATCCGGTTCAAAATCAATTTAAACCAATTCATTAAAACTCTTACCAAAGAGTGGTTTAAGTTTACCTTGTGAAGGTTTTTTTAGGAAAAAGCTTTAACTACGAATTTTATCATTCTTATATGTGGAATATGTTATTCATGTGTGTTTTCTACTTAGAAACTATCACTTAAGGTGTTTGGTGCTATACTCACTTGAACAAAGATATAATAAGATTATGAAAAGATGAAGAAAAAAGAGATATTTTTTTAAGAATTCAAAATAAAATTAGGACATTTATAATCAATTTTTCAACCAAGGCCTTGAAGCTTGAAAAGGAAACGGTTGGCCTTAATTCTGTTCTGTTATGGCAGTTAAAACAAAGTCACAAGAAAAACTAACCCCTCTCCCTCTTCCCTTCCCTCCTGCTAATGGGTTACATTCTCACTTCAAAAATCAAGAAACCCATTTTTCCCCAATCTCTCTCTCTCTCTCTCTCTCTCTCTCTCTCTCTCTCTCTCTCTCTTCGTTGTTTCAAAGCCAATCAATAAAACCCAGTTCGATAATACATAATACATATTGTAATTGGCATTGATGTTTTGGAGTTGGAAGCTGAACTTGGAATTCTTCCAAAAGGGAAAATTAATATTGTTGTATGTTCTCTCTTCCTTCCTAATTCCACGTTAAAAAAGTTGCATGCTTCACTGAATAATCTTTATTCACTTTTCTTTGACCAATTGTGTTGTGTTCCTGCGCTTCTTGTTCTTCTCTGCATTTTCTAACTTATTGCTTAGACTGAAGTTCTTGATGATTCTTGAGCAATTTTTCTGCATTAATCTTCATTTGCAACACCCAATTATGGGAAAGATTTTTTGGCATGTATTGGTTGACAAAAAAAATGTTATTTTAATTTATAATCTGTTCATCCCCATAACATTTAGTTTAGAGGGTCTCCAATTTCTTTGTTACTTAAACGTTTTCTATTAAAAATATATAGCCCCAAATCATTTTTATTTTTACAGAAAAAGAAAACAAGAATTGGCAATAGAAATGGTTATTCATCTATGTTTTTTATTTATCTTGATAGTGATACTTGTATATATAAATAAAAATTATTAAAAAAAACAAGGCAAATCAGCACAAAGAGAAATTTAGAAATAACAGTTTCAGCAAATCAAATAAGTATTTTGATTTTCATTGTGGATAGAAAGCTCAATAGATTCTTTTCTTCATTTTTAAAGTGCAGAAATTTGAAGATAGAACTAATAATGGATGCACAAATGAAGCATTTTTTCTTTGTTTTTTCTTTGTATTGATGTCAATAACCATTTCATCATAATTAGTGGATTCAGAAGAAATATGAAAACCATTCTGCCTTTGCTTTCTGGAGCCTTTCACCTTAAAGAAGTGAATGCTTCACTTAAGACAGCTCAAAGTAAGGGAATTGGTATAGGTTAAGCTAATACCTTCTTGTTGTACATTTCTATTTAAGAGACCATTATGCCTTTGCTTTAATTGTTTGTTATATTATTTTCCACACAAAACATTAAGCTACGCAAACAAATTCAAATGTGTAAATCATCATGATACCTGTAGACCCCAAATAATAGTTATATAGACTAATTATTGTAAATAATATACACTAATTCATCATAACTATAATGTCATATAACCTTCAAATAATAATAACTCAAATTTTATTATAAGGAATGAAAGAATGAATTTGTTAATACAATGAATGCTCCAAAAGAAGAATTACATATATTTGAATGACCTACAATATCCTCGATATTATCTAAGAGCTCATCACCTTGAGAAGCAGTCATCAGGTGGCTCTTTCTGATATTCTTCTGAATCTTCTAATTCTATTAAACTGTTTTCAACTCTCTGAATGAAACGAATATCTTCATCCTCACTCATCAACAACATATCTATATCTAACAAATCATCAAAAAATTCTGCTTCTTCATTATTATTATTATTACTATTATTCTCCTCTTCAGCTGCGACTGCTGCTTGTGCTTGTGCTTGTGCTTCTGCCAATGCTGCGGCAGCTGCTTGTGTTTCTGCTTCTGCTGCTGCTGCTTGTGCTTGTGCTTGTGCTTGTGCATCTGCTTCTGCTAATGCTGCTGCTGCTGCTGCGGCTGCTGAACAAGCAGTAGTCTCATTATTCTGGTTGATCAAGGCAGTACAAGTCCTCTTTGCAACCCTCATCTCTTCTTCACCCAAATCAAATTTCCTCTTATTAATTCCAAGCTCTTGCTCCTTCTGATCTTTATCTTGAAGCGCTCTTTGGTAGTCTTCAAGCTCTGAAACTACTACCATATGATCATCTGCAGCAGCTGCTTCTTCTTCTTCCATTAAAAAGTTTTCAACTCTTTTAATAAAACAAACATCATCTTCTTCAAATACTCCCTGCTCTATATTTGTCCTCTCATTATTCATCATCACAGCCTCAGCCGCAGCATCCTTCTCTGTTTTCTCAACTTCAGTAGTAATAGTAAAGATATTACTACTCATCAATGGGGATAGGGTTCCACTTCCTCCAGCTGAATCATTGAACTCCCACTTAATTCTACATATTACCAACTCATTATCCTCATGAGAAATCCCTTCCAAGAAATCGCCGTCAAGATGATATTCATGCATAATCCACTTCCCATAATAATAATTTCCTTCCTTGATCTCATTATTATGGGGTCTAAAATTAAACGTTCTCTTGAACCCAATTATCTTATTATTCTTTAACTCTCCAACTCCACATGATTTTATATAACTCTTTCCGGTTTGGCCATCCCAAGTACCGCAACCAGCTACTCTCACAATATAATTCTTGGATCCCCTAACTTTCTTCAACCTAGTAATCACATACAAGTACTTGCTATCTTTAACCAATTTTCCGGATTCCGTCACAATTGTTTGCCAAGGATCATCTTGTTTGAAAATCATCCATGGAGTCCCATCTTCACAATAAAAATCTCTTTCCACAATCAAAGGCGGAATGGGAGGAGATGCAAAAATAACCTTGTGACGAAGTAAGAGTAACATCTCTTGATCCATAGGATGAAAACGAAACCCCTGTGCTTAGCTCAAACATCTTCTTCTTCTTTCCTAATTTGATCGTATATTAATGAATAGCGAATGATGATCAAAAGAATGATGAATTAAACAAGTGCGACGAACGAGCAAAAGAATGATGATCAAAGATGAAGATGATGATTTTGGTGGGGGAAAATTTTCTCGGATGTTTGAAGTGCTGATGAGCAAAAGAGAAACTCTAATAAAGAATATATATATATATATATATATGACTTCTCAAATCAATTAATGTATAATCCTAGTGATATCAAATGGATTTCCTGATCTAATTCACACGGAATATATCAAAAAATGTATGTCTGTTTCTAAATATATTTATTTTAGCCCTCAAGATCATCCTTAGTAGTCAAACTAAATAAAAGGATAAAATTGTGATTTGTTTCAAAATATATAGTTTCCCTCATTTTCTATAAATTTTCCCCCGATGATTTCCCTCATCAAATCCCGGAAATGATTCATTATCGGGATTTCAAATCCAAGACCAAAATCTAAAATCCTTTACTCCGCCGCCATGCATGCAACCTTTCCACATTTAATTAGACTTTTGTCCATCAACTTCATATATATACTTGGCTTAAAATTATTATTATAATCATTATTACAAGAAATTGCTAAATACTTTACCTGTCAAAGTTATTAAAGATAAAAATTTGAAGCTGGTAAAAGTTCTTATATTTGATTTATCATGGAATATTTTTTTTAAATTTAATTATACTTAAAATCACCATGATATTTTATCTTAGATAATCAAATTTTTAATTAAATAATTAATTTTAAAAGAATATATAATTTTCTATCACATTTTACTTATTCCATTGTCGCTCTATAAGGATTGTACTATGCCTATATTATCTTTTTATGAATAAATTATGTATATTTACGTGATGATTTCTTCACAAAAAGACAACGAAAACCTACGTGTTCTTTACATTTTTTGCCATTCGTAAAATGTTGAGTTGCATAAGTGACGATAAAAAAAAAGTGACCATAAATTAACAAAACATAAAAATTTGAAAGGTATTAATTCTATTTAACTATACTCTCTTTGCTATCAGTACCACCTCTGGTAGTCAAATTATATCATTTTCTAGGATTTTTACCATTTCTAGTTTTTTCAGTTTAGAAATTAACTTTATTTCACTTTACTTTTATTTACTATTTTATTAATTCTATTTTTATTAACTTCTTCTAATTCTTTTTTGCTTTTTTTAAAATATAATTTTTAGCTCTTCTTTTTATATGTAATCATGTGTTTGTGTAGTTTGAGTTATTCTCATCTAACTATTTTTAAGAAAAAAAAGAGATTGGTGCAAAATTTTTCAAAGTAATTTTGAAGATGTAATAATATACAATTACTTGCTATATTATTTGATCAACGTTTCGATCGAAATCCGGTCAAAATCTTGCGAGTTTAATCCCAATGGCATTAGGATTAATTAGGTTAATTAAGGAATACCAAAGTTTAATCCTAATGGCATGCAACCTTTCAACATCAAATGGAATTCTTCTAATATTACTTACTACACTTTATTTCTAAGAAAGAAATACGGTTCCTCAAAAGAAGAAAAATATGAATAAATATATAATTACTTTAGAAAGAAAAAAGGTTTATGGTAAAATTTTCCTCAAATTAGGGATATGAAAAAATATTTATTTTATCTCCAAGATTATCAGTTAATTTAATTAAAATGATCAAAATACCTTATAAGAATATAGTTTATTACCAAATAAATAGGTTTCTAATTTTTTATGTAAAATAAATTTAATCATACCCTAATTATATTATATTTGTACTTCCATATTTTTTATGAAGGTTGAAATAATATTCTTTAGGAAAAAAAAGAGATTGGCGCAAAATTCTTCAAAGCGATTTTGAAGATGTAATAATATACAATTACTTGCTATATTATTTGATCAACTTTTCGATCGAAATCCGGTCAAAATCTTGCGAGTTTGTGAAGGATTGTCTTGGATGAAGTAAGAGCAAAATCCATGAGTTGTTAATATACTCACAGCCGCCACTTATCCACCAAAGTTTAATCCTAATGGCATTAGGATTAATTAGGTTAATTAAGGAATACCAAAGTTTAATCCTAATGGCATGCAACCTTTCAACATCAAATGGAATTCTTCTAATATTACTTACTACACTTTATTTCTGAGAAAGAAATAGGGTTCCTCAAAAGAAGAAAAATATGTGTTATAAATTCCGGCAACCAAACAGTTAAAAAACAGAGACCTATTTACTATTACACTTCCCTATTTACTATTACATATACTGAATCAAGGAAGGCCTATTCTATTACAACGGCTTTCTTCGCCTTCAACGACTTCCCGATCAAGATCCAAGTAATCAGTAAAACAGAGAACATTTAGTAGCAAAAATAACAAAAAGGTTCGATCTTTACCTCGAGAACCTTCAGGTCTCGGTAAGGGCACCAACAGCGGGAGCCGAACGAACTCTGTGAGTTCGGCCTCAGTGTGCACAGCGAAGGACCGTCCCGGAGTGTTCTTCCGGTGAAAGCAGCGCGATTCCCTCAGCAAACCGGTGGCCTCAAGAAAACGATGCTCTCAAACTCTCTCCCACCGACACACCCTTTCCTCTCACTGCAATCACACACACGGTAATCCAAGGGTTAGCCGGCACAGACAAGCAAATGGGAGTCCCGAAGGGTCGCACAGAAAAACGAACAGACTGACTGATCGAAAGAAGTGAGAGAAGAAGACAAACGGTCAGAGAGCAAGAGAGGCAGCAGCGGTCTTAGCAGAAAGAAAAGAGTGAGATAGGGTAGGCTGAGAGAAAGAGAGTATAAATAGCCATGTCACCTCAACCCGACCCGCCCGGCATCAAAAGCCCCGCACACCTGACTTCACTCTTCAAGAGGCCCACCAAGGTTTAATACATCACAGGGATAAATGGGCCAAAGAAAAAGAATGAAAATAAAATGAAGGTAGCCCAATAGGCCAACAATATGAATAAATATATAATAACTTTAGAAAGAAAAAAGGTTTATGGTAAAATTTTCCTCAAATTAGGGATATGAAAAAATATTTATTTTATTCCCAAGATTATCAGTTAATAGTTAATTTAATTAAAATGATCAAAATACCTTATAAGAATAAAGTTTATTGCAAAATAAATAGGTTTCTAATGTTTGATGTAAAATAAATTTAATCATACCCTAATTATATTATATTTGTAGTTCCATATTTTTTATGAAGTTTGAAATAATATTCTTTTAGTCTATATTATTTTAAAAAGTTGATTCTTTAATTAAAAAAAATACTCAAGATTATCGGTAACATCTCCTATAATATTTTCTTTAATAATATGTCTTCCCTTTTAGGGTTTATCTTTCCCATTAGGTTTTATCTTTTATTTTTTATTAATAAAATATATTAAATTAGAAATGTCACAGAAAGTGTTTACGAAAGATGTTACAAACGATTCAAACCCCTAAAAAGAAGTAAAAGATTGGTTGCAAAATAGCATACGCGAGTCTAAAATTAATTCAATGCATTTTAAAATGAAAAATTTGGTTATAAATATACTAAGAAATTATGTAAAAGTGAAATCTTAATTTATTAATTTTTTTTTAAAAGGACATAATAACGTAAACAGTACCACAAAAATATAGCACAAACATAAAATGCCACAAAATTACACTAATATGATAAATTGTTATAAAATATGCCACCAAAATAGCATAAGCTTAATTGCCGCAGATAATACTACTCAAATATGCCACGAAACATGATACAAGCTTAACTACTAATAATATATAAACTCTATAGAAGTTTCTCTTAATGTTTTATAAAATATTAATTTTCTAATAATATATTGAACTTTACCTAATTAAAAATTTATTAAGGTTCATATATTATTTTTAAATTTATGAAAAATTATAATATTTTAGATAAAAAAAGGAAAAGAATTTAATTATATTTTTAATATTAATATGTCATATATTTTGTGCAACAAATTTATAATAATCCCAATTCCTTAATTTCTCTCAAAATTTATAAGTAGGTTTCAAATAACTATATTAATGCTAGTTTTGTCAAAAATATTTTTTACAGTTTAAAAATTTATAATATCATTATATAATTAAAATAGAGAGTAAAAAGTTTAACATAATTTATCCTAGAGATAGGAAACTTGCATTTAATAATTGTACTATCTCTAAAATAAAAGATAATTAGTATTTATCTTTAAAAATTATTTTTTAAAATTAGTATTTATTATTGAAATAAGAGAGTAAAAATAGCTTATTTGTTATGAATTAAATAATATTTGTGTATGTCCATAAGATATACGAATATCTGAAATAAAGTTTATCTTCTCAAGAGATAGACATCCTGAAGATATAGATCGCTAATAATCACGTTTTTTACAAAATTTAGTTCCGAAAAATATTTCTTCGTAAAATTGCTCAAAACAATTCTTTATATTTTTCATGTTGCATAGATATATGGCACAATGTTTCACTTGTCTGTAGAAGACCGAATCCGTGTGATAATAATTATCACTTGTTTTTCAAAATTTAGGTCAAAAAATTTTTCCCGTAAAATTGCTCAAAACGACTCAATATATTTCTCATTAAGTAAAGATACATTGCAGACGGTTTAACTCGCCCGTTGAAACTCGAATTCATGTGCTGATTATCATATTTTTACAAAATTATGGTCCAAAAATAGTTATTCTTAAAATTGCTAAAAAACAATTTTTGTATGTTTTTTCATGTTTTATAGATACACCGGACAAAGTTTTACATTCCCAGTTAAATCCCGAATTTGTGTGCTAATCATAACATTTTTTTAAAAAGTTTGGTTAAAAAAAACAAATTCTCCATAAAATTGCTCAAAATAATTCTGTATGTTTCTCATGTTTTCAAAATAATCGCACAAAGTTTCACTTGTCCTTTGAAGGCCTAATCTGTGAGTTAATCAGCACATTTTTTACAAATTTTTTCTCCGCAAAACAATTCTTTATAAAATTGCTCAAAATGATTCACTATATTTCTCATTTTTTAAAGATAATTGCACAAAGTTTCGTTTGCGTGTTGAAGCCCGAAGTCATATGTTCATCATCATATTTTTGATAAAATTCAGGTCCGAAAAAAAATAATCCTTCGTAAAAGCTCGCTCATAACGATTTAATATGTTTTTTCATATTGTATAAATACAATGGCACATTGTTTCAATTGTCTGTAGAAGGCCGAATCTGTGTGCTAATTATCACGTTATTCCAATATTTACATTTAAAAAAAAGTTTCACATAAAACAGTTCAAAACGATTTTTTTTAATGTTTACAAAATTTAGGTCCGAAAAAAAGTTTTTCATAAAATTACTTAAATTGATTTTGAATGTTTTTTCATATTGTATAAATACACCAGACAAAGTTTCACATTCCTATTAAAGTCCGAATTCGTGTGCTAATAATTATATTTTTTAAAAAATTTAGGTCCGAAATATAGTTCTCCGTAAAATTACTCAAAATGACTCGGTATGTTTCTCATGTTTTAAAAATACATTGTACAAAAGTTTCACTTGTCTTTTGAAAGCAAAATCTTTTAGTTTATCATTACGTTTTTTAAAAAGTATAGGTTTGAAAAATATTTCTCCGTAAAATTGCTGAGAACAATTCTATATGTTTTTCATTTTGTATAGATATATGGCACAATGTTTCACTTGTCTTTAGAAGGAAAAATCCATGTGCTAATTATCACTTTTTTTACAAAATATAGGTCCCAAAAAGGATTTTTTTCATTAAATTGCTCAAAACGATTCAATATGTTTCTCATTACATAAAGATACATTGCACAAGGTTTGACTCGCCCGATGAAGCCCGAATTCATGTGTTAATTATCATGCTCTTACAAAATTAAGGTCAAAAAATAGTTATCCTTAAAATTGCTAAAAAATATTATGTATGTTTTTCATGTTGTAAAGTTACATCAAACAAAGTTTCCCTTTCTCGTTAAAGCCCGAATTCGTGTACTAATCATCACGTTTTTTTAAAATTTTCATCCAAAAAATAGTTCTCCATAAAATTGCTCAAAATAATTATGTATGCTTCTCAAGTTTTAAATATAATCGCACAAAGTTTCACTTTTCCTTTGAAGGTCGAATCTGTGAGTTAATCATTACATTTTGTACAAAATTTATATCAGCAAAACAATTTTCAATAAAATTGCTCAAAATGATTCACTTTGTTTCTCATGTTGTAAAGATACATCCCCACAACGTTTCACTTGCGTGTTGAACCCCGAATTCTTATGCTAATCATCACGTTTTTTGAAAAAAAATTGTTTCTGAAAAATAGTCCTCCGTAAATTGCGCAAAATAATTTTATATGTTTTTTTCACATTGTATAGAAATATCGGCACAATGCCTCCCTTGACTATAGAAGGCTGAATCTGTGTGCTAATTATTACGTTTTTTTTCAAAATTTAGATCCGAAAAAAAGTTTCTCATAAAACTATTATAAAGGATTCTGTGTGTTTCTCATTACATACAGATACATCGCACTATGTTTGACTTGCCTGTTGAAGCCCGAATTAATGTGCTAATAATCACGTTCTTACAAAATTAAGGTTCAAACATAGTTATCCTTAAAATTGCTCAAAACAATTCTGTATGTTTGTCATGTTGTAAAGATACATCGCGTAAAGTTTTAGTTTTCCTTTAAAACCCGAATTCGTGTTCTAATCATCACATTTTTTAAAAAATCTAGGTCCCGAAAAAAGTTCTCCACAAAATTACTTAAAACGATTTTGAATGTTGGTCATGTTGTATAAACCAGAAAAAGTATCACATTCCCATTAAAGTTCGAATTCATGTGCTAATCATTACATTTTTAAAAAAATTTAGGTTCGGAAATAGTCCTCAGAAAAATTGTTCAAAACAATTCTGTATGTTTTTCATGTTGTATAAATACACCAGAAAAAGTTTCACATTCCCATTAAGTACCAAATTCGTGCGTTAATCATCACCTTTTTTTACAAAATTTAGGTCCGAAAAATAATATCCATAAAATTGCTCAAAATGACTCAGTATATTTCTAATGTTTTAGAGATACATCGCACAAAGTTTCACTTCTCCTTTAAAGGCGGAATCCGTGAGTAAATCATTATATTTTTCACAAAATTTATGTCCGAAAAACAATTTCCTATAAAATTATGATTCAGTATGTTTCTTATGTTGTAAAGATACATTGCACAACGTTTCACTTGCCTGTTGAAGTCCCTATTCGTGTGCTAATCATCACGTTTTTTAACAAAATTTAGGTCTGAAAAATATTTTTTCGTAAAATTGCTCAGAACAATTCTGTATATTTTCATGTTGTATGTATATATGACACAATGCCACTTCTCATTAGAAGGCTGAATTCTTGCACTAGTTATCACTTTTAAATAAAAATTATGTCCGAAAAAAAGTTTTTATAAAATTGTTCAAAACGATTCAATATGTTTCTCATTAAGTAATGATACATCGCACAAGGTTTGACTTGCTCGTTGAAGCCCGAATTCATGTGCTAATTATCATGTTTGTAAAAAAATTAAGGTCCGAAATTAGTTATCCTTAAAATCACTACAAACGATTCTGTATGTTCTTCATGTTGTATAGATAATCAGTCAAAGTTCCACTTTCCCATTAAAGCCCTAATTCGTTTGTTAATCATTACGTTTCTTTAGAAATTTTGTCCAAAAAATAGTTCTCCATGAAATTACTTAAAATAATTCTGTATGTTTCTCATATTTTAAAAATAACCACACAAAGTTTTACTTTTCTTTTGAAAGGCCAAATCTGTGAGTTAATCATTACGTTTTTAAAAAAATTTATGTCCGCAAAATAATTCTCAATAAAATTGCTTAAAATGATTAACTACGTTTCTCATGTTATAAAGATACATCGTACAACACTTCACTTGCGTGTTAAAGCCTGAATTCATGTGTTAATCATCACGTTTTTGGAAAAATTTAGAAAAAGAAAACAAGAATTGGCAATAGAAATGGTTATTCATTTATGTATTCTATTCATCTTGATAGTGATACTAATATTTATAAATAAAAATTACTAAAAAAAACAAGTAGGCATGGTGAAGTAACACAAACTTTATACCAGCACAAAGAGAAACTTAAAAATAACAGTTTGAGCAATCAATTTGACAAGTCACTTGAAACAAGGAACAAATCAAATAAATATTTTGATTTTCATTGTGGATAGAAAACTCATAGATTCTTTTCTTCCTTTTAAAGTGCAGAAATTTGAAGATAGAACTAATAATGGATGCACAAAACTTCAATACCTAAATGAATTCACCCCAATCTCAGTCGTGTAAACCAGAAATGAATTAACAAATATGACCTAAGAACACGCTTATTCTTCAGCCGTAAAGAGACTTTTGAATTGCTCCCTCTTTTTCCAAGAACTCATGCACTTCCCTCGTTCCCTTATTCAGATAATTGTTTAAATAAGGGAGATTCTTTACTCATTAGGATACAGGCGAAGTATCATTTTCTGTAGAGAAGACTGCCGCCAGGAAATTGCGTAAGTAAAGAGAAGAGAAAAAAAGAGATTCGTCTTGCTTTGAAGCATTTTTTCTTTGTTTTTTCTTTGTATTGATGTCAATAACCATTTCATCATAATTAGTATTGATTTAGAAGAAATATCAAAACCAGGTAATGATGGATGCAGCTTTCTGGAGCCTTTCACCTTAAAGAAGTGAATGCTTCACTTAAGAGAGCTCAAAGTAAGGGAATTGGTATAGGTTAAGGTAATATCTTCTTGTTGTACATTTCCATTTAAGAGACCATTCTGCCTTTGCTTTAATTGTTTGTTATATTATTTGCCAAAATATTTCCTTACCACTATATATATATATATTTTCTTTTTGGACTAGGCTTATTCTTTTCGCAGGAAGCTATGATTAGCACACGAAAAACGTGATGATTAAAATACGAATTCGGGCTTTAATGGGAATGTGATACTTGTTTTGTGTTTTTATAAAACTTGAAAAACATTCAGAATTATTTAGAGCAATTTTTTGTAGAACTATTTTTCGGACCTAAATTTTGTAAAAAATGTGGTGATTAGCACACGAATTTGGGGGCTTTAATGGAAAAGTGATAATTCATTTGGTTTATTTTTACAACATGAAAAACATTCAGAATCGTTTTGAGCAATATTTTGGTGAACTTTTTTTCAGACTTTAATTTTGTGAAAAACGTGATGATTAGCACATGAATTCGGGCTTTAATGGGAATGTGATACTTCGTTTGGTTTATTTAGACAACATGAAAATATTAAGAATCATTTTGAGCAATTTTTCGGTGAACTTTTTTTTTTACCTAAATTTTGTAAAAAAAACGTGATGATTAGCACATGAATTCGGGCTTTAATGGGAATGTGATACTTTTTTGTTTTTATACAACATGAAAAATATAAAAAATTGTTTTGAGCAATTTTTTGGAGAACTTTTTTTCTGACCTAAATTTTGTAAAAAACTTGATTATTAGCACACCAATTCGGGCTTTATTGGGAATGTGATACTTTTTTTTATGTCTTTATATAACATGAAAAATGTAAAAAATCGTTTTGAGTAACTTTTTTCCAAAACTTTTTTTGGGACCTAAATTTTGTAAAAAACGTGATGATTAGCACATGAATTCAGGCTTTAATGGGAAGATGATACTTCGTTTGCTTTATTTATACAACATGAAAAAATTAAGAATCGCTTTTACAAATTTTTTGGAGAACTTTTTTTTGGGATCCTAAATTTTGTAAAAGCGAGATGATTAACACACGAATTCGGAGTTTAATGGGAATTTTATGCTTCGTTTGATTTGTTTATATAACACGAAAAACATTAAGAATCGTATTGAGCAACTTTTTGTGAAACTTTTTTTGGACCTAAATTTTCTAAAAAACTTGATGGTTAGCACATAAATTCGGCTCTAATGAGAAAGTGATACTTCCTTGTTTTTATTTATACATCATGAAAAACATTAAGAATTGTTTAGAGAAATTTTTTGGAGAACTTTTTTTGGGACCTGAATGTTGTAAAAATGAGATGATTAGCGCAAGAATTCGGACTTTAATGGGAATGTGATATTTCGTTTGGTTTATTTATACAACATGAAAAACAATCCGAATCATTTTGAGCAACTTTTTGGAGAACTTTTTTTCGGACCTACAGTTTTTAAAAAATGTGATGATTAGCACACAAATTTGGGCTTCAATGGGAATTTGATATTTCGTTTAGTTTTTTATACAACATGAAAAACATTCAGAATTGTTTTGAGCAATTTTTTTATGAACTTTTTTTGGGACCTATATTTTGAAAAAAACGTGATGAATAGCACACGAATTCGGGCTTTAATGGGAATGTGATACTTGTTTTGTGTTTTTATACAATTTGAAAAACATTCAGAATTATTTAGGGGAATTTCTTGGAGAACTATTTTTCGTACCTAAATTTTATAAAAAATGGGACGATTAGCACACGAATTCGGGGGCTTTTATGGGAAAGTGATAATTCGTTTGGTTTATTTATGCAAGATGAAAAAAAAACAAATTTTGGAGCAATTTTTGGAGAACATCTTTTCATACCGAAAATTTGTAAAAAAACGTGATGATTAGCACACGTATTCGGACTTTAATGGGAATGTGATACTTGTTTTGTGTTTTTATATAACTTGAAAATATTCAGAATTATTTTGAGCAATTTTTTGGAGAACTATTTTTCGGACCTAAATTTTGTAAAAAATGTGATGAATGCACACGAATTCGGCTTTAATGGGAAAGTGATATTTCGTTTGGCTTATTTATACAACATGAAAAATATTAAGAATCATTTTGAGCAATTTTTTGGAGAACTTTTTTTGGGAGCTAGATTTTGTAAAAAACGGGATGATTAGCATGCGAATTCGGGCTTTAATGAGAAAGTGTTACTTCGTTGGTTTATTTAGACAACATGAAAACATTAAGAATTGTTTTGAGCAATATTTTGTTGAACTTTTTTTCTGACCTAAGTTTTGTAAAAAACGTGATAATTAGCACACGAATTCGGGCTTTAATGGGAAAGTGATGTTTCGTTTGCCTCATTTATACAACATGAAAAAATTAAGAATCGTTTTCAGAAGTTTTTCAGAGAACTTTTTTTGGGATACTAAATTTTGTAAAAACCAGATGATTAGAACACGAATTCGGGCTTTAATTGGAATTTGATACTTCGTTTAATTTATTTATACAACACGAAAAACATTAAGAATCGTTTTGAGCAATTTTTTGTGAAAATTTTTTTTCGAACCTAAATTTTGTTAAAAAGTGATGATTAGCATAGGAATTCGGGCTTTAATGGGAAAATGATAATTATACAATATTAAAAACATTAAGAATTGTTTTGAGCAATTTTTTGGAGAACTTTTTTTGGGACCTAAATTTTGTTAAAAAGTGATGATTGGCATACGAATTCGAACTTTAATGGGAAAGTGATAAGTCGTTAGTTTATTTAGACAACATGAAAACATAAAGAATCGTTTTGAGTAATTTTTTGAAATACTTTTTTTCTGACCTAAATTTTGTAAAAAAAGTGATGATTAGCACACGAATTCGGAATAGTTTTGAGAAATTTTTTGGAGAACTTTTTTTGGGACCTAAATGTTGTAAAAAATGAGATGATTAGCACAGGAATTCGAGCTTTAATGGGAATGTGATACTTCGTTTGGTTTATTTATACAACATGAAAAACAATCCGAATCATTTTGAGCAATGTTTTGGAGAACTATTTTTCGAACCTAAAGTTTTTTAAAAATATTATGATTAGCACACGAATTTGGGCTTTAATGGGAATTTGAGACTTTTTTTCTGTTTTTATACAACACGAAAAACATTGAAAATCATTTTGTGCAAATTTTTTTTCGGATCTAATTTTTGCAAAAAACGTGATGAAGCACACGAATTCGGGTTTTAATGGGAATGCGATACTTCATTTTGTGTTTTTATACAACTTGAAAAATATTCAGAATTGTTTTGAGCAATTTTTTTAGTGAACTTTTTTTCGCACCTAAATTTTATAAAAAACGTGATGATAAGCACACAAATTCGGGCTTTAATGTGAAAGTGATACTTCGTTTGGTTTATTTATACAACATGAAAAACATTAAGAATCGTTTTGAGTAATTTTTTGGAGAACTTTTTTTGGGACCTAAATTTTGTAAAAAAAGTGATGATTAGAACCCGAATTCGGACATTAGTGGGAATGTGATACTTCGTTTTGTATTTTTATACAACATGAAAACATTCATGAGTCATTTTGAGCAATTGGTTTAGTTACTGCTTTTGGAGAAACGTTTTGAGCAATTGAAAAACGTTTCACTTGTCTGTAGAAGGCTGAATCCGTGTGCTAGTTATCACTTTTTTTTTTTTTTCAAAACTTAGGTTCGAAAAAAAGTTTTTTCATAAAATTGCTCAAAACGATTCAATATGTTTCTCATTACATAAAGATACATTGCACAACGTTTCACT
This sequence comes from Catharanthus roseus, assembly GCA_028651295.1. NCBI lineage: Eukaryota > Viridiplantae > Streptophyta > Magnoliopsida > Gentianales > Apocynaceae > Catharanthus > Catharanthus roseus. Next base: position 1,905,078 of record JAPQWS010000069.1, read on the forward strand.
TGCCTGTTGAAACACGAATTCCTGTGCTAATCATCACAATTTCTAAATAACTTAAGTGCGTAAAATATTTCTCCGTAAAATTACTCAGATCAATTACGTATGTTTTTCATGTTTTATAGATATATGGCACAATATTTCACATTTCAGTAGAATGTCGAATTCGTGTGCTAATTATCATTTTTTTTTACAAAATTTAGGTTTGACAAAAAGTTTTTCATAAAATTGCTCAAAACGATTCAATATGTTTCCACTACGTAAAGATATATTGCACAAGATTTGACTTGACCGTTGAAGCCTGAATTTGCGTGGTATTTATCATATTTTTACAAAATTATGGTCCGAAAATAGTTATATTTAAAATTTCTGAAAACGATTCTGTATGTTTTTCATGTTGTATAGATACATTAGACAAAGTTTAACTTTCCCATTAGAGCCCGAATTTGTGTCACGTTTTTTAAAAAATTTTGGTCCAAAATAAGTTCTTGATAAAATTGCTCAAAATAATTCTTTATGTTTCTCATGTTTTAAAAATAATCGCACAAAGTTTCACTTGTCCTTTGAAGGCCGAATCTATGAGTTAATCATTACGCTTTTTAAGAATTTATGTCTGCAAAATAGTTCACTATAAAATTGCTCAGAATGATTCATTATGTTTCTAATTTTGTAAAGATACATTGCACAATGTTTCATTTGCCTGTTGAAACCCGAATTCGTGTGCTAATCATCATGTTTTTTATGAAATTTAGGTCAGAAAAATATTTCACCATAAAATTGCTCAGAACAATTCTATATTTTTTTATGTTTTATAGATATATGGCACAATGTTTCACTTATCTATAGAAAGCCGAATATTTGTGTTAGTTATCACTTTTTTTTCAAAATTTGGGTCCGAGTAAAAGTTTTTCATAAAATTGCTCAAAACGATTCAATATGTTTCTCGTTACTTAAAAGATACATTGCACAAGGTTTGACTTGCCCATTGAAATTGAATTCGTGTGCTATTCTTCATGTTTATAAAAACTTAAGGTCCGAAAATAGTTATCCTTCAAATTGCTAAAAACGATCATGTATATTCTTCATGTTTTAAAGATATATCGGATAAAGTTTCACTATCCTGTTAAAACCCGAATTCTTGTGCTAATCATAATGTTTTTTAAAAATTCTGGTCCAAAAAAAGTTCTCGATTAAAATTGCTCAAAATAATTCTTTATGCTTTTCATGTTTTAAAAGTAATCGCACGAACTTTCATTTGTCCTTTAAAGGCCGAAGTTGTGAGTTAATCATTATGTTTCTCACGAAATTTATATCCACAAAATAATTCTCTATAAAATTGCTCAGAATTATTCACTATGTTTCTCCTGTTGTAAAGATACATCGCACAACGTTTTACTTGCGTGTTGAAGCCCAAAGTCGTGTGTTCATCATCACGATTTTGAAAAAATTTGAGTCCGAAAAATATTCCTCTGTAAAATTGCTCAAAATAATTATGTATGTTTAAAAATAGTTTTTCCATCTTTTAACATAATAAGTAGTCAAAATTAATTTTAAAATAACTTATGGCATAAAATAAGCTAAAAATAGTTATTTTTAAGGGAGAATAGATACTCAATTGTGTAATTATTACTCAAACTTAGAATCAATTTTGAAATGGAATGAAGTGATTTAGATCTAAACATCCAAGGGTATGTCCATAAAAGATTTCAAAAAACCTAATTGTACAAAGTCTTTTTTTGTGGATAAGTTTATCTATTATAATGAAATTACAAAATTTAGGGGAAAAAAACCATACCTTTTGGTTTCTAAAATCTAATCATATTCTCTATTTTTTTAGTACAAGAGATGCCACACTCGATGGAAATTACATCACAAATAAATTATTTATTAATAAATCTAAATTAAAGGAAACTACAACCCTATTAAAAAAGAAAATAATTACTCGAGCAATAAAATTGTCCATTATATCCTCTTTTCCTTCACAATCTCAACAACTTTGGAATTAGAATTCCATGAATCGAAACATGAATCTGAATTATTTAACCTCTTACTTGATCTCGTCCCTATCATAAATTTTCCCCATTCACTATCTTCTTCTTCCGTTAAAATATGATCAACTTTCTCAATAAAAGAAATCTCTTTTTCTCCAAATTTTCCCTCATCACCATTGATGATTTCCTCAATATTTATTAAATCATCAAATCCCGGAAAACATTCATTATTAATATTTTCTAAATTTCCCCCATTCTTGATCACGCCTTCTGAGCTGGTTGCGGCAGTTTCTGAAACTGAAGACGATGATGAACTCAATAATGGGTTTCTAATCCTCCATTAGAATCATTAGAACAAAACTCCCACTTTATTCTACATATTACAAAAACATTAGTATCAGAAATCCCTTTCAAGAAATCACCATCAAGATGATATTCATGCATAATCCACTTCCCATAATTATTATTTCCTTCAACGAACTTGGGTTTAAAATTAAACATTTTCTTGAATCCAATAATCTTATTTTTATCTCCAATTGATTTAATATAATTCTTACCAGTTTGACCATCACATGTACCGCAACCAGCAACTCTAGTAATATTATTTCTGGACGCACTAATTTTCTTCAACCTCGTAATAACGTACAATTACTTAGTATCTTTAATCAAGTTTCCGGATTCGGTCACCATTGTTTGCCAAGGATCATCTTGTTTGAAAATCATCCATGGAGTACCATTCTCAACATAAAAATCTCTTTCCACGATCATAGGAGATGATCTGGAATTAATAATATTTCCTTGTGCCTTGTGACGAAGTAAGAGTAACATCTCTTCGTCCGTTGGATGAAAACGAAATCCTATCGTTTGGTGAATCATCTTTTGCCAATATTTGATCATACAGTATGAATAGAGAATAATTATGAGAAATTTTTTGAAAGAATTAATAATGTGTCACCGAAAGAGTGAATTAATGAATGTGCATTATTTATCATCATCATGTATTGTTTATGTATATAGAACTGCCTTTGCCTTTTCTTTCTTCGAAATGAAAAAGGAATTCAAATCCAAAACCAAAATCTAATAGGAATAAGTAACATACTTTACTCCACCGCCACATATCCAAGCTTTGCTAATCAATGTTTAATCCTAATGGAATTAGGTTAAGCAATGTTTAATCCTAATGTAATTAGGTTAAGCTTTGCTAATTAGGTTTAATCCTAATGTTTCTTCTAATATAACTAACTAAACTCTATTTCCTTTATAAAAAAAAAAAGAAAATTTAAACTCTATCTCTAAAAACGAAATATGTTTCCTCAAAGAAGAAAAAAATAAAAAAAGAAATATGAAGAAATATATCACTTCGAAAAAAAAAAGAAGTTAACAGCAAAATATTCTTCAAGTTAGAAGTAGGGAGCACTTTAGTCTAAAATGTAAAATATATATATTTACTTTACTCCTCAAACACCATCAGTTAATGATCAAACTAAATAAAATGACCTAAATACTTGTTACGCAAGTTATGATTTGTTACAAAATATTGTTTCATTTAAAATCAGTTTAGCACATATTCCAATTATATTATTATTGTAATTTATTACAAATATATATATATATATATATGAAGTTTGAAATAATATTCTTTTAGTTTATATTCATTAAAATGTTGATTATTTAACAAAAAATAAATTAAATAACTGGTCTCAAAATTGTATATAAACTTAATTGAATGCAGAAACGAAAGATTTGATGATAAATGTAATGAGAGGTTAAAGTAGACGTGAAATCTCAGGCTAAACTTGAATAGTTACTAAGACTAATTTTTTTTTAGTTTTTCACTTCGATCCAACATCCTTTCTCGTAAACAATTTATCTTTTACAGAACTCAAGAAAAAATACACACTTTTTTTCAAATTAAATATCAATCTAAGTAGAGTACTCTTATTTGATCTTAACATAAAAAAAGACTAAATGTTGTCTTTTGGCCAACATATTTACCTTGTTCAGATTTGGTACTTAACAAATATTTCTTATCTTTTTTGATCCTTTACTAATTTATGAGCATCATTTTTTGTCCTCAACTTAATTTACGAGCAATCATTTTGATCATTTTCAATGAATTCCAGCAATTTTGACCGGTGGTAAACAATTTCTTTCCAATGGTGAAAATGAAAATTCACAAAATTCAAGTTAAAAAAAGAGTTTTTCTATTTTTACTTGAGTGGTGTGAATTTTCATTTTTATCATTTTTATTTTAATATAACTAGAGAGAAATCGTAGACTACCCGTCAAAATTGCCGGAATTTGTCCAAAATAACAAAAAATGTATATGTAAATTAGTTGAGGACAAAAAAGATAAAAAATATTGGTTAGGGTTCAAACCTATATTGAGCACTAAAAACAACGTTTATTCTAAAACATAAGTTTTTTTCTTTTACAAGAAAAAAAATTGGCGATAAATCCCTCAACTTATTTTCGCTTCTTAACAAATAGTCACTTTTTTTCATCTTTTCATAAATAGCCATTTTCAGTTCTATTTTCATCCAACTGAATATAGCTCAAAACTACCTCAAATAACGATTTTTGGGTAGAGAGACATATGACTCACACATGCCTAAGGGTAAAATTGACGATGAACTACTTTCCCTTAAAAGAAAAAAAATGTCCAAACTTGAGAAACACATGTTCGCTAATCGAGGAGGTAGGTTGTGTGCTTGATTATTTGGTTTGATTTTCAATTTTGAAATATGGTCTTTTCATTTTTTAATTTTATTTATGAAATCTAACTAAATAGAACAAACTAACTTTTCTGGTTTAGTTCAATTCGGTTCAACCGAAATTTTGGGATATTATTTTGAATAAATTATTTAGCTAAACGGGTAATAGAATATAAAATCCTAATTAAAACAAAAAAACTCTTTCAACTTAATCGAAACAATTTAAAAAAAGATGTATTACAATTTAAAAATGGTTAACTACGAATTTTATCATTCTTATATGTGGAATATGTTATTCATGTGTGTTTTCTGATTAGAAACTATCACTTAAACAAAGATATAATAAGATTATGAAAACTTAAGGTGTTTGGTGCTATACTCACTTGAACAAAGATATAATAAGATTATGAAAAGATGAAGAAAAAAGAGATATTTTTTTAAGAATTCAAAATAAAATTAGGACATTTATAATCAATTTTTCAACCAAGGCCTTGAAGCTTGAAAAGGAAACGGTTGTGGTGGTTGGCCTTAATTCTGTTCTGTTATGGCAGTTAAAACAAAGTCACAAGAAAAACTAACCCCTCTCCCTCTTCCCTTCCCTCGTGCTAATGGGCTACATTCTCACTTCAAAAATCAAGAAACCCATTTTTCCCCAATCTCTCTCTCTATCTCTCTCTCTCTCTCTCTCTCTCTCTGTTCGTTGTTTCAAAGCCAATCAATAAAACCCAGTTCGATAATACATAATACATATTGTAATTGGCATTGATGTTTTGGAGTTGGAGACAGAGTTGGAAGCTGAACTTGGAATTCTTCCAAAAGGGAAAATTAATATTGTTGTATGTTCTCTCTTCCTTCCTAATTCCACGTTAAAAAAGTTGCATGCTTCACTGAATAATCTTTATTCACTTTTCTTTGACCAATTGTGTTGTGTTCCTGCGCTTCTTGTTCTTCTCTGCATTTTCTAACTTATTGCTTAGACTGAAGTTCTTGATGATTCTTGAGCAATTTTTCTGCATTAATCTTCATTTGCAACACCCAATTATGGGAAAGATTTTTTGGCATGTATTGTTTGACAAAAAAAATGTTGTTTTAATTTATAATCTGTTCATCCCCATAACATTTAGTTTAGAGGGTCTCCAATTTCTTTGTTACTTAAACGTTTTCTATTAAAAATATATAACCCCAAATCATTTTTATTTTTACAGAAAAAGAAAACAAGAATTGGCAATGGAAATGGTTATTCATCTATGTTTTTTATTTATCTTGATAGTGATACTTGTATATATAAATAAAAATTATTAAAAAAAACAAGGCAAATCAGCACAAAGAGAAATTTAGAAATAACAGTTTCAGCAAATCAAATAAGTATTTTGATTTTCATTGTGGATAGAAAGCTCAATAGATTCTTTTCTTCATTTTAAAGTGCAGAAATTTGAAGATAGAACTAATAATGGATGCACAAATGAAGCATTTTTCTTTGTTTTTCTTTGTATTGATGTCAATAAACATTTCATCATAATTAGTGGATTCAGAAGAAATATGAAAACCATTCTGCCTTTGCTTTCTGGAGCCTTTCACCTTAAAGAAGTGAATGCTTCACTTAAGACAGCTCAAAGTAAGGGAATTGGTATAGGTTAAGCTAATACCTTCTTGTTGTACATTTCTATTTAAGAGACCATTATGCCTTTGCTTTAATTGTTTGTTATATTATTTTCCACACAAAACATTAAGCTACGCAAACAAATTCAAATGTGTAAATCATCATGATACCTCTAGACCCCAAATAATAGTTATATAGACTAATTATTGTAAATAATATACACTAATTCATCATAACTATAATGTCATATAACCTTCGAATAATAATAACTCAAATTTTATTATAAGGAATGAAAGAATGAATTTGTTAATACAATGAATGCTCCAAAAGAAGAATTACATATATTTGAATGACCTACAATATCCTCGATATTATCTAAGAGCTCATCACCTTGAGAAGTAGTCATCAGGTGGCTCTTTCTGATATTCTTCTGAATCTTCTAATTCTATTAAACTGTTTTCAACTCTCTGAATGAAACGAATATCTTCATCCTCACTCATCAACAACATATCTATATCTAACAAATCATCAAAAAATTCTGCTTCTTCATTATTATTATTATTACTATTATTCTCCTCTTCAGCTGCGACTGCCGCTTGTGCTTGTGCTTGTGCTTCTGCCAATGCTGCGGCAGCTGCTTGTGTTTCTGCTTCTGCTGCTGCTGCTTGTGCTTGTGCTTGTGCATCTGCTTCTGCTAATGCTGCTGCTGCTGCTGCGGCTGCTGAACAAGCAGTAGTCTCATTATTCTGGTTGATCAAGGCAGTACAAGTCCTCTTTGCAACCCTCATCTCTTCTTCACCCAAATCAAATTTCCTCTTATTAATTCCAAGCTCTTGCTCCTTCTGATCTTTATCTTGAAGCGCTCTTTGGTAGTCTTCAAGCTCTGAAACTACAACCATATGGTCATCTGCAGCAGCTGCTTCTTCTTCTTCCATTAAAAAGTTTTCAACTCTTTTAATAAAACAAATATCATCTTCTTCAAATACTCCCTGCTCTATATTTGTCCTCTCATTATTCATCATCACAGCCTCAGCCTCAGCATCCTTCTCTGTTTTCTCAACTTCAGTAGTAATAGTACCCGCATTTAATTCTTCAACTTGAGAATCATTAATAAAGATATTACTACTCATCAATGGGGATAGGGTTCCACTTCCTCCAGCTGAATCATTGAACTCCCACTTAATTCTACATATTACCAACTCATTATCCTCATGAGAAATCCCTTCCAAGAAATCGCCGTCAAGATGATATTCATGCATAATCCACTTCCCATAATAATAATTTCCTTCCTTGATCTCATTATTATGGGGTCTAAAATTAAACGTTCTCTTGAACCCAATTATCTTATTATTCTTTAACTCTCCAACTCCACATGATTTTATATAACTCTTTCCGGTTTGGCCATCCCAAGTACCGCAACCAGCTACTCTCACAATATAATTCTTGGATCCCCTAACTTTCTTCAACCTAGTAATCACATACAAGTACTTGCTATCTTTAACCAATTTTCCGGATTCCGTCACAATTGTTTGCCAAGGATCATCTTGTTTGAAAATCATCCATGGAGTCCCATCTTCACAATAAAAATCTCTTTCCACAATCAAAGGCGGAATGGGAGGAGATGCAAAAATAACCTTGTGACGAAGTAAGAGTAACATCTCTTGATCCATAGGATGAAAACGAAACCCTGTGCTTAGCTCAAACATCTTCTTCTTCTTTCCTAATTTGATCGTATATTAATGAATAGCGAATGATGATCAAAAGAATGATGAATTAAACAAGTGCGACGAACGAGCAAAAGAATGATGATCAAAGATGAAGATGATGATTTTGGTGGGGGAAAATTTTCTCGGATGTTTGAAGTGCTGATGAGCAAAAGAGAAACTCTAATAAAGAATATATATATATATATATATATGACTTCTCAAATCAATTAATGTATAATCCTAGTGATATCAAATGGATTTCCTGATCTAATTCACACGGAATATATCAAAAAATGTATGTCTGTTTCTAAATATATTTATTTTAGCCCTCAAGATCATCCTTAGTAGTCAAACTAAATAAAAGGATAAAATTGTGATTTGTTTCAAAATATATAGTTTCCCTCATTTTCTATAAATTTTCCCCCGATGATTTCCCTCATCAAATCCCGGAAATGATTCATTATCGGGATTTCAAATCCAAGACCAAAATCTAAAATCCTTTACTCCGCCGCCATGCATGCAACCTTTCCACATTTAATTAGACTTTTGTCCATCAACTTCATATATATACTTGGCTTAAAATTATTATTATAATCATTATTACAAGAAATTGCTAAATACTTTACCTGTCAAAGTTATTAAAGATAAAAATTTGAAGCTGGTAAAAGTTCTTATATTTGATTTATCATGGAATATTTTTTTTTAAATTTAATTATACTTAAAATCACCATGATATTTTATCTTAGATAATCAAATTTTTAATTAAATAATTAATTTTAAAAGAATATATAATTTTCTATCACATTTTACTTATTCCATTGTCGCTCTATAAGGATTGTACTATGCCTATATTATCTTTTTATGAATAAATTATGTATATTTACGTGATGATTTCTTCACAAAAAGACAACGAAAACCTACGTGTTCTTTACATTTTTTGCCATTCGTAAAATGTTGAGTTGCATAAGTGACGATAAAAAAAAAAGTGACCATAAATTAACAAAACATAAAAATTTGAAAGGTATTAATTCTATTTAACTATACTCTCTTCGCTATCAGTACCACCTCTGGTAGTCAAATTATATCATTTTCTAGGATTTTTACCATTTCTAGTGTTTTCAGTTTAGAAATTAACTTTATTTTACTTTACTTTTATTTATTATTTTATTAATTCTATTTTTATTAACTTCTTCTAATTCTTTTTTGCTTTTTTTAAAATATAATTTTTAGCTCTTCTTTTTATATGTAATCATGTGTTTGTGTAGTTTGTGTTATTCTCATCTAACTGTTTTTAAGAAAAAAAAGAGATTGGTGCAAAATTTTTCAAAGTAATTTTGAAGATGTAATAATATACAATTACTTGCTATATTATTTGATCAACGTTTCGATCGAAATCCGGTCAAAATCTTGCGAGTTTAATCCCAATGGCATTAGGATTAATTAGGTTAATTAAGGAATACCAAAGTTTAATCCTAATGGCATGCAACCTTTCAACATCAAATGGAATTCTTCTAATATTACTTACTACACTTTATTTCTGAGAAAGAAATAGGGTTCCTCAAAAGAAGAAAAATATGTGTTATAAATTCCGGCAACCAAACAGTTAAAAACAGAGACCTATTTACTATTACACTTCCCTATTTACTATTACATATACTGAATCAAGGAAGGCCTATTCTATTACAATGACTTTCTTCGCCTTCAACGACTTCCCGATCAAGATCCAAGTAATCAGTAAAACAGAGAACAGTTAGTAGCAAAAATAGCAAAAAGGTTCGATCTTTACCTCGAGACCCTTCAGCTCTCGGTAAGGGCACCAACAGCGGGAGCCGAACGAACTCTGCGAGTTCGGCCTCAGTGTGCGCAGCGAAGGACCGTCCCGGAGTGTTCTTCCGGAGAAAGCAGCGCGATTCCCTCAGCAAACCGGTGGCCTCAAGAAAATGATGCTCTCAAACTCTCTCCCACCTACAAACCCTTTCCTCTCACTGCAGTCACACACACGGTAACCCAAGGGTTAGCCGGCACAGACAAGCAAATGGGAGTCCCGAAGGGTCGCACAGAAAAACGAACAGACTGACTGATCGAAAGAAGAGAGAGAAGAAGACAAAAGGTCAGAGAGCAAGAGAGGCAGCAGCGGTCTTAGCAGAAAGAAAAGAGTGAGGTAGGGTAGGCTGAGAGAAAGAGAGTATAAATAGCCATGTCACCTCAACCCGACCCGCCCAGCATCAAAAGCCTGCCAGCCCAGCTTCACTCTTCAAGAGGCCCACCAAGGTTTAATACATCACAGGGATAAATGGGCCAAAGAAAAAGAATGAAAATAAAATGAAGGTAGCCCAATAGGCCAACAATATGAATAAATATATAATAACTTTAGAAAGAAAAAAGGTTTATGGTAAAATTTTCCTCAAATTAGGGATATGAAAAAATATTTATTTTATTCCCAAGATTATCAGTTAATAGTTTATTTAATTAAAATGATCAAAATACCTTATAAGAATAAAGTTTATTGCAAAATAAATAGGTTTCTAATGTTTGATGTAAAATAAATTTAATCATACCCTAATTATATTATATTTGTAGTTCCATATTTTTTATGAAGTTTGAAATAATATTCTTTTAGTCTATATTATTTTAAAAAGTTGATTCTTTAATTAAAAAAAATACTCAAGATTATCGGTAACAAATCCTATAATATTTTCTTTAATAATATGTCTTCCCTTTTAGGGTTTATCTTTCCCATTAGGTTTTATCTTTTATTTTTTATTAATAAAATATATTAAATTAGAAATGTCACAGAAAGTGTTTACGAAAGATGTTACAAACGATTCAAACCCCTAAAAAGAAGTAAAAGATTGGTTGCAAAATAGCATACGCGAGTCTAAAATTAATTCAATGCATTTTAAAATGAAAAATTTGGTTATAAATATACTAAGAAATTATGTAAAAGTGAAATCTTAATTTATTAATTTTTTTTAAAAATGACATAATAACGTAAACAGTACCACAAAAATATAGCACAAACATAAAATGCCACAAAATTATACTAATATGATAAATTGTTATAAAATATGCCACCAAAATAGCATAAGCTTAATTGCCGCAGATAATACTACTCAAATATGCCACGAAACATGATACAAGCTTAACTACTGATAATATATAAACTCTATAGAAGTTTCTCTTAATGTTTTATAAAATATTAATTTTCTAATAATATATTGAACTTTACCTAATTAAAAATTTATTAAGGTTCATATATTATTTTTAAATTTATGAAAAATTATAATATTTTAGATAAAAAAAAGGAAAAGAATTTAATTATATTTTTAATATTAATATGTCATATATTTTGTGCAACAAATTTATAATAATCCCAATTCCTTAATTTCTCTCAAAATTTATAAGTAGGTTTCAAATAACTATATTAATGCTAGTTTTGTCAAAAATATTTTTTACAGTTTAAAAATTTATAATATCATTATATAATTAAAATAGAGAGTAAAAAGTTTAACATAATTTATCCTAGAGATAGGAAACTTGCATTTAATAATTGTACTATCTCTAAAATAAAAGATAATTAGTATTTATCTTTAAAAATTATTTTTTAAAATTAGTATTTATTATTGAAATAAGAGAGTAAAAATAGCTTATTTGTTATGAATTAAATAATATTTGTGTATGTCCATAAGATATACGAATATTTGAAATAAAGTTTATCTTCTGAAGAGATAGACATCCTGAAGATATAGATCGCTAATAATCACGTTTTTTACAAAATTTAGTTCCGAAAAATATTTCTTCGTAAAATTGCTCAAAACAATTCTTTATATTTTTCATGTTGTATAGATATATGGCACAATGTTTCACTTGTCTGTAGAAGACCGAATCCGTGTGATAATAATTATCACTTGTTTTTCAAAATTTAGGTCCAAAAATTTTTCACGTAAAATTGCTCAAAACGACTCAATATATTTCTCATTAAGTAAAGATACATTGCAGACGGTTTAACTCGCCCGTTGAAACTCGAATTCATGTGCTGATTATCATATTTTTACAAAATTATGGTCCGAAAATAGTTATTCTTAAAATTGCTAAAAACAATTTTGTATGTTTTTCATGTTTTATAGATACACCAGACAAAGTTTTACATTCCCGTTAAATCCTGAATTTGTGTGCTAATCATAACATTTTTTAAAAAGTTTGGTTAAAAAAACAAATTCTCCATAAAATTGCTCAAAATAATTCTGTATGTTTCTCATGTTTTCAAAATAATCGCACAAAGTTTCACTTGTCCTTTGAAAGCCTAATCTGTGAGTTAATCATTACATTTTTTACAAATTTTTTCTCCGCAAAACAATTCTTTATAAAATTGCTCAAAATGATTCACTATATTTCTCATTTTTTAAAGATAATTGCACAAAGTTTCGTTTGCGTGTTGAAGCCCGAAGTCGTATGTTCATCATCATATTTTTGATAAAATTTAGGTTTGAAAAAATAATCCTTCGTAAAACTGCTCATAACGATTTAATATGTTTTTCATATTGTATAAATACAATGGCACATTGTTTCAATTGTCTGTAGAAGGCCGAATCTGTATGCTAATTATCACGTTATTCCAATATTTACATTTAAAAAAAAGTTTCACATAAAACTGTTCAAACGATTTTTTTTAATGTTTACAAAATTTAGGTCCGAAAAAAAGTTTTCCATAAAATTACTTAAATTGATTTTGAATGTTTTTTCATATTGTATAAATACACCAGACAAAGTTTCACATTCCTATTAAAGTCCGAATTCGTGTGCTAATAATTACATTTTTTAAAAAATTTAGGTCCGAAATATAGTTCTCCGTAAAATTACTCAAAATGACTCGGTATGTTTCTCATGTTTTAAAAATACATTGTACAAAAGTTTCACTTGTCTTTTGAAAGCAAAATCTTTTAGTTTATCATTACGTTTTTTAAAAAGTATAGGTTTGAAAAATATTTCTCCGTAAAATTGCTGAGAACAATTCTATATGTTTTTCATTTTGTATAGATATATGGCACAATGTTTCACTTGTCTTTAGAAGGAAAAATCCATGTGCTAATTTACAAAATATAGGTCCCAAAAAGGATTTTTTTCATTAAATTGCTCAAAACGATTCAATATGTTTCTCATTACATAAAGATACATTGCACAAGGTTTGACTCGCCCGATGAAGCCCGAATTCATGTGTTAATTATCATGCTCTTACAAAATTAAGGTCAAAAAATAGTTATCCTTAAAATTGCTAAAAAATATTCTGTATGTTTTTCATGTTGTAAAGTTACATCAAACAAAGTTTCCCTTTCTCGTTAAAGCCCGAATTCGTGTACTAATCATCACGTTTTTTTTAAATTTTCATCCAAAAAATAGTTCTCCATAAAATTGCTCAAAATAATTATGTATGCTTCTCAAGTTTTAAATATAATCGCACAAAGTTTCACTTTTCCTTTGAAGGTCGAATCTGTGAGTTAATCATTATATTTTGTACAAAATTTATATCAGCAAAACAATTTTCTATAAAATTGCTCAAAATGATTCACTTTGTTTCTCATGTTGTAAAGATACATCCCCACAATGTTTCACTTGAGTGTTGAAACCCGAATTCTTATGCTAAACATCACGTTTTTTGAAAAAAAATTATTTCTGAAAAATAGTCCTCCGTAAAATTGCGCAAAATAATTTTATATGTTTTTTGCACATTGTATAGAAATATCGGTACAATGCCTCCCTTGACTATAGAAGGCTGAATCTGTGTGCTAATTATTACGTTTTTTTTCAAAATTTAGATCCGAAAAAAAGTTTCTCATAAAACTATTATAAAGGATTCTGTGTGTTTCTCATTACATACAGATACATCGCACTATGTTTGACTTGCCTGTTGAAGCCCGAATTAATGTGCTAATAATCACGTTTCTTACAAAATTAAGGTTCAAACATAGTTATCCTTAAAATTGCTCAAAACAATTCTGTATGTTTGTCATGTTGTAAAGATACATCGCGTAAAGTTTTAGTTTTCCTTTAAAACCCGAATTCGTGTTCTAATCATCACATTTTTTAAAAAATCTAGGTCCCGAAAAAAGTTCTCCACAAAATTACTTAAAACGATTCTGAATGTTGGTCATGTTGTATAAACCAGAAAAAGTATCACATTCCCATTAAAGTTCGAATTCATGTGCTAATCATTACGTTTTTTAAAAAATTTAGGTTCGGAAATAGTCCTCAGAAAAATTGTTCAAAACAATTACGTATGTTTTTTCATGTTGTATAAATACACCGGAAAAAGTTTCACATTCCCATTAAGTACCAAATTCGTGCGTTAATCATCACCTTTTTTTACAAAATTTAGGTCCGAAAAATAGTATCCATAAAATTGCTCAAAATGACTCAGTATATTTCTAATGTTTTAGAGATACATCGCACAAAGTTTCACTTCTCCTTTAAAGGCGGAATCCGTGAGTAAATCATTATATTTTTCACAAAATTTATGTCCGAAAAACAATTTCCTATAAAATTATGATTCAGTATGTTTCTTATGTTGTAAAGATACATTGCACAACGTTTCACTTGCCTGTTGAAGTCCCTATTCGTGTGCTAATCATCACGTTTTTTAACAAAATTTAGGTCTGAAAAATATTTTTTCGTAAAATTGCTCGGAACAATTTCGTATATTTTCATGTTGTATGTATATATGACACAATGCCACTTCTCATTAGAAGGCTGAATTCTTGTACTAGTTATCACTTTTAAATAAAAATTATGTCCGAAAAAAAGTTTTTATAAAATTGTTCAAAACGATTCAATATGGTTCTCATTAAGTAATGATACATCGCACAAGGTTTGACTTGCTCGTTGAAGCCCGAATTCATGTGCTAATTATCATGTTTGTAAAAAAATTAAGGTCCGAAATTAGTTATCCTTAAAATCGCTACAAACGATTCTGTATGTTCTTCATGTTGTATAGATAATCAGTCAAAGTTCCACTTTCCCATTAAAGCCCTAATTCGTTTGTTAATCATTACGTTTCTTTAGAAATTTTGTCCAAAAAATAGTTCTCCATGAAATTACTTAAAATAATTCTGTATGTTTCTCATATTTTAAAAATAACCACACAAAGTCTTACTTTTCTTTTGAAAGGCCAAATCTGTGAGTTAATCGTTACGTTTTTAAAAAAATTTATGTCCGCAAAATAATTCTCAATAAAATTGCTCAAAATGATTAACTACGTTTCTCATGTTATAAAGATACATCGTACAACACTTCACTTGCGTGTTAAAGCCTGAATTCATGTGTTAATCATCACGTTTTTGGAAAAATTTAGAAAAAGAAAACAAGAATTGGCAATAGAAATGGTTATTCATTTATGTATTCTATTCATCTTGATAGTGATACTAATATTTATAAATAAAAATTATTAAAAAAAAACAAGTAGGCATGGTGAAGAAACACAAACTTTATACCAGCACAAAGAGAAACTTAAAAATAACAGTTTGAGCAATCAATTTGACAAGTCACTTGAAACAAGGAACAAATCAAATAAATATTTTGATTTTCATTGTGGATAGAAAACTCATAGATTCTTTTCTTCCTTTTAAAGTGCAGAAATTTGAAGATAGAACTAATAATGGATGCACAAAACTTCAATACCTAAATGAATTCACCCCAATCTCAGTCGTGTAAACCAGAAATGAATTAACAAATATGACCTAAGAACACGCTTATTCTTCAGCCGTAAAGAGACTTTTGAATTGCTCCTTCTTTTTCCAAGAACTCATGCACTTCCCTCGTTCCCTTATTCAGATAATTGTTTAAATAAGGGAGATGCTTTACTCATTAGGATACAGGCGAAGTATCGTTTTCTGTAGAGAAGACTGCCGCCAGGAAATTGCGTAAGTAAAGAGAAGAGAAAAAAGAGAGATTCGTCTTGCTGAAGCATTTTTCTTTGTTTTTCTTTGTATTGATGTCAATAACCATTTCATCATAATTAGTATTGATTTAGAAGAAATATGAAAACCAGGTAATGATGGATGCAGCTTTCTGTAGCCTTTCACCTTAAAGAAGTGAATGCTTCACTTAAGAGAGCTCAAAGTAAGGGAATTGGTCTAGGTTAAGCTAATATCTTCTTGTTGTACATTTCTATTTAAGAGACCATTCTGCCTTTGCTTTAATTGTTTGTTATATTATTTGCCAAAATATTTCCTTACCACTATATATATATATATATATTCTTTTTGGACTAGGCTTATTCTTTTCGCAGGAAGCTATGATTAGCACACGAAAAACGTGATGATTAAAATACGAATTCGGGCTTTAATGGGAATGTGATACTTGTTTTGTGTTTTTATAAAACTTGAAAAACATTCAGAATTATTTAGAGCAATTTTTTGTAGAACTATTTTTCGGACCTAAATTTTGTAAAAAATGTGGTGATTAGCACACGAGATTTGGGGGCTTTAATGGGAAAGTGATAATTCGTTTGGTTTATTTTTACAACATGAAAAACATTCAGAATCATTTTGAGCAATATTTTGGTGAACTTTTTTTCAGACTTTAATTTTGTGAAAAACGTGACGATTAGCACATGAATTCGGGCTTTAATGGGAATGTGATACTTCGTTTGGTTTATTTAGACAACATGAAAATATTAAGAATCGTTTTGAGCAATTTTTCGGTGAAATTTTTTTTTTTACCTAAATTTTGTAAAAAAAACGTGATGATTAGCACACTAATTCGGGCTTTAATGGGAATGTGATACTTTTTTGTGTTTTTATACAACATGAAAAATATAAAAAATCGTTTTGAGCAATTTTTTGGAGAACCTTTTTTCTGACCTAAATTTTGTAAAAAACTTGAATATTAGCACACCAATTCAGGCTTTATTGGGAGTGTGATACTTTTTTTTTTATGTCTTTATATAACATGAAAAATGTAAAAAATCGTTTTGAGTAACTTTTTTCCAAAACTTTTTTTGGGACCTAAATTTTGTAAAAAACGTGATGATTAGCACATGAATTCAGGCTTTAATGGGAAGATGATACTTCGTTTGCTTTATTTATACAACATGAAAAAATTAAGAATCGCTTTTACAAATTTTTTGGAGAACTTTTTTTGGGATCCTAAATTTTGTAAAAGCGAGATGATTAACACACGAATTCGGAGTTTAATGAGAATTTTATGCTTCGTTTGATTTGTTTATATAACATGAAAAACATTAAGAATCGTATTGAGCAACTTTTTGTGAAACTTTTTTTGGACCTAAATTTTCTAAAAAACTTGATGGTTAGCACATAAATTCGGCTCTAATGAGAAAGTCATACTTCCTTGTTTTTATTTATACATCATGAAAAACATTAAGAATTGTTTAGAGAAATTTTTTGGAGAACTTTTTTTGGGACCTGAATGTTGTAAAAATGAGATGATTAGCGCAAGAATTCGGACTTTAATGGGAATGTGATATTTCGTTTGGTTTATTTATACAACATGAAAAACAATCCGAATCATTTTGAGCAACTTTTTGGAGAACTTTTTTTTCGGACCTACAGTTTTTAAAAAATGTGATGATTAGCACACAAATTTGGGCTTCAATGGGAATTTGATATTTCGTTTAGTTTTTTATACAACATGAAAAACATTCGAATTGTTTTGAGCAATTTTTTTTGTGAACTTTTTTTGGGACCTATATTTTGAAAAAAAACGTGATGAATAGCACTACGAATTCGGGCTTTAATGGGAATGTGATACTTGTTTTGTGTTTTTATACAATTTGAAAAACATTCAGAATTATTTAGGGGAATTTCTAGGAGAACTATTTTTCGTACCTAAATTTTATAAAAAATGGGACGATTAGCACACGAATTCGGGGGCTTTTATGGGAAAGTGATAATTCGTTTGGTTTATTTATGCAAGATGAAAAAAAACAAATTTTGGAGCAATTTTTGGAGAACATCTTTTCATACCGAAAATTTGTAAAAAAACGTGATGATTAGCACACGAATTCGGACTTTAATGGGAATGTGATACTTGTTTTGTGTTTTTATATAACTTGAAAATATTCGAAATTATTTTGAGCAATTTTTTTGGAGAACTATTTTTCGGACCTAAATTTTGTAAAAAATGTGATGAATGCACACGAATTCGGCTTTAATGGGAAAGTGATATTTCGTTTGGCTTATTTATACAACATGAAAAATATTAAGAATCATTTTGAGCAATTTTTTGGAGAACTTTTTTTGGAGCTAGATTTTGTAAAAAACGGGATGATTAGCATACGAATTCGGGCTTTAATGAGAAAGTGTTACTTCCTTGGTTTATTTAGACAACATGAAAACATTAAGAATTGTTTTGAGCAATATTTTGTTGAACTTTTTTTCTGACCTAAGTTTTGTAAAAAACGTGATAGTTAGCACACGAATTCGGGCTTTAATAGGAAAGTGATATTTCGTTTGCCTTATTTATACAACATGAAAAAATTAAGAATCGTTTTCAGAAGTTTTTCAGAGAACTTTTTTTGGGATACTAAATTTTGTAAAAACCAGATGATTAGAACACGAATTCGGGCTTTAATTGGAATTTGATACTTCGTTTAATTTATTTATACAACACGAAAAACATTAAGAATCGTTTTGAGCAATTTTTTGTGAAAATTTTTTTTCGAACCTAAATTTTGTTAAAAAGTGATGATTAGCATAGGAATTCGGGCTTTAATGGGAAAATGATAATTATACAATATTAAAAACATTAAGAATTGTTTTGATCAATTTTTTGGAGAACTTTTTTTGGGACCTAAATTTTGTTAAAAAGTGATGATTGGCATACGAATTCGGACTTTAATGGGAAAGTGATAAGTCGTTAGTTTATTTAGACAACATGAAAACATAAAGAATCGTTTTGAGTAATTTTTTGAAATACTTTTTTTCTGACCTAAATTTTGTAAAAAAAGTGATGATTAGCACACGAATTCGGGCTTTAATGGGAATGTGATACTTTTTTTTTTTTTTGTGTTTTTATACAACATGAAAAGTATAAAAAATTGTTTAGAACAATTTTTCGGACCTAAATTATGTAAAAAACGTGATGATTAGCACACGAATTCGGGCTTTAATGGGAAAGTGATACTTGTTTGCTTTATTTATTCAACATGAAAAATTTATGAATCATTTTCAGAAATTTTTCGGAGAACTGTATTTGGGATCCTAAATTTGGTAAAATCTAGATGATTAGCACATGAATTCGGGCTTTAATGGGAATTTGATGCTTCGTTTCATTTATTTATATAACACGAGAAACATTAAGAATCGTTTTGAATAATTTTTTGTGAAACTTTTTTTCGGACCTAAATTTTATAAAAAACTTGATGGTTAGCACATAAATTCGGGCTTTAATGGGAAAGTGATACTTCGTTTTTTTATTTATACATCCTGAAAAATACTAAGAATCATTTTGAGATATTTTTTGGAGAACTTTTTTTGGGACCTAAATTTTGTAAAAAAAGAGATAATTAACACAGGAATTCGAACTTTAATGGGAATGTGATATTTTGTTTGGTTTATTTATACAACATGAAAAACAATTCGAATCATTTTAAGCTATATTTCAGGGAACTTTTTTTCGGACCTGCAGTTTTTAAAAAATGTGATGATTAACACATTAATTTAGGCTTTAATGGGAGTTTGATACTTCGTTTTGTGTTTTTATACAACATGAAAAACATTCAGAATCGTTTTGAGCAATTTTTTGGTGAACTTTTTTTTGAACCTAAATTTTGAAAAGAACGTGATGATTTGCACACGAATTCGGGCTTTAATTGGAATATGATCCTTCGTTTGGTTTATTTATACAACATGAAAAACATTCAGAATCGTTCTGAGCAACTTTTGAAGAACATTTTTTCGTAACGAAATCTTGTAAAAAAACGTGATGATTAGCACACGAATTCGGGCTTCAATGGAATGTGATACTTGTTTTGTGTTTTTATACAACTTGAAAAATATTCAGAATTATTAAGAGCAATTTTTTGTAGAACTATTTTCCGGACCTAAATTTTGTAAAAAGTTTAATGATTAGCACACGAATTCGGGGGCTTTCATGGAAAAGTGATAATTCATTTGGTTTATTTATATAATATAAAAAATATTCAGAATCATTTGAGCAATTTTTTGGTTAACTTTCTTTCGGACCTAAATTTGGAAAAAAAGTGATGATGAGCACACAAATTCGGGCTTTAATGGGAATTTGATACTTCGTTTGGTTTATTTAGACAACATGAAAACATTAAGAATCGTTTTGAGCAACTTTTTGGTGAACTTTTTTTTACCTAAATTTTGTAAAAAAACGTGATGATTAGCCCACGAATTCGAGCTTTAATGGGAATGTGATACTTTTTGGTGTTTTTATACATGAAAATTATAAAAAATCGCTTTGAGCAATTTTTTGGACAATTTTTTTTCGGACCTAAATTTTGTAAAAAACGTGATGATTAGCACACGAATTCAGGCTTTAATGAGAAAGTGATATTTCATTTGCTTTATTTATACAACATGAAAAAATTAAGAATCGTTTTGAAAAATTTTTCAGAGAACTTTTTTTGGGATACTAAATTTTGTAAAAACCATATGATTAGAACACAAATTTTGGCTTTAATTGGAATTTGATACTTCGTTTGATTTATTTATACAACTTGAAAACATTAAGAATTATTTTGAGTAATTTTTTGTGCAACGTTTTTTCGGAACTAAATTTTGTAAAAAACGTGATGGTTAGCACACGAATTCGGGCTTTAATTGGAAAGTGATACTTCGTTTGTTTTATTTATTCAACATGAAAACATTAAGAATCTTAGTTTTGAGCAATTTTTTGGGAAAATTTTTTTCGGATCTAAAGTTTTTAATAAATGTGATGATTTGCACACGAATTTGGTCTTTAATGGGAATTTGATACTTCGTTTTGTGTTTTTATACAACATGAAAAAAAAAGTAAAAATCGTTGTGAGCAAATTTTTTTTGAACATTTTTTCGAACCTAAATTTGGTAAAAACATGATGATTAGCACACGAATTCGGGCTTTAATGGGAAAGTGATACTTCGTTTGGTTTATTTATACAGCATGAAAAACGTTAAGAATCGTTTTGAGCAATTTTTTGGAGAACTTGTTTTGGGACCTAAATTTTGTAAAAAAAACGTGATGATTAGCATACGAATTCAGGCTTTAATAGGAAAGTGATACTTTGTTTGGTTTAGTTATACAAAATGAAAAATATTAAGAATCATTTTGAGCAAATTTTGGAGAAAGTTTTTTGGGACTTTAATTTTGTAAAAAACGTAATGATTAGCATACGAATTCGGTTTTTATAGGGAAAGTGATATTTCGTTTGGTTTATTTGTACAACATGAAAAACATTATGAATCATTTTGAGCAATTTTTTAGAGAACTTTTTTTGAGGGCTTAAATTTTTTAAAAATCGTGATGTAGCACGAATTCGGATTTTAATGGGAATGTGATACTTCGTTTTGTATTTTTATACAACATGAAAAACATTCAGAATCGTTTTGAGCAATTTTTTGATGAACTTTTTTTCGGATCTAAATTTAAAAAAAAAAACGTAATGATGAGCACACGAATTCGAGCTTTAATAGAAATGTGATATTTCGTTTGGTTTATTTATACAATATGAAAAATATCAAAATTGTTTTGAGCAATTTTTGGGTAAATTTTTTTCGTACCGAAATTTTGTTAAAAACGTGATGATTAGCACTAGAATTCAGGCTTTAATTGGAATGTGATACTTGTTTTGTGCTTTTCTAAACCTTGAAAAATATTCAAAATTATTTTGAACAATTTTTTGGAAAAACTTTCTTCGGACCTAAATTTTGTAAAAAATGTGATGACTAGCACACGAATTCTGGCTTTAATGGGAAAGTGATTCTCTGTTTTGTTTATTTACACAACATGAAAAATATTCAGAATTGTTTTGAGCAATATTTTAGTGAACTTTTTTTTCGGACTTTAATTTTGTAAAAATGTGTTCTTGCTTTAATGGGAAAGTGATACTTGGTTTGGTTTATTTATTTAACATGAAAAACATTCCGGATCGTTTTGTGCAATCTTTTGGAGAACTCTATTTCGGTCCTAAATTTTGCAAAAAACATGATGATTAGCGCACGAATGCGGGCTTTAATGGAGAAGTGATACTTGTTTGCTTTATTTATACAACATGAAAAATTTATGAATCGTTTTCAGAAATTTTTCAGAGAACTGTATTTGGGATCCTAAATTTGGTTAAAACCAGATGATTAGCACACGAATTCGTTCGGGCTTTAATGGAAATTGATGCTTCGTTTGATTTTTTTATATAACACAAAAAACATTAAGAATCGTCTCGAGCAATTTTTTTTGAAACTTTTCCTCAGACCTGAATTTTGTAAAAAACTTGATGGTTAGCACATAAATTTGTACTTTATTGGGAAAGTAAAAAAATTAAGAATCGGTTTGAAAAATTTTTTTGAGAACATTTTTTGGGACCTAAATTTTGGAAAAAAATGTGATGATTAGCACACGAATTCGGGGGCTTTAATAGAAAAGTGATAGTTCGTTTGGTTTATTTATACAACATGAAAAACATTCAAAATTATTTTGAGCAATATTTTGGTGAACTTTTTTTTCGAATTTAATTTTGTGAAAAACATGATGATTAGCACACGAATTCGGGCTTTAATGGGAATGTGAGGCTTCGTTTGGTTTATTTAGACAACATGAAAACATTAAGAATCGTTTTTTGAGCAATTTTTGGGTGAACTTTTTTCTGACCTAAATTTTGTAAAAAAACGTGATGATTAGTACACGAATTCGGGCTTTAATGGAAATGTGATACTTTTTTTTGTGTTTTTATACAACATGAAAAATATAAAAAATCATTTTGAGCAATTTTTTGCACAACTTTTTTTGGGACCTAAATTTTGTAAACAACGTGATGATTATCACACGAGTTCGAGCTTTATTGGTACAGTGATACTTCGTTGGTTTATTTAGACAACAGGAAAACATTAAGAATCATTTTGAACAATTTTTTGGAGAACTTTTTTCGGACCTAAATTTTATAAAAAAAACGTGATATAATACACAGGAATTCTGGTTTTAAAGGGAATGTGATACTTTTTTTTTGTTATTTATACAACATGAAAAATATAAAATATTGTTTCGAGCAATTTTTTGGAAATTTTTTTTCGGACCTAAATTTTGTAAAAAATGTGATGATTAGCACACGAATTCGGGCTTTAATGGGAAAGTGATACATCGTTTGCTTTATTTATACAATATAAAAAAAACTAAGAATTGTTTTGAGAAATTTTTCGGAGAACTTTTTTTGGGATCCTAAATTTTGTAAACCAGATGATTAACACAAGAATTTGGGCTTTAATGTGAATTTGATACTTCGTTTGATTTATTTATACAACACAAAAAACATTAAGAATCGTTTTGTGCAAATTTTTTTGAAACTTTTTTTCGAACATAAATTTTGTAAAAAACGTGATGGTTAGAACACGAATTCGGGCTTTAATGGGAAAGTGATACTTTGTTTTGTTTATTTATACATCATGAAAAACATTAACAATCGTTTTGTGAAATTTTTTGGAGAACTTTTTTTGGGACCTAAATGTTGTAAAAAACAAGATGATTAGCACAAGAATTCGGGCTTTAATAGGAATATGATGCTTCGTTTGGTTTATTTATACAACATGAAAACAATCTGAATGATTTGGAGCAATTTTTCGGAGAACTTTTTTGCGGATCTGAAGTTTTTAAAAAATATGATGATTAGCATACGAATTTGGTCTTTAATGGGAATTTGATACTTCGTTTTGTGTTTTTATACAACATGAAAAACATTCAGAATCATTTTGAGCAAAAAATTTTTGAACGTTTTTTCAGACCTAAATTTTGTGAAAACGTGATGATTAGCACACGAATTCGGGCTTTAACAAGAAAGTGATACTTCGTTTGGTTTATTTATACAGCATGAAAAACATTAAGAATAGTTTTGAGCAATTTTTTGGAAAACTTTTTTTGGGACCTAAATTTTGTAAAAACGTGATGATTAGCACACGAATTCGGGCTTTAATGGGAATGTGATACTTCATTTGGTTTATTTAGACAACATAAAAAGAATTAAGAATCGTTTTGTGCAATTTTTTGGAGAATTATTTTTTAGACCTAAATTTTGTAAAAAAAATGTGATGATTAGCATACGAATTCGGGATTTAATGGGAATGTGATATTTCATTTGGTTTATTTAGACAACATAAAAAGAATTCAGAATCGTTTTGTGCAATTTTTTGGAGAATTATTTTTTAGGCCTAAATTTTGTAAAAAAAAACATGATGATTAGCATACGAATTCGGGATTTAATGGGAAATTGATATTTCATTTGGTTTATTTATACAACATTAAAAACATTAATAATCGTTTTCAACAATTTTTTGGAGAACTTTTTTTGGGACCTAAATTTTTTAAAAAACGTGATGATTAGCATACAAATTCGGGCTTTATAGGGAAAGTGATATTTCGTTTGGTTTATTTATATAACGTGAAAAACATTAAGAATCGTTTTAAGCAATTTTCTAAAGAACTTTTTTTGGGGCCTAAATTTTCTAAACAACGTGATGTAACATGAATTCGGGCTTTAATGGAAATGTGATACTTCGTTTTGTGTTTTTATACAACATGAAAAGACATTCAGAATTGTCTTCAGCAAATTTGTTTTGAACCTTTTTTCAAACCTAAATTTTGAAAAAAATGTGATGATCAGCACTCGAATTCAGGCTTTAATGAGAATGTGATCCTTCGTTTGGTTTATTTATACAATATAAAAAACATTCAAAATCGTTTTGAGCAATTTTTGGAGAACTTCTTTTCGTAACGAAATTTTGTAAAAAATGTGATGATTAGCACACGAATTCGGGCTTTAATGGGAATGTGATACTTGTTTTGTGTTTTTATACAACTTTAAAAATATTCAGAATTATTTAGAGCAATTTTTTAGAGAACTATTTTTCAGACCCAAATTTTGTAAAAAATGTGATGATTAGCAAACGAATTCGGGGGCTTTAATGGGAAAGTGATAATTCGTTTGGTTTATTTATACAACATAAAAAACATTCAGAATCATTTTGAGCAATATTTTGGTGAACTTTTTTTCGGACTTTAGTTTTGTAAAAAACGTGATGATTAGCACACGAATTCGGGCTTTAACGGGGAAAGTGATACTTCGTTTGGTTTATCTAGACAACATGAAAACATTAAAAATTGTTTTGAGCAATTTTTTGGAGAACTTTTTTTCTAACCTAAATTTTGTAAAAAACGTGATGTGCACACGAATTTGGGCTTTAATGGGTACGTGATACTTCGTTTACTGTATTTATACAACATGAAAAAATTAAGAATCGTTTTGAGAAAATTATCGGAGAACTTTTTTTGGGATCCTAAATTTTGTAAAACCAGATGATTAGCACACGAATTCGGGCTTTAATGGGAATTTGATACTTCGTTTGATTTATTTATGCAACACGAAAAAGTTAAGAATCGTTTTGAGCAATTTTTTGTGAAACTTTTTTTCAGACCTAAATTTTGTAAAAAACGTGATGGCTAGCACACGAATTTGGGCTTTAATGGGAAAGTGATACTTTGTTTTGTTTATTTATACATCATGAAAAACATTCAGAATAGTTTTGAGAAATTTTTTGGAGAACTTTTTTTGGGACCTAAATGTTGTAAAAAATGAGATGATTAGCACAGGAATTCGAGCTTTAATGGGAATGTGATACTTCGTTTGGTTTATTTATACAACATAAAAAACAATCCGAATCATTTTGAGCAATGTTTTGGAGAACTATTTTTCGAACCTAAAGTTTTTTATAAATATTATGATTAGCACACGAATTTGGGCTTTAATGGGAATTTGAGACTTTTTTTTCTGTTTTTATACAACACGAAAAACATTGAAAATCATTTTGTGCAAATTTTTTTTCGGATCTAATTTTTGCAAAAAACGTGATGAAGCACACGAATTCGGGTTTTAATGGGAATGCGATACTTCATTTTGTGTTTTTATACAACTTGAAAAATATTCAGAATTGTTTTGAGCAATTTTTTTAGTGAACTTTTTTTCGGACCTAAATTTTATAAAAAACGTGATGATAAGCACACAAATTCGGGCTTTAATGTGAAAGTGATACTTCGTTTGGTTTATTTATACAACATGAAAAACATTAAGAATCGTTTTGAGTAATTTTTTTGGAGAACTTTTTTTTGGGACCTAAATTTTGTAAAAAAAAGTGATGATTAGAACCCAAATTCGGACATTAGTGGGAATGTGATACTTCGTTTTGTATTTTTATACAACATGAAAACATTCATGAGTCATTTTGAGCAATTGGTTTAGTTACTGCTTTTGGAGAAACGTTTTGAGCAATTGAAAAACGTTTCACTTGTCTGTAGAAGGCTGAATCCGTGTGCTAGTTATCACTTTTTTTTTTCAAAACTTAGGTTCGAAAAAAAGTTTTTTCATAAAATTGCTCAAAACGATTCAATATGTTTCTCATCACATAAAGATACATTGCACAACGTTTCACTTGCCTGTTGAAACACGAATTCCTGTGCTAATCATCACAATTTCTAAATAACTTAAGTGCGTAAAATATTTCTCCGTAAAATTACTCAGATCAATTACGTATGTTTTTCATGTTTTATAGATATATGGCACAATATTTCACATTTCAATAGAATGTCGAATTCGTGTGCTAATTATCATTTTTTTTTTACAAAATTTAGGTTTGACAAAAAGTTTTTCATAAAATTGCTCCAAACGATTCAGTATGTTTCCACTACGTAAAGATATATTGCACAAGATTTGACTTGACCGTTGAAGCCTGAATTTGCGTGGTATTTATCATATTTTTACAAAATTATGGTCCGAAAATAGTTATATTTAAAATTTCTGAAAACGATTCTGTATGTTTTTCATGTTGTATAGATACATTAGACAAAGTTTAACTTTCCCATTAGAGCCCGAATTTGTGTCACGTTTTTTAAAAAATTTTGGTCCAAAATAAGTTCTTGATAAAATTGCTCAAAATAATTCTTTATGTTTCTCATGTTTTAAAAATAATCGCACAAAGTTTCACTTGTCCTTTGAAGGCCGAATCTATGAGTTAATCATTACGCTTTTTAAGAATTTATGTCTGCAAAATAGTTCACTATAAAATTGCTCAGAATGATTCATTATGTTTCTAATTTTGTAAAGATACATTGCACAATGTTTCATTTGCCTGTTGAAACCCGAATTCGTGTGCTAATCATCATGTTTTTTATGAAATTTAGGTCAGAAAAATATTTCACCATAAAATTGCTCAGAACAATTCTATATTTTTTTTATGTTTTATAGATATATGGCACAATGTTTCACTTATCTATAGAAAGCCGAATATTTGTGTTAGTTATCACTTTTTTTTCAAAATTTGGGTCCGAGTAAAAGTTTTTCATAAAATTGCTCAAAACGATTCAATATGTTTCTCGTTACTTAAAAGATACATTGCACAAGGTTTGACTTGCCCATTGAAATTGAATTCGTGTGCTATTCGTCATGTTTATAAAAACTTAAGGTCCGAAAATAGTTATCCTTCAAATTGCTAAAAACGATCATGTATGTTCTTCATGTTTTAAAGATATATCGGATAAAGTTTCACTATCCTGTTAAAACCCGAATTCTTGTGCTAATCATAATGTTTTTTAAAAATTCTGGTCCAAAAAAAGTTCTCGATTAAAATTGCTCAAAATAATTCTTTATGCTTTTCATGTTTTAAAAGTAATCGCACGAACTTTTATTTGTCCTTTAAAGGCCGAAGTTGTGAGTTAATCATTATGTTTCTCACGAAATTTATATCCACAAAATAATTCTCTATAAAATTGCTCGGAATTATTCACTATGTTTCTCCCTGTTGTAAAGATACATCGCACAACGTTTTACTTGCGTGTTGAAGCCCAAAGTCGTGTGTTCATCATCACGATTTTGAAAAAATTTGAGTCCGAAAAATATTCCTCTGTAAAATTGCTCAAAATAATTATGTATGTTTAAAAATAGTTTTTCCATCTTTTAACATAATAAGTAGTCAAAATTAATTTTAAAATAACTTATAGCATAAAATAAGCTAAAAATAGTTATTTTTAAGGGAGAATAGATACTCAATTGTGTAATTATTACTCAAACTTAGAATCAATTTTGAAATGGAATGAAGTGATTTAGATCTAAACATCCAAGGGTATGTCCATAAAAGATTTCAAAAAAAACTAATTGTACAAAGTCTTTTTTTTGTGGATAAGTTTATCTATTATAATGAAATTACAAAATTTAGGGGGAAAAA
Organism: Catharanthus roseus; assembly: GCA_028651295.1. NCBI lineage: Eukaryota > Viridiplantae > Streptophyta > Magnoliopsida > Gentianales > Apocynaceae > Catharanthus > Catharanthus roseus. The sequence continues at coordinate 1,933,518 of JAPQWS010000069.1, forward strand.
ACCCTACCTTTTGGTTTCTAAAATCTAATCATATTCTCTATTTTTTTAGTACAAGAGATGCCACACTCGATGGAAATTACATCACAAATAAATTATTTATTAATAAATCTAAATTAAAGGAAACTACAACCCTATTAAAAAAGGAAAATAATTTCTCGAGCAATAAAATTGTCCATTATATCCTCTTTTCCTTCACAATCTCAACAACTTTGGAATTAGAATTCCATGAATCGAAACATGAATCTGAATTATTTAACCTCTTACTTGATCTCGTCCCTATCATAAATTTTCCCCATTCACTATCTTCTTCTTCCGTTAAAATATGATCAACTTTCTCAATAAAAGAAATCTCTTTTTCTCCAAATTTTCCCTCATCACCATTGATGATTTCCTCAATATTTATTAAATCATCAAATCCCGGGAAAACATTCATTATTAATATTTTCTAAATTTCCCCCATTCTTGATCACGCCTTACGAGTTTGGTTGCGGCGGTTTCAAAAGCGAAGACGATGATGAACTCAATAATGGGTTTCTGATCCTCCATTAGAATCATTAGAACAAAACTCCCACTTTATTCTACATATTACAAAAACATTAGTATCAGAAATCCCTTTCAAGAAATCACCATCAAGATGATATTCCTGCATAATCCACTTCCCATAATTATTATTTCCTTCAACGAACTTGGGTTTAAAATTAAACATTTTCTTGAATCCAATAATCTTATTTTTATCTCCAATTGATTTAATATATTTCTTACCAGTTTGACCATCACATGTACCGCAACCAGCAACTCTAATAATATTATTCCTGGACGCACTAATTTTCTTCAACCTCGTAATAACGTACAAGTACTTAGTATCTTTAATCAATTTTCCGGATTCTATCACCATTGTTTGCCAAGGATCATCTTGTTTGAAAATCATCCATGGAGTACATTCTCAAAATAAAAATCTCTTTCCACGATCATAGGAGATGATCTGGAATTAATAATATTTCCTTGTGCCTTGTGACGAAGTAAGAGTAACATCTCTTCATCCGTTGGATGAAAACGAAATCCTATCGTTTGGTGAATCATCTTTTGCCAATATTTGATCATACAGTATGAATAGAGAATAATTATGAGAAATTTTTTGAAAGAATTAATAATGTGTCACCGAAAGAGTGAATTAATGAATGTGCATTATTTATCATCATCATGTATTGTTTATATATATAGAACTGCCTTTGCCTTTTCTTTCTTCGAAATGAAAAAGGAATTCAAATCCAAAACCAAAATCTAATAGGAATAAGTAACATATCCAAGCTTTGCTAATCAATGTTTAATCCTAATGGAATTAGGTTAAGCAATGTTTAATCCTAATGTAATTAGATTAAGCTTTGCTAATTAGGTTTAATCCTAATGTAATTAGGTTAAGGTTTGCTAATTAAGTTAGAAGTAGGGAGCACTTTAGTCTAAAATGTAAAATATATATATTTACTTTACTCCTCAAACACCATCAGTTAATGATCAAACTAAATAAAATGACCTAAATACTTGTTACGCAAGTTATGATTTGTTACAAAATATTGTTTCATTTAAAATCAGTTTAGCACATATTCCAATTATATTATTATTGTAATTTATTACAAATATATATATATATATATATGAAGTTTGAAATAATATTCTTTTAGTTTATATTCATTAAAAAGTTGATTATTTAACAAAAAATAAATTAAATAACTGGTCTCAAAATTGTATATAAACTTAATTGAATGCAGAAACGAAAGATTTGATGATAAATGTAATGAGAGGTTAAAGTAGACGTGAAATCTCAGGCTAAACTTGAATAGTTACTAAGACTAATTTTTTTTTAGTTTTTCACTTCGATCCAACATCCTTTCTCGTAAACAATTTATCTTTTACAGAACTCAAGAAAAAATACACACTTTTTTTCAAATTAAATATCAATCTAAGTAGAGTACTCTTATTTGATCTTAACAAAAAAAAAGACTAAATGTTGTCTTTTGGCCAACATATTTACCTTGTTCAAATTTGGTACTTAACAAATATTTCTTATCTTTTTTGATCCTTTACTAATTTATGAGCATCATTTTTTGTCCTCAACTTAATTTACGAGCAATCATTTTGATCATTTTCAATGAATTCCAGCAATTTTGACCGGTGGTAAACAATTTCTTTCCAATGGTGAAAATGAAAATTCACACAATTCAAGTTTAAAAAAATAGAAAAACTCTTTTTACTTGAGTGGTGTGAATTTTCATTTTTATCATTTTTATTTTAATATAACTAGAGAGAAATCGTATACCACCAGTCAAAATTGCCGGAATTTGTCCAAAATAACAGAAAATGTAGTATGTAAATTAGTTGAGGACAAAAAAGATAAAAAATATTGGTTAGGGTTCAAACCTATATTGAGCACTAAAAACAACATTTATTCTAAAACATAAGTTTTTTTTTTTTTTCTTTTACAAGAAAAAAAAATTGGCGATAAATCCCTCAACTTATTTTCGATTCTTAACAAATAGTCACTTTTTTTCATCTTTTCATAAATAGCCATTTTCAGTTCTATTTTCATCCAACTGAATACAGCTCAAAACCACCTCAAATAACAATTTTTGGGCGGAGAGACATATGACTCACACATGCCTAAGGGTAAAATTGACGATGAACTACTTTCCCTTAAAAGAAAAAAAAAAAGTCCAAACTTGAGAAACACATGTTCGCTAACCCAGGAGGTAGGTTGTGCACTTGATTATTTGGTTTGATTTTCAATTTTGAAATTTGGTCTTTTCATTTTTTAATTTTATTTTTGAAATCTAGCTAAATAGAACGAACTAACTTTTCTCGTTTAGTTCAATTCAGTTCAACCGAAATTTTGGGATATTATTTTGAATAAATTATTTAGCTAAACGGGTAATAGAATATAAAATCCTAATTAAAAAAAAAATTCTTATAACTTATTCGAAACAATTTTAAAAAAAGATGTATTATAATCTCAAATATGTATTATAAAAAATTACGGTATCCCCCACCCCCACAAAAAAAAAAAAAAAAGAATTAAGGTATTCTAACAAAATAAAATCGTTCAACATACAAAAATATTATAAATTAAAATCCAATACCAAAATTATTTCGGTTTTTAGCTTTTTAAACATAATATTGAACTAAAGAGCTGAAAAATCAAACTAAAATATAAAATTTAGTTTGGTTCAATCCGGTTCAAAATTCAATTTAAACCAATTCATTAAAACTCTTACCAAAGAGTGGTTTAAGTTTACCTTGTGAAGGTTTTTTTAGGAAAAAGCTTTAACTACGAATTTTATCATTCTTATATGTGGAATATGTTATTCATGTGTGTTTTCTACTTAGAAACTATCACTTAAGGTGTTTGGTGCTATACTCACTTGAACAAAGATATAATAAGATTATGAAAAGATGAAGAAAAAAGAGATATTTTTTTAAGAATTCAAAATAAAATTAGGACATTTATAATCAATTTTTCAACCAAGGCCTTGAAGCTTGAAAAGGAAACGGTTGTGGTGGTTGGCCTTAATTCTGTTCTGTTATGGCAGTTAAAACAAAGTCACAAGAAAAACTAACCCCACTCCCTCTTCCCTTCCCTCACTTCAAAAATCAAGAAACCCATTTTTCCCCAATCTCTCTCTCTCTCTCTCTCTCTCTCTCTCTCTCTCCCCCTCCCCGTTGTTTCAAACTGAATCAATAAAATTCAGTTCGATCATACATAATACATATTATTGCAGAAATTTTCATTTTCTTGATTATCTTTGTGGATTATTTCTATCTGTATGGTTTAAAGCCTTTGAGTAATTGGCATTGATGTTTTGCAGTGGAGAACAGTATCGATGGATTGATTTATCAACATGACAACTTACATAACAAGCTCGGAGGAACTGAATCGAGGCTGCCGAACTTGGAATTCTTCAAAAAAGGGAAAATTAATATTGTTGTATGTTCTCTCTTCCTTCCTAATTCCATGTTAAACAAGTTGCATGCTTCACTGAATAATCTTTATTCATTTTTCTTTGACCAATTCTGTTGTGGTTGACTGAATTTCTTGATGATTCTGGAGTTTTCTGAATCATGAAATTATACATTATTTATTCTTGAGGCATTTTTCTGCATTAATCCTCATTTGCATGACCCAATTATGGGAAAGATTTTTTGGAATGTATTGGTTGACAAAAAATGTTGTTTTAATTTATAATCTGTTCATCCCATAACATTTAATTTAGAGGGTCTCCAATTTCATAACCCCAAATCATTTTTATTTTTACAGAAAAAGAAAACAAGAATTGGCAATAGAAATGGTTATTCATCTATGTTTTTTATTTATCTTGATAGTGATACTTGTATATATAAATAAAAATTATTAAAAAAAACAAGGCAAATCAGCACAAAGAGAAATTTAGAAATAACAGTTTCAGCAAATCAAATAAGTATTTTGATTTTCATTGTGGATAGAAAGCTCAATAGATTCTTTTCTTCATTTTAAAGTGCAGAAATTTGAAGATAGAACTAATAATGGATGCACAAATGAAGCATTTTTCTTTGTTTTTCTTTGTATTGATGTCAATAAACATTTCATCATAATTAGTGGATTCAGAAGAAATATGAAAACCATTCTGCCTTTGCTTTCTGGAGCCTTTCACCTTAAAGAAGTGAATGCTTCACTTAAGACAGCTCAAAGTAAGGGAATTGGTATAAGTTAAGCTAATACCTTCTTGTTGTACATTTCTATTTAAGAGACCATTATGCCTTTGCTTTAATTGTTTGTTATATTATTTTCCACACAAAACATTAAGCTACGCAAACAAATTCAAATGTGTAAATCATCATGATACCTGTAGACCCCAAATAATAGTTATATAGACTAATTATTGTAAATAATATACACTAATTCATCATAACTATAATGTCATATAACCTTCAAATAATAATAACTCAAATTTTATTATAAGGAATGAAAGAATGAATTTGTTAATACAATGAATGCTCCAAAAGAAGAATTACATATATTTGAATGACCTACAATATCCTCGATATTATCTAAGAGCTCATCACCTTGAGAAGCAGTCATCAGGTGGCTCTTTCTGATATTCTTCTGAATCTTCTAATTCTATTAAACTGTTTTCAACTCTCTGAATGAAACGAATATCTTCATCCTCACTCATCAACAACATATCTATATCTAACAAATCATCAAAAAATTCTGCTTCTTCATTATTATTATTATTACTATTATTCTCCTCTTCAGCTGCGACTGCTGCTTGTGCTTGTGCTTGTGCTTCTGCCAATGCTGCGGCAGCTGCTTGTGTTTCTGCTTCTGCTGCTGCTGCTTGTGCTTGTGCTTGTGCATCTGCTTCTGCTAATGCTGCTGCTGCTGCTGCGGCTGCTGAACAAGCAGTAGTCTCATTATTCTGGTTGATCAAGGCAGTACAAGTCCTCTTTGCAACCCTCATCTCTTCTTCACCCAAATCAAATTTCCTCTTATTAATTCCAAGCTCTTGCTCCTTCTGATCTTTATCTTGAAGCGCTCTTTGGTAGTCTTCAAGCTCTGAAACTACAACCATATGGTCATCTGCAGCAGCTGCTCCTTCTTCTTCCATTAAAAAGTTTTCAACTCTTTTAATAAAACAAATATCATCTTCTTCAAATACTCCCTGCTCTATATTTGTCCTCTCATTATTCATCATCACAGCCTCAGCCGCAGCATCCTTCTCTGTTTTCTCAACTTCAGTAGTAATAGTACCCGCATTTAATTCTTCAACTTGAGAATCATTAATAAAGATATTACTACTCATCAATGGGGATAGGGTTCCACTTCCTCCAGCTGAATCATTGAACTCCCACTTAATTCTACATATTACCAACTCATTATCCTCATGAGAAATCCCTTCCAAGAAATCGCCGTCAAGATGATATTCATGCATAATCCACTTCCCATAATAATAATTTCCTTCCTTGATCTCATTATTATGGGGTCTAAAATTAAACGTTCTCTTGAACCCAATTATCTTATTATTCTTTAACTCTCCAACTCCACATGATTTTATATAATTCTTTCCGGTTTGGCCATCCCAAGTACCGCAACCAGCTACTCTCACAATATTATTCTTGGATCCCCTAACTTTCTTCAACCTAGTAATCACATACAAGTACTTGCTATCTTTAACCAATTTTCCGGATTCCGTCACAATTGTTTGCCAAGGATCATCTTGTTTGAAAATCATCCATGGAGTCCCATCTTCACAATAAAAATCTCTTTCCACAATCAAAGGCGGAATGGGAGGAGATGCAGAAATAACCTTGTGACGAAGTAAGAGTAACATCTCTTGATCCGTAGGATGAAAACGAAACCCTGTGCTTAGCTGAAACATCTTCTTCTTCTTTCCAAATTTAATCGTAATTAATGAGTAGTGAATGACGATCAAAAGAATTATGATCAAAAGAATGATGAATTAAACAAGTGTGACGAACGAGCAAAAGAATGATGATCAAAGATGAAGATGAAGATGATGATTTTGGTGGGAGAAATTTTTCTCGGATGTTTGAAGTGTTGATGAGCAAAAGAGAAACTCTAATAAAGAATATATATATGACTTCTCAAATCAACTAATGTATAATCCTAGTGATATTAGGTTAAGCAATATCAAATGGATTTCCTGTTCTAATTCACACGGAATATATCAAAAAATGTATGTCTGTTTCTAAATATATTTATTTTAGCCCTCAAGATCATCCTTAGTAGTCAAACTAAATAAAAGGATAAAATTGTGATTTGTTTCAAAATATATAGTTTCCCTCATTTTCTACAAATTTTCCCCCGATGATTTCCCTCATCAAATCCCGGAAATGATTCATTTTCGGGATTTCAAATCCAAGACCAAAATCTAAAATCCTTTACTCCGCCGCCATGCATGCAACCTTTCCACATTTAATTAGACTTTTGTCCATCAACTTCATATATATACTTGGCTTAAAATTATTATTATAATCATTATTACAAGAAATTGCTAAATACTTTACCTGTCAAAGTTATTAAAGATAAAAATTTGAAGCTGGTAAAAGTTCTTATATTTGATTTATCATGGAATATTTTTTTTAAATTTAATTATACTTAAAATCACCATGATATTTTATCTTAGATAATCAAATTTTTAATTAAATAATTAATTTTAAAAGAATATATAATTTTCTATCACATTTTACTTATTCCATTGTCGCTCTATAAGGATTGTACTATGCCTATATTATCTTTTTATGAATAAATTATGTATATTTACGTGATGATTTCTTCACAAAAAGACAACGAAAAACCTACGTGTTCTTTACATTTTTTGCCATTCGTAAAATGTTGAGTTGCATAAGTGACGATAAAAAAAAAGTGACCATAAATTAACAAAACATAAAAAATTTGAAAGGTATTAATTCTATTTAACTATACTCTCTTTGCTATCAGTACCACCTCTGGTAGTCAAATTATATCATTTTCTAGGATTTTTACCATTTCTAGTTTTTTCAGTTTAGAAATTAACTTTATTTCACTTTACTTTTATTTACTATTTTATTAATTCTATTTTTATTAACTTCTTCTAATTCTTTTTTTGCTTTTTTTAAAATATAATTTTTAGCTCTTCTTTTTATATGTAATCATGTGTTTGTGTAGTTTGAGTTATTCTCATCTAACTATTTTTAAGAAAAAAAAGAGATTGGTGCAAAATTTTTCAAAGTAATTTTGAAGATGTAATAATATACAATTACTTGCTATATTATTTGATCAACGTTTCGATCGAAATCCGGTCAAAATCTTGCGAGTTTAATCCCAATGGCATTAGGATTAATTAGGTTAATTAAGGAATACCAAAGTTTAATCCTAATGGCATGCAACCTTTCAACATCAAATGGAATTCTTCTAATATTACTTACTACACTTTATTTCTGAGAAAGAAATAGGGTTCCTCAAAAGAAGAAAAATATGTGTTATAAATTCCGTCAACCAAACAGTTAAAAACAGAGACCTATTTACTATTACACTTCCCTATTTACTATTACATATACTGAATCAAGGAAGGCCTATTCTATTACAACGGCTTTCTTCGCCTTCAACGACTTCCCGATCAAGATCCAAGTAATCAGTAAAACAGAGAACAGTTAGTAGCAAAAATAGCAAAAAGGTTCGATCTTTACCTCGAGACCTGAAGGGTCTCGGTAAGGGCACCAACAGCGGGAGCCGAACGAACTCTGTGAGTTCGGCCTCAGTGTGCGCAGCGAAGGACCGTCCCGGAGTGTTCTTCCGGTGAAAGCAGCGCGATTCCCTCAGCAAACCGGTGGCCTCAAGAAAACGATGCTCTCAAACTCTCTCCCACCGACACACCCTTTCCTCTCACTGCAGTCACACACACGGTAACCCAAGGGTTAGCCGGCACAGACAAGCAAATGGGAGTCCCGAAGGGTTGCACAGAAAAACGAACAGACTGACTGATCGAAAGAAGAGAGAGAAGAAGACAAAAGGACAGAGAGCAAGAGAGGCAGCGGCGGTCTTAGCAGAAAGAAAAGAGTGAGGTAGGGTAGGCTGAAGAAAGAGAGTATAAATAGCCATGTCACCTCAACCCGACCCGCCCTGCATCAAAAGCCTGCCAACCCAGCTTCACTCTTCAGAGGCCCACCAAGGTTTAATACATCACAGGGATAAATGGGCCAAAGAAAAAGAATGAAAATAAAATGAAGGTAGCCCAATAGGCCAACAATATGAATAAATATATAATAACTTTAGAAAGAAAAAAGGTTTATGGTAAAATTTTCCTCAAATTAGGGATATGAAAAAATATTTATTTTATTCCCAAGATTATCAGTTAATAGTTAATTTAATTAAAATGATCAAAATACCTTATAAGAATAAAGTTTATTGCAAAATAAATAGGTTTCTAATGTTTGATGTAAAATAAATTTAATCATACCCTAATTATATTATATTTGTAGTTCCATATTTTTTATGAAGGTTGAAATAATATTCTTTTAGTCTATATTATTTTAAAAAGTTGATTCTTTAATTATAAAAAATACTCAAGATTATTGGTAATATCTCCTATAATATTTTATTTAATAATATGTCTTCCCTTTTTGGGTTTATCTTTCCCATTAGGTTTTATCTTTTATTTTTTATTAATAAAATATATTAAATTAGAAATGTCACAGAAAGTGTTTACGAAAGATGTTACAAACGATTCAAACCCCTAAAAAGAAGTAAAAGATTGGTTGCAAAATAGCATACGCGAGTCTAAAATTAATTCAATGCATTTTAAAATGAAAAATTTGGTTATAAATATACTAAGAAATTATGTAAAAGTGAAATCTTAATTTATTAATTTTTTTTAAAATGACATAATAACGTAAACAGTACCACAAAAATATAGCACAAACATAAAATGCCACAAAATTACACTAATATGATAAATTGTTATAAAATATGCCACCAGAATAGCATAAGCTTAATTGCCGCAGATAATACTACTCAAATATGCCACGAAACATGATACAAGCTTAACTCCTAATAATATATAAACTCTATAGAAGTTTCTCTTAATGTTTTATAAAATATTAATTTTCTAATAATATATTGAACTTTACCTAATTAAAAATTTATTAAGGTTCATATATTATTTTTAAATTTATGAAAAATTATAATATTTTAGATAAAAAAAAGGAAAAGAATTTAATTATATTTTTAATATTAATATGTCATATATTTTGTGCAACAAATTTATAATAATCCCAATTCCTTAATTTCTCTCAAAATTTATAAGTAGGTTTCAAATAACTATATTAATGCTAGTTTTGTCAAAATAATTTTTACAGTTTAAAAATTTATAATATCATTATATAATTAAAATAGAGAGTAAAAAGTTTAACATAATTTATCCTAGAGATAGAAAACTTGCATTTAATAATTGTACTATCTCTAAAATAAAAGATAATTAGTATTTATCTTTAAAAATTATTTTTTAAAATTAGTATTTATTATTGAAATAAGAGAGTAAAAATAGCTTATTTGTTATGAATTAAATAATATTTGTGTATGTCCATAAGAGATACGAATATCTGAAATAAAGTTTATCTTCTGAAGAGATAGACATCCTGAAGATATAGATCGCTAATAATCACGTTTTTTACAAAATTTAGTTCCGAAAAATATTTCTTCGTAAAATTGCTCAAAACAATTCTTTATATTTTTCATGTTGTATAGATATATGGCACAATGTTTCACTTGTCTGTAGAAGACCGAATCCGTGTGATAATAATTATCACTTGTTTTTCAAAATTTAGGTCCAAAAATTTTTCCCGTAAAATTGCTCAAAACGACTCAATATATTTCTCATTAAGTAAAGATACATTGCAGACGGTTTAACTTGCCTGTTGAAACTCGAATTCATGTGCTGATTATCATATTTTTACAAAATTATGGTCCGAAAATAGTTATTCTTAAAATTGCTAAAAACAATTTTGTATATTTTTCATGTTTTATAGATACACCCGACAAAGTTTTACATTCCCGTTAAATCCTGAATTTGTGTGCTAATCATAACATTTTTTAAAAAGTTTGGTTAAAAAAACAAATTCTCCATAAAATTGCTCAAAGTAATTCTGTATGTTTCTCATGTTTTCAAAATAATTGCACAAAGTTTCACTTGTCCTTTGAAGGCCTAATCTGTGAGTTAATCATTATATTTTTTACAAATTTTTTCTCCGCAAAACAATTCTTTATAAAATTGCTCAAAATGATTCACTATATTTCTCATTTTTTAAAGATAATTGCACAAAGTTCATTTGCGTGTTGAAGCCCGAAGTCATATGTTCATCATCATATTTTTGATAAAATTTAGGTCTGAAAAAATAATCCTTCGTAAAACTGCTCATAACGATTTAATATGTTTTTCATATTGTATAAATACAATGGCACATTGTTTCAATTGTCTGTAGAAGGCCGAATCTGTGTGCTAATTATCACGTTATTCCAATATTTACATTTAAAAAAAAGTTTCACATAAAACTGTTCAAAACGATTTTTTTTAATGTTTACAAAATTTAGGTCCGAAAAAAAGTTTTCCATAAAATTACTTAAATTGATTTTGAATGTTTTTTCATATTGTATAAATACACCAGACAAAGTTTCACATTCCTCTTAAAGTCCGAATTCGTGTGCTAATCATTACATTTTTTAAAAAATTTAGATCCGAAATATAGTTCTCCGTAAAATTACTCAAAATGACTCGGTATGTTTCTCATGTATTAAAAATACATTGAACAAAAGTTTCACTTGTCTTTTGAAAGCAAAATCTTTTAGTTTATCATTACGTTTTTTAAAAAGTATAGGTTTGAAAAATATTTCTCCGTAAAATTGCCGAGAACAATTCTATATGTTTTTCATTTTGTATAGATATATGGCACAATGTTTCACTTGTCTTTAGAAGGAAAAATCTATGTGCTAATTATCACTTTTTTACAAAATTTAGGTCCCAAAAAGGATTTTTTTCATTAAATTGCTCAAAACGATTCAATATGTTTCTCATTACATAAAGATACATTGCACAAGGTTTGACTCGCCCAATGAAGCCCGAATTCATGTGTTAATTATCATGCTCTTACAAAATTAAGGTCCAAAAATAGTTATCCTTAAAATTGCTAAAAAATATTCTGTATGTTTTTCATGTTGTAAAGTTACATCAAACAAAGTTTCCCTTTCTCGTTAAAGCCCGAATTCGTGTACTAATCATCACGTTTTTTTAAAATTTTCATCCAAAAAATAGTTCTCCATAAAATTGCTCAAAATAATTATGTATGTTTCTCAAGTTTTAAATATAATCGCACAAAGTTTCACTTTTCCTTTGAAGGTCGAATCTGTGAGTTAATCATTACATTTTGTACAAAATTTATATCAGCAAAACAATTTTCTATAAAATTGCTCAAAATGATTCACTTTGTTTCTCATGTTGTAAAGATAAATACCCACAACGTTTCACTTGCGTGTTGAAACCCGAATTCTTATGCTAATCATCACGTTTTTTGAAAAAAATTTATTTCTGAAAAATAGTCCTCAGTAAGATTGTGCAAAATAATTTTATATGTTTTTTTCACATTGTATAGAAATATCGGCACACTGCCTCCCTTGACTATAGAAGGCTGAATCTGTGTGCTAATTATTACGTTTTTTTCAAAATTTAGATCTGAAAAAAAGTTTCTCATAAAACTATTATAAACGATTCTGTGTGTTTCTCATTACATAAAGATACATCGCACTAGGTTTGACTTGCCTGTTGAAGCCCGAATTAATGTGCTAATAATCACGTTTCTTACAAAATTAAGGTTCAAACATAGTTATCCTTAAAATTGCTCAAAACAATTCTGTATGTTTGTCATGTTGTAAAGATACATCGCGTAAAGTTTTAGTTTTCCTTTAAAACCCGAATTCGTGTTCTAATCATCACATTTTTTAAAAAATCTAGGTCCCGAAAAAAGTTCTCCACAAAATTACTTAAAACGATTCTGAATGTTGGTCATGTTGTATAAACCAGAAAAAGTATCACATTCCCATTAAAGTTCGAGTTCATGTGCTAATCATTACGTTTTTTAAAAAATTTAGGTTCGGAAATAGTCCTCAGAAAAATTGTTCAAAACAATTCTGTATGTTTTTCATGTTGTATAAATACACCAGAAAAAGTTTCACATTCCCATTAAGTACCAAATTCGTGCGTTAATCATCACCTTTTTTTACAAAATTTAGGTCCGAAAAATAATATCCATAAAATTGCTCAAAATGACTCAGTATATTTCTAATGTTTTAGAGATACATCGCACAAAGTTTCACTTCTCCTTTAAAGGCGGAATCCGTGAGTAAATCATTATATTTTTCACAAAATTTATGTCCGAAAAACAATTTCCTATAAAATTATGATTCAGTATGTTTCTTATGTTGTAAAGATACATTGCACAATGTTTCACTTGCCTGTTGAAGTCCCTATTCGTGTGCTAATCATCACGTTTCATTAAATTGCTCAAAACGATTCAATATGTTTCTCATTAAGTAATGATACATCGCACAAGGTTTGACTTGCTCGTTGAAGCCCGAATTCATGTGCTAATTATCATTTTTGTAAAAAAATTAAGATCCGAAATTAGTTATCCTTAAAATCGCTACAAACGATTCTGTATGTTCTTCATGTTGTATAGATAATCAGTCAAAGTTCCACTTTCCCATTAAAGCCCTAATTCGTTTGTTAATCATTACGTTTCTTTAGAAATTTTGTCCAAAAAATAGTTCTCCATGAAATTACTTAAAATAATTCTGTATGTTTCTCATATTTTAAAAATAATCACACAAAGTTTTACTTTTCTTTTGAAAGGCCAAATCTGTGAGTTAATCATTACATTTTTTAAAAAATTTATGTCCGCAAAATAATTCTCAATAAAATTGCTTAAAATGATTAACTACGTTTCTCATGTTATAAAGATACATCGTACAACACTTCACTTGCTTGTTAAAGCCTGAATTCATGTGTTAATCATCACGTTTTTGGAAAAATTTAGAAAAAGAAAACAAGAATTGGCAATAGAAATGGTTATTCATTTATGTATTCTATTCATCTTGATAGTGATACTAATATTTATAAATAAAAATTATTTAAAAAAACAAGTAGGCATGGTGAAGAAACACAAACTTTATACCAGCACAAAGAGAAACTTAAAAATAACAGTTTGAGCAATCAATTTGACAAGTCACTTGAAACAAGGAACAAATCAAATAAATATTTTGATTTTCATTGTGGATAGAAAACTCATAGATTCTTTTCTTCCTTTTAAAGTGCAGAAATTTGAAGATAGAACTAATAATGGATGCACAAAACTTCAATACCTAAATGAATTCACCCCAATCTCAGTCGTGTAAACTAGAAATGAATTAACAAATATGACCCAAGAACACGCTTATTCTTCAGCCGTAAAGAGACTTTTGAATTGCTCCCTCTTTTTCCAAGAATTCATGCACTTCCCTCGTTCCCTTATTCAGATAATTGTTTAAATAAGGGAGATGCTTTACTCATTAGGATACGGGCGAAGTATCGTTTTCTGTAGAGAAGACTGCTGCCAGGAAATTGCGTAAGTAAAGAGAAGAGAAAAAAGAGAGATTCGTCTTGCTGAAGCATTTTTCTTTGTTTTTCTTTGTATTGATGTCAATAACCATTTCATCATAATTAGTATTGATTTAGAAGAAATATGAAAACCAGGTAATGATGGATGCAGCTTTCTGGAGCCTTTCACTTTAAAGAAGTGAATGCTTCACTTAAGAGAGCTCAAAGTAAGGGAATTGGTATAGGTTAAGCTAATATCTTCTTGTTGTACATTTCCATTTAAGAGACCATTCTGCCTTTGCTTTAATTGTTTGTTATATTATTTGCCAAAATATTTCCTTACCACTATATATATATATATTTTCTTTTTGGACTAGGCTTATTCTTTTCGCAGGAAGCTATGATTAGCACACGAAAAACGTGAATTCGGGCTTTAATGGGAATGTGATACTTGTTTTGTGTTTTTATAAAACTTAAAAAACATTCAGAATTATTTAGAGCAATTTTTTATAGAACTATTTTTCGGACCTAAATTTTGTAAAAAATGTGGTGATTAGCACACGAATTTGGGGGCTTTAATGGGAAAGTGATAATTCGTTTGGTTTATTTTTACAACATGAAAAACATTCAGAATCGTTTTGAGCAATATTTTGGTGAACTTTTTTTCAGACTTTAATTTTGTGAAAAAGTGATGATTAGCACATGAATTCGGGCTTTAATGGGAATGTGATACTTCGTTTGGTTTATTTAGACAACATGAAAATTTTAAGAATCGTTTTGAGCAATTTTTCGGTGAACTTTTTTTTTTTTTACCTAAATTTTGTAAAAAAAACGTGATGATTAGCACACGAATTCGGGCTTTAATGGGAATGTGATACTTTTTTGTGTTTTTATACAACATGAAAAATATAAAAAATCGTTTTGAGCAATTTTTTGGAGAACCTTTTTTCTGACCTAAATTTTGTAAAAAACTTGATTATTAGCACACCAATTCGGGCTTTATTGGGAATGTGATACTTTTTTTTATGTCTTTATATAACATGAAAATGTAAAAAATCGTTTTGAGTAACTTTTTTCCAAAACTTTTTTTGGGACCTAAATTTTGTAAAAAACGTGATGATTAGCACATGAATTCAGGCTTTAACGGGAAGATGATACTTCGTTTGCTTTATTTATACAACATGAAAAAATTAAGAATCGCTTTTGCAAATTTTTTGGAGAACTTTTTTTGGGATCCTAAATTTTGTAAAAGCGAGATGATTAACACACGAATTCGGAGTTTAATGAGAATTTTATACTTCGTTTGATTTGTTTATATAACACGAAAAACATTAAGAATCGTATTGAGCAACTTTTTGTGAAACTTTTTTTGGACCTAAATTTTCTAAAAAACTTGATGGTTAGCACATAAATTCGGCTCTAATGAGAAAGTGATACTTCCTTGTTTTTATTTATACATCATGAAAAACATTAAGAATTGTTTAGAGAAATTTTTTTGAGAACTTTTTTTGGGACCTGAATGTTGTAAAAATGAGATGATTAGCGCAAGAATTCGGACTTTAATGGGAATGTGATATTTCGTTTGGTTTATTTATACAACATGAAAAACAATCCGAATCATTTTGAGCAACTTTTTGGAGAACTTTTTTTCGGACCTACAGTTTTTAAAAAATGTGATGATTAGCACACAAATTTGGGATTCAATGGGAATTTGATATTTCGTTTAGTTTTTTATACAACATGAAAAACATTAAGAATTGTTTTGAGCAATTTTTTTGTGAACTTTTTTTGGGACCTATATTTTGAAAAAAACGTGATGAATAATAGCACACGAATTCGGGCTTTAATGGGAATGTGATACTTGTTTTGTGTTTTTATACAATTTGAAAAACATTCAGAATTATTTAGGGGAATTTCTTGGAGAACTATTTTTCGTACCTAAATTTTATAAAAAATGGGACGATTAGCACACGAATTCGGGGGCTTTTATGGGAAAGTGATAATTCGTTTGGTTTATTTATGCAAGATGAAAAAAAAAACAAATTTTGGAGCAATTTTTGGAGAACATCTTTTCATACCGAAAATTGTAAAAAAACGTGATGATTAACACACGAATTCGGACTTTAATGGGAATGTGATACTTGTTTTGTGTTTTTATATAACTTGAAAATATTCAGAATTATTTTGAACAATTTTTTGGAGAACTATTTTTCGGACCTAAATTTTGTAAAAAATGTGATGAATGCACACGAATTCGGCTTTAATGGGAAAGTGATATTTCGTTTGGCTTGTTTATACAACATGAAAAATATTAAGAATCATTTTGAGCAATTTTTCGGAGAACTTTTTTTGGGAGCTAGATTTTGTAAAAAACGGGATGATTAGCATACGAATTCGGGCTTTAATGAGAAAGTGTTACTTCGTTGGTTTATTTAGACAACATGAAAACATTAAGAATTGTTTTGAGCAATATTTTGTTGAACTTTTTTTCTGACCTATGTTCTGTAAAAAACGTGATAATTAGCACACGAATTCGGGCTTTAATGGGAAAGTGATATTTCGTTTGCCTTATTTATATAACATGAAAAAATTAAGAATCATTTTCAGAAATTTTTCAGAGAACTTTTTTTGGGATACTAAATTTTGTAAAAACCAGATGATTAGAACACGAATTCGGGCTTTAATTGGAATTTGATACTTCGTTTAATTTATTTATACAATACGAAAAACATTAAGAATCGTTTTGAGCAATTTTTTGTGAAAATTTTTTTTCGGACCTAAATTTTGTTAAAAAGTGATGATTAGCATAGGAATTCGGGCTTTAATGGGAAAATGATAATTATACAATATTAAAAACATTAAGAATTGTTTTGAGCAATTTTTTGGAGAACTTTTTTTGGGACCTAAATTTTGTTAAAAAGTGATGATTGGCATACGAATTCGGACTTTAATGGGAAAGTGATAAGTCGTTAGTTTATTTAGACAACATGAAAGCATAAAGAATCGTTTTGAGTAATTTTTTGAAAAACTTTTTTTTCTGACCTAAATTTTGTAAAAAAAGTGATGATTAGCACACGAATTCGGGTTTTAATGGGAATGTGATACTTTTTTTTTTTGTGTTTTTATACAACATGAAAAGTATAAAAAATTTTTTGAAAAATTTTTCGAAAAACTTTTTTTCGGACCTAAATTATGTAAAAAACGTGATGATTAGCACGCGAATTCGTGCTTTAATGGGAAAGTGATACTTGTTTGCTTTATTTATTCAACATGAAAAATTTATGAATCATTTTCAGAAATTTTTCGGAGAACTATATTTGGGATCCTAAATTTGGTAAAATCTAGATGATTAGCACATGAATTCGGGCTTTAATGGGAATTTGATGCTTCGTTTGATTTATTTATATAACACGAGAAACATTAAGAATCGTTTTGAACAATTTTTTGTGAAACTTTTTTTCGGACCTAAATTTTATAAAAAACTTGATGGTTAGCACATAAATTCGGGCTTTAATGGGAAAGTGATACTTCGTTTTTTTATTTATACATCGTGAAAAATACTAAGAATCATTTTGAGATATTTTTTGGAGAACTTTTTTTGGGACCTAAATTTTGTAAAAAAAGAGATAATTAACACAGGAATTTGAACTTTAATGGGAATGTGATATTTTGTTTGGTTTATTTATACAACATGAAAAACAATTCGAATCATTTTAAGCTATATTTCAGGGAACTTATGTTAATCATCTTAAAACTTTTATTTAGGGTTATACATTGTTTTATATATTTTTGTTTAACAGTAAAAAAAATAGAAAAATGTCATACAGGTACGGGTATACCAAACCCTAACTTAGACCCTAGAGGGTCTTGTATGGGTCTAGAAATATTATATCTGGAGGATATGAGTCCGGATCTGAGTCCAAATTTTACTATAAAGGTATGTGTTTGTATATAGGAGTATCCTGAGGGTCTGGACCGTTTACACTCTACCTACAACGAGTTTGGTTTATGTGTATATAGAAAATTGTTAGATTGTGGCCTTTTGTTTTATTTATTTTTTAAAACTTTTTATAAGATTTTCTAATTTTTCGTTTCATGGAAACATATCAAATTAAAATTCAAGTTTATTTACCCTTCTTAGGAGGATTAATCATTCCTATAGTCTTTTTTCCATTACTTATGATAAATCATTTTTAATTTATTTTAAATATAAATTATGTTTTTAAACTGTCATCAACTACTTTTTTATAAATTATGTTTTTAAATTGTATTTTTTAATTATATTTAAGTGCTATTTGATTTATTATATGTACATGGATGAATTACTAATATATATTTATAATTTTTATGTATTTATTATGTTATTCGGTTCAATTACTGTTTGACCAGTTGAACTAATGAACTAATAACTTGACCGGTTCAATCTCCAGCCCGATTTTTCAGTATTGTCCAAAAGAAGCTTTTTGAAAATATTTTTTTCATCTTTGTTTTTTTAGCTAAAAATTCAACATAATAAGTAGTCAAAAATAATTTTAAAATAACGTAGTGTCAAAATAAGCTAAAAACATTTATTTTTAAGAGGTAATAGAGACTCAATTGTCTACTTATTACTCAAACTTAGAATTAATTTTGAAATGGAATGAATTGAAATGGAATCAAAAAATCTTTTTTTGGGATAAGTTTATCCATTATACTGAAATTACAAAAAATTAGGAAAAATATTCCCTACATTCTCCATCTAAAATCTAATCATGATCTAAAATCCCATCATAGAATTTACATAAAAATTAGGAAAAAATATCCCTACTTTCTCCTATCTAAAATCTAATCATAATATAAAATTCAATCATAAAATCTTTCCTACATTTAGATTTGAATTTTTGTTTCTAAAGTTCCAAGACTTTGAACAATAAAATTGTCAATTATATCCTCTTTCTCTTCACAATCTCAACATCTTTGGAATTAGGATCCCATGAATCGAAATATGAATCTGAATTATTTAATCTCTTACTTGATCTTGTCCCTATCATAAATTTTCCCCATTCACCATCTTCTTCTTCCGTTAAAATATGATCAACTTTCTCAATAAAATAAATCTCTTTTTCTCCAAATTTTCCCTCATCACCATTGATGATTTCCTCTATATTTATTAAATCATCAAATCCCGGAAATGATTCATTATTAATATTTTCTAAATTCCCCACATTCTTGATCACGCTTTCTGAGCTAGTTACGGCAGGTTCTGAAACTGAAGACGATGATGAATTCAATAATGGGGTTTCTGATACTCCATTAGAATCACTAGAACAAAACTCCCACTTTATTCTACATATTACAAAATCATTAGTTTGAGAAATCCCTTTCAAGAAATCACCATCAAGATGATATTCATGCATAATCCACTTTCCATAATTATTATTTCCTTCAACGGTCTTGGGTTTAAAATGAAACATTTTCTTGAACCCAATAATCTTATTTTTATCTTTAATATAATTCTTACCAGTTTGACCATCCCATGTACCGCAACCAGCAGCTCTAATAATATTATTTTTGGACGCGCTGATTTTCTTCAATCTTGTAATAACGTACAAGTACTTAGTATCTTTAATCAATTTTCCAGATTCTGTGACCATTGTTTGCCAAGGATCATCTTGCTTGAAAATTATCCATGGAGTACCATTCTCAGAATAAAAATCTCTTTCCACGATCATAGGAGATAGCTTGGGATTAATAGTATTTCCTTGGGCCTTGTGACGAAGTAAGAGTAGCATATCTTCGTCTGTTGGATGAAAACGAAATCCTATCATTTGGTGAATCATCTTTTACCAATATTTGATTATAAAATATGAATATAGAATAATTATGAGAAAATTTTTGAAAGAATTAATAATGTGTCACTGAAAGAGTGAATTAATGAATGTGTATTTTTTATCGTCATCATGTGTTGTTTATATATATAGAACTGCCTTTGCCTTTTCTTTATTCGAAATGAAAAAGGAATTCAAATCCGAAACCAAAATCTAATAGGAATAAGTAATATATTTTACTCCACCGCCACATATCCAAGCTTTGCTAATCAATGTTTAATCCTAATGGAATTAGGATAAGCAATGTTTAATCCTAATAGAATTAGGTTAAGCTCTGCGAATTAGGTTTAATCCTACTGTTTCTACTAATATAACTAACTGAACTATATTTCATTTTTTTTAAAATTAAACTCTATCTCTAAGAACGAAATATGTCTCCTCAAAGAAGAAAAAAAAATAGATTGTGCTTTCTTTTGTTATTATCCCAACCCAATCCTGCATTTCCTTTTGTTATTACCAGATTCAGTTAATCATTAATGGTTTGATTCTCTACCATATAAGATATATAATCAAAAGTGGAAGGCTTTAAGGAGTTTACCTCCTTCCATTCAATGCCTTCCAAAAGTTTTCTGGCATAATTGCCTTCTCCAAATGAAGTGTTTAGGGAATCAGCTGCAGCTTCCTCTAAACTCACTGGCATGGGAGATGAATCAACATCATTAGATTACTTCTTTTGTCAAGGACCAACACCAAAACCACCATGCAGGGCCCTTCTCTCAGCTGCTCTATCTCTATAGGCAATGCTTCTTTCCTAAACTTGTGAAATGGTTGAGATCAGCTTCTAACAAGATATTCTTCTTTTTGTTCATATAGTGTCTTTTTAATCTTTTCTTGTACCATCTTTCTTAAATTTCATGGGAAAACAAAGTGTAGGATTATCCATACAATTTTACTTTACTTTTATTTATTATTTTATTAATTCTATTTTTATTAACTTCTTCTAATTCTTTTTTACTTTTTTTAAAATATAATTTTTAGCTCTTCTTTTTATATATAATCATGTGTTTCTGTAATTCGAGTTATTATCATCTAACTATTTTTAGGAAAAAAAGAGATTAGAGCAAAATTCTTCAAAGCGATTTTGAAGATGTAATAATATACAATTACTTGCTATATTATTTGATCAACTTTTCGATCGAAATCCGGTCAAAATCTTGCGAGTTTGCGAAGGATTGTCTTGGATGAAGTAAGAGCAAAATCCATGAGTTGTTAATATACGCACAGCCGCCACTTATCCACCAAAGTTTAATCCTAATGGCATTAGGATTAATTAAGGAATACCAAAGTTTAATCCTAATGGCATGCAACCTTTCAACATCAAATGGAATTCTTCTAATATTACTTACTACACTTTATTTCTGAGAAAGAAATAGGGTTCCTCAAAAGAAGAAAAATATGTGTTATAAATTCCGGCAACCAAACAGTTAAAAACAGAGACCTATTTACTATTACACTTCCCTATTTACTATTACATATACTGAATCAAGGAAGGCCTATTCTATTACAACGGCTTTCTTCGCCTTCAACGACTTCTCGATCAAGATCCAAGTAATCAGTAAAACAGAGAACAGTTAGTAGCAAAAATAGCAAAAAGGTTCGATCTTTACCTCGAGACCCTTCAGGTCTCGGTAAGGGCACCAACAGCGGGAGCCGAACGAACTCTATGAGTTTGGCCTCAGTGTGCGCAGCGAAGGACCGTCCCGGAGTGTTCTTCCGGCGCGATTCCCTCAGCAAACCGGTGGCCTCAAGAAAACGATTCTCTCAAACTCTCTCCCACCAACACACCCTTTCCTCTCACTGCCGTCACACACACGGTAATCCAAGGGTTAGCCGGCACAGACAAGCAAATGGGAGTCCAGAAGAGTCGCACAGAAAAACGAACAGACTGACTGATCGAAAGAAGAGAGAGAAGAAGACAAAAGGTCAGAGAGCAAGAGAGGCAGCGGCGGTCTTAGCAGAAAGAAAAGAGTGAGGTAGGGTAGGCTGAAGAAAGAGGGTATAAATAACCATGTCACCTCAACCCGACCCGCCCGGCATCAAAAGCCTGCCAGCCCAGCTTCACTCTTCAAGAGGCCCACCAAGGTTTAATACATCACAGGGATAAATGGGCCAAAGAAAAAGAATGAAAATAAAATGAAGGTAGCCCAATAGGCCAACAATATGAATAAATATATAATAACTTTAGAAAGAAAAAAGGTTTATGGTAAAATTTTCCTCAAATTAGGGATATGAAAAAATATTTATTTTATTCCCAAGATTATCAGTTAATAGTTAATTTAATTAAAATGATCAAAATACCTTATAAGAATAAAGTTTATTGCAAAATAAATAGGTTTCTAATGTTTGATGTAAAATAAATTTAATCATACCCTAATTATATTATATTTGTAGTTCCATATTTTTATGAAGTTTGAAATAATATTCTTTTAGTCTATATTATTTTAAAAAGTTGATTCTTTAATTAAAAAAAATACTCAAGATTATCGGTAACATCTCCTATAATATTTTATTTAATAATATGTCTTCCCTTTTAGGGTTTATCTTTCCCATTAGGTTTTATCTTTTATTTTTTATTAATAAAATATATTAAATTAGAAATGTCACAGAAAGTGTTTACGAAAGATGTTACAAACGATTCAAACCCCTAAAAAGAAGTAAAAGATTGGTTGCAAAATAGCATACGCGAGTCTAAAATTAATTCAATGTATTTTAAAATGAAAAATTTGGTTATAAATATACTAAGAAATTATGTAAAAGTGAAATCTTAATTTATTATTTTTTTTTTTAAAATGACATAATAACGTAAACAGTACCACAAAAATATAGCACAAACATAAAATGCAACAAAATTACACTAATATGATAAATTGTTGTAAAATATGCCACCAGAATAGCATAAGCTTAATTGCCGCAGATAATACTACTCAAATATGCCACGAAACATGATACAAGCTTAACTACTAATAATATATAAACTCTATAGAAGTTTCTCTTAATGTTTTATAAAATATTAATTTTCTAATAATATATTGAACTTTACCTAATTAAAAATTTATTAAGGTTCATATATTATTTTTAAATTTATGAAAAATTATAATATTTTAGATAAAAAAAAAGGAAAAGAATTTAATTATATTTTAATATTAATATGTCATATATTTTGTGCAACAAATTTATAATAATCCCAATTCCTTAATTTCTCTCAAAATTTATAAGTAGGTTTCAAATAACTATATTAATGCTAGTTTTGTCAAAATATTTTTTACAGTTTAAAAATTTATAATATCATTATATAATTAAAAATAGAGAGTAAAAAGTTTAACATAATTTATCCTAGAGATAGGAAACTTGCATTTAATAATTGTACTATCTCTAAAATAAAAGATAATTAGTATTTATCTTTAAAAATTATTTTTTTAAAATTAGTATTTATTATTGAAATAAGAGAGTAAAAATAGCTTATTTGTTATGAATTAAATAATATTTGTGTATGTCCATAAGAGATACGAATATCTGAAATAAAGTTTATCTTCTGAAGAGATAGACATCCTGAAGATATAGATCGCTAATAATCACGTTTTTTACAAAATTTAGTTCCGAAAAATATTTCTTCGTAAAATTGCTCAAAAAAATTCTTTATATTTTACATGTTGTATAGACATATGGCACAATGTTTCACTTGTCTGTAGAAGACCGAATTCGTGTGATAATAATTATCACTTGTTTTTCAAAATTTAGGTCCAAAAATTTTTCCCGTAAAATTGCTCAAAACGACTCAATATATTTCTCATTAAGTAAAGATACATTGCAGACGGTTTAACTTGCCCGTTGAAACTCGAATTCATGTGCTGATTATCATATTTTTACAAAATTATGGTCCGAAAATAGTTATTCTTAAAATTGCTAAAAACAATTTTGTATGTTTTTCATGTTTTATAGATACACCAGACAAAGTTTTACATTCGCGTTAAATCCTGAATTTGTGTGCTAATCATAACATTTTTTAAAAAGTTTGGTTAAAAAAACAAATTCTCAATAAAATTGCTCAAAATAATTCTGTATGTTTCTCATGTTTTCAAAATAATCGCACAAAGTTTCACTTGTCCTTTGAAGGCCTAATCTGTGAGTTAATCATTACATTTTTTACAAATTTTTTCTCTGCAAAACAATTCTTTATAAAATTGCTCAAAATGATTCACTATATTTCTCAAAAGTTTGGTTAAAAAAACAAATTCTCAATAAAATTGCTCAAAATAATTCTGTATGTTTCTCATGTTTTCAAAATAATCGCACAAAGTTTCACTTGTCCTTTGAAGGCCTAATCTGTGAGTTAATCATTACATTTTTTACAAATTTTTTCTCCGCAAAACAATTCTTTATAAAATTGCTCAAAATGATTCACTATATTTCTCATTTTTTAAAGATAATTGCACAAAGTTTCATTTGCGTGTTGAAGCCCGAAGTCGTATGTTCATCATCATATTTTTGATAAAATTTAGGTCTGAAAAAATAATCCTTCGTAAAACTGCTCATAACGATTTAATATGTTTTTCATATTGTATAAATACAATGGCAAATTGTTTCAGTTGTCTGTAGAAGGCCGAATCTGTGTGCTAATTATCACGTTATTCCAATATTTACATTTAAAAAAAAGTTTCACATAAAACTGTTCAAAACATTTTTTTTTAATGTTTACAAAATTTAGGTCCGAAAAAAAGTTTTCCATAAAATTACTTAAATTGATTTTGAATGTTTTTTCATGTTGTATAAATACACCAGACAAAGTTTCACATTCCTATTAAAGTCCGAATTCGTGTGCTAATCATTACATTTTTTAAAAAATTTAGGTCCGAAATATAGTTCTTCGTAAAATTACTCAAAATGACTCGGTTTGTTTCTCATGTTTTAAAAATACATTGCACAAAAGTTTCACTTGTCTTTTGAAAGCAAAATCTTTTAGTTTATCATTACGTTTTTTAAAAAGTATAGGTTTGAAAAATATTTCTCCGTAAAATTGCTGAGAACAATTCTATATGTTTTTCATTTTGTATAGATATATGGCACAATGTTTCACTTGTCTTTAGAAGGAAAAATCCATGTGCTAATTATCACTTTTTAACAAAATTTAGGTCCCAAAAAGGATTTTTTTCATTAAATTGCTCAAAACGATTCAATATGTTTCTCATTACATAGAGATACATAGCACAAGGTTTGACTCGCCTGATGAGGCCCGAATTCATGTGTTAATTATCACGCTCTTACAAAATTAAGGTAAAAAAATAGTTATCCTTAAAATTGCTAAAAAATATTCAGTATGTTTTTCATGTTGTAAAGTTACATCAAACAAAGTTTCCCGTTCTCGTTAAAGCCCGAATTCGTGTACTAATCATCACGTTTTTTTAAAATTTTCATCCAAAAAATAGTTCTCCATAAAATTGCTCAAAATAATTATGTATGTTTCTCAAGTTTTAAATATAATCGCACAAAGTTTCACTTTTCCTTTGAAGGTCGAATCTGTGAGTTAATCATTACATTTTGTACGAAATTTATATCAGCAAAACAATTTTCTATAAAATTGCTCAAAATGATTCACTTTGTTTCTCATGTTGTAAAGATACATCCCCACAACGTTTCACTTGTGTGTTGAAACCCGAATTCTTATGCTAATCATCACGTTTTTTGGAAAAAAATTATTTCTGAAAAATAGTCCTCCGTAAAATTGCGCAAAATAATTTTATATGTTTTTTTCACATTGTATAGAAATATCGGCACAATGCCTCCCTTGACTATAGAAGGCTGAATCTGTGTGCTAATTATTACGTTTTTTTCAAAATTTAGATCCGAAAAAAAGTTTCTCATAAAACTATTATGAACGATTCTGTGTGTTTCTCATTACATAAAGATACATCGCACTAGGTTTGACTTGCCTGTTGAAGCCCGAATTAATGTGCTAATAAACACGTTTCTTACAAAATTAAGGTTCAAAACATAGTTATCCTTAAAATTGCTCAAAACAATTCTGTATGTTTGTCATGTTGTAAAGATACATCGCGTAAAGTTTTAGTTTTCCTTTAAAACCCGAATTCTTGTTCTAATCATCACATTTTTTAAAAAATATAGGTCCCGAAAAAAGTTCTCCACAAAATTACTTAAAACGATTCTGGATGTTGGTCATGTTGTATAAACCAGAAAAAATATCACATTCCCATTAAAGTTCGAATTCATGTGCTAATCATTACGTTTTTTAAAAAATTTAGGTTCGGAAATAGTCCTCAGAAAAATTGTTCAAAACAATTCTGTATGTTTTTCATGTTGTATAAATACACCAGAAAAAGTTTCACATTCCCATTAAGTACCAAATTCGTGCGTTAATCATCACCTTTTTTTACAAAATTTAGGTCCGAAAAATAATATCCATAAAATTGCTCAAAATGACTCAGTATATTTCTAATGTTTTAGAGATACACCGCACAAAGTTTCACTTCTCCTTTAAAGGCGGAATCCGTGAGTAAATCATCATATTTTTCACAAAATTTATGTCCGAAAAACAATTTCCTATAAAATTATGATTCAGTATGTTTCTTATGTTGTAAAGATACATTGCACAACGTTTCACTTGCCTGTTGAAGTCCCTATTCGTGTGCTAATCATCACATTTTTTAACAAAATTTAGGTCCGAAAAATATTTTTTCGTAAAATTGCTCAGAACAATTCTGTATATTTTCATGTTGTATGTATATATGACACAATGCCACTTCTCATTAGAAGGCTGAATTCTTGTACTAGTTATCACTTTTAAATAAAAATTATGTCCGAAAAATTTTTTTTATAAAATTGTTCAAAACGATTCAATATGTTTCTCATTAAGTAATGATACATCGCACAAGGTTTGACTTGCTCGTTGAAGCCCGAATTCATGTGCTAATTATCATGTTTGTAAAAAAATTAAGGTCCGAAATTAATTATCCTTAAAATCGCTACAAACGATTCTGTATGTTCTTCATGTTGTATAGATAATCAGGCAAAGTTCCACTTTCCCATTAAACCCCTAATTCGTTTGTTAATCATTACGTTTCTTTAGAAAATTTGTCCAAAAAATAGTTCTCCATGAAATTACTTAAAATAATTCTGTATATTTCTCATATTTTAAAAATAATCACACAACGTTTTTTAAAAAATTTATGTCCGCAAAATAATTCTCAATAAAATTGCTCAAAATGATTAACTACATTTCTCATGTTATAAAGATACATCGTACAACACTTCACTTGCGTGTTAAAGCCTGAATTCATGTGTTAATCATCACGTTTTTGGAAAAATTTAGACAAGTCACTTGAAACAAGGAACAAATGAAATAAATATTTTGATTTTCATTGTGGATAGAAAACTCATAGATTCTTTTCTTCCTTTTAAAGTGCAGAAATTTGAAGATAGAACTAATAATGGATGCACAAAACTTCAATACCTAAATGAATTCACCCCAATATCAGTCGTGTAAACCAGAAATGAATTAACAAATATGACCCAAGAACACGCTTATTCTTCAGCCGTAAAAAGACTTTTGAATTGCTCCCTCTTTTTCCAAGAATTCATGCACTTCCCTCGTTCCCTTATTCAGATAATTGTTTAAATAAGGGAGATGCTTTACTCATTAGGATACGGGCGAAGTATCGTTTTCTGTAGAGAAGACTACCGCCAGGAAATGGCGTAAGTAAAGAGAAGAGAAAAAAGAGAGATTCGTCTTGCTGAAGCATTTTTCTTTGTTTTTCTTTGTATTGATGTCAATAACCATTTCATCATAATTAGTATTGATTTAGAAGAAATATGAAAACCAGGTAATGATGGATGCAGCTTTCTGGAGCCTTTCACCTTAAAGAAGTGAATGCTTCACTTAAGAGAGCTCAAAGTAAGGGAATTGGTATAGGTTAAGCTAATATCTTCTTGTTGTACATTTCCATTTAAGAGACCATTCCGCCTTTGCTTTAATTGTTTGTTATATTATTTGCCAAAATATTTCTTTACCACTATATATATATATATATTTTCTTTTTGGACTAGGCTTATTCTTTTTGTAGGAAGCTATGATTAGCACACGAAAAACGTGATGATTAAAATACGAATTCGGGCTTTAATGGGAATGTGATACTTGTTTTGTGTTTTTATAAAACTTGAAAAACATTCAGAATTATTTAGAGCAATTTTTTGTAGAACTATTTTTCGGACCTAAATTTTGTAAAAAATGTGGTGATTAGCACACGAATTTGGGGGCTTTAATGGGAAAGTAATAATTTGTTTGGTTTATTTTTACAACATGAAAAACATTCAGAATCGTTTTGAGAAATATTTTGGTGAACTTTTTTTCAGACTTTAATTTTGTGAAAAACGTGATGATTAGCACATGAATTCGGGCTTTAATGGGAATGTGATACTTCGTTTGGTTTATTTAGACAACATGAAAATATTAAGAATCGTTTTGAGCAATTTTTCGGCGAACTTTTTTTTTTTACCTAAATTTTGTAAAAAAAAAAAAACATGATGATTAGCACACGAATTCGGGCTTTAATGGGAATGTGATACTTTTTTGTGTTTTTATACAACATGAAAAATATAAAAAATCGTTTTGAGCAATTTTTTGGAGAACCTTTTTTCTGACCTAAATTTTGTAAAAAACTTGATTATTAGCACACCAATTCGGGCTTTATTGGGAATGTGATACTTTTTTTTATGTCTTTATATAACATGAAAAATGTAAAAAATCGTTTTGAGTAACTTTTTTTAGGACCTAAATTTTGTAAAAAACGTGATGATTAGCACATGAATTTAGGCTTTAATGGGAAGATGATACTTCGTTTGCTTTATTTATACAACATGAAAAAATTAAGAATCGCTTTTACAAATTTTTTGGAGAACTTTTTTTGGAATCCTAAATTTTGTAAAAGCGAGATGATTAACACACGAATTCGGAGTTTAATGAGAATTTTATGCTTCGTTTGATTTGTTTATATAACATGAAAAACATCAAGAATCGTATTGAGCAACTTTTTGTGAAACTTTTTTTGGACCTAAATTTTCTAAAAAACTTGATGGTTAGCACATAAATTCGGCTCTAATGAGAAAGTGATACTTCCTTGTTTTTATTTATACATCATGAAAAACATTAAGAATTGTTTAGAGAAATTTTTTGGAGAACTTTTTTTGGGACCTGAATGTTGTAAAAATGAGATGATTAGCGCAAGAATTCGGACTTTAATGGGAATGTGATATTTCGTTTGGTTTATTTATACAACATGAAAAACAATCCGAATCATTTTGAGCAACTTTTTGGAGAACTTTTTTTCGGACCTACAGTTTTTGAAAAATGTGATGATTAGCACACAAATTTGGGCTTCAATGGGAATTTGATATTTCGTTTAGTTTTTTATACAACATGAAAAACATTAAGAATTGTTTTGAGCAATTTTTTTGTGAACTTTTTTTGGGACCTATATTTTGAAAAAAACGTGATGAATAGCACACGAATTCGGGCTTTAATGGGAATGTGATACTTGTTTTGTGTTTTTATACAATTTGAAAAACATTCAGAATTATTTAGGGGAATTTCTTGGAGAACTATTTTTCGTACCTAAATTTTATAAAAAATGGGACGATTAGCATACGAATTCGGGGGCTTTTATGGGAAAGTGATAATTCGTTTGGTTTATTTATGCAAGATGAAAAAAAACAAATTTTGGAGCAATTTTTGGAGAACATCTTTTCATACCGAAAATTTGTAAAAAAACGTGATGATTAGCACACGAATTCGGACTTTAATGGGAATGTGATACTTGTTTTGTGTTTTTATATAACTTGAAAATATTCAGAATTATTTTGAGCAATTTTTTGGAGAACTATTTTTCGGACCTAAATTTTGTAAAAAATGTGATGAATGCACACGAATTCGGCTTTAATGGGAAAGTGATATTTCGTTTGGCTTATTTATACAACATGAAAAATATTAAGAATCATTTTGAGCAATTTTTTGGAGAACTTTTTTTGGGAGCTAGATTTTGTCAAAAACGGGATGATTAGCGTATGAATTCGGGCTTTAATGAGAAAGTGTTACTTCGTTGGTTTATTTAGACAACATGAAAACATTAAGAATTGTTTTGAGCAATATTTTGTTGAACTTTTTTTCTGACCTAAGTTTTGTAAAAAATGTGATAATTAGCACACGAATTCGGGCTTTAATGGGAAAGTGATATTTCGTTTGCCTTATTTATATAACATGAAAAAATTAAGAATCATTTTCAGAAATTTTTCAGAGAACTTTTTTTGGGATACTAAATTTTGTAAAAACCAGATGATTAGAACACGAATTCGGGCTTTAATTGGAATTTGATACTTCTTTTAATTTATTTATACAACATGAAAAACATTAAGAATTGTTTTGAGCAATTTTTTGTGAAAATTTTTTTTCGGACCTAAATTTTGTTAAAAAGTGATGATTAGCATAGGAATTCGGGCTTTAATGGGAAAATGATAATTATACAATATTAAAAACATTAAGAATTGTTTTGAGCAATTTTTTGGAGAACTTTTTTTGGAACCTAAATTTTGTTAAAAAGTGATGATTGGCATACGAATTCGGACTTTAATGGAAAAGTGATAAGTCGTTAGTTTATTTAGACAACATGAAAACATAAAGAATCGTTTTGAGTAATTTTTTGAAAAACTTTTTTTCTGACCTAAATTTTGTAAAAAAAGTGATGATTAGCACACGAATTCGGGCTTTAATGAGAATGTGATACTTTTTTTTTTTTTGTGTTTTTATACAACATGAAAAGTATAAAAAATTGTTTTGAACAATTTTTCGAGAAACTTTTTTTCGGACCTAAATTATGTAAAAAACGTGATGATTAGCACACGAATTCGGGCTTTAATGGGAAAGTGATACTTGTTTGCTTTATTTATTCAACATGAAAAATTTATGAATCATTTTCAGAAATTTTTCGGAGAACTGTATTTGGGATCCTAAATTTGGTAAAATCTAGATGATTAGCACATGAATTCGGGCTTTAATGAGAATTTGATGCTTCATTTGATTTATTTATATAACACGAGAAATATTAAGAATCGTTTTGAACAATTTTTTGTGAAACTTTTTTTCGGACCTAAATTTTATAAAAAACTTGATGGTTAGCACATAAATTCGGGCTTTAATGGGAAAGTGATACTTCGTTTTTTTATTTATACATCCTGAAAAATACTATGAATCATTTTGAGATATTTTTTGGAGAATTTTTTTGGGAACTAAATTTTGTAAAAAAAGAGATAATTAACATAGGAATTCGAACTTTAATGGAAATGTGATATTTTGTTTGGTTTATTTATACAACATGAAAAACAATTCGAATCATTTTAAGCTATATTTCAGGGAACTTTTTTTCGGACCTACAGTTTTTAAAAAATGTGATGAATAACACATTAATTTAGGCTTTAATGGGAGTTTCATACTTCGTTTTGTGTTTTTATACAACATGAAAAACATTCAGAATCGTTTTGAGCAATTTTTTGGTGAACTTTTTTTTGAACCTAAATTTTGAAAAGAACGTGATGAGTTGCACACGAATTCGGGCTTTAATTGGAATATGATCCTTCGTTTGGTTTATTTATAAACATGAAAAACATTCAGAATCGTTCTGAGCAACTTTTGAAGAACATTTTTTCGTATCGAAATCTTGTAAAAAAACGTGATGATTAGCACACGAATTCGGGCTTCAATGGAATGTGATACTTGTTTTTTGTTTTTATACAACTTGAAAAATATTCAGAATTATTAAGAGCAATTTTTTGTAGAACTATTTTCCGGACCTAAATTTTGTAAAAAGTTTGATGATTAGCACACGAATTCGGGGGCTTTCATGGAAAAGTGATAATTCATTTGGTTTATTTATATAATGTAAAAAATATTCAGAATCATTTGAGCAATTTTTTGGTTAACTTTCTTTCGGACCTAAATTTGGAAAAAAAGTGATGATGAACACACAAATTCGGGCTTTAATGGGAATTTGATACTTCGTTTGGTTTACTTAGACAACATGAAAACATTAAGAATCGTTTTGAGCAACTTTTTGGTGAACTGTTTTTGACCTAAATTTTGTAAAAAAACGTGATGATTAGCCCACGAATTCGAGCTTTAATGGGAATGTGATACTTTTTGGTGTTTTTATACAACATGAAAAATATAAAAAATCGTTTTGAGCAATTTTTTGGACAATTTTTTTTCGGACCTAAATTTTGTAAAAAACGTGATGATTAGCACACGAATTCAGACTTTAATGAGAAAGTGATATTTCGTTTGCTTTATTTATACAACATGAAAAAGTTAAGAATCGTTTTGCGAAAGTTTTTCAGAGAACTTTTTTTGGGATACTAAATTTTGTAAAAACCATATGATTAGAACACAAATTTTGGCTTTAATTGGAATTTGATACTTCGTTTGATTTATTTATACAACTCGAAAACATTAAGAATTATTTTGAGTAATTTTTTGTGCAAAGTTTTTTGGAACTAAATTTTGTAAAAAACGTGATGGTTAGCCACGAATTCGGGCTTTAATTGGAAAGTGATACTTCGTTTGTTTTATTTATTCAACATGAAAACATTAAGAATCTTAGTTTTGAGCAATTTTTTGGGAAAATTTTTTTTCGGATCTAAAGTTTTTAATAAATGTGATGATTTGCACACGAATTTGGTCTTTAATGGGAATTTGATACTTCGTTTTGTGTTTTTATACAACATGAAAAAAAATAAAAATCGTTGTGAGCAAATTTTTTTTGAACATTTTTTCGAACCTAAATTTGGTAAAAAACATGATGATTAGCACACGAATTCGGGCTTTAATGGGAAAGTGATACTTTGTTTGGTTTATTTATACAGCATGAAAAACATTATGAATCGTTTTGAGCAATTTTTTGGAGAACTATTTTTGGGACCTAAATTTTGTAAAAAAACGTGATGATTAGCATACGAATTCAGGTTTTAATAGGAAAGTGATACTTTGTTTGGTTTATTTATACAAAATGAAAAATATTAAGAATCATTTCGAGCAAATTTTGGAGAAAGTTTTTTGGGACTTTAATTTTGTAAAAAACGTAATGATTAGCATACGAATTCGGTTTTTATAGGGAAAGTGATATTTCGTTTGGTTTATTTGTACAACATGAAAAACGTTATGAATCATTTTGAGCAATTTTTTAGAGAACTTTTTTTGGGGGCTTAAATTTTTTAAAAATCGTGATGTAGCACGAATTCGGATTTTAATGGGAATGTGAGACTTTTTTTCTGTTTTTATACAACATGAAAAACATTGAAAATCATTTTGTGCAAATTTTTTTTCGGATCTAATTTTTGCAAAAAACGTGATGAAGCACACGAATTCGGGTTTTAATGGGAATGCGATACTTCGTTTTGTGTTTTTATACGACTTGAAAAACATTCAGAATTGTTTCGAGCAATTTTTTTAGTGAACTTTTTTTCGGACCTAAATTTTATAAAAAAACGTGATGATAAGCACACAAATTCGAGCTTTAATGTGAAAGTGATACTTCGTTTGGTTTATTTATACAACATGAAAAACATTAAGAATCGTTTTGAGTAATTTTTTGGAGAACTTTTTTGGGACCTAAATTTTGTAAAAAAAGTGATGATTAGAACCCGAATTCAGACATTAGTGGGAATGTGATACTTCGTTTTGTATTTTTATACAACATGAAAACATTCATGAGTCATTTTGAGCAATTGGTTTAGTTACTGCTTTTGGAGAAACGTTTTGAGCAATTGAAAAACGTTTCACTTGTCTGTAGAAGGCTGAATCTGTGTGCTAGTTATCACTTTTTTTTTCAAAACTTAGGTTTGAAAAAAAGTTTTTTCATAAAATTGCTCAAAACGATTCAATTTGTTTCTCATCACATAAAGATACATTGCACAACGTTTCACTTGCCTGTTGAAACATGAATTCCTGTGCTAATCATCACAATTTCTAAATAACTTAAGTGCGTAAAATATTTCTCCGTAAAATTACTCAGATCAATTACGTATGTTTTTCATGTTTTATAGATATATGGCACAATATTTCACATTTCAGTAGAATTTCGAATTCGTGTGCTAATTATCATTTTTTTTTTTACAAAATTTAGGTTTGACAAAAAGTTTTTCATAAAATTGCTCAAAACGATTCAATATGTTTCCACTACGTAAAGATATATTACACAAGGTTTGACTTGACCGTTGAAGCCCGAATTTGCGTGGTATTTATCATATTTTTACAAAATTATGGTCCGAAAATAGTTATATTTAAAATTTCTAAAAACGATTCTGTATGTTTTTCATGTTGTATAGATACATCAGACAAAGTTTAACTTTCCCATTCGAGCCCGAATTTGTGTCACGTTTTTTAAAAAATTTTGGTCCAAAATAAGTTCTTGGTAAAATTGCTCAAAATAATTCTTTATGTTTTAAAAATAATCACACAAAGTTTCACTTGTCCTTTGAAGGCCGAATCTGTGAGTTAATCATTACGCTTTTTAAGAATTTATGTCTGCAAAATAGTTCACTATAAAATTGCTCAGAATGATTCATTATGTTTCTAATTTTGTAAAGATACATTGCACAATGTTTCATTTGCCTGTTGAAACCCGAATTCGTGTGTATATCATGTTTTTTATGAAATTTAGGTCAGAAAAATATTTCACCATAAAATTGCTCAGAACAATTCTATATTTTTTTAATGTTTTATAGATATATGGCACAATGTTTCACTTATCTATAGAAAGCCGAATATTTGTGTTAGTTATCACTTTTTTTTCAAAATTTGGGTCCGAGTAAAAGTTTTTCATAAAATTGCTCAAAACGATTCAATATGTTTCTCGTTACTTAAAAGATACATTGCACAAGGTTTGACTTGCCCATTGAAATTGAATTCGTGTGCTATTCGTCATGTTTATAAAAACTTAAGGTCCGAAAATAGTTATTCTTCAAATTGCTAAAAACGATCATGTATGTTCTTCATGTTTTAAAGATATATCGGATAAAGTTTCACTATCCTGTTAAAACCCGAATTCTTGTGCTAATCATAATGTTTTTTAAAAATTCTGGTCTAAAAAAAGTTCTCGATTAAAATTGCTCAAAATAATTCTTTATGCTTTTCATGTTTTAAAAGTAATCGCACGAACTTTCATTTGTCCTTTAAAGGCCGAAGTTGTGAGTTAATCATTATGTTTCTCACGAAATTTATATCCACAAAATAATTCTCTATAAAATTGCTCAGAATTATTCACTATGTTTCTCTTGTTGTAAAGATACATCGCACAACGTTTTACTTGCGTGTTGAAGCCCAAAGTCGTGTGTTCATCATCACGATTTTGAAAAAGTTTGAGTCCGAAAAATATTCCTCTGTAAAATTGCTCAAAATAATTATGTATGTTTAAAAATAGTTTTTCCATCTTTTAACATAATAAGTAGTCAAAATTAATTTTAAAATAACTTATAGCATAAAATAAGCTAAAAATAGTTATTTTTAAGGGAGAATAGATACTCAATTGTGTAATTATTACTCAAACTTAGAATCAATTTTGAAATGGAATGAAGTGATTTAGATCTAAACATCCAAGGGTATGTCCATAAAAGATTTCAAAAAAACTAATTGTACAAAGTCTTTTTTTGTGGATAAGTTTATCTATTATAATGAAATTACAAAATTTAGGGGGAAAAAACCCTACCTTTTGGTTTCTAAAATCTAATCATATTCTCTATTTTTTTAGTACAAGAGATGCCACACTCGATGGAAATTACATCACAAATAAATTATTTATTAATAAATCTAAATTAAAGGAAACTACAACCCTATTAAAAAGGAAAATAATTTCTCGAGCAATAAAATTGTCCATTATATCCTCTTTTCCTTCACAATCTCAACAACTTTGGAATTAGAATTCCATGAATCGAAACATGAATCTAAATTATTTAACCTCTTACTTGATCTTGTCCCTATCATAAATTTTCCCCATTCACTATCTTCTTCTTCCGTTAAAATATGATCAACTTTCTCAATAAAAGAAATCTCTTTTTCTCCAAATTTTCCCTCATCACCATTGATGATTTCCTCAATATTTACTAAATCATCAAATCCCGGAAAACATTCATTATTAATATTTTCTAAATTTCCCCCATTCTTGATCACGCCTTCTGAGCTGGTTGCGGCAGTTTCTGAAACTGAAGACGATGATGAACTCAATAATGGGTTTCTGATCCTCCATTAGAATCATTAGAACAAAACTCCCACTTTATTCTACATATTACAAAAACATTAGTATCAGAAATCCCTTTCAAGAAATCACCATCAAGATGATATTCATGCATAATCCACTTCCCATAATTATTATTTCCTTCAACGAACTTGGGTTTAAAATTAAACATTTTCTTGAATCCAATAATCTTATTTTTATCTTTAATATAATTCTTACCAGTTTGACCATCACATGTACCGCAACCAGCAACTCTAGTAATATTATTTCTGGACGCACTAATTTTCTTCAACCTCGTAATAACGTACAATTACTTAGTATCTTTAATCAATTTTCCGGATTCTGTCACCATTGTTTGCCAAGGATCATCTTGTTTGAAAATCATCCATGGAGTACCATTCTCAAAATAAAAATCTCTTTCCACGATCATAGGAGATGATCTGGAATTAATAATATTTCCTTGTGCCTTGTGACGAAGTAAGAGTAACATCTCTTCGTCCGTTGGATGAAAACGAAATCCTATCGTTTGGTGAATCATCTTTTGCCAATATTTGATCATACAGTATGAATAGAGAATAATTATGAGAAATTTTTTGAAAGAATTAATAATGTGTCACCGAAAGAGTGAATTAATGAATGTGCATTATTTATCATCATCATGTATTGTTTATGTATATAGAACTGCCTTTGCCTTTTCTTTCTTCGAAATGAAAAAGGAATTCAAATCCAAAACCAAAATCTAATAGGAATAAGTAACATACTTTACTCCACCGCCACATATCCAAGCTTTGCTAATCAATGTTTAATCCTAATGGAATTAGGTTAAGCAATGTTTAATCCTAATGGAATTAGGTTAAGCTTTGCTAATTAGGTTTAATCCTAATGTTTCTTCTAATATAACTAACTAAACTCTATTTCATTTAAAAAAAAAAAAAGAAAAATTAAACTCTATCTCTAAAAACGAAATATGTTTCCTCAAAGAAGAAAAAAATAAAAAAAGAAATATGAAGAAATATATCACTTCGAAAAAAAAAAAAAGTTAATAGCAAAATATTCTTCAAGTTAGAAGTAGGAGCACTTTAGTCTAAAATGTAAAATATATATTTACTTTACTCCTCAAACACCATCAGTTAATGATCAAACTAAATAAAATGACCTAAATACTTGTTACGCAAGTTATGATTTATTACAAAATATTGTTTCATTTAAAATCAGTTTAGCATATATTCCAATTATATTATTATTGTAATTTATTACAAATATATATATATATATATATATGAAGTTTGAAATAATATTCTTTCAGTTTATATTCATTAAAAAGTTGATTATTTAACAAAAAATAAATTAAATAACTGGTCTCAAAATTGTATATAAACTTAATTGAATGCAGAAACGAAAGATTTGATGATAAATGTAATGAGAGGTTAAAGTAGACGTGAAATCTCAGGCTAAACTTGAATAGTTACTAAGACTTTTTTTTTTTTTTAGTTTTTCACTTCGATCCAACATCCTTTCTCGTAAACAATTTATCTTTTACAGAACTCAAGAAAAAATACACACTTTTTTTCAAATTAAATATCAATCTAAGTAGAGTACTCTTGTTTGATCTTAACAAAAAAAAAAGACTAAATGTTGTCTTTTGGCCAACATATTTACCTTGTTCAGATTTGGTACTTAACAAATATTTCTTATCTTTTTTGATCCTTTACTAATTTATGAGCATCATTTTTTGTCCTCAACTTAATTTACGAGCAATCATTTTGATCATTTTCAATGAATTCCAGCAATTTTGACCGGTGGTAAACAATTTCTTTCCAATGGTGAAAATGAAAATTCACACAATTCAAGTTTAAAAAAATAGAAAAACTCTGCTTGAGTGGTGTGAATTTTCATTTTTATCATTTTTATTTTAATATAACTAGAGAGAAATCGTAGACCACCCGTCAAAATTGCCGGAATTTGTCCAAAATAACAAAAAATGTATATGTAAATTAGTTGAGGACCAAAAAGATAAAAAATATTGGTTAGGGTTCAAACCTATATTGAGCACTAAAAACAACGTTTATTCTAAAACATAAGTTTTTTTCTTTTACAAGAAAAAAAATTGGCGATAAATCCCTCAACTTATTTTCGATTCTTAACAAATAGTCACTTTTTTTCATCTTTCATAAATAGCCATTTTCAGTTCTATTTTCATCCAACTGAATATAGCTCAAAACTACCTCAAATAACGATTTTTGGGTAGAGAGACATATGACTCACACATGCCTAAGGGTAAAATTGACGATGAACTACTTTCCCTTAAAAGAAAAAAAATGTCCAAACTTGAGAAACACATGTTCGCTAATCCAGGAGGTAGGTTGTGTGCTTGATTATTTGGTTTGATTTTCAATTTTGAAATATGGTCTTTTCATTTTTTAATTTTATTGATGAAATCTAACTAAATAGAACAAACTAACTTTTCTGGTTTAGTTCAATTCGGTTCAACCGAAATTTTGGGATATTATTTTGAATAAATTATTTAGCTAAACGGGTAATAGAATATAAAATCTTAATTAAAAAAAAAACTCTTATAACTTAATCGAAACAATTTAAAAAAAGATGTATTATAATCTCAAATATGTATTATAAAAAATTACGGTATCCCCCACCCCCACAAAAAAAAAAAAAAGAATTAAGGTATTCTAACAAAATAAAATCATTCAACATACAAAAATATTAGAAATTAAAATCCAATACCAAAATTATTTCGGTTTTTAGCTTTTTAAACAAAATATTGAACTAAAAAGCTGAAAAATCAAACTAAAATACAAAATTTAGTTTGGTTCAATCCGGCTCAAAATTCAATTTAAACCAATTCGTTAACTCTCTTACCAAAGAGTGGTTTAAGTTTACCTTGTGAAGGTTTTTTTAGGAAAAAGCTTTAACTACGAATTTTATCATTCTTATATGTGGAATATGTTATTCATGTGTGTTTTCTACTTAGAAACTATCACTTAAGGTGTTTGGTGCTATACTCACTTGAACAAAGATATAATAAGATTATGAAAAGATGAAGAAAAAAGAGATATTTTTTTAAGAATTCAAAATAAAATTAGGACATTTATAATCAATTTTTCAACCAAGGCCTTGAAGCTTGAAAAGGAAACGGTTGTGGTGGTTGGCCTTAATTCTGTTCTGTTATGGCAGTTAAAACAAAGTCACAAGAAAAACTAACCCCTCTCCCTCTTCCCTTCCCTCACTTCAAAAATCAAGAAACCCATTTTTCCCCAATCTCTCTCTCTCTCTCTCTCTCTCTCTCTCTCTCTCTCTCTCTCTCTCTCTCTCTCTCTCTCTCTCTCTCTCTCTCTCTCTCTCTTCGTTCTGTTATGGCATTGATGTTTTGGAGTTGGAAGCTGAACTTGGAATTCTTCCAAAAGGGAAAATTAATATTGTTGTATGTTCTCTCTTCCTTCCTAATTCCACGTTAAAAAAGTTGCATGCTTCACTGAATAATCTTTATTCACTTTTCTTTGACCAATTGTGTTGTGTTCCTGCGCTTCTTGTTCTTCTCTGCATTTTCTAACTTATTGCTTAGACTGAAGTTCTTGATGATTCTTGAGCAATTTTTCTGCATTAATCTTCATTTGCAACACCCAATTATGGGAAAGATTTTTTGGCATGTATTGGTTGACAAAAAAAATGTTATTTTAATTTATAATCTGTTCATCCCCATAACATTTAGTTTAGAGGGTCTCCAATTTCTTTGTTACTTAAACGTTTTCTATTAAAAATATATAGCCCCAAATCATTTTTATTTTTACAGAAAAAGAAAACAAGAATTGGCAATAGAAATGGTTATTCATCTATGTTTTTTATTTATCTTGATAGTGATACTTGTATATATAAATAAAAATTATTAAAAAAAACAAGGCAAATCAGCACAAAGAGAAATTTAGAAATAACAGTTTCAGCAAATCAAATAAGTATTTTGATTTTCATTGTGGATAGAAAGCTCAATAGATTCTTTTCTTCATTTTAAAGTGCAGAAATTTGAAGATAGAACTAATAATGGATGCACAAATGAAGCATTTTTCTTTGTATTGATGTCAATAAACATTTCATCATAATTAGTGGATTCAGAAGAAATATGAAAACCATTCTGCCTTTGCTTTCTGGAGCCTTTCACCTTAAAGAAGTGAATGCTTCACTTAAGACAGCTCAAAGTAAGGGAATTGGTATAGGTTAAGCTAATACCTTCTTGTTGTACATTTCTATTTAAGAGACCATTATGCCTTTGCTTTAATTGTTTGTTATATTATTTTCCACACAAAACATTAAGCTACGCAAACAAAATCAAATGTGTAAATCATCATGATACCTGTAGACCCCAAATAATAGTTATATAGACTAATTATTGTAAATAATATACACTAATTCATCATAACTATAATGTCATATAACCTTCAAATAATAATAACTCAAATTTTTTATAAGGAATGAAAGAATGAATTTGTTAATACAATGAATGCTCCAAAAGAAGAATTACATATATTTGAATGACTTACAATATCCTCGATATTATCTAAGAGCTCATCACCTTGAGAAGCAGTCATCAGGTGGCTCTTTCTGATATTCTTCTGAATCTTCTAATTCTATTAAACTATTTTCAACTCTCTGAATGAAACGAATATCTTCATCCTCACTCATCAACAACATATCTATATCTAACAAATCATCAAAAAATTCTGCTTCTTCATTATTATTATTATTACTATTATTCTCCTCTTCAGCTGCGACTGCTGCTTGTGCTTGTGCTTGTGCTTCTGCCAATGCTGCGGCAGCTGCTTGTGTTTCTGCTTCTGCTGCTGCTGCTTGTGCTTGTGCTTGTGCATCTGCTTCTGCTAATGCTGCTGCTGCTGCTGCGGCTGCTGAACAAGCAGTAGTCTCATTATTCTGGTTGATCAAGGCAGTACAAGTCCTCTTTGCAACCCTCATCTCTTCTTCACCCAAATCAAATTTCCTCTTATTAATTCCAAGCTCTTGCTCCTTCTGATCTTTATCTTGAAGCGCTCTTTGGTAGTCTTCAAGCTCTGAAACTACAACCATATGGTCATCTGCAGCAGCTGCTCCTTCTTCTTCCATTAAAAAGTTTTCAACTCTTTTAATAAAACAAATATCATCTTCTTCAAATACTCCCTGCTCTATATTTGTCCTCTCATTATTCATCATCACAGCCTCAGCCGCAGCATCCTTCTCTGTTTTCTCAACTTCAGTAGTAATAGTACCCGCATTTAATTCTTCAACTTGAGAATCATTAATAAAGATATTACTACTCATCAATGGGGATAGGGTTCCACTTCCTCCAGCTGAATCATTGAACTCCCACTTAATTCTACATATTACCAACTCATTATCCTCATGAGAAATCCCTTCCAAGAAATCGCCGTCAAGATGATATTCATGCATAATCCACTTCCCATAATAATAATTTCCTTCCTTGATCTCATTATTATGGGGTCTAAAATTAAACGTTCTCTTGAACCCAATTATCTTATTATTCTTTAACTCTCCAACTCCACATGATTTTATATAATTCTTTCCGGTTTGGCCATCCCAAGTACCGCAACCAGCTACTCTCACAATATTATTCTTGGATCCCCTAACTTTCTTCAACCTAGTAATCACATACAAGTACTTGCTATCTTTAACCAATTTTCCGGATTCCGTCACAATTGTTTGCCAAGGATCATCTTGTTTGAAAATCATCCATGGAGTCCCATCTTCACAATAAAAATCTCTTTCCACAATCAAAGGCGGAATGGGAGGAGATGCAGAAATAACCTTGTGACGAAGTAAGAGTAACATCTCTTTTGATCCGTAGGATGAAAACGAAACCCTGTGCTTAGCTGAAACATCTTCTTCTTCTTTCCAAATTTAATCGTAATTAATGAGTAGTGAATGACGATCAAAAGAATTATGATCAAAAGAATGATGAATTAAACAAGTGTGACGAACGAGCAAAAGAATGATGATCAAAGATGAAGATGATGATTTTGGTGGGAGAAATTTTTCTCGGATGTTTGAAGTGTTGATGGGCAAAAGAGAAACTCTAATAAAGAATCAATTAATGTATAATCCTAGTGATATTAGGTTAAGCAATATCAAATGGATTTCCTGATCTAATTCACATGGAATATATCAAAAAATGAATGTCTGTTTCTAAATATATTTATTTTAGCCCTCAAGATCATCCTTAGTAGTCAAACTAAATAAAAGGATAAAATTGTGATTTGTTTCAAAATATATAGTTTCCCTCATTTTTCTCCAAATTTCCCCCGATGATTTCCCTCATCAAATCCCGGAAATGATTCATTATCGGGATTTCAAATCCAAGACCAAAATCTAAAATCCTTTACTCCGCCGCCATGCATGCAGCCTTTCCACATTTAATTAGATTTTTGTCCATCAACTTCATATATATACTTGGCTTAAAATTATTATTATAATCATTATTACAAGAAATTGATAAATACTTTACCCGTCAAAGTTATTAAAGATAAAAATTTGAAGCTGGTAAAAGTTCTTATATTTGATTTATCATGGAATATTTTTTTTAAATTTAATTATACTTAAAATCACCATGATATTTTCTCTTAGATAATCAAATTTTTAATTAAATAATTAATTTTAAAAGAATATATAATTTTCTATCACATTTTACTTATTCCATTGACTCTCTATAAGGATTGTACTATGCCTATATTATCTTTTTATGAATAAATTATGTATATTTACGTGATGATTTCTTCACAAAAAGACAACGAAAACCTACGTGTTCTTTACATTTTTTGCCATTCGTAAAACGTTGAGTTGCATAAGTGACGATAAAAAAAA
Source organism: Catharanthus roseus (assembly GCA_028651295.1). Classification (NCBI taxonomy): domain Eukaryota; kingdom Viridiplantae; phylum Streptophyta; class Magnoliopsida; order Gentianales; family Apocynaceae; genus Catharanthus; species Catharanthus roseus. The sequence continues at coordinate 1,976,697 of JAPQWS010000069.1, forward strand.
AGTGACCATAAATTAACAAAACATAAAAATTTGTATTAATTCTATTTAACTATGCTCTCTTTGCTATCAGTACCACCTCTGGTAGTCAAATTATATCATTTTCTAGGATTTTTACCATTTCTAGTTTTTCAGTTTAGAACTTTTATTAACTTTATTTTACTTTACTTTTATTTATTATTTTATTAATTCTATTTTTATTAACTTCTTCTAATTCTTTTTTACTTTTTTTAATACAATTTTTAGCTCTTCTTTTTATATATAATCATGTGTTTGTGTAATTTGAGTTATTATCATCTAACTATTTTTAGGAAAAAAAGAGATTGGCGCAAAATTCTTCAAAGCGATTTTGAAGATGTAATAAGATGTAAGAATATATATGTATGACTTCTCAAATCAATTAATGTATAATCCTAGTGATATTAGGTTAAGCAATATCAAATGGATTTCCTGATCTAATTCACACGGAATATATCAAAAAGTGAATGTCTGTTTCTAAATATATTTATTTTAGCCCTCAAGATCATCCTTAGTAGTCAGACTAAATAAAAGGATAAAATTGTGATTTGTTTCAAAATATATAGTTTCCCTCATTTTCTCCAAATTTTCCCCCGATGATTTCCCTCATCAAATCCCGGAAATGATTCATTATCGGGATTTCAAATCCAAAACCAAAATCTAAAATACTTTACTCCGCCGCCACATATCCAACGCCATGCATGCAACCTTTCAACATTTTCTAGGATTTTTACCATTTCTAGTTTTTTCAGTTTAGAACTTTTAATTTTACTTTACTTTTATTTATCATTTTATTAATTCTATTTTTATTAACTTCTTCTAATTCTTTTTTACTTTTTTTAAAATATAATTGTTAGCTCTTCTTTTTATATATAATCATCTAACTATTTTTAGGAAAAAAAGAGATTAGAGCAAAATTCTTCAAAGCGATTTTGAAGATGTAATAATATACAATTACTTGCTATATTATTTGATCAACGTTTCGATCGAAATCCGGTCAAAATCTTGCGAGTTTAATCCCAATGGCATTAGGATTAATTAGGTTAATTAAGGAATACCAAAGTTTAATCCTAATGGCATGCAACCTTTCAACATCAAATGGAATTCTTCTAATATTACTTACTACACTTTATTTCTGAGAAAGAAATAGGGTTCCTCAAAAGAAGAAAAATATGTGTTATAAATTCCGGCAACCAAACAGTTAAAAACAGAGACCTATTTACTATTACACTTCCCTATTTACTATTACATATACTGAATCAAGGAAGGCCTATTCTATTACAACGGCTTTCTTCGCCTTCAACGACTTCTCGATCAAGATCCAAGTAATCAGTAAAACAGAGAACAGTTAGTAGCAAAAATAGCAAAAATGTTCGATCTTTACCTCGAGACCCTTCAGGTCTCGGTAAGGGCACCAACAGCGGGAGCTGAACGAACTCTGTGAGTTCGGCCTCAGTGTGCGCAGCGAAGGACCGTCCCGGAGTGTTCTTCCGGTGAAAGCAGAGCGATTCCCTCAGCAAACCGGTGGCCTCAAGAAAACGATACTCTCAAACTCTCTCCCACCGACACACCCTTTCCTCTCACTGCAGTCACACACACGGTAACCCAAGGGTTAGCCGGCACAGACAAGCAAATGGGAGTCCCGAAGGGTCGCACAGAAAAACGAACAGACTGACTGATCGAAAGAAGAGAGAGAAGAAGACGAAAGGTCAGAGAGCAAGAGAGGCAGCGACGGTCTTAGCAGAAAGAAAAGAGTGAGGTAGGGTAGGCTGAGAGAAAGAGAGTATAAATGGCCATGTCACCTCAACCCGACCCGCCTGGCATCAAAAGCCTGCCAGCCCAGCTTCACTCTTCAAGAGGCCCACCAAGATTTAATACATCACAGGGATAAATGGGCCAAAGAAAAAGAATGAAAATAAAATGAAGGTAGCCCAATAGGCCAACAATATGAATAAATATATAATAACTTTAGAAAGAAAAAAGGTTTATGGTAAAATTTTCCTCAAATTAGGGATATGAAAAAATATTTATTTTATTCCCAAGATTATCAGTTAATAGTTAATTTAATTAAAATGATCAAAATACCTTATAAGAATAAAGTTTATTGCAAAATAAATAGGTTTCTAATGTTTGATGTAAAATAATTTAATCATATCCTAATTATATTATATTTGTAGTTCCATATTTTTTATGAAGTTTGAAATAATATTCTTTTAGTCTATATTATTTTAAAAAGTTGATTCTTTAATTAAAAAAAATACTCAAGATTATCGGTAACATCTCCTATAATATTTTCTTTAATAATGTCTTCCCTTTTAGGGTTTATCTTTCCCATTAGGTTTTATCTTTTATTTTTTATTAATAAAATATATTAAATTAGAAATGTCACAGAAAGTGTTTACGAAAGATGTTACAAACGATTCAAACCCCTAAAAAGAAGTAAAAGATTGGTTGCAAAATAGCATACGCGAGTCTAAAATTAATTCAATGCATTTTAAAATGAAAAATTTGGTTATAAATATACTAAGAAATTATGTAAAAGTGAAATCTTAATTTATTAAATTTCTTTTCAAAAATGACATAATAACGTAAACATTACCACAAAAATATAGCACAAACATAAAATGCCACAAAATTACACTAATATGATAAATTGTTATAAAATATGCCACCAGAATAGCATAAGCTTAATTGCCGCAGATAATACTACTCAAATATGCCCCGAAACATGATACAAGCTTAACAACTAATAATATATAAACTCTATAGAAGTTTCTCTTAATGTTTTATAAAATATTAATTTTCTAATAATATATTGAACTTTACCTAATTAAAAATTTATTAAGGTTCATATATTATTTTTAAATTTATGAAAAATTATAATATTTTAGATAAAAAAAGGAAAAGAATTTAATTATATTTTTAATATTAATATGTCATATATTTTGTGCAACAAATTTATAATAATCCCAATTCCTTAATTTCTCTCAAAATTTATAAGTAGGTTTCAAATAACTATATTAATGCTAGTTTTGTCAAAAATATTTTTTACAGTTTAAAAATTTATAATATCATTATATAATTAAAATAGAGAGTAAAAAGTTTAACATAATTTATCCTAGAGATAGGAAACTTGCATTTAATAATTGTACTATCTCTAAAATAAAAGATAATTAGTATTTATCTTTAAAAATTATTTTTTAAAATTAGTATTTATTATTGAAATAAGAGAGTAAAAATAGCTTATTTGTTATGAATTAAATAATATTTGTGTATGTCCATAAGAGATACGAATATCTGAAATAAAGTTTATCTTCTGAAGAGATAGACATCCTGAAGATATAGATCGCTAATAATCACGTTTTTTACAAAATTTAGTTCCGAAAAATATTTCTTCGTAAAATTGCTCAAAACAATTCTTTATATTTTTCATGTTGTATAGATATATGGCACAATGTTTCACTTGTCTGTAGAAGACCGAATCCGTGTGATAATAATTATCACTTGTTTTTCAAAATTTAGGTCCAAAAATTTTTCCCGTAAAATTGCTCAAAACGACTCAATATATTTCTCATTAAGTAAAGATACATTGCAGACGGTTTAACTTGCCCGTTGAAACTCGAATTCATGTGCTGATTATCATATTTTTACAAAATTATGGTCCGAAAATAGTTATCCTTAAAATTGCTAAAAACAATTTTGTATGTTTTTCATGTTTTATAGATACACCAGACAAAGTTTTACATTCCCGTTAAATCCTGAATTTGTGTGCTAATCATAACATTTTTTAAAAAGTTTGGTTAAAAAAACAAATTCTCTATAAAATTGCTCAAAATAATTCTGTATGTTTCTCATGTTTTCAAAATAATCGCACAAAGTTTCACTTGTCCTTTGAAGGCCTAATCTGTGAGTTAATCATTACATTTTTTACAAATTTTTTCTCCGCAAAACAATTCTTTATAAAATTGCTCAAAATGATTCACTATATTTCTCATTTTTTAAAGATAATTGCACAACGTTTCATTTGCGCGTCGAAGCCCGAAGTCGTATGTTCATCATCATATTTTTGATAAAATTTAGGTCTGAAAAAATAATCCTTCGTAAAACTGCTCATAACGATTTAATATGTTTTTTCATATTGTATAAATACAATGGCACATTGTTTCAATTGTTTGTAGAAGGCCGAATCTGTGTGCTAATTATCACGTTATTCCAATATTTACATTTAAAAAAAAGTTTCACAAAAAACTGTTCAAAACGATTTTTTTTAATGTTTACAAAATTTAGGTCCGAAAAAAAGTTTTCCATAAAATTACTTGAATTGATTTTGAATGTTTTTTCATATTGTATAAATACACCAGACAAAGTTTCACATTCCTATTAAAGTCCGAATTCGTGTGCTAATCATTACATTTTTTAAAAAATTTAGGTCCGAAATATAGTTCTCCATAAAATTACTCAAAATGACTCGGTATGTTTCTCATGTTTTAAAAATACATTGTACAAAAGTTTCACTTGTCTTTTGAAAGCAAAATCTTTTTGTTTATCATTACGTTTTTTAAAAAGTATAGGTTTTAAAAATATTTCTCCGTAAAATTGCTGAGAACAATTCTATATGTTTTTCATTTTGTATAGATATATGGCACAATGTTTCACTTGTCTTTAGAAGGAAAAATCCATGTGCTAATTATCACTTTTTTACAAAATTTAGGTCCCAAAAAGGATTTTTTTCATTAAATTGCTCAAAACGATTCAATATGTTTCTCATTACATAAAGATACATTGCACAAGGTTTGACTCGCCCGATGAAGCCTGAATTCATGTGTTAATTATCATGCTCTTACAAAATTAAGGTCCAAAAATAGTTATCCTTAAAATTGCTAAAAAATATTCTGTATGTTTTTCATATTGTAAAGTTACATCAAACAAAGTTTCACTTTCCCGTTAAAGCCCGAATTCGTGTACTAATCATCAGGTTTTTTTAAAATTTTCATCCAAAAAATAGTTCTCCATAAAATTGCTCAAAATATATGTTTCTCAAGTTTTAAATATAATCGCACAAAGTTTCACTTTTCCTTTGAAGGTCGAATCTATGAGTTAATCATTACATTTTGTACAAAATTTATATCAGTAAAACAATTTTCTATAAAATTGCTCAAAATGATTCACTTTGTTTCTCATGTTGTAAAGATACATCCCCACAACGTTTCACTTGCGTGTTGAAACCCGAATTCTTATGCTAATCATCACGTTTTTTGAAAAAAAATTATTTCTGAAAAATAGTCCTCCGTAAAATTGCGCAAAATAATTTTATATGTTTTTTTCACATTGTATAGAAATATCGGCACAATGCCTCCCTTGACTATAGAAGGCTGAATCTGTGTGCTAATTATTACGTTTTTTTCAAAATTTAGATCCGAAAAAAAGTTTCTCGTAAAACTATTATAAACGATTCTGTGTGTTTCTCATTACATAAAGATACATCGCACTAGGTTTGACTTGCCTGTTGAAGCCCGAATTAATGTGCTAATAAACACGTTTCTTACAAAATTAAGGTTCAAACATAGTTATCCTTAAAATTGCTCAAAACAATTCTGTATGTTTGTCATGTTGTAAAGATACATCGCGTAAAGTTTTAGTTTTCCTTTAAAACCCGAATTCGTGTTCTAATCATCACATTTTTAAAAAAATCTAGGTCCCGAAAAAAGTTCTCCACAAAATTACTTAAAACGATTCTGAATGTTGGTCATGTTGTATAAACCAGAAAAAGTATCACATTCCCATTAAAGTTCGAATTCATGTGCTAATCATTACGTTTTTTAAAAAATTTAGGTTCGAAAATAGTCCTCAGAAAAATTGTTCAAAACAATTCTGTATGTTTTTTATGTTGTATAAATATACCAGAAAAAGTTTCACATTCCCATTAAGTACCAAATTCGTGCGTTAATCATCACCTTTTTTTACAAAATTTAGGTCCGAAAAATAATATCCATAAAATTGCTCAAAATGACTCAGTATATTTCTAATGTTTTAGAGATACATCGTACAAAGTTTCACTTCTCCTTTAAAGGCGGAATCCGTGAGTAAATCATTATATTTTTCACAAAATTTATGTCCGAAAAACAATTTCCTATAAAATTATGATTCAGTATGTTTCTTATGTTGTAAAGATACATTGCACAACGTTTCACTTGCCTGTTGAAGTCCCTATTTGTGTACTAATCATCACGTTTTTTAACAAAATTTAGGTCCGAAAAATATTTTTTCGTAAAATTGCTCAGAACAATTACGTATATTTTCATGTTGTATAAATATATATATATATATATATATATGACACAATGCCACTTCTCATTAGAAGGTTGAATTCTTGTACTAGTTATCACTTTTTAAATAAAAAATTATGTCAGAAAAAAAAGTTTTTATAAAATTGTTCAAAAGCGATTCAATATGTTTCTCATTAAGTAATGATACATCGCACAAGGTTTGACTTGCTCGTTGAAGCCCGAATTCATGTGCTAATTATCATGTTTGTAAAAAAAATTAAGGTCCGAAATTAGTTATCCTTAAAATCGCTACAAACGATTACTCGTATGTTCTTCATGTTGTATAGATAATCGAGTCAAAGTTCCACTTTCCCATTAAAGCCCTAATTCGTTTGTTAATCATTACGTTTCTTTAGAAATTTTGTCCAAAAAAATAGTTCTCCATGAAATTACTTAAAATAATTACGTATGTTTCTCATATTTTAAAAATAATCACACAAAGTTTTACTTTTCTTTTGAAAGGCCAAATCTGTGAGTTAATCATTACGATTTTTAAAAAATTTATGTCCGCAAAATAATTCTCAATAAAATTGCTCAAAATGATTAACTACGTTTCTCATGTTATAAAGATACATCGTACAACACTTCACTTGCGTGTTAAAGCCTGAATTCATGTGTTAATCATCACGTTTTTGGAAAAATTTAGAAAAAGAAAACAAGAATTGGCAATAGAAATGGTTATTCATTTATGTATTCTATTCATCTTGATAGTGATACTAATATTTATAAATAAAATTATTAAAAAAAAACAAGTAGGCATGGGGAAGAAACAAAAACTTTATACCAGCACAAAGAGAAACTTAAAAATAACAATTTGAGCAATCAATTTGACAAGTCACTTGAAACAAGGAACAAATCAAATAAATATTCTTTTCATAAATTCATAAATTCTTTTCTTCCTTTTAAAGTGCAGAAATTTGAAGATAGAACTAATAATGGATGCACAAAACTTCAATACCTAAATGAATTCACCCCAATATCAGTCGTGTAAACCAGAAATGAATTAACAAATATGACCCAAGAACACGCTTATTCTTCAGCCGTAAAGAGACTTTTGAATTGCTCCCTCTTTTTCCAAGAATTCATGCACTTCCCTCGTTCCCTTATTCAGATAATTGTTTAAATAAGGGAGATGCTTTACTCATTAGGATGCGGGCGAAGTATCGTTTTCTGGAGAGAAGACTGCCGCCAGGAAATTGCGTAAGTAAAGAGAAGAGAAAAAAGAGAGATTCGTCTTGCTGAAGCATTTTTCTTTGTTTTTCTTTGTATTGATGTCAATAACCATTTCATCATAATTAGTATTGATTTAGAAGAAATATGAAAACCAGGTAATGATGGATGTAGCTTTCTGGAGCCTTTCACCTTAAAGAAGTGAATGCTTCACTTAAGAGAGCTCAAAGTAAGGGAATTGGTATAGGTTAAGCTAATATCTTCTTGTTGTACATTTCCATTTAAGAGACCATTCTGCCTTTGCTTTAATTTTTTGTTATATTATTTGCCAAAATATTTCCTTACCACTATATATATATATATATTTTCTTTTTGGACTAGGCTTATTCTTTTCGCAGGAAGCTATGATTAGCACACGAAAAACGTGATGATTGAAATACGAATTCGGGCTTTAATGGGAATGTGATACTTGTTTTGTGTTTTTATAAAACTTGAGAAACATTCAGAATTATTTAGAGCAATTTTTTGTAGAACTATTTTTCGGACCTAAATTTTGTAAAAAATGTGGTGATTAGCACACGAATTTGGGGGCTTTAATGGGAAAGTGATAATTCGTTTGGTTTATTTTTACAACATGAAAAATATTCAGAATCGTTTTGAGCAATATTTTGGTGAACTTTTTTTCAGACTTTAATTTTGTGAAAAACGTGGTGATTAGCACATGAATTCGGGCTTTAATGGGAATGTGATACTTCGTTTGGTTTATTTAGACAACATGAAAACATTAAGAATCGTTTTTTGAGCAATTTTTGGGTGAACTTTTTTCTGACCTAAATTTTGTAAAAAAACGTGATGATTAGCACTAGAATTCAGGCTTTAATTGGAATGTGATACTTGTTTTGTGCTTTTATAAACCTTGAAAAATATTCAAAATTATTTTGAACAATTTTTTTGGAAAAACTTTCTTCGGACCTAAATTTTGTAAAAAATGTGATGACTAGCACACGAATTCGGCTTTAATGGGAAAGTGATTCTTCGTTTTGTTTATTTACACAACATGAAAAACATTCAGAATTGTTTTGAGCAATATTTTAGTGAACTTTTTTTTGGACTTTAATTTTGTAAAAATGTGTTCTTGCTTTAATGGGAAAGTGATACTTGGTTTGGTTTATTTATTTAACATGAAAAACATTCCGGATCGTTTTGTGTAATCTTTTGGAGAACTCTATTTCGATCCTAAATTTTGCAAAAAACATGATGATTAGCGCACGAATGCGGGCTTTAATGGAGAAGTGATACTTGTTTGCTTTATTTATACAACATGAAAAATTTATGAATCGTTTTCAGAAATTTTTCGGAGAACTGTATTTGGGATCCTAAATTTGGTTAAAACCAGATGATTAGCACACAAATTCGGGCTTTAATGGAATTTGATGCTTCATTTGATTTTTTTATATAACACAAAAAACATTAAGAATCGTCTCGAGCAATTTTTTGTGAAACTTTTCCTCAGACCTGAATTTTGTAAAAAACTTGATGGTTAGCACATAAATTTGGACTTTATTGGGAAAGTAAAAAACATTAAGAATCGGTTTGAAAAATTTTTTTGAGAACATTTTTTGGGACCTAAATTTTTTGTAGAACTATTTTCCAGACCTAAATTTTGGAAAAAAATGTGATGATTAGCACACGAATTCGGGGGCTTTAATAGAAAAGTGATAATTCGTTTGGTTTATTTATACAACATGAAAAACATTCAAAATTATTTTGAGCAATATTTTGGTGAACTTTTTTTCCGAATTTAATTTTGTGAAAAACATGATGATTAGCACACGAATTCGGGCTTTAATGGGAATGTGAGGCTTCGTTTGGTTTATTTAGACAACATGAAAACATTAAGAATCGTTTTTTGAGCAATTTTTGGGTGAACTTTTTTCTGACCTAAATTTTGTAAAAAAACGTGATGATTAGCACACGAATTCGGGCTTTAATGGGAACGTGATACTTTTCTTTTGTGTTTTTATACAACATGAAAAATATAAAAAATCATTTTGAGCAATTTTTTGGACAACTTTTTTTTGGACCTAAATTTTGTAAACAACGTGATGATTATCACACGAATTCGAGCTTTATTGGGACAGTGATACTTCGTTGGTTTATTTAGACAACAGGAAAACATTAAGAATCATTTGGAACAATTTTTTGGAGAACTTTTTTCGGACCTAAATTTTATAAAAAAAAGGTGATATAATACACGGGAATTCGGGTTTTAAAGGGAATGTGATACTTTTTTTTTGTTATTTATACAACATGAAAAATATAAAATATTGTTTTGAGCAATTTTTTGGAAAATTTTTTTGGACCTAAATTTTGTAAAAAATGTGATGATTAGCACACGAATTCGGGCTTTAATGGGAAAGTGATACATCGTTTGCTTTATTTATACAATATAAAAAAAATTAAGAATTGTTTTGAGAAATTTTTCGGAGAACTTTTTTTGGGATCCTAAATTTTGTAAACCAGATGATTAGCACAAGAATTTGGGCTTTAATGTGAATATGATACTTCGTTTGATTTATTTATACAACACAAAAAACATTAAGAATCGTTTTGTGCAATTTTTTTTGAAACTTTTTTTCGGACCTAAATTTTGTAAAAAACGTGATGGCTAGAACACGAATTCGGGCTTTAATGGGAAAGTGATACTTCGTTTTGTTTATTTACACATCATGAAAAACATTAACAATCGTTTTGTGAAATTTTTTGGAGAACTTTTTTTGGGACCTAAATGTTGTAAAAAACAAGATGATTAGCACAAGAATTCGGGCTTTAATAAGAATATGATGCTTCGTTTGGTTTATTTATACAACATGAAAACAATCTGAATGATTTGGAGCAATTTTTCGGAGAACTTTTTTCCAGATCTGAAGTTTTTAAAAAATATGATGATTAGCCTACGAATTTGGTCTTTAATGGGAATTTGATACTTCGTTTTGTGTTTTTATACAACATGAAAAACATTCAGAATCAATTTGAGCAAAAAATTTTTGAACGTTTTTTTAGACCTAAATTTTGTGAAAACGTGATGATTAGCACACGAATTTGGGCTTTAATGGGAAAGTGATACTTCGTTTGGTTTATTTATACAGCATGAAAAACATTAAGAATAGTTTTGAGCAATTTTTTGGAAAACTTTTTTTGGGACCTAAATTTTGTAAAAAACGTGATGATTAGCACACGAATTCGGGCTTTAATGGGAATGGGATACTTCATTTGGTTTATTTAGACAACATAAAAAGAATTAAGAATCGTTTTGTGCAATTTTTTGGAGAATTATTTTTTAGACCTAAATTTTGTAAAAAAAAACGTGATGATTAGCATACGAATTTGGGATTTATTGGGAAATTGATATTTCATTTGGTTTATTTATACAACATTAAAAACATTAATAATCGTTTTCAACAATTTTATAGAGAACTTTTTTTGGGACCTAAATTTTTTAAAAAACGTGATGATTAGCATACGAATTCGGGCTTTATAGGGAAAGTGATATTTCGTTTGGTTTATTTATATAACATGAAAAACATTAAGAATCGTTTTAAGCAATTTTCTAAAGAACTTTTTTTGGGGCCTAAATTTTCTAAACAACGTGATGTAACATGAATTCGGGCTTTAATGGAAATGTGATACTTCGTTTTGTGTTTTTATACAACGTGAAAAGACATTCAAAATTGTCTTCAGCAAATTTTTTTTGAACCTTTTTTCAGACCTAAATTTTGAAAAAAATGTGATGATTAGCACTCGAATTCAGGCTTTAATGAGAATGTGATCCTTCGTTTGGTTTATTTATACAATATAAAAAACATTCAAAATCGTTTTGCGCAATTTTTGGAGAGCTTCTTTTCGTACCGAAATTTTGTAAAAAATGTGATGATTAGCACACGAATTTGGGCTTTAATGGGAATGTGATACTTGTTTTGTATTTTTATACAACTTTAAAAATATTCAGAATTATTTAGAGCAATTTTTTAGAGAACTATTTTTCGGACCTAAATTTTGTAAAAAATGTGATGATTAGCACACGAATTCGGGGCTTTAATGGGAAAGTGATAATTCGTTTGGTTTATTTATACAACATAAAAAACATTCAGAATCATTTTGAGCAATATTTTGGTGAACTTTTTTTCAGACTTTAGTTTTGTAAAAAACGTGATGATTAGCACACGAATTCGAGCTTTAACGGGAAAGTGATACTTCGTTTGGTTTATCTAGACAGCATGAAAACATTAAAAATCGTTTTGAGCAATTTTTTTGGAGAACTTTTTTTTCGACCTAAATTTTGTAAAAAACGTGATGTGCACTACGAATTCGGGCTTTAATAGGTACGTGATACTTCGTTTCATCGTATTTATACAACATGAAAAAATTAAGAATTGTTTTGAGAAATTTTTCGGAGAACTTTTTTTGGGATCCTAAATTTTGTAAAACCAGATGATTAGCACACGAATTCGGGCTTTAATGGGAATTTGATACTTCGTTTGATTTATTTATGCAACACGAAAAAGTTAAGAATCGTTTTGAGCAATTTTTTGTGAAACTTTTTTCAGACCTAAATTTTGTAAAAAAAACGTGATGGCTAGCACACGAATTTGGGCTTTAATGGGAAAGTGATACTTTGTTTTGTTTATTTATACATCATGAAAGACATTCAGAATAGTTTTGAGAAATTTTTTGGAGAACTTTTTTTGGGACCTAAATGTTGTAAAAAATGAGATGATTAGCACAGGAATTCGAGCTTTAATGGGAATGTGATACTTCGTTTGGTTTATTTATACAACATGAAAAACAATCCGAATCATTTTGAGCAATTTTTTGGAGAACTATTTTTTGAACCTAAAGTTTTTTAAAAATATTATGATTAGCACACGAATTTGGGCTTTAATGGGAATTTGAGACTTTTTTTCTATTTTTATACAAATGAAAAACATTGAAAATCATTTTGTGCAAATTTTTTTTCGGATCTAATTTTTGCAAAAAACGTGATGAAGCACACGAATTCGGGTTTTAATGAGAATGCGATACTTCGTTTTGTGTTTTTATACAACTTGAAAAACATTCAGAATTGTTTTGAGCAATTTTTTTAGTGAACTTTTTTTTGGACCTAAATTTTATAAAAAACGTGATGATAAGTACACAAATTCGGGCTTTAATGTGAAAGTGATACTTCGTTTGGTTTATTTATACAACATGAAAAACATTAAGAATCGTTTTGAGTAATTTTTTGGAGAACTTTTTTTGAGACCTAAATTTTGTAAAAAAAGTGATGATTAGAACCCAAATTCGGACATTAGTGGGAATGTGATACTTCGTTTTGTATTTTTATACAACATGAAAACATTCATGAGTCATTTTGAGCAATTGGTTTAGTTACTGCTTTTGGAGAAACGTTTTGAGCAATTGAAAAACGTTTCACTTGTCTGTAGAAGGCTGAATCCATGTGCTAGTTATCACTTTTTTTTTTCAAAACTTAGGTTCGAAAAAATGTTTTTTCATAAAATTGCTCAAAACGATTCAATATGTTTCTCATCACATAAAGATACATTGCACAACGTTTCACTTGCCTGTTGAAACACGAATTCCTGTGCTAATCATCACAATTTCTAAATAACTTAAGTGCGTAAAATATTTCTCTGTAAAATTACTCAGATCAATTACGTATGTTTTTCATGTTTTATAGATATATGGCACAATATTTCACATTTCAGTAGAATGTCGAATTCGTGTGCTAATTATCAATTTTTTTTTTACAAAATTTAGGTTTGACAAAAAGTTTTTCATAAAATTGCTCAAAACGATTCAATATGTTTCCACTACGTAAAGATATATTGCACAAGGTTTGACTTGACCGTTGAAGCCCGAATTTGCGTGGTATTTATCATATTTTTACAAAATTATGGTCCGAAAATAGTTATATTTAAAATTTCTGAAAACGATTCTGTATGTTTTTCATGTTGTATAGATACATCAGACAAGGTTTAACTTTCCCATTAGAGCTCGAATTTGTGTCACATTTTTTTAAAAAATTTTGGTCCAAAATAAGTTCTTGATAAAATTGCTCAAAATAATTCTTTATGTTTCTCATGTTTTAAAAATAATCGCACAAAGTTTCTCTTGTCCTTTGAAGGCCGAATCTGTGAGTTAATCATTACGCTTTTTAAAAATTTATGTCTGCAAAATAGTTCACTATAAAATTGCTCAGAATGATTCATTATGTTTCTAATTTTGTAAAGATACATTGCACAATGTTTCATTTGCCTGTTGAAACCCGAATTCGTGTGCTAATCATCATGTTTTTTATAAAATTTAGGTCAGAAAAATATTTCACCATAAAATTGCTCAGAACAATTCTATATTTTTTTATGTTTTATAGATATATGACACAATGTTTCACTTATCTATAGAAAGCTAAATATTTGTGTTAGTTATCACTTTTTTTTCAAAATTTGGGTCAGAGTAAAAGTTTTTCATAAAATTGCTCAAAACGATTCAATATGTTTCTCGTTACTTAAAAGATACATTGCACAAGGTTTGACTTGCCCATTGAAATTGAATTCGTGTGCTGTTCGTCATGTTTATAAAAACTTAAGGTCCGAAAATAGTTATCCTTCAAATTGCTAAAAACGATCATGTATGTTCTTCATGTTTTAAAGATATATCGGATAAAGTTTCACTATCCTGTTAAAACCTGAATTCTTGTGCTAATCATCATGTTTTTTAAAAATTCTGGTCCAAAAAAAAGTTCTCGATTAAAATTGCTCAAAATAATTCTTTATGCTTTTCATGTTTTAAAAGTAATCGCACGAACTTTCATTTGTCCTTTAAAGGCCGAAGTTGTGAGTTAATCATTATGCTTCTCACAAAATTTATATTCGCAAAATAATTCTCTATAAAATTGCTCAGAATTATTCACTATGTTTCTCTTGTTGTAAAGATAAATCGCACAACGTTTTACTTGCATGTTGAAGCCCAAAGTCGTGTGTTCATCATCACGATTTTGAAAAAATTTGAGTCCGAAAAATATTCCTCTGTAAAATTGCTCAAAATAATTAGGTATGTTTAAAAATAGTTTTTCCATCTTTTAACATAATAAGTAGTCAAAATTAATTTTAAAAAAACTTATAGCATAAAATAAGCTAAAAATAGTTATTTTTAAGGGAGAATAGATACTCAATTGTATAATTATTACTCAAACTTAGAATCAATTTTGAAATGGAATGAAGTGATTTAGATCTAAACATCCAAGGGTATGTCCATAAAAGATTTCAAAAAAACTAATTGTACAAAGTCTTTTTTTGTGGATAAGTTTATCTATTATAATGAAATTACAAAATTTAGGGGGAAAAAACCCTACCTTTTGGTTTCTAAAATCTAATCATATTCTCTATTTTTTTAGTACAAGAGATGCCACACTCGATGGAAATTACATCACAAATAAATTATTTATTAATAAATCTAAATTAAAGGAAACTACAACCCTATTAAAAAGGAAAATAATTACTCGAGCAATAAAATTGTCAATTATATCCTCTTTTCCTTCACAATCTCAACAACTTTGGAATTAGAATTCCATGAATCGAAACATGAATCTGAATTATTTAACCTCTTACTTGATCTCGTCCCTATCATAAATTTTCCCCATTCACTATCTTCTTCTTCCGTTAAAATATGATCAACTTTCTCAGTAAAAGAAATATCTTTTTCTCCAAATTTTCCCTCATCACCATTGATGATTTCCTCTATATTTATTAAATCATCATATCTCGGAAAACATTCATTATTAATACTTTCTAAATTTCGCCCATTCTTGATCACGCCTTCTGAGCTGGTTGCGGCGGTTTCTGAAACTGAAGACGATGATGAACTCAATAATGGGTTTCTGATCCTCCATTAGAATCATTAGAACAAAACTCCCACTTTATTCTACATATTACAAAATCATTAGTATCAGAAATCCCTTTCAAGAAATCACCATCAAGATGATATTCATGCATAATCCACTTCCCATAATTATTATTTCCTTCAACGAACTTGGGTTTAAAATTAAACATTTTCTTGAATCCAATAATCTTATTTTTATCTTCAATTGATTTAATATAATTCTTACCAGTTTGACCATCACATGTACCGCAACCAGCAACTCTAATAATATTATTTCTGGACGCACTAATTTTCTTCAACCTCGTAATAACGTACAAGTACTTAGTATCTTTAATCAATTTTTCGGATTCTGTCACCATTGTTTGCCAAGGATCATCTTGTTTGAAAATCATCCATGGAGTACCATTCTGAAAATAAAAATCTCTTTCCACGATCATAGGAGATGATCTGGAATTAATAATATTTCCTTGTGCCTTGTGACGAAGTAAGAGTAACATCTCTTCGTCCGTTGGATGAAAACGAAATCCTATCGTTTGGTGAATCATCTTTTGCCAATATTTGATCATACAGTATGAATAGAGAATAATTATGAGAAATTTTTTGAAAGAATTAATAATGTGTCACCGAAAGAGTGAATTAATGAATGTGCATTATTTATCATCATCATGTATTGTTTATATATATAGAACTGCCTTCGCCTTTTCTTTCTTCGAAATGAAAAAGGAATTCAAATCCAAAACCAAAATCTAATAGGAATAAGTAACATACTTTACTCCACCGCCACATATCCAAGCTTTGCTAATCAATGTTTAATCCTAATGGAATTAGGTTAAGCAATGTTTAATCCTAATGGAATTAGGTTAAGCTTTGCTAATTAGGTTTAATCCTAATGTTTCTTCTAATATAACTAACTAAACTCTATTTCATTTAAAAAAAAAAAAAGAAAAATTAAACTCTATCTCTAAAAACGAAATATGTTTCCTCAAAGAAGAAAAAAATAAAAAAAGAAATATGAAGAAATATATCACTTCGAAAAAAAAAAAAAGTTAATAGCAAAATATTCTTCAAGTTAGAAGTAGGAGCACTTTAGTCTAAAATGTAAAATATATATTTACTTTACTCCTCAAACACCATCAGTTAATGATCAAACTAAATAAAATGACCTAAATACTTGTTACGCAAGTTATGATTTATTACAAAATATTGTTTCATTTAAAATCAGTTTAGCATATATTCCAATTATATTATTATTGTAATTTATTACAAATATATATATATATATGAAGTTTGAAATAATATTCTTTCAGTTTATATTCATTAAAAAGTTGATTATTTAACAAAAAATAAATTAAATAACTGGTCTCAAAATTGTATATAAACTTAATTGAATGCAGAAACGAAAGATTTGATGATAAATGTAATGAGAGGTTAAAGTAGACGTGAAATCTCAGGCTAAACTTGAATAGTTACTAAGACTTTTTTTTTTTTTTAGTTTTTCACTTCGATCCAACATCCTTTCTCGTAAACAATTTATCTTTTACAGAACTCAAGAAAAAATACACACTTTTTTTCAAATTAAATATCAATCTAAGTAGAGTACTCTTGTTTGATCTTAACAAAAAAAAAAGACTAAATGTTGTCTTTTGGCCAACATATTTACCTTGTTCAGATTTGGTACTTAACAAATATTTCTTATCTTTTTTGATCCTTTACTAATTTATGAGCATCATTTTTTGTCCTCAACTTAATTTACGAGCAATCATTTTGATCATTTTCAATGAATTCCAGCAATTTTGACCGGTGGTAAACAATTTCTTTCCAATGGTGAAAATGAAAATTCACACAATTCAAGTTTAAAAAAATAGAAAAACTCTTTTTTTTTTTTTTGCTTGAGTGGTGTGAATTTTCATTTTTATCATTTTTATTTTAATATAACTAGAGAGAAATCGTAGACCACCCGTCAAAATTGCCGGAATTTGTCCAAAATAACAAAAAATGTATATGTAAATTAGTTGAGGACCAAAAAGATAAAAAATATTGGTTAGGGTTCAAACCTATATTGAGCACTAAAAACAACGTTTATTCTAAAACATAAGTTTTTTTCTTTTACAAGAAAAAAAATTGGCGATAAATCCCTCAACTTATTTTCGATTCTTAACAAATAGTCACTTTTTTTCATCTTTCATAAATAGCCATTTTCAGTTCTATTTTCATCCAACTGAATATAGCTCAAAACTACCTCAAATAACGATTTTTGGGTAGAGAGACATATGACTCACACATGCCTAAGGGTAAAATTGACGATGAA
Organism: Catharanthus roseus; assembly: GCA_028651295.1. Lineage (NCBI taxonomy): Eukaryota > Viridiplantae > Streptophyta > Magnoliopsida > Gentianales > Apocynaceae > Catharanthus > Catharanthus roseus. The sequence continues at coordinate 1,994,454 of JAPQWS010000069.1, forward strand.
CTACTTTCCCTTAAAAAGAAAAAAAAATGTCCAAACTTGAGAAACACATGTTCGCTAATCCAGGGAGGTAGGTTGTGTGCTTGATTATTTGGTTTGATTTTCAATTTTGAAATATGGTCTTTTCATTTTTTAATTTTATTGATGAAATCTAACTAAATAGAACAAACTAACTTTTCTGGTTTAGTTCAATTCGGTTCAACCGAAATTTTGGGATATTATTTTGAATAAATTATTTAGCTAAACGGGTAATAGAATATAAAATCTTAATTAAAAAAAAAAAACTCTTATAACTTAATCGAAACAATTTAAAAAAAGATGTATTATAATCTCAAATATGTATTATAAAAAATTACGGTATCCCCCACCCCCACAAAAAAAAAAAAAAGAATTAAGGTATTCTAACAAAATAAAATCATTCAACATACAAAAATATTAGAAATTAAAATCCAATACCAAAATTATTTCGGTTTTTAGCTTTTTAAACAAAATATTGAACTAAAAAGCTGAAAAATCAAACTAAAATACAAAATTTAGTTTGGTTCAATCCGGCTCAAAATTCAATTTAAACCAATTCGTTAACTCTCTTACCAAAGAGTGGTTTAAGTTTACCTTGTGAAGGTTTTTTTAGGAAAAAGCTTTAACTACGAATTTTATCATTCTTATATGTGGAATATGTTATTCATGTGTGTTTTCTACTTAGAAACTATCACTTAAGGTGTTTGGTGCTATACTCACTTGAACAAAGATATAATAAGATTATGAAAAGATGAAGAAAAAAGAGATATTTTTTTAAGAATTCAAAATAAAATTAGGACATTTATAATCAATTTTTCAACCAAGGCCTTGAAGCTTGAAAAGGAAACGGTTGTGGTGGTTGGCCTTAATTCTGTTCTGTTATGGCAGTTAAAACAAAGTCACAAGAAAAACTAACCCCTCTCCCTCTTCCCTTCCCTCACTTCAAAAATCAAGAAACCCATTTTTCCCCAATCTCTCTCTCTCTCTCTCTCTCTCTCTCTCTCTCTCTCTCTCTCTCTTCGTTGTTTCAAAGCCAATCAATAAAACCCAGTTCGATAATACATAATACATATTGTTGTAATTGGCATTGATGTGTTGGAGTTGGAGACTGAGTTGGAAGCTGAACTTGGAATTCTTCCAAAAGGGAAAATTAATATTGTTGTATGTTCTCTCTTCCTTCCTAATTCCACGTTAAAAAAGTTGCATGCTTCACTGAATAATCTTTATTCACTTTTCTTTGACCAATTGTGTTGTGTTCCTGCGCTTCTTGTTCTTCTCTGCATTTTCTAACTTATTGCTTAGACTGAAGTTCTTGATGATTCTTGAGCAATTTTTCTGCATTAATCTTCATTTGCAACACCCAATTATGGGAAAGATTTTTTGGCATGTATTGGTTGACAAAAAAAATGTTATTTTAATTTATAATCTGTTCATCCCCATAACATTTAGTTTAGAGGGTCTCCAATTTCTTTGTTACTTAAACGTTTTCTATTAAAAATATATAGCCCCAAATCATTTTTATTTTTACAGAAAAAGAAAACAAGAATTGGCAATAGAAATGGTTATTCATCTATGTTTTTTATTTATCTTGATAGTGATACTTGTATATATAAATAAAAATTATTAAAAAAAACAAGGCAAATCAGCACAAAGAGAAATTTAGAAATAACAGTTTCAGCAAATCAAATAAGTATTTTGATTTTCATTGTGGATAGAAAGCTCAATAGATTCTTTTCTTCATTTTAAAGTGCAGAAATTTGAAGATAGAACTAATAATGGATGCACAAATGAAGCATTTTTCTTTGTATTGATGTCAATAAACATTTCATCATAATTAGTGGATTCAGAAGAAATATGAAAACCATTCTGCCTTTGCTTTCTGGAGCCTTTCACCTTAAAGAAGTGAATGCTTCACTTAAGACAGCTCAAAGTAAGGGAATTGGTATAGGTTAAGCTAATACCTTCTTGTTGTACATTTCTATTTAAGAGACCATTATGCCTTTGCTTTAATTGTTTGTTATATTATTTTCCACACAAAACATTAAGCTACGCAAACAAAATCAAATGTGTAAATCATCATGATACCTGTAGACCCCAAATAATAGTTATATAGACTAATTATTGTAAATAATATACACTAATTCATCATAACTATAATGTCATATAACCTTCAAATAATAATAACTCAAATTTTTATAAGGAATGAAAGAATGAATTTGTTAATACAATGAATGCTCCAAAAGAAGAATTACATATATTTGAATGACTTACAATATCCTCGATATTATCTAAGAGCTCATCACCTTGAGAAGCAGTCATCAGGTGGCTCTTTCTGATATTCTTCTGAATCTTCTAATTCTATTAAACTATTTTCAACTCTCTGAATGAAACGAATATCTTCATCCTCACTCATCAACAACATATCTATATCTAACAAATCATCAAAAAATTCTGCTTCTTCATTATTATTATTATTACTATTATTCTCCTCTTCAGCTGCGACTGCTGCTTGTGCTTGTGCTTGTGCTTCTGCCAATGCTGCGGCAGCTGCTTGTGTTTCTGCTTCTGCTGCTGCTGCTTGTGCTTGTGCTTGTGCATCTGCTTCTGCTAATGCTGCTGCTGCTGCTGCGGCTGCTGAACAAGCAGTAGTCTCATTATTCTGGTTGATCAAGGCAGTACAAGTCCTCTTTGCAACCCTCATCTCTTCTTCACCCAAATCAAATTTCCTCTTATTAATTCCAAGCTCTTGCTCCTTCTGATCTTTATCTTGAAGCGCTCTTTGGTAGTCTTCAAGCTCTGAAACTACAACCATATGGTCATCTGCAGCAGCTGCTCCTTCTTCTTCCATTAAAAAGTTTTCAACTCTTTTAATAAAACAAATATCATCTTCTTCAAATACTCCCTGCTCTATATTTGTCCTCTCATTATTCATCATCACAGCCTCAGCCGCAGCATCCTTCTCTGTTTTCTCAACTTCAGTAGTAATAGTACCCGCATTTAATTCTTCAACTTGAGAATCATTAATAAAGATATTACTACTCATCAATGGGGATAGGGTTCCACTTCCTCCAGCTGAATCATTGAACTCCCACTTAATTCTACATATTACCAACTCATTATCCTCATGAGAAATCCCTTCCAAGAAATCGCCGTCAAGATGATATTCATGCATAATCCACTTCCCATAATAATAATTTCCTTCCTTGATCTCATTATTATGGGGTCTAAAATTAAACGTTCTCTTGAACCCAATTATCTTATTATTCTTTAACTCTCCAACTCCACATGATTTTATATAATTCTTTCCGGTTTGGCCATCCCAAGTACCGCAACCAGCTACTCTCACAATATTATTCTTGGATCCCCTAACTTTCTTCAACCTAGTAATCACATACAAGTACTTGCTATCTTTAACCAATTTTCCGGATTCCGTCACAATTGTTTGCCAAGGATCATCTTGTTTGAAAATCATCCATGGAGTCCCATCTTCACAATAAAAATCTCTTTCCACAATCAAAGGCGGAATGGGAGGAGATGCAGAAATAACCTTGTGACGAAGTAAGAGTAACATCTCTTGATCCGTAGGATGAAAACGAAACCCTGTGCTTAGCTGAAACATCTTCTTCTTCTTTCCAAATTTAATCGTAATTAATGAGTAGTGAATGACGATCAAAAGAATTATGATCAAAAGAATGATGAATTAAACAAGTGTGACGAACGAGCAAAAGAATGATGATCAAAGATGAAGATGATGATTTTGGTGGGAGAAATTTTTCTCGGATGTTTGAAGTGTTGATGGGCAAAAGAGAAACTCTAATAAAGAATCAATTAATGTATAATCCTAGTGATATTAGGTTAAGCAATATCAAATGGATTTCCTGATTTAATTCACATGGAATATATCAAAAAATGAATGTCTGTTTCTAAATATATTTATTTTAGCCCTCAAGATCATCCTTAGTAGTCAAACTAAATAAAAGGATAAAATTGTGATTTGTTTCAAAATATATAGTTTCCCTCATTTTCTCCAAATTTTCCCCCGATGATTTCCCTCATCAAATCCCGGAAATGATTCATTATCGGGATTTCAAATCCAAAACCAAAATCTAAAATACTTTACTCCGCCGCCACATATCCAACGCCATGCATGCAGCCTTTCAACATTTTCTAGGATTTTTACCATTTCTAGTTTTTTCAGTTTAGAACTTTTATTAACTTTATTTTACTTTTATTTATTATTTTATTAATTCTATTTTTATTAACTTATTCTAATTCTTTTTTACTTTTTTTTAATACAATTTTTAGCTCTTCTTTATATATATAATCATGTGTTTGTGTAATTTGAGTTATTATCATCTAACTATTTTTAGGAAAAAAAGAGATTGGCGCAAAATTCTTCAAAGCGATTTTGAAGATGTAATAATATACAATTACTTGCTATATTATTTGATCAACTTTTCGATCGAAATCCGGTCAAAATCTTGCGAGTTTGCGAAGGATTGTCTTGGATGAAGTAAGAGCAAAATCCATGAGTTGTTAATATACTCACAGCCGCCACTTATCCACCAAAGTTTAATCCTAATGGCATTAGGATTAATTAGGTTAATTAAGGAATACCAAAGTTTAATCCTAATGGCATGCAACCTTTCAACATCAAATGGAATTCTTCTAATATTACTTACTACACTTTATTTCTGAGAAAGAAATAGGGTTCCTCAAAAGAAGAAAAATATGTGTTATAAATTCCGGCAACCAAACAGTTAAAAAACAGAGACCTATTTACTATTACACTTCCCTATTTACTATTACATATACTGAATCAAGGAAGGCCTATTCTATTACAATGGCTTTCTTCGCCTTCAACGACTTCCCGATCAAGATCCAAGTAATCAGTAAAACAGAGAACATTTAGTAGCAAAAATAACAAAAAGGTTCGATCTTTACCTCAAGACCCTTCAGGTCTCGGTAAGGGCACCAACAGCGGGAGCCGAACGAACTCTGTGAGTTCGGCCTCAGTGTGCACAGCGAAGGACCGTCCCGGAGTGTTCTTCCGGTGAAAGCAGAGCGATTCCCTCAGCAAACCGGTGGCCTCAAGAAAACGATACTCTCAAACTCTCTCCCACCGACACACCCTTTCCTCTCACTGCAGTCACACACACGGTAACCCAAGGGTTAGCCGGCACAGACAAGCAAATGGGAGTCCCGAAGGGTCGCACAGAAAAACGAACAGACTGACTGATCGAAAGAAGAGAGAGAAGAAGACGAAAGGTCAGAGAGCAAGAGAGGCAGCGACGGTCTTAGCAGAAAGAAAAGAGTGAGGTAGGGTAGGCTGAGAGAAAGAGAGTATAAATGGCCATGTCACCTCAACCCGACCCGCTCGGGCATCAAAAGCTCACGACCCTGACTTCACTCTTCAAGAGGCCCACCAAGATTTAATACATCACAGGGATAAATGGGCCAAAGAAAAAGAATGAAAATAAAATGAAGGTAGCCCAATAGGCCAACAATATGAATAAATATATAATAACTTTAGAAAGAAAAAAGGTTTATGGTAAAATTTTCCTCAAATTAGGGATATGAAAAAATATTTATTTTATTCCCAAGATTATCAGTTAATAGTTAATTTAATTAAAATGATCAAAATACCTTATAAGAATAAAGTTTATTGCAAAATAAATAGGTTTCTAATGTTTGATGTAAAATAATTTAATCATATCCTAATTATATTATATTTGTAGTTCCATATTTTTTATGAAGTTTGAAATAATATTCTTTTAGTCTATATTATTTTAAAAAGTTGATTCTTTAATTAAAAAAAATACTCAAGATTATCGGTAACATCTCCTATAATATTTTCTTTAATAATGTCTTCCCTTTTAGGGTTTATCTTTCCCATTAGGTTTTATCTTTTATTTTTTATTAATAAAATATATTAAATTAGAAATGTCACAGAAAGTGTTTACGAAAGATGTTACAAACGATTCAAACCCCTAAAAAGAAGTAAAAGATTGGTTGCAAAATAGCATACGCGAGTCTAAAATTAATTCAATGCATTTTAAAATGAAAAATTTGGTTATAAATATACTAAGAAATTATGTAAAAGTGAAATCTTAATTTATTAAATTTCTTTTCAAAAATGACATAATAACGTAAACATTACCACAAAAATATAGCACAAACATAAAATGCCACAAAATTACACTAATATGATAAATTGTTATAAAATATGCCACCAGAATAGCATAAGCTTAATTGCCGCAGATAATACTACTCAAATATGCCCCGAAACATGATACAAGCTTAACAACTAATAATATATAAACTCTATAGAAGTTTCTCTTAATGTTTTATAAAATATTAATTTTCTAATAATATATTGAACTTTACCTAATTAAAAATTTATTAAGGTTCATATATTATTTTTAAATTTATGAAAAATTATAATATTTTAGATAAAAAAAAGGAAAAGAATTTAATTATATTTTTAATATTAATATGTCATATATTTTGTGCAACAAATTTATAATAATCCCAATTCCTTAATTTCTCTCAAAATTTATAAGTAGGTTTCAAATAACTATATTAATGCTAGTTTTGTCAAAAATATTTTTTACAGTTTAAAAATTTATAATATCATTATATAATTAAAATAGAGAGTAAAAAGTTTAACATAATTTATCCTAGAGATAGGAAACTTGCATTTAATAATTGTACTATCTCTAAAATAAAAGATAATTAGTATTTATCTTTAAAAATTATTTTTTAAAATTAGTATTTATTATTGAAATAAGAGAGTAAAAATAGCTTATTTGTTATGAATTAAATAATATTTGTGTATGTCCATAAGAGATACGAATATCTGAAATAAAGTTTATCTTCTGAAGAGATAGACATCCTGAAGATATAGATCGCTAATAATCACGTTTTTTACAAAATTTAGTTCCGAAAAATATTTCTTCGTAAAATTGCTCAAAACAATTCTTTATATTTTTCATGTTGTATAGATATATGGCACAATGTTTCACTTGTCCCGTAGAAGACCGAATCAGTGTGATAATAATTATCACTTGTTTTTCAAAATTTAGGTCCAAAAAATTTTTTCCCGTAAAATTGCTCAAAACGACTCAATATATTTCTCATTAAGTAAAGATACATTGCGAGACGGTTTAACTTGCCCGTTGAAACTCGAATTCATGTGCTTTGATTATCATATTTTTACAAAATTATGGTCCGAAAATAGTTATCCTTAAAATTGCTAAAAACAATTTTTGTATGTTTTTCATGTTTTATAGATACACCGGGACAAAGTTTTACATTCCCAGTTAAATCCCCGAATTTGTGTGCTAATCATAACATTTTTTTAAAAAGTTTGGTTAAAAAAAACAAATTCTCTATAAAATTGCTCAAAATAATTTCCGTATGTTTCTCATGTTTTCAAAATAATCGCACAAAGTTTCACTTGTCCTTTGAAGGCCTAATCGTGAGTTAATCATTACATTTTTTTACAAATTTTTTCTCCGCAAAACAATTCTTTATAAAATTGCTCAAAATGATTCACTATATTTCTCATTTTTTAAAGATAATTGCACAACGTTTCATTTGCGCGTCGAAGCCCGAAGTCGTATGTTCATCATCATATTTTTGATAAAATTTAGGTCTGAAAAAATAATCCTTCGTAAAACTGCTCATAACGATTTAATATGTTTTTTCATATTGTATAAATACAATGGCACATTGTTTCAATTGTTTGTAGAAGGCCGAATCTGTGTGCTAATTATCACGTTATTCCAATATTTACATTTAAAAAAAAGTTTCACAAAAAACTGTTCAAAACGATTTTTTTTAATGTTTACAAAATTTAGGTCCGAAAAAAAGTTTTCCATAAAATTACTTGAATTGATTTTGAATGTTTTTTCATATTGTATAAATACACCAGACAAAGTTTCACATTCCTATTAAAGTCCGAATTCGTGTGCTAATCATTACATTTTTTAAAAAATTTAGGTCCGAAATATAGTTCTCCATAAAATTACTCAAAATGACTCGGTATGTTTCTCATGTTTTAAAAATACATTGTACAAAAGTTTCACTTGTCTTTTGAAAGCAAAATCTTTTTGTTTATCATTACGTTTTTTAAAAAGTATAGGTTTTAAAAATATTTCTCCGTAAAATTGCTGAGAACAATTCTATATGTTTTTCATTTTGTATAGATATATGGCACAATGTTTCACTTGTCTTTAGAAGGAAAAATCCATGTGCTAATTATCACTTTTTTACAAAATTTAGGTTCCAAAAAGGATTTTTTTCATTAAATTGCTCAAAACGATTCAATATGTTTCTCATTACATAAAGATACATTGCACAAGGTTTGACTCGCCCGATGAAGCCTGAATTCATGTGTTAATTATCATGCTCTTACAAAATTAAGGTCCAAAAATAGTTATCCTTAAAATTGCTAAAAAATATTCTGTATGTTTTTCATATTGTAAAGTTACATCAAACAAAGTTTCACTTTCCCGTTAAAGCCCGAATTCGTGTACTAATCATCAGGTTTTTTTAAAATTTTCATCCAAAAAATAGTTCTCCATAAAATTGCTCAAAATAATTATGTATGTTTCTCAAGTTTTAAATATAATCGCACAAAGTTTCACTTTTCCTTTGAAGGTCGAATCTATGAGTTAATCATTACATTTTGTACAAAATTTATATCAGTAAAACAATTTTCTATAAAATTGCTCAAAATGATTCACTTTGTTTCTCATGTTGTAAAGATACATCCCCACAACGTTTCACTTGCGTGTTGAAACCCGAATTCTTATGCTAATCATCACGTTTTTTGAAAAAAATTTATTTCTGAAAAATAGTCCTCCGTAAAATTGCGCAAAATAATTTTATATGTTTTTTTCACATTGTATAGAAATATCGGCACAATGCCTCCCTTGACTATAGAAGGCTGAATCTGTGTGCTAATTATTACGTTTTTTTCAAAATTTAGATCCGAAAAAAAAGTTTCTCGTAAAACTATTATAAACGATTCTGTGTGTTTCTCATTACATAAAGATACATCGCACTAGGTTTGACTTGCCTGTTGAAGCCCGAATTAATGTGCTAATAAACACGTTTCTTACAAAATTAAGGTTCAAACATAGTTATCCTTAAAATTGCTCAAAACAATTACGTATGTTTGTCATGTTGTAAAGATACATCGCGTAAAGTTTTAGTTTTCCTTTAAAACCCGAATTCGTGTTCTAATCATCACATTTTTAAAAAAATCTAGGTCCCGAAAAAAGTTCTCCACAAAATTACTTAAAACGATTCTGAATGTTGGTCATGTTGTATAAACCGGGAAAAAAGTATCACATTCCCATTAAAGTTCGAATTCATGTGCTAATCATTACGTTTTTTTAAAAAAATTTAGGTTCGAAAATAGTCCTCGGAAAAAATTGTTCAAAACAATTACGTATGTTTTTTTATGTTGTATAAATATACCAGAAAAAGTTTCACATTCCCATTAAGTACCAAATTCGTGCGTTAATCATCACCTTTTTTTACAAAATTTAGGTCCGAAAAATAATATCCATAAAATTGCTCAAAATGACTCAGTATATTTCTAATGTTTTAGAGATACATCGTACAAAGTTTCACTTCTCCTTTAAAGGCGGAATCCGTGAGTAAATCATTATATTTTTCACAAAATTTATGTCCGAAAAACAATTTCCTATAAAATTATGATTCAGTATGTTTCTTATGTTGTAAAGATACATTGCACAACGTTTCACTTGCCTGTTGAAGTCCCTATTTGTGTACTAATCATCACGTTTTTTAACAAAATTTAGGTCCGAAAAATATTTTTTCGTAAAATTGCTCAGAACAATTCTGTATATTTTCATGTTGTATAAATATATATATATATATATATGACACAATGCCACTTCTCATTAGAAGGCTGAATTCTTGTACTAGTTATCACTTTTAAATAAAAATTATGTCCGAAAAAAAGTTTTTATAAAATTGTTCAAAACGATTCAATATGTTTCTCATTAAGTAATGATACATCGCACAAGGTTTGACTTGCTCGTTGAAGCCCGAATTCATGTGCTAATTATCATGTTTGTAAAAAAATTAAGGTCCGAAATTAGTTATCCTTAAAATCGCTACAAACGATTCTGTATGTTCTTCATGTTGTATAGATAATCAGTCAAAGTTCCACTTTCCCATTAAAGCCCTAATTCGTTTGTTAATCATTACGTTTCTTTAGAAATTTTGTCCAAAAAATAGTTCTCCATGAAATTACTTAAAATAATTCTGTATGTTTCTCATATTTTAAAAATAATCACACAAAGTTTTACTTTTCTTTTGAAAGGCCAAATCTGTGAGTTAATCATTACGATTTTTAAAAAATTTATGTCCGCAAAATAATTCTCAATAAAATTGCTCAAAATGATTAACTACGTTTCTCATGTTATAAAGATACATCGTACAACACTTCACTTGCGTGTTAAAGCCTGAATTCATGTGTTAATCATCACGTTTTTGGAAAAATTTAGAAAAAGAAAACAAGAATTGGCAATAGAAATGGTTATTCATTTATGTATTCTATTCATCTTGATAGTGATACTAATATTTATAAATAAAAATTATTAAAAAAAAACAAGTAGGCATGGGGAAGAAACAAAAACTTTATACCAGCACAAAGAGAAACTTAAAAATAACAATTTGAGCAATCAATTTGACAAGTCACTTGAAACAAGGAACAAATCAAATAAATATTCTTTTCATAAATTCATAAATTCTTTTCTTCCTTTTAAAGTGCAGAAATTTGAAGATAGAACTAATAATGGATGCACAAAACTTCAATACCTAAATGAATTCACCCCAATATCAGTCGTGTAAACCAGAAATGAATTAACAAATATGACCCAAGAACACGCTTATTCTTCAGCCGTAAAGAAACTTTTGAATTGCTCCCTCTTTTTCCAAGAATTCATGCACTTCCCTCGTTCCCTTATTCAGATAATTGTTTAAATAAGGGAGATGCTTTACTCATTAGGATGCGGGCGAAGTATCGTTTTCTGGAGAGAAGACTGCCGCCAGGAAATTGCGTAAGTAAAGAGAAGAGAAAAAAGAGAGATTCGTCTTGCTGAAGCATTTTTCTTTGTTTTTCTTTGTATTGATGTCAATAACCATTTCATCATAATTAGTATTGATTTAGAAGAAATATGAAAACCAGGTAATGATGGATGTAGCTTTCTGGAGCCTTTCACCTTAAAGAAGTGAATGCTTCACTTAAGAGAGCTCAAAGTAAGGGAATTGGTATAGGTTAAGCTAATATCTTCTTGTTGTACATTTCCATTTAAGAGACCATTCTGCCTTTGCTTTAATTTTTTGTTATATTATTTGCCAAAATATTTCCTTACCACTATATATATATATATTTTCTTTTTGGACTAGGCTTATTCTTTTCGCAGGAAGCTATGATTAGCACACGAAAAACGTGATGATTGAAATACGAATTCGGGCTTTAATGGGAATGTGATACTTGTTTTGTGTTTTTATAAAACTTGAGAAACATTCAGAATTATTTAGAGCAATTTTTTGTAGAACTATTTTTCGGACCTAAATTTTGTAAAAAATGTGGTGATTAGCACACGAATTTGGGGGCTTTAATAGGAAAGTGATAATTCGTTTGGTTTATTTTTACAACATGAAAAATATTCAGAATCGTTTTGAGCAATATTTTGGTGAACTTTTTTTCAGACTTTAATTTTGTGAAAAACGTGGTGATTAGCACATGAATTCGGGCTTTAATGGGAATGTGATACTTCGTTTGGTTTATTTAGACAACATGAAAACATTAAGAATCGTTTTTTGAGCAATTTTTGGGTGAACTTTTTTCTGACCTAAATTTTGTAAAAAAACGTGATGATTAGCACTAGAATTCAGGCTTTAATTGGAATGTGATACTTGTTTTGTGCTTTTATAAACCTTGAAAAATATTCAAAATTATTTTGAACAATTTTTTGGAAAAACTTTCTTCGGACCTAAATTTTGTAAAAAATGTGATGACTAGCACACGAATTCTGGCTTTAATGGGAAAGTGATTCTTCGTTTTGTTTATTTACACAACATGAAAAACATTCAGAATTGTTTTGAGCAATATTTTAGTGAACTTTTTTTTGGACTTTAATTTTGTAAAAATGTGTTCTTGCTTTAATGGGAAAGTGATACTTGGTTTGGTTTATTTATTTAACATGAAAAACATTCCGGATCGTTTTGTGTAATCTTTTGGAGAACTCTATTTCGATCCTAAATTTTGCAAAAAACATGATGATTAGCGCACGAATGCGGGCTTTAATGGAGAAGTGATACTTGTTTGCTTTATTTATACAACATGAAAAATTTATGAATCGTTTTCAGAAATTTTTCGGAGAACTGTATTTGGGATCCTAAATTTGGTTAAAACCAGATGATTAGCACACAAATTCGGGCTTTAATGGAATTTGATGCTTCATTTGATTTTTTTATATAACACAAAAAACATTAAGAATCGTCTCGAGCAATTTTTTGTGAAACTTTTCCTCAGACCTGAATTTTGTAAAAAACTTGATGGTTAGCACATAAATTTGGACTTTATTGGGAAAGTAAAAAACATTAAGAATCGGTTTGAAAAATTTTTTTGAGAACATTTTTTGGGACCTAAATTTTTTGTAGAACTATTTTCCAGACCTAAATTTTGGAAAAAAATGTGATGATTAGCACACGAATTCGGGGGCTTTAATAGAAAAGTGATAATTCGTTTGGTTTATTTATACAACATGAAAAACATTCAAAATTATTTTGAGCAATATTTTGGTGAACTTTTTTTCCGAATTTAATTTTGTGAAAAACATGATGATTAGCACACGAATTCGGGCTTTAATGGGAATGTGAGGCTTCGTTTGGTTTATTTAGACAACATGAAAACATTAAGAATCGTTTTTTGAGCAATTTTTGGGTGAACTTTTTTCTGACCTAAATTTTGTAAAAAAACGTGATGATTAGCACACGAATTCGGGCTTTAATGGGAACGTGATACTTTTCTTTTGTGTTTTTATACAACATGAAAAATATAAAAAATCATTTTGAGCAATTTTTTGGACAACTTTTTTTTGGACCTAAATTTTGTAAACAACGTGATGATTATCACACGAATTCGAGCTTTATTGGGACAGTGATACTTCGTTGGTTTATTTAGACAACAGGAAAACATTAAGAATCATTTGGAACAATTTTTTGGAGAACTTTTTTCGGACCTAAATTTTATAAAAAAAAGGTGATATAATACACGGGAATTCGGGTTTTAAAGGGAATGTGATACTTTTTTTTGTTATTTATACAACATGAAAAATATAAAATATTGTTTTGAGCAATTTTTTGGAAAATTTTTTTGGACCTAAATTTTGTAAAAAATGTGATGATTAGCACACGAATTCGGGCTTTAATGGGAAAGTGATACATCGTTTGCTTTATTTATACAATATAAAAAAAATTAAGAATTGTTTTGAGAAATTTTTCGGAGAACTTTTTTTGGGATCCTAAATTTTGTAAACCAGATGATTAGCACAAGAATTTGGGCTTTAATGTGAATATGATACTTCGTTTGATTTATTTATACAACACAAAAAACATTAAGAATCGTTTTGTGCAATTTTTTTTGAAACTTTTTTTCGGACCTAAATTTTGTAAAAAACGTGATGGCTAGAACACGAATTCGGGCTTTAATGGGAAAGTGATACTTCGTTTTGTTTATTTACACATCATGAAAAACATTAACAATCGTTTTGTGAAATTTTTTGGAGAACTTTTTTTGGGACCTAAATGTTGTAAAAAACAAGATGATTAGCACAAGAATTCGGGCTTTAATAAGAATATGATGCTTCGTTTGGTTTATTTATACAACATGAAAACAATCTGAATGATTTGGAGCAATTTTTCGGAGAACTTTTTTCCAGATCTGAAGTTTTTAAAAAATATGATGATTAGCCTACGAATTTGGTCTTTAATGGGAATTTGATACTTCGTTTTGTGTTTTTATACAACATGAAAAACATTCAGAATCAATTTGAGCAAAAAATTTTTGAACGTTTTTTTAGACCTAAATTTTGTGAAAACGTGATGATTAGCACACGAATTTGGGCTTTAATGGGAAAGTGATACTTCGTTTGGTTTATTTATACGACATGAAAAAACATTAAGAATAGTTTTGAGCAATTTTTTTGGAAAACTTTTTTTTGGGACCTAAATTTTGTAAAAAAACGTGATGATTAGCACACGAATTCGGGCTTTAATGGGAATGGGATACTTCATTTGGTTTATTTAGACAACATAAAAAGAATTAAGAATCGTTTTGTGCAATTTTTTGGAGAATTATTTTTTAGACCTAAATTTTGTAAAAAAAAACGTGATGATTAGCATACGAATTTGGGATTTATTGGGAAATTGATATTTCATTTGGTTTATTTATACAACATTAAAAACATTAATAATCGTTTTCAACAATTTTATAGAGAACTTTTTTTGGGACCTAAATTTTTTAAAAAACGTGATGATTAGCATACGAATTCGGGCTTTATAGGGAAAGTGATATTTCGTTTGGTTTATTTATATAACATGAAAAACATTAAGAATCGTTTTAAGCAATTTTCTAAAGAACTTTTTTTGGGGCCTAAATTTTCTAAACAACGTGATGTAACATGAATTCGGGCTTTAATGGAAATGTGATACTTCGTTTTGTGTTTTTATACAACGTGAAAAGACATTCAGAATTGTCTTCAGCAAATTTTTTTTGAACCTTTTTTCAGACCTAAATTTTGAAAAAAATGTGATGATTAGCACTCGAATTCAGGCTTTAATGAGAATGTGATCCTTCGTTTGGTTTATTTATACAATATAAAAAACATTCAAAATCGTTTTGCGCAATTTTTGGAGAGCTTCTTTTCGTACCGAAATTTTGTAAAAAATGTGATGATTAGCACACGAATTTGGGCTTTAATGGGAATGTGATACTTGTTTTGTATTTTTATACAACTTTAAAAATATTCAGAATTATTTAGAGCAATTTTTTAGAGAACTATTTTTCGGACCTAAATTTTGTAAAAAATGTGATGATTAGCACACGAATTCGGGGCTTTAATGGGAAAGTGATAATTCGTTTGGTTTATTTATACAACATAAAAAACATTCAGAATCATTTTGAGCAATATTTTGGTGAACTTTTTTTCAGACTTTAGTTTTGTAAAAAACGTGATGATTAGCACACGAATTCGAGCTTTAACGGGAAAGTGATACTTCGTTTGGTTTATCTAGACAGCATGAAAACATTAAAAATCGTTTTGAGCAATTTTTTGGAGAACTTTTTTTCTGACCTAAATTTTGTAAAAAACGTGATGTGCACACGAATTCGGGCTTTAATAGGTACGTGATACTTCGTTTACTGTATTTATACAACATGAAAAAATTAAGAATTGTTTTGAGAAATTTTTCGGAGAACTTTTTTTGGGATCCTAAATTTTGTAAAACCAGATGATTAGCACACGAATTCGGGCTTTAATGGGAATTTGATACTTCGTTTGATTTATTTATGCAACACGAAAAAGTTAAGAATCGTTTTGAGCAATTTTTTGTGAAACTTTTTTCAGACCTAAATTTTGTAAAAAAAACGTGCTGGCTAGCACACGAATTTGGGCTTTAATGGGAAAGTGATACTTTGTTTTGTTTATTTATACATCATGAAAGACATTCAGAATAGTTTTGAGAAATTTTTTGGAGAACTTTTTTTGGGACCTAAATGTTGTAAAAAATGAGATGATTAGCACAGGAATTCGAGCTTTAATGGGAATGTGATACTTCGTTTGGTTTATTTATACAACATGAAAAACAATCCGAATCATTTTGAGCAATTTTTTGGAGAACTATTTTTTGAACCTAAAGTTTTTTAAAAATATTATGATTAGCACACGAATTTGGGCTTTAATGGGAATTTGAGACTTTTTTTCTATTTTTATACAAATGAAAAACATTGAAAATCATTTTGTGCAAATTTTTTTTCGGATCTAATTTTTGCAAAAAACGTGATGAAGCACACGAATTCGGGTTTTAATGAGAATGCGATACTTCGTTTTGTGTTTTTATACAACTTGAAAAACATTCAGAATTGTTTTGAGCAATTTTTTTAGTGAACTTTTTTTTGGACCTAAATTTTATAAAAAACGTGATGATAAGTACACAAATTCGGGCTTTAATGTGAAAGTGATACTTCGTTTGGTTTATTTATACAACATGAAAAACATTAAGAATCGTTTTGAGTAATTTTTTGGAGAACTTTTTTTGAGACCTAAATTTTGTAAAAAAAGTGATGATTAGAACCCAAATTCGGACATTAGTGGGAATGTGATACTTCGTTTTGTATTTTTATACAACATGAAAACATTCATGAGTCATTTTGAGCAATTGGTTTGAATTCTTGCTTTTGGAGAAACGTTTTGAGCAATTGAAAAACGTTTCACTTGTCTGTAGAAGGCTGAATCCATGTGCTAGTTATCACTTTTTTTTTTCAAAACTTAGGTTCGAAAAAATGTTTTTTCATAAAATTGCTCAAAACGATTCAATATGTTTCTCATCACATAAAGATACATTGCACAACGTTTCACTTGCCTGTTGAAACACGAATTCCTGTGCTAATCATCACAATTTCTAAATAACTTAAGTGCGTAAAATATTTCTCTGTAAAATTACTCAGATCAATTACGTATGTTTTTCATGTTTTATAGATATATGGCACAATATTTCACATTTCAGTAGAATGTCGAATTCGTGTGCTAATTATCAATTTTTTTTTTACAAAATTTAGGTTTGACAAAAAGTTTTTCATAAAATTGCTCAAAACGATTCAATATGTTTCCACTACGTAAAGATATATTGCACAAGGTTTGACTTGACCGTTGAAGCCCGAATTTGCGTGGTATTTATCATATTTTTACAAAATTATGGTCCGAAAATAGTTATATTTAAAATTTCTGAAAACGATTCTGTATGTTTTTCATGTTGTATAGATACATCAGACAAGGTTTAACTTTCCCATTAGAGCTCGAATTTGTGTCACATTTTTTAAAAAATTTTGGTCCAAAATAAGTTCTTGATAAAATTGCTCAAAATAATTCTTTATGTTTCTCATGTTTTAAAAATAATCGCACAAAGTTTCTCTTGTCCTTTGAAGGCCGAATCTGTGAGTTAATCATTACGCTTTTTAAAAATTTATGTCTGCAAAATAGTTCACTATAAAATTGCTCAGAATGATTCATTATGTTTCTAATTTTGTAAAGATACATTGCACAATGTTTCATTTGCCTGTTGAAACCCGAATTCGTGTGCTAATCATCATGTTTTTTATAAAATTTAGGTCAGAAAAATATTTCACCATAAAATTGCTCAGAACAATTCTATATTTTTTTATGTTTTATAGATATATGACACAATGTTTCACTTATCTATAGAAAGCTAAATATTTGTGTTAGTTATCACTTTTTTTTCAAAATTTGGGTCAGAGTAAAAGTTTTTCATAAAATTGCTCAAAACGATTCAATATGTTTCTCGTTACTTAAAAGATACATTGCACAAGGTTTGACTTGCCCATTGAAATTGAATTCGTGTGCTGTTCGTCATGTTTATAAAAACTTAAGGTCCGAAAATAGTTATCCTTCAAATTGCTAAAAACGATCATGTATGTTCTTCATGTTTTAAAGATATATCGGATAAAGTTTCACTATCCTGTTAAAACCTGAATTCTTGTGCTAATCATCATGTTTTTTAAAAATTCTGGTCCAAAAAAAAGTTCTCGATTAAAATTGCTCAAAATAATTCTTTATGCTTTTCATGTTTTAAAAGTAATCGCACGAACTTTCATTTGTCCTTTAAAGGCCGAAGTTGTGAGTTAATCATTATGCTTCTCACAAAATTTATATTCGCAAAATAATTCTCTATAAAATTGCTCAGAATTATTCACTATGTTTCTCTTGTTGTAAAGATAAATCGCACAACGTTTTACTTGCGTGTTGAAGCCCAAAAGTCGTGTGTTCATCATCACGATTTTGAAAAAATTTGAGTCCGAAAAATATTCCTCTGTAAAATTGCTCAAAATAATTATGTATGTTTAAAAATAGTTTTTCCATCTTTTAACATAATAAGTAGTCAAAATTAATTTTAAAATAACTTATAGCGTAAAATAACCTAAAAATAGTCATTTTTAAGGGAGAATAGATACTCAATTGTGTAATTATTACTCAAAATTAGAATCAATTTTGAAATGGAATGAAGTGATTTAGATCTAAATATCCAAGGGTATGTCCATAAAAGATTTCAAAAAACTAATTGTACAAAGTCCTTTTTGTGGATAAGTTTATCTATTATAATGAAATTACAAAATTTAGGGGAAAAAAACCGTACCTTTTGATTTCTAAAATCTAATCATATTCTCTATTTTTTTTAGTACAAGAGATGCCACACTCGATAGAAATTACATCACAATTAAATTATTTAATAATAAATCTAAATCAAAGGAAACTACAACTCTATTAAAAAGGAAAATAATTCCTCGAGCAATAAAATTGTCAATTATATCCTCTTTTTCTTCACAATCTCAACATCTTTGGAATTAGAATTCCATGAATCGAAACATGAATCTGAATTATTTAACCTCTTACTTGATCTCGTACCTATTATAAATTTTCCCCATTCACCATCTTCTTCTTCCGTTAAAATATGATCAACTTTCTCAATAAAAGAAACCTCTTTTTCTCCAAATTTTCCCCAATCACTATTGATGATTTCCTCTATATTTATTAAATCATCAAATCCCGGAAAACATTCATTATTAATATTTTCTAAATTTCCCCCATTCTTGATCACGCCTTCTGAGCTGGTTGCAGCGGTTTCCGAAACTGAAGACGGTGATTAACTCAATAATGGGTTTCTGATCCTCCATTAGAATCATTAGAACAAAACTCCCACTTTATTCTACATATTACAAAATCATTAGTATCAGAAATCCCTTTCAAGAAATCACCATCAAGATGATATTCATGCATAATCCACTTCCCATAATTATTATTTCCTTCAATGATCTTGGGTTTAAAATTAAACATTTTCTTGAATCCAATAATCTTATTTTTATCTCCGACTGATTTAATATAATACTTACCAGTTTGACCATCCCATGTACCGCAACCAGCAACTCTAATAATATTATTTCTGGACGCGCTAATTTTCTTCAACCTCGTAATAACATACAAGTACTTAGTATCTTTAATCAATTTTCCGAATTCTGTCACCATTGTTTGCCAATGATCATCTTGTTTGAAAATCATCCATGGAGTACCATTCTCAAAATAAAAATCTCTTTTCACGACCATAGGAGATGATCTGGAATTAATAATATTTCCTTGTGCCTTGTGACGAAGTAAGAGTAACATCTCTTCGTCCGTTGGATGAAAACGAAATCCTATCGTTTGGTGAATCATCTTTTGCCAATATTTGATCACTACAGTATGAATAGAGAATAATTATGAGAAATTTTTTGAAAGAATTAATAATGTGTCACCGAAAGAATGAATTGATGAATGTGCATTATTTATCATCATCATGTATTGTTTATATACATAGAACTGCCTTTGCCTTTTCTTCAAAATATTCTTCAAGTTAGAAGTAGGGAGCACTTTAGTCTAAAATGTAATATATATATATTTACTCTACTCCTCAAACGCCATTAGTTAATGATCAAACTAAATAAAATGACCAAAATACTTGTTACGCAAGTTATGATTTATTACAAAATATTGTTTCATTTAAAATCAGTTTAGCTCATATTCCAATTATATTATAATTGTAATTTATTACAAATATATATACATATATGAAGTTTGAAATAATATTCTTTTAGTTTATATTCATTAAAAAGTTGATTATTTAACAAAAAAGAAATTAAATAACTGGTCTCAAAATTGTATATAAACTTAATTAAATGCAGAAACGAAAGATTTGATTATAAATGTAATGAGAGGTTAATGTAGACGTGAAATCTCAGGCTAAACTTGAATAGTTACTAAGACTAATTTTTTTTTAGTTTTTCACTTCGGTCCAACATCCTTTCTCGTAAACAATTTATCTTTTACAGAACTCAAGAAAAAATACACACTTTTTTTGCAAATTAAATATCAATCTAAGTAGAGTACTCTTATTTGATCTTACTAAAACATAGACTAAATGTTGTCTTTTGGCCAACATATTTACCTTGTTCAGATTTGGTACTTAACAAATATTTCTTATCTTTTTTGATCCTCTACTAATGAATCTCAGCAATTTTGACCGGTGGTAAACAATTTCTTTCCAATGGTGAAAATGAAAATTCACACAATTCAAGTTAAAAAAAATAGAAAAACTCTTTTTTTTTTTTTTTACTTGAGTGGTGTGAATTTTCATTTTTATCATTTTTATTTTAATATAACTAGAGAGAAATCATATACCACCCGTCAAAATTGCCGGAATTTGTCCAAAATAACAAAAAATGTAGTATGTAAATTAGTTGAGGACAAAAAAGATAAAAAAATATTGGTTAGGGTTCAAACCTATATTGAGCACTAAAAACAACATTTATTCTAAAACATAAGTTTTTTTTTCTTTTACAAGAAAAAAAAAATGGCGATAAATCCCTCAACTTATTTTCGATTCCTAACAAATAGTCACTTTTTTTCATCTTTTCATAAATAGCCATTTTCAGTTCTATTTTCATCCAACTGAATATAGCTCAAAACCACCTCAAATAACGATTTTTGGTTAGAGAGACATATGACTCACACATGCCTAAGGGTAAAACTGACGATGAACTACTTTCCCTTAAAAGAAAAAAAAAAAAAGTCCAAACTTGAGAAACACATGTTCACTAACCCAGGAGGTAGGTTATGCTATGCACTTGATTATTTGGTTTGATTTTCAATTTTGAAATTTGGTCTTTTCATTTTTTAATTTTATTTTTGAAATCTAACTAAACAGAACAAACTAACTTTTCTGCTTTAGTTCAATTCAGTTCAACCGAAATTTTGGGATATTATTTTGAATAAATTATTTAGCTAAACGGGTAATAGAATATAAAATCCTAATTAAAACAAAAAAACTCTTACAACTTAATCGAAACAATTTTAAAAAAGATGTATTACAATTTAAAAATGGTTAACTATGAATTTTATCATTCTTATATGTGGAATATGTTATTCTTGTGTGTTTTCTGCTTAGAAACTGTCACTTAAGGTGTTTGATGCTATACTCACTTGAACAAAGATATAATAAGATTAAGAAAAGAGATATTTTTTTAAGAATTCAAAATAAAATCAGGACATTTATAATCAATTTTTCAACCAAGGCCTTGAAGCTTGAAAAGGAAACGGTTGTGGTGGTTGGCCTTAATTCTGTTCTGTTATGGCAGTTAAAACAAAGTCACAAGAAAAACTAACCCCTCTCCCTCTTCCCTTCCCTCCTGCTACTGGGCTACATTCTCACTTCAAAAATCAAGAAACCCATTTTTCCCCAATCTCTCTCTCTCTCTCTCTCTCTCTCCCCGTTGTTTCAAACTGAATCAATAAAATTCAGTTCGATCATACATAATACATATTATTGCAGAAATTTTCATTTTCTTGATTATCTTTGTGGATTATTTCTATCTGTATGGTTTAAAGCCTTTGAGTAATTGTCATTGATGTTTTGGAGTGGAGAACAGTATCGATGGATTGATTTATAAACATGACAACTTACATAACAAGCTTGGAGGAACTGAATCGAGGCTGCCGAACTTGGAATTCTTCAAAAAAGGGAAAATTAATATTGTTGTATGTTCTCTCTTCCTTCCTAATTCCATGTTAAACAAGTTGCATGCTTCACTGAATAATCTTTATTCATTTTTCTTTGACCAATTGTGTTGTGGTTGACTGAATTTCTTGATGATTCTGGACTTTTCTGAATCATGAAATTATACATTATTTATTCTTGAGGCATTTTTCTGCATTAATCTTCATTTGCATGACCCAATTATGGGAAAGATTTTTTGGAATGTATTGGTTGACAAAAAATGTTGTTTTAATTTATAATCTGTTCATCCCATAACATTTAATTTAGAGGGTCTCCAATTTCTTTGTTACTTAAACGTTTTCTATTAAAAATATATAACCCCAAATCATTTTTATTTTTACAGAAAAAGAAAACAATAATTGGCAATAGAAATGCTTATTCATCTATGTTTTATTATTCATCTTGATAGTGATACTTGTATTTATAAATAAAAATTATTATAAAAAAAAAACTAGGCATGGTGAAGAAACACAAACTTTATACCAGCACAAAGAGAAATTTAGAAATAACAGTTTGAGCAATCAATTTGACAAGTCACTTGAAACAAGGAACAAATCAAATAAATATTTTGATTTTCATTGTGGATAGAAAGCTCGATAGATTTTTTTCTTCTTTTTAAAGTGCAGAAATTTGAAGATAGAACTAATAATTGATGCACAAATGAAGCATTTTTCTTTGTTTTTCTTTGTATTGATGTCAATAACCATTTCATCATAATTAGTGGATTCAGAAGAAATATGAAAACCAGGTAATGATGGATGCAGCTTTCTAGAGCCTTTCACCTTAAAGAAGTGAATGTTTCACTTTGGGAATTGATATAGGTTAAGCTAATACCTTCTTGTTGTACATTTCCATTTAAGAGACCATTCTGCCTTTGCTTTAATTGTTTGTTATATTATTTTCCACACAAAACATTAAGCTACGCAAACAAGTTCAAATGTGTAAATCATCATGATACCTCTAGATCCCAAATAATATACACTAATTCACCATAACTATAATGTCATATAACCTTCAAATAATAATAACTCAAATAATAATAACTCAAATTTTATTTTATAGTGAAGAAAAATGAAATAATCTTTCTAAAGGCTTGAGATTAAACAAATAAAAAAAAAAAATTAGTTTTTTATAAGGAATGAAAGAATGAATTTATTAATACAATGAATGCTCCAACGAGGAATTACATATATTTGAATGACCTACAATATCCTCAATACTATCTAAGAGCTCATCACCTTCACAAGCCAGGTGGCTCTTTCTAATATTCTTCTGAATCTTCTAATTCTATTAAACTGTTTTCAACTCTCTGAATGAAACGAATCTCTTCATCTTCACTCATCAACAACATATCAATATCTAGCAAATCATCAACAAATTCTGCTTCTTCATTATTATTATTATTACTATTATTCTCTGCTTCAGCTGCTACTGGTGCAGCTGCTTGTGTTTCTGCTTCTGCTGCTGCTGCTGCTGCTGCTGCTTGTGCTTCCGCTTCTGCTAATGTTAATGCTGCTGCTGCTGCTGCGGCTGCTGAACAAGCAGTAGTCTCATTATTCTGGTTGATCAAGGCAGTACAAGTCCTCTTTGCAACCCTCATCTCTTCTTCACCCAAATCAAATTTCCTCTTATTAATTCCAAGCTCTTGCTCCTTCTGATCTTTATCTTGAAGCATTCTTTGGTAGTCTTCAACCTCTGAAACTACTACCATATGATCATCTGCAGCAGCTGCTCCTTCTTCTTCCATTAAAAAGTTTTCAACTCTTTTAATAAAACAAATATCATCTTCTTCAAATACTCCCTGCTCTATATTTCTCCTCTCATTATTCATCATCACAGCCTCAGCCGCAGCCTCCTTCTCTGTTTTCTCAACTTCAGCAGTAATAGCACCCGCATTTAATTCTTCAACTTGAGAATCATTAATAGAGATATTACCACTCATCGATGGGGATAGGCTTCCACTTCCTCCAGCTGAATCATTGAACTCCCACTTAATTCTACATATTACCAACTCATTATCCTCATGAGAAATCCCTTCCAAGAAATCGCCGTCAAGATGATATTCGTGCATAATCCACTTCCCATAATAATAATTTCCTTCCGTGATCTCATTATTATGGGGTCTAAAATTAAACGTTCTCTTGAACCCAATTATCTTATTATTCTTTAACTCTTCAGCTCCACATGATTTTATATAATTCTTTCCGGTTTGGCCATCCCAAGTACCGCAACCAGCTACTCTCACAATATTATTCTTGGATGCCCTAACTTTCTTCAACCTAGTAATCACATACAAGTACTTGCTATCTTTAACCAATTTTCCGGATTCCGTCACAATTGCTTGCCAAGGATCATCTTGTTTGAAAATCATCCATGGAGTCCCATCTTCGCAATAAAAATCTCTTTCCACAATCAAAGGCGGAATGGGAGGAGATGCAGAAATAACCTTGTGACGAAGTAAGAGTAACATCTCTTGATCCGTAGGATGAAAACGAAACCCTGTGCTTAGCGCAAACATCTTCTTCTTCTTTCCTAATTTGGTCGTAATTAATGAATAGCGAATGATGATCAAAAGAATGATGAATTAAACAAGTGTGACGAACGAGCAAACGAATGATGATCAAAGATGAAGATGATGATTTTGGTGGGAGAAATTTTTCTCGGATGTTTGAAGTGTTGATGAGCAAAAGAGAAACTCTAATAAAGAATCAATTAATGTATAATCCTAGTGATATTAGGTTAAGCAATATCAAATGGATTTCCAGATCTAATTCACATGGAATATATCAAAAAATGAATGTCTGTTTCTAAATATATTTATTTTAGCCCTCAAGATCATCCTTAGTAGTCAAACTAAATAAAAGGATAAAATTGTGATTTGCTTCAAAATATATAGTTTCCCTCATTTTCAAAATAATATACAGTTACTTGCTATATTATTTGATCAACTTTTCGATCGAAATCCGGTCAAAATCTTGCGCGTTTGCGAAGGATTGTCTTGGATGAAGTAAGAGCAAAATCCATGAGTTGTTAATATACACACAGCCGCCACTTATCCACCAAAGTTTAATCCTAATGGCATTAGGATTAATTAGGTTAATTAAGGAATACCAAAGTTTAATCCCAATGGCATGCAACCTTTCAACATCAAATGGAATTCTTCTAATATTACTTACTACACTTTTTTTCTAAGAAAGAAATAGGGTTCCTCAAAAGAAGAAAAATATGAATAAATATATAATTACTTTAGAAAGAAAAAAGGTTTATGAAAAAAATATTTATTTTATCCCCAAGATTATCAGTTAATAGTTAATTTAATTAAAATGATCAAAATACCTTATAAGAATAAAGTTTATTGCAAAATAAATAGGTTTCTAATGTTTGATGTAAAATAAATTTAATCATACCCTAATTATATTATATTTGTAGTTCCATATTTTTTATGAAGTTTGAAATAATATTCTTTTAGTCTACATTATTTTAAAAAATGATTCTTTAATTAAAAAAAATACTCAAGATTATCGGTAACATTTCCTATAATATTTTCTTTAATAATATGTCTTCCTTTTTAGGGTTTATCTTTTCCATTAGGTTTTATCTTTTAATTTTTATTAATAAAATATATTAAATTAGAAATGTCACAGAAAGTGTTTACGAAAGATGTTACAAGCGATTCAAATTATATCATTTTCTAGGATTTTTACCATTTCTAGTTTTTTCAGTTTAGAACTTTTATTAACTTTATTTTACCTTACTTTTATTTATTATTTTATTAATTCTATTTTTATTAACTTCTTCTAATTCTTTTTTACTTTTTTTTTAAATATAATTTTTAACTCTTCTTTTTATATGTAATCATGTGTTTGTGTAGTTTGAGTTATTCTCATCTAACTATTTTTAGGAAAAAAAAGAGATTGATTCAAAATTTTTCAAAGTAATTTTGAAGATGTAATATCATACAAATACTTGCTATATTATTTAATCAATCGAAATTCGGTCATAGGATGATGCCTTGGATGATGCCAAGGAAAAAATCTCTTTTCACGATCATAGGATGATGCCTTGGATGAAGTAAGATCTAAAATGGAATGGATAGAATGAGACAAAATGTCATGAGTTGTTAATATACTTACTACATTTTATTTCTAAGAAAGAAATACGGTTCCTCAAAAGAAGAAAAAAAGAAAAATATGAATAAATATATAATTACTTTAGAAAGAAAAAAGGTTCATGGTAAAATTTTCCTCAAATTAGGGATATGAAAAAATATTTATTTTATCCCCAAGATTATCAGTTAATAGTTAATTTAATTAAAATGATCAAAATACCTTGTAAGAATATAGTTTGTTGCAAAATACATAGGTTTCTAATATTTGAGATAAAATAAATTTAACTCATACCCTAATTATATTATATTTGTAGTTCCATATTTTTTAATGAAGTTTGAAATAATATTCTTTAATTCTATATTATTTTAAAAAGTTGATTCTTTAACCTAAAAAAAAAACTCGGAATTATCAGTAACATCTCCTATAACATTTTCTTTAACAATATGTTTTCCCTTTTAGGGTTTATCTTTCCCATTAGGTTTTGTCTTTTATTTTTTATTAACAAGATATATTAAATTAGAAATGTCATAGAAAGTGTTTACGGAAGGTGTTACAGACAATTCAAACCCATAAAAAGAAGTAAAAAATTGGTTGCAAAATAGCATACGCAAGTCTAAAATTAAGTCAATGCATTTTAAAATAAAAGAACTGGTTATAAATATAGTAAGAAGTTATGTAAAAGTGAAATCTTAATTTATTTTATTTTTTTAAAATGACATAATACCGTAAACAGTACCACAAAAATATGGCACAAACATAAAATGCCACAAAATTACATTAATATAATAAACTGTTATAAAATATGCCACCATAATATAGCATAAGCCTAATTACCGTAGATAATGCTACTCAAATATGCCACGAAACATAACACAAGCTTAAATACTAACAATATATATACTCTATATAAGTTTCTCTTAATGTTTTATAAAATATTTATTTTCTAAAAATATATTGAACTTTACCTAATTAAAAAATTTATTAAGTTTCATATATTATTTTTAAATTTATGAAAAATTATAATATTTTAGATAAACAAAAAAAGGAAAAGAATTTAATTATATTTTTAATATTCGTACGTCATATATTTTGTGAAACAAATTTATAATAATCCCAATTCCTTGATTTCTCTCAAAATTTATAAGTAGGTTTCAAATAACTATATTAATTCTAGTTTTGTCAAAAATATTTTTTACAGTTTAAAAGTTTATAATATCATTATATAATTAAAATAGAGAGTAAAAAGTTTAACATAATTTATCCTAGAGATAGGAAACAGGCATTTAATAATTGTACTATCTCTAAAACAAAGGATAATTAGTATTTATCTTTAAAAATTATTTTTTAAAATTAGTATTTATTTTTGAAATAAGAGAGTAAAAATAGGTTCTTTGTTATTAAATAATTTTGTGTATGTCCATTAGAGATACGAATATCTGAAATAAAGTTTATCTTCTGAAGAGATAGACATCCTGGAGATATAGATTGCTAATAATCACATATTTTACAAAATTCAGGTTCGAAAAATATTTCTCTGTAAAATTGCTCAGAACAATTCATTATGTTTTTCATGTTGTGTAGATATATGGTACATTGTTTCACTTGTCTGTAGAAGGCCGAATCCGTGTGCTAATAATTATCACTTTTATTTCAAAATTTAGGTCAAAACGATTCAATATGCTTCTCATTAAGTAAAGATACATTGGAGACGGTTTCACTTCCCCTTTGTGTTAGCCCTAAGGGCATTATTACTTGTGTTTTGATTATGATTAACATATGCTTGTGTGAGTATGTTAGCTAACCCTTCATAGAACAAAAGAAGAACATGTGAAGTCTCAAAGTCTCAAGCAAAAGATCTTGTTGATGAGGGCAAAATAGAGAAGAAGAGATCAAGCCATCATTGAAGACATTGAAGGCATTGTATTTATGAACTAGGTACTATCTTGTAAAACTCCCTAGTCTTAGTCTTTGATAAATTGATCATACATGAAGCTCTTCTTATGATTTTCTAAAATATAAGCTTTTGATAAAATCCAAGTATTCTTGACTGAAGATGTTTTGGAAAGTTTTTCTTCTCTTTAAAATAATTGTCAAGAATGCCTTTGAAACTTGGAAGAAAGTTTTTGTTTAAAAAAAACTTGGCTGAGGAAAATCAGAAATTCGGCAGTCCGGTTTTAGAACCGGTCGTCCGTTTTTTCCAAAGTACAAATTCGGCAGTCCGTTTTTCAGAAAATCAAGTCCGAATCTTTCTGTTCAAAAACTCGGTCATCCGGTTTTAAAACCGGCAGTCCGATTTTTCTATATATCAAAATTCGGCAGTACGTTTTCCAAGTCCGAATCTTTCTGTTTTAAAAAACTGGCAGTCCGTTTTCAGGAACCGGTCGTCCGGTTTTTGCTGTTACTGTACAAATTTTACCGTTGCACAGAATGCATCTATCATTTCTGAAAAGCAACGCCTATTGTCTAAAGGCAACGGTCTTGCGCTTCAAAACTCTATATAAACACTTGATTTTCAGCCATAAAACATACAAGTTTGGGAATTATTCATTGAGAACATTTAATACTTTTAAAGAGCTTCAAAAGTACATTTGATTACAAATTATTTTCAATCCCAAACAAAAATTCTTCTTGAGCTTCATTGTTGATCTTCCATCAAAGAAGAAGAAAAAAGGTGCTTGTAGAAGTATTCCATTGAGTTGTAATCTTCCTCTTCTCAAGCTCATTTGGTAATATTGTTCCTTACTCTTTCTATTCTTTTATTGTGATCAAAGGTTTGTGGAAAACCCTTTGGGTGATCCTTTGATATATGTGTTGTATTGTTGTGTTTGAGGTTCTTGTGTAAAACCCTTGGAGGGTGATCCTCATTGTGTAGTTGTGTAACCAACTTTGAAGATAGTGGATTTGTGAAATCCTTGGGTTGAGTCTCCAGGTAGTGGATGTAGCTCTTTGAGAGAGTGAACCACTATAAATTGTTGTGCATGTTATCTAATGTTTAATTCTATGCTCATTTCTTAATTGCCAATACTATATGATTGTATTTTGTGTGGATTCTTATTAAAAAGAGTTTTAGAAATCTTTCACAAAAAATTGGAGGTTTATCTTTCTAATCATACAAAAGATTTTTAAAATTAGCCAAAAACCTTATTCACCCCCCTCTAAGGTTTTTCACTTTGAAAGTCGAATTCATGTGCTGATTATCATGTTTTACAAATTATGGTCCGAAAATAATTATCCTTAAAATTGCTCAAAACAATTTTGTATGTTTTCATGTTGTATAGATGCATCAAATAAAGTTTTATATTCCCCTTAAATCCTGAATTCGTGTGTTAATCATCACATTTTCTAAAAAAGTTGTCAACAAAAAAATTCTTCATAAAATTGTTCAAAATAATTCTGTATGTTTCTCATGTTTTAAAAATAATCGCACAAAGTTTCACTTGTGCTTTGAAGGCCTAATCTGTGAGTTAATCATTACATTTTTTACAATATTTTTCTCCGCAAAACAATTCTTTATAAAATTGCTCAAAATGATTCACTATATTTCTCATTTTTTAAAGAAAAATCACACAACGTTTCACTTGCGTGTTGAAGCCCGAAGTCGTATATTCATCATCACATTTTTGATAAAATTTAGGTCTGAAAAAATAGTCCTTCGTAACACTGCTCATAACGATTTAGTATGTTTTTCATATTGTATAAATACAGTGGCACATTGTTTCAATTGTCTATAGAAGGCCGAATTGGTGTGCTAATTATCACGTTATTCCAATATTTAGATCCAAAAAAATAAGTTTCACATAAAACTTTTCAAAACGATTTTGTATGTTTCTCATTACATAAAGATACATAGCACAAGGTTGACTTGCCTGTTAAAGCTGGAATCTATGTGCTAATTATCACGTTTCTCACCAAATTAGGGTCTGAGAGTTATCCCTAAAATTGCTCAAAACGAGTCAGTATGTTTGTCATGTTGTAAAGATACATCGCATAATGTTTCACTTTGCAGTTAAAACCTGAATTCGTGTTCTAATAAGCATAATGTTTCACTTGTCTTAAGAATGCCGAATCCGTGTGCTAGTTATCACTTTTTTTTCCCAAAATTTAGGTTTGAAAAAAAGTTTTTCATAAAATTACTCAAAACGATTCAATATGTTTCTAATTACGTAAAGATACATTGCACAAGGTTCGACTTGCCCGATGAAGCCCGAATTTGTGTGCTAATTATCATGTTTTTAAAAAATTAAGGTCAGAAAATAAATATCCTTAAAATTACTAGAAACGATTATGTATGTTCTTTCTATTGTATGGATAGTTCGCACAACGTTTCACTTGCCTATTGAAAACCGAATTCGTGTGCTAATCATCACGTTTTTTGAGAAATTTTTGTCCAAAAAATAGTTCCCCATAAATATGCTCAAATAATTATGTATGTTTCTTATGTTTTAAAAATAATCACTCAAAGTTTCATTTGTCCTTTGAAGGCCGAATATGTGAGTTAATGATTACGTTTTTTACAAATTTATGTCTCCAAATAATTTTCTATAAAATTGCTCGAAATGATTCACTGTGTTTCTCATATTACCTACTAAAGCCTGAATTCGTGTGCTAATCATCATGTTTTTAAAAAAATTTAAGTTCGCAAAATATTTCTCTGTAAAATTGCTTAGAACAATTCCATATGTTTTTAATGTTATATAGATATATGGCACAATGTTTCACTGGTCTTTAGAAGGCTGAATCCATGTGCTATTTATCACTTTTCTTTTCAAAATTTATGCTCAAAAAAAAGTTTTTCATAAAATTGCTCAAAACGATTCAATACATTTCTTATAATACAAACGCCCAAATTTATGTGCTAATCATCACATTTTTTACAAAATTTAGGTCTGAAAAATAGTTCTCCTTAGAATTGCTAAAAATAATTCTGTATGTTTCTCGTATTTCAAAAATAATCGCACAAAGTTTCACTTGTCCTTTAAAGGCCTAATCTGTGAGTTAATCATTGCATTTTTTACAAAATTTTTCTCCCCAAAAGAATTCTTTATAAAATTGCTCAAAATGATTCACTATATTTCTCATTTTTTAAAGATAAATTGCATAACGTTTCACTTGCGTGTTGAAGCCCAAAGTCGTATGTTCATTATCACATTTTTGATAAAATTTAGGTCTGAAAAAATAGTCCTTCAGAAAACTGCTCATAACAATTCTGTATGTTTTTCATGTTGTATAAATACAGTGGCACATTGTTTCAATTGTTTATAGAAGGCCGAATCTGTGTGCTAATTGTCACGTTATTCCAATATTTAGATCCAAAAAAAAGTTTCACATAAAACTATTTAAAACGATTTTGTATTTTTCTCATTACATAAAGATAAATAGCACAAGGTTGACTTGACTGTTGAAGCTGGAATTCAAGTGCTGATTATCACGTTTCTCGAAAAATTAAGGTCTGAAAGTTATCCCTAAAATTGCTCAAAACAAGTCAGTATGTTTGACATGTTGTAAGGATACATCGCATAATGTTTCACTTTTCTGTTAAAACCTGAATTCGTATGCTAATAATCACGTTTTTTTGTAAAATTTTGCTCCAAAAAAAAGTTCTCAACAAAATAGTTTAAAACGATTTTGAATGTTTAAAACGATTTTGTTGAAGTTCTCAACAAAATATTGTATAAATATACTAGAAAAAGTTTCACATTCCCATTAAAACCCAATTCGTGTGCTAATCATCACATTTTTTTGAAAATTCAGGTACGAAAAATAGTTCTCCAAAAAGTTGCTCAAAATAATTCTGCATGTTTCTCACTTGTGTTTTCAAGGCCGAATCTGTGAGTCAACCGTTACGTTTTTTAGAAAATTTATATCCACAAAACAATTCTATATAAAATTTCTCAAAATAATACTATATATTTCTCGTATTGTAAAGATAAATCGCACAATGTTTCACTTGCCTGTGGAAGCCCGAATTTTTGTGCCAATCATGTTTTTTAAAAAAATTTGGGTTCGCAAAATATTTCTCTGTAAAATTCCTAGAACAAAATTCCATACGTTTTTCATGTTGTATAGATATAGGTATACTGTTTCACTTGTCTTTAGAAGGCCGAATACGTGTGCTAGTTATCATTTTTTTTTTCAAAATTTAGGTTCGAAAAATAATTTTTCATAAAATTACTCAAAACAATTCAATATGTTTCTCATTACATAAATATACATTGCACAAGGTTTGACTTGCCCATTGAAGTCTGAATTCGTGCCCTAATTATCATGTTTCTAAAAAATTAACGTCCGAAAATAGTTTTCTTTATAATTACTAAAGACGATTCCGTATATTTTTCATATTTTATAGATATATAGGACAAAATTCACTTTCCCGTTAAACCCAAATTTGTGAACTATTCATCAGTTTTTTTAAAGTTTTGGTCCAAAAAATAGTTCTCCATAAAATTGCTTAAAATAATTCTGTATGTTGCTCATATTTTTGAAATAATCGCACAATATTTCTCTTGTCCTTTGAAGGAAGAATTTGTGAGTTAATCATTACTTTTTTTACAAAATTTATGTCCGCAAAACAATTCTCTATAAACTTGTTCAATATAATTCACTATGTCTCTTATGTTGCAAAGATACATCATAAAACGTTTCACTTGCCTGTTGAAGCATGAATTTGTGTCCTTATCATCACGGTTTATAAAAAACTTAAGTCCGTAAAATATTCTCCGTAGAATTGCTCAGATCAATTATGTATGTTTTTCATGCTTTGTAGATATAAGGCACAATGTTTCACATGTCGGTAGAAGGCCAAATCCGTGTATTAATTAGCACTTTTTTCAAGATTTACGTCAGAAAAAAAGTTTTTATAAAATTGCTCAAAATGATTCAATATGTTTTTCACTATGTAAAGATACATGGCACAAGGTTTGACTTGCCCGTTGAAGCCCGAATTCGTGTGCTAATTATTATGTGTTTACAAAATTCTGGTCCGAAAATACTTATCTCTAAAATTCCTAAAAACGATTCTGTATGTTTTTCATGTTGTATAAATGTATCGAACAAAGTTTCACTTTCCTGTTAAAGCCCGAATTCGTGTGTAAATCATAATGATTCAGTATGTTTTTCATGTTGTATAAATACAGTGGCACATTGTTTCAATTGTCGAATCTGTGTGCAAATTATCACGTTATTCCAATATTTAGATCCAAAAAAAAATGTTTCACATAGAGCTGTTCAAAATGATTTTGTATGATTCTCATTACATAAATATACATAGCACAAGGTTGACTTGCCTGTTGAAGCCGGAATTCATGTGCTAATTATCACGTTTCTCACAAAATTAAAGTCTGAAAGTTATCTCTAAAATTGCTCAAAATGAGTCAGTATGTTTCTCATGTTGTAAAGATACATCGCATAATATTTCACTTTTCCGTTAAAACCTGTATTCATGTGCTAATAATCATGTTTTTTGTAAAATTTTGGTCTGAAAAAAGTTCTCAACAAAATTGTTTAAAAACGATTTTGAATATTCTTCATATTATATAAATACACTAGAAAAAGTTTCACATTCCCATTAAAACCCGATTCGTGTGCTAATCATCACATTTTTTTAAACATTCAGGTCCGAAAAATAGTTATCCAGAAAGTTGATGAAAACAATTCTGTATGTTTCTCATGTTTTAATAATAATCACCGAAAATTTCACTTGTCCTTTTGAAGGCCAAATTTGTGAATTAATCATTCCTTTTTTACGAAATGTATGTCTGCAAAACAATTCTCTATGAAATTGCTCAAAATAATTTTCTATGTTTTTCGTGTTGTAAAGATACATCACACGATGTTTCACTTGCATGTTGAAGCTCGAATTCATGTGCTAATCATCACGTTTTTTACAAAAATTAGGTCTGAAAAATATTTCTCCATAAAATTGCTCAGAACAATTTTATATTTTTTTCACGTCGTATATATATATATATATCTATATATATATGGTAGAATGTTTCACTTGTCATAAGAAGGCCGAATCCGTGTGCTAATTATCACTTTTTTTTTAGAAATTTAGGTTTGAAGAAAACTTTTTCATAAAATTGCTCAAAACGATTTAATATGTTTCTCATTACGTAAAGATACATTGCACAAGGTTCGACTTTCCCGATGAAGTTCGAATTTGTGTGCTAATTATCATCATTTTAACAAATTAAGCTCCGAAAATAAATATCCTTAAAATTACTAGAAACGATTCTGTATGTTCTTCCTATTGTATAGATATATCGCACAATGTTTCACTTCCCTATTGAAACCCGAATTCATTTGCTAATCATCACGTTTTTTGAGAAATTTTTGTCCAAAAAATAGTTCTCCATAAAATTGCTCAAAATATTTATATATGTTTATCATGTTTTAATCACTCAAAGTTTCACTTGTCCTTTGAAGGCCGAATCTGTAAGTTAATCATTACGGCTTTTACAAATTTATGTCTCCAAAAAAATTTTCTATAAAATTGCTCGAAATGATTCAGTATGTTTCTGATGTTACCTGTAGAAGCCCGAATTCGTGTGCTAATCATCACGTTTTTAGAAAAATTTATATTCGCAAAATATTTCTCTATAAAATTGCTCAAACAATTCCATATGTTTTTTTAATGTTGTATAGATATATGACACAATGTTTGACTTGTCTTTAAAAATCCGAATCCATGCACTATTTATCACTTTTTTTTTTAAATTTAGGCTCGAAAAAAAGTTTTTCATAAAATTGCTCAAAACGATCCAATATGTTTCTTATTATATAAACGCTCAAATTCATGCGCTAATCATCACATTTTTTACAAAATCTAGGTCCGAAAAATAGTTCTCCATAAAATTGCTCAAAATAATTCTGTATGTTTCTCGTGTTTCAAAAATAATCGCACAAAGTTTCACTTGTCCTTTGAAGGCCGAATCTGTGAGTTAATCATTACGTTTTTTTTAACAAAATTTATGTCCGCAAAACGATTCTCTATAAAATTGCTCAAATAGTTCATTATGTTTCTCATATTGTAAAGATACATCACACAACGTTTCACTTTCCTGTTGAAGCCCGAATTTGTATGTTAATCATCACGTTTTATGCAAAATTTAGGTTTGAAGTATATTTCTCCGTAAAATTGCTCAGAACAACTTCTGTATGTTTTTCATATTGTATAGATACATGGCACAATGTTTCACATATAAATAGAAGGCCGAATCCATAAGCTAATCATCATTTTTTTTTTTTCAAAATTTAGTTCCAAAACAAAGTTTTTCATAAAATTGGTCAAAAATATTCAATATGCTTCTCACTATATAAAGATACATTGCACAAGGTTTGACTTCCCTATTGGAGCCTGAATTCTTATGCGAATAATCATGTTTTTACAAAATTATGGTCCGAAAATAGTTATCTTAAAAATTGTTAAAACCGATTCTGTATATTTTTTCATGTTGTGTAGATACATCGGATAAAGTTTCACCTTCCTGTTAAAGTCCAAATTCATTTACTAATCATCACATTTTTTAAAAAATTTAGGTCCAAAAAATAGTATTCCATAAAATTTATGAAAATAATTCTTTATGTTTCTCATATTTTAAAAATAATCGTATAAAGTTTTACTTGTCCTTTGAAGGCCGAATGTGTGTGTTAATCATTACGTCTTTTACAAAATTTATGTCCGAAAATAATTCTCTATAAAATTGCTCAATATGATTATGTTTCTCATTTTGTAAAGATACATCACACAATGTTTCACTTTCGAGTTTAAGCCTTAATTTGTGTGTTAATCATCACCTATTTTAAAAAATTTAGGTCTGAAAAATAATCCCCCGTAAAATTGCTCAACATGATTTTGAGCAATTTTTTAGAGAACTTTTTTTGGGACCTGAATTTTGTAAAAAACGTGATGATTAGCACACGAATTCGGGCTTTAATGGGAATGTGATACTTCATTTGGTTTATTTAGACAACATAAAAAGAATTAAGAATCGTTTTGTGCAATTTTTTGGAGAATTATTTTTTAGACCTAAATTTTGTAAAAAAACGTGATGATTAGCATACGAATTCGGGATTTAATGGGAAATTGATACTTCATTTGGTTTATTTATACAACATGAAAAACATTAATAATCGTTTTCAACAATTTTTTGGAGAACTTTTTCTGGGACCTAAATTTTTTAAAAAACGTGATGATTAGCTTACGAATTCGAGCTTTATAGGGAAAGTGATATTTCGTTTGGTTTGTTTATATAACATGAAAAACATTAAGAATCGTTTTAAGCAATTTTCTAAAGGACTTTTTTTGGGGCCTAAGTTTTCTAAACAACGTGATGTAACACGAATTCGGGCTTTAATGGGAATGTGATACTTCGTTTTGTGTTTTTATACAACATGAAAAGACATTCAGAATCATTTTGAGCAAATTTTTTGAACCTTTTTTGGGACCTAAATTTTAAAAAAATGTGATGATCAGTACTCGAATTCAGGCTTTAATGAGAATGTGATCCTTCGTTTTGTTTATTTATAAAATATAAAAAACATTCAAAATCGTTTTGAGCAATTTTTGGAGAACTACTTTTCGTACCGAAATTTTGTAAAAAATGTGATGATTAGCACACGAATTCGGGCTTTAATGGGAATGTGATACTTGTTTTGTGTTTTTATACAACTTTAAAAATATTCAGAATTATTTAGAGCAATTTTTTGGAGAACTATTTTTCGGACCAAAATTTTGTAAAAAATGTGATGATTAGCACACGAATTCAGGGGCTTTAATGGGAAAGTGATAATTCGTTTGGTTTATTTATAAAACATAAAAAACATTCAGAATCATTTTGAGCAATATTTTGGTGAACTTTTTTTCGGACATTAATTTTGTAAAAAACGTGATGATTAGCACACGAATTCGGGCTTTAACGGGAAAGTGATACTTCGTTTGGTTTATCTAGACAACATGAAAACATTAAGAATCGTTTTAAGCAATATTTTGGAGAACTTTTTTTCTGACCTAAATTTTGTAAAAAACGTGATGATTAGCACACGAATTCAGGCTTTAATGGGTACGTGATACTTCGTTTAATGTAATTATACAACATGAAAAAATTAAGAATCGTTTTGAAAAATTTTCCAGAGAACTTTTTTTGGGATCCTAAATTTTATAAAACCAGATGATTAGCACACGAATTCGGGCTTTAATGGGAATTTGATACTTCGTTTGATTTATTTATGCAACACGAAAAAATTAAGAATCGTTTTGAGCAATTTTTTGTGAAACTTTTTTTCGGACCTAAATTTTGTAAAAAACGTGATGGTTAGTACACGAATTTGGGCTTTAATGGGAAAGTGATACTTCGTTTTGTTTATTCATACATCATGAAAAACATTCAGAATAATTTTGAGAAATTTTTTGGAAAACTTTTTTTTAACCTAAATGTTATAAAAAACGAGATGATTAGCACAGGAATTCGAGCTTTAATGGGAATGTGATACTTCGTTTGGTTTATTTATACAACATGAAATGCAATCTGAATCATTTTGAGCAATTTTTTGGAGAACTATTTTTCGAACCTAAAGTTTTTTAAAAATATTATGATTAGCACACGAATTTGGGCTTTAATGGGAATTTGAGACTTGTTTTCTGTTTTTATACAACATGAAAAACATTGAAATTCGTTTTGTGCAATTTTTTTTGGGATCTAATTTTTGCAAAAAACGTGATGAAGCACACGAATTCGGGTTTTAATGGGAATGCGATACTTCGTTTTGTGTTTTTATACAACTTGAAAAACATTCAGAATTGTTTTGAGCAATTTTTTTGGTGAACTTTTTTTCGGACCTAAATTTTGTAAAAAACGTGATGATAAGCACACAAATTCGGGCTTTAATGTGAAAGTGATACTTCGTTTGGTTTATTTATACAACATGAAAAACATTAAGAATCATTTTGAGTAATTTTTTGGAGAACTCTTTTTGGGACCTAAATTTTGTAAAAAAAGTGATGATTAGAACCCGAATTCGGATATTAGTGGGAATGTGAAACTTCGTTTTGTGTTTTTATACAACATGAAAAACATTCATGAATCATTTTGAGCAATTGGTTTAGTTACTACTTTTGGAGAAACGTTTTGAGCAATTGAAAAACGTTTCACTAGTCTGTAGAAGGCTGAATCCATGTGCTAGTTATCACTTTTTTTTTCAAAACTTAGGTTCGAAAAAAAGTTTTTTCATAAAATTGCTCAAAACGATTCAATATGTTTCTCATCACATAAAGATACATTGTACAATGTTCCACTTGCCTGTTGAAACACGAATTCTTGTGCTAATCATCACAATTTCTAAATAACTTAAGTGCGTAAAATATTTCTCCGTAAAATTACTCAGATCAATTACGTATGTTTTTCATGTTTTATAGATACATGGCACAATATTTCACATTTCAGTAGAATGTCGAATTCGTGTGCTAATTATCATTTTTTTTTACAAAATTTAGGTTTGAAAAAAAGTTTTCATAAAATTGCTCAAAACGATTCAATATGTTTCTCACTACGTAAAGATATATTGCACAAGGTTTGACTTGACCGTTAAAGCTTATTTATCATATTTTTACAAAATTATGGTCCGAAAATGGTTATATTTAAAGTTTCTGAAAACGATTCTGTATGTTTTTCATGTTGTATAGATACATCAGACAAAGTTTAACTTTCCCATTAGAGCCCGAATTTGTGTCACGTTTTTTAAAAAATTTTGGTCCAAAATAAGTTCTTGATAAAATTGCTCAAAATAATTCTTTATGTTTCTCATGTTTTAAAAATAATCGCACAAAGTTTCACTTCTCCTTTGAAGGCCGAATCTGTGAGTTAATCATTACGCTTTTTAAGAATTTATGTCTGCAAAACAGTTCACTATAAAATTGCTCAGAATGATTCATTATGTTTCTAATTTTGTAAAGATACATTGCACAATGTTTCACTTGCCTGTTGAAGCCCGAATTCGTGTGCTAATCATCATGTTTTTTACGAAATTTAGGTCAGAAAAATATTTCACCATAAAATTGCTCAGAACAATTCTATATTTTTTTTTATGTTTTATAGATATATGGCACAATCTTTCACTTATCTATAGAAAGACGAATATTTGTGTTAGTTATCATTTTTTTTCAAAATTTGGGTCCGAGTAAAAGTTTTTCATAAAATTGCTCAAAACGATTCAATATGTTTCTCGTTACTTAAAAGATACATTGCACAAGGTTTGACTTGCCCATTGAAATTGAATTTGTGTGCTATTCGTCATGTTTATAAAAACTTAAGGTCCGAAAATAGTTATCCTTCAAATTGCTAAAAACGATCATGTATGTTCTTCATGTTTTATAGATATATCGGACAAAGTTTCACTATCCTGTTAAAACCTGAATTCTTGTGCTAATCATCATGTTTTTTAAAAATTTTGGTCCAAAGAAAGTTCTCGATTAAAATTGCTCAAAATAATTCTTTATGCTTTTCATGTTTTAAAAGTAATCGCACGAACTTTCATTTGTCCTTTAAAGGCCGAATTTGTGAGTTAATCATTATGTTTCTTACAAAATTTATGTCCGCAAAATAATTCTCTATAAAATTGCTCAGAATTATTCACTATGTTTCTCATGTTGTAAAGATACATCGCACAACGTTTTACTTGCGTGTTGAAGCCCAAAGTCGTGTGTTCATCATCACGATTTTGAAAAAATTCGAGTCCGAAAAATATTCCTCTGTAAAATTGCTCAAAATGATTATGTATGTTTAAAAATAGTTTTTCCATCTTTTAAAATAATAAGTAGTCAAAATTAATTTTAAAATAAGTTATAGCGTAAAATAAGCTAAAAATAGTCATTTTTAAGGGAGAATAGATACTCAATTGTGTAATTATTACTCAAAATTAGAATCAATTTTGAAATGGAATGAAGTGATTTAGATCTAAATATCCAAGGGTATGTCCATAAAAGATTTCAAAAAACTAATTGTACAAAGTCCTTTTTGTGGATAAGTTTATCTATTATAATGAAATTACAAAATTTAGGAAAAAAAAAACCGTACCTTTTGATTTCTAAAATCTAATCATATTCTCTATTTTTTTAGTACAAGAGATGCCACACTCGATGGAAATTACATCACAATTAAGTTATTTAATAATAAATCTAAATCAAAGGAAACTACAACTCTATTAAAAAGGAAAATAATTCCTCGAGCATAAAATTGTCAATTATATCGTCTTTTTCTTCACAATCTCAACATCTTTGGAATTTGAATTCCATGAATCGAAACATGAATTTGAATTATTTAACCTCTTACTTGATCTCGTCCCTATTATAAATTTTCCCCATTCACTATCTTCTTCTTCCGTTAAAATATGATCAACTTTCTCAACAAAAGAAACCTCTTTTTCTCCAAATTTTCCCCAATCACCATTGATGATTTCCTCTGTATTTATTAAATCATCAAATCCCGAAAAACATTCATTATTAATATTTTCTAAATTTCCCCCATTCTTGATCACGCCTTCGGAGCTGGTTGCAGCGGTTTCTGAAACTGAAGACGCTGATGAACTCAATAATGGGTTTCTGATCCTCCATTAGAATCATTAGAACAAAACTCCCACTTTATTCTACATATTACAAAATCATTATTATCAGAAATCCCTTTCAAGAAATCCCCATCAAGATGATATTCATGCATAATCCACTTCCCATAATTATTATTTCCTTAAACGATCTTGGGTTTAAAATTAAACATTTTCTTGAATCCAATAATCTTATTTTTATCTCCGACTAATTTAATATAATACTTACCAGTTTAACCATCCCATGTACCGCAACCAGCAACTCTAATAATATTATTTCTGGATGCGCTAATTTTCTTCAACCTCGTAATAACATACAAGTACTTAGTATCTTTAATCAATTTTCCGGATTCTGTCACCATGGTTTGCCAAGGATCATCTTGTTTGAAAATCATCCATGGAGTACCATTCTCAAAATAAAAATCTCTTTCCACGACCATAGGAGATGATCTGGAATTAATAATATTTCCTTGTGCCTTGTGACGAAGTAAGAGTAACATCTCTTCGTCCGTTGGATGAAAACGAAATCCTATCATTTGGTGAATCATCTTTTGCCAATATTTGATCACTACAGTATGAATAGAGAATAATTATGAGAAATTTTTTGAAAGAATTAATAATGTGTCACTGAAAGAGTGAATTAATAAATGTGCATTATTTATCATCATCATGTATTGTTTATATATATAGAACTGCCTTTGCCTTTTCTTTCTTCGAAATGAAAAAGGAATTCGAATCCAAAACCAAGACTAATAGGAATAAGTAATATATTTTACTCCACCACCACATATCCAAGCTTTGCTAATCAATGTTTAGTCCTAATGGAATTAGGTTAAGCAATGTTTAATCCTAATGGAATTAGGTTAAGCTTTGCTAATTAGGTTTAATCCTAATGTTTCTTCTAATATAACTAACTAAACTCTATTTCATTTAAAAAAAAAAAGAAAAATTAAACTCTATCTCTAAGGACGAAATATGTTTCCTCAAAGAAGAAAAAAATAAAAAAAGAAATATGAAGAAATATATCACTCCGAAAAAAAAAGTTAATAGCAAAATATTCTTCAAGTTAGAAGTAGGGAGCACTTTAGTCTAAAATGTAATATATATATATATATATATATTTACTCTACTCCTCAAACGCCATTAGTTAATGATCAAACTAAATAAAATGACCAAAATACTTGTTACGCAAGTTATGATTTATTACAAAATATTGTTTCATTTAAAATCAGTTTAGCACATATTCCAATTATATGATAAGTGTAATTATGAATTCTTATGAATTTTTATTTATTCAACGTGCAAAATTTATGAATTTTTTTCAGAAATTTTTCGGAGAACTGTATTTGAGATCCTAAATTTGGTAAAATCTAGATGATTAGCACATGAATTCGAGCTTTAATGGGAATTTGATGCTTCATTTGATTTATTTATATAACACGAGAAACATTAAGAATCGTTTTGAACAATTTTTTGTGAAACTTTTTTCGGACCTAAATTTTATAAAAAACTTGATGGTTAGCACATAAATTCGGGCTTTAATGGGAAAGTGATACTTCGTTTTTTTATTTATACATCCTGAAAAATACTAAGAGTCATTTTGAGATCATTTTTGGAGAACT
Organism: Catharanthus roseus; assembly: GCA_028651295.1. Classification (NCBI taxonomy): domain Eukaryota; kingdom Viridiplantae; phylum Streptophyta; class Magnoliopsida; order Gentianales; family Apocynaceae; genus Catharanthus; species Catharanthus roseus. The sequence goes on from JAPQWS010000069.1 coordinate 2,036,722, forward strand.
TTTTTTGGGACCTAAATTTTGTAAAAAAAGAGATAATTAACATAGGAATTCGAACTTTAATGGGAATGTGATATTTTGTTTGGTTTATTTGTAGAACATGAAACACAATCCGAATGTGATATTTTAGGGAACTTTTTTTGGACCTACAGTTTTTAAAAAATGGGATGATTAACATATTAATTTAGGCTTTAATGGGAGTTTGATACTTCGTTTTGTGTTTTATACAACATGAAAAACATTCAGAATCGTTTTAAGAAATTTTTTGGTGAACTTTTTTTTTACCTAAATTTTGAAAAGAACGTGATGATTTGCACACGAATTCGGGCTTTAATTGGAATGTGATCCTTCGTTTGGTCTATTTATAAAACATGAAAAACATTCAGAATCGTTCTAAGCAATTTTTGAAGAACATCTTTTCGTACCAAAATCTTTAAAAAAAGGTGATGATTAGCACACGAATTCGGACTTCAATGGGAATGTGATACTTGTTTTGTGGTTTTATACAACTTGAAAAATAGTCAGAATTATTAAGAGCAATTTTTTGTAGAACTATTTTCCGGACCTAAATTTTGTAAAAAATTTGATGATTAGCACACGAATTCGGGGGCTTTCATGGAAAAGTGATAATTCATTTGGTTTATTTATATAATATAAAAAATATTAAAAATCATTTGAGTAATTTTTTGGTTAACTTTTTTTCGGACCTAAATTTGGAAAAAAACATGGTGATGGGCACACAAATTCGGGCTTTAATGGGAATTTGATACTTCGTTTGGTTTATTTAGACAACATGAAAACATTAAGAATCGTTTTGAGCAATTTTTTGGTGCACTTTTTTTTTACCTAAATTTTGTAAAAAAACGTGATGATTAGCATACGAATTCGGGCTTTAATGGGAATATGATACTTTTTGGTGTTTTTATACAACATGAAAAATATAAAAAATCGTTTTGAGAAATTTTTTGGACAATTTTTTTTTTTTTACCTAAATTTTGTAAAAAACGTGATGATTAGCACACAAATTCAAGCTTTAATGAGAAAGTGATATTTCGTTTGCTTTATTTATACAACATGAAAAAATTAAGAATCATTTTGAAAAAATTTTCAGAGAACTTTTTTTGGGATACTAAATTTTGTAAAAACCATATGATTAGAACACAAATTTGGGCTTTAATTGGAATTTGATACTTCGTTTGATTTATTTATACAACTCGAAAACATTAAGAATTATTTTGAGTAATTTTTTGTGTAACATTTTTCGGAACTAAATTTTGTAAAAAACGTGATGGTTAGCACACGAATTCGGGTTTTAATGGGAAAGTGATACTTCGTTTGTTTTATTTATTCAACATGAAAACATTAAGAATCTTCGTTTTGAGCAATTTTTTGAGAAAATTTTGTTCGAATCTAAAGTTTTTAATAAATGTGATGATTTGCACATGAATTTGGTCTTTAATAGGAATTTGATACTTCGTTTTGTGTTTTTATACAGCATGAAAAAAAATAAAAATCGTTGTGTGCAAATTTTTTTTGAACATTTTTTCGAACCTAAATTTAGTAAAAAACGTGATGATTAGCACTTTCGGGCTTTAATGGGAAAGTGATACTTCGTTTGGATTATTTATACAGCATGAAAAACATTAAGAATCGTTTTGAGAAATATTTTGGAGAACTTTTTTTGGGACCTAAATTTTGTAAAAAAAGACATGATGATTAGCATACGAATTCAGGCTTTAATAGGAAAGTGATACTTTGTTTGGTTCATTCATACAAAATGAAAAATATTAAGAATCATTTTGAGCAAATTTTGGAGAAAGTTTTTTTGGGACTTTAATTTTGTAAAAACGTAATAATTAGCATACGAATTCGGGTTTTATAGGGAAAATAATATTTCGTTTGGTTTATTTGTACAACATGAAAAACATTATGAATCATTTTGAGCAATTTTTTAGAGAACTTTTTTTGGGGCTTAAATTTTTTAAAAATGTTATGTAGCACGAATTCGGGTTTTAATGGGAATGTGATACTTCGTTTTGTATTTTTATACAACATGAAAAACATTCAGAATCGTTTTGAGCAATTTTTTGATGAACTTTTTTCCAGATCTAAATTTAAAAAAAAACGTAATGATGAGCACACCAATTCGGGCTTTAATAGGAATGTGATATTTCGTTTGGTATATTTATACAATATGAAAAATATCAAAATTGTTTTGAGCAATTTTTGGTAAATTTTTTTCGTACCGAAATTTGGTTAAAAACGTGATGATTAGCACTAGAATTCAGGCTTTAATTGGAATGTGATACTTGTTTTGTGTTTTTATAAACCTTGAAAAACATTCAAAATTATTTTGAACAATTTTTTGAAAAAACTTTCTTCGGACCTAAATTTTGTAAAAAATTTGATGACTAGCACACGAATTCTGGCTTTAATGGGAAAGTAATTCTTCGTTTTGTTTATTTACACAACATGAAAAACATTCAGAATTGTGTTGAGTAATATTTTAGTGAACTTTTTTCGGACTTTAATTTTGTAAAAATGTGATAATTAGCACACGAATTCTTGCTTTAATGGGAAAGTGATACTTGGTTTGGTTTATTTATTTAACATGAAAAACATTCCGGATCGTTTTGTGAAATCTTTTGGAGAACTCTATTTCGGTCCTAAATTTTGCAAAAAACATGATGATTAGCACACGAATGCGGGCTTTAATGGGGAAGTGATACTTGTTTGCTTTATTTATACAACATGAAAAATTTACGAATCGTTTTCAGAAATTTTTCGGAGAATTGTATTTGGGATCCTAAATTTGGTAAGGTAAAACCAGATGATTAGCACACGAATTCGGGCTTTAATGGAATTTGATGCTTCGTTTGATTTATTTATATAATACAAAAAACATTAAGAATCGTCTCGAGCAATTTTTTGTGAAACTTTTCCTCAGACATGAATTTTGTAAAAAACTTGATGGTTAGCACATAAATTTGGACTTTATTGGGAAAGTAAAAAACATTAAGAATCGTTTTGAAAAATTTTTTGGAGAACATTTTTTGGGACCTAAATTTTTTGTAGAACTATTTTCCAGACCTAAATTTTGGAAAAAATGTGATGATTAGCACACGAATTCGGAGGCTTTAATGGAAAAGTGATAATTCGTTTGGTTTATTTATACAACATGAAAAACATTCAAAATTATTTTGAGCAATATTTTGGTGAACTTTTTTTCAGAATTTAATTTTGTGAAAAACATGATGATTACCACACGAATTCGGGCTTTAATGGGAATGTGAGACTTCGTTTGGTTTATTTAGACAACATGAAAACATTAAGAATCGTTTTGAGCAATTTTGGGTGAACTTTTTTCTGACCTAAATTTTGTAAAAAAAAGTGATGATTAGCACACGAATTCGGGCTTTAATGGGAACGTGATACTTTTTGTTTGTGTTTTTATACAACATGAAAAATATAAAAAATCATTTTGAGCAATTTTTTGGACAACTTTTTTGCGGACCTAAATTTGTAAACAACGCGATGATTATCACACGAATTCGTGCTTTATTGGGACAGTGATACTTCGTTGGTTTATTTAGATAACAGGAAAACATTAAATCGTTTTGAACAATTTTTTGGAGTATTTTTTTTTACCTAAATTTTATAAAAAAAAAACGTGATGTAATACACACGAATTCGGGTTTTAACTGGAATGTGATACTTTTTTTTTGTTATTTATACAACATGAAAAATATAAAATATTGTTTTGAGCAATTTTTTGGAAAAATTTTTTTTCGGACCTAAATTTTGTAAAAAATGTGATGATTAGCACACAAATTCGGGCTTTAATGGGAAATTGATACTTCGTTTTCTTTTTTTATACAACAGGAAAAAATTAAGAATCGTTTTCAGAAATTATTCAAAGGACTTTTTTTGGGATCCTAAATTTTGTAAAAACCAGATGATTAGCCTACGAATTCGGGATTTAATGGGAATTTGATGCTTCGTTTGATTTATTTATATAACACAAAAACCATTAAGAATCGTCTCGAGCAATTTTTCGTGAAACTTTTCCTCAGACCTGAATTTTGTAAAAAACTTGATGGTTAGCACATAAATTTGGACTTTATTGGGAAAGTGATACTTCGTTTCTTTTTATTTATACATCATGAAAAGCATTAAGAATCATTTGGAAAAAATTTTTGGAGAACATCTTTTGGGACCTAAATGTTATAAAAAACGAGATGATTAGCACAGGATTAGGACTTTAATGGGAATGTGATATTTCATTTAGTTTATTTATACAACATGAAAAACAATACGAATCATTTTGAGCAATTTTTTGGAGAACTTTTTTTCGGACCTACAGTTTTTAAAAAATGTGATGATTAGCGCACGAATTTGTGCTTTAATGGGAATTTGATACTTCGTTTTGTGTTTTTATACAACATGAAAAACATTCATAACCGTTTTAAGCAATTTTTTGGTGAACTTTTTTTCGGACCAAAATTTTAATAAAATGTGATGATTATCACACGAATTCGGGCTTTAATGGGAATGTGATCCTTCGTTTGGTTTATTTATACATGAAAAATATTTAGAATTGGTTTGAGCAATTTTTGGAGAACATCTTTTCGTACCGAAATTTTGTAAAAGAACGTGATGATTAGCACACGAATTTGGGCTTTAATGGGAATGTGGTACTTGTTTTGTGTTTCTATAAAACTTGAAAAACATTCGGAATTATTTAGAGCAATTTTTTGGAGAACTATTTTTTGGACCTAAATTTTGTAAAAAATGTTATGATTAGCACATGAATTCGGGGGTTTTAATGGGAAAGTAATAATTCGTTTGGTTTATTTATACAGATAAAAAACATTCAGAATCGTTTTGAGCAATTTTTTGGTGAACTTTTTTCAGACCTAAATTTGGAAAAAAATGTGATGATTAACACACGAATTCAGGCTTTAATGAGAATGTGATTCTTTATTTTTTTTATTTATACAACATGAAAAACATTAAGAATCGTTTCGAGCAATGTTTTGAGAACATCTTTTCGTACCGAAATTTTGTAAAAAAACGTGATGATTAGCACACGAATTCGGGCTTTAATGGGAATGTGATACTTGTTTTGTGTTTTTATACAACTTGAAAAATATTCAGAATTATTTAGAGCAATTTTTTGTTTAACTATTTTCTGGACCTAAATTTTGTAAAATATTTGATGATTAGCACATGAATTCGAGGGATTTAATAGGAAAGGGATAATTCATTTGGTTTGTTTACACAACATGAAAAACATTCAAAATCATTTTGAGCAATACTTTGGTGAACTTTTTTTTTCAGATTTTAATTTTGTGAAAAACATGATGATCAGCACACGAATTCGGGCTTTAATGGGAACGTGAGACTTCGTTTGGTTTATTTAGACAACATGAAACATTAAGAATCGTTTTGAGCAATTTTTCGGTGAACTTTTTTCTGATCTAAATTTTATAAAAAACGTGATGATTAGCACACGAATTCGGTCTTTAATGGGAACGTGATACTTTTTTTGTGTTTTTATACAATATGAAAAATATAAACATTGTTTTGAGCAATTTTTTGGACAACTTTTTTTCGGACCTAAATTTTGTTAGAAACGTGATGATTAGCACATGAATTCGAGCTTTAATGAGACAGTGATACTTGGTTGGTTTATTTAGACAACAGGAAAACATTAAGAATCGTTTTGAGCAATTTTTTGGAGAACTTTTTTGACTTAAATTTTATAAAAAAACGTGATGTTATACACACGAATTTGGACTTTAACGGGAATGTGATACTTTTTTTTTTTTTGTTTTTTATATAACATGAAAAATATAAAAAATTGTTTTGAGCAATTTTTTGGAAAACTTTTTTTTTTGGACTTAAATTATGTAAAAAACGTGATGTAATGCAGACGAATTCGGGCTTTAATGGGAAAGTGATACTTCGTTTGCTTTTTTTATACAACATGAAAAAATTAGGAATCGTTTTCAGAAATTATTCAGAGGACTTTTTTTGGAATTCTAAATTTTGTAAAAACCAGATGATTAGCGCACGAATTCGGGCTCCAATGGGAATTTGATGCTTCATTTGATTTATTTATATAACACAAAAAACACTAAGAATCGTCTTGAGCAATTTTTTGTGAAACTTTTTTTCAGACTTAAATTTTGTAAAAAACTTGATGGTTAGCACATAAATTCGGACTTTATTGGGAAAGTGATACTTCGTTTCTTTTTATTTATACATTATGAAAAACATTAAGAATCGTTTTGAAAAATTTTTTGGAGAACTTTTTTTGGGACCTAAATCTTGTTAAAAACGAGAAGATTAGCACAGGAATTCGGACCTTAATGGGAATGTGATATTTCGTTTGGTTTATTTATACAACATGAAAAACAATCCAAATCAATTTGAGCAATTTTTTGGAGAACTTTTTTTTGGATCTAAAGTTTTTAAAAAATGTGATGATTAGCACACGCATTTGGTCTTTAATGGGAATTTGATACTTCGTTTTGTGTTTTTATACAACATGAAAAAAAATAAAAATCGTTCTGAGAAAATTTTTTTGAACATTTTTTCGGACCTAAATTTTGTAAAAAACGTGATGATTAGCACACGAATTCGGGCTTTAACGAGAATTTGTTACTTTTTTGTATTTTTAATCAACATAAAAAATATTAAAAATCGTTTTGAGCAGCTTTTTGGTGAACTTTTTTTCGGACCTAAATTTTGTAAAAAAAGTGATGATTAGCACACGAATTCGGGTTTTAATGGGAAAGTGATACTTCGTTTGTTTTATTTATTCAATATAAAAAAAATAAGAATCGTTTTGTGCAAATTTTTTTGAAATTTTTTTTTGGACCTAAATTTTGTTAAAAACGTGATGATTAGAACACGAATTCGGGCTTTAATGGGAAAGTGATACTTAGTTTTGTTTATTTATACATCATGAAAAACATTAACAATCTTTTTGTGAAATTTTTTGGAGAATTTTTTTTGGGACCTAAATGTTGTAAAAAACGAGATGATTAGCACAGGAATTCGGGCTTTAATAGGAATATGTTTCTTCATTTGGTTTATTTGTACAACATTAAAAACAATCTGAATGATTTGGAGCAATTTTTCAGAGAACTTTTTTCCGGATCTGAAGTTTTTAAAAAATATGATGATTAGCACACGAATTTGGCCTTTAATGGGAATTTGATACTTCGTTTTGTGTTTTCATACAACATGAAAAACATTCAGAATATTTTGAGCAAAAAATTTTTGAACTCTTTTTCGGACCTAAATTTTGTGAAAGCGTGATGATTAGCACACAAATTCGGACTTTAACGGGAAATTGATACTTCGTTTGGTTTATTTATACAGCATGAAAAACATTAAGAATCGTTTTTAACAATTTTTTGGAGAACTTTTTTTGGGACCTAAATTTTTTAAAAAACGTGATGAATTAGCATACGAATTCGGGCTTTAGAGGGAAAGTGATATTTCGTTTGGTTTATTTATATAACATGAAAAACATTAAGAATCGTTTTAAGCAATTTTCTAAAGAACTTTTTTTGGGGCCTAAATTTTCTAAACAACGTGGTGTAACACGAATTTGGGCATTAATGGGAACGTCATACTTCGTTTTGTGTTTTTATACAACATGAAAAGACATTCATAATTGTTTTGAGTAAATTTTTTTTAACCTTTTTTCGGACCTAAATTTTGAAAAAAATGTGATGATCAGCACTCGAATACACGCTTTAATGAGAATGTGATCCTTCGTTTGGTTTATTTATACAATATAAAAATATTCAAAATCGTTTTGAGCAATTTTTGGAGAACTTCTTTTCGTACCGAAATTTTGTAAAAAATGTGATAATTAGCACACGAATTCGGACTTTAATGGGAATGTGATTCTTGTGTTTGATAAAGATCTGTTTTAGAGGCTTGTAATTTGCCGGAAAGAATCCACATTTGTAAACCAATGATCAAAGAAGATTGTCTTAATTTCATGGCTTCTCCGCACCAGCCTGACTTTGATACTGATAAACAATGCTCAGAGTTCGTGAGTACCCTTCTTAACTGGAAATTAGCTTATGATATACTTGGAGAAAACATGTATTTCTTGAATGAAGTTTTTGAGTTGGGCCAGAAATGGTACAAACGCGAGGAGGATTTTGAGGATTTCAAAATTCATTTTCAAGGATTAGCTTGGAGAACAGGATGCCTATTACTCCTTTACTGGGTCCAACTAGACAATAATAAGGAGGAAAACATGGAATCAAGAATGGATGTTATTCTTTCTGATCTTCGGGAGAAAAGCAATCCCTTCATTCCAGATATCACAAGGATGTGTATTGCAGTGCTGACTGCCTCAAAACCACCAGCAGAGATTAGATTTCAGTTGGGTAGGTATTGGGTAGATTTCAGTTGCCTCAAAACCACCAGCAGAGAAATGAAAATGTCTAATAAGCAAATGGAAAAGGAACCTGAAAGGACTCTGATTAACACACACTTGTTGTCTACAAAGATTTCATCCACATAAGCTGCAGCATTTGGCTTTTCATCATTTACCCTCTTCAATATATTCATCCAAATTGCCCTTTTGGAAAACAATAATCATAATAAGTAATCAATAATCATCATAAAAAAAGGAAGGATCTGAGCAGTTTTTGCTGACTAACTTTCTCATGAATCTCTCAATCAGAATCCAACAATATCAAGATCTGCGGACTTCCAGATCATTTCCAAGATCCTTTTGCTCCTCTTGAATATACCTTGCAGAACTCACGAGATGACGGTCCACCTCAATGATCTTCAGAGTTGAAATACTTGCAAATCTAATAGGGATCTCCTGAAGGTCCTGGCATCCGTCCACCACAAAGTGCTGAAGGTGAGGGAAGGAATCATCAGATGCATTAAATTCTTCAATCTCCAAGTCCTGTAGTCTTAAGAATTTGAGAGTTTGGAACTCATAATCTTCTACGTTCCAGGTCTTCCCAAAAATGCCACCATCCAATTTCAGAACCTCAAGATTGGGTAGCCTTGAGATTGCAGCAGGCATTGAACTCCAAGGCAACCTAAAGTTTAACAAATGTAGTTTCTTCAAAGTATAGGGAAATTGAAGTTCAAAGCTTGAGCGCCAGTCAGGAAAACCTTTGTAGCAGACTCTCAATGCTTCAAGGCTACTTAAATAATCCAATTTCAGAATCAGTTTGTGCTCCTCCCACAAAGAGTCATCAGGTTTAATTTGACATATTAGTGTCTGAACATTCGGCAGCATTCTGAAAAACATTTCTGATCTTTCATAGGGAAGCTGAAGGCCTGGGCACGAAAATGTCCTTAAAGCCGGCGATATTGGATGCATATCATTTTGGAAACCAGTAGGATTACATACTCCTCTTACAAATAAATGCCTCAACTTTTGCATTTCCAGAACAGCCATGAGTGGAAATTCGCTCTTCCTATAGAAGAGAAAGGGCTTTTCAAATCTGAGTGTCTCGAGGTTCTCGAGCTTCTTTATTGATGGTGGAACACTTTTCAAGCCGCAGGCAATGATCAAGCATTTCAAGAGAACCAGCTCAATTATTGCTTCAGGAAAAGCACGAACATACACATTAGAACATAAAAACAATACTTGAAGAAATCTAAAATGGGTTACCAGGCAGAGGATATGTTTGGGTTCTAAACTTTGACGTTGTAAAATCGTAGCATGCTTGGGAAAAGAGAGTAGAGAGTGGACAAACGGGGCAGCAGAACCATTTTTATGACGAAGAAAAGAACTCCAGCAATTATCTTGAATGCATATCCTATAATGGAGATTGTTTGAGTCTTTATTCCTGTCAAACACTTGGAAAACATTTTTTTCTTTACCCTTTGCCAAGCAAAACTCGCGCAATAGATCATGAACTATACAGGTCTTGATCCTACCCGTAGAACTCCTCCTGAGAGCAATGACTAGGCTTCTGCCAACAAGATCCATCAAGTACTCATTAGCCACAACTTCCAAGCTTTTGGTCTCATGCTTTTCTATAAAGCCTTCTGAAATCCATAATATGATCAAATCATTTACTCGAATCTCCTCGTCCTCGGGAAAAGATCCAAAATACAAAAAGCAAGGCTTCAAAATGTCTGGTAGTTGCTGGTAACTTTCTTCTAGAATACCCATGCAATCTTCAATAGCAACTAACTTATCTAAACGTTCTCCAACTTGTCTCCACCAATCAAGATTCATGATATCTTTCTTCAAGAGACCTGCAATAAGAACAACAGCCAACGGTAGCCCCATGCATTTTGTTGCTATCTGCGTCCCAATGTCAACAAAAGTATCATCGGGCGATCATCTTGGTCAAATACATTTTTCTCTAGTAGCTCCCAACTTTCCTTCTCAGATAAAGGTCTGAGAGCTAAAGGAACACATCCTGATTTAACTTTTGAAACCAAATCATGAATTCGACTGGTTAATATAATTCGGCTTCCCATATTATCATCTGGGAATGACAATTTTAGCACATCCCATGCTCTAACATCCCAAATGTCATCCAAGACGATGAGATACTTTTGCCCTTTTAAACTCTTGTAGACCTTTTCAGCCAAGTCCTCTTCTTTTTTGTGAGAGAGCTCATCACTAACACCGATACCCTTTAAAATATCCAAAAGCATTCTTTTGTTGTCAAATATTTGAGAAACAGTACTCCATGCATGTCGATGGAAATGATAATTCTGAACTAAAGCATAAACTTTCCTGGCCAAAGTAGTCTTACCTGCTCCAGGCATTCCAACAATTGAGAGGATGTCAAGTTTTTCCGATCCCCTTGTTAGTCGATCTATCATTTCTTTTATCTCATCATTGAAACCCACTACTTTGTCCGCTAATGGACTAGGAGAGCGTAACGGAAGGAAAGTATTGACACTCTTTCCAGAATTAAGGAATTTAATGTCATAGAAATGTAGATCTTCGATTCTCTTCATTTCACCCTTAATAAGCTTGACTTCTTCTACCACATCAGAAAAATGTAAGATATCATGCCAAAGAAAATTCGTTTTAAAGGAGTTGGCAGCTCTTTCTGCGTTGAATGTCATCTCAACAATTCGAATCCAAAGATGTTTGATTTCTTTGTGCTTATTTTGCAATTCCAGGAAAGGGAAGTTTTCAAACTTTGATTCTTTAAATGAAAACAACTCCTCCCGGAGCATCATGATTGAATGCTTTGAGATATGGGAACAGGAGAAGTCTTCCAAACCTTCCAAGAGGGAATCAATACGTCTACACACATTGATACTGTGGAAATTAAAACATGGCTGATCTAGAAATAAAGGAGCACAAATCTTTCTGACCTCTGTTTTGATTAGGTTTGCCTTTTCCAAGAAATTATGCAGAAGAAACTTGGTTTTCTCCGTAGTGTCCTCTTTGATTCCTTGAGATGTGAGTGAACTAATGAGAGGTATAACCTCGTCGAGGAGAGCATTAACTTCTGTCAAAATTAATTTCCCCTCTGCTAAATCCTCAACCTTTTGCCGGTCCATTAGAAATGTGATGAAGAATATTAACTCCATGAAGAGCATTTGAATACCACCGTCATTCTCCAGATAATCAACCTGCAAATTTTCTGAGAGAAGTTGAACAAATTTGTGAGCTAGTTTACCCAACTGAAATCTAACCTCTGCTGGTGGTTTTGAGGCAGTCAGCACTGCAATACACATCCTTGTGATATCTGGAATGAAGGGATTGCTTTTCTCCCGAAGATCAGAAAGAATAACATCCATTCTTGATTCCATGTTTTCCTCATTATTGTCTAGCTGGACCCAGTAAAGGAGTAATAGGCATCCTGTTCTCCAAGCTAATCCTTGAAAATGCATTTTGAAATCCTCAAAATCCTCCTCGAGTTCGTAACATTTCTGGCCCAAATTAAAAACTTCATTCAAGAAATACATGTTTTCTCCAAGTATATCATGAGCTAATTTCCAGTTAAGAAGGGCACTCAAGAACTCTGAGCATTGTTCATCAGAATCAAAGTCAAACTGGTGCGGAGAAGCCATGAAATTAAGCCAATCTTCTTTGATCATTGGTTTACAACTGTGGATTCTTTCCGGCAAATTACAAGCCTCAAAATCAGATCTACTAAAATTGAATCCACGTATTAAGCCTGACAATGCATCCTTTAAAGTATCAAATAAGTCATTCCCAATAGACGAGTGACCCCATTTGATCGAGCAACGCAAATAGGTTCTCAGGAACATTAAATCAAGCACTACGTCTTCAGTATCAGAAAAGAAGGCCCGAAGTAATGACAATGTGCGATCCGAATAATTCAGAAGAACTCTTTGACGCTTTGTAGGTTCTTCTTCAATCTCCGCAGTATCCATTGTTTCGGACACGATGATCTTGTTTCGTCGGAGGAGGAAGTCAACCTTCTTCTCCAATGGGAACAGAGAAATTATTGGTAAAACTTGTTCTTCAGAGTTCAGAGTGAGAAAATTTTCAAGTTGTTTTGGTTATTGTGATGCAATTTCATTAATCAAATAGCTCCGTCCAGCGGGCTTGTAGTGAATATAAAATTGGAAAATTCCTACTGGGGGAGGGTGAGAGGCTTGTCCTATAATCGAGAATTTGAAATTTAATAATCTTAAATTATTTTAATTGTTTCTTATTTTATCTATAAATTTTATTTTTATTTTACCTTTTTTAATCATAAATTATTTTAAATAATTATAAATGTTAAAAAATTTAACCTATACAGAATTTTATATATTTTTTTAAAGTAGATTAAGATGCTTTTCAAATTTTTCTCTCTTATTATTATTAATTTTTTTCATGTTAGAAAAATAAAAAGAAGTTAAAATTTGTTATTAATGATATAGTATAATAGGAAAAGTTCATTAAATATTGCTTTAAAACTATAATGTATATGAGAATTAACACAATGTGAGAAGTAAACAAGAAAAAAAGAATAGTATTTATAGTGATAAAATAATTGTTTATGAGTACTAAAATATAAAATAAAACTTTATGAATAACATGAGAGAATTTTAGAGAATATAATAAAAAAATGTCACTTTATCTTTTTATGTTTTGTCAATTTCGGATTTTTTTTATCGTCACTTATGCTACTCAATTTTTTTTGAATAGCAAAAGTTATCCAATGCAGAAGTTTTTTTATGTTTTTGTACACCTTTATATAGAATGACAAAACAATTATACAAGTAAAACGTGATAGAAAACTATGTACGTGAAAGATTTATACTTCAATTTAAGCAGTTGATTACAATGAATTAGGTAGATGTCTTTGCAAGATTTGATTGTCATGTGAGTTTACAATGAATTAGGTAGATGTCTATGTACGTGGAAGATTTATTCTTCAAAACTTGATGGGATTATTGATAGCAAATGAGGACACTTAAGTAATGTTTTCCTTAAAAAGAAAAAAAAAACAAATTAGTAATGTTTTTCTTTAAAAAAACAAAAGCAACTTTGTCATGGTGTTTTTTTAATACATTAATAGGGGATATGAATCGAAACATACATGATTCTAATAATACCTTATATAATTGGTTAATTTAGAAACACTCATAAGATTTGAAACTATCATCAATTAAATAAATAAATTTTATATTTAATGTTGACGGAATCTTAATTTAGGTATTCAATTGGCAAAATTAAAAGTTCATATACTTAATTGACAATTGACTAAAAGTAAAAAAATAATTTTGGAATTAATCCAAAAAAAAAATTTAATACTCATAAACTATTTTTAGTTTCCTTGTAAGAAAAAATTATTTTAATTTTCTTTTAAAGAAATTAGGTAAAAATAACCTTAAACAATTTTAACTTTTCGTTTTATAACCATAAACTCAGTTTAAAATTCAAATAATATTTAAAGTTGTAGGTAATTTTGCAGTAGTGACGAGAGGTGTGTAGTTTAATAGTGCGACCCTTCTCATTTAAGTACCTTTATTTTGCATGCAAATAATGGGATCCTAAATTCGATTCATCCAGGAACTTATTCAGTTTTTTTCTGGGCCTGGCCCAGTTTAGAAAATCCAGTAGTGAACTGGACCCTTTTTTTTTTCAGTCTTGGCCATAGCGCACAATGATTGTGCGTTATTTGTAATGGTAACGCACAACCATTGTGCGTTATCAGTTAATCAGCCTATGTGGCTGATAACACACAATGGGTGTGCGTTATGACAGGGCATAACGCATACTCGTTGTGCGTTATCAGCCACGTAATTTTATTTTATTTTATAAAATTTTTTTAAATATTTTTTTTAATTTTTTATTTTGTTTAAATTTTGTTATTTTATTTATTTTATTTTTTTGAATGAACATTTTTTTGCTATTTAATTTTATTTTTATTTTTTTTGAATGAACATAATTGTATAATTTTTTTTTTAGTAATTTGTTTAATGAATTGTTTTTTTAATGAAAATTTATTTTGGAAAAACTTATAATTGTATAATTTTTTTAAAAAGACTGTATTTATTATATTTAACTTATTTTGTGCTATTTATATCATTTTCTTGGAAAATATATTTACATTTTGACCATTTAATCGCAAGTTATTTGAAGAAGTAATACTAAAGAAACCGTAAAAATTTCGAGCAATGATGTAGTAATTAGAAGAAATTGAAAGAAAATTTTCATTAATATAAATATGTTTTATTACAACTATTTCAAGAAAATGTCAAACTTATACATTGCTCGGTCCGGGGTTATTACAATTTTTCCTATTATGTCCCAGCATGCTACATCTACCATATCTTGGGAGAGAATCCGGATTTCTATAATCCATTTCCCCCTGGAATCGCTTGCCTTGTTTCCTACCTCATTCTTTTTTCATGTTTTGAGGATAGAATGTCAAATTAAAAGGGACATCCCTCCAAAAGTTCTCACTCAAGACCGGATTAAAATTCACTTGGTAAGTTTTTCTGTACGTTTGTCGCGAATATATCTCCGATATATAAGCATCTGTTCTTGACCCATTTTCTCTACACACTACAAGAACATGAGAACAAGGCAATGTATATGTTTGCCATTTTTCGCAACTACAAAATTTATTATTCAGCCGCAATGTATAGATGCTGTTGCCCGTACCAGAAACTCATATTGGAGATTTGACCATGTATATTCCCTCTCGCAGATTGTAAGTTGTAACTTTGTATTCTCTTGATTTTAGTTCAATCCGCAAGAACTTGTCAAAAATTCGAGTTGGAAATGGATGCACACAATTTTCTGCCTCTTCACGGTGTTGGTGAAAGTACTTAACTAGTTTGTTGAATATTAGTTCAACCAGGGCTTTTAAAGGTAGAACCCTAAGTTTCTTCAAGACACTGTTAAGTGCCTCGGAAATGTTAGTTGTCATGATACCGTGTCTGTGACCGCCATCATGCAACAGTGTCTATTTCTCTGCATCCAACTTCATCAAGTAAATGTAAGTATCCACATTTCTTTCTTGAATCTCTTTCATTACACGGTCAAATTTCCATTGTTTTGTTTCTGTTCCGGCCTGCCACATCAAGCTTTTTAGGGTTGTATTTTTAAAAGTCTTGTTGAAATTTGTTCGAATGTAGCGTAAGCAAAACCAGTGAACTGCAAATGGTGGTTGCCACAAAGGTTTACTTTGAATAGCAGAGAAAATACCTTTGTGGCGATCAGAAATGAGGCATACGTGGCGATCTTTGACTACGTATTCTCGCAAGTTTTTAAGGAACCAATTCCAACTCTCGGAGGATTCCTTATCAACAATTGCAAAAACAAGTGGGAACAAGTGATTATTTGCATCCCACGTACTTGCAATTAACAACACGCCCTTGTATGGTCCCCTTAAGTGTGTTCCATCCACAGTAATCACCTGCCGGCAATATGGAAATCCATCTATACATGGCGAGAAACACCAGAAAATAAATTTAAAAACATAATTAGGGGGACTGCTTGTTCTGTGATGCAAAAATTCGTATACAGTCCCCGGGTTTATATCCTGTACAGCTTGTAAGTATTTAGGTAGAATATTGAAGGTTGTATCCCAGCTACTAAAAACCCTCTCGATGGCAAAATTTTGAGCATACCATGCCCGCTTGTAAGTACAGCCAGTTTGATACAATACCTGCACTTCTTGAATAATGTTCGAAAAAGGTATCTCAGGATCGTTGGCAACTAGGTGTGATATGGACATTGATATAAATTTTGAAGATATGTTTCTATGTTTGTTTTGTTCTATCTATACAAGGGATGTGTGTTCTTTAACGAATTTGGTTATTTTCCGCTGATTGTGCGTGGCTTTCTTTGTTATACAGATGTACCATGCACAGTAATTATCGTCACTGTGATGGTAACATCTTGCGGTCCATTTATCAATCTTACTTTTCAAAACCCGGTACTCACACCCCACACTGACAGAGTACTTACGAACCGCACTTACTACCTGCACTTTGTCAACGAATCTCATGCCTAACTATATGTCAGTCATGGAATCGTTCCAGTTGAGTAATCGGACGGTACCAGATTCTATAATGTCATCTACAGAAGAACCCGAACTAATATCTAGGAATGCTCCAGATTGTGTGTAGTCATACCTACTGTTGCTGAACCATTGGCTGCTCTCCCATTGTTGCACTGTGTTTTCGGTGATCGGGTTGACAGGGATTACAGGATTGATTGGAGTTTGGAATTCTCCTTCTTCCGGTTCATTGTCATCATCCGATTCAAATTGACTAGAGACGGCCTCATCTCTGTCTGACCCGTCAACCTCATCGTCATCATTGTTTACGACACTGTATACATAGACGGTTCATCAGAAACCATCTGTGTTACGGCTGTAATATGTTCGGGCAAAGTTTTTGTGTTAATGTCGTGTGTAATTGGAATATTTTTGTTGTTTGATAGGCTCGAATTCAACAAGAATATGAATTCCTTCCTTCGATATGTCAGCCGTAATAGTCCATAAATACCACATTTCTTCGTCATTGTTCATGCTATATAAATTAAAGTAGAACATACGATGTGCCTCGTAGTACATAGGCACCCTCATCGTCATTCGAACATTCCAAAGTTTGGGATCCATATCTCGGTATTTCAATTTTTTTTACTAGGTCCGAATGTGAAATAATTCGGTTCATTGGCAATGTCCAACTTTTCCGAATTGTTCCAGTAAAATAGGGACCGTATGCATCCCTTGCAATTTCAGAATCCCAAAATAACTGTACTCTAATAGGGTTGATTGATTCCATTTCAAAAAACAATAAAATGTAAGTGTTTAGGGCGGATGAATATGAAGATGCTAGGAACTTTGGGAATTGAAAAGAGAGTGAGTGGTTTGCTGGATTGTTTTGAATATGTAAAGAATGTAAGTGTGGTATGTATTCATAGACTAGCTAGATTATTGCATTTTGGAATAAGTTTAGAACATGAATTATTGCATATGAATTATTGTATACGAATTATTGTCCCAGAGGTTTGGCTGAGAAATTATTGTAAGATTCACGGGTTTACATACATAAATCCAAACCCCACTTTCACCCAAAAAAAAGTTAATGTCAAATTTTAGATTTTAATAATAGATTTTTAAGTTTTGTATTATTTAAATTTTAGAATTTTTAAGTTACCACAACAGAGTTTTCATATTTTCATATTTTCATATTTAAACAAGGTTAAAAATATCGAATTACATGTTCCCATATTTCCTAACATTCAAATTAATTATCTAAATAATTGAAAAAAAATTTCTAATAATCATAAAGTAAGAAATTAAACCGAATTATCCAAATAAATTCATGCAAAAAAACCCTAAACCCACTATCTCATTTTAAATGCAAAAAACAATTACATACATAAAATTAACAAATTTGTACAAATTTATTAATAGCTACAATTTTAAACATAAATTCAAACCCCACTTTCACAAAAATGAATGCCAAATTTTAGATTTTAATAATAGATTTTTAAGTTTTGTATTATTTAAATTTTAAGAATTTTTAAGTTACCACAACAAAGTTTTCATATTTTCATATTTTCATATTTAAACAAGGTTAAAAATATCGAATTACATGTTCTCATATTGTCTACTCAATAATTTATACGAAATATGCAAAATAATTATCTAAATAATTAAAAAAAAATTCTAATAATCATAATGGTAAGAAATTAAAAAATCTATTGTCCACATAAATTCATGAAAATAATACATCACACTAATATCACTTTTTAAATTCAAAAATAATTGTATACATAAAATTATCAAATTTGTACAAATTTATTAATAACAACCATTTTAAACACAAATCCAAAACCCAATTCCACAAAAAATAAATTACTTCAAATTAATAAATAAAATTCATAAAAAAATTTAACAAACAACAAATAAAGAAATAATTATACTTACTAAATAATACACAAACAAAATTTTAAATAACTAAAAACTAACAGAAAATTTAAAATGCAGCTTTAGTACTCAAAATCTTTAATAACCTTCGTACTCCAAAAAATTCTCCCAAATATGTAAATTTTGAATTAAAATACAAAATTATTACAAGAATATAAATCAAAGTATAATAAAAGAATAAAAAAATCAAAGGAAGAAAAAAAACACTTACCGAGCGGTGACGGAGGCCGAGGAAAACAGAAAAATTGAAGCGGAGGGACTGAAAAAAAGGAGGAAGAAAAATGGGACAGAATATAGGAAGAGGATGCTGGAAGGATGAAGAGAGGGAAGAGTTGAAAAAAAAAAATTCAGGAAGAAGCTATAAGGAGGAAGGTGCTGAAAAAATTGGAGAGAAGAATAAATAAGGAGGCTGGAAAAAATAGGGGAGAAGAAGAAATAGGGAGGCTGGAAAAAATAGGGGAGAAGAAATAAGGAAGAAGAAGAAAAAGGGAAGGGGCGGCCGCGGCTAAGGTTACCACTTTATAACGTGATGACGCACATCGATTGTGCGTTATCACCCTGATAACGCATAATGGCTGTGCGTTATCAAGGGTGATAACGCACAATCATCGTGCGTTATCGTCAAACCAGTGCTACATCAGCGTCAAATCAGCGCCACATCAGCGTCAAACGCAATTAGCACGTCAAAACTCGATAATTAGGGATAACGCACACTCATTGTGCATTATCTCCTCTGATAACGCACAATCAGTGTGCATTATGGCCTAACCAGGAAAAAAATGGGCTAGTTTAGTGCCCAATAATTTTAGGTGGGCCAGGCCCAGAAAAAAACCAACTTATTCCCTCCAATCCCTCTCGTTTACCGAATTACACCAAAAAAAAAAAAACAAAAATAACATACATGATCATAATAATACTTCGGATAATCGGTTAATTTAGAAACACTAATAAAATTTGAAACTATCATCAATTAAATAAGTAAATTTTATATTTTAATGTTGACGGAATTCTAATTTACGTATTCAATTAGTAAAATTAAAAATTCAAATAGTTAATTGACAATTGAGTAAATAGTAAAGAGGTACTTTTGGAATCAATCCAAAAAAAACTTAAATACTCATAAACTATTTTAATTTTTTTTAAAAAAATATTTTAATTTTCAGTTAAACAAACATCCATAAATAATTTTAACTTTTTATTTTATCACCATAAACTCGGCCTAAAATTTTTAAAGTGATAGATAATTTTGTCATTTTATAAGTAAAATAAAAAATAATTCTAATTTTAGGAAACAAACACAAGCTTACATTGGTAGTAAACTGTGAGTCCTCTGTGAATCTGTTCATAATAGCATTCATAATCTTTCCATCAAAAGCATTGCCATCAAACCCATCCATACAAATATGTTCATCAGCCATTGCAGGCCAGCACTTAGAAATACATTCAAATCCTCCCCACGAGCCCTTTTTATGTGCCTGAGATTGTCCATTTTCAGACTCAGTCAATTCCAAGCAGAGTCTTTGAGAGCAAGATACTCACTCATTACACTTAATTGATCCTTTCAATTTAAGGAGCTTATTAACAAAGTGTTGGGTAGATCGAGACCTCTGCAAAGCCATGGACAAACAAGACTCAGTTGAAATTTTTCTGGAATGGACGGATAAAGACTTGTAACAGAAACAAGGATCTATGGTGTTTCTGCAGAGTTTTCCTTAAGGGAAACTGTGGAATGCCTCATCGAGCCTGCTAGAAAAGCATAGCATGGGGGGGCCAAGGAGGCACAATAACAGAAACAGAACAAGACGACTAGCATTAGTATTAGGGAATTAGATAAAGTCCGAGAATCAATTTCTGTACATAATTATGTCAATAATCTTCCCAAAATCTCTTACTAATCATATGATATCATCCTCAAAAGAAATGTTATAGACGAAATTCCTGCATCAATGTTTTATTGCCTTTGGATTTTCATTTTATTGCCTCTTTCTCTGTATCCATTTTCTTCTTCCTGTTTTTTTCTCTAATGCATGCAGCTTTGGTTACATAAGTTGCCTACATATTTCCCATCTCTTTGTTGATCACCACTAATTCCAGTCAGAAACTTAATCTTCTCAATTGTGCAAGATGTGTAATGAGCTTTGAATTTAAAGCATAAAAGGGTTGAAATCATCCAACAAAAACTTCAACAATAAAGAGCAGAAAGCATCAATGGGATCATATGCAGACAAACACAATGATTTATTATTAGCCACTCAGAATCCACAAGAACATAAAATAAAAGATACAGAGGTCACAAACCCCTTGGGAATGCTTAACAATCAAATGAAAATGGAAAAGGAACCTGAAAGGACTCTGATTAACACACACTTGTTGTTGTCTACAAAGATTTCATCCACATAAGCTGCAGCATTTGGCTTTTCATCATTTACCCTCTTCAATATATTCCTCCAAATTGCCCTTTGGAAAACAATAATCATTATTAAAAAAGGAAGGATCTGAGCTGTTTTTGCTGACTTACTTTCTCATGAATCTCTGAATCAGAATCCAACAATATCAAGATCTGCGGACTTCCAGATCATTTCCAAGATCCTTTTGCTCCTCTTGAATATACCTTGCAGAACTCTCGAGATGACGGTCCACCTCAATGATCTTCAGAGTTGAAATACTTGCAAATCTAATAGGGATCTCCTGAAGGTACTCACATTCGTCCACCACAAAGTGCCGAAGGAGAGGGAAGGATTCATCAGATGCATTAAATTCTTCAATCTGCAAGTACTGTAGTTTTAAGAATTTGAGATTTTGGAACTCATAATCCTCCACGTCCCAGGTCTTCCCAAAAATGCCACCAACCAATTTTAGAACCTCAAGATTGGGTAGCCTTGAGATTGCAGCAGGCATTGAACTCCAAGGCAACCTAAAATTTAACAAATGTAGTTTCTTCAAAGTATAGGGAAAATGAAGTTCAAAGCTAGAAGAGCACTGGTAACCAGAAGTTTGGTAGTGGACTCTCAATGATTCAAGCCGACTTAAATAATCCAATTTCAGAATCAGTTTGGGCTCTTCCAACGAAAAGTAAGTACGTTTAATTTGACATTTTAGTGTCTGAACATTCGGCAGCTTTCTGAAAAGCATTTCTGATCTTTCATAGGGAAGCAGAAGGTCTGTGCACGAAAATGTCCTTAAAGCTGGAAATATTGGATGCATAATATTTTGGGAACCAGTAGGATTACACCATCCTCTAACAAATAAATGCCTCAACTTTTGCATTTCCAGAACAGCCAAGAGTGGAAATTTTCTCTCCAAACAGACGAGAAAGGGCTTTTCAAATATGAGTGTCTCGAGGTTCTCGAGCTTCTTTATTGATGGTGGAACACTTTTCAAGTCGCAGGCAATGATCAAGCATTTCAAGAGAACCAGCTCAGTTATTGCTTCAGGAAAAGAAATAACATAAACATTAGAACACAAAAACAGTACTTGGAGAAATCTAAAATGGGTTGCCAGGCAGCGGATATGTTCGGGTTCTAAACTTTGACGTGGTACACGCCCACCATCCTTGGGAAAAGGGAGTAGAGAGTGGACAAACGCGGCAGCGGAACCATTTTCATGACAAAGAAAAGAACTCCAGCAATTATCTTGAATGCATATCCTATAATGGAGACTTTTTGAATCTTTATTCCCGTCAAACACCTGGAAAACATTTTCTTCTTTACCCTTTGCCAAGCAAAACTCGCGCAATAGATCATGAACTATACAGGTCTTGATCCTACCCGTAGAACTCCTCCTGAGAGCAATGACTAGGCTTCTGCCAACAAGATCCATCAAGTACTCATTAGCCACAACTTCCAAGCTTTTGGTCTCATGCTTTTCTATAAAGCCTTCTGAAATCCATAATATGATCAAATCATTTACTCGAATCTTCTCGTCCTCTAGAAAAGATCCAAAATACAAAAAGCAAGGCTTCAAAAAGTCTGGTAATTGCTTGTAACTTTCCTCTAGAATACCCTTGCAATCTTCAATAGCAACTAACTTATCTAAACGTTCCCCAACTTGTCTCCACCAATCAAGATTCATGATATCTTTCTTCAAGAGACCTGCAATAAGAACAACAGCCAACGGTAGCCCCATGCATTTTGTTGCTATCTGCGTCCCAATGTTAATAAAAGTATTTGTTGGGCAGTCATCTTGGTCAAATACATTTTTCTCTAGTAGCTCCCAACTTTCCTTCTCAGACAAAGGTCTGAGAGTTAAAGGAACACATCCTAATTTAAGTTTTGAAACCAAATCATGAATTCGACTGGTGATTATAATTCGGCTTCCCACATTATCATTTGGAAATGACAATTTTAGCACATCCCATGCTCTAACATCCCAAATGTCATCCAAGACAATGAGATACTTTTTCCTTTTTAAACTCTTGTAGACTTTTTCAGCCAAGTCCTCTTCTTTCTTGTTAGAGAGATCATCACTAACACCGATACCCTCTAAAATATCTAAAAACATTCTTTTGTTGTTAAATGTTTGAGAAACAGTACACCATGCATGTAGATGGAAATGATCATACTGAACCAAAGCATAAACTTTCCTGGCCAAAGTAGTCTTACCTGCTCCAGGCATTCCAACAATTGAGAGAATGTCAAGTTCTTCCAATCCCCCTGTTAGTTGACCTATCATTTCTTTTATCTCATCATTGAAACCCACTACTTTGTTCGCTAATGGACTAGGAGAGCGTAATGGAAGGAGAGTATGGACACTCTTTTCAGAATTAAGGGCTTTAATGTCATCGAAATGTAGATCTTCGATTCTCTTCATTTCACCCTTAATAAGCTTAACTTCTTCTACCACATCAGAAAAATGTAAGATATCATGCCAAAGAAAATTTGTTTTTTTGAAGGAGTTAGCAGCTCTTTCTGCATTGTATGTCATCTGAACAATTCGAATCCAAAGATGTTTTATCTCCTTGTGCTTATTTTGCAATTCCAGGGAAGAGAAGTTTACAAACTTTGATTCTTTAAATGAAAACAACTCCTCCCGGAGCATCATGATTGAATGCTTTGAGATACGGAAACAGGAGTCTTTCAAACCTTCCAAGAGGGAATCAATACGTCTAGACAAATTGATACTGGGGAAATTAAAAAATGGCTGATCTTGAAATAAAGGAGCACAAATCTTTCTGACCTTTGTTTTGATTAGGTTAGCCTTTTCCACGAAATTATGCAGAAGAAACTTGGTTTTCTCCCCAATGTCCTCTTTGATTCCTTGAGATCTGAGTGAACTAATGAAAGGTACAACCTCGTCCAGGAGAGCATTAACTTGTGTCAAAATTAATTTCCCCTCTGCTAAATCCGCAACCTTTTGCCGGTCCATTAGAAATGTGATGAAGAATATTAAGTCCATGAAGAGCATTTGAATACCGCCGTCATTCTCCAGATCATCAACCTGCAAATTTTCTGAGAGAAGTTGAACAAATTTGTGAGCTAGTTTACCCAACTGAAATCTAACCTCTGCTGGTGGTTTTGAGGCAGTCAGCACTGCAATACACGTCCTTGTGATATCTGGAATGAAGGGATTGCTTTTCTCCCGAAGATCAGAAAGAATAAAATCCATTCTTGGTTCCATGTTTTCCTCATTATTGTCTAGGTGGACCCAGTAAAGGAGTAATACGCATCCTGTTCTCCAAGCTAATCCTTGAAAATGAATTTTGAAATCCTCAAAATCCTCCTCGCGTTTGTACAATCTCTGGCCCAACTCAAAAACTTCATTCAAGAAATAAATGTTTTCTCCAAGAATATCATAAGCTATTTTCAAGTTAAGAAGGTCACTCACGAACTCTGAGCGTTGTTCATCAGTATCAAAGTCAAGCTGGTGCGGAGAAGCCATGAAATTAAGACAATCTTCTTTGATCATTGGTTTACAATTGTGGATTATTTCCGGCAAATTACAAGCCTCAAATTGGGATCTACTTAAATAGGATTCAATTTGTAAGCCTTCCAATGCATCCTTCAAAGCATCAAATAAGCCATTTCCAATAGACGAGTGACCCCATTTGATCGAGCAACGCAAATAGGTTCTCAGGAACATTAAATCAAGCACTACGTCTTCAGTATCAGAAGCGAAGGTCACAGTTAATGACAATAGCCAATCCAAATCCTTCAGAAGATCTCTTTGACGCTTTGTTTGTGTTTCTTTACTCTCCGCAATACCC
This sequence comes from Catharanthus roseus, assembly GCA_028651295.1. Lineage (NCBI taxonomy): Eukaryota > Viridiplantae > Streptophyta > Magnoliopsida > Gentianales > Apocynaceae > Catharanthus > Catharanthus roseus. The sequence goes on from JAPQWS010000069.1 coordinate 2,061,310, forward strand.
ATTGTTTCGGACACGATGATCTTGTCTCGGAGGAGAAGTCAACCTTCTTCTCCAATGGGAACTGAGAAATTATTGTTACAACTTCTTCAGAATGAGAATTTTTTCAAGTTGTTTTGCTTATTTTGATGCAATTTCATTAATCAAATAGCACCGTCCAGCGCGCTTATGCAAATCGTACTGGGGAAGGCTCAGAGGCTATTACTATAATCGAGAATTTGAAATTTAATAATCTTAAATTATTTTATTTTTTCTTATTTTGTCTATAAATTTTTATGTTATTTTACCATTTATAATCATAAATTATTTTAAATAATTATAAATGTTAAAATTTAGCTTAATATGTTATACTAACGAGCAGCGGAACCATTTTCATGGCAAAGAAAAGAACTCCAGCAATTTAGGTCCGAAAAAAAATTTTTCAAAAAATTACTCAAAATGATTCTGAATTTTTATGTTGTATAAATAAATCAAACGAAGTATTACATTCCAAAAAAAGCCCAAATTCGTGTGCTTATCATCAAATTTTTCACAAAGTTTAGATACGACAAAAAGTTTTCCAAAAAATTGCTTAAAACAATTATGAATGTTTTTCATGTTGCATAAATAAACCAAAGAAATTCACCTTCCTATTAAAGTTCGAATTCATCACGTTTTTCGCAAAATTTATGTCTGAAAAAAAGTTCTCCAAAAAACGGTCAAAACAATTCTTGATGTTTTTCATGTTGTAAAAATAAACCAAACAAAGTATTAATTTTTCATTAAAGCCACAATACGTGTGCTAATCATTACGTTTTTTACAAAATTTAGGTAAAAAAAAAAAAGTTCTCCAAAAAATTACTTAAAACGATTCTGAATATTTTTCATGTTGTACAAATACACAAAACGAAGCATCACATTCCTATTAAAGCCCGAATTCGTGTGGTAATCATAACATTTTTTACAAAATTTAGGTCCAAGGAAAAAGTACTCCAAAAAGTTGCTCAAAACGATTCTGAATGTTTTTCCTTTTGTATAAATAAACAAAACGAAGTATTAATTTTTCATTAAAGCCCGAATTCGTGTGCTAATCATCACGTTTTTTACAAAATTTAGGTAAAAAAAAAAGTTCTCAAAAAAATTGCTCAAACCGATTCTGAATGTTTCTCATGTTGTATAAATAAACCAAATGAAGTATTAATTTTTTAAAGCCGAATTCTTGTGCATATTACGTTTTTTACAAAATTTAGGTCCAAAAAAATGTTCCCCAAAAAATTGCACAAAATGATTCAAACGAAGTATCACATTCCAATTAAAGCTTGAATTCGTGTGCTAATCATCACATTTTTCACAAAATTTAGTTCCGAAAAAAGGTTCTCCGAAAAATTGCTCAACACGATTCTGAATGTTTTTCATGTTGTATAAATACACAAAAAAAAGTATCACATTCCCGTTAAAGCCCGAATTTGCGTGCTAATCATCACGTTTTTTACAAAATTTAGGTCCGAGAAAAAGTTCTCCAAAAAATTACTAAAAACGATTCTGAATGTTTTTCATGTTGTACAAATACATAAGACAAAGTATCACAATCTCATTAAAGCTCGAATTTGTGTGCTAATCATCACGTTTTTTACAAAATTTACATCTGAAAAAAGGTTCTCCAAAAAATTGCTCAAAAGGATTCTGAAGGATTTTAATGTTTAGAAATAAACCAATCGAAGCTTAATTTTTCATTAAAGCCCGAATGCGTGCGCTAATAATCTCATTTTTTACAAAATTTATGTCAGAAAAAAAGTTCACATTCTCAATAAAGCTCGAATTCGTGTGCTAATCATCACGGTTTTTTACAAAATTTAGGTCTGAAAATAAGTTTTCCAAATAATTCGGAATGTTTTTCATGTTGTATAAATAAACCAAAGAAGTATCACCTTCCTATTAAAATTTGAATTCGTGTGTTGGTCATCACTTTTTTTACAAAATTTAGGTTTGAAAAAAGGTTCTCCAAAAAATTACTAAAAACGATTCTGAAAGATTTTAACGTAGTATAAATAATCGAAACGAAGTTTAATTTATCATTAAAGCCCGAATTCATGTGCTAATCATAACTTTTTTTACAAAATTTAGGTCTGAAAAAAAGTTCTCTAAAAAAAAGCTCAAAAAGATTCTGAATATTTTTCACGTTTTACAAACACACAAAACAAAGTATATATTCCAGTTAAAGCCCGAACTCGTATGCAAATCATCACGTTTTTTACAAAATTTATGTCTGAAAAAAAGTTCATATTCCTTTAAAGCCCGAATTCGTAGGCCAATCACCACGTTTTTTACAAATTTAGGTTCGAAAAAAAGTTTTCCAAAAAATTTCTCAAAAGGATTCTGAAGGTTTTTCATGTTAGATAAATAAACAAACTAAGTATTGATTTTTATTAAAGCCCGATTTAGAGTGCTATTTATCACGTTTATTACAAAATTTAAGTCGAAAAAAGTTATCCAAAAAATCGCTAAAAACGATTTTGTATGTTTCTCATGTTGTATAAATACACAAAACGAACTATCACATTCCCATTTAAGCCTGAATTTGGGTGCTAATCATCACGTTTTTTACGAAATTTAGGTAAAAAAAAAAAAAGTACTCCTAAAAATTGCAAAAAACGATTTTGAACGTTTTTCATATTGTATAAATAAACAAAAAAAGTATCACATTCCCATTAAAGCCTGAATTCGTGTGCTAATCATCACGTGTTTTACAAAATTTAGGTCCGAAAAAAATATCTCACAAAAATTACTCAAAACGATTTTGAATGTTTTTATGTTGTATAAATACACAAAACGAAGTATCACATTTTTGTTAAAGCCCAAATTCGTGTGCTAATCATCACGTGTTTTACAAAATTTAGGTCCGAAAAAAAGTTCTCCAAAAAATTGGTCAAAACAATTCTGACTGTTTCCCATGTACGAAGTACTAAGTTTTCATTAAAGCTAGAATTCGTGTACATCATTATGTTTTTTACAAATTTAGGTCAGAAAAAAAAGTTCTCCAAATAATTAGTTAAAATGATTCTGAATGTTTTTTCATTTGTATAAATAAACCAAACAAAGTATTAATTTTTCATTAAAGCTCAAAATTGTGTAATAATGATCACGTTTTTTACAAAATTTAGGTCATAAAAAAAGTTTTCAAAAAATTGCTCAAAACGATTCTAAATTCTTTTCATTTTGTGTAAACATACAAAACGAAGTATCACATTCCCGTTAAAGCCGAATTCGTGTGCTAATCATCACGTTTTTTACAAAATTTATATTCGAAAAAAAGTCCTAAAAAAACTACTCAAAACGATTCTGAATGTTTTTCATGTTGTATAAATACACAAAACGAAGTATCACATTCTCTTTAAAGCCCGAATTCGTGTTCTTATAATCATGTTTTTTTATAATATTTAGGTAAGGAAAAAGGTTCTCCAAAAAAATGCTCAAAACAATTCTGAATGTTTTTCATGTTGGATAAATGAACTAGACGAAGTATTAATTTTTATTCAAAGCCCGAATTCGTGAACTAATCATCACGTTTTTTACAAAATTTAGGTCCGAAAAAAAATTCTCCAACAAAAATTGCTCAAAACAGTTCTGAATGTTTTTCATTTTGCATAAATTAAAAAATGGCTGATCTTGAAATAAAGGTGCACAAATCTTTCTGACCTTTGTTTTGATTAGGTTAGCCTTTTCCAAGAAATTATGCAGAAGAAACTTGGTTTTCTCCGCAATGTCCTCTTTGCTTCCTTGAGATCTGAGTGAGCAAATGAGAGGTACAACCTCGTCGAGGAGAGCATTAACTTGTGTCAAAATTAATTTCCCCTCTGCTAAATCCTCAACCTTTGGCCGGTCCATTAGAAATGTGATGAAGAATATTAACTCAATGAAGAGCATTTGAATACCGCCGTCATTCTCCAGATCATCAACCTGCAAGTTTTCTGAGAGAAGTTTAACAAATTTGTGAGCTAGTTTACCCAACTGAAATCTAACCTCTGCTGGTGGTTTTGAGGCAGTCAGCACTGCAGTACACATCCTTGTGGTATCTGGAATGAAGGGACTGCTTATCTCCAGAAGATCAGAAAAAATAACATCCATTCTTGGTTCCATGTTTTCCTCCTTATTATTGTCAAGGTGGACCCAGTAAAGGAGTAATACGCATCCTGTTCTCCAAGCTAATCCTTGAAAATGTATTCTGAAAGCCTCAAAATCCTTGTCGCGTTTGTACCATTTCTGGCCCAACTCAAAAACTTCCTTCAAGAAATACATGTTTTCTCCTAGTATATCATAAGCTAATTTCCAGTTAAGAAGGGTACTCACGAACTCTGAGCATTGTTCATCAGTATCAAAGTCAGGCTGGTGCGGAGAAGCCATGAAATTAAGACAATCTTCTTTTATCATTGGTTTACAACTGTGGATTCTTTCGGGCAAATTACAAGCCTTTAAATCAGATCTACTTAACTCGAATTCATATAGTACGCGTTCTAATGCATCCCTTAAAGTATCAAATAAACCATTCCCAAAAGACGAGTGACCCCATTTGATCGAGCAACGCAAATAGGTTCTCAAGAACATTAAATCAAGCACTACCTCTGCAGCATCAGAAGCGAAGGTCCGATCTGATGTCAATAGGAAATCCAAATAATTCAGAACAACTATTTGACGCTTTATAGGTTTTTCTTTACTCTCCGCAGTACCCATTTTTTCTGACACAATGATCTTGTCTCGGAGGAGGAAGTCCACCTTCTTCTTCAATGGGAACAGAGAAATTATTGGTAAAACTTCTTCTTCAGAGTTGAGATTGAGAATTTTTTCAAGTTTTTTGGTTATTGTGATGCAATTTCATTAATCAAATTGCACCGTCCAGCGCGCTTGTATAAACAGAAAGAGATTATAGAATTGGAAATTTCCTACTGGGGGAGGTTGAGAGGCAATTTGAAATTTAATAATCTTAAATTATTTTAATTTTTTCTTATTTTCTCTATAAATTTTTATCTTTATTTTACCTTTTGTAATTATAAATTATTTTAAATAATTATAAAATGTTAATTATCTTATGCAAATCACAATCTATTAATATGATAGTACATGTGATTGACTTAAATTATCATTTTTTCAAAAAAAAAAAAAAAAAAAACTTAAATCATTCTAATCTTATCTTAGACTATACGTTTCTAAAAAAATATAAAATTAGGATATCTTTAAATTTTTCTTTCTTTTTATTATACCAAATGACTTTGATTTGTTTGCATCATTCTGGAGCCTTGGCCTTTCTTTAATTGACTTCTTGATTTTAGCTTGCAATCAAATGGTGTAAAAATAAAATAACGAAACCTAATCGAGGATTGGAGAATAAATGTGGAAAAGAATTTTCAAAAGAAAATTGAAATTTATTTTTAATAATATGATATAATAAAAAAAGTTCATTAAATATTAATTTAAAACTACAATATATAATATAATTAACACAATATAATAAATAAAAAATGTTACACAAATGTGGCCCATGTTCCGCTTTCGTATACAAACGACATTTTTTGTTAATTTTTCTTGTTTTGGTAACAAAAAGTCAATCATAGAAACAGGGGAAAAAAAAAAAAAAAAGAAAAATACTCACATCAATAAAAAATTGAAGCATTTAAACATATACTTTCTCAGCTCTCCCCACGAGGCCTCTTTATGTGCTTGAGTTATGCCAGAGAGCGTCTGAGATTGTCCATTTTCAGACTCAGTCAATTCCAAGCAGAGTCTTTGATTTTGTACTTATCCCTCATCATCCTAAAGAATCGCTCCCAAATGGGCACAAGCAGACAGCAAAGACACAAATGCTATAGCATCGGGCAAGACATTAGCATTCAACAACTGCTGAAAATATTGTGGCTCGAGCAAATTCAAATCCATGACTCCCTTAGGCTGCCAGTTTCCCCTACATAAAAAGGGATGATCCTGCTGATTTGAAGATGTGCATAAAGGCCTACCTCCCCTACAGGTGCCATTTCATATCTTTAGGTTGTATAAATACACAAAAGAAGTATCACGTTCCCGTGAAAGTTCGAATTCGTGTGTTAATTATTATGTTTTTTAAAAAATTTATGTCCCAAAAAAAGTTCGCCAAAAAAATTGTTCAAAACAATTCTTAATGTTTCTCATGTTGTATAAATAAACCCAACGAATTTTTAATTTTTCATTATAGCCAAAATTCATGTACTAATCATCACATTTCTTACCAACTTTATGTTCGAAAAAAAGTTTTCCAAAAAATTGCTCATAACGATTCTGAATGTTTTTATGTTGTATAAATACGAAAAATGAAGTATCACATTACCATTAAAGCCGTCGTCTGCTAATCATCACGTTTTTTTTACAAAATTAAGATCCGAAAAAAATTCTCCAAAAAATCACTCAAAACGATTCTGAATGTTTTTCATGTGGTATAAATAAATATACAAAACAAAGTATCAAATTCACGTTAAAGCACGAAGTCGTGTGCTAATCATCACGTTTTTACAAAATTTATGTTCGAAAAAAAGTTTTCCGAAAAATTACTCATAACGATTCTGAATGTTTGTATGTTGTATAAATACGAAAAACGAAGTATCACATTCCCATTTAATCCGTCGTCGGCTAATCATCATGTTTTTTACAAAATTAAGATCCGAAAAAAAGTTCTCCAAAAAATTACTCAAAACGATTCTGAATGTTTTTCATGTGGTATAAATATACAAAACAAAGTATCACATTCCCGTTAGCCCAAATTCGTGTGCATTACCTCACGTTTTTTTTACAAAATTTAGGTCCGAAAAAAAGTTCTCCAGAAAATTGTTAAAAACAATTCTGAATGTATTTTATATTGTATAAATATACAAAACGAAGTATCACATTCCCGTTAAAGCCCGAATTTGTGTGCTAATCATCACGTTTTTTAACAAAATTTAGGTTTGAAAAAAAGTTTACAAAAAATTTCTCAAAACAATTCTGAATGTTTTTCATGTTGTATAAATACAAAATTTATATTAATTTTTTAGGTCCAGAAAAAAATCTCCAAAAAATTGCTCAAAATGATTTTGAACGTTTTTCATATTGTATAAATACACAAAATGAAGTATCACATCCCCTTTAAAGCCTGAATTCCTATGCTAATCATCACGTTTTTTATAAAATTTATGCCAGAAAAAAGTTCTCAAAAAAATTGCTGAAAACGATTCTTAACATTTTTCATATTTTATAAATAAACCAAACGAAGTATTGATTTTTCATTAAAGCCCGAATTTGTGAACTAATCATCACGTTTGTTACAAAATTTAGGTCCGAAAAAAAGTTCTCCAAAAAATTGTTCAAAACGATTCTGAATGTTTTTCATGTTGTAAAAATAAACCAAACGAAGTATTAATTTTCAATTAAAGCCCGAATTTGTGTAGTAATCATAAAAAATTTTACAAAATTCATATTCGAAAAATAGTTCTCCAAAATATTTCTCAAAACGATTATGAATGTTTTTTAATATTGTATAAATACAAAATTGAAGTATCACATTCCCGTTAAAGCCCGAATTCGTGTGCTAATCATCACGTTTTTAACAAAATTTAGGTCCAAAAAAATATTTTCCGGAAAATGCTCAAAACGATTATGAATGTTTTTCATGTTGTAAAAATATACCAAATGAAGTATCACATTCCTGTTCAAACCCGAATTCGTGCGTTAATCATGTTTTTTACAAAATTTACGTCCGAAAAAAGTTCTCCCAAAAAATGCTCAAAACGATTCTGAATGTTTTTTATGTTGTATAAATAAACCAAACGTAGTATTAATTTTTAATTGAAGCCCGAATTCATGTACTAATCATCACGTTTTTTACAAATTTAGGTAAGAAAAAATGTTCTCCAAAAAATTGTTCAAACGATTCTGACTATTTCTCATGTTGTATAAATAAACCACACGAAGTACTAATTTTTCATAAAAGCTAGAATTCGTGTGCTAATCATCACGTTTTTTACAAAATTTATATCCGAAAAAAAGTTCTAAAAAAACTACTCAAAACGATTCTGAATGTTTTTCATGTTGTATAAATACACAAAACGAAGTATCACATTCTCTTTAAAGCCCGAATTTGTGTTCTTATAATCATGTTTTTTATAAAATTTAGGTAAGGAAAAAGGTTCTCCAAAAAAATGCTCAAAACAATTCTGAATGTTTTTCATGTTGGATAAATGAACTAGATGAAGTATTAATTTTTAATCAAAGCCCGAATTCGTGAACTAATCATCACGTTTTTTACTTTATTTAGGTCCGAAAAAAAGTTCTCCAACAAAAATTGCTCAAAACAGTTCTGAATGTTTTTTTATTTTGCATAAATAAACCGAACGACATATTAATTTTTAATTAAAGTTCAAATTCATGTACTAATCATCACGTTTTTTACTAAATTTAAAACTGAAAAAAAGTTTTCCAAAAAATTGCTCAAAAGGATTTTGAATGTTTTTCATGTTGTGTAATTAAAAAATCGAAGTATCACATTCCCGTTAAAACACGAATTCATGTGCTAGTCATCACGTTTTTAACAAAATTTAAGTCAGAAAAAAAGATCCAAAAAATTGCTCAAAACGATTCTGAATGTTTTTTCATTTTGTACAAATATACAAATTGAAGTATCACATTCCCGTTAAAGTCCGAATTCGTGTGCTAATCATCACGTTTTTTAAAAAATTTAGGTCTGAAAAAAAGTATTCTAAAAAATTGCTCAAAACGATTATGAATGTTTGTAATGTTGTACAGATAAACCAAACGGAGTATCAATTTTTAATTGAACCCCGAATTCGTGTACTAATCACCACGGTTCTTACAAATTTAGATCAGAAAGAAAGGCTTTCAAAAAATTGTTCAAATGATTCTGTATGGTTCTCGTGTTGTACAAATAAACTAAACAAAGTAATAAATTTTTCATTAAAGCCCGAATTTGTGTATTAATGATCACATTTTTTACAAATTTAGGTCAGAAAAAAAAGGTTTCCAAAAAATGGTTCAAACAATTCTGAATGTTTCTCATATTGTATAAATAAACCAAATGAAGTATTAATTTTTCATTAAAAACGGAATTCGTGTACTAATCATCATGTTTTTTACAAGATTAAGGTCCGAAAAAGACGGAATTTGAAGTGTTGCACTAATCATCACATATTTTTATAAAATTTTAGGACCGAAAAAAAGTTCTTCAAAAAATTGTTTAAAACGATTTTGAATGTTTTTCATGTTGTACAAATGTACAAAACGAAGTATCACATTCTCGTTAAAGCCCGAATTCTTTTGCTAATCATCACATTTTTTACAAAATTTAGGTTCGAAAAAAGTTTTCCAAAAAATTGGTCAAACGATTCTTAATGTTTCTCATGTTGTATACAGATACCAACCGAAGTATTAATATTTCATTAAAGCCTGAATTCGTGTACTAATCATCACTTTTTTACAAATTTAGGTTTGAAAAAAAGTTCTACAAAAAATTACTGAAAACGATTCTGAATATTTTTCGTGTTGTAAAAATATATCAAATGAAGTATCACATTCCCGTTAAAGCCCGAATTCGTGTGCTAGTCATCACTTTTCTTAAGAAATTTAGGTTCAAAAAAAATTCTCAAAAAAATTGCTCAAAACGATTCTAATTTTTTTTCATGTTGTATAAATAACCAAATGAAGTATTAAATTTTCATTAAAGACTAAATTCGTGTACTAATCATCACGTTTTGTACAAAATTTAGGTCCGGAAAAAATTTCTCCAAAAAATTGCTCAAAACGACTATGAATGTTTTTTATGTTGTACAAATACACAAAACGAAGCATCACATTCCTGTTAAAGCCCGAATTTGTGTGCTAATCATCATGTTTTTTAAAAAATTTAAGTCCGAAAAAAAGTTTTCCAAAAAATTGGCCAAACAATTCTAAATGTTTCTTATGTTGTATAAATAACCCAAACAAAGTATTAATTTTTCATGAAAGCCCAAATTCGTGTACTAATCATCACTTTTTTTACAAAATTTAGGTCCGAAGAAAAGTTCTTTAAAAAATTGCTCAAAACCATTTTAAATGTTTTTCATGTTTATTAAATAAACCAAACGAATTATAATTTTTTACTAATGCTCGAATTTGTGTACTAATCATTACGTTTTTTACAAAATTTAGGTAAAAAAGAAAGTTTTCCAAAAAATTGCTCAAAACGATTCTAAATATTTTTTTCATATTGTATAAATACAAAATCAAAGTACGACATTCCCATTAAAGCCCGAATTCGTATGCTAATCATCACGTATTTTACAAAATTTATATCCGAATGAAAGTTCTCCAAAAAATTGCTCAAAACGATTCTGAATTTTTTCATGTTGTACAAATACACTAAATGAAGTATCACATTCCCATTAAATCCCGAATTCGTGTGCTAATCATCACGATTTTAAAAGTTCTCCAAAAAATTAGACAAACGATTATGAATATTCTTATGTTGTATAAATAAATCAAATGAATTATTAATTTTTCATTAAAGACGGAATTCGTGTACTAATCATCACATTTTTTACAAGTTAAGGTCTAAAAAAATTCTCCAAAAAATTGTTAAAATGACTCTAATTGTTTCCCATATTATACAAATACACAAAACGAAGATCACATTCCCCATTAAAGCTTGAATTCGTGTTCTAAACATCACGTTTTTTACAAAATTTAGGTTCGAAAAAAAGTTCTCTAAAAATTTGATCAAACGATTCTGAATGTTTATAATATTGTATAAATAAACCAAACGAAGTATTAATTTTTCATTAAAGCCCGAATTCGTGTAGTAATCATCACGTTTTTTACAAAATTTAGGTCCGAAAAAAAATTCTCTAAAAAATTACTCAAAATGGTTCTGAATGTTTATCATGTTGTATAAATAAACCAAATGAAGTATTAACTTTTTAGTAAAGCTCGAATTCGTGTGCTAATCATCACGTATTTTACAAAATTTAGGTCCGAAAAAAGTTCTCCAAAAAATTGGTCAAACGATTTTGAATATTTCTCATTTTGTATAAATAAACCAAACGAAGTATTAATTTTTCATTAAAGCCCGAATTCGTGTACTAATCATCACATTTTTTACAAAATTTAGGTCCGAAAAAAAGTTCTTTAAAAAATTACTCAAAATGATTCTGAATGTTTATCATGTTGTATAAATAAACCAAACGAAGCATTAACTTTTTAGTAATGCTCGAATTCGTGTACTAATCATCACGTATTTTACAAAATTTAGGTCCGAAAAGAGTTTTCCAAAAAATTGCTCAAAACGATTCTGAATGTTTTTCATGTGTTACAATTATACAAAATGAAGTATCACATTCACGTTAAAGCCAAACTCTTCACGTTTTTTACAAAATTTAGGTCAAAAAAAAATTCTCCAAAAAATTGTTCAAACAATTTTGAATGTTTTTTATGTTGTATAAATAAACAAAACGAAGTATTAATTTCTATTTAAAGTCCGAATTCGTGTACTAATCATCACGTGTTTTATAAATTTTGGTCAGAAAAAGAGTTCTCTAAAAAATTGTTCAAACGATTCTGAATGTTTCTCATGTTGTATAACTAAACCAAACTAAGTATTAATTTCCATTAAAGCCTAAATTCGTGTACTAATCATCACGTTTTTAACAAACTTAGGTCCGGAAAAAAGTTATCCAAAAAATTGCTCAAAACGATTTTGGACGTTTTTCATGTTGTGTAAATAAACCCAAACGAAGTATTAATTTTTCATTAAAGCACGAATTTTTGTAGTAAAATAATCATCACGTTTTTTACAAAATTTAGGTGCGAAGAAAAGTTCTAAAAAAAATAGCTCAAAACGATTCTGAATGTTTTTCATTTTGTATAAATATACAAAACTAAGTATCACATTCCCGTTAAAGCCCGAATCCGTGTGCTATTCATCACGTTTTTAACAAAATTTTGGTTAAAAAAAAAGTTCCCCAAAAAATTTCTCAAAACGATTCTTAATGTTTTTCATATTGTATAAATACACGATCAAAGTATCACATTAACGTTAAACCCGAATTCGTGTGCTAATCATCACGTTTTTTACAAATTTAGGTCAAAAAATGGTCTCAAAACGATTCTAAATTTTTTTCATGTTTTATAAATACACAAAACGAAATATTACTTTCCTAGTAAAGCCGAATTCGTGTGCTAATCATTACGTTTTTTACAAAATTTAGGTCCGAAAAAATGTTCTCCAAAAAATTGTTCAAAACGATTTTAAATGTTTCTCATGTTGTATAAATAAACCAAACAAAGTATCATATTCTCGTTAAAGCCCGAATTCGTGTTAATCATCACCTTTTATATGAAATTTAGGTTCGAAAAAAAGTTCTCCAAGAAACTGCTCAAAACGATTATGAACGTTTTTATGTTGTATAAATACACAAAATGAAGTATTACAATCCCATTAAAGTCCGAATTCGTGTGCTAATCATCACTTTTTTTACAAAATTTAGGTCTGAAAAAAAATTCTCAAAAAATTGCTGAAAATGATTCTGAATGTTTTTAAGGTTGTACAAACATACAAAACGAAGTATTAAATTTTCATTAAAACTCGATTTGTGTACTAATTATCACGTTTTTAACAAAATTTAGGTTTGAAAAAAAGTTCTCCAAAAAATTGTTCAAACGATTCTGAATGTTGGTCATGTTGTATAAATATACCTAACGAAATATCACATTTCTATTAAAGCCCGAATTCGTGTGCTAATCATGACTTTTTTTACGAAATTTAGGTCCGAAAGAAAGTTTTCCAGAAAATTGCTCAAAACGATTCTGAATGTTTTTATGTTGTATAAATATAGAAACCGAAGTAGCACGTTCCCGTTAAAGCCCGAATTTATGTGCTAATCATAACGTTATTTACAAAATTTAGCTCCTAATAAAAGTTCTCCAAAAAATTTCTCAAAACGATTTTGAGTATTTTTCACGTTGTATAAATAAACCAAACAAAGTATCACATTCCCATTACAGCTTGAATTCGTGTGTTAATCATCACGTTTTTTTACAAAATTTAGGTCTGAAAAAAAGTTCTCCAAAAAATTACTCAAAACTATTCTGAATGTTTTTTTTTTCATTTTGTACAAATATACAAAACGAAGTATTAATTTTTTCATTAAAGCTCGAATTTTTTTACTAATCATAACGTTTTTTACGAAATCTAGGTAAGAAAAAAAGTTCTTCAAAAAATTGCTTAAAACAATTCTGAATGTTTTCATGTTGTATTAATATACCTAACGAAGTATTAATTTTTAAAGCACGAATTCATGTACTAATCATTACGTTTTTTACAAAATTTAGGTCCAAAAAAAAAGTTATCCAAAAAATTACCTAAAACGATTCTGAATGTTTTTCATGTTGTATAAATAAACCAAACGAAGTATTAATTTTACATTAAAGCTCGAATTCGTGTGCTAATCATCACGTTTTTTACAAAATTTAGGTCCGAAAAAAAGTTCTCCAAAAAATTGCTCAAAACAATTCTGAATGTTTTTCATATTGTATAAATAGAAAAACGAAGTATCACACTTCCGTTAAAGCCCGAATTCGTGTGCTAATCATCACGTTTTTTACAAAAATTTTGTCCCAAAAAATGTTCTCAAAAAAATTGGTCAAAACGATTTTGAATGTTTCTCATTTATAAATAAACCAAACGAAGTATTAATTTTTCATTAAAGCCTAATTTCGTATACATCACGTTTTTTACAAAATTTAGCTTCGAAAAAAAATTCTCAAAAAAATTGTTAAAACGATTTTGATTGTTTTTCATGTTGTATAAATAAACAAAACGAAGTATAAATTTTTCATTAAAGCTTGAATCTGATTACTAACAATCACGTTTTTTACGAATTTAGGTCCGAAAAGAAGTTCTCCAAAAAATTTTTCAAAACGATTCTGAATGTTTTTTTAGCTTTGTATAAATATACAGAACGAAATATCACATTCCAATTAAAGCCCGAATTCGTGTGTTAAGCATTACGTTTTTTACAAAATTTAGGTCCTAAAAAAAGTTATCCAAAAATTTGCTCAAACGATTTTGAATGTTTTTATAGTATATAAATACACAAAACGAAATATCACATTCCCGTTAAAGCTCGAATTCGTGTGATAATCATCACGTTTCTTTATAAAATTTAGGTATGAAAAAAAATTCTCCAAAAATTGCTTAAAACGATTCTGAATGTTTTTCATATTGTACAAATATAGAAAACGAAGTATTAATTTTTCACTAAAACTCGAATTTGTGTACTAATCATCACGTTTTTTACAAAATTTTGTTCTGAAAAAAAGTTCTCCAAAAATTTGTTCAAAACAATTCTGTCTCCAATTTCTTTGTTACTTAAACGTTTTCTATTAAAAATATATAACCCCAAATCATTTTTATTTTTACAGAAAAAGAAAACAATAATTGGCAATAGAAATGGTTATTCATCTATGTTTTATAATTCATCTTGATAGTGATACTTGTATTTATAAATAAAAATTATTAAAAAAAAAAAAAACTAGGCATGGTGAAGAAACACAAACTTTATACCAGCACAAAGAGAAATTTAGAAATAACAGTTTGAGCAATCAATTTGACAAGTCACTTGAAACAAGGAACAAATCAAATAAATATTTTGATTTTCATTGTGGATAGAAAGCTCGAAAGATTTTTTTCTTCCTTTTAAAGTGCAGAAATTTGAAGATAGAACTAATAATTGATGCACAAATGAAGCATTTTTCTTTGTTTTTCTTTGTATTGATGTCAATAACCATTTCATCATAATTAGTGGATTCAGAAGAAATATGAAAACCAGATGGATGCAGCTTTCTGGAGCCTTTCACCTTAAAGAAGTGAATGTTTCACTTTGGGAATTGATATAGGTTAAGCTAATACCTTCTTGTTGTACATTTCCATTTAAGAGACCATTCTGCCTTTGCTTTAATTGTTTGTTATATTATTTTCCACACAAAACATTAAGCTACGCAAACAAGTTCAAATGTGTAAATCATCATGATACCTCTAGATCCCAAATAATATACACTAATTCACCATAACTATAATGTCATATAACCTTCAAATAATAATAACTCAAATTTTATTTTATAGTGAAGAAAAATGAAATAATCTTTCTAAAGGCTTGAGATTAAACAAATAAAAAAAAAAATTAGTTTTTTATAAGGAATGAAAGAATGAATTTATTAATACAATGAATGCTCCGACGAGGAATTACATATATTTGAATGACCTACAATATCCTCAATACTATCTAAGAGCTCATCACCTTCACAAGCAGTTATAATCATCAGGTGGCTCTTTCTAATATTCTTCTGAATCTTCTAATTCTATTAAACTGTTTTAAACTCTCTGAATGAAACGAATCTCTTCATCTTCACTCATCAACAACATATCAATATCTAGCAAATCATCAACAAATTCTGCTTCTTCATTATTATTATTATTACTATTATTCTCTGCTTCAGCTGCTACTGGTGCAGCTGCTTGTGTTTCTGCTTCTGCTAATGCTGCTGCAGCTGCTTGTGTTTCTGCTTCTTCTGCTGCTGCTGCTTGTGCTTGTGCATCTGCTTCTGCTAATGCTGCTGCTGCTGCTGCGGCTGCTGAACAAGCAGTAGTCTCATTATTCTGGTTGATCAAGGCAGTACAAGTCCTCTTTGCAACCCTCATCTCTTCGTCACCCAAATCAAATTTCCTCTTATTAATTCCAAGCTCTTGCTCCTTCTGATCTTTATCTTGAAGCGCTCTTTGGTAGTCTTCGACCTCTGAAACTACTACCATATGATCATCTGCAGCAGCTGCTTCTTCCATTAAAAAGTTTTCAACTCTTTTAATAAAACAAATATCATCTTCTTCAAATACTCCCTGGTCTATATTTGTCCTCTCATTATTCATCATCACAGCCTCAGCCGCAGCATCCTTCTCTGTTTTCTCAACTTCAGTAGTAATAGTACCCGCATTTAATTCTTCAACTTGAGAATCATTAATAAAGATATTACTACTCATCAATGGGGATAGGGTTCCACTTCCTCCAGCTGAATCATTGAACTCCCACTTAATTCTACATATTACCAACTCATTATCCTCATGAGAAATCCCTTCCAAGAAATCGCCGTCAAGATGATATTCATGCATAATCCACTTCCCATAATAATAATTTCCTTCCTTGATCTCATTATTATGGGGTCTAAAATTAAACGTTCTCTTGAACCCAATTATCTTATTATTCTTTAACTCTCCAACTCCACATGATTTTATATAATTCTTTCCGGTTTGGCCATCCCAAGTACCGCAACCAGCTACTCTCACAATATTATTCTTGGATCCCCTAACTTTCTTCAACCTAGTAATCACATACAAGTACTTGCTATCTTTAACCAATTTTCCGGATTCCGTCACAATTGCTTGCCAAGGATCATCTTGTTTGAAAATCATCCATGGAGTCCCATCTTCACAATAAAAATCTCTTTCCACAATCAAAGGCGGAATGGGAGGAGATGCAAAAATAACCTTGTGACGAAGTAAGAGTAACATCTCTTGATCCGTAGGATGAAAACGAAACCCTGTGCTTAGCTCAAACATCTTCTTCTTGTTTCCTAATTTGATCGTATATTAATGAATAGCGAATGATGATCAAAAGAATGATGAATTAAACAAGTGCGACGAACGAGCAAAAGAATGATGATCAAAGATGAAGATGATGATTTTGGTGGGGGAAAATTTTCTCGGATGTTTGAAGTGCTGATGAGCAAAAGAGAAACTCTAATAAAGAATATATATATATGACTTCTCAAATCAATTAATGTATAATCCTAGTGATATTAGGTTAAGCAATATCAAATGGATTTCCTGATCTAATTCACACGGAATATATCAAAAAATGAATGTCTGTTTCTAAATATATTTATTTTAGCCCTCAAGATCATCCTTAGTAGTCAAACTAAATAAAAGGATAAAATTGTGATTTGTTTCAAAATATATAGTTTCCCTCATTTTCTCCAAATTTTCCCCCGATGATTTCCCTCATCAAATCCCGGAAATGATTCATTATCGGGATTTCAAATCCAAAACCAAAATCTAAAATACTTTACTCCGCCGCCACATATCCAACGCCATGCATGCAACCTTTCAACATTTTCTAGGATTTTTACCATTTCTAGTTTTTTCAGTTTAGAACTTTTATTAACTTTATTTACTTTACTTTTATTTATTATTTTATTAATTCTATTTTTATTAACTTCTTCTAATTCTTTTTTACTTAATTTTTAATACAATTTTTAGCTCTTCTTTTTATATATAATCATGTGTTTGTGTAATTTGAGTTATTATCATCTAACTATTTTTAGGAAAAAAAGAGATTGGCGCAAAATTCTTCAAAGCGATTTTGAAGATGTAATAATATACAATTACTTGCTATATTATTTGATCAACTTTTCGATCGAAATCCGGTCAAAATCTTGCGAGTTTGCGAAGGATTGTCTTGGATGAAGTAAGAGCAAAATCCATGAGTTGTTATCCACCAAAGTTTAATCCTAATGGCATTAGGATTAATTAGGTTAATTAAGGAATACCAAAGTTTAATCCTAATGGCATGCAACCTTTCAACATCAAATGGAATTCTTCTAATATTACTTACTACACTTTATTTCTAAGAAAGAAATAGGGTTCCTCAAAAGAAGAAAAATATGAATAAATATATAATTACTTTAGAAAGAAAAAAAGTTTATGGTAAAATTTTCCTCAAATTAGGGATATGAAAAAATATTTATTTTATCTCCCAGATTATCATTTAATAGTTAATTTAATTAAAATGATCAAAATACCTTATAAGAATATAGTTTATTACAAAATAAATAGGTTTCTAATTTTTGATGTAAAATAAATTTAATCATACCCTAATTATATTATATTTGTAGTTCCATATTTTTTATGAAGTTTGAAATAATATTCTTTTCGTCTATATTATTTTAAAAAGTTGATTCTTTAATTAAAAAAAATACTCAAGATTATAGGTAACATCTCCTATCATATTTTCTTTAATAATATATTTTCCCTTTTAGGGTTTATCTTTTCCATTAAGTTTTATCTTTTATTTTTTATTAGTAAGATATATTAAATTAGAAATGTCACAGAAAATGTTTATGAAAAATGTTATAGACGATTCAAACCCCTAAAAAGAAGTAAAAGATTGGTTGCAAAATAGTATACGCGAGTCTAAAATTAATTCAATGCATTTTAAAATGAAAGAATTGGTTATAAATATACTAAGAAGTTATGTAAAAGTGAAATCTTAATTTATTTTATTTTTTAAAATGATATAATGTCGTAAACAATGCCACAAAAATATGACACAAACATAAAAGGCCACAAAATTACACTAATATAATAAACTGTTATAAACTATGCCACCAAAATATAGCATGAGAGAGAGAGAGAGAGAGAGAGAGAGAGAGAGAGAGAGAGAGAGAGAGAGAGAGAGAGAGAGAGAGAGAGAGAGAGAGAGAGAGAGAGAGAGACCTGAGATTTGGAACAAACCCATTATCAAATGCGTCTTCAATTTTCTGGATGCCATTGCAAATTTGCAATCACCCAATATTTAGCTAAAAAATAACAAACAAATACCAGCCAGTGAATCTGGACCGTCCAAATAATGCTACTCAAATATGCCATGAAACATGATACAAGCTTAAATACTTAAAATATATATACTCTATATAAGTTTCTCTTAATATTTTATAAAATATTAATTTTCTAATAATATATTGAACTTTGCCTAATTAAAAAATTATTAAGGTTCATATATTATTTTTAAATTTATGAAACATTATTATATTTTAAATTAAAAAAAAAGGAAAAGAATTTAATTATATTTTTAATATTCGTACGTCATATATTTTGTGCAAAAAATTTATAATAATCCCAATTCCTTGATCTCTCTCAAAATTTATAAGAAGGTTTCAAATAACTATATTAATGCTAGTTTTGTCAAAAATACTTTTACAGTTTAAAATTTTATAATATCATTATATAATTAAAATAGAGAGTAAAAAGTTTAACATAATTTATCCTAGAGATAGAAAACATGCATTTAATAATTGTACTATCTCTAAAATAAAATATAATTAGTATTTATCTTTAAAAATTATTTTTTAAAATTAGTATTTATCATTGAAATAAGAGAGTAAAAATAGCTTATTTGTTATGAATTAAATAATATTTGTATATGTCCGTAAGAGATACGAATATCTGAAATAAAGTTTATCTTCTGAAGATATAGATTGCTAATAATCACCTATTTACAAAATTTAGATCCGAAAAATATTTCTCTGTACAATTACTCAGAACAATTCTTTAAGTTTTTCATGTTGTATAGATATATGGCACAATGTTTCACTTGTCTGTAGAAGGCCGAATCCGTGTGCTAATAATTATCACTTTTTTTTTTTCAAAATTTAGGTCCGAAAAAATTTTTCCGTAAAATTGCTCAAAACGATTCAATATGTTTCTCATTAAGTAAAGATACATTGCAGAAGATTTGACTTGCCCGTTGAAAGTCGAATTCATGTGTTGATTATCATGTTTTACGAAATTATGGTCCGAAAATAGTTATCCTTAAAATTGCTCAAAACAATTTTGTATGTTTTCATGTTGTATAGATACATTAGACAAAGTTTTATATTCCCCTTAAAGCCTGAATTCGTGTGCTAATCATCACATATTTTAAAAAAGTTTTGTCAACAAAAAAATTCTTCATAAAATTGTTCAAAATAATTCTATATGTTTCCAATGTTTTAAAAATAATCGCACAAAGTTTCACTTGTGCTTTAAAGGCCTAATCTGTGAGTTAATCATTACATTTTTTACAATATTTTTCTCCACAAAACGATTCTTTATAAAATTGCTCAAAATGATTTACTATATTTCTCATTTTTTAAAGAAAAATCGCACAACGTTTCACTTGCGTGTTGAAGCCCGAAGTCGTTTGTTCATCATCACATTTTTTATGAAATTTAGGTTTGAAAAAATAGTCCTTCATAAAACTACTCTTAATGATTCAGTATGTTTTTCATGTCGTATAAATATAGTGGCACATTGCTTCAATTGTCCGTAGAAGGTCGAATCTGTGTGCTAATTATCACGTTATTCCAATATTTAGATAAAAAAAAATGTTTCACATAGAACTGTTCAAAATGATTTTGTATGATTCTCATTAGATAAAGATACATAGCACAAGGTTGACTTGCCTGTTGAAGCCGGAATTCATGTGCTAATTATCACGTTTCTCACAAAATTAAGGTCTGAAAGTTATCTCTAAAATTGCTCAAAACGAGTTAGTATGTTTCTCATGTTGTAAAGATACATCGCATAATATTTCACTTTTCCGTTAAAACCTGAATTCGTGTGCTAATAATCACGTTTTTTGTAAAATTTTGGTCCGAAAAAGGTTCTCAACAAAATTGTTTAAAACGATTTTGAATGTTCTTCATATTGTATAAATACACTGGAAAAAGTTTCACATTCCTATTAAAACCCGATTCATGTGCTAATCATCACATTTTTTTAAACATTCAGGTCTGAAAAATAGTTCTGCATAAAGTTGATCAAAATAATTCTGTATGTTTCTCATGTTTTAATAATAATCACCCAAAATTTCACTTGTCCTTTTGAAGGCCGAATTTGTGAATTAATCATTCCTTTTTTACGAAATGTATGTCTGCAAAACAATTCTCTTTAAAATTGCTCAAAATAATTTTCTATGTTTTTCGTGTTGTAAAGATATATCACAAGATGTTTCACTTGCATGTTGAAGCTCGAATTCATGTGCTAATCATCACATTTTTTAAAAAATTTTAAGTTCGCGAAATATTTCTCCATAAAATTGCTCAGAACAATTCCATATGTTTTTTTAATGTTGTATAGATATATAGCACAATGTTTCACTTGTCTTTAGAAGGCCGAATCCATGTGCTAATTATCACTTTTTTTTTCAAAATTTAGGCTCGAAAAAAAAGTTTTTCATAAAATTGCTCAAAACGATTCAATATGTTTCTTATTATATAAACGCCCAAATTCATGTGCTAATCATCACATTTTTTACAAAATTTAGGTCCGAAAAATAGTTCTTCATAGAATTGCTCAAAATAATTTTGTATGTTTCTCGTGTTTCAAAAATAATCGCACAAAGTTTCACTTGTCCTTTGAAGGCCGAATCTGTGAGTTAATCATTACATTTTTTTTTAACAAAATTTATGTCCGTAAACCGATTCTCTATAAAATTGCTCAAATAGTTCATTATGTTTCTTATGTTGTAAAGATACATCACACAATGTTTCACTTTCCTGTTGAAGCCCGAATTCGTATGTTAATCATCACGTTTTACACAAAATTTAGGTTTGAAGTATATTTCTCCATAAAATTGCTCAGAACCACTTCTGTATGTTTTTCATATTGTATAGATACATGGCACAATGTTTCACATATAAGTAGAAGGCCGAATCCCTAAGCTAATCATCATTTTTTTTTTTCAAAATTTAATTCCAAAAAAAAGTTTTTCATAAAATTGGTCAAAAAGATTCAATATGTTTCTCACTACATAAAGATACATTGTACAAGGTTTGACTTCCCTATTGGAGCCCGAATTCTTATGCTAATTATCATGTTTTTACAAAATTATGGTCCGAAAATAGTTATCTTAAAAATTTTTAAAACCGATTCTGTATGTTTTTTCATGTTGTGTAGATACATCGGATAAAGTTTCACTTTCCTGTTAAAGTCCAAATTCATTTGCTAATCATCATGTTTTTTTAAAAAATTTAGGTCCAAAAAATAGTTTTCCATAAAATTTATGAAAATAATTCTTTATGTTTCACTTGCGAGTTTAAGCCTTAATTTGTGTGTTAATCATCACCTATTTTAAAAAATTTAGGTCTGAAAAATAATCCACCGTAAAATTGCTCAACATGATTTTGTATGTTTTTTATGTTGTATAGATACATCGGCACAATGTTTCTCTTGTCTGTAGGAAGCCGAATCCGTGTGCTCGTTATCACTTTTTTTTTTTTTTCAAAATGTAGGTCCAAAATAAAGTTTTCAGAAAATTACTCAAAACGATTCAATATGTTTCTCATTACATAAAGATACATTGTAAAATGTTTAACTTGCGTGTTGAAGTCCTAATTCATCGGCTAATTATCATGTTTCTAAAAAATTAAGGTTCGAAAATAGTTATCCATAAATTTGCTAAAAACGATCATGTATGTTCTTCATGTTGTATAGATACATCGGGCAAAATTTCACTTTCCTGTTAAAGCCTGAATACTTTTGCTAATCTTCACGTTTTTTAGAAATTTTTGTCCAAAAAATAGTTCTCCATAAAATTGCTTAAAACAATTTTGTATGTTTCTCATGTTTTAAAAATAATCGGACAAAATGTCACTTGTCCTTTGAAGGCCAAATTTGTGAGTTAATCATTACTTTTTTAACAAAATTTATGTCTGCAAAACAATTCTCTATAAAATTGCTCAGCATGATTCAGTATGTTTCTCATATTTTAATGATACATCACAAAACGTTTCACTTGCCTGTTGAAGCACGAATTCCTGCGCTAATCATCACTTGTTTTAAATAACTTAAGTGCGTAAAATATTTTATAGATATATGGCACAATGTTTCACTTGTCTATAGAAGGCAGAATACGTGTGTTAGTTATCACTTTTTTTTTTTCAAAATTTAGGTCTGAAAATTTTTTTTCATAAAATTACTCAAAACGATTCAATATGTTTCTCATTACATAAAGATACATTGTTCAAGGTTTGACATGCCTGTTGAAACCCGAATTTATGTGCTAATTATCATGTTTCTAAAAAATTAAGGTTCGAAAATAGTTATCCATAAAATTGCTAACAACGATTATATATGTTCTTCATGTTGTATAGATACATCAGGCAAAGTTTCACTTTCCTGTGAAAACCCGAATTCTTTTGCTAATCTTCACACTTTTTTAGAATTTTTTGTCCAAAAAACAGTTCTCCATAAAATTGCTCAAAATGATTATGTATGTTTCTCATATTTTAAAAATAATCGGACAAAATATCATTTGTCCTTTGAAGGCTGAATTTGTGAGTTAATCATTACCTATTTTACAAAATTTATGTCCGTAAAATAATTCTCTATAAAATTATTCAACATGATTCACTATGTTTCTCATATTGTAAAGATACATCGCACAACGTTTTACTTGCCTGTTGAAGTACGAATTCCTGTGCTAAGCATCAAGTTTTTTAAATAACTTAAGTGCGTAAAATATTTTATAAATATATGGCACAATGTTTCACTTATCTATAGAAGGCCGAATCCGTGTGCTAATAATTATCACTTTTTTTCAAAATTTAGATCTGAAATTTTTTTTTTTCGTAAAATTGTTCAAAACGATTCAATATGTTTCTCATTAATTAAAGATACATTGCAGACGGTTTGACTTGCCCGTTGAAACTCGAATTCATGTGCGGATTATCATGTTTTTACAAAATTATGGTCCGAAAATAGTTATCCTTAAAATTGCTCAAACCAATTTTGTATGTTTTCATGTTGTATAGATACATCAGACAAAGTTTTACATTCCCCTTAAAGCCTGAATTCGTGTGCTAATCATCACATTTTTTTAAAAAGTTTGGTCAACAAAAAAAATTATCCATAAAATTGCTCAAAATAATTCTATATGTTTCTAATGTTTTAAAATAATCGCACAAAATTTCACTTGTCCTTTGACCTAATCTGTGAGTTAATCATTACAGTTTTTTAGAACGTTTTTCTCCGCAAAAGAATTCTTTATAAAATTGCTCAAAATGATTCACTATATTTCTCATTTTTTAAAGATAATGAGCACAACGTTTCACTTGCGTGTTGAAGCCCGATGTCGTATGTTCATCATCGCATTTTTGATAAAATTTAGGTCTAAAAAATAGTCCTTCATAAAACTGCTCATAACAATTCCGTATGTTTTTCATGTTGTATAAATACAATGGCACATTGTTTCAATTGTCTGTAGAAAGCCGAATTCGTGTGCTAATTATCACGTTATTCCAATATTTAGATCCAAAAAAAAAGTTTTACATAAAACTGTTCAAAACGATTTTGTATGTTTCTCATTACATAAAGATACATAGCACAAGGTTGACTTGCCTATTGAAGACGGAATTCATCTGCTAATTATCACGTTTCTCAGAAAATTAAGGTCCAAAAGTTATTCCTAAAATTGCTCAAAATGAGTCAGTATGTTTGTCATGTTGTAAAGATACATCGCATAATATTTCACTTTTCCGTTAAAACCTGAATTCGCGTGCTAATAATCACGTTTTTTGTAAAATTTTGGTCCCAAAAAAAGTTCTCAACAAAATTGTTTAAAACGATTTTGAATGTTTTTCATATTGTATAAATACACTAGAAAAATTTTCACATTCCCTTTAAAACCCGATTCTTGTACTCATCATCATATTTTTAGGTTTGAAAAAAAATTTTCATAAAATTTCTCAAAATGATTCAATATGTTTCTCATTACGTAAAGATACATTGGACAAGGTTCGAATTGCTCGATGAAGCTTGAATTTGTGTGCTAATTATCATATTTTTAAAAAATTAAGCTCAGAAAATAAATGTCCTTAAAATTACTAGAAACGATTCTATATGTTCTTCCTGTTGTATAGATCCATCGCACAACGTTTCACTTGCCTATTGAAATCCAAATTCGTGTGCTAATCATCACGTTTTTTGTGAAATTCTTGTTCAAAAAATAGTTCTCTATAAAATTACTCAAAATAATTCTGTATGTTTCTCATGTTTTAAAAATAATCGCTCAAAGTTTCACTTGTCCTTTGAAGGCCGAACCTGTGTGTTAATAATTACATTTTTTTCCAAATTTATGTATCCAAAACAATTTTCTGTAAAATTGCTCGAAGTGATTCACTATGTTTCTCATGTTACCTATTGAAGCCTAAATTCGTGTGCTAATCATCACGTTTTTTAAAAAAATTTAAGTTCGCAAAATATTTCTCTGTAAAATTGCTCAGAATAATTCCATAAGTTTTTCATGTTTTATAGATATATGGCACAATGTTTCACTTGTCTTTAGAAGGCCGAATCCATGTGCTATTTATCACTTTTTTTTCAAAATTTAGGTTAGAAAAAATTTTTTCATAAAATTGCTCAAAACGATTCAATATGTTTCTTATTATATAAACACCCAAATTTATGTGCTAATCATCATATTTTTAACAAAATTTAGGTCCGAAAAATAGTTCTCCATAAAATTGCTCAGAATAATTATGTATGTTTCTCGTGTTTCAAAACTAATAGCACAAAGTTTCACTTGTCCTTTGAAGGCCGAATCTATGAGTTAATCATTACTTTTTTTGCAAAATTTATGTCCACAAAACGGTTGTCTATAAAATTGCTCATAATAGTTCGTTATGTTTCTCATGTTGTAAAGATACATCACACAATGTTTCATTTCCTGTTGAAATCCGAATTTGTATGTTAATCATCACGTTTTATACAAAATTTAGGTTCGAAGTATATTTCTCCATAAAATTGCTCGAAATAACTTTTGTATATTTTTCATGTTGTATAGATACATGGCACAATGTTGCACATATAAGTAGAAGGCCGAATCCGTGAGCTAATCATCACTTTTTTTTCAAAATTTAGTTCCGAGAAAAAGTTTTTCATAAAATTTGCTCAAAAAGATTCAATATGTTTCTCACTACATAAAGATACATTGCATAATGTTTGACTTCCCCGTTGGAGCCCGAGTTCTTATGTTAATTATCATGTTTTTACAAAATTATGGTCCGAAAATAGTTATCTTAAAAATTGTTAAAACCGATTTTGTATGTTTTCCATTTTGTATAGAAACATCGGATAAAGTTTCACTTTCCCGTTAAATCCCAAATTCGTTTGCCTCACGTTTTTTAAAGAATTTAGGTCCAAAAAATATTTTTCCATAAAATTTATGAAAATAATTCTTTATTGTTTCTCATACTTAAAAATAATCGTACAAAGTATCAATTGTCCTTTGAAGGCCGAATGTGTACATTACGTTTTTTACAAAATTTATGTCCGAAAATAATTCTCTAAAAAATTGCTCAACATGGTTAACTATGTTTCTCATTTTCTAAAGATACATCACACAATGTTTCACTTGTGAGTTTAAACCTTAATTCGTGTGTTAATCATCACCTAGTTTAAAAAATTTAGGTCAAAAAATATTCCTTCCTAAAATTGCTCAAAATGATTTTGTATATTTTTTATGTTGTATAGATACATCGGCACGATGTTTCTACTGTCTGTAGGAAGCCGAATCCGTGTGCTGGTTATCACAGTTTTTTTCAAAATGTAGGTCTGAAATAAAGTTTTTCAGAAAATTGCTCAAAACGATTCAATATGTTTCTTATTACATAAAGATACATTGTAAAAGGTTTAACTTGTCCTTTGAAGCCCGAACTCATGTGCTAATTATCATGTTTCTAAAAAATTAATGTTCGAAAATAGTTATCCATAAAATTGCTAAAAACGATTATGTATGTGCTTCATGTTGTATAGATACATCAGGCAAAGTTTTACTTTTCTGTTAAAGCCTGAATTCTTTTGCTACTCTTCACTTTTTTTAAAAATTTTTGTCCAAAAAATAGTTCTCCGTAAAATTGCTCAAAAGAATTTCGTATATTTCTTATGTTTTAAGAATAATCGGACAAAATGTCACTTGTTCTTTGAAGGCCGAATTTGTGAGTTAATCATTACATTTTTTACAAAATTTATGTCCGTAAAACAATTCTATAGAAAATTGCTCAACATGATTCACTATGTTTCTTATATTGTAATGATACATCGCACAACGTTTCACTTGCCTGTTGAAGCACGAATTCCTGTGCTAATCATCACGTATTTTAAAAAACTTAAGCGCGTAAAACATTTTATAGATATATGGCACAAAGTTTCACTTTTCCATAGAAGGCCGAGTACGTGTACTAGTTATCACTATTTTTTTCAAAATTTAGGTACGAAAAAAAATTTCATAAAATGCTCAAATACATTGCACAAGGTTTGACTTACCCGTTGAAACCCAAATTCGTGTTATTTATCATATTTTTTAAAAAAATTAAGGTCTGAAAATAGTTATCCTTAAAATTGCTAAAAACGATTATGTATGTTCTTCATGTTTTATAGATATATCGAACAAAGTTTCACTATCCTGTTAAAGCCCAAATTCGTGTGCTAATCATCACTTTTTTAAAAAAATTTTAGTCCAAAGAAAAGTTTTCCATAAAATTGCTCAAATTAATTCGATATATTTCTCATTTTTTAAAAATAATCGCACAAAGTTTCACTAGTTTTTGAAGGTTGAATCTTTGACTTAATCATTACTTTTTTACAAAATTAATGTCCGCAAAATAATTCCCTAGAAAATTGCTCAAAATTATTCACTCTTTTTCTCATGTTGTAAAGATACACCGCACAACATTTCAATAGCTTGTTGAAGCCCGAAGTCGTGTGTTCATCATCACGTTTTTGAAAAAATTAGGGTCCGAAAAATAGTCATCCATAAAATTGCTCAAAATGATTCTGTATGTTTTTCATGTTGTATAGATACATCAGCACAATGTTTCACTTGTCTGTAGAAGGCCGAATTCGAGTGCTAATTATTACGTTTTTCCAATATTTTAGATCCAAAAAAATGTTTCTCATAAAACTGTTCAAAACAATTTTGTGCTTCTCATAACATAAAGATACATCATACAAGGTTTGACTTGCCCATTAAAGCCCAAATTCATGTGCTAATTATAAGTTTTCTCACAAAATTAAGGTTTGCAAAAGTTTTCCAAAAAATTGCTTAAAATAATTTTGAATGTTTTTCATATTGTAAAAGTACACCAGATAAAGTTTCACTTTTTCCTTAAAGCCCAAATGCGTGTGCTAATCATCATGTTTTTTAAAAAATTTTGTCCAAGAAATAGTTTTTCATAAAATTGCATATTTCCCATGTTTTAAAAATAATTGCCCTTTGATTGCCGAATCTGTGAGTTAATCATTACTTTTTTTACAAAATTTATATCTGAAAAACAATGCTCTATAAAATTGTTCAAAATGAATCACTATGTTTCTCATGTTGTAAAGATACACCGCACAACGTTTTACTTGCATGTTGAAGCCTGAAGTCGTGTGTTCATCATCACGTTTTTGAAAAAAATTAGAAGCGAAAAATAGTCCTTCCTAAACTTGCCGAAAACGATTATCTATGTTTTTCATGTTGTAAAGATACATCACATAATGTTTCACTTTTTCGTTAATAGTCCTTCATAAAATTGCTAAAAAATTTAGGTGCGAAAAATAGTCCTTCCTAAAATTGTTAAAAATGATTATGTATGTTTTCCATGTTGTACAGATAAATTGGCACAATGTTTCACTTCTCTATAAAAGTCCGAATCCGTGTGCTAATTATCACGTTTTTTTCAATATTTAGATCCGAAAAAAAATTCTTATAAAACTGTTCAAAGCGATTTTGTATGTTTCTCATTACATACAAATACATCGCACAAGATTTGACTTGCCCGTTGAAGCCCGAATTCATGTGTTAATTATCACGTTTCTCACAAAATTAAGGTCCGAGAATAGTTATCCTTAAAATTGCTCAAAACGATTATGTATGTTTGTCATGTTGTAAATACATCGCATACTGTTTCACTTTTCCGTTAAAACCTGGATTTGTGTGCTAATAATCACATTTTTTTGCAAAACTTAGATTTAAAAAAATGTTCTCCACAACATTTCTTAAAAAATAATTTTTATATTATATAAATGCACCAGACAAAGTTTCAAATTCTCATTAAAGCACGAATTCTTGTACTAATAATCATCACATTTTTTTCAAAATTTAGGTCCAAAAAATAGTTCTCCATAAGATTGCTCAAAATAATTCTGTATATTTCTCATGTTTTAAAAATAATCGTACAAAGTTTCACTTGGGCTTTGAAGGCCGAATTTGTGAGTTAATCATTACGTTTTTTAGAAAATTTATATTTGCAAAACAATTCTCTATAAAATTGATAAAAATGTTTCAATATGTTTCTCGTGTTTTAAGGATACATCGCTCAACATTTTACTTGCCTGTTGAAGCTCGAATTCGTGTGCTAATCATCACGGTTTTTACGAAATTTAGATAACCAAAATATTTCTCCGTAAAATTGCTCAGAACAATTCTATATGCTTTTCATGTTGTATAGATATATGGCACTATATTTCACTTGTTTATACAAGGCCGAATTCGTGTGCTGGTTGTCGCTTTTTTTTTTTTCAAAATTTACATCCGAAAAATTTTTTTTCATAAAATTTCTCAAAACAATTCAATATTTTTCTCATTACGTAAAAATACATTGCACAAGATTTGACTTGCCTTTTGAATCCCAAATTCGTGTGCTAATTATCATGTTTTTAAAAATTTAAGGTTCGAAAATAGTTATCCTTAAAATTGCTAAAAACAACTTGGTATGTTCTTCATGTTGTATAGATACTTCGGAAAAGGTTTCACTTTCACGTTAAAGCCCGAATTCATTTGCTAATTATCACGTTTTTCTACAAATTTTGGTCAAAGAAATAGTTCTTCATGAAATTGCTTAAAACAATTCTATATATTTCTCATGTTTTAAAAATAATCCCACAAAGTTTTACTTGTCTTTTCAAGGCCGAATCTGTGAGTTAATCGCTATGTTTTTTTAGAAAATTTATATCCACAAAACAATTCTATATAAAATTGCTCAAAATGATCCTATATGTTTCTCGTATTGTAAAGATACATCGCAGAATATTTCACTTGCCTGTTGAAACCCGAATTTTTGTGTTAATCATCACGATTTTTAAAAAATTTAGGTTTGCAAAATATTTCTCCGTAAAATTTCTCAAAACAATTCCATATGTTTTTCATGTTGTATAGATATAGGTACACTGTTTCACTTATCTTTAGAAGGTTGAATGAGTGTGCTAGTTATCATTAATTTTTTTTGCAAAATTTAAGTTCGAAAAATAATTTTTCATAAAATTACTTAAAACGATTCAATATGTTTCTCATTACATAAATATACATTGCACAAGGTTTGACTTGCCCATTGAAGCCTGAATTCGTGTCCTAATTATCATGTTTCTAAAACCTCATAGATTTGAGAAGTCATATATATATATATTCCTAATTAGTTGTCCTAATTCAATGCATTTTAAAATGAAAGAATTGGTTATAAATATGCTAAGAAGTTATGTAAAAGTGAAATCTTAATTTATTTTTTTTTTTTATCGTAATTCTTTCCTAATTTGATCGTATATAATGAATAGCGAATGAGCCAAAGGAATTAAAAAGTGTGACGAACGAGCAAAAGAATGATGATCAAAGATGACGATGATGATTTTGGTCGGAGAAATTTTTCTCCGGTGTTTGAATTGTTGATGAGCAAAAGAGAACCTCTATATCAAGTGGAATTCCTGATCTAATTCACATGGAGAATATCAAAATATGAATGTCTATTTCTGAATATATTTATTTTAGCTCTCAAAACCATCCTTAATAGTCAAACTAAATAACAGGATAAAATTTGTGATTTGTTTCAAAATATATAGTTTCCCTCATTTTCTCCAAATTTTCCCCCGATAATTTCCTCTATATTTATTAAATCATCAATTCCCGGAAATGATTCATTATTAAGATTCATTATTAAATCATCAAATCCAAAACCAAAATCTAATATACTTTACTCTAATGTTAAGCAATACCAACGCCATGCATGCAACCTTTCAACATTTAATTAGACTTTTGTCAATCAATTTCAATTATGTTGTTTATATATGCATTATCCTTTAAAAAAAAATAAAAATAAAATCCTACTGGCATTAGGTTAAGCAAGCAATACCGACACTATGCATGGATTTGATATCAAATGGAATATATCAAATGAATGTCTATTTCTAAATATATTTATTTTAGCCCTCAAGACCGTCCTTAATAAAAAGATATTGCAAATTAGCTTCAATTTCCGCAAGCTTTGCCCACGGATTCATGATCGGGTCGTTCACCGAGTGTTTTCAAAACCGAACGTGATTGCGCCATATCAGCAACAGCTAAATCGCATCGAGGCATTGATCTTAGGGTTCTTCAAATGAGGCATCTTTTTATCACGTGTTGTTTATATATATATAAATAGAACCGCCACATATCCATGCATGCAACCTTTCAATATTTAATTAGATTTTTGTCTATCAATTTCATATATACTTGGCTTAAATACAAGAAATTGCTAAATACTTTAACACGTCAAACTTTGCAAAGATAAAAATTTGAAGCCGGTAAAGTCTTATATTTGATTTATCATGGAATATTTTATTTTTTAATTTAATTACACTTAAAATCGCCATGATATTTTACTTTAGATAATCAAATTTTAATTAAATAATCAATTTTAAAAGAATATATAATTTTCTATCACATTTTGCTTATTCTATTGTCACTCTATAAGGGTTGAACTATGCCTATTTTATCTTCTTATGAACAAATTATGTATATTAGTACACGAATAGGGGATTTAATTTTTTAGAAAATATTTTTTTGGACCTAAATTTTGTAAAAAACGTGATAATTAGCACACGAATTAGGGCTTTAATGGGAATGTAATACTTCTTTTGGTTTTTTATACAATAAGAAAAACATTCATGGATCATTTTGAGCAATTTTTTGGAGTGCTTTTTTTCGGACCTAAATTTTGTAAAAAATGTAATGATTAGCACACGAATTCGCACTTTAATGGGAAATGATACTTCGTTTGCTTTATTTATATAACATAAAAAACATTAAGAATTGTTTTGAGCAATTTTTGGAGAACATTTTTTGGGACCTAGATTTTGTAAAAAACGTGATGATTAACACACGAATTCGGGCTTTAATGGAAATGTGATACTTTGTTTGCTTTATTTATACAACATGAAAAATATTAAGAATCGTTTTAAGCAATTTTTTGGAAAAACTTTTTCAGACCCAAATTTTGTAAAAAAAAAAATGATGATTAGCACACGTATTCGGGCTTTAATGCAAATGTGATACTTCGTCTTGTGTTTTATATAACATAAAAACAATTAAAAATCGTTTTAAGCAGTTTTTTGAAATTTTTTTTTATAAAACACGTGATGATTAGCACACGAATTCGGGCTTTAATGGGAATGTGATACCTCTTTTGGCTTTTTATACAACATGAAAAACATTCATTAATCAATTTGAGCAATTTTTTTTAGAACTTTTTTTTAGACTTAAATTTTGTAAAAAATGTGATGATTAGCACACGAATTCGCGCTTTAGTGGAAAAGTGATACTTCGTTTTGTTTATTTATACAACATGAAAAACATTAAGAATCGTTTTGATCAATTTCTGGAGAACTTTTTTTGGGACCTAAATTTTTTAATAAACGTGATGTAACATGAATTCGGACTTTAATGGAAATGTGATACTTTATTTTGTGTTTTTATATAACAGGAAAAATATTCAGCATCATTTTGAGGAATTTTTTGGTCAACTTTTTTTTTACATAAATTTTGTAAAAAACGTGACGTTTAACAACCAATTTCAGGCCTTAATGGGAATATGATACTTTGTTTGCTTTATTTATGCAACATGAAAAACATTCAAAATCGTTTAGAGCAATTTTTTGGAGAACTTTTTTTCAAACCTAAATTTTGTAAAAAACGTTATGAATAGCATACGAATTCGGGCTTTAATGGGGATGTGATATTTGTTTTGTGTTTTTATACAACAAAAAAAAAATAAAAAATCATTTTTGGCATTTTTTTGGAACACTTTTTTTCAGACCTAAATTTTGTAAAAAACGTGATGATTAGCACATGAATTCGGGCTTTAATGGGAATATGATACTTCATTTGCTTTATTTATACAACACGAAAAACATTAAGAATCATTTTGAGCAATATTTTGGAAAACTTTTTTTCGGACCTAAATTTTGTAGAAAACGTGATGATTAGCACATAAATTCAGGTTTTAATGGGAATGTGATACTTCGTTTTGTGTTCTTATGCAAATAAAAACATTCAGAATTGTTTTGAGCAAGTTTTTGGTAAACTTTCTTTCAGACCTAAATTTTATAAAAAACGTGATAATTAGCACACGAATTATTGCTTTAATGGGAAAATGATACTCCGTTTCGTTTATTTATACAACATGAATAACATTAATAATCGTTTTGATATTTTTTGAAGAACTTTTTTTGGGACCTAGATTTTGTAGAAAACGTGATAATTGGCACACGAATTCGGGCTTTAATGGGAATGTGACACTTCGTTTGCTTTATTTATACAACACAAAAAAAATTAAGAATCGTTTTGAGCAATTTTTTGGAAAATTTTTTTCGGACCAAAAGTTTGTAAAAAATGTGATGATTAGCACACGATTTGGGCTTTAATGGGAATTTGATACTTGTTTTGTGTTTTTATATAATATGAAAAATATTGAAAATCGTTTTGGCAATTTCTTTGAAAACTTTTTTTCGGACCGAAATGTTGAAAAAAATTTATGAATAGCACACGAATTCGAGTTTTAATGGGAATGTGATACTTCGTTTTGTGTTTTTATACAACCTGAAAAACATTCACAACTGTTTTGAGCAATGTTTTGATACACTTTTTTTCGGACCTAAATTTTGTAAAAAACGTGATGATTAGCACACAAATTCGGACTTTAATGGAAATGTGATACTTCGTTTGGTATATTTATAAAACACGAAAAACATTAAGAATCATTTTGAGCAATTTTTGGTAAAAACTTCTTTTCAAATATAAATTTTGTAAAAAACAAGATGATTAGCACAAGAATTCGGGCTCTAATGGGAATGTGATCATTCGTTTTGTGTTTTAATATAACATGGAAAACATTCAGAATCGTCTTTAGCAGTTTTTTTGTGAACTTTTTTTCGGACCTAAATTTTGTAAAAAACGTGAATGCACACGAATTCGGGCTTTAGTGGGAAAGTGATATTTCGTTTCGTTTATTTATACATCATGAAAAATATTAAGAATCATTTTGAGAAATTTTTTGGAAAACTTTTTTTGGGACCTAAATGTTGTAAAAAACGAGATGATTAGCACACGAATTCGGACTTAAATCGGAACGTGATAGTTCGTTTGGTTTATTTATACAACGTGAAAAACATTCAGAATCGTTTTGAACAATTTTTTGGAGAACTTTTTTTCGGACCAAAATTTTGTAAAAAAATGTGATGATTAGCACACTAATTTGCGCCTTATTGGGAAACTGATACTTCGTTTGGTTTATTTATACAACATGAAAAAATTCAAAATCTTTTTGAGCAATTTTTTGGAGAACTTTTTTTTTACATAAATTTTGTAAAACAAGTGACGTTTAACCCCCAAATTCAGGCTTTAATGGGAATGTGATACTTTGTTTAGTTTATTTATACAACATGAAAAACATTCAGAATCGTTTAGAGCAATTTTTTGGAAAACTTTTTTTCGGACCTAAATTTCGTAAAAAACGTGATGACTAGCACACGAATTCTCCCTTTAATGGGAATGTGATACTTCTTTTGGCTTTTTATATAACATGAAAAACATTCATGAATCATTTTGAGCAATTTTTTGGAGAACTTCTTTTCGGACGTAAATTTTGTAAAGAGTGTGATGATTAGCACACTAATTTGCGTTTTAATTGGAAAGTGATACTTTGTTTGGTTTATTTATACAACATGAAAAATATTAAGAATCGTTTTTAGCAATTTTTTGGAGAACTGTTTTTGGAACCTAAATTTTTTAAAAAGCGTTATGTAACACTAATTCAGACTTTAATGGGAATGTGATACTTTGTTTTGTGTTTTTGTACAACATGAAAAACATTCAGCATCATTTTTAGCAATTTTTTGGTAAAGTTTTTTTTTTACATAAATTTTGTAAAAAACGTGACGTTTAACACCCGAATTAAGGTTTTAATGGGAATGTGATATTTCGTTTGGTTTATTTATACAACATGAAAAACATTAAGAATCGTTTTGAGCAAATTTTTGGAGAACTTTTTTTCAGACCCAAATTTTATACAAAACGTGATGATTAGCACACGAATTCGGGCTTTAATAGGAAAGTGATACTTCGTTTGGTTTATTTATACAAATTGAAAAACATTAAGAATTGTTTTGAGCAATTTTTTGGAGAACTTTTTTCGGGCCTAAATTTTGTAAAAAAAGTGATGATTAGCACACTAATTCGCCCTTTAATGGGAATGTGATACTTGTTTTGGTTTTTTATACAACATGGAAAACATTCATGAATCATTTTGAGTAGTTTTTTGGAGAACTTTTTTCGGACCTAAATTTTTTTAAAAAAATGTGATGATTAGCACACTAATACGCGCTTTATTGGGAAAGTGATACTTCGTTTGGTTTATTTATACAACACGAAAAACATTAAGAATAGTTTTGAGTAATTTTTTAGAAATCTATTTTTCGGACCTAAATTTTGTATAAATCGTGATGTAATGCACACAAATTCGAGCTCTAATGGTAATGTGATACATCGTTTTGTGTTTTTATACAACTTGAAAAACATTCAAAATCGTTTTGAGCAATTTTTTAGTGAACTTTTTACGGACCTAAATTTTTTTAAAAAATGTGATGATTAGCACACTAATTCGCGTTTTAATGGGAAAGTGATACTTCTTTTTTTTTATTTATGAAACATGAAAAACATTAAGAATCGTTTTGAGCAATTTTCTGGAGAAATTTTTTTGGGACCTGAATTTTTAAAAAACGTGATGTAACACGAATTCAGAATTTAAAGGAAATGTGATACTTTGTCTTGTGTTTTTATACAACATGAAAAACATTCAACATAATTTTGAACAATTTTTTGGTGAACTTCTTTTGGACATAAATTTTGTTTAAAACATGACGTTTAACACTCGAAATCAGGCTTTAATGTGAATGTGATATTTTGTTTGGTTTATTTATACAACGTGAAAAACATTCATAATCGTTTTGAGCAATTTTTTGGAGAACTTTTTCTCAGAACTAAATTTTATAAAAAACGTGATAATTAGCATACGAATTCGGGCTTTAATGAGAATATGATACTTGTTTTGTATTTTTATCCAACATGAAAAACATAAAAAATGTGATGATTAGCACACGAATAGGGCTTTAATGGGAATTTGACACTTATTTTGTGTTTTTATACAACATGAAAAACATTGAAAACCGTTTTGGCAATTTCTTGAAAAAACTTTTTTTCGGACCGAAATTTTTAAAAAACGTGATGAATAGCACACGTATTCGGGTTTTAATGGGAATGTGATATTTTGTTTTGTGTTTTTATACAACTTGGAAAATATTCAGAATTATTTTGAGCAATGTTTTGATGAACTTTTTTTCGGAACTAAATTTTGTAAAAAACGTGATAAGTAGCACACAAATTCGGGCTTTAATGGAAATGTGATACTTCGTTTGGTTTATTTATAAAACACGAAAAACATTAAGAATCGTTTTGAGCAATTTTTGGTAAAACTTTTTTTTTACCTAACTTTTTTAAAAAACGAGATGATTAGCACATGAATTCGGGCTCTAATGGGAATGTGATCCTTCGTTTTGGGTTTTTATATAACATGGAAAACATTCAGAATCGTCTTGAGCAATTTTTTTGTGAACTCTTTTTCGGACCAAAATTTTGTAAAAAACATGATGATTAGCCTACGAATTCGGGCTTTAGTGGGAAGTGATATTTCGTTTTGTTTATTACACCATGAAAAATATTAAGAATCGTTTTGAGAAATTTTTTGGAGAAATTTTTTTCGGACCTAAATGTTGTAAAAAAACGTGATGATTAGCATACGAATTCGGGCTTTAATTGGAATGTGATACTTCATTTGGTTTATTTATACAATACGAAAACATTAAGAACCGTTTTAAATAATTTTTTGCAAAACTTTTTTTGGACCTAAATTGTGTATAAAACGTGATAATTAGTACACGAATTCGTCTTCTAATGAGAATGTGATACATCGTTTTGTATTCTTATACAATATGAAAAACATTCAGAATCTTTTGAGCAATTTTTTGGTGAACTTTTTTTCGGACCTTAATTTTGTAAAAAATGTGAGGATTGGCGCATTAATTTGCGCTTTAATAGTAAAGTGATGCTTCGTTTGGTTTATTTGTACAACATGAAAAATATTAATAATCATTTTGAGAAATTTTTTGGAGAACTTTTTTTGGGACCTAAATTTCGTAGAAAATGTGATTATTAGCACACGAATTCGACTTTAATGGGAATGTGATACTTCGTTTGGTTTATTTATACAACACGAAAAACATTAAGAATTGTTTTGAGCAATTTTTTGGCAAACTTTTTTTTGGACCTAAATTCTGTAATAAACGTGATGATTAGCACACGAATTCGGGCTCTAATAGGAATGTGATATTTCGTTTTGTATTTTTATACAACATGAAAAACATTCAGAATCGTTTTGAGTAATTTTTTTGTGAAATTTTTTTCGGACCTAAATATTGAAAAAACATGATGATTAGCACACGAATCGGGATGTAATGGGAAAGTGATACTTCGTTTGGTTTATTTATACAACGCGAAAAACATTATTTATCATTTTAAGAAATTTTTTGGAGAACTTCTTTGGGAGCTAGATTTTGTAAAAAACGTGATGATTAACACACGAATTCGGGCTTTAATTAGAATGTCATGCTTCGTTTGGTTTATTTATAAAACATGAAAAACATTAAGAATCGGTTTCGGAAAATTTTAGAAAACTTCTTTTCGAACCTAAATTTTGTAAAAAAATGTGATGATTAGCGAACGAATTCGGGCTCTAATTGGAATGTGATACTTCATTTTATGTTTTTATACAACATGAAAAACATTCAGAATCATTTTGAGTAATTTTTTGGTGAACTTTTTTTCGGACCTAAATTTTGTAAAAAAGTGACGATTAGCACACGAATTCAGGATTTAATGAGAATGTGATAATTCGTTTGGTTTATTTATATAACATGAAAAACATTCCGAATCGATTTTTTGAGCAATTTTTTGGAGAACTTTTTTTCAGACCTAAATTTTATAAAAAACGTGATGATTAGCATACAAATTCAGGCTTTAATGAGAATGTGATACTTCGTGTTGGTTTATTTATACAACAAGAAAAACATTAAGAATCGTTTTGAGCAATTTTTTGGAAAACTTTTTTTCGGACCTAAATTTTGTGAAAAACGAGATGATTAGCACATGAATTCGAGCTCTAATGGGATAGGGATACTTCGTTTTGTTTTTTTAAACAACATGGAAAACATTAGAATCGTTTTGAGCAATTTTTTTGTGAACTTTTTTTCGAACCTAAATTTTTTAAAAAAGTGATGATTAGCACACAATTATCATGTTTTTACAGAAATATTGTCCAAAAATAGCTATCTTTAAAATTGCTAAGAACAGTTCTGTATATTTTTCATGTTGTATGGATATATTAGAGAAAGTTTCATTTTCCCTTTAAAGCCTAAATTCGTGTGGTAATCATCAAGTTTTTTTAAAACTTTTGGTCCAAAAAATAGTTCTCCATAAAATTGCTCAAAATAATTCTGCATGTTTCCCATATTTTAAAAATAATCGCAAGTTTCACTTGTCCTTTGAAAGGTTGAATACATAAGTTAATCATTACGTTTTTTATAAAATTTATATCCTCAAAACTATTCTCTATAAAATTGCTCAAAATGTCTCACTATGTTTCTCATATAGTAAAGATACATCGCACAACATTTACTTGCATGTTGAAGGCTGAATTTGTATGTTAATCATCACATTTTTTAAATAAATTTAGGTTCGAAAAATTGTCCTCTTTAAAGTTACTAAAAACGATTCCATATGTTTTTCATGTTATATAGATACATCGAAACAATGTTTCACTTGTCTATAGAAGGCCGAATCGGTGTACTAATTATCACAGTTTTTTCAAAATTTAGATCTGAAAAAAAGTTTCTCGCAAAACTGTTCAAAACAATTTTGTATATTTCTCATTACGTAAAGAGATATGGTATTAGGTTTGACTTGCCCGTTGAAACCCAAATTGATGCGCTAATTATCACGTTTCTTACAAAATTAAGGTTTGAAAATAGTTATCCTTAAAGTTGTTCAAAGCAATTCTGTATGGTTGTCATATTGTAAAGACACATCACATAAAGTTTCACTTTTCCGTTATAGCCCGAATTCGTGTGCTAAGCATCACATTTTTTACAAAATTTAGGTCCCAAAAAAAGTTTTCCATGAAATTGCTTAAAATGATTCTGAATGTTTTCTATGTTGTACAAATACGTCAGACAAAGCTTCACATACCTATTAAAGTTTGAATTTGTGTAAAAATTCATGTTGTACAAATACGTCAGACAAAGCTTCCATGTTGTACAAATACGTCAGACAATGCTAATCATTACATTTTTTTTTTTTTAAATATTAGGTCCGAAATATAGTTCTCCATAAAATTGCTCAAAATGACTCAGTATGTTTCTCATGTTTTAAAGATACATTGTACAAAGTTTCATTGTCCTTTGATGGCAAAATCTTTTAGTTAATCATTACGTTTTTTAAAATATATAGGTCTGAAAAATATTTCTCCGTAAAATTGCTCAGAACAATTCCAAATGATTTTCATTTTGTATAGATATATGGCACAATGTTTCACTTGTTTGTAAAAAGCAGAATCCATTTAAAAAATTTTGGTTCGAAAAGAGTTTTTTCATAAAATTGCTCAAAACAATTCAATATGTTTCTCATTACGTAAAGATACATTGCACAATGTTTGACTTGCCCAATGAAGCCCGCATTTGTGTGCTAATTATCATGGTCTTACAAAATTAAGGTCAAAAAATAGTTATCCTTAAAATTGCTAAAAAATATTCGGTATGTTTTTCAAGTTATAAAGATACATCAGACAAAATTTCACTTTCCCCGTTAAAGCTCGAATTCGTGTACTAATCATCAAGTTCTTTAAAAAATTTTGGTCCAAAAAATAGTTCTCCATAAAATTGCTAAAAATAATTATATATGTTTTTCAAGTTTTAAAAATAATCGCACAAAATTTCACTTTTCCTTTGAAGGCTGAATCTGTGAGTTAATCATTACATTTTGTACAAAATTTATGTTAGCAAAACAATTTTTTAAAATTGCTCAAAATGATTCACTATGTTTCTCATGTTATAAAGATACATCCCCACAATGTTTTACTTGCGTTTTGAAGCCTGAATTCAGGTGCTAATCATCACGTTTTTTGAAAAAAATTATTTCTAAGAAATAGCCCTTCGTAAAATTGCTCAAAAGAATTCTGTATGTTTTTTTTCATGTTATTTAGATATATCGGCACAATGCCACCCTTGTCTGTAGAAGGCCAAATCCGTGTGCTAATAATTATTACATTTTTTTTCAAAATTTAGATTCAAAAAAAAGTTTCTCATAGAACTATTGTAAACGATTCTGTGTTTCTCATTACATAAAGATGCATCGCACTGGGTTGTACTTGCCTGTTGACGCCCGAATTAATGTGCTAATAATCACGTTTCTTAAAAATTTAAGGCGCGAAAATAGTTATCCTTAAAATTGCTCAAAACGATTCTGTATGTTTGTCATATTTTACAGAATAATCGCGTAAAGTTTCACTTTTCCATTAAAGCCCGAATTCGTGTTCTAATCATCATGTTTTTTACAAAATTTAGATCCCGAAAAAAGCTCTCCACAAAATTGCTTAAAACGATTCTGAATGTTGGTCATGTTGTTTAAACCAAACAAAATTTCACATTCCCAATAAATTCTAAATTCATGTGCTAATCATCATGTTTTTTTAAAAAAATTTAGGTTTGAAAAATAGTCCTCAAAAACATTGCGCAAAACGATTCTATATGTTTTTCATGTTGTATAAATACACCAGACAAAGTTTCACATTCTCATTAAGACCCGAATTCGTGTGCTAATCATCACGTTTTTTTACAAAATTTAGGTCCGAAAAATAGTTTGACATATAATTGCTCAAAATGACTCGATATGTTTCTCATTTTTTAGAGATACATCGCACAAAGTTTCACTTCTCCTTTGAAGACAAAATCTGTGAAGTAAATCATTACGTTTTTCACAAAATTTATGTCCGAAAAACAGTTCCCTATAAAATTGCTCAAAATAATTCACTATGTTTCTCATGTTGTAAAGATACACCGCACAACGTTTCACTTGCCTATTGAAGCCTCTGTTCAAAATGATTCAATATGTTTCTCATTAAGTAATGATACATTGCACAAAGTTTGACTTGCCCGTTGAAACCAGAATTCTTGTGCTAATTATTATGTTTTTAAAAATTAAGGTCCGAAAATAGTTATCCTTAAAATTGCTAAAAACGATTATGTATGTTCTTCATGTTGTATAGATACATCTGACAAAGTTTCACTTTCCCGTTAAAGCCCGAATTTGTTTGCTTAATCATCACATTTTTTTAGAAATATTGGTCCAAAAAATAGTTCTCTATGAAATTGCTCAAATAATTTTGTATGTTTCTAATGTTTTAAAAATAATCGCACAAAGTTTCACTTGTCTTTTGAAAGCCAAATTTGTGAGTTAATCATTATATTTTTAAAAAAATTTATGTCCACAAAATAATTTTCTATAAAATTAGTTAAAATGATGCACTATGTTTCTCATGTTGTAAAGATATATCGCACAACAGTTAACTTGAGTGTTGAAGCTTGAATTCGTGCGTTAATCATCACATTTTTGAAAAAATTTAGGTCCGAAAAATAGTCCTCCATAAAATTGCTGAAAATGATCTATATGTTTTTTATATTGTATAGATAAATCGGCATAATGTTTCACTTGTCTGTAGAAGGTCGAATCTGTGTACTAATTATCACGTTTTTTTCAAAATTTAGATCCCAAAAAAAAGTTTCTCATAAAACTCTTAAAAACGATTCTGTATATTTCTCGTTACATAAATATACATCGCGCAAGGTTTTACTTATCCGTTGAAGCCTGAATTCATGTGATAATTATCACGTTTCTCACAAAATTAATGTCTGAAAATAGTTATACTTAAAATTGTTTAAAAAATTTTTGTATGTTTGTCATCTTGTAAAGACACATTGCACAATGATTTACTATCCCATTAAAACCCGAATTCATGTGCTAATCATCATATTTTTTCAAAAATTTAGGCCCGATGAAAAGTTCTCCATAATATTGAATAAAACGATTCTGAATGTTTTTCATGTTGTATAAATACACCAGAAAAAATTTCACATTCCCATTAAAGTCCAAATTCGTGTGCTAATCATCACGTTTTTTAAAAAATTTTGGTTCGAAAAATAGTCCTTCGAGAAATTGCTCAGAACGATTCTGTATGTTTTTTGTGTTGTATAAACACACAAGACAAAGTTTCACATTCCCATTAAGGCCCGACTTTGTGTGCTAATCATCACATTTTAAAAAAAGATTTATGTCTGAAAAATAGTTCTCCCTAAAATTGCTCAAAATGACTCAGTATGTTTCTCATGTTTTATAGATACATTGCACAAAGTTTCACTTCTCATTTGAAGGCGAAATTTGTGAGTAAATCATTACGTCTTTTACAAAATTTATGTCTGCAAAACAACTCTCTACAAAATTCCTGAAAATGATTCACTATGTTTCTCATGTTTTAAAAATACATCGCACAAT
Source organism: Catharanthus roseus (assembly GCA_028651295.1). Classification (NCBI taxonomy): domain Eukaryota; kingdom Viridiplantae; phylum Streptophyta; class Magnoliopsida; order Gentianales; family Apocynaceae; genus Catharanthus; species Catharanthus roseus. The sequence continues at coordinate 2,104,143 of JAPQWS010000069.1, forward strand.
ATTTCACTTGCCTGTTGAAGCCAGAATTTGTGTGATAATCATCACGTTTTTTACATAATTTAGATCCGAAAAATATTTCTCCGTAAAATTGCTCAGAATAATTCTGTATGTTGTTCTTGTTTTACAGATACATAGCATAATGTTTCACTTGTTTGTAGAAGGCCAAATCCATGTTGTAATTATCACTTCTTTTTCAAAATTTAGGTCCAAAAAAAATTTTAATCGAATTGCTCAAAACGATTCAATATATTTCTCATTACATAAAGATACATTGCACAAGTTTGACTTGCCCGTTGAGCCCAAATTCGTATGCTAATTATCTTATTCTTACAAAATTATAGTTCGAAAATGGTTATCCTTATAATTGCTAAAAACCATTCTTTATGTTTTTCATATTGTAAACATACATCAGTCAAAGTTTCACTTTCCCATTAAAGCCCGAATTAGTATGCTAATCATTACGTTTTTTTAAAAATTTTGGTCTAAAAAATAGTTTTCCATAAAATTGCTCAAAATAATTATGTATGTTTCTCAAGTTTTAAAAACAATCGCACAAAGTTTCACTTGTCCTTTAAATGCCGAATCTTTGAGTTAATCACTACATTTTTCACAACATTTTTATCTGCAAAACAATTTTCTGTAAAATTGTTCAAAATGATTTACTTTCTCATGTTGTAAAGATACATCCCTATAACCTTTAACTTGCGTGTTGAAGGCCGAATTTGTATATTAATCATCAGGTTTTTGAAAAAATTTAATGTCGAAAAAATAGTCATCAGTAAAATTGCTGAAAATACTCCTGTATGTTTTTCATGTTGTATAGATACATCGGCACAATGTCTCACTTGTCTGTAGAAAGCCGAATATGTTTTCTAATTATCACGTTTTTTCAAAATTTAGATCCGAAAGAGTTTCTTGTAAAACTGTTCAAAACGATTCTATATATTTCTCATTACGTAAATTACACTGCAGTTGGTTTGACATGCATGTTGAAACCCGAATTTATGTGCTAATAATCACGTTTCTTCCAAAATTAAGGTCCAAAAATAGTTATCTTTAAAATTGCTCAAAATGATTCTATATGTTTGTCATGTCATAAAGATACATCATGCAAAGTTTCACTTTTCTTTTATTGCCCAAATTTATGTGTCAATCATCACGATTTTTACAAAATTTAGGTCCGCAAAAAAAGTTCTCCACAAAATTACCTAAAACGATTCTAAATATTTGTCATGTTTTATAAATACACCAAGCAAAGTTTCAAATTCCCATTAAATTCCAAATTCGTGTGTTAATCATCATGTTTTTTAAAAAATTTAGATTCAAAAAATAGTTCTCAGAAAAATTGCTCAAAGAAATTATGTATACTTTTCATGTTATATAAATACACCAGACAAAGTTTCACATTCCCATTAAGGCCTGAATTCCTGTGCAAATCATCACCTTTTTTTTCAAAATTTAGGTCCGACAAATAGTTCTCCATAAAATTGCTCAAAATGACTCAGTATGTTTCTCATTTTTTATATAAACGTCACACAAAATTGCTTAAAATGATTCTGAATATTTTTCATGTTGTATAAATACACCAGACGAAGTTTCACATTTCCATTAAATCTTAAATTCATGTGCTAATCATTGCATTTTTTAAAAAATTTAGGTATGAAAAATAGTTCTCCATAAACTTGCTTAAAATGACTCTGTATGTTTTTATATTGTATAAATACACTAGACAAAGTTTCACATTCCCAATAAGGCTCGAATTCGTGTGTTAATCATCATGTTTTTTAAAAAATTTATGTCCGAAAAATAGTTCTCCATAAAATTGCTCAAAAAGACTCGGAATGTTTCTCATGGTTTATAGATATGCTGCAGAAAGTTTCACTTCTCCTTTGAAGGCAGAATCTATGAGTAAATCGTTACATTTTTTACAAAATTTATGTCCGAAAAACAGCTCTTTATAAAATTGCTCAAAATGATTCACTATGTTTCTCATGTTTTAAAGATACATCGCACAACGTTTCACATACCTATTGAAGTCAAAATTCGTGTGCTAATCATCACATTTTTTTACATAATTTAGGTCAGAAAAATATTTCTCCGTAAAATTGCTCAGAATAATTCTGTACGTTTTTCATGTTGTATAGATATATAGCACAATGTTTCACTTGTTTGTAGAAGGCCGAATACGTGTTCTAATTATCACTTTTTTTTCAAAATTTAGGTCCGAAAAAAAGTTTTTCATAGAATTGATGAAAACGATTCAATATGTTTCTCATTACGTAAAGATACATTGCACAAGGTTTGACTTGCCCGTTGAAGCCCGAATTCGTATCCAAATTATCATGTTCTTACAAAATTAAAGTCCGAAAATAGTAATCTTATAATTGTTAAAAACCATTCTGAATGTTTTTCATGTTGTAAAGATACATTAGACAAAGTTTCACTTTCCCGTTAAAGCCGAATTTCTGTGCTAATCATGACATCTTTTTGAAATTTTGGTCCAAAAAATAGTTCTCCATAAGATTACTCAAAATCATTATGTACGTTTTCTACAAAAATTTTGTCCGCAAAATAATTTTCTATAAAATTGTTCAAAATGATTCACTATGTTTCTTATGTTGTAAAGATACATCTCCATAACCTTTCACTTGTGTGTTGAAACCCGAATTCGTATGTTAATCTTCACGTTTTTGAAAATATTTAGTTTCGGAAAAAGTCTTCAGTAAAATTGCTCAAAATAATCCTGTATGTTTTTCATGTTGTATAGATACATCAGCACAATGTCTCACTTGTCTGTCGAAGGCCGAATCCGTGTGGTAATTATCAACGTGTTTTTCAAAATTGAGATCCGAAAAAAAGTTTCTCATAAAACTGTTCAAAACGATTCTATAAGTTTCTCATTACGTAAAGATACATCGCACTAGGTTTGGCTTGATTGTTGAAGCCCGAATTCATATGCTAATAATTAAGTTTCTTCCAAAATTAATGTCCAAAAATAGTTATCCTTAAAATTACTTAAAACAATTCTGTACGTTTGTCATGTTGTAAAGATATATCGCGTTAAGTTTTACTTTTTCTTTCAATACACGAATTCATGTGCTAATAATCATCACGTTTTTTAAAAAACTTAGGTCCGAAAAAAGGTTCTCCACAAAATTACTTAAAACGGTTCCGAATATTTGTCATGTTTTATAAATACAGCAAGCAAAGATTCAAATACTTATAAAAGTCTAAATTCGTGTGCTAATCATCATGTTTTTTAAAAAATTTAGATTCAAAAAATGGTCCTCTGAAAAATTGCTCAAAGCAATTATTTATGTTTTTCAGTTGTATAAATACACCAGGCAAAGTTTCACATTTCCATTAAGGCCCGAATTATGCTAATCATCACCTTTTTTTTTTCAAAATTTAGGTTTGAAAAATAGTTCTCCATAAAATTACTCAAAATGACTCGATATGTTTCTCATTGTTTATAGATACGTCGCACAAAATTGCTTGAAATGATTCTGAATATTTTTTATGTTATATAAATACACCAGACAAAGTTTCACATTCCTATTAAAGCCTAAATTTGTGTGCTAATTATTACATTTTTTAAAAAGTTTAGGTCCGAAAAATAGTTCTCCATAAACTTACTTAAAATGACTCTGTATATTTTTCATGTTGTATAAATATACTAGACAAAGTTTCAAATTATCATTAAGGCCCGAACTCGTGTGCTAATCATCATGTTTTTTAAAAAAATTTATGTCCGAAAATAGTTATCTTTAAAATTGCTAAAAATGGTTTTGTGTGTTCTTCATGTTGTAGAGATACATCGAAAAAAGTTTCACTCTCCCGCTAAAGCCCAAATTCGTACACTAATCATCACGTTTTTTTAAAAATTTTGTTCCAAAAAATAGTTCTCCATAAAATTGCTCAAATTAATTCTATACGTTTCTCATGTTTTAAAAATAATCTCCCAAAGTTTCAACTGTCCTTTAAGGCCTAATCTGTGAGTTAATCATTACGTTTTTTAAGAAATTTATGTCCGCAACAATATTCTCTATGAAATTGCTCAAAATAATTCACTATGTTTCTCATGTTGTAAAGATACATCGCACAATGTTTCACTTACCTGTTGAAGCCCGAATTCATGTGTACATCATGTTTTTTACAAAATTTAGGTCCGAAAAATATTTCTCTTTACAATTGCTCAGAACAATTATGTATGGTTTTCATGCTAAATAGATATATGGCACAATGTTTCACTTATCTGTAGAAGGCCGAATCCATGTGCTAATTATCACTTATTTTCAAAATTTAGATTTGAAAAAAAATTTCATAAATAACGATTCAATATATTTTACCATTACGTAAAGATAAATTGCAGAAGCTTTTACTTGCCCATTGAAGCCCGAATTCGTGTGCTAGTTATCATGTCTTTATAAAATTATGGTCTGAAAATAATTATCCTTAAAATTTCTAGAAACGATTCAGTATGCTTTTCATGATGTATAGATACATCGGACAAAGTCTCACTTTCCCATTAAAGCCCGAATTCGTGTGCTATTCATTACGTTTTTTAAAAAAATTTTGTTCAAAAAATAGTTTACCATAAAATTATTCAAAATAATTCTGTATGTTTCTCATGTTTTAAAAATAATTGCACAAAGTTTCTATTGTCCTTCGAATCGAATCTCTGAGGTAATCATCATGTTTTTTTCAAAATTTAGGTCCAAAAAATATTTCTCCGTAAAATTGCTCAAAATAATTCTGTATGGTTTTCATGTTGTATATGGCAAAATGTTTACTTGTCTGTAAAAGGCCGAATCCATGTGCTAATTATCACTTTTTTAAAAAATTTAGGTCGGATAAAAAATTTTCATAAACTGCTCAAAACGATTCAATATATTCCTCATTACGTAAAGATATATTGCAAAAGGTTTTACTTGCCCGTTGAAGCCCAAATTCATTTTCTAATTATCATGTTTTTTCCAAAAGTAGGTGTCCAAAAATAATTATCCTTAAAATTGCTAAAAAGGATTCAGTAGTCTTTCATGTTGTATAGATATACATCGGACAAAGTTTTACTTTTCCTTTAAAGCCCGAATACGTGTGCTAATAATCACGTTTTTTAAAAACTTTTGCCCAAAAAAATAGTTCTCCATAAAATTGCCCAAAATAATTCTGTATATCTCTCGTGCTTTAAAAATAATAGCATAAAGTTTCACTTGTCGTTTGAAGGCCGAATTTGTGAGTTAATCATTACGTTTTTTAAAAAATTTATGTCTGCAAAACAATTCTCTATAAAATTACTCAAAATGATTCACTATGTTTCTCATGTGGTAAAGATACATCACACAATGTTTCACTTTGTTGTTGAAGCCCGAATTCGTATGCAAATCATCACGTTTTTTACAAAATTTAGGTCAGAAAAATATTCTTCCATAAAATTGCTCAAAATTATTCTGTGTGTTTTTCAAGTTGTATAGATACATCGGCAAAATGTTTCACTTGTCTGTAGAAGGCCGAATCCTTGTGCTAATTATCACTTTTTTTCGAAATTTAAGTCCAAAATAAAAAAGTTCTCATAAAACTGTTCAGAATGATTCTGTATGTTTCTCATTACATAAAGATACATCGCACAAAGTTTTACTTGCCCGTTGAAGCCCAAATTCATGTGCTAATGATCATGTTTTTTTACAAAATTAAGGTCTAGAAATAGTTATCCTTAAAATTTTTAAAAACGATTATGTATATTCTTCATGTTGTATAGATACATCGGACAAAATTTTACTTTCCCGTTAAAGCCGAATTCATTTGCTAATCATCACATTTTTTTAAAAAAAGTTTTGTCAAAAAAATAGTTCTTCATAAAATTGCTCAAAATATTTTTGTATGTTTCTCATGTTTTAAAAGTAATCGCACAAAATTTCACTTATCCTTTGAAGGCCGAATCTGTGAGTTAATCATCACGTATTTTACAAAATTTAAGTTGCAAAACAATTCTCTAAAAAATTGCTCAAAATGATTCACTATGTTTCTCATGTGGTTAAGATACATTGCATAATATTTCACTTGCCTATTAAAGCTCGAATTTATGTGCTAATCATCACGTTTTTTAAAAAATTTTGGTCCAAAAAATAGTCCTCCGTAAAATTGCTCAAAATGATTCTTTATGTTTTCCATGTTGTATAGATACATCGGCATAATGTTTTGCTTGTCTGTAAAAGGCCGAATCTATATGCTAATTATCATGTTTTTTTTTAAATTTAGATCCAAAGAAAAGTTTCTCATAAAGCTATTGAAAACGATTCAATATGTTTCTCAATACATAAATATACGTCGCACAAGGTTTTACTTGCCCGTTGAAGCCCGAATTCATGTGCTAATTGTTACGTTTCTTACAAAATTAAGGTCTGAAAATAGTTATCCTTAAAATTGCTCAAAACAATTCAGTATGTTTGTCATGTTGTAAAGATATATCGCATAATGTTTCACTTTTCCGTTAAAACCCAAATTCGTGTGCTAATAATCACTTTTTTTATAAAATTTAGGTTTAAAAAAAATTCTTCATAAAATTGCTTAAAACGATTCTGAATGTTTTTCTTGTTCTATAAATACAAAAGAGAAAGTTTCACATTCCCATTAAACCCCGAATTCGTGCTCTAATCATCAAATTTTTTACAAAATTTAGGTGCAAAAAATAGTTCTCTAAAAAATTGCTCAATAGGACTCGGTATGTTTCTCATGTTCTAAAGATACATCACACAAAGTTCCACTTATCCTTTCAAGGCCGAATCTGTGAGTTAATCATTAAGTTTTTTACAAAATTTATGTCCTCAAAACAATTCTTATACAATTGCTCAAAATGATTCACTACGTTTCTCATGTTGTAAAGATACATCGCACAATGTTTCACTTGCCTGTTGAAGCACGAATTTGTGTATTAATCATCACGTTTTTTTAAAAATTAAGGTCCGAAAAATATTTCTTTGTAAAAAATTGCTCAAATCAATTATGTATGTTTTTCATGTTGAATAGATATATGGCACAATGTTTCACTTGTCTCTAAAAGGCCGAATCAGTGTGCTAATTATCACTTTTTTTCAAAATTTAGGATGGAAAAAATGTTTTCATAAAATTGCTATAAACGATTCAATATTTTTCTCATTACCTAAAGATAAATTGCACAAGATTTGACTTGTCTGTTGAAGCCCCGAATTCGTGTACTAATTATCATGTATTTACAAAATTATGGATCGAAAATACTTATCTTTAAAATTGCTAAAAACGATTATATATGTTGTTCATGTTGTATAGATAAATTAGACAAAGTTTCACTTTTCTGTTAAAGTCCGAATTCGTTTGCTAATCAAACATTTTTTTTTTCAAATTTTGGTCCAAAAAATAATTCTCCACAAAATTACTCAAAATAATTATGTATGTTTCTCATGTTTTAAAAATAATCGTATGAAAAAAAAATAGTTTTAAACTATTTATATATATATATATATATATAGGTGCCCTAGGTAGAGGGATAACAACAAATTAATTAAAAGATGCAGCTAGAAACTAGTAGATAATATATTAACAGTCATTTTCAAAAGGAAAATTCATAATAATTACAGATTAGACTGATTGAATATAGCATGCCAAAGTAGAGTCGATGCGATTGGTAGATCATTGGCACACCAACAGTTTTTGAGGGATATGTATTATCAGTTTGGAAATAAAAAGTACAATCTAAAATATGCGAAAGAACCCATTTGAATTTAACATTGAATTTGTGGAATAATCATACTGAATTTAAATTCAAGCATTTATAAAATTCCTATCAAGTTAATTAGAGTACATTTTACTTAGTGGTTTGAAAATATAGACAGAATTAGACATTAAATTTGGTTGGATTAAAAAATTAAAAATAATATTAAGATTTACAAACCTAAAAAATAAAAAATATAAGTATCTATTAATAATTTATATAAATATTTAAAAAGATAGTCAGCTCTATCCCTTTTTTAGTTCCCGATAATGCATGCTTAAGGCTCTAGATGAACGATGTTCACCGTAATGAACATGATAAAAGTATAAGCTAATAGTCAAAAGTTCATTTTTAAGATGTCGCTTTCAGCAAAAGAGGCTAAACATTCTACCAGATGACGTTCTGTCCTGACAGTATCTGTCTCAACCCTTCTCACAAGCAAAAGGACAAAAAAGTCCTTCTTGTCTTAAACAATAATTTATTGTCCATAATTTAACATGCTTTCATCTAAGGCGAATATATATTATGTTTGTATTTATGTGGCTTTGTTAACGTTTTTTCTTTTTTTTTCTTTTTTAACAAGAGGAAACCTTTGGAATTAATATCAATGTACTGTTTAATTAATATCAATATAGTATAACATTTTCAAGGAAAAAAAAAAAAAAAAGATATCTACTAATATCACAGGTAAGAGAATCCAAATTCAAGTGCTAAACACCTTGACGTGGCATCTTCTCATGAGTCAGTTCGGACAAGTTAGTAATTTTGAGGTTATGAAGCTCAGAATGCTTGATTAAAAAAAAAAAAAAAGGCTTATAATGCCATGCAGGGAAACCACAGAAATCAAGAAAAGATTACGTGTCTTTGTCTGAAATCCAGTGTATATATTGTTTGATTATTGTTGAAACTTTCAGTTATGATTTTCTTTTCTTTTCTTTTCTTTTTCTTCTTTTTACGCATGTAAGATGTAGACAGACTATATATATGTATATATATATATATATATATTGAAGACTCTAGACCATATATATAGGTATAGAGAAATTGGTTATAATCCATTTCATTATTTTAAATTTTCTCATTTTATTCATAAATCTTTTTATACAAATTATTTTTTTATTACTATAAATATTAAATCTTCTTATTCATAATAAAATCTGCTATCTAAGTCACTCGAATTGTATGAATACTCATTTCTAATAGTATTTTTGTATATTCATACTAATATTACGTTACAAAAATAAAGGTTTTTTTATCGACGGAAGCCAAAGCCAAGTTCTTCAGAACGGATTACCGACGGCTCATTAATTGGACAAATCAATGTTCAATTTAGTAAAAAAATTGGAGGGAGAATGCGCACTAGGAAACAATAGGCAATACCAATGGAACAACTCGTCGGTGTGATGTATGTAACGATGGACTTTCTGACCGGTTCCAAGGCCATCGTGTTGGATTCCATAGGCAAAAAACAAAATAAAATAAAACTTACGGAAATCCACCAACAGGATCTGCACATACTAGAAAAATCGATTGGATGGAAATTACCTCAATGTTTTGATTGTTCGTTGTGGAGGCGCTGCTTTGTACGCTTCGCTCTCTACTGGTATCCACGCGACGAACTCCTCTGCAAGCGATCGGGATGCTAGCCCCTTCTGTGTTCTGAAAACTATTCATAACTGATCCTGACTATCTGATAATTAGTCGTATTTCGGAGAGAGGAGACTAGATACTATATCGCCGTTCTAGGGTTTAGGGTTTTGTTTTTCTTTAATCAGATAAAGGACGGCCACCAAGAAAAGGTTAACATAACCTTTTATAGCTATCAATATCAAAACCCTAACTGTCATCTAATGACAGTTTAATCTCGTCCGTCTATTCCTATAATCATCCAACGGTTGGATAAGTAATATTAAGTAATTAATTTCATTTATTCGATTAAATAAAATTAATTACTTATTAACTTACCAGAAAATACAATATGGAATCTGATTCCCTTTTTGTATACGTTCAACGAATCTGGACACAATCTATATTCATTGAACGTGGACATTATGCTCACAAGATCGTCTATGTGCGTGACCCTGTAGGTTCACTTAACGTTGGCAGTGAATGAAAAGTGTCCTAGACATTTATTCACAAAACATAAGCGGCCTCTAGCAAGACATTATGCTTACCCAAGTTAAGTAAATGTAATAATAACCTAGCATCAGATTTAATATTTAGTCCTTTTGTCACACGATATCCTAATTAATTATAAGGCATGGACAATGGTCCATCCTTATAAAACTTAATTAACCATTTACTTGATCACCAGGCAGACTGTTTCAACAAATAATATTAATAACACCTTATTAATACATATTTGAGCATGGCCATGCATATTTTCCAGTGTTCCTTATCAAGGGGCCCATGGATATCTCTCTCTAAAAAGAGAGGGACAAATCCCTTTCACTATCTCCAATATTCAAGCCATGACAAGAAAATAAGCCAACCAATAGTCATAATTATCACCTAATTAAAAGTGATATTTGACTATGTCAAAAGATATTTTCTCCCCCTGCAAGAAACATTAGAAACATTAGGTCAAAGGACACCAAGTATAAAACTGAGAAGAAATACTTATAACTTAAACCCATGCAATATTTCTTCTTCACTTTGGGTCATGTCCAATACAATATTCTCAATATGTATTTATGAATTGATTTTATATCTCATATTCATGATCAGTAAAACTTGATCATCAATCAACTTCACACTAGTTTACAAGATGTAATAAACTAGGGACAAATAAGAATAGTATTTTATTAGCTATAAGGGTTTTACTATCAAGTCACATACTTGATGACCAAGAGCATAAAATACAATTCAAAAAATACATGCTTCATAAATCATAAATGTGAGTCAATTGGTCTTAGGGCATATACTAACAGACATAGGGTCGAATCTGTGTGCTAATTATCATTTTTTTACAAAATTTAGGTCTCAAAAAGAGTTTTTTTCATAAATTGCTCAAAACGATTCAATATGTTTCTCATTACATAAAGATACATTGCACAAGGTTTGACTTGCCCGATGAAGCCTGATTGTGTTAATTATCATTCTCTTACAAAATTAAGGTCCAAAAATAGTTCTCCTTATAATTGCTAAAAAATATTCTGTATGTTTTTCATGTTATAAAGATACATTAGACAAAGTTTCACTTTCCCGTTAAAGCCCGAATTTATGTACTAATCATCACGTTTTTTTAAAAAATTTCGTCCAAAAAATAGTTCTCCATAAAATTGCTCAAAATAATTATGTATGTTTCTCAAGTTTTAAAGATAATCGGACAAAGTTTTACTTTTCCTTTGAAGGCCGAATTTGTGAGTTAATCATTACATTTTGTGCAAAATTTATGTCAGCAAAACAATTTTCTATAAAATTGCTCAAAATGATTCACTATATTTCTCATGTTGTAAAGATACATCCCCACAATGTTTCACTTGCGTGTTGAAGCCCGAACTCGTGTGCTAATCATCACGTTTTTGAAAAAAATTTATTTCTGAAAAATAGTCCTCCGTAAATATGCTCAAAGTAATTTTGTATATTTTTTTCATGTTGTATAGATATATCAGCGCAATACCTCCCTTGACTGTACAAGGCTGAATCCGTGTGCTAATTATTACTTTTTTAAAAAATTTAGATGCGAAAAAAAGTTTCTCATAAAACTATTATCAACGATTTTGTGTATTTCTCATTACGTAAAGGTACATCGCACTAGGTTTGACTTGCCTGTTGAAGTCCAAATTAATGTGCTAATAATCACGTTTCTTACAAAATTAAGGCTCAAAAATAGTTATCTTTAAAATTGCTCAAAACAATTCTGTATGTTTGTTATGTTGTAAAGATACATCGCGTAAAGTTTCACTTTTCCTTTAAAGCCCGAATTCGTTTTCTAATCATCACGTTTTTTAAAAAATTTAGGTCCCAGAAAAAGTTCTCCACAGAATTACTTAAAACGATTCTGAATGTTGGTCATGTTGTATAAACTAGAAAAAGCATCACATTCCCATTAAAGTCCGAATTCATGTGCTAATCATCACGTTTTTTAAAAAATTTAGGTTCGAAAATAGTCCGCAGAAAAATTGCTCAAAACGATTCTGTATGTTTTTCATGTTGTATAAATACACCAGACAAAGTTTTACAATCCCATTAAGGACCAAATTCGTGTGCTAATCATCACGTTTTTTTACAAAATTTAGGTCCGAAAAATAATTCTCCATAAAATTTCTCATAATGACTCAATATGTTTCTAATGTTTTAGAGATACGTAGCACAAAGTTTCACTTCTCCTTTAAAGGCGGATAATGCGAGTAAATCATTACATTTTTCACAAAATTTATGTCTGAAAAACAGCTCTCTATAAAATTGCTCAAAATAATTCACCATGTTTCTCATGTTTTAAAGATACATCGCACAACGTTTCACTTGTCTGTTGAAACCAGAATTTATGTGCTAATCATTACGTTTTTTACATAATTTAGGTCCGAAAACTATTTCTCCGTAAAATTGCTCAGAACAATTATGTATGTTTTCATGTTGTATGTATATATGGCATAATATTTCACTTCTCATTAGAAAGCCGAATTTTTGTGCTAGTTATCACTTTTTAAAAAAAAAAATTAGGTCTGAAAAAAAAATTTTCATAAAATTGTTCAAAACGATTCAATATATTTCTCATTAAGTAATGATACATTGCACAAGGTTTGACTTGCCCGTTGAAGCCTGAAGTTGTGTACTAATTATCATGTTTGTAAAAAATTAAGGTCCGAAATTAGTTATCCTTAAAATTGCTAAAAACGATTATGTATGCCTGTTAAAGCCCGAGTTTGCTAATCATCACTTTCTTTAGAAATTTTGTCCAAATAATAGTTCTCCATGAAATTACTCAAAATAATTCTGTATGTTTCTTATATTTTAAAAATAATCACACAAAGTTTCACTTTTCTTTTGAAAGGCTGAATCTGTGAGTTAATCATTACGTTTTTTAAAAAATTTATGTTTGCAAAACAATTCTCCATAAAATTGCTCAAAATGATTTACTACGTTTCTCATATTATAAAGATACATCGCACAACACTTCACTTGCGTGTTGAAGCCCAAATTCGTGTGTTAATCATCACGTTTTTTGAAAAAATTTAGGTCCGTAAAATAGTCCTCTATAAAATTGCTGAAAACGATTCTGTATGTTTTTCATGTTGTATAGATACAAGCATAATGTTTCACTTGTCTGTAGAAGACCGAATCCGTGTGTTAATTATCACGTTTTTTTCAAAATTTAGATCCGAAAAAAAAGTTTCTTATAAAACTCTTCAAAACGATTCTGTATGTTTCTCGTTACATAAAGATACATTGCACAAGGTTTTACTTTTCCGTTGATGTGCTAATTATCATGTTTCTCACAAAATTAATGTCTGAAAAGTAGTTATCCTTAAAATTGCTCAAAATCATTCTGTATGTTTATCATCTTGTAAATATACATCGCATAATAATTCACTATCCCGTTAAAGCCTGAATTCGTGTGCTAATAATCACGTTTTTTCCAAAATTTAGGTCCGATAAAAAGTTCTCCACAAAATTGAATAAAACGATTCTAAATGTTTTCCATATTATATAAATACACTAGACAAAGTTTCATATTCTCATTAAAGCCCGAATTCGTGTGCTAATCATCACGTTTTTTTAAAAAATTATGTTTGAAAAATTGCTCATAATGATTCTATATGTTTTTCATGTTGTATAAATATATAAGACAAAGTTTCACATTCCCATTAAGGCCCGAATTTGTATAGTAATCATCACGTTTGTTTAAAAAATTTATGTTTGAAAAGTAGTTCTCCATAAAATTGCTTAAAATGACTCAGTATGTTATTTTATAGGTACGTCGCACAAAGTTTCACTTCTCCTGTGAAGGCGGAATCTGTGAGTAAATCATTACGTTTTTCACAAAATTTATGTCTGAAAAACAGCTCTCTATAAAATTGCTCAAAATGATTCACCATGTTTCTCAGATACATCGCACAACGTTTCACTTATTTGTTGAAGTCAGAATTCGTGTGCTAATCATCATGTTTTTTACATAATTTAGGTCAAAAAACTATTTCTCCATAAAATTGCTCAGAACAATTCTATATGCTTTTCATACTGTACAGATATATGGCACAATGTTTCACTTGTTTGTAGAATGCCGAATCCGTGTTCTAATTATTTCTTTTTCAAAATTTAGGTCTGAAAAAAAGTTTTTCATAGAATGGATCAAAACGATTTAATATGTTTTTTCACTACATAAAGATACATTGCACATGGTTTGACTTGCCCGTTGAAGTCCTAATTCGTATGCTAAGTATCATTTTCTTACAAAATTAAGGTCCGAAAATAGTTATCCGTATAATTGCAAAATATCATTTTGTATATTTTTCATGTTGTACACATGCATCACACAAAGTTTCATTTTCCCATTAAAGCCCGAATTCGTGTGCTAATCATCACGTTTTTTTAAAAATTTTAATCCCAAAAATAGTTCTCCATAAAATTGCTCAAACTTATTATGTATGTTTCTAAAGTTCTAAAAATAATCACACAAAGTTTCACTTGTCCTTTGAAGGCCGAATCTTTGAGTTAATCATTACGTTTTTCACAAAAATTTTGTCCGCTGAACAATTTCAAAATGGTTCACTATGTTTCTCATATTGTAAAGATACATCGCAAAATGTCCCACTTGCCTATTGAAGCCCGAATTCGTATTTCTTAAGATAAATATCTTGAAGAAATAAAATTTGATTAAAAGGTAATAATAGAGATTTAATCTTATCTTAGATATGATTAGATATGATATCTATCCCCCTATTCTATCTATATCTCTTGTATTCCATATATTATTATAAATTGGACCCTTGGCCTTCAGTTGTAAACAAACCTCACAGATAAATCAATAAAAGTTCTCTACTTTTCTCTCTACTCTTCACTCTCTTCTTTTCTTCTCTATTCTTCTATATATTTTTTCTCTTTATTCTCTCTTCTTTATATTTTATACTTGTATCGTTTATTCTATTGTGTCGATTGATGATGCTGCACTAACAAGTTTCATAACACGTTACTAACACGAAACTCTACCAAAAATTGTTGCCGCCTCCAAGACTAAGAAATTCTATAGCAGTATTTTTGTGCCGCCAAATTTTTGAAGTATTTAATTAAGACAGAGAGGTACTTCTTTTACTAATATTTTAATTATGAAATTTGAGCTTTTAGCTCATGATATTTTTAGAAAGAAACTTATACTGTTGTTTTGTTATTATTTATGTGAATCCATCTATATATATTAGGTTTGGAAGACACCATTAAATAAATATATTTAGATGCAAGTGTCTTGAAGACAAAACAATAACATGACGCCACCTGCATTATGAACTACCAGAAGTTGGTTATTATATAATTTTAGATCAACTATGCAACCACTAGAAGTTGGTTATTATACAAACACTGATTGTGTTTAGTTATACTTGTGGCTAAAAGTTTTATATTTATCAGTAGCATACTTCTATCATATTTAGAATTTCTCCTCAATCAAAATTTACGGAGAAAATATTATTGGTGGTGGTAGAGAAAATATTGTACCATTATCATATGTCAAATATGCTCATGCAGTAGCAATATCGTGAAAGATTTTTTTGAACATCGTATTAAATTCGTCTCACATCTTCTTGAGACTAAATGAAAATTGAGTCATTAATGAAAAAGATACTAGCCAACCAATTGATTTTATGTCATTCTCTGAAGTGAATGCATTAAATTTATAATTTATTTGTAAACTAGATTTCGGTCATGAAAACATGGTATAAATATTACTTATAGTTATCACAATGATTCAATAAACTCTCGATGTATGAATTTCACCAAAAACGAAAAAAAAATTAGTGAGAAAGAGAAAGATGATATATTGTAACACCTTGTAAAATAGTTATTGATGCGAATACTTTCGTACGTAAAGGACACTTTTAAATTGTTGTTACTTCCCGAATTATGCTATTGATATTAGTGATGTTATTAGTAATGACATCAAAATGACATATGCAAATGATGCCAAATTATTTAAAAAATATCCAGATGATTTTTCCTTGATATATATTGTGGTTTAGA
The DNA here is from genome assembly GCA_028651295.1 of Catharanthus roseus. Lineage (NCBI taxonomy): Eukaryota > Viridiplantae > Streptophyta > Magnoliopsida > Gentianales > Apocynaceae > Catharanthus > Catharanthus roseus. The sequence continues at coordinate 2,120,065 of JAPQWS010000069.1, forward strand.
TTTTTTTCCAAAGTAGCAGAATATTTTATTTGTATTTCTTATATTTAAAGTTTATTATTATTTTATATTGTATAATGGTGAGATGAAATATCTCTAATTAAGAATGGTGCATGAGGATATGCATTAAGAACTGATTGTTTAAAAAACTCCAATAGAGTTAGCTAATTTAAAGACTTTAGAAGAGTTAGTGTATATTTATACAAAATGACAAATTTGTAATGAATTCTTCTCGGCAAAGTGTCGTAACATATTACTTTTAGCCTCGATAATATTTTCCATCATCTTGAGACAATGGATAAGAAATATGCATTACTATTAGGTTTCTATAAAAACAAATAATACCATTTATTTGTATTGCACCAAATAAATAATTTGAGATACAATTGTTCAATAAACCAGAAGTTTATTGAGTTAAACCATTTATTATTGGCATGACCGATTTGACCATCCCGAATCATTAAAATACAAATAATATTTACGAATTCATATGAAAACCAGAAGTTTCATAATTTCATGAATTCCATGTGTTACTTATTTTAAATACAAATTATACATAAATATCACTAGTACTATTTTAGAGTTGAATGTGCTACTTTTGGGAGAATGCAAAATTATTAATCAATACATCAATAAGACAATAGCATGAATATTATTGACTTGTAACCTGCAATTTACGATGTCTTAATAAGCTCATACTTTAAATTTTCCCAAAGGCATAATTTTTCCTAATTATGTTGGTTGTGATATGTATCTGTTGATATCAGTGTTGAACATCTTGCAGAATATATTCATACACTAAATGGTTTTGTAGGCCATAAATACATTAAGATGAGTTATTATAATATAGTAGCACTCGCTTTGTATTTTTATCAATAAATTATTATATGTACCCCTCTTTGTTATTGGTTTAGGGTTCGAAACTAAGTATTACCATCTACAATTAAATGTGCGATATTCATTTTTGTTTCCTTTACAAAAAAGTAGATGGACTTATATTATATTTATTGGGCAAAAATATCAAAAAAGATATTCATAATTTGTTAATTTTGAATATCTCAACATTAAGAGGAGAAAATATATTGGATGAAAATTAATTACTTGGGTCTCATCTTAATATTTAATACCACAACCGTACCAACACAATATGAGCAAATGATCTTCAAACACAGAAAACACACCAACAAAATGTTAAGCTTAAGCAGATCATTCCTCGGTCTAATTTCCTTTGAAATCGCACCGAGCTAGCTTAAATACCATGTAGAAATTGTACATAGTTCATATATATATATATATATATATATATACATACGCTTTTACTGAAAAAGAAAAAGAAGATTATATTACTAACGTCTTAAATTACAGCTCATTACGCTAGTATACTATGCTAATTAGGATTAATGAAAGCCCAATAATTTTATTCCATCTTGACTGGCTCCACTCTTAGTTGTTTTATTTCTTTTCTCTGATTCGAACCTCCTTCTTCGCTACATTTAGCTTCCTCTTTAAATTTTCTTCTTTTCCCGTCTTTTTCAGCTTCTTTCTGACTTCCAATTTCTTCTCAACATACCCTAAACGCCCTTTTTATCTCTTTTGAACAAAAACTTCTAAACCTAAAAGCTAAAGATAAAATGTAGGTGGTGTGGTATGCTCTAATTCTGGACATGAAAACAAAAAATTTTCTTCTGAGTATGCTGTCAATTCATACTACTGTATTCCAATTTGGAGTTCTCAATTGTCTTCTTTCTTGAATTTGTGTTGCTGCAAGTAAAAAACAAGTTCTGTTACATGTATATTAGCCTTTGAAAACAATTGATATTCATGTTTTAGGCCAATACCTTGTGATACACTCCCAGTGTATACGTTCATACCTTCAGGAAATCGCGAGATCTTCATCTTCGGGTAGGACTTTTCACCCAAGCAAATTCAATCACCATCCTGCAACAAAGGTTCCTGCAATTGATTAAAGAAACTATGAAGATCCCCAAGACAACACCATTCTTTCACTAAGAAGCATAAAGGTGGACATAAAAGGGTTTTGTTTCTTGTCCCAAGTTAATCAAGGCAGTATGGATTCTAACCTGCACCAGACTTTAATTCGGAATGAAACCAGGATACAACTGAAGCCTGCCTGCTCAGTTGTATGGATGCTCCTCGTGCCCTTCGAGGATAACTAACTAGTTACTCGCCAAAAGAATCTCCCTTTCAACCAATTGTAGTAGTTCCTTTGTCCAATTTGAAAACATTCTTAAGATATTTCTAGTTATTCTCTGCTCAAACATGGAACTTTTCAGCCACTTCACACCAACAAAGATGGAACAATTGCAAGCCCCATAAGAATGAGAAGCATTTTCAACCTCGTATCTCAGAAGAACCTGTATGAAAAACAGAAGGAAAAAAAAAAAGATTACTTGTTTACGAGCTAGGTATAACCAAAAGCAGAATAAGAATGACTGGTTTTTCCTATTTCTTTGTCCACAATATTCTTTTATATGTTTAAAGGTGTCAAGAGAAATACAACAAATTTAACTTACACGAAAGTGATCCGCAAATGGGACATTGTGAAGAGTCATAATCTCATTTACAACCCAACCATCACCTGTGGGAATGGGAACTTTTCGCTGTGTACAAGTAACCTCTCCTCCAAAAATTGATACAGAACGGTTGAATTTGTATGATGTATGCCTCTCAAAGACATCAGAGTTTACAGATTCCCAGGCAGTTGTGGTATAGTTTAGGCATCCCGATTTGCTCATCACTTTATGCTCCAAGTCACCTCCTTCAAACATCTGTATAAGTGATTCTATCTGCAGCATTACCCACAAATAATTTTAGCGGCTACACGAAAAAACCAAAAATCTAAACTGGAAAATTAACAGCAAAAAGTTTTAAACCTTTTTCTGTTATTTATTTTCCAGTATAGCTATCATGTTCATGAAAATAAAAGATTGATAATGAACAACTTGACCTTGATGGGAAGCTCTACAGTTAAAACCTTAGACAATTTTGTATCTTCGATAATTGAATAGGGTCCTGAATCTTCAACCAAGGCAGGTGTATCATCTGCATCCTGCTGCTCCTGCTCCTGCTCCTGCTCCTGCTCCTCTGCTATTTTTGCTCTCTCATCAGGAGCCAACGTCCTTGTTCTCCACAATGCCGTAATTGTCCTGATAGCAGGAATCACACAACAAATGAAAACTTTTTGCCCATTTCAAATAAAGTATACAGCTGTAGAAGAGCATCTAACAAAACCAATACCTGCTGGCAACATTGAAAGACACAAAAGAATGAAAATAGAAATGCAGCCTGCCTTCTTCATCTTGAGATTTTGCACCATGTCTAGCATCGGTTCCCCGATCCTTATGCAAAATTATCACAAGCAATGGGCTTCCTACCGTTCCAAAGGATGGTGGAAGTACATGAATATCTTCAATGTCTTCCCACAGAAAGAAGAACCTGGTTTTATGTCCAAACAGGTTCGCATAAAAGCCAACAATTCTAGCAGAGAGAAAAAGTCGTCCCTGTAACAAAAAAAAAAAAAACGTCTTCAACTAAAGTAGTTATTTTGATCATTAGAAAAGGATACGGGAAGGAATGGGAGAGATGAGAAGGGATGAAGGGAGAAGTGTGCTTTTAAGTTTTTCAGATGACTTCTTGATCACTGATCAGAAGTTAGGATATTGAGTATATAATGAACTTAAAGTTTTGATCTTTCATCAAGTTACTGAAGGAGAAAATACTAATGATTCCATAAGTAAGAAACTATACCTGCAATGGCATCTTTCGCTTTAAGGAGCATGAGAAATCACTGATGAGAAATTCTTCAGGTGGCAAACCAAAAATTTTCTGAAAGCTTGAATTCCTATGAGGTGAACGAAGGTTTAACTGCCAAGCACAATTCACGTACGTCATGGTTTGTCGAGTAAAAACCCCAGCACACACACGCCCAAAAAAATTTAAAAAATAATAAAAAGTGAGTGAAAAGTAGGAAGATTGGTACCTTCTTTCCTACTTCCTTTTCCATCTTGCTTAAATAATCTCTAATAGTTTCAACTCCATTTTTGTTATCCAAAAAGATTCTTAAATGCAATTTTGATTGAGAAGACTGAGCAAGTTTCCCTGACAGGGGAACCCACATGTCTGCCAATTCTGTAGATGTGTGCTTTAGGAAATTGATTTCAGCATGCCCAAGTGAAGAAGCTTGATCAAAGGGACCATCAAAATCAAATACTTCGACATCAAGAACCGAAGGTGGTTCCTCTAAGGCTTCAAATTCAAATATCTCTGTTCAAATATAATGTGAGCAAGGTATGAGAACCAACAAATAGAGTAAAAGGTAGTTAAGAAATGACAACTAAAATCAATGTTTCAAACCATTCCAAAGGGGATCAAGAGTTTGCAACTTCACGGAACTCGTCCTTGTTTTACCATTACAGGTGAAAACCACATAAGGGTCTGGGATTGATGCTGAATCTAGAGAGGCCATGTTCACACCCTCAACTAAAGCAACAGTAAGAACCCATCCATCACCTTGTGCTCTGACTCCATGATCACTTCCTGTCATATGATTTTTCGAGTTAACGCAGTGGCAATAATGTTTATGGGATTCAAAACAATCAAACATATAATTAACTGTAAGTTCTTACCTCTCTGAAATCTAGCCTCTACAAAATGGGATACCATTTTATACGCCCGCTCCAATTGGATGACTAGGATAGCACATGTGATTATTTCCCCAAGACTATCGGGCAAATCAAGACCAATAAACTCTAAACCTTGGAGCTTTGTTTGTCCACAACATATGATGTGCATGAAGACATAGAAAGCCATAAAAATGGCAGAAATGACTGTCCAATTCAGAAAGTATACATTTACCAATTTCCAAACGGATTGGTGTTCTGCCTGCAAAGTTGCCAACATGTGGTCTTTGTCTAATGTACTTTCCAGAGTTATTACTTTCAAACGTTGAGCTAGAAACTCAGAAGACTGATCAAAGCTCTCCTTCAGTCCTTGCCGAGCTCCTCCTTCAATCATGCCTCTCATCATAACATTTTGATGGAAGTTAATTGCCCAGGATATCACAAGGTTGGTAGTTTCTTCATCAGAGGATAGCTTCGGCCCTGGTGCAATCTTGTAAAGTAAATTTATCTTAAATGTGTTTCCATACAGAACTTCTGGAGTACTGACCTCAATAAAGACAGCAAATTCTTTCCCATTAGCCTTAATATATGTCTGCTTTTCAGTAGCTTTAACAGCCTTAACTAACTTCGTTGCGGCTTTTGTATAGGTAACAACTCGCATTAAACATTTTTCTTCTGATTTCCATGTCCAAGGACCCTCCTGAAAATCTGTAGTTCCCTGCAATTCTGTCAGGTCTCTCACTAATTGTGAATTCGGAGCAAAGAGAAGCATGTTAAGATCTTTCGATGATAGCGCATATGTCTGATCCAGAAGAATCCCTCCCTGGAGATTCTCCGGCATTTCCGTTTCTTCTTTTATTGACTGCATTGTTTCAATGAGTTCTTCAAAGCTAGAGCTGCTTCTTTGTTCCTCCATGAGATCCTCATTATCAGAAACCGTAGTGGAAACTTCAGAGGAATCCTCATTTGTTGTTGATTCCTCATTTTTATTGAAGAGTCTTTCCAATCGACCAGCTATAGTCTTCATTAACTGTTTTCCTTCTGACATCTTCTTGGATGCAGCTGTGGAGTGAGAGTTACTGTGATAAGAAACAGATTTATCACTCCTTTCACTAGTGCTATCAACACCATTATTTGGATGAAGAAACAAGAGATGATCAGTTGCTTCCTGTCCTTTCCCACGTAAAGAAAGGGTGAGAAGAATTTTTCCTGCACCCACAAGATCAACTCAAGGGCAATCAAAACCAAGCAATGTCAGGTTAGTTCAGTTTATGTGCATAGATATTATTTAAGCACACTGTTCGGCATAAGTGATCATTCTATCCCAACATGGAGATGACCACCTTCCTTACCATTATAATCTATTTCCCAATATCCATCATAATACTTTAATCTTTATCAAAAAAAAAATCATAATACTTTAATCAAACACTTCCTAACCTGTTTTCTCAACTTTACTCGCAAAGACAATGGCAAACAAAAGCAATACATGATTAGTCATTTTACAGTAAAATGAATGCAGTGACGAAAAACTTTTCGTCTTACCTACTTTCCAGTATTGATTTCTCTTGCAACCATTAGCCTTTAATAATACATTTTCATTCTATGTACAAAATCCACCAAATTAGCCTTCTCTTGCCCCCAAAGTTCCAGGCTCTCCTTCTCTCGAAATAAACTCATAAAACATTACCTTTTGTTCATTACATCATCAAACTTGTTGGTTGCAATAAGAATTGAAGACAATCACTCAATCCCTTCTCTTTTCTTCTCAAGCTGACATTACTGGAGCATCACACGGTTGCCAAAAAGCTACCTACAATTAGGCCTCTAAATGCAAACTCCTTTTAATTTCGAGACTACACAGTCTATGCTGTTTACTCATGACTTGTTGGACGGAAAAGTGATATAAATATTCCGGTTGATCGGAAAAGTTAAATCAATATTCTGAGGAAAAGCATTAGGAAAATCTAGCATGATCAGAAAGAGTGTTCAATATTTTTGCATGGGGTATTTTACCTCACACAATTCTTTAGTTTCATTTTGACTTGAATACCATACATGTATTAAGAATAAAGGCTCCAACAAAAGTTTACAGTTTTGGGGTTACAGGTGCTTCAACACATTATACAAGTGTCCGGGGCAAGACAGCACTAACTGAATTAATCTCATCTAAACGATGAGAATAGACGTTCCATGCAGCATTGCCCATGCCCGTGCATTTTATATCGCCTTAAATGAGATGTCTCTCTTGCTAAGCTGTGCCCTAATGCAAGATCTGCCTTTTTCTCCCCCAGCAAACAAATAAGCTGGTTTTTCCCCCATTACTTAAAATTTGCTCACTTGATTCCATCCTAACCATCACCTAGGGTGGTTAAAGGCTGCCAAAAGCCAAGCTAAGGGATGTCAAATTAATAGTTGGGTCCTCTTAGTGAGTAATATAGTAATCTAATGCATTTTTGTCCTTATGACTCAGGAAACATTTCCTGAGACCCCAAAAATTAACACATTCGCCCTAAAAACACCTAAACTTGTTCTTTGCATTGTCATAAAACCAGAACAGAAAAGATGAAACAGAACATAAATCTCACTACTTCAAGTCTCAATTCAAAGTCTAAAGTCCAATGTTAAACAAATATTTAGTATTGCGCATTTCTAAAGGAGCATTCCCAATGTTAACATTATCAAAATCATGAACATAATGACAAAAATTATGAACAAAAGGATAAGTTCAGTTTCAGTAAACTAAAGAGAGAAAAACAGAGAAAACGATACCAGCATCTATAGAACTCTTGCGCTTTTCAAGGTTGAACCAAGTTGGGGGCAAATTCTGATTCTCCTCAGCAGCAACAGACCACAATGGAATTCTGACCCGACCCACCAAATATTTAGACACATTGAAGAACCCTGATTCCTCATTAAACTTATACACAGACACAACAAGTTCATCCTCCAAATCACGCACTCTAAACACAAACTCTTCATTCCAAACAGGGTTTTTCGTGTTCATAACTACCCTCGTCTTAGACTTAGCTCTGCCAACTTTCAACTTCACATAAGAGTCCTTCACAGCCCATTCCCTCCCCTCCAACAAATACACATAAAGCCTCATCCTTTTTCACCTCTCAATACCAAAACAACTCTACAAACAATAAAATTTCTCTCCAACGGCGATTTGAGGTAGATAAAGTGTGGGAAAAAAGAGCTTGTTCTTGAAGTAGTTGGTGGGTTGTAGGGGAAGGATGAGAAAGAGAAGAATAAGGTTGAAGGAAGCCATGGAGAAACGTGGGGTTGAGTAGAAAGTGACACGACGGAGATAGTGTGATGATGAGTGTAACCCCTAAAAAAAGAAAAGATTGAAACTTTAATGTTTATTGTGGAAGAGGGATGGCGGTTTGGATTGTATTATTTTATTCTTCAGCCAATTCTTTCCCAGTTTTGGATATATTCCTGCGGTTGCAGGTTTGGATATCAGCAATGTTGGAGTTTTCAATGGGGATTTTCTTTCCAGAAGTCACCAACCGTTTTGTTTGAAAATCTTCCAACCCATCCCATTACCTCATTTTTTTTTTTTTTTTTTATAAAAATACGAAATCTGTCGTAAATAATGTAAATTATGGTGATTTGGGTGCACAAGAAATCATCCTACACTAAAAATGTTGAAATTCTCACACCGCTATTGCTCTAGAATCAACTAAACTACACGCGGATTTTTTTGTTCCGTCTGTGTGTGTGAGTGATGCAGTATTCGACTAATTTGGATTCGACTCATTGAAGATAGTAAAATCTATAATCACTAGAAAGTCAGGATCATGTTTTTAATTAAGTTAGACTCTTAAAATTAATTAATTTTAAATATTTATTGAATTAAATATATTTAATAACATAAATTATTAATTAGTTCATATTTAAGTGTATTTTAATAATGATTTTTATAAATTATTTAATTGTTTAAGATGTGCTTAATTTTAATTATAAATTATAAGTGAATTTTTTTGTTTAACTTTAAACTCTAAAATCTAAATATACATATTGTTAACAAATTATTACACTTTTTTTTTTTTTATAGAATTACTACTTAATAATTAATTCATCATTCAAATTCATACAGACTTCTAATTTCAATTTTATCAAATAACGCTTCAATAGATTTCGATTTAGTTAGAATTGGCTTAAAAGGTTACTCTTGTTCGGAGAATATGACTACACAGATAACTGATTAGAAGTGCAAAGTTGGTACTAAGAATTGAGTTTTTTTAAAGGAGGAATAAATGAATAATATTTACTGAGGGTATTATAGAGATTGCAAAAGAGTTTGTAGACGTGAATGCGTTGATCCTATTTGCCGACCAAGATAAGGCCAAAAAAACCCTGATTTCAGTTGTATTCAAAATCACAGACAGCAGGGGAGAGAGAGAGAGAGAGAGAGAAAAATGTTGCAATTTCCGGCGTTTATGACACAGTACCCGTCGTCAACTCGGCTAATTCCGACGTCCTATTTGCTTCCAGCGCAATGGCCTCAGCCTCAAAACGACGAGCTTCTCCTCTCCTTGGAAGAATCAGAGTTCGAAGAAAAGGTTAAACACTTAAAACTTTTCCTCCAGAATGTGTGCGTCAGTGTGTGTGTGTGTGTATGGTCATTTTATTTATCGTACATTTTGTGTTCGTATTTGTAATTGCAACTTTGGATTTTGAAACTTCGGTGGTAATTAGTTTGACATAGTATAAGATATGGAAAGCAAGCATCTACTTTTAGGAGTATGTTGGAATGGTAAAGGAGTATTCTAGGCAGAGTGAGGGATTGGATAGTATCGGCAAGATGAAATTTTGATTGTGTATTGGCTTGCAATTGTTTGAGTTGAATAGTTCATGATTAATGTTGGATTGTGTGTTTGTACTGGTAACTCCTAACCAGGTTTGTAAATGTCGTTATGATTTAGGTTCTGTTATTTGATGGTGTGTTCTACAAATTTGAGCATTCCTTTTTTTCTATCTGCAACTTGGCCATAGCCTTCAACCTTAAACTGCATCTTCACTCTAGAAGAAGCAGAACCTTATCGTGTTACCAGCTAACCTTTTAACAGATGAGCCTGATAATAGATTTAAATCCCATCAAACAGAACTAAATCTGACACAGTTTTTAATTGGAGTGATTTGATTACTGCATCTCCAAAACAGGCTGAAACAATGTCTTCCAAAAATATTAGGAAGGTAATGACTTGGCCGAGATACTTGCGCTGATACAGGTATAAGTGGGTTGAACTATCTGAAGGTTTTGTGAAGTTGGAATTTGTTATCTAAATAATGAATGTGGATCAATTTTTGGAAAAGTGGAACCTCTTGTTGGACCAAAGATGATAACATGACCAGAGAGGATCTAGATTTATGACAAGAAAACTGATGAATACTGCGATAAATTATCTACTAGAAGTCGTTGGAATTCTCTGTTAACTTTCCTATTTATTTTATGAATTATGAGGTTCCAAGGTTTGCGTCGCTAGAAATATTGGACTGTGTCAATCTCAGTTTCCTAACTGTAGTAGAATCATAATTATCAATTCAAAGAAGATTGTAGTTGACATTATTGTTTAATCAGTAACATAGAATATAGATTTATAAGGCTATTATCTACAAAAGGCATTTTTGATGATTTCATACAAAGAAATTGTAATAGTCATGTTGGTGGTCGTATCTCAATGTCTCTCTGTACAGCTCAAAGTTCAACTAGTCACCTCATCGTGCAATTTTGTTATCAACATTCCTTAGTTTAATTTGAGGTTGACCTTAGAGACTCTGGTTCCAAATCTATTTTCCTCAGACTTTGTGTATCTAGATCATTCATTTGCTTGACATTTGAGGAGGTTATACAACTTTGCAGTATGTGATACTTTATTGCAGGCCATCATTCTGCAATTTGACATTTGGAAGCTTTAAGAGAGATATTTAAATTTCCACATTTTAGTTGGGTGATATAGATGGACACAATACTCATCTGACATCCAATATTAATGTCCACTAGTCAACTCTGATGTTTCAATAATCATTTTTGTCCACTAAAAGAATCTAGGTCATGCATAAGTGGATTAAGTGGCCATGTATTAGTTTTCTAGTAACGGTGGTAAAGTAAGTACTTCTCAGGCTACTCTGTTGACTGCTGCTTTAAATTTGCAGTTCATGGAATTTATGATGCGAAAGTCTTGGGTTGGCAAATATACATAGTTATAGTTGCGCTATCAGAGAAAAACATTTACATAATGCACCCTTCCCTTTGTCTGCAACATGCACCGCCTACACACTAGAAAGATCAGATACAGATTTTCAAACTTGATAAATTAGCTTCCTGGCCATGTCCCTATAGATCATTCTGTTTAGGTAGACATTCTTTTAACTAAACTAATTTTAGATACACAGTAAACATAATGTAAGCCTCCCGTGACGAATCAAACTTACACAATATGGAAGGCAAATAGAATGCACTAATAAAACGGTGGCTTCCTCCATTCATGGTCTTGAATGCAGTAGATGTATGCTTTGGCTGCTTTTGAGTGTCTACTTGCTGGTATTTATGCATCTTTTTTTTTTTCTCTGTTTGTTGTAAATTCATCTTTGTCCGCCTATTGTTAATTCAAGAAGTCTGTCAGTCTTCCTCTAGCATTATGTTTTTTCAGCTGAGACTCATCGATCGACTGCTAATATTGTTTGCAGCTGAATGAAATCAGAAAGATGAACAGCAATTTAGTAGTGATCGGCAAGACAACAGTTGATAATGACAAAGAAGACTATAATGATCCAGACGACGATGATGCTGACAATGCAGAAGAGACCGAAGCAGATGACTTTGAGCAGGAGACTGGTTAAAGTATACTCTTTACTTTCATGAGATTCTCTAGTCTTTGTTTTTTGTTTCAATGTGAATCAAATTTGTAAAAATTGTATTGTTTGAAGAACATGATTTTCAATTTAGTCTCTTCCAATTTGGTAAACTAGAGATCTCTCTTTTGAGCTGGAAAGAGTATAAAGTCCATAAGTGAAAATTCTACTTTCATTCTCCCATCCCATGGGGGATATATACTTGGTGTTATTCTCGTTTCTCAATTTTCATTCTCATTCCCTCCATATTCACTTTGACTTGTGAATTGAGACATTTTGATACTCGTGATGAATGAATAAGATTAATTCGTAATCGCTCAAACATTACTTGAAAGCGGCTCAAAAATGAAATGTTCTAAATGATGTTCTTATTTGAACATCTTGTGTTCGCTACTAGATTTACGTTCTTAATTTCTTGGCGGAATGAGAAATCAATCAAAAGTCAGTGGATCTGACTGTCATCTAATCTAAACGTTCTTGAAAGCAGATTGTTAAAAGATCCAGAGCATTTGAAATTTCCTAATCTTTCAGAGGAAGGGAAACAATCGGCCTCATGGAATGAGAGATAACTCTCTCCTTTTTCACCTACTTTTAAAAAAGAATCCATCTAAACTATGAACAAAATCATCTTTGTTTTGAAGGGCTAGCGAATTAATAATAATAAGCAGAGTTTCTTTTTTTTTTTTTTTTTTTTAAAGGCAGCCAGAAAGCAAAGAGAATGAGCTCGGCTGCTTCTCCTCTACACTTCTTTTTTTCGTGCCTGTTTCGCAAAATTATTAATTTTTTTTAAATACACAAAAAAGTTATATAGACAATCCAATCTAATGAACTCCATTAAAGAATCATATTATGTGATGCACTTAATTGGCTACCTGTACTAAACCTTGACCCTCGATTAAACTAATCTAAAATCTCTAAATAAATCTAAATCATAATTTAATTAATTAATTAATTCCAGAAAAAAAAAAAGTCCTAATTTTAGTTAAACTAATAAGTAGGTCCCAATTCTTACACCACCGCTCATCTAAACTTCCATCTCTTCCAAAATTCCAGGACACGTTTGCATTTTGATAATATAAAAATCTCTTTAAACTAATAATTTCACTTTTGAAGGTTTGTTAAAGGGCTCAACAAATAAGCAGCTGATCCACCTGCCAACAATTCAAGTTTTCATTAACTCAACTAATTTTAAAATTAATTTAAAAAATCGTCAAATCATTATGATTAATCTTTTCTACTTAAAGGTTAAGCAATTTCACTTTTTTTTTTAGTGACCACTTTGGTTTGGTTTCCTTGTAGAAGTTGCTCATCAACTCCCCCTAGCCAGCCTGTTCAATAATCAATTTTTTTGGTCGAATGTCCAATAATCAATTTAAAGCATATTCCCCAGCCTAATTACTTCTCTATTATATAATAAATCCCTTTTTTTCCCCCTACCTTTCAAAGCAATATTATATATATATATATATATATATTGCCTACACACACCGCAGGAGAATATTATTCCTCCCTTTGCATATTATCTCAATTTCAAAGTCTTTTGGAAATATTCAAAGGTCAGCTACCAATTCTTCAACATGTTATACACAGTCTTTCATTGCATTTTCTGCCCCCCCTCCAAACATCTACTTGACAAGTTGCCTAACACATATAATATCCACCCAATTGCTTTATCATTTTATGAATTAATTTTAAAAATATACCTTAAATTTGAGGTATTTGTCAATTTAATTTTATAAAATTAACATAATAGTTGAAGAATTTTGACACGGACCAGAAATTTTTAGTTTTTTTAAGTTAACCCTTTTAAGTTTCTTTCAATAGATATTAAGTTAAAGAATGTTTTTATTAGGTTAATTATGTGGTTACTCAGTTAAGGTTTGTCCATCTGTTGGGTAAAGGGAATTATTTTATATTCCAGCATATTCCATCTATGGCAACCAACCAAGCAAGAGGGAAAAATAATCAAATTTCCATAAATATAATGCACCATTTCTTCATTAACCTGCACAAACAAAACAAAAATTATCAAAAGGTAATTAGTAAAGTTAAAAACTATAATATGTAAAAGAAAACATAAAAAGGAAAAAGAAAAAAAATGGGTGCCAGTGATCCTTGTTCGACAGGCGTGCCCGCATAACACGTGTGCCATACCTCATACGTGTATAAAAGATACGAGTGGACTGCACGCAAGGGCGATGGCTATACACGAGGTAAACAGTATAAAGGACAAAAGTAATAACGGCGTTTGACGTAACCCTAACTGCCTTCTAATTTGTTCGTGTCTAACAAAATATTATAGGATAAATCTCATAAAAAAAAAAAAAAAATCAATCAGATCCGCCGAGAAATTATATACAATTATCGCAAAAATTTCAAAATTCCTTGATTTAAGAACTCAAATGCAGGAATTTCGATTCTGTGTATATATCTAATATCGTTTCTATCCCTAATTTTATAGAAACACTAGTGTTTTGTTTTTGTTTTTGTTTTGGGGGAGTTATTAATGGAGGTAGTTCGGGTAAGGAGCAGCGTAGTAGAGACGCCTAGGGCTTTCGTGGCGACAGCAAAACGTCGGCCGTGGACCGGCACAAGGAACAACTGACGGCGGCGAGCAACATCGATAAGACGCCAAGTTAGGCTGTGAAGGAGAACGCTTTATGGCGGAAAATCTGCTCGGTTGAAACTTCGGAGCGACGTAACCAATCATCGGAGAAGACGGTGGAGATACCTTTTTGAGCGAAGAGATTTGGAATAATATAGCTCTGATTTTCATCTCCTGCTTTGTTAATGCCGTGACACGATCGTATTCTCCTATTATGTTCCTGAGCTCCTCATCGGATTTGATTGAAACTAACACGTCTAGATCTTCATCAGGTAGCTTACACTTCAAGTTAATTGACGAACCACACAATTCTCCGAATTTCACCATTAATTCTGAAAAAGAAACAGTAAAAAAATCAATAAAATTATTCTTGAAACCACCAATTCTATTTGGATACAACTAATTATTAAAATTCCGAAAAAATAAATTATGAAATAAAAAAAAAAAATCGGAATTAACTAAACGTACCAGCAAAAGAGATGGAGCGATGAACGGCAAGGACGCGAGTGTAGCCGCCGACGTAACGAAGCCTTCCGTCGGAGCGACGGGGAAGGATGTGGCCGTCGTAACTGTAGAGGAATTTGACGGTCTCGTTGGTGCGATTACAGTTGATCCGAGTCATTCTTTCGTGTGTTTCTGACGATGAAGACTTGTGTAGAGAGAGAAATTTACGAATGTGGAAGTCTTACTAGAGTAGGAGAAGAAGATGCTGCTGAAAAATTCGAGGCACCTTCAAGAAACAGAGGCAGTATCTGAGAGCCATATTTATAGCCTTGGTACTTGGAGGACAATATCGTAATTTCGCACTTTTACAAATTCTACGCGGAAACGGAGTGTGAAAATTGACGATATGGGCCCCAATCAGTCCTTACGTTTCGCTTGCAAGGGCATTTTTGTACTTTTAGTTTTAGATACGACAACTAGCGGTTATTTAGTGATAAAAAAATCAGAAAAAATTAAGATTTTAGCATTTTTTTTAACATTTTTAGAATCATATCTTATTAATAAAATTTATCGAATTAAAAATAATTTTATAAAATATTAATTAAGAAAATATTTTAACATTAGGACTTCTCCTAAAAAGAGATTTTTTTTTTTCTTGACCAAAAATAATTTTCTTCAAGTACCCACATAAAATTGGGCTAATCTATTAGTATTACTAAAATGAAAAAGATGGGGTAATTAACATTAGATTACTTTTAAAAAAACATTAAATTATAAAATAATTTCAATATTAATTTTAAGTTTTATAAGCCTAATAGGACCATCAAAAGATATTTGCATTACTTTGATCTCCTCTTTTATAGGAATAAAACTATTTCCTTTTTCTAGTTTGAAATTATTTAGTTTAGTTTATAATGGAGGGCTAACAATGGTGATGGACTATTATAACCCTAAAAAAATATAATATCTAATACGTGTATTTTTTATATGGGAATGATTTTATTAGATGTTATCGGAGTATAGAAAAGTAAATATAAATAATTTAGGTATATTTTAAAAAATAAATCAGAAAATTCAATATCGACCTAAAACCAAACTTAACAGGCGGGTTATACGTTCCATTGTGCCGAGATGTGCCTACTTATAGCCCTATTTTTTTCCCAGGAGATGGGAGAGTACGAACAAGGAGTTATCCACTCCGAATACTAGCCAACCCTATGCCGGTATCAGTATGCACAAGATTCAAAGTTAAAATCTTTTTACTTTGATTAGTCGAGGATGTGTAGATAGATGGATTGATCAAAGTAAACGGGACATGCCAACTGCGTCAGGCGTTCCTAAGTAATTTTGTGGATTTTTTCACCTAATTTTGGCAAGACTCCACCTCAAAAAAACATTTATATGACACCGTTCTAAGAAGTGTCTGCTTGAATAGCTTAGAGTATATATGTGAAATTACTCCATTTAGATGTTGGGAAAATTGAAGAGCTAATCCAAAAAAACATCGATTAGAATAATTAGTCGAATGTCTAATATATTTCAATCTGAAATGTACATTCTATCTAATAACATCAAGATTTGATTATAAATATGCCTTAAAATTCTTAATTTTTCTATCCTTTTTTTGGAAAATGTCGAGTTCTTTCTTGTTTGTTAGTAGCTTTCCAACAGGAAGAGAAGCACTTTTTTCTCCGGCGAGCTTTCTCTATCTCGCCTTATCTGCAAACAACCTAGTGGACAAGGCAAGGAAAGTTTAGCAGTTAGTTCTTCTACCCCGCCAAGATGCGAAGCACAGTCATTAAGTTAAACCTCTTTCTAGTTTTGCCTCTCCTACTGTTATGGGTGGGTTCTAATGTGGCACAAGAAGAGCTGTTGCGGGGTTAATCTATATGGTTAATTGATCCACCACACTTTCTTATTACTTTTTATAGAGGATGTAGAAAATCTAAAACGGTCTTCACCACTCTGTACCCTTCTTGAACGCAATGGCATTTACAGACTAGATAAAGCCGTTGATAACATACTTATTTCCTGCATGTTTATGAAAATACTCCTATTCCAACAGTACGTTCTATTCATAATATATCTATATTAAGTATTAAAGAACCGTTTGTCAATTATTGCAAGTCATAGACATCATCAAAGTTATTGGTGGGTGTGGCATATTGTTTCAGTAATAATCTTCTCTTTGTCTTTAACCAACGAATTACTATAATATTTATGCACGTATCATGATATCAAGATGAGTACAAAATTTTTCTTCAAAATCGACATTTTTATTATTTTACACATATACTATCAAAGTAGCACTATCAAGAAACAAATATAATTTCAATAACTAACAGACCAAGATTCAAACTTATCATCTTCACTTTACTAACTATTCGAAGAATAAATTTGAAATCACTAAATTATCACCCGTAATTATTAATATTCTTTAACCTATAAAATTATAATAATTCTTTTCGTACATATAGAAATTAATTAAAAGTTGCATTTTTCTAAAGTAATCTTTTTAACTTTCCTTTAAAATAGATTCTTTTTATATTTTTCACAAATAAAAAATAAAACAATAATCTTCTTATAATATATTATTTAAAGAACAAACAAATAAAACAATAAATTTTTTGCTTTTTATATATATAGAAAAAGGATAATTCAAAACTAAAGAATATAATTCGAATTTAAAATTCCGTTCTTATCATACCAAACCACTAAACGGTGGGAAGTACGTTTGTTTCCTTTTTTTTTTTTTTTTTTTTTTTGTGAATAAACCGTTAGAAGTCATATTAATCGGATATTCCCTTTATTGGCTTAGGTTTGAGCATTCCAACGTAAAAAAAAAAAAGTATTGGTGATGGGGCCCAGCGGTTGGTCCACTGAAATTGGGATTAGTGGCCATGATGAGGTGGCGGGCCTAGCGAGCCAAGATACGGGAACGGGTGTCACTTTGCTGAGGCTTGGAAGTGCGAGGCAGATAATATTATAATAATGCCTTAGAGTAGCCGTGGCCCGTGGGCCCCTGCCCCACCCATATGGGTCGGCTAATCTCAATAATAACCCGTAACTTTTGGTTCTTTGCTACTTTTCCGGGCCCACTATCACTGGCCTTTTTCTTTTCCTGGCCCTTTTGAAATTAGTAAATATTAAAAATTTTCTTTGTTTTTTTTTCTCTTTTTATGTAAAGTTTTTAAACCTAATAATTTGTCGTTAAGTGAAAATTACTAATATATATTTCGAAATTCTTCTTATTCAAATATTTTTTAATTTTTTAAAATACTTTTGTATAATTTAATCATCTTTATATAGTTCGAGAAAAAGAGTGTAAATTAGACATATATTTTACTCAATTAATTTAATTATAAATATATAATTTAGATACTTTAATATTTATTTTCTACGAACCCAATTCACAGTGTACCCATTTAATTGACCAAACAAATAAGAGTATTTATTTTAAATAAAACTACTCATTCCAAACGTTTGTTAAACTTCAACTTGAATTGTAATTTAGATTGAATTTTTAGATTTAATATTCAAATTTTAAATAATTCAGAACTTAAAAGAATTATACTTTTCAATATACTTTCGAAAAAATCAAACAACACCAATCTTAGTACTAAAAGACGAAGTTTTTTGGGCTTCCACCAGACTGTTTGGTGATTTAGCAATCCTGCAGACTGAAGGCCAGACACTAGTGCGCACAAGGAACCACCCTACATTAGAGAAGTTAAAATTCTCATATTAACGCTGCCAAGATTTAAACCTAGGTCTTTGATATCAATTTTGCAGTCTCAGAACGAACGGAGAGTGAGCATCAAAAAACACCAACCTACTTTCTGAATAGATGAAATGTTTACCCTTATGAAGATCATATAACTTTAGAATAGAGGGGCATTCAAGTCAATTCAAGAGGATCATACAAGTTTTTGTTCTAAAATACTAACTAATATGGGTTTGAACTTTTATATTAGTTCCTTAATTGGTCAACCATAGCAGCTTTGGTGTTTGAATAGTAGACATTTTTTTTTTCTTGAATTGAACAATAGATGGAAGTATTTTTTATTATAAGTTGGTTTTTTGGACTAATTATTAGGTTTTTTTTCCTTTTTTTTTTCTTTTTGAGAAAGTTTTTTTTTAAATGATTATTAGTTTTTTTTCCTAATTGGGGCTCTAGGACACAAGTGATCCACGCCCTTAGGGGTAAGTTTTATTAATAAAATATATCAAATTAAGAATATTACGGAGAATGTCACAGAAAATGTTACAGAGGATCCGAACTGTCATTAGAATTTTTTTAAGTCTTTGAATTCATCTTTGACCATTTTTCTTCCAAACCCTCCAAAATTGATTTCTTCTATTTTTCATCATCACGATCTTAAAAATATTCTTTGTGCCATTTTGATTCTTATCAGTATGCTTCCTCGTAATTTGTTATTATGTTCACATTTAGAATGTTTAGAGGACTGTATAAATGTTCCTTGACTCCATAAAAGAGATTGGAATTCTTGTAAGTTAAATATATATTTTTTTTATAAACCTCAATATTCATACCTAAGAATTAAAATTAAAAACAGTAAAAAAAGGTAGGCCTTCACAAATGGCTATTGAATATTTAAAGTAAAAGGCAAAAGAATCTAAAGGTATTTGAATAAATGGTGTCTAATTTCCCCCTTTTTTTTCTTTTATTATATATGATTATTTTTGTGTATGCTATTCCATTACTAGGAGGGAAAAATATGCTTTGGAGGCATTGATATCAGAATCAAATCTCGTATCCTTGAAGAAAATATCAAAATAGAGTACATAATTTAAATTAAATTAAATAAAGGGCCTAAAAAACAAAGAATTGGAGTTGCAATGCTTTTCCCCCTTCAATTAAATTAAGTACATATGTATTCCTTTAAAAAAATTAGCTACATTATTATATTTAAAGTAAAATAACTAATCATTAAAAGATAGGAAGGGCATGCAAATTATTTGGGGTAGATAAATCTAACTCGGGAATATGAATGTATAGCGCGAAAAAAATCATTATTTTCCCTACTCTTTCTCTCTCTGCACAATTTCTTTCTAACTTCTCTCTACTCCTTCTCCACTCTAAAACTAACATATTTAACATTGAACTTGAATTAGAGGTAGATATAGATCATTACGAAGAATTTGTAGAAGAAAATATCAATTTAGATGTAAGAAAAGTTAGAGAAATAAGATTCTCAGGGTCCTCTTTTACTTTCCATACCCATTCCTCTACTAAAAAAGGCAGAAAAACTAGTTCTATGGGGTGGTGAGGCAAAGCTGAAGTTTGCCCTCGTACTTGAAGCGATATTTGGTTGTTGTTCAGCGAGGGGAGAGAGTTAAGAATAGGATAACATACAAGAAGTAAAAGCTACATTAGCTGCAGTTCCATTCCTTCGGATGCCTTCGACATCCTCAGAACAGGGTTCCCTTCCTTCGGAACGGTGAGCTACAGTTCCATTCCTTCGGAACGGGTTTAACTCAATAACTCAATAGCTACAGTAGCTACAGTAAAGGATCGTTTCCCCCCTTAATCCCTCTTGGGGAGAGATTGAGCTACATTAGCTGCTGGAGCGGTACTTCCCCTATTCTATTTCCTTAATCAGAAATAAGGGGAAGAATAGCATCCCGTACATTTAAACTATTTATGTCTTCTTTTTAAAAGAAAGAGTTCCGAAATAAATTTTTTTTTTTCAAAACTGGGCTCGGATCGCCCGAACGGGCGACTCGAACATGTGCGGATCGCCCAGATGGGCGACCAGCACATGTCTGGGTCGCCAGCCCGGGCGACCGGCTCACGTCCGGGTCGCCGATCCGAGCAACCTGAGCCTTTTTTTTAGGAAGAAAGAATTTTTGTAGGTATTTAGAAAATTTAAAACATGAATAACTCTGAGATCTGTATGACCAGTTGTTTTGATGGTTCTCGTAAAGATAATCTTAACAGATTTCAATAATAATAAGTGAAAATAATTTAGATATATAAAAGATCAATAATATGCTGGGAAAAAAAATTTCGACGACATCTACAAGTGCAAGTTCAAGAGATCATATGACATGATTCAAGGATAAAAAAAGAACACTTGACTAAAAACTATCTTAATTTGATTAAATTAGGATTTTAACAATGTACAATTTACCTTTTAAAAAATGCTTGGTTTAGTTTGAATAGTTCGGATCATGTGTAACATTTTTTGTAATACTTCTCGTAACATTTTTAATTTAATACTATTTTCTGTTTCATGATATAAGGTTAAGTTAGCGTATTTGAGATTTCGTAATATAATGTTAACTTTTCTTTATAAATTTTTTTCTGAAGAATGCTCATACTTAATTAATGCATTAGGAATTCTCGAAACTTAAACTTATTCACATTTGATAACGCCTTGAAACATGGAGAAAGGAGAGAGGATATAAAGTTTTGAAAGATGGAGTTTACTAAAACCAATCAAGGGATATTTTAGATATTTTACTATAAAAAACACATTGATTTCGTGTTTTCTTAATCTGTGTGAAAAAACAACCTAACCCTTATATTATGAAATGGGAGTAGTATATTTTATTAATAAAATTTATCAAATAAAATATAAATTTTAAAAAAATATATATTATAAAAAGAAATATTACAGAAGATGTTACAATGTTATAGAAAATATTATAAATGATTTTGGATAAGTTAAATTTTGTCTGTAACATTTTCTGTAACATTCTCGATAACATTCTTAACTTAATATATTTTATTAATAAAATCTATTAAATAAAATATTAATGCCCTAAAAAGCATTAAATTCTCAAGGTTAGAGATTTGAGAGTGATAGACACCTTTGGAACTATAACTATCACAATTTTATTATCTATTTCTCCTTAATAAAACCTTATTCTTCCCTTAGAAAACACATGTGTGGTTTCTACAAATCGTTTTTTTCACTATTTGTGTGGATTGCAATGTTGCAAAAACGAAATGGAAAACCCCTCATTTTCTTTCACGCCTTTTCTTATTTTCTTCTTGAAACATTTTCTCCAACCGAAATAGGCATAGGGAAAATGAGGGGAAAAAAACACCAAAAAATTGTAATGAGTCTCAAGTCTTGAATGGAAATAGCAAGATAGTAGTTCAGTTGTACGTAATAATTTTTCTAGTCTGTAAATTAAGGACGAGAAAAATATAGCGATTTATTTAATATTTGAAGTGGTTATAATAATTTCTGGAGAAGTTTCTAATTTCTAAGAGAATCCTCAGATTTTTCTCTTCAACAAATCGTTGCTTCGAGGGTTTAAATGTTTAATCTCAGATCGAACAAACTTTGACTTGTGAACTCGAGGGCTTGAAAACTTGAACTCGAATTGGATGAACTTTGGTTGTGAATCAAGGGCTTGAAAGCTTAATCTTGAATCGGACAAACTTCCATTGTGAGCTCGACAGTTCGAGAGCTTGATGTCAAGTCAGCGGAACTTTGATTTGAACGTGACGGCTTGAAAGCTTGATGTCAAGTGATAGAACATAAGTTTATTATAGTATTTTAGTTAATTTTCACATGTTTATTGGATTTAATTGTTTAAATTAGTTGGGTGTTTTTTTCTTGTTTAGATTTTGTGCAGAAAAACTCAACATTAGAGAAAAAGGAGGAAAACTATGGATAAATTGTTGAAATTTATGAAAAAGACTTAAGAGTTAGATAAGACATTGGCACGCGCTATCAAGAATTTGAAGCTGGAAGATTTTCTTAGTTGACTTAGTTAGAATATAATTTTATTATTTTATTGAACTTGTTTTAGATTTTTTATTCTTCTTTCATCTAATTAGAATCCTCTCCTACCTCCTTCTCTATAAATGAAGGATACTACATCCCATTGAAGGTGTGGAGTGTTTAAGGAATAAAGTACTTAGTTAATTCTTCCTATTTTGAAGATTTATAGAAGTTACTTTCTTTCAATCAAATACTTACTTCTTTTCTATTTTTATCTATATTCTTCTACTTTTACTCTCGCTTGTTGAATTAAGAATAGAGTATAGAAGAAAAGTGAACTAACTAAACAGTCTTATGTTGCAAGGTTAGGCTGCTATAAATTATCTAAACAGTCTTCTGCTGAAAGGTTAATTTACTATAAGGAAGTAGGACTAGTCAATTGTTACAGTTTATGAGGAATTGATAAGTTACAGATCGGGCACTCATATTGAGACAATATCAAGTGAATGGTAATTGCTTCTCAGTCGAGTTCGTTTGGTAGTTTGAATTATCTGGCTTCTCTAATAATTCGTAGCTTTGAGTATTTGATTCCTTCATAAATTCTTGTTCGAGTTCCCCCAACTATCAATGGTTCCAGACTCTAAATCCATATACCAATCGAGAGCATTTCCTTTAAGTTATTATAAGAATTGCTTCACGAGAAGATCTCCATAAATTCCAGCATCATTGCATGTCTCAATGAAGTGAGTTAAATGTTGCGTGCGATTTCCATCAAAATGTTGAAATTTTTGTGGTTGATAACCAGCCGGCATCATTATGTTATCAATCCTTTGAGAGTAGGGTTTAACATAAGTGATGATAGATTTACTATCACCCTCTTCATACTTTTCTTTGATGCGCCATTGATGAAGTCACTTAACCGATCGACTGGAATCAAGCCATAAGAAGACAATTGGATGTCGTGATCTTTCTTTAAGTTCACAACTTCTTTCTTTTCTTCTGGCTTCTTGAGTGGAGCTTGACTTATCTCTCCATTCTTTAATAGACGATTTGTTATTTGAAAAACTGTATACTCTTGCTCTTGGGAAAGTTTTGCAAGATCTTCAACTAGCCTTGTAAGATTTATTAGTTGCTCTTCAATACTAAGTGTTCTGATCACCATGACATGCCCCGCTGAAGAAGTAATTGAGTCTTCTGCATAGGAGAATAAAACCTTCAGTCCTTACGAAAATTTTAAGGGAGAGAGAGTTTGCACTTGAATTTTTATCATCTTGTTTTAACAACAATGATGTCTTTGAACCAACTTCCTTTTGAAAAAGTGTCATTGCCTTACTCTTTGTCATGATTCAAACACTTGAAGCTTGTGAAAGTATGCAAGAAGCATTGACAATTTCTTTGATATCGGCAGCCTTCAAACGAGTAGATTTTGATTTGTCATTCTTGGGGGTCATATTTGCTTGATCTGTGAATATTTGAATTGATTGATTTGAACGTCGAGCAGAAGAGAAGAGAGGCAGAGATTGTTTCATGGGACATGCTAAATTTGCACGCAACATATTTTCAAGTGTGTAAGTCAAAGACGAGAAAAATATAGCGACAATGTGATTTATTTAATATTTGATGTGATTGCAATAATCTCTGAAGAAGTTCCTAATTTATGGGAGAATCTTCCGATTCTTATTTTCAGCAAAACGTTGATGATTCGAGGGCTTGAAAGCTTGACGTTGGATCGAACAAACTTTAATTTGTACCTCAAAGGCTGAAAAGCTTGATCTCGAATTGAATGAACTTTGGTTGTGAATCGAGGGCTTGAAAGATTAATCTCGAATTGGACAAACTTCGATTGTGAGCTCGACGGCTAGAGAAATTGATGTCGAGTCTGTCGAACTTTGATTTAAACTCGGCAGTTTGAAAGCTTGATGTCGAGCAATTAGATGAACTTGGATTTTGAACTCGGCGGCTTGGAAGCTTGACCTTGAGTTAGATGGATTTTGTGAATCGAAGGCTTGAGAGCTTCATCTCGAATCGGATGAACTTTGATAATGAACGAGGACTTGGGAGCTTAATCTCGGAGTACAGAGTCTTTGAATCTTTCTTCACTCCTTTGGACGAACAAAGAATACTTGAAGATTCGAAGAAGACCTTTGATGGAGAGCTGCCACTTGTCTGAAGCTTGAGTCTCTTCTTCTTCTTCTGAATGTCTTCCAAATTATCCTTCTGAATGATTCTAAATGCTTCCGAATCTCCTTCTGAATGATCTCTCAATCTTGGGGAAGACCCTTATTTATAGGTGGAGATAAGATTTTAGGTTACTTTTTAGCCAAGCAACCCGTCAGTGGTTTAGGTTAGCTCAATTCTTTATTTGGGCGATCCAATGAATTTAATCTATTATTTAATAGACTTAATGTAAAAACATTTTTTTAGCTTAATTTAATTAGGTTAGAGCCCGAATACACCGAACTTGTATTTATTAGGCTTTATTTAAAGTGGATTGAAATATTATTTAAATAATCCAACCTAATTTGAATGGCAATAACTTATTTATCAATTTAATTTAAATAATAAACACTAAAATATTTACTTTATTTAATTTTTAATTAAATAAATTAATTAAAAATTTCATTATCTACCTTATTAAGTTAAAAAAAATTTTTTTGAATGGGCCAATCTTTAGAGGGAAAAAGAAAGAAAAATGCTTGGACCAATTAAAATGGTCCCTATATTGTCTTTCTCTTTTCTAAGGTCAACTAATTTCGACTAACGAAATATAAAAAATCAAAATTGGAACCAATTAAAGCCGCTAAAAAGAAACTCAACAAAAATGGGGGAAATTGAACAATTTGAATTGACCAAATCTCCACATGACTTTTTTTAAGCTTATTCCCACAAATACTAGAAATTTATTCCAATATGAAAAAAGAAAAATATTAAACTTGTTAATCATAAACATTTTTATGTGCAACAATAAAGATATTTATAGATTGATACTAAAAATAATATTTTTTTTAATTTTTCAGTCTTATTATTATCACAAACAATTTATTTTTTTAATAAAATTATGAAAGAAAGCATGCTTCGATAATGAGATGGTAGTCCGATGACAAGAGACTCTCCTCCCTTAAATACCTCAACTTGACATGCCAAGTAAACGATCCTAAATTTGAATAATTTTGATACAGTTTTACACCAGATTTTCAACCTTATATAATAATCGTGGACCTAAAAAAAAAAACAAGGCATACTCCTTCAATACTAAAATCCAATTTTGATACCAAACTTATGATCGTCTAATACACTGCATACTACACTTTCTTTTATAATAAAAAATTCTCTTTCATTTTATAACATTTATTAATAAAAATACTATAAAAGAAATTTTTTTAAAAATATATATTAAAGTGTATTAAACAGATATATTAGAATATGTTAGAAGATCTGACCATCCAGATATTATATATTCTTTGGCACATTTTTAACTTCAATTCCATGATTTTATAAGAATAAAACAAACGTGTTATTCTCTTTTCTTACAAATATAATAATTATTTTGAAAATAAAAAAAAAAGGAGGTTTTACTTTTTATTATTCTTCTTTCTGGATTATCTTTTTTTTTTCTTCATAATTAAACAGTAATATATATTCTGGTTATTTCTTCAGAAGCTGGATTTCTTCCCCCAACCCCACCCCCCCAAAAACTTGATAATGAAATACATGATACATGAAGATTCCCTAAGCTTAAGATTAAGTACATAGCTGAAGGTGACATTAATTCAATCACGTAAGATTGGGCATGAATGTAGAGCTTACACAGGCTAATTGAAAATTGGAATACACCGACAGATTCTTTTTTTTTCATTGCTTAAAAATTAGCCGCTTTTAACTTATTTTAAATTATAAACTATTTCGAAATTGCTTTTCATTACTTATTATATCTATTTTTAGTTTAAAAAAATTAAAAATAAATTATTTTAAAAAGTTACTGTAAGAGTGTTTTCTACAATTGTTTTTGTTTATTTATATTATTATAAGTACTTATTTTTAATTATTTAAAAAACCATGAACAATGAAAAACAGTCAAAAATGTCAGGAGAAAAATGCAAAACTTTGCAGGAATGGAATAATTCAGTAAGGAAGATAATCCAATATTTTCTGTCTCATTAATGGTAAACAGTATACATTATATAGTGTGTCAATGTGACAAATCCTAAACAAAATATGACTAGGAAACCCAAACTAATTACAACTCATAAATATACTTAGTCTAGGACTAGGACTTTATAAGGACTAATCTTATTTACATAATAATTACATTCACATAATAATCCTTAATACTCCCCCTCAAGTTGGAGCATGAATATCAGAAATGCCCAACTTGGATGCTAATCGATGAAATTGTGCGGGATGAAGAGCTTTAGTGAGAATATCGGCCGGCGGAAATTCGTTGCGAATGTAGGAGGGAATGTAGGAGGGAAAGATAAATCCTTCTTGAAAAGCATCACGGACAAAATGACAATCAATTTCAATATGCTTGGTACGTTCATGGAAGACAGGATTTTCGGCAATGTGAAGAGCAGCTTGATTATCACAATGTAATGGAATGGGGCGAGTTATAGGCACACGAAGATCACGTAGTAGGCTAGATAACCACTTTAACTCACATAAAGTCATTACCATAGAGCGATATTCAGCTTCAGCAGAAGAGCGAGAAACGGTATGTTGTTTCTTCGTTTTCCAAGAAATAGGAGACCCACCAAGTGAAATAAAATAGCCGGTAACAGATCGTCTAGTAATTGGACAGGTAGTCCTATCAGAATCACAATATACAGTCAATAAAAGTAGAGATTTAGATTGAAGAAGAATGCCACGACCAGGACTACCCTTGAGATATCGGACAACTCTGATAGCCGCATTCCAATGAGCTTGGCGAGGAGCGTGCATAAACTGAACAATAGTGTGAACAGAATAGGCGAGCTCGAGTCGAGTAAGAGTAAGGTAGATTAGCTTACCAATAAGTCTGCGGTATCGTTCCGGATTGGTAAAATAAGCGTCAGTCGCCTTGGTTAGCTGATGATTGGTTCAATAGGTGTAGATGCTGGCTTTGCCCATAACAAGCCAGTTTCAGAGAGAATTTCCAAAGTGTACTTACGTTAAAATAAAAATAAACCCGAAGGGTTTCTTGCAATTTCAATACCCAAAAAATATTTGAGAGGACCCAAATCCTTCATATGAAAGCACTTGTTTAATGAATCTTTGAATTTATTAAGAGTGGGTAGTGAATTTTCAGTAATTAGTAAATCATCCACATAAATTAGGACACATAAAAAAATGTTCCATTTTGAATATGTGAAGAGAGAATAATCTGCATAAGGTTGAGAAAAACCATACTTTCGAAGAGCGGCAGTCAGTTTTGAAAACCAACACCAAGAAGCTTAGCGAAGGCCGTATAAAGATTTTTTTTAGAAGACAAACCTGTCCGCGGAAAGAGGAACGAAACCCAGGTGACGGTCGCATATAGACTTCATCCTATAAATCTCAATGAAGAAATACATTGTGGACATCCATTTGATGGATGGGCCAATTTCAAGCAGTAGCAACAGAAAGTAAAGTACGAATTGTAACCATTTTTTCAACGGGAGCAAATGTGTCTGTAAAGTCAATACTTGCCATTTTTGTATTTCCTAAAATAATCAAGCGGGCTTTATATCTTTCAATGGTGCCGTCTACTTTGTACTTAATACGAAAGACCCATTTACACCCTAGAGTACGTTTTTCAGGAGGCAATGGCATTAAGGACCATGTGCCATTCTTTTCGAATGCATCAATTTCTTGGCGCCAGAGACGATTAGAAATTGCACCAGAGTAGTTGGTTGGCTCGGATTCCGTGGCTACAGATGCTAAAAAATGCTTATGTGAAGGAAAAAATTTTCGATAGTCCACAAATTTTGTTATAGGATAAAGGGACGTACTTGAGAGGTCCGAAGAGGGTGAAAGAGCAGAAGGAATGGGATATAGCATTACAGTCAAAATCTTGAAGTCGAGCAGGAATCTTTTTAATACGAGTACTTTTCCTTGTAGTAATTATTTCCGTGGGTCGACTTGGAGAAGGAGAAGACACAGCTGTTGGATTTACAACTAAATCCTTGGAGTGGTCTGGACCAGCCAATGCAGAAGCTGGGCTGCTGGAATGGAGCTGCTAGGCTTTGAAGTGGACTGGACCAGGCAAATTGGACACTGGGCCGCGTCATTGCCTAGAGGATGATCAGTTGGGCCAGAGCATGGCCCAACTGATCATCCTAGAGGAGGCTCGATTGGGCCAGGTGAGCTGGGCTGCACACGCTGGGCCGCGCCATTAGGAAGAGGACCGGTCAATCTTGATTGCAGGAGTGGGCCAACTGGATCAAGGGCGTTGGGCCATGTGTGTTGGGCCATGGGAGGAGCTGGACAGTAGGAGCCAACAGCTTGGGCTGTCCTAGTTGTGGGCTCCTCTTTTTGTCTTGTTGGGTTACTTCTTGCTGGGCTACTTGGCTGAAATTTTGTGTTATGATAAATATACTTAGTCTATGACTAAAACTTTATAAGGACTAATCCTATTTACATAATAATTACATTTACATAATAATCCTTAATAATATTCCGTCATAGAGTAAGAGACTAAAATTATAAAAAGGAACAAAATTATAAATATTAATTAACAATTTTTAAGTCGGGCAGTATATTCACAATTTTCAATTTCATTTTGTACATAATATCTATTTTTAAAACGTTTAATTACTGGGTAATGTAAAGCTTTTTTTTTTTTAATGGAATTCATGTAAATTGCATTCACGTATTCAATATTTGGGACATTGGATATTTAAAACATTTCAAAAATAGATGATGCATATAAAAATATAAAAATTATACAAAAAAGTTCGTGTGTCTTCTTTCTTTATTGGAAAATTTTTAAATAATATTTATATATCCATTTTTCTATATAAGAATAATTTGAACTAAGTTAAAACAAAGTAAATAGTGATGGGCCAATATTACTAATTCCTCTAAATAAGTAAAGAAGAAAAAGTTCATTACCTAACCCAGAAAAAAGAAAAACATTTCATAGTCCAAATGAATAATCCATATTCATAATCCAAATGTAAATAAGTGTTTCTATAATTCAGCAAAAATAATAATAATAATAATAATAATAATAATAATAATAATAATAATAATAATAATAATAATAATAAGGGTTTCTATAGTCTTGAAATATTGCAAATATTAAGATGAAAATATGAAAGCCCAGTTCACAATTGTTTAAAATTATATGCTTTTAGTTAAATTTAAGTTATAAGTTGTTTTTAAATTCCTGATGGTATGTGATATTTGTTTTTAATTTAAAATAAATTAAAAATTATTTTTAAAATTTTCTTTTTAGGTACTTTTTAAAATTGTTTCTGCTTTATACGAGATATTAAAATTGCTTCTATTATCCTTATATATAATTTTTCCTACTTTTTAATAAAGTTTTACTTATTTAGAAAAAAAAATTAAAAAATTTAAATATTTTTTTAAAAGAACTTTTTAAGTTGTTTTAAAAAAACAAAAGTAACAAAAAAATACCTAAAAAAGAGCCCAGAACTAAATCAAGTAATAATATATTTTCCTTAATAAGATGATTTAATCTTTGTTTATAAATGTTGGAAATAAAACACACCAATAAGCATTATATATATTAGTTATATTTTCGTGCTTGAATGTTTATAAAACACCTTGTATTTTTAGTTAACTGTTAATTGAGTAGCTAAGCTTTTAATTTGACAAATAAGTACCCAAAAGGGTTTTGAAAAAAAAATTTAACAGTTGTGAAAAAAATTAACAGTTAATTTTGATAATCAAGTACCCAAATTAAGTTCTGTTAAAAAAAATAACGGAATGAACTTTGATTTGGGTACTTTTGATTGATAAATTAAAGGTTTTTCAGCAGTTATTTTTCTTTTACGAAAACCTAAGTTTGGTACTTATTTGTCAAATTAAAAGTTTAGATACTGAATTGACAATTTATTAAAAGTACAGGGGTATTTTTTAAAATGACCCTAAATCATATAAAATATGAAAACCTAATACAAATTGGAAACTTAATCCATAATTGACGTATGCCCCATAAAGTAGAATATTTTAATGTATCCATAATTAGAAAGTTAGTCACATGGGAGTATAATATTTTAGTTTTAAAAGTTATAAAAAACATAGGGAGTAAAAAATACTTTATTATTTTAGTAACGATTTACTTTTTATTAATTAATACTTTTTTGCTCAATTCTGATACTTTAAATTTTAGTGACAATTTACATTTTATTAACCAATAATTTTTTGCTCATTTTGATGCAATAATTATGTGTTTGTTAAATTTTTTAATGAAAATTTGTTTGCTATGGTTTAAAGCGTAAATAATAATTTGTGTACTTTGTGTTTGTTAATTACTTCATATCCTAAAAAAATAATAATAATAAAAAGAGTCTCGGTGAAATATACCATTTTAAGTTTATTGTTTTCATATTAGATCACCAAAACAACATCAATGTGCTCATTTATCAATTTTGGATCTAAATTTTGTTTACATGTTTAACAAGTGCTTTTTTCAATAAAAAATATATATTTAATTCAAAATGACAATTATTGATTTTTGATGAGTCCGTCCTTGTGTCTAAGGAAAAAAAAATAAGTCTTTTTATTTGGATTATTATTCATACATTTCATATCGAATAGAGACATGAAGAGTTTTTTTTTTATTAGACGTGTGAAACAAGTTGATGAATCGTTTAGAAGGTTATGATAATGTGAGTTTATCTATATCTTTAAGAATTTGAATTTATTGAGAAGTCGAAGTTCAAATTAGTTAAAAAAGAATTTTTATGTTTCTATAACAATCAAAAGAAACACATTTATCCCCTCATAAAAAGATTTATCAAATTGAAACACGGGATAAATAGTTATAGATTATAAAAAAAGGTAGGAAGAATATATTAGACGATTTTGGGCGATTTTATTCTTAAAGTGAAGGCACAAGATACTTTAATTTATTATTTTTCAATAATTTTACCCCTTTTAAGTTTTGATCCAATCATTTCAATCAAGTTGAGCCTAAAGGGTGTAAATGCCAAGCTGCTAGTGAGCTGCTCGGTCAAAGCTCGGTTTGAGCTCGCTGTTGACTGAGCTCGAGCCGACTCGTTAAGCAAATAAGTTGAGCTCGAGCTTCATTAACATTAACTCGATGGCTCATTGAGCATATCGAGTCAAAATATATAATTAATTTTACTTTATTTTAATTATTATATAATATCTCTTTTAAAAAATATTGAACTCGAGTTTGAACCAAATTTGAATTGAGTAAAACAGTATTGAATTGAGCTCGAACTCATATATGCCTGTCTTTGATAAATTAGTATAGTTATTTGAATATCATAAAGCCACTTAGCACGATTATAACATTTTCCTTGTTTTTATAACATTTGTTCTATAATACTTTTTTTTCTCTTAAATTTTTCATTGGATTTATCTCTTTAAACTAATGACATATCTTTTATTTAGTAAATTTTATTAATAAAACTTATATTACAAAGATAATTACATTTCATTAATCTGAGACCATCTCTTTTGCCATTTATGCCGGTTTAACTTTTTTATATAGCCACTTATGCCACTTAATTTTTTCTAATGGCAAAAAATACCAAAATGCGGAGGTTTTTGGTATCTTTAGTATAAATCATTATGTAAATATACATAATTTGTTCACAAAATAGTAAGATAAGTATAATGATACCCTTATAGAGTGACAATTGAACTATACAAGCAAAATATGAGAGAAAAAACTATATATGTGAAGGATATATGTTTTAATGTATAGCGGCAGTGGCGGAACCACTAAGGGAGCCCACCCGAGAAAAAAAAAACTTTAGAAATTTTGACATTTTTATATTCAAGCCCCTTCAATTTTTTTTTTTCAATAGAGCCGCATAACTTTTGGGCTTGGCTGCTGATGAAAAAAAAAAATTTATCAGCCCCTCCAAATTTTCTTTCCTGGTTCCGCCACTGTATAGGGGAACCATTGATTAGCAAATAAGCACAATGATGTGCCTATTTTATTCTTTTATAAACAAACAATGTGTAATTTACATAACGATCTTTACCTAAAACATCAGAAACTAATACGTTTTGACATTTTTGGTTATTTGTAAAAAGTTGAGTGGCATAAATAAAGACAAAAGAATATTAAGTGACATAAATGGCGATAGAAAAAGAATATATCTCAAATTAGCAAAACGTAAAAAGGTGAAAAATATTTTTAATTATATTTTCTATGGCCAATGTTAGGGTTATGATATTCTAAATATAAAATCCCATGAATTGTTTTTTTTTTATTTTTTAAATAAAGTTATTAACACCCTCTTTAATGAATTTCAAGTGAGTCAACATAGAAATTGTATTTAATGCATCCTTAAGGTCAATAACAATATGTAGTACTATAAAAGTTGAATTAAATTAATAAATATTATATACTTAGCCTTCCTCTCGGGTAGTATTTCTAATTCGAATGTGAATTTATCCAAAGCATTTCATATCTGAGTTTAGTTTTGAAATGAAACTAAGATTTAAGATTTGAGTTCTTATTCAATTCTACCGGTTACTTTTAGATGCCATTTACAACTAGTTTGGTTTCTAAATAAAATAAAATAAAAAAAGTCCTTTGTGCCTTTTGTTTTTCATCCTATCTCAAATTCGGTTTTTTAAGATAATCTGAATGTGATGTTGTCCAAACTATCTCGTATTTGAATTTTAAACTTAAAAAATAAATTCTAAACTTATTTTCTGATAATTTTGAAATGAAACTGAGATTTGAGATTTGAAGCGAAAAGAGTCAGCATAATGACAGCTAACAGCTTCATCATCTCTCATATCTCTTTCCTTATTCTAATAAATTGGCCAACAGGCAAACAGACCATAACAGAGGTGCACAATGCTCTCACTAGAGCTTCGGCTCGCCATAATTCTCACAACGTTTCCTTCCATTTTTGCCCTTGACTTTCTCTACAATTCCTTCACTACCACCGCCACAGCGGCGGCGCCACTCCTCAACCTAACCAATGATGCCCGACTTGAGCCACCGGTGATCCGCTTCACCAATGATTCCAATCAGTTCTCTCTTGGCAGGGCTTTCTACCCGTCTCCTATTCCCTTCAAACCCGCCAACAATCCAAACTCCAGTAATGTTTCCATCTCCTTTTCAACTCAGTTTGTCTTCTCCATCCTCCCTGAAGTTTCCAACAGACCTGGATTTGGCTTAGCTTTTTTCCTCTCGGCATCTACTTCGTTTCCTAATGCTATTGCTGGTCAGTATTTCGGACTCTTCCCCCGCGCCCTTAACACACCCCCAGCTCCACTTCTTGCTGTTGAGTTTGACACTGGTCGGAACCCGGAGTTCAATGACCCAGAGGTTGATCATGTTGGAATTGACCTAAATAGCGTTCAATCAATTGAAACACGTCCTGCGGAGTACTTTGATTCTTCAAATTCTACTACAAATGCAAGTTCTGTGCCTTTTAGTATGCGAAATGGGCAGAATATACATGCTTGGATTGAGTTTAGTGGACCTAGATATGAGATTAATGTTACTATTGCTCCAGTTGGCGTGCCACGACCCATTAGGCCTTTGCTCACCTTTAGGAATCCTGTAATCGCAAATTATGTTTCTGCCCAAATGTATATTGGGTTTTCAGCTTCCACCACTACTTGGGTTGAAGCACAGAGGGTTTTAGCTTGGAGTTTTAGTGATACTGGAGTTGCCAGGGATATTAACACGACTAATTTGCCCGTATTTCAGTTGGAGAGTTCGTCTTCTGGATTATCTCCTGGTGCTATTGCAGGGATAGTGATTGGTTGTGTATTGGCTGTGGTAACTGGATTAGGTTTACTTTATTGGTTTGTGTGGAGAAGGAGGGATAAGGAGGAGGATGAGGTTGAGGATTGGGAGCTGGAGTATTGGCCTCATAGATTTTCTTATCAAGAGTTGTTTCAGGCTACAAATGGGTTCTCCAAGGATGAGCTCTTAGGATCTGGTGGATTTGGGAAAGTGTACAAGGGGGTATTAGAAAATAAGTCTGAAGTGGCAGTGAAATGTGTAAACCATGATTCAAAACAAGGCCTAAGGGAATTCATGGCCGAGATTTCGAGCATGGGAAGGCTGCAGCATAAGAATTTAGTTCCAATGCGTGGGTGGTGTAGGAAGGGAAATGAAATGATGCTGGTCTATGACTACATGCCTAATGGTAGTTTAAACGGATGGATTTTTGACAATAAGGGGAAGCTTATGGGTTGGGAAGGAAGGAGGAGAGTTTTGGCTGATGTTGCTGAGGGGCTAAATTACTTGCATCATGGATGGGATAAAGTTGTTGTGCATAGAGATATTAAGTCGAGTAATGTTTTATTAGATAGTGAAATGAGAGGTAGATTGGGTGATTTTGGGCTGGCAAAGCTATATACACACGGGGAAGTGCCCAACACAACTCGTGTGGTGGGTACATTTGGATACTTGGCACCTGAAGTAGCTACAATGGCTTCACCAACTGCAGCTAGCGATGTTTATAGCTTTGGAGTAGTAGTGTTGGAGGTGGCATGCGGGCGTAAACCCATAGATACATCTGTGCCTGCAGAGGAGGAAGAAGTTTTAATTGATTGGGTTAGGAAAAAATACACTCAAGGAAGGTTATGGGAGGCTGCAGACAAGAGAATTAAGGGTGAGTTTGAGGTAGAAGAAATGGAGGCAGTATTGAAACTTGGCCTATCTTGTTGTCACCCTGATCCAATTCGTCGTCCAACAATGAGAGAGGTGGCAGCAGTATTACTTGGTGAGGACGCGACTGCAACGCCAGAAACTATCATATTGGAATCGAAGTCCGGAAGAGAAGACAATGAGGGAGGAGGAAACGGGTCGTCTTCACAACCTCTGGTCTGAATATTAGTTTTGTTCTTGCATATCCTTTCAATTATACCAAGTTTTGTATCTTTTCCTTGTACCATATTTTATAAGGCTTTCAAAATTCAATGTATATAGAATCCTTAGTGGCGGTATAGCATAGATGTCCAATTTTTGTGTCCTAGTGATATTTATGTTTGTATAAAAACTCCATGGCTTTTTTGGAGTTAGTCCTTTTCATATCTTTCATCCTCACAATGTTTTGAGAAGAAATATATGATTCTTATAGAAAAGGAATCAAATGCACGGTTTGAATCTTTCTCATCTTTCTAACTAGTTCATAAATGAATGCAAAATGGTACTTTATGGCACTGGTTCAACATAATCTTGATATGTTTGATACCGTTGTGTCAAAGCAGTAGCTTAGTGGTAAAAGCATTCCTTGCTAGAATAAAGATTTTGGATTTGAATCATATCCGTTCCTCCAATTTATAAAAATAATAATGATAATCTTGATATGTTTGACATTGTTGTGCTTTATTACCTACCAGGAGGCAATCTTTGACCTTTCTTAAGCTGTATCTGATACAGATAGGTTAGGTCTGCATTCTATATTGGTGGGCATAGACCAAATGCCTGGGAGGCGAATTCCCATAGTTGACTAATGCAAAGTCTTACCATAAGGAGAAAATTGTTTGAAGGCATTTGATAGGAGTTACCTTGAGCTTGTGTACATATTGCCTTGAAAGTGATTGTTACAGCTTAAAAGGATATTGGTTTTCACATAACTTGGTTGCCTAATATGTTAACATCATTAGATGACCTTACTATCTCTGTTTTTATTCAAACTGATTAATTTATATTTGATACCAATGCATTTATTAACCATCTGTTACATTTCTCTTAGCAACTCTCTCTTTGATATGGGTGGACTCCCACATTGACACAACTTGTGAGCATCTTCTTGAATGCCATATGGTCTTAATATTTTGAACATTTTCTGCAGCTTTGTAATGACTATCTTATCTATACCAATCGCAAGGCTCAGGTTCTTCAATGTGAGGCCCAAGGATTGGCAAATTGCTATCTGTCTTAGTGATAAGTTCCACATAATCTGTAGGCACTACAATGTGAAGTTCAGAGAGTGGAAACTGAGGAATGGCTTCTTGCTTTTATCATCTACACAGAGAACATGAGTGTTCAGTCTGCATGCTAAGGCCACTGACTCTTTCATACTTTCAGGACCACAGACGATGACCCCTACTGAAGATCCATGGGTTTCACTTGAGAATGTTGCAAATATTTCTGCATATGAACATGTCAAGTTATGTACAGCATTGCTTAATTTTGTTTCTCTCAGTCAAGAAGACACAGAGATCAAGTGAAATAAGTACCTTTGAAGTTTGGTCTTCCTCCAAAATGTATTTCTTGTTCCTCCAGAACTTTATCCGTTTCTGAAGAACTAGGAATTGTTGCTTTCTTTGGTAGACCTGAGAATGTTGTAAGTTCTTTTCCCAGTCTTCTCCATCTCAAGATAACTGCCAATAAGCTGCTACATATGATTGCTAATGCAAAGGAGCTCAAAAGTAATGTATCTGTTACAGAAGAGGTAATTTTCTGTCCCGAAGGCTTTACAGAAGGATGAAGAATGAAGCGGTTGAAAAAGCTCAGACACACTAGAAATACAACGGACGATATCCCAACAAGGGCAGCCATCCAATATAAACTTTCAACACCATATATTGGATAACTAGAAGAAGCTTTGGGAAAATTTATGGTTTGAATTTGAGAAACTTCATTGAGTATCTCTCTTAGAGTCTTACTACCGGATTGGCTTTCTTGCGTCACAAAAACTTTCAGCTTGAGATGAGTCTGTTCAACGTCTAGAAGTTGAGGTAAAACTGGATATAACAAGCTGATATCTAAGGATTTCCTTATTGCATATATGAATTGTATTCTTGAGGGAAGTTTGAGTCTCCCATTGCTTCTTGCAGACAAAATTTCTTGCAGGATACCTAGAAATGGTGTTATCCCAATTCCCCCAGCCACTAAAACCAGAGTATCATATCTGCACACAGATTTTGGAAGGAAAAGCAGTTCAGCTACTCGAAAAGAAACTTTGTCTGGTCTTCGTACATTTTCATGTTTTTAGTACCTTAGGAAGTCGACTGATGCAGGTCCATAAGGGCCTTCGACTGCAACTGAAATGCATTTCTTTTGATTAGCTTCCACATCTGACTTGGACATTATAAGATTATAGAGAGCACTTGTCCACCACCCCTCGCTTCTGATTATTACTGATATGGTGTGTTTATCAACAATGGAGCTTGAAGTTATGCTGAAGGAGTGCCACTGATACTTGGAAATAGTTGGTATCTTCACAAATATCACACTTGCAGGGGTATAATTCAGGCCTGAAAAGCAAAGCAACATCGTTCTCTGAGTTACCTGCTACATTTGATTTTATAGTATAAGATCTGTCTAGAAGTAATGAGGATTTACTTGGGTCCTTGGGAAGGATCAGCTCTATGGCTTTACACGGGAAGACTCGAGCAGAAACAATGCATGTCTGAGGCCTAGATTGTATCATTCGGAGAAGCTTGTCGAGTCCAAAGAGAAAAACACCCGGTAAAACCATATAGAAATGGCGATCTCCAGCATGAAACAAGAAGAATACGAAGAAGACTATATAAAGATGGTGTGTATAGTAAAAGATCTCGAAATTTCTCCTCCTAATCCATGGAAGTGATGTTATCAAGATGGCTAATCCCGTAAAAAGAGCAATCTCCCCAGCAAGGTATATACGCCCCATTTTTTGCCATTTCCACATCTGATATCTCTCTCTCAACAAAATAATTAGCTTCAAATACTTTGATTACATTAAAAAAGATATTATTACTTTGAATTACCTCATCATGAATGTGATTTTTGACACCCCATATGAAAAAAGTGCAAGCACCATGTAGAGTGGCAAAAGTTATCATACTTGTTCCAAGCCAGATATGGTATCTTACTGAAGCTTCAAACTGAATTCCAAGTAACCTGAAAACTGCCATTCCTCTCAAGATTGGAAGAAGAAGTAATGCTAGGCAAGCTTCAGCTAACAAACCAAAACGAGTTGCCACCCGAAGAAGTTTGTATTGCCATCTGTGGCAATGACAACAAAAAGGAAACAACTTTTTTCAAGGTTAGTATATAGTATTAATTTGTCTTCATTTTTCCAGTTTGTAGCATATCTTGTTTAAGGCTCATACTTACAAACTTAATTTGAACAGTTTATCAGGAACCATCTTCTTGAAATCGTTTGAAATCCGGGAGTAGAATGTCCATATCAAAAAGGCAACAAAAAGGGCTATACAAAGAAGCTCAATTGCAGACAAAATACCGATGTATTTACCAACTATGAGTGGATTGGAGAGAGCAGCGATTGAGTTTCTCTTTGGCCTGCAATGATATTTCTTGACATTTTTTAACATTAATGATTCAGGTAATGAAACTTTTATGTTGTTGAAATGTTTCTTTTACCTTGTTTGTTCCCTTCTTGATTTTAGTTCTAAGTAGAGAAATCCAAATATAGCCAAAGCAAGAAATGGAAATGTATAGACAGCAAAATTCAGACCTGCAAACGATCAGAAATTAATACAATTTCAACAAGTTTTCTGCTATCTTTTCAGTCAACGGTGGTGTCCAAGTTCTTACCATTATAGCTAAAAAACAGTGTTTTTGTTGCTCTTTCTTCAGCAGATTTCCATTTTCTTGTCCATAATTCAGTGGGTTTGAGAAGCCAAAGAGAAATCCAAACAGCAAATATTAGAACAATTACAACTCTGAGAACAAAGGGAGTACAATTTGCCATTTCTGGCTTTTTTTATTATTTTTTTGGGAGAAAGGCAAAGAATATGGACCCAAAGATGTTAATATATATAGTAGTATTTCAAACCTGGAGTAGAAAAGAATTTTAGTAGGATTTTTAAGATTCTGTAACCAATCCCCACCACTTTTGCACTAGTCCATATTGTCTCTTATTAGTACCAAAAAGCGCCACAGTGTCCATACCAAACTGCTTGACCTCTAAGTGGAGGATGTAAATCATAGTAACTCAGTAATTTCGCAGACTGGAAGTCAGGCACAAGGAACCATCCCCCATATTGAAGAGATTGAAATTTGAACCGTGATTGTTGGTATTAACTCTGAGCTACGCCCGTATGGGCATATTGTCTCTTATTCTTCGTGTGAAAAATGAAACAAAGAGATGTTATGCACTGTACACCACAATCTCTCAAGATTTTCTCTTTCCCAATTTTCATCGTCCTAACTTCATATCTATCATCAAGGACCTGGACGAGGCCAAAACAAGATAATATTGAATTATTATCTTTTTAATTAATAACTTAATTTTAATTCATTTATAGAGTGAAAATAACCAAACATACAAACTTTCACGTGAAATAAGTATAATTTTATAATGTGTATAAAATATTTTACAAAATATTATCAAGGTCACGGGCATGGCCCCCCTAATACATAACCGAAGAACGGAATTCAAGCGTTTCAGGACCAAGAAGCGCTTGATAAATACAGCTAAAATTCAAAACTGCTGAAGAAATTAAATGAAATATTCCAAATATAAAGTACGGAAAAAGTGTCTATAATTTCTCTTCCAGGACCTACTACCCAACCGAGGGTAGCTAGGTGGGGAAGTAAAATTATTAACCCTTTTTCATACATAGGTTTCTCTGGTACGAAATGAGCCATCTTAAATAGGTTATTTGATAAGTCGGGCATTTTCAACCCACCAAACAAAATCAGTAGTTTCTTAATCACGACCAGCTAAAAGCTAAAGTTCCATTATAGAATGTTCCTCTTCATGGCTGCTCCGCCACTCTATTATAAGTGGATATCCTTTTCGATTCAATGTTGGAGTACCTAATTTGTAGTTTGAAACAATTAATATCTAATCATCAATAGAAATACTAAATAGATGAAGCTTAATAATTCATCAAGACTGATTATTATTAATGGCAATTGCAAATAAGCAAATACTGTTAACTTAGCAAATCTGTCCCTTTGTTTTTGATAATTTCCAGAGAGTGAGTGGAGTGTTATCAGTTTTTCTTACTGATTGGAAATATTAGCTTTCTGTATTAATCAATATTTATCTATGGCCCTACATTTTAAAGTAATGGATTTGTGGTCCTAACCAAATTCTCCTTCCTTTTGCCCATTATAGCATCACAGAATCTTTTCTTTTTCGTTTTTCTTTATACATCGGGAAAGGGAATGTGATTCAAATTAAGGACTTCTAGTTTGATAATGAGTGTTTCTATCACTAAGCTAAGATAAAAGA
This sequence comes from Catharanthus roseus, assembly GCA_028651295.1. Taxonomy (NCBI): domain Eukaryota; kingdom Viridiplantae; phylum Streptophyta; class Magnoliopsida; order Gentianales; family Apocynaceae; genus Catharanthus; species Catharanthus roseus. The sequence continues at coordinate 2,160,617 of JAPQWS010000069.1, forward strand.
GTCAGTAAGTTCTATGTAAAATGAATCAGCAGTTGAATTTGGAAGCAAAATTTAGCAGTTGAAGAGGCTGTTATCAAGAGTGGTTTACATTAAATCTTCCTTTAGAGTATCGGGTATTTTTACCAATTGATGAGACTAATCTCAACTTGATCCGAGTTGCCTATAGAGTCTAGTTCTTACCTTTGATGTCTTTTCAAGTACATTGTGCTTCTACGATCCACATCTAGTGTTGTAGTGCTACTGGTGTCTTTGCTCCCTTGATTCATAATAGAGTGATAATAAAGTAATCCCTTGATTCAAGAACTAGGGAATTCAAGCATACCATGATGGAGGTTATTATAAAATGCATAAAGAGGCTAATGGAAGATGATAATATGAAAATGAACCAGGGATTTACAAAAAAATGACATCTGTTTCCAACTCCAAAGGAATTTAATTTCACTATATTCAGTGGAGAGGATGGGGATTAACTTGTTTCAAGATATTGGCTAAGCCCAAATGAGACCTTTCCACCTTGAAGGTGAAGGGTGATAGTCAAGTGGTTCCACGCTTATTTTAAGTGATTTGTTTAGTAAAGTTGAGGTTATGAGTCGAAATTTGACCAGTGCTGTCGATTTCTAAAATTATACTTGCCTCTTAATAGTGCTACTCTCACTGATTGTTTAGCTGGTCTGATACGTTCGCTAATGAACATGAGAGGAGTATATGAAAACTTTGTTAGGAGCTCTGCCTAACAATACTTCCATACTAGATAGGCAATTTGGCCCTATTAATGTAGAGTTTATTTCCCCTTTAGTGGGATGATAGTCCTATCTTAGGAAATTGCTTTTTGGTTTAACTTGGATCAGAATGATACTGCTTGTTTCAAGAGGGTTGAGAAATCTTAATAGCTATCTGGGCTGATAATACTTGATTTGATTCACTTGGAATGTTAAGTTTTGATCAGCTTTCAGTCTAGAATCTTTGTTCTGATCCCATTAATGGGATTTAATCAAAGATTTCAGCAGATTCAATTCTAATGAAAATCATGCAAAAGAGATGAACTAAAAAAGTCATTTTAAGACTGCAGAAAGATTCTCATATGTGGTTGGATACCCTAAATCAATCCAAAGAGAGAAGACAAGGAAGCAGGCACTTCTAAATTCTTCTGTAACACCAATGGGCAAAAGGTGTTTGTGAATATGACTCATCCAAAAGGCATGTAAATGTTGACAAAAGAGAAATTGTTTGTTTATCTTTTTCTTATTCTTAATGGCTTTGAAAGCAACGAGTCTTTTCTTATACATTTCCAATTGTATGATCTCATTTTATTGAATAATCTCCTCCTCCCCTTTATCTTCTTCTTTCCAATTTTTAGTTGAAAGAAAGAGAGGTTATAACATGGAGAAGGAAGGAGAAGAAGATCAAGTGAGTGCCCAAGAACGGCGATATTTTCATTGGCAAGTGAAGTCTCCAGAAATTGTAGAGATTGGAGAAGATAGCAGCAGAAATGGAGTAACCAATGATGTTTATATTGCTGTTGGCAAAAATGATTTAGATGTGGTTAAGTGGGCACTTGATAATCATCAGGTCACACCAGCAACTCAACTGTTTCTTGTTCATGTCTTCCCTTCCATTACTTATATCCCCACACCAGGTATGCATAAACTTCTTCTCATTTCATATTTGTTCTAAATATTATGATGATGTTGATTTCTACCATATCCACAACTCAAATGATGATTCCTTATCCATTTATAGACCAATTTCACCTAATCAAACTTCACTTTTTTCCCTGATCATGACAAAAACTAGCAAATAAAATTCACTTAATATACAGGTCTTTGTCAACCAAGAAAGTGAAATTAAAAAAAGAGTATTTTTAGGAAATTATGCCAATCTTAATGGGATTTCTGTTTTCACCTACTATGCTTTGAAATTAGAAATGGTGTTCTTGAAATAGTTTAACAACAGAGATCAGATTTCTTTCTGTGGGGTGAAATTGTTTCTGAGTACTTAGCCAAAATTAGAATCTTTGATGTCATATTTTAAGAACTTTATCCTTTTTTGCATTTGTTTCTGATTTATGCTTTACTTTATCATAGTTTAAAGGGAACTGATGGGATAAAATATGTCTGATCCTCATTGCAATTGTTTGTATCTAATGAACTTTGGCATGTATTTCTTAGTTGGAAGGCTTTCAAGAAGCCAATTATGCAAAGAACAGGTCCAAGTCTACGAAAACGAAGAGCGCAACAGGAGACGGAATCTGTTGGAGAAATATATTCGCTTGTGCAATGATGCCAAAGTGTGTCTAACTCTAACTTATGCAAGGCATGCATCAATATTGCACAAGTACCATTTGCATCTAGTGATTTGATGACATGTAATTTGGCTTACAGGTGCCTGTGGAAACAATGCTTTTGGAGAGCAATGCAACAGCAAAAGCAATTCTTGATCTCATTCCTGTTCTCAACATTACCAATCTGATCATGGGCACCAAAAGGTTTCCATTCACAAGGTAAAATCAATAGACAATTTGGATACATTTGCAGGTGCCCGTGTTTTCAATTCTTGCTTTTAGCTTATTTTTAAGTTATAAAATGTTTTCGAGCTGTTCTTCACTGCTACATCTGCTGTTAAAAAGAAAATGTTGTATTAACCTTTTCAAACTACTTTTTAACAGTGCTTTTTTTTCCAGCTGCTTAGAAACAAACTCCAATTGTGGATGTAATTAATCTTGAACATAATCTTGAATTTCTTCTGAACTAGTTCCAGAATTAGCTTAAAGGGTTATACCCAGTTCTTGTGCTAGTCACAAAAAGCAACAAATGAAGGCTAGTCCGAAGAACGCCATTACATGCTGCATATGGAATGAAGAGAACTTGGCAACTCAAGTTTGTTTTTCTACTTTGTTTTCAGGCAACTAAGGATGGGAATGGGACTAGGGAAAGGAGAATTTGTTCAGAAGAATGCTCCAGATTTCTGTGAGGTCACTGTTGTTTATAATGGCAAAAAGATCTTAAATGGCCAACTGCAGCAGGAAACAGCAACCTTTCCTTCAACTATAGTATCTGGTCAAAAGCCAGAACCAACTCATCAGCACTCTGAAAGGAACTTCTTTCAGTGTATAATGTGCTTTTCTGCAGGCAAGTTCAAGTGAATCAGATGAATCTAGTTGCTCTCTTGCAGCATTCATATGAAAATTGTAGACAGAAAACCATAATATTTTGTAGAATTAACACCATAGAGAATATGGAATCATTTTTTATTATTATTAGAGTAATTAGCTAGTTTAATCCTATATTTTTTTTATTTGTCCGACAATTATCCTATATATTTTGTTCCTTTTTTGTTACCCCTCGTATGAAGGTGAACTACAATGAGAAACATACTTCCCCCGTTAGTATGTTTGGAGCAGTACAAGGCCCGTCTCACCCCTAAAGGATTTATTTCCAACATTATCTTTATTTTTAGTACACATATATTCCTTATGCCGTTAAAGCTTCATCTTTCTCTTTCTTTAGATGATGATGGTTGTATTCAATGTTCTGGTCTATTTTAGCTTGATTGAAATACTATCTAAGTTCTTGATGGAAGTATCCCAGTTGAAATTCATTTAAAAGTATTTGGCTGCTACTCAAAGAATCCTTTTAAGGTTGAAGACGCTCTTTCTCGCACGCTCTCATGCACATGCCATTCCTAACATCTTGTAGATGCTTACCTTTTTGTCCCTCAGTCTCACCATGTTCAACTAAGCTGCTTTATGTCTATCTTAGTCCATAATGAGCAGTCAGATAAAAGGAAAATGGTAGAAACCCTCATCAAGCATAACGGCTTTTCTCACTAAGATATGACCCCTTGTTCAAGTTAATTAATTAATTAATTAATTAGTGTAGATTAAGATATTTGCTTGTTGATCTTTGATCGAGTCTTCCCAGTTAGCTTTGATGGTCGTCTTTCAACACAGGTAGGTTTGTGCTTTGGTGGTCATGTGCAATAAGCTTCTCATCCGCACGATCGCTATCTACTGTCATTCTAGTAAAGAGCCCTCACTCTTTAGGATAAAGTGACTGACAACCCCGTGGTTGCCCAGGTCCAGAATGACGACTTTTGAAGGGAAATTACTCGAGAATATGTAACACGACCTTACCGATAACCCTAATAACACCTTAAGAATAAGAATGAATTCGTATGTTGTATATGACTGAAAACCCTTTATCATATGATCGCGCGAATCTTGTAATACAAAGGAAATGTTGTCCTTAAACTTCACTCCCTTCAAAGAATCCCTTCCTTTCATTCAAGACAAACTAGAAAGGAATTTGTGCCTTAAAAGACTCTAGCAAGTCTCTCTACAGGCATTAAAGAAAGAATTCTTGCTTAGCACAGGACTAACATTGATTGAAGCCCAAACCAAGTCTTATACTACTTGACCTCTTCCTCTTCTCTTCTTGTACGAAATTTTCATAATAGCCTAGCTTCATTACACTTAGCTTTTTTACAATCTCATGAATTGGATTTGAAGCTACTTATTGAATAATGATCGAGCTGGAAAGCATTGCTTTCAAGTAGGAAGATCAACTACAATTTACTGCATAAGGTTAAGGTGGCAGCAAATATAATTGTACTGGAAGAAGCTATGCTACCCTTGACTCTCAATCTGGAACAAGAACCATGGCATTCGCTGTCACGTGATTCTCACATGGGAATTAAACGTAAATTCTCCTTTTCAACCCTATTTCTTCCACTTCTTATTCCCCTCCTTTTTCTCTTCCTTCTCACCCGTTGCATTTCTCCCCCATTTCTTCTCCAATAACTCTATTCTCCCTTCTCCTCCCCTCTTCTCCTATGATCCAAGAGTCCTTTCCTTTTTTAAAAATATATATTAAAAATATATTACTCCAGCTTTGGTACAGAGTGTTTCTCAATTAACTCCAACTATAAAATAGCGTATGAATTAAATTAAAAGTAGTCTTAGGACTAAAGTGAATAGTTTTAAAGATTATGTACCCCTATGTTCAACTTTTGGGGTATTTTGAAATAAACCCAAAGATTTAAGCAAAAATGAAAAAAAGGCTTAGTCACCTATTTGGTTGCTAATCTATTTTTGATTGAAAACTTTAGTTCATATTCTTATATGTTAATCTCTTAAATCGTTAAACAATGTTCAAATATGATAAGATGATACGTTACATTACCTACCCTCCATGGCGTTTTATGACACTAATGCACGAGCTACACATGTGAACCATTTTTTTTATACATCAGGGAGGGGATGTGGTTCGAACTCACAACCTTTGGCCTGGTAAGGGATACTTTTACACTAAACTACTACATTGTCACACATGAACCATTTTAAAAGCAGTATTTATAAAAATTCAAAAAAGAGGGTCACAAATGAATATGGTGCAAAGAATAGGTCACATGTCCCTCTATTTTCAAGTGAAAAATAATAAATCTCCATAAATACCCCGACTTAATCATCTATTTGGTCCTCAATCTATTTTTAGCTTGAAAACTTTTGTTCCCATTCTTAAATATTAACCTTTTAAACTCCTAAATGACTTTTGGGACAACAAGATGGTCCTTTGTGCCACCTGCAAGGCGTTTTCCAGCATTCTAACACACAAGCCACATAAGAGAACCATTCTAAAAAGGGTGTTTATGGAAATTTATTATTTTTCACTTCAAAAAAGGGTCACTTGTTCACTTGTGACCTTCTTTTTTGAAGTAAAAAAATAATGATTTTTTTCATAAATATCCCTTTTAAAATGGTTCATGTGCGTGGCTTGTGCATTTAAGTATTGAAAAACTACCTAAGAGCTGGTGGAAAGGACCATCTTGTTGTCTCAAAATTTTTTTAAGGATTTAAAAAGTTAATATTTAAGAATGGAAACAAAAGTCTATAAACAAAAATAGTTTACAGACCATTTATGTAATTAAACCTAAATACCTATTTTAAAATGTTTCACGTGTGTGCTCGTGCGTTAGAGTGCTGAAAAATACCATAGAGGTGGCAGACGAGACTATTTTGCTGTCCCCCAAAAATTATTTAGGATTTAAAAGCTTAACATTGGGACTATTTTGCTGTCTCCCGAAAATTATTTAGGATTTAAAAGCTTAATATTTAATAATGGGGACTAAAGTTTCCAAGTGAAAATAGATTAGGGACTGAATTGACCAAAATGAAAGAGAGAAAAGGATTATAGAATGAAATATAATATAATGACTGTAATGTCCTCCAAGAATATCAATTTTTCCTTTGAGCCCCAAAAGAATAAACTATAAATATCTCCTCAACTCATGAAAAACCCCACAAATAACAGAAAAAATTCTGAGGAATATCTTTTAACCTCCCATTCCTCTTTCAAGATCTGCAAACCCTAACCCTAACTTAAATCGTCTCCTCCTCAATCATGTTCAACTCTTACGACCCCAGATACAATGATGCTACTTCTTACCGTCATCGTCGAAGGTAATCCACCGCTACACTTCTTCTCCCCTTTTTTTGTCTCTGTGTTTGTGTACCTTTAAAAGGGGGGAAAAAAACATTTCAGTGTATATGTATGCTTGATTTTACTGTTATTTTTTGGTGAAGTTTTAATCTTGAAGTGGATTTTCTTTATTTTTTTAATTTTTAGTGATTTAATGGGGCCACAGCCTCCTATGGTGGGTAGTGGTGCTGCAAGCTACGGCCGTGGAGGTCCGGGTCCATATGGGGGTGCAATAGTACCACCATCAGCTGTTGGGTTGGGTAGTAGAGTGGCTAGCGGTGGTTTTGATGGATATCCTGTTCATGAGCCTGCAGTTCGAAGAGGTTTTGGTAGTGGTGGTTTTGGAGATAGAAGGGGTGATGTCAGCGGCCGGGAAAGGGGGGTATCTGGTAGGGGATCAGATTTTGGAAATAATGGAGGGAGGGGTGGAGGAGGCAGGAGAGGTTTTGATGGTGGTCGAGGTGGAAGAACTGGATATGGTGGTGGACGTGGTGGGGGAAGGGATAGTTTTGCTGGCGGACGCAGTGGTGGAAGAGGGGGTAGGCATGGCAGGTCGGGTGATGACCTTGACAATCTTACTCTTCCAAAGCAAGAATTTGGTAACTTGGTCCCTTTTGAGAAAAACTTTTATGTAGAGAGTCCGTCAGTGAGTGCTATGACTGGGCAAGATGTGGCACAATACCGAGCTAGACGAGATATCTCTGTAGAAGGCAATGATGTCCCAAAGCCAATTAGAATGTTCCAAGAGGCCAACTTTCCCGGTACATTAATTGAATTTGGTTCATACATATAGCAAGAGCATCTGTTGATTATGTTTTGCTTATTGCTTTTCTTGGTTTCCAGAATATTGCCTAGAGGCGATCGCTAGGTTGGGTTTTGTTGAACCCACACCTATTCAGGCTCAAGGTTGGCCAATGGCTTTAAAAGGTAGAGATCTGATAGGCATTGCTGAGACTGGTTCTGGCAAGACTTTGGCATATTTACTTCCAGCTTTAGTGCATGTCAGTGCACAGCCTCGGCTGGGTAAGAATTATTTTCATCTTAATATGCATGTACTAACTAGTGTTGTCTGGGCCCTCTGCCAGGCCCTGCCAATTCTTCATTTAAACATTTGCTTTTATATGAAGTATAGCTAAATATGTTGGCTAACCACTGTGAATTCTTCATTTGAACATTTTTCTTTTATATCAGTTGTAGCCTAAATATAGATTATATGCAATTTTTTGTATGAAAGAAATTTTAGTACGGGATTTGTCATGTTATTGATTTATTCCTTATCATTTTTCTTCTTTTGGGAGATTTAAAATGACCAAAAGCTTTATTAAATTCAGTATCTAATGCACAAGAGGAACAGTGACCGGAATGAGATTAGCTTTCCATCAAAGTACATTTGCATGTCAAAACCAAAGCTTCCACTGGGTTTTGAGTACTTGTATCATTTTTAGGACAGAATTTAACGAAGTTGGGATTAAATACTCTCAGTGAAATATTTGTTATGCAGTAATGAATTTATCCAGATGATAAAGCTTCAATGAAACTTGGAACTTTTAGCATAGGTGGAAAGGAAATCTGATTAGTTAGTAACTGCTTCCTGTTTATAATACTTCAAATCATGAATTTGTGATGTTTGTGATATTCTTTAGAACAAAATTGGGAGTAATATTTTTCATATTCGCATTTGGGTCTCCTTTCTTGTCTTTGAAAGAACAGTATTAGCAAAACTTCCTCTGCCAAGATTATCATCATTCTCGTTTCTACTCTATTACATGGAGGTAGATCACCCATGCATGTCTCCTATTCTTTCTCTGGTGTGTGGTGTGCTTTTCTCCTTTATCACTGCTCTTTCGCTGACTGTTGCACCTGGATGTGTCATCCTGAAAGAAGTTGTAAAAGTAGAGCATTCTCTGGCTTTCAGTATTACCAATAGTTGATGTAAGTAATGACCCATAAGATAACGTGCAGTAAGAAGTGTGTTTTTCAAAAGTGACAACAAATTAAATGGTCAACCTTTTTCTTTAGTTTGTGGTGTTTCTAGTGTTTCTGGTTATTATATATCTCACTAGTTCAGCAATTAAAGGAAAAAACCATCTGTCAGTTCAGGAAAGGTCCTTCGATGATTCCAATTCCTGTTAAAGTTTCAACTCTACTTCTTTAGATGATATTAATCAATGACTTTCTGAATATCATTTGTTATTAGTAGCCACATCTCAGCATACAGAAAAGTGCTTTAAGCCTTATAGTTCATTATGTTTATATGATCTCTCTTTGCAGAATATCAAATGCATAACAAAATTGAGCAAACATCTATACCAACTAACACAAACAGCTAGTTTTATATGTTCTGGAGTTGAAGTTCCTGTTTCTCTCTCTCTCTCTCTCTCTCTCTGCATCATCTGAACCCTGAAAATTTGTAGTATGTATGCCAGCATTCACAGTGGATAACTTGGTAGCATATATGCTTTTAATGAAATAAGCTGTCACAAAGCACAGGGGATCTATATTAAAAGGTACAATTGCAGAAGAATGCTAAGAAAATGGCGGTCTTAATCCAATACTATTTCTGGAATTTTCAAAATACGATTGAGAAATAATGCTAAAACAGTGACGTTTTAAAAATCTGATCCTATTTCTGTTTTTTTTTTCTTTGGATTTTCCTTTTTCCTCTGATCTAACACATCTGCCATGGAGGAAGTGTAGTACAAGGAGATGGACCTATTGTGCTAGTTCTAGCACCTACTAGGGAACTAGCAGTCCAGATTCAAGAAGAAGCCCTGAAATTTGGATCAAGTGCAAATGTTAGATGTACTTGCATTTATGGTGGTGCCCCAAAAGGACCACAAATTCGTGATCTCAGAAAAGGTATCTTATTTTTTGTGCTTGTATCAAGAGTGAAGTAAGCAGTTGGTCAGAATATGTTTACGATATAATGTGGGTTCTTTTTGCAGGGGTTGAAATAATCATTGCTACACCTGGTAGATTAATAGATATGTTGGAATCTCAACATACGAATCTGAAACGAGTGACTTACCTAGTGCTGGATGAGGCTGATCGGATGCTGGATATGGGTTTTGAGCCTCAAATTAGAAAAATTGTTTCTCAAGTATGCAATATTTTCCCTATTTTTCCTTCCTATTCACATAAATAAATGTCGTCTCAGCTGGATATGTTCTATGTTTACTTGTATTTTGGTCTCCTTTTGGTCAGTCAGCTAGTATGATACTGGATCTGACATTTTGATCTTTTTCTCTATTTAGACAGAGACTAATAGTCTAATAGTTACATGAATCTAAAGAGTTGGAGTTTCACTTGCTAATTAAATTGGCTTCAGAAATCTGGATTTTCAACCATTGCTTATATCAGTTCGGCCACTACATTAAGGACCTTATTTTTTTAAAAAAAAAAATATATGTTTCTTGATCTGGTTCTCACCTTCATAACATAAGTTTTTTAATTGTATTTTGAAAATGAACTAGAAGATACTTTGGGTGTCATTTTCAGTACTCTTGACTACTGATTCTTGCAACTTATCCTTGTTTATTCTGGAGGATCTTCAAAATGGGGAAATTTAAGGTTTCTCTTTTGAAGATCTTTTACTTCTAGGAAAGGGGGGAAATTTAGAAATCTTTTGGATGTGTTATGGTATATAGCATTTCACTGACGCTAAGAACTAACTTGCATCTACCTTGAGATTATGAACCCATATATCTAAACTAAGTTTAGTCAGATCTACTTTGAATTCTGATGGTTACTTGAGAATGCACCAAATAATCAGTTGCTAGGCACTCATGCTGAATACCAATATCAAAAACTTTGTTCCTTCCCATGTTTTGTGTGTGTTCGTATGTGTTTGTTTGTTTATTTGTTTTGCTTTGGGAGATATTATTCAACTTATGATTTAAATATATCAGTTTCGACTTAGACTGGTTATGCTTTCCAGTCACTTGTCATGGTTATCCGTAGTTTGATGGCAGATCACTTCATAAATGATGGGCAATTCAAAATGCGATCTTCTTTTGTGTCTTCAAAGTATCTACATTTTGACATAGTAGATGTTTTTCTACTGCAGATTCGACCAGATAGGCAAACATTGTACTGGAGTGCTACGTGGCCAAAGGAAGTAGAAGCTCTTGCAAGGCAGTTTTTGCGCAATCCTTACAAGGTTTCTTCCCCCTTGTCTTTCCTTACTATTCCCGTTATTGCCAGGAACCGAGATATATTATTGCGAATATCTTGAAAATTAGAAATGTTAGGTGCTTATGATGACTTCATTTTCCCCCAATATTTCAATTTCAGGTAATTATTGGGTCTCCAGAATTGAAAGCGAATCAGTCTATCCAGCAAGTTGTTGAAGTACTCACAGACTTGGAGAAATACAATAGGTCTGTTTCCAGTGATTTGTGAAACAATAATCACTTGTTTTGCCTTCATAAAAAAATGATTGCTTTCTCTGTATACCTTGCAGGCTGATTGCCCTGCTAAAAGAAGTGATGGATGGAAGCCGAATTCTAATATTTGTGGAGACAAAAAGAGGATGTGATCAAGTAACAAGACAATTGAGAATGGATGGATGGCCAGCTTTATCCATCCACGGTGATAAAAGTCAGGACGAAAGGGACTGGGTTCTGGCTGAGTTTAAAAATGGCAGAAGTCCTATAATGATTGCCACTGATGTTGCTGCACGAGGTCTTGGTAGGATCACTGCGTGTTAAAACTTAGGAATTTTAGTCTCTGCATTTAAACCTTTGTGAGTCTCCGGCTGCTGTCCACTTTCCTGAGGATATAATTTGTGGTTTGGGTGAGGAGAAGATGCCACAATGAGTAGGAAATGTTTACTGGCATGGTATGTGTCTGCAGATAAAACCAAAATTTACAATCTGGATAGAGGATGGTTCAACTGCTTCTGTCTGCTTAGAAATGTGACCTACCTGGATTTAAGTACTTAACATTAATTGCCTTAAATCTGATAGAGGCACAAGGAGAAATGTCCTGGAAACGTTACATGGACACTGGGGGCACTGTCACTAATATTATTGGAATTTAGGCAGGTCAGTATCTATAGATTTTTAAAAGGCACAAGAGTGAGCTTGAGCTTTGGAAAGGTTTTGGTTGAATAGTGGAAAGAGCTAGAAACACCTAACTTATTCAATATTTCCATGATGGGAGCCTTCTGCTCTTGGTTTTTGGGTCTTCAATGAAAAAGTAGTATTTCTAGACAATCTCTACTTTCTTATCTGATTACCGCGTGCATAGACAATTTTTTTGTGGAAATTTAGATGAATCTAGATTTTTTTGGATTTTTTTTTATTAGGGTCCTATTTTTTTCTTTTAAAGGAAGTGCTATTGCTCCTGTTGCCGTGTCCAAGTAACGTAGTTGAGATCATTGCTACCCATCCACAGTTAGTGCTGATTGTTGAGACAGCCCGGATGACTCTTAGAAGAATGGTCACCAATTGGTGGTGTAGCTGCTCCTTATCCCTGCAAAGTTAAGGTGGGCACATTTATGTGAGGAATCTGTTGTCTTTACATATATGGTCTGTTGGATCTTTGGACTGCAGGGATAAGGTCGCTGTTTCATGCTCCCTTTTCTGTGTTTTCGGCTAATGTATGCTAATCTTTATTGTGTTATTGCCTGCCTGTAGATGTGAAGGATATAAAATGCGTAATCAATTATGATTTCCCATCAAGCCTGGAGGATTATGTTCATAGGATTGGACGAACTGGACGTGCAGGAGCAAGGGGAACTGCTTTCACTTTCTTCACCCATGCAAACGCCAAGTATGTTAAAGATCTCATTAAGATTTTGCAAGGTGCAGGACAATACGTTCCTCCTCAATTGTCTGCAATGGCTCGCACTGCTAGTTATGGAGGTAAAGGTATCGAATGTGTGAATTTGCTTCTTGTCTTTTGGTAATGCAAAAAAATTTACGGTCCTTACAAGAATTCATTCATTTTTCTAAACAAACAGCTTCAGGAAGTAACTTTCGTAACAGAGGTCGAGGGGGTTTTGGCAACCGGGGTCAGATATCTGGATCAAACAACATACCTCTTGGCCGAAGACCTTGGTAAATTCGTGCGTACTTAGTCGTTCGTTCTTGAGGATTTCTTAATACTCAAAAAGATGTACAAATCTGTAAACCTTCCCTGGAGCAAAATGCAAAAACTCGTATGAATTCAACTCTGTTGTAAATCCGATGCATGTAGCAAGCAAGAAAGATATTATAGGAAGGTTATGAAACATGGACACTTTCAGTGATAAATGTTTGATACATATTTCATCTTAAAGATAGTTTTTTCTTCATTATATTTCTGAAGAAAAGATATTTATTGTGTCAAAATTAGTGCAGAAACAATAGTATCTATGAGAAATAGCTAGCAGGCATGTCTCTTTCAACTAAATTATTATTTATACTATTTAGTAACTTCATGGAGAAAAAAAAAATTAACAAATACAAAGAAATTAGGGCGTTTTTGCAATTTTACAAAAGGAAAATTAACTATTTATACTCATGGATAGGACTGTAAACAGATTCAGACAGGTACAGTAGGAGTACCAGACCTTTATAGTGAAATATGGGTCTAAATCCTTCGGGTATAAAGTTTATGTATCTATGCTCGACCCATCAGAGTCTCGAATAGGATCTAGATATACCAGTTTTAGTAAATTATGTGTTCATAAAAAAAAATATAAAAATAATGTAATATATAAATATATTATTATTTTATTATAGCGGGTAAATGGGTTTGAGTATCATCATACCCTGTTTAGACTCATTTTATAAAAGTAACACAAGTACGGGTCCAGGTCCTGGTAAATTTTGAACCTTGTCTATTATAAACGGGTGTAGATCCGGTCGAGTACAGGTAAGGCTTATCCCGTTTACAGTCCAACTCATAGACTATTGATGCTTTTTGTTTTACAGCCTTAAAACTTTTTTCAAACTTTTATATTGATGAACTGCTATAACCTAACCGATATATGACATATTTTAGACATGTTCCTACACATGAACTCCGTTATTAAATAATAGTTACACAATTAAAAATTAAAATGACACATTTTACAAATATACAACTCCATTATCTTTTTGTACACGTCATTTAAAATTTTATTCACCATTCTAAAAACCAAAGTACCTTTAACAAAGACTTACGTATATAGAACATGCATAAAAAATGAAACTATTATATTAAGAAACATATTATTATATATTTATTTATAGTACTCTTATTAGTATTAGTATCTTAATCACATGATATTATTTATAATTATAAATTTTATATCTTATAATAATAAGAATAATAAGAATAAGAATAATAATAATCTAACAATCTTCAAGGGACCAAATTGATGCCACATAATATTTTGAGGACTTATTTGTTATTAGCGAAACAAATTCCTTGTTTACAATATTCTCTTATTTACAAGGGCAGTATCGTCAAAAGCCAAGACAACCATCATCCTTCCCCTACTTCAGTCCTCTCCTATATAAAGTATAAAACCCTAGCTCTCTCATTTTCTCCTCAGCCGCTGCCCACCTCCGGAACCCAAACCTCAGCCACCCCAGTCCCCGACCCACCCAAACTCCGCCGGGAAAATGACGACCAGATTCAAGAAGAATAGGAAGAAGAGAGGTCACGTCAGCGCCGGGCACGGTCGTATCGGAAAGCACAGGAAGCATCCCGGAGGTCGCGGTAATGCCGGAGGTATGCACCACCACAGGATCCTCTTCGACAAGTACCATCCAGGTTATTTCGGTAAGGTTGGTATGAGGTATTTCCACAAACTCCGCAACAAGTTCTATTGTCCTATTGTCAATGTGGACAAGCTCTGGTCCCTTGTGCCCTCTGATGTGAAGGAGAAGGCAGATGGAAGCAATGCGCCCGTGATTGATGTTACTCAGTATGGATACTTCAAGGTCTTGGGTAAGGGTGTGTTGCCCCAGAACCAACCTGTGGTTGTTAAGGCTAAGCTCATCTCTAAAACTGCTGAGAAGAAGATTAAGGAGGCTGGCGGCGCTGTCGTGCTTACTGCTTAGGGTTCTTTTTCTTATTTTGCATTTATCTGAGTATATTTTAAATTTTGAGTACTCTTTTTAATTTAGTTAATGATGTTGAACTTGGATATGTTGGGGTACTGAAGTTTTGTTCTGAGCATGAAATACTCTACTGGAATAGTACTATGGTTAAGTTTCAATATTGGTTAACTGCAAATCTTACTGCTTTTTTCTCTTTGCCTTGCATGGATGATGATTTGCCAAGGACATGTTGAATTTGAAATAGTTTAGTTAATGTTTGAGTAAATTAATAGATTGATATTCTTGTGCCTTTGATATAATCTTTTCAGATGGTTATTCTGTGGTTTTGGTAGGTTCCATTGTGTGACTTTTGCAACTAACTCGCACTTTTTCTTTCAGATTCGGTTTAAGCATCCTTTTAAATGCATTTTTCTGGTTTTGGATTGAAGTTGAGATTCTTTTATCTTATTTTGGTAAAATGATAAATTTTTGTGAGAGAAGCTGAATGTGCAGAAAATAACAAAACTGTTTTCAGTTTAATCCAATATGAAGGTGTTCTGCCCTAAATTTTAGATGTTGAATGCATGCTGAGATTGGTTTATGTATGCATTTTGATTGCCTTCTTTAGGTTGCTCCAACAGAATTTTGATTCATGAAGAAAATTCTATGGAGTAGATGCGTGCTTATTGTGTAGATTACAGAGAAATTTTCGGTTGGTAACTAGAAACAAAAGCTTTTTCTATAGTTGCAGATAGGATTTTGTTAGAAACAGTCCACTTTTGGAAGGCTTTAGCATAAACAAACAGTTAGTGAAAAACAGGAGGTGAGCTTTTATCATAGTAGTAGCACAGATTCTTGAATTCAGGGTTGCAGTTTCTCTTGGGAAGTACAGGAACTGGAGCTTCTACTGTTGTTGTGTTTTTATTTTTATTGTTTTGAGAAGAAAGCAATATCTCTGTGTTAACACAAAGCCATGTCCTTCTTTGCTCTAGATTAACAGCAGCTGTACTTTTGTTGTTACTGCTTAATTGTTTTTAACCATGTACCTTCCTCCCTCCCATAACCTTGGACATTCTTTTGGGGTTTTTCTTTGGTGATTAGTACTGTCAAAACGGGTTTTGACCCACCCGTTTTGGGGTGGATATTGATCTTCAACCTCTTCTTCTTCGTGGCTTCTCGTTCTTTGTTGGCTTCTAAAATTGGAACGAATTTAGCTCCAGCTGGTAGTTTTGGAATAATCAAAATGTTGTGTAATTTGTTAAACTGGTAATTTTGGCTTGGTTTTGAAATTTAGTAATAATTGTGGATTTGTGGTATAATTTGAATTTTTCAGTTTTACAATTGACAACTATTTCTTTCTCATATTTGAGGATTGAAAATGAAGAACTGGGAGAAGTGGGTTTGATAGGCAAAGTATTTTTGAAGTAAAAAGAATTTTCTTTAAAAATACCTTTGATCCGAGGGTCAGCTCGTTTATTCTCAGTTTAAGTGCGAATGGATACGAGTGAAAAAATTTCAACTTGTCAAAATTTGATCCAAGTCAGAATTGGGCCGTTTGAATCGGTCGATTTGGTTTGAATTAGGCCGTTTGAGCCTGCTATTGGTGTCTGGCACTGGTCCAGACACTACTCTCTGGTGTCTTGGAGGGGTCTGGGAGCCATTTGAGCCTGCTATTAATCACTGATTTAAAATTTGATCCAAGTTAGAATTGGACCGTTTGAAGTGGTCGATTTGGTTCGAATTGAGCCGTTTGAGCCTGCTATTGGTGTCTGGCACTGGTCCAGACACTACTCTCCAGTGTCTTGGGAGGGATCTGAGAGCAATTTGAGCCTGCTATTGATCACTGATTTAGACATGACCTTCTAGTGTCTTGGATAGATCTGGGTATACACGTATTTTATTATAACCTCAATAGAATTTATATATGTATAAGTTTGAATTTATGAATATAAAATTTTAAATTTATTATAAATATTTATAGACTCGATATGTATGAGTTTGAATTTATGAATATAAAATTTTAAATTGATTATGAATATAAAATTTTAAATTGATTATGAATATTTATAGACCCGATTGGATAAAGACCTACCTGTTTATATGCTTTAAGGAGATCCTTAATGAAGGCCATATATCCTAAAGATTGGTTTTATTATGAGAAGAGTGATGGTAGCTAGATCCGAATCCGATTAATTGACCCGTCAAGAAGGGATAACAGAGTATCATTTCTAGTACAACATATACAAATAAATAGTAGAAAAAAAAAGATATCTTTTGTGTTGATAATATAAATAATAAAGATATATTTATAATTTATTTAAAATAGAGAAATAAAATTATAATTATAAAAAACAAATACCATTTTCTTATAATTTCTTTGATGAAAAACGGTTCCCTTGAATGCACGTCTAATTGAGCTTTTCAAAATGGTAACCAAGTCTTCAAAGAGAGATAATCCGTTTGACCTTCTTGTTCATTGTATTTGTATCATTGGGTAAAATTTACAATTTAGACCTTGTGCTTTTTTTTTCTTCTCTTAAACAATCATCATTTTTTAGGATTAATTGCATTTTCTTCCTCAAAATTTATTCAAATTATAATTTCATCCTTTTATTTTATAAAATTATAATAACATTCTTATTATTTATATCTTTATACAACTTATTAGTCCATCGTTCGAATTTCAATGAAAATTTTTATGAAAAATTAATAATTATGTAGTAAAAAGTTTAAATCCTTCTTAAAAACAGGAATTTACAAGTTTAATTTTGATTTATTATCATATATTAATACAATAATATCCTTTATTAAGGAAATTACACTAACTATAGAATTTTTAGTAAGGGTATTATTGTCTTTATATATAATAATAAACAAGAAGTAAACTTACAAAATGATTTTGTAAGAAGATCTTAAACTTTTTACTGCATAACTATTATTTTACTAACTTTTATACCCTATTAGATAAAGTTGTTAGGTGAAGCAATTACTAACCTTTATACCCTATTAGATAAATATAAATGTGGAATAAATAAATAAAGAGATAAATAAAAATAAAAATTTTATAAATATTCGTTGAAAAGTGTGAAACATTTTATAATAATAGTATCTTTTATTATCCTCAAACACCCTGAAAAAATTTATTTTCTGATGAGTAATATATTTTTTTTTAATACAATATAAGGTGTACTTAATACTTATTAAATTCAATACTTTCTTTGATCATCTATTTTTACTTATTTTACTTTTATATGTGGTGTTTCTACAAAAACTTTTGTGGCTTCATAAAGAATAAGAAAAATATCTTGAAATGCCAATAAATAAAACAAAAATGGCTTCATAAAGAGTTTGTATGAGAATCTTGACTAATGAGTATTTATGTATGTGTATATGACTTTTGAGTTTTGATTTGAAAATTTTGTACGACTTTTTTAAGACAAAAAAGGGGTTTTTGCTGCTTAGTTAATTGTCAAAGGTACTATACACTACAAATATTCGTGACAATAATGGCCTCTTGGATTAGGTGTAGTTCAGTTGGTTTTGAGGTTGCAGAATCGGTACTAAGGTCCAAAGTTCAAATGTTGTTAGTGATAGTATGAGAATTTCAACTTCTCCAATGTAGGGGATGGTTCCTTGTACGCACCAGTGTCTGACCTCTAGTCTGTAGAGCCGCTGAGTTATCATGATTTACATCTTCTACCTGAGCGTCAGAGTGGAGGCCCTATGGGCGAAGGATTTCGCTTATTGGTACCAATAATGGCCTCTTGGATTATATTTAGGCTTAGATTTTCTTTTGGGTTTTTCAAAAGCCAATTCAAGAATTTACTTGGTTTTAAAGTTGGTATAGAAAATTTGTTATAAAAACTATTGATTGATATCCGAGATAGTTGAATTCAAGAGATTCAAATGATTTTGAGAAAAATTTAAGAATATATTAAAGGAGATAAGACAAAATAGATTTCAATATTTTCTTCTTTAAGAATTGTGAAATTGATGTCCAATAATTTTGATTAAATATGATGGTTCAGAAGATCAATTCACTGAGGCATTATTGATTGAATTATTCGATATTTGAAAAATTAAAATATATCAGTTTAGTAATATACAAAATAGGGGAAGAAAAACATAAGAATTGTGTGTACTCTTTTTTATTTTGCTAGAAATTTTTTTCCACTGAATTTTTATCTAGTAAGTTTTAATAAGACACTTTCTTTATGTTCGACATCTAATGGGGAGTGTTATTAAATTATTTAAAGTAAAATGGATTTGCATTTAAAAGATAAAGATGAATAATATCTTACTCATCATCCTATTCTAATTAAAGGATAGAATTTCTTTATCCCTACCATTAGATATGTGCTTTAAATTCTATAAATAGGACACTAAAATCTTATAAATTAATGTAGAAAAAAATAATAAAATTTTATAATTTCTCCACACTATTGTCCTCTCTCTACTCTTATTTTTTTTTATTTTAATTAATTCTTTTCTAATCTATATTTTATTTTGTTATCATAATATTTATAATAAGAATGGTACAAATTTCTCATTCTTTTTCAATTAATTCCTTCTAAACCTTTTATACTTGATCTACTTTATTTTTCTTTAGTGGAATGATTAATCTCCATTGATATAATGCTATCTAAATTAAAGAATATAAAATTAATATTTTACAAAGTGAAATTTCAATGTAAATATTTGTTTCTTGAAATAAGATGGAGCTCTTATATTGTGCCTACTTTTCTATGGTAATTGACATTTGACATAAAAATAGCACCAACTTTGTTTTTTTTTTTTTCCCCCTAAATAAAAATAGCACCAACTTTGCCTATATAAAGTTAGCCAAACCAATTGGCTATCTTATTAGTGTTCATCCCATGATTTTCATTTAAGAAATTGTAAAGCTAATGGAAATTATTAAATCCAATTGGCTCCAATAAAGCTTCCCTATTAGCAAAATCCATGTACATCCAATGTCAAATTTAAGTCAACTATATATATATATATATATATATATAAAAATATAAACCAATGGTTGTAGGCAAGTGAAAGATGACAATTGATTAGTGAAGGTAGCTCCAAAATAAACAAAAAACATGGATTAGTTGTCTACCACCTAAGTGACCTTTCATGTAACAATATATTGAAAGGTCTAAAACAAAGTGAAGTGGAAACTAAGATCTATAATTATATTACTAATTTCATAATAAGAAATTTTGAATGTTGATTCTATTATCATTTTAGATTTTTTAAGTATAATTTTTAATATATTTTATGCTAATGTTATATTATAATAAATTTTTGTTTAGGGTTTTGGATTTATTTTTTATTTTATAAGATTTAATAAAAAGATTATAAAAGAATGTTGTAAAGAAATGTATTATAATGCATATTATGTCGCACAATCTAGATATACTTATTTGATGATATAGGGTTTATTGTTAGACCATAGATCACAATTAATGAGTATAAAGAATCGGGACTAAAGAAGGGAGGAAGAAAAGACATGAGTTTAATATTTTTTTCGTTTTGTAATATAATAAAAAGAAAAATCGGTAAAAAATGTCCTTGACATATTTACATTTCATTAATTGAAGACATTATTCATTTCATAAGTCATTTATGTTTAAAATCCTTTTACGATAACTGAAATTACCTTTACAAAGCAGGGATCAGTAGTTTTATGTCACTTTTGATCATGTGACACTCACGTGAGATTTTTAATAAAGGTAAAATAATCTGACAACTAGACAAACTAAATTGAGAATAAGAAAAAGATGAGGGACTTAATTGAAAAATCCATTCTTCTTCTCCTTTCTCCTAGATCCGAATATGATTATGTAGAGACAGTGTCATATTAGAATCCAAATTCGCACAAGTGGCATTTTAATAGATTCATATTTATTCTCGAGAATTGTCCCACTATAGGAGGCTCGAATCGTTTGTACCACTTTATATAGAAGATGCGTAGTTCCATGTTTGTTCTTGGGAAGTCGCGTAGATCGATACATGAGTGGATTTAATATTGATTTTTTAAGTCTTTCTACGCCAGCTAACGGTGCCCCGACCCTGAAGACAGAAACTGACCTATCCAAGGAAATACCTGAAGAGACTGACCCTCGCACCCGCACCCAAAGAGTATAGAAATTGGTAGTTTTCAAAATATACCCAATAAAGGCTAGCATTCCCGATAAAGGAGGAAAGGTGATCCCTTCCCGTAGCAGAAATTGAAACTTCAATAAAAGCATCAAGAAAAGGTCTTTGTACTATTTTTAAATTTGATATATTTTATTAATAAAACTTAATAAATAAAAAGATAAATCTTAAAATAAAAATATATTACAAAAAAAGAATGGCACAGACTATTTTCGGTCCTACTTAAGTGTGTGCTATATATTACCATTTCAGGAACATTTGTATCACTTTTATACCATTTTATAAATTGCTTTCTTTTTATAATATATTTTTTTAAAATGTATCTTTGTTTCTTAAGATTTATTTTTTATTTAATAAATTTTATTAATAAAATATATTAAATTAAAAAGGAATAATACAAACGATCCAAACACTTTAACTTGACTTTAGGCGTGTAGGACGTCTACCACCTTTGAATACTTCTGCCTGGTCATTGTTTCAAGGCCAGAGTCGGGTAACTATGACATTCGTTGGGCATCCCTCTTAGGGAGCTTGCGTCCCGATGTTTTTATACAATAAACTCTTTCGGTTAAAAACTAGTGGTAGGTGGTCGTGCGGAGCTTTCAGAACGATATATTACTCGAATGATTTTGTTGGTTCTTGCGAACCACATCAACATGTATAAAGATCACATTGTTTTAAACTTGAATACTAATTGTTTTCAACTTTTGGAGTCACCTTCTTGGTGGTATATATCAATGGAGGCTAGGTATTTTAATTAAATTTATCATATTTATTATGATTTATAGGTTAAAAATGGTTGGTTTTGATTATAGGTTAAATTTAATGTAGGAAAAATTTGTATTTTAGGAAAAAGAGAAAAATTATTAATCATTTAGTTGAAAGCGATCAAAAATTGAAAAGAGGCGTGAGCACGTGTTAAAATTGGTTTGTTAAAATTGGTTTGGTAGGAAGTTGATAAATTTTTTAAAGTTGAAAATCTATTGAGATAGAAATATTCGTTTGTTTAGAATGATAAAAGAAAAGAAATAATTTGTTTAGGTTGTTCTAAATTTGATTTAATTTGAATAATATTTGATTCTCTCTTACTATTTTCCTCCTCTAAAATAGAGAAATGCTAGACATTATTAGCGGAGTTGAATTGTTTTGAGAACAAAGAGTTTTAGTTTTGTACAAGTTTTTGAAGGCTTTGTACTTGTCGTTTCCTCTTTTTTATCCGATATTTATTTCTTTCTCATTTTTATTTGTATTCATTTTATCATTTTTTTAAACTTGTTGAATTAATGATAGTTATGCATTTTTATTGGGAGTAAGGTAGATTCCATTGACAGTCCGATAATTTATTAGGAAGAAGTGAAGTTTTGTTTAATTGTTTAAGCTTTTGTTTAACTATAACTAGTAATAGATTAACCCTCTTTTTGATATCGTTATCAAGTAAATAATAATTTATTTTTTAATTTAGATTACAACGAGTACATTTTGAATTTGTTTGATAATCGAAATTAATTAATTGACTTTTCTGATTTCTCTTGAATGTTTCGATTACTTAAACTTCAAAAGTAATTGAATTTATTTGCTTGAATTAGATATAGAATGAAGTTTATCTTTGGAATTGAGAACTTTAGCCTCAATTTAATTTTAAATTTAAACATTATCTTTTGAATATTTCTATCATTTTGATTTATTGTAAAAAATTCTTACACTTCCTTTGAATTTGTTAGATATTTATCACTTTAATATAAAATTTTTGAATTAAAAAATTTATTTGTAATAATCTCGACATATTAATGATGGATGATCATAATATCAAAACACTTCTCCAAAATCATTTCTACAAAGTAAATAATTTTCATTAATAAAAATGGCTTGGACCACCTTTTGTAAAAGCAAAAAACTATTACTTTATGGAAAGGCATTAAAGGCTAAAAAAATATATATATATATATATTTATATATAATTTTTCCTGGATAAAGTTTTAATAACTATAGGTTTTTTTTTATAATGAAACTATAGAGGTTATTTTAATATAGCATTTGAACTTTTAATTGTGATAATTTAAATAATTTAGAACAATTAGAAATATATATGTAAAAATACTTCTAACGTTTGAAACTATAAATTGGTTATTTATAATCATATACTATTTTTATTTTTTTCTTTATAATCACAAACTTTTATTTCATCTTTTTTTTTTATCATGAACTATTTTTTCTTTTTCCTTTATAGCCACAAATTTCGATTTTATCTTTTTTTATTCATGTGGTCCATATTTAATACTTCCAAAATCGAAAGAAAAAAAAGAAAAGGATACCAAACTCGATCTTCCTATTTTGGCCAACTATTAGTACAAGGGATTAGTTTCCTTTTACCTAATTATGTTGGTCACACATACATTCATATCCACAAATCAAGAGGCTCGGCCTGAAATTGATCCTCCAGTCGCTCATCAATTTACTGTTCCTGTTGAGCAACCTCAAGAACCAGTGTCCTTAAGAAAATCCATTCGAAAAAGAAGAAACGCAATTTCAGATGATTATGTTGTGTATCTTAATGAGCATTTAGAAAATGTTGACTCGGCAGAAGAAGATCCAATCACCTTTTATCAAGCCATTGAAAGCTCGAATGCTCGTAAATGGATAGATGCCATGGGTGAAGAAATTCAATCCATGAAAGACAATGACGTGTGGGATCTCGTTCCTTTGCCAGAAGTTGTGAAACCAATTGGTTGTAAATGAGTTTTTAAAAACCAAAAGGGATTCACAAGGCAATGAGGAGAGATATAAAGCGTGTCTAGTCGCTAAAGGATTCACTCAAAAAAAAGGCATTGACTACAAAGAGACTTTGTCTTCTGTTTATTCGAAAGACTCTTTTAGAATAATTATGGCACTAGTGACACATTTTGATCTTGAGTTACATCAGATGGATGTCAAAACAACTTTTCTCAATGGAAACATTGATGAGACAATTTATATGGTACAACTTGAAGGTTTGGAATCCAAAAATTTAGTTTGTAAACTTAAGAAATCCATATATGAGCGCAAACAAGCCTCTCGTCAGCGGTACTATAAATTTCACATGTGATATTATCTTTTGGTTTTGATACAAATGTTGTGGATGATTGTGTGTATCACAAGTTTTGTAAAAATAAGTACATTTTTCTAATATTTTATGTGGATGACATCTTGCTTGCATGTAACAATATAGATTTAATGCATGAAACTATGAAATTTCTCATGAAGCAATCGGGAGATGAAAGATCTTGGTGAAGCACCTTTTGTATTAGGAATCCAAATTCATGGAGATCGTTCTTGGAGAATTCTTGAATTGTCACAAAAGGAATACATCGAGAAGATATTACGACGATTTGGAATACAAGATTGTAAACCGCTTGATACTCATGTGGCCAAAGGAGATAAGGTTCATCTCAAACAATGTCCTAATAATGACTTTGAATCCAAGCAAATGGAAGGTATTCCTATGTTTCAGTATTTGGAAGCCTTATGTATGCACAAGTCTGCACTTGTCTAGACCTTGCATTCATAGTTGGTATGCTGGGCAGATATTTGAGTAATCCGTGTCCTGTACATTGGATAGCAGCCAAGCGGGTCATGAAATATTTACAGAAAACAAAACATTACATGCTCACTTATAGAAAATCGGACAAATTTGAGATCGTTGGGTATTCAGATTCCAACTTAGGTGGATGTCAAGATAGCATGAGATCTACATTATGATATATTTTTCTACTATCTGAAGGGACGGTATCATGGAAAAGTGTCAAATAGACACTCATTACTTCTTCAACTATGGAGGCAGAATTTGTAGCATGTTTTGAGGCATCAAATCAAGCTATTTAGCCGCGTAATTTCATTACAGGACTGCATGTGGTTGACAATATTGAGAGACCACTTAAATTATTTTGTGATATTATAGCTGCAGTCTACTATATTAATAATAATAGGAGCTCAACAAAATATAATTATACAGATCTCAAGTTTTTAGTTGTAAAAGAACGAGTTGAGAATGATATAATTAGTATTGAGCTCATTGGATGAGGCTCCATGCTTGCAGATCCACTAACTAAAGCATTGACACCGAAGGTCTTTACAGAATATACTACCCATATGGGTGTTGTATCTTTAGATGTTGACTAAGTTCAGAGGGAGTGTGTATATATATTTATACTCATACTTAATTTATTTATTATTGTTAATATGATAATAAGTTTTCTACCATTTGCTCATTGAGACTATGTTGTTGAGTTGTTCATTTCTTATTTATATGTTACAGTGATCTCAATTTTGTTGGACCAGTTAGAAATAGGCATGCGTATATTACATTCACATGTAGTTTCCATGCTACACATCCACACGCAACTCAGGTCGTTTAGTTGAATTAATGCATGTGATCAATGATGAATTTAACTGTTCTTTTAATACAGTGAAAGTCCCTTTGATCCGTGTATTAATAAAATTAATGGACAGAGTTGGTTTAAGATGACAAATTAAAGTGTGCTAGCTACTACAGTGACAATCACATAGTTGTTTGGACAAGTGCATATATGAATATTAGTCCAAACGGGAGATTATTAGATCTTTGGACTTAATTCATGTGCACACGTATTTATATAGCATTTGAACATATAGACGTACATGTATTGCTTAATTTAATTATGTGTTTGTTATTATATATATTTTGAGACCCAATTAAGGTAATCTATATTTATATAGGTGAGTATGTCATCTTAATAAAAGTGTGGGGTCTCTTTATGAATGTGTAGAAACTTAGGGGTTGTATTGCAAGACTATGATGGGTTGTTTAGCATATACATCATAAATTAGGATTATGGTCCCTGATTGCACGTATACTTTTAGACCATTAGTCTCCTCTAAAAGTCCCCATCTTTTTGAAGAAAATGACTACGTACGTAACAATCAAAAGAACCAAACTCGATATTCAATCTCTCAATTATAATGAATCAATATACATATTTCGATACTTTAATATAAATAATCTATTGAGTAAAATTTATTTATTGAGATTTATTTGTTTTAATCGGCTTTTTTAGCTCATCCATCTTTATTAAGACCTACCAGTATTCATTCTCCAATACATTTGGTATGCCAACTTTCCTTTAAAAGTTGTTAAAAAAAAAATTCCTTTAAAAAGAAAAAAAATACCAAACTCGATCCACAAATATATATTCTAATACAACAATTTATATTACATTTCATTATATATACATATATACCACTTTTTAATTTCATAATTATATATATAGATATTACAAAACCCTCCATATAAAAATCTAAACACCAATCTATATTCCAATCATGCATGTTGAGTTCTTAAACTTTAAGTTCTTTAAATGACAATAAATTAGCTAGGAATGTTATTTTAAGTTTTCTTATGCCATTTTTAATATTCTTTTACGTTAATTTAGAAAAATAAAAAGTTCCCTTTAGAATTATATGAATAAAGACTGGTTAAAATATATATATATATATATATGAAAATTTATTTTTATGACCAAAATACTCTTTTTGTCTATAAAGGCTAGATTATTGAAATGGAAGAAATTAATATTTTTAATAAAAATGCTCATTATGCTTATAATAGAAAAGTTAGTTGAAAATGTTATGTGTATCCATTAATTCAAAAAAAATTAAAAAATCAAATCGAATAAAAATTTAACTAAAATTAAAATTACATTTTTTAAAAATTTCAATTTAAGAAATATGAATTTCTAACAAATATGCCTTCAATCATAAGGTGCTTGCATGTCTATCATATCTCCCACAGGGAGGGAACTCATAATGCACATAAGAATACTAAAAAATAACCTAATCAAACATTATACACTTAACATCATCTTATACATTTTATCATTTATTTTTTACACCTTGAATTTATCCTTTATTTCATAATTAACATTTATTAATGAAATTATTATAACAAGATAATAATATATAGAAAAGTACCAAGTGGAAGATAAAATCCAATAGACTAATAGAGCTCCCTGAATTAGAATATAATGTCATCAAGGAGACAGCATTTGCTGAGTTGGAATGTTGGATTATATGGTCTAAAACAAAGAATAATTTATTCCATAAGTATAGAATGTTTTTTTTTAAACTTGAAAACTCTTTTTAACTAATTATTTTAATACAAAAACTATTAATTTTTATAGTCAAGGATCAAATATTCATGTGTTATTTGCTAATGGCCAAATGCCAACTTATCAACTTATCTCATGATACTAATATTAATATAATGACATTCTTATTTCTTAAACGATGACGTTCAACGCCAGCTTATGCAGCATAATTAATAGAATCTTGTATTATGAGTGCGATTATGCATCATTGTCCATCCCTCAGTAGGACCATGCACTTCACTATAACTTTGTTTTATGTATATATATATATATAGTTCATATCATCCAAAAGAAAAAAATGTAGCTCAAATCTTTGTAACATTTTTTTTAAGATTGTTTTTATAGTACTTTTAATATAATTATTTTATAAAAGAAGAGTATTATAAAGAAAATGAATTCTATGAGAAGGGATATATAAGAGAAAATGTCACAAATGATTCTGAATGGTATAATAGATGACGATCATACTCAAATAAAATATATCTTCTACTAATGGTGCTTTTACGAAAGTACGGGCAACGGCATCGGCCACTCGAACCCAGAACTAGCTGGTTCTCCCCGAAATGCGCATGTCTTTCGGATGTTTCAATGCACAGGAACAGGGTATTCAAGCCAAGCTTTTCTGTTGTTTAAACGAACTGGGTACCAAGATTGGGGGTTCTATGTTTGATACCACTGGTCGGAGACAGAGCGCTGCCGACCTCTGTTTTTTGGAAGGCAAAACTCTCTTGGTCTTTCCTTGTAGTTGCTTTTTTTATCTGTCTATTCCCTCTGGTTGTTTGTCTACCGGTGATTTTTTGCCGATTTCGACGAGACATTCAACCTGGATGATCTTGTTGAGGCCAGAATTCATATTGAAATCCCAGTGGGAAAGAGCATGGTTTTACCGCTGCTGGCATATTTTGGCCGCGGGAAAGAGGATTCACACCTCCCTCATTTGAGGATTGTACCAGCGAGGGAAAGATTCTCTCTTCCTTCCTTCGCTGGAAAGAAGATCATACTTTCGTTCCTTCTCCTAAATCTCATTTTTTATTTACTTAAAAGCCCGATAACGGCGTCTTGGATTGAATGTAGTTTTGGTTGTCCTGAGCTATTTTCATTAATCTTCTTGTAAAAGAAATGCCTTCTTGTCTGGTGTGAATGCTCGTTCCTAGGTCAGGACAGGAAAGTACGGTACAAATGTCTTTTACCTTTGGATCAATGTCCCCAGAAGCAAGGAGTATGCCCGCGTGCGAAGATGAAAAAATGCAGATGATAGAGATGTAACTATTATAAATATTTTCCAGCAAATCCTTGACTCCTCGAATACAATGAAATTTCACACCTGGCAAAGTGCCAAATCCTATTTTTCAGAGGGAGACAGCCTAAACTTAATACATTTTTTATTACGGTTTAGAATCATTTGCATCACTGTGTATTACTCTATGTAACTTTACTTTTATAATATATTTTTCTTTTAAAGTTTATCTTTTTATGTTAGGTTTATCTTTTATGTATTATGTTTTATTAATGAAATATGCTAAATTAAAAAATAGTATAGAAAATGATATACAAAATGGTATAGAGATTTGAGCCTCTTCACTACAAAGACAAGTCTATACTAACCACATATATATATATATATGACTATATGTTGATTACCGGTCAACCCTTATGATTTATATGGGGATAAAGCAATATCCTCTTGTGAAATGAGGATTTTTATAAGAGGTTGGATGAACCCCCTCATTTCATAAGAGAATTGTAAAAATTATCAAAATTTAAATATTTTTGCTATTTTTGAACCGATTTCTATAAAATAAAACGGTAAAATTGTAAATAAATTATTAAATTATAATATACTATCTATATTTCATTCCAATTTGACTTTGAAGGGTTCAAAGTTTTTGTTTTTAAGTTGAAGAAGTTGAGAGAATTTCTTTTTAGAGAATTTTTTTTTTTTTTTACAATCAACTGCTCAAAAATTATGTTTATTAAAATGCTTTCAAAAGTCATATGATCTATTGAGATTAGTCCTATTAAAAATTTTATTCATAAATAAAAATTTGAGTATTTTAAATTATATTAGATCGCATTCTCAACTAGAATAAGATGTTTAAAAAAAGAAAAAAATATTGGAATAAGATGTATATATGGATCATCTGGTCCTCCAAATTTCAAATGGATTCGATGTCGTATGGTTCTTTATCCCAAGTTTTGAGCCTCCAATATGTGGGATCACTGATTCATAAAAATTTACATTTTTTTAATTTAATAGAAATTTTTAAAACGAAATATTTTACCTTTTTGTACTAAAATTAGCTAAGCAGTAAATGATATACATATAATTTAAGCACCTTTAAAATTTAAGTGTTGTATTATATAATTTTAGTTTTGAGATTGCGACTAATTTGATTTATAAAACAAAGTAAAATTATAATGAGATAAGTTACATATCTTTTGTCAATTTTTAAGGAATATTATATATATATATATATATATGATGAAGATGGTGTTTTTAGGTAAGAGTTCCTCTCATTCTCATAAAATTCCAATCTAATTTTTTGATTTTTTAATTAATTTTTAGTAATATGATTGATTGGTGTCTTTTTTTAGTCTATTAAATTAATTAAAATCTAATCTTCTTTTTGAATTTTAAAACAACTAATCCTATGTGATAGGTGATATTTAACCGACCCCTATACTATCATAATCTAACTAAATAACTTAATAAAAAAAATTTAAATAAATCAAAATCTAAATCACTTAATAAAAAAAAAATCTAAATTAGGCTAAGAACTGTATGTAAAGAAACAAAATTCTTTTTCAGTGGTGGTGTATTTTGACTCATCTTTATTTATCATTATTTATTATATTTTGTATTTTTCTAGTTTTCTCTAATATTTATGATATTTTTGAGACGGTGGTAATCTTTTGAAGAATATATGATTAAGATTTTAATCATGATGAAAGATTATGGCTCTCATGTTTTTTTGCTTCATGACAGAAATTTGGCATTGAAAATGTAATTATCAAACATCTACATCATATATTTAGAGTGAGATTGAATAACATTTAAAATCTCAAATCTCATTTTCTAGGAAACTTGAAACTTTTTTTTGGAAAATTTATTTTTTTACCATCTTTTCTTTTTATATATTAATGTTGCATAGCCATTTGAAGAAGAAGAAGAAGAAGAAGAGGAGGAGAAGGGAAAGAAGAGGCGAAATGGAGAAAAAGGGAAGAAGGAGGACGGGAACTAGAGGAGCAAAAACAGAGGCTAAACAAAAATAAATAAATAAAAAAAGTCAAGAGGCCCTAAGAGGAAAGAAAAAAATAGAAATGAGAAAAAATTAAAAATTGTACGTATGCATACTTTGATTATTTGTATTGTAAAAAATCTCTTTTTTATACTTTGGATTCATATATAATTTCACAAATAATTTTCTTTTAACAAAACTTAAAAACTTAAAAATATTATAGAAGAATTTGTGGAAAGTTAAATAGCTAATTTTTCAATAAAATATGCTAAGAATTTAGAGGCAATATAAATTTTCAGAAAAAAATAAGAGGCAATGCAAATGAACTAATATCAATGGGAATCATAAGATGCTCTACGATGAATTGCTATCATTTCTAGCCTTATTATTATTATTTTTTTTTGGCAACTCCTTGGATAGGAGGATTTTTTTTTTTTTTTTTTGCTAGGAGTAAGTTAAAAAAAAGAAAGGATATTTTGAAAAATATATCTCATACCTTTTACTTTTTTTTTAAATAAAACATTTATGTTTCATTCCATATATATTTATTTTTACGAACATAAACTTTCTATAATACTTTTTGTTGGAAAAAATTTATCATATATATATGTCATATCATATACTATATATATGAAGTATTCTAATCAAAAGATAAATTTGTATTATTTGTACTTGCACTTTTTAAGGTAAGTCCAACTCCCCGAAGTTAGAGAGTTTAGTCAATTAAAGTCTTAAACTTTTTTTGGCAATTAATCCCTATCGATTTGGTGGCTTGAAGTGGAAAATAATACAAGGTATTTCCAATCCCTTACTTTGTCACAACGTAGGAGAAATAAGGAGTTTTTTTCTTTATTTAGCCCATTTTAAAAAAAATAGGCACTAAATGGGCCCAATTTTTTTTAAAAATCCTGAAGAGGTCATAACGCATAGTCATTGTGCGTTATCAAATGAGATAACACACAATGGTTGTGCGTTATAGCTAATCACGGGCTTAATCTGCGTTAAGTGCTGAGGTGGATGATAACGCACAACCATTGTGCGTTATCTTGATGATAACGCACAATGATTGTGCGTTATCTTGTTTATGTTAATTAGGAAGAAATAATTTTTATAGGTATTTGGAAAACTTTAAACATGAATAACTCTGCAATTGGATGTCTATTTCACGCGTATGATCACTCGTTTTGATGGTTCTCGTAAAGAGGAACACAACGGCATCGTAAAAAAAGTGATCCGGATGCGTTTCGGGGCAAAAAAATTATTTTGTATAGTCGAAAACTTTGATAGGGCATAACTTTGCACTTGGACGACCGATTGAGGCGATTCTTATAGGCATTTCGAGTATTCTTGTGGACATCCGATTGAGGCAATTCTTGTGGGCATTTCAGGCACAATGAATATGCGTTATCTGCCACCTAGGATATGATTAGTGAAAACGCACAATAGTTGTGCGTTATCCTAATTAATAACACACAATCGTTGTGCGTTATGGCTAAATCAGGGATAAAAAAAAGTTTT
Source organism: Catharanthus roseus (assembly GCA_028651295.1). Lineage (NCBI taxonomy): Eukaryota > Viridiplantae > Streptophyta > Magnoliopsida > Gentianales > Apocynaceae > Catharanthus > Catharanthus roseus. The sequence goes on from JAPQWS010000069.1 coordinate 2,192,179, forward strand.
TGGGCCACTTTAGTACCCTGTTAAAAAAAAGGGCTTGTTTAAGAAAAAAACCGATATAAGGTGGTAATATTGAAGGATAGTTTAGAACAGACGATGCGCAACAACTCCAAGTGATGGCTATGTCCTTTTTCATGAATTTGTATTGGGCCTAGACAGGAGAGGAGTGCAGCTGATCAATTTCAATTTCCCTCATTGAACCATGCGGATAAACAGTGTTTAAATTGACCCATTGTAGCGGCAAAGGTCCACTTTGCGATCAAGCAAATGGGTTCTTTTAAGGCACCGGTTCAGATGGTTTGGCAGTAATCTTTTATCAGAAAAACTGGAAGGAGGTTGGCCTTGTACTGGTGGAGTTTGTACTAAATGCATTTGAGGACAAACAATTTCCTAAGGAAATGAATGAAACCCTTATCATCTTGATTCCTAAGCAGGACACACCAAGAACTGTGGCTCAGTTTCGCCTAATTGCACTGTGTAATGTAGCTATCAAGTGCATTACCAAGATAATCACCAGTAGATTAAAACCAATCATGGCAAAGCTAGTAGATGAGATGTAGTGTAGTTTCATCCCTGAGGGACAAGTAATGAACAACATCATTTTGGCCCAAGAAGTTGCTCATAGTTTGCATAAGAAAACTGTGAGAGGGGGTTAGCTAACTGCAAAGTTAGACCTATCCAAGGCTTATGATCGGATTGATTGGGGCTTCCTTTATGAGGTACTTAAGGCGGTAGAATTTAATATTGATTTAATTGAACTAATCATGTGTTGCGTGGCTTCAAATTCTATGTCCGTTCTTTGGAACAGGGAGAAATTTTCTAGTTTTCAATTGGGAAGAAGATTGTGACAGGGTGATGCGTTGTCACTGTATCTATTTGTATTGTGTATAGATGTTCTAAATCAAATGATCTAAAAGACAGTGATAGTAAAGAAATGGCAGCCAATAAAGATTGCTAGGGAGGTCCGCTCCTATCATATTTGTTTTTGCGGATGATATTCTTTTATTTGGGAAGCTACCGAGAGCCAATTGGAGATTATGGAAAGGTATTGCGGTAATTTTGTGCAATTTCCGAGCAACAGGTGAGCATGGACAAATCTAAACTTGTCTAGGAACGTACAAGGAAATTAGCATGTAAACTCAGGTGAAAAGTGTGGCATTTCGCTAGCTAGCCATTTGGGGCAGTATTTGGCAGTGCCGCTAATCCATATCATTTTTATAAGACTAAATTGGTCCCCATGGTGAGAAAATTTAAGGTGAAGTTGGAGGCCTGGAAAGTGAAGATTATGTCAAGAACGGCCGGGAGTATCTTTATTCGTGCTGTCACTACAACCATCCAACTTACACTATGCGAACCTTGCGATTCCCAACAGAGTTAATTGAGGACTTGGAGAAATTGTATCGACAATTCTTTTGGGATAATGATGATCAATCACGGACTAGGCATGTGCTTAACTGGGATACTATTTGTAGGCTTTTAGAAATGGTGGTTTGGGGGTGTAAAATCTCAAACTCCAAAATCAAGCTTTACTAGCCAAACTTTTTTTGCAGGGTAATGAAGGAAAAATGATACTTGATGGGCTAAAGTCTTATGGCAGAAATATGGGGATCCAAGGTTGGCAGTAGATCATAGACCTCATTACTCACATGTGTGGCGTGGTATTATGCATGGTAGACAGTTCCTATGTGAGCACGATCACTTGGGAATAGAAGGCGTCAGCTCGGAGGAGACAGCATTGGCACAATTCTATATTGGGCAAGCATATTGTCAGGTGTGAAGTTTGCATATCTTGTCGGAGTAGCCACAGTGGAAGCAAGTGTGGTCTTTTAAGGGCTAGAGGCGATACAGTATGATCATTTGGCAAGCTCGACATGATCGGCTCCATCCAAGGCGTTGTTCTTCAGTAGGTAATGTGCACTCGATCCTTACTGCCCAATCTGTCGAATATATGTGAAACAACAATCCGTGCATTGAGAGATTACAGTCGAGCTATGGCTATGTGGAAGCAGGTGGTACATCGGTCTGGCTTGCAAAAATTCTTTAGCAATACCTTTATTAAAGATTAGATTGATTTATGTCTTAGCCATGAGTTTGATCGTGTCAGTTTTGGTGATAGACAAGTGGATTGAGGATTTCTATTCAGGAAAGGATTTAATTCTCTTTGGTTTTAGCGTAATAAATAGATATTTCAAGAAGAGGAGAGCCTAGATTCATGGCCCGTGCCTGAGAATGACAATACGCCTTTTGTAATAGGAAATTAGATTTTATATTCTCCTGCTCATTCTTGTACTATAGGAAATCAGTTTTGGTGATAGACAAGTGGATTGAGGATTTCTATTCAGGAAAGGATTTAATTCTCTTTGGTTTTAGCATAATAAATAGATATTTCAGAAAGAGGAGAGCCTAGATTCATGGCCCGTGCTTGAGAATGACAATACGCCTTTTGTAATAGGAAATTAGATTTTAGATTCTCCTGTTTATTCTTGTACTATACTTTTGAGCATGACTTGTAATTAGTACACTTAGTGATCAATTTTTGGTAATAAACAGTTCACTTTCCAAAAAAATAATAATAATAAAATTGCCAACTATACTATTATCTTTACGTCTTTAAGGAGATTTTTTTTTTTTGTAATTAGTGTTTTCAAAAAATTAAAATATATTTATTCCAAAATTAATACTACTTTTATATTAATTTTGTTCAATGACATTCAATCATGCATAAGATTTTTTTTATTTTTTATTTTTTACAAATTCTGAAAACAAAATGTTGATCAATCAAAATGTGTCATCTGTGCAAAAGACTTAAAAAAACAAGTCCTATTACAATAATATCAAAAAAGTTTGGCCTTATCAGTCTAAATATCAAGAATATTTTTTCTTTATTTTTGGTCCTTTGTCAAAAGCACATTGGCATATCAATTGACACACTTGCCACTTATCTCATTGGATCTCCGATAAGTCCCCTTTCAATCTTTTTTCCTTTCCAAAAAAATCCAAAAATTGAGAATTTCCCCATGCCATAATCTTTTAATTATTCTTTTTATTTTCTCAAACCCCCTCCCCCGTCTCTATCTCGCTCTTGGAGTGCATTGTCACGTGTCCCCACCCCTCTCTCTCACACTTTTAAAGTTAAACCCATCACTCTCTTTCTCTCTCTCTCTGAATCCGATTTTCTCTCTCTATAAATCTCACCCTATCTCGCCATCTTACAGTCCTTCACGCAGTGAAACACTCACATTGTTGATCAAAGCATCAAAGTTCAGTGTTTGTTTATATAAGGAGAGGTGTGTGGTAAGGTTTTGTCGGTGGCGCCGCGGTGGTGGTGGTCGTGGTAGCGGTAAGGAGAGGTGGTGCTGTATGTCAGTATATAGTTATTCACATTTCTGTGGTGGATTTGGATTGGCTGAGCTTGCGAATCAATTACAATGGCCACAACTAAGGAAAAGGCGACGTCTTCGCCTCCCTGTCACCCTGCTGATTCCTCCTCCGTCATTCGCCGTGAGGCAGCTTCATCCGCTCCTGCCGTTGTTCAGGAATGGACTGAGGATCAGCAGGGAAAGAAAACTGCGGTGGCGTCCTTGATTCGAACTGAACCTTCGTCGAATACCTCCACGAAAGGTGGTCCTCTCTTACTCTTTGTCTTTTTCTTTCCTTACGCTTGCGGAAGGGGGCCTATCTTTGTGTATGATTACAGTCATACGCAGATACATTTGAAAATTTCACCGTATGTACTTTTTATAGTTATCACTCGTATTATTGCTTTAATACTATTTCCAACTTTTTTGTTTACATCAAAACATTCATAAGTATGTGTGCCGGTAGTCATTTTAGTCTTTCGATGTGTATTATAAATATTCAATCTGTATATGGATAAGAATATTCGATGGTGATATGAATTATTTTGATCTCGGATCTTCAAGTGTGGCTAGGTTGAAGTACATTATTTTTTTCCTTTTTGATTTTCTTTTCGCGGATTGTTTAATATAATTATTGTATGTTTGAGTCAGTCAATTTTTTCTTGGGCTGTGATTTCTGGTAGACTACTGAAAAAAGGGAGAATAAGGATTTTTTTTTTTTTTTGGTTTTAAACTTTATATTTCTCTTTATCCATGATTAGCTCCAAGAATCTATATGTGCAGGGAAAAAAATGGAAATGACATCCCAAATGCTAGAGACTGTAAACAGGGCCCAACCCTGATAGTCCTCTATGATTGAGTAATGACAAATTAGTTTCTGTCCACGATGTATTCGGTTCCTGATGATATTGATACTTATGACTTACTTTATTTTCCACCTTTAGCATGGCGAAAAGGAATATTTCTCTTGTACATATGGTAATGAAATATGCAGTTATGGACCTTTAATTATTAGAAAAGACTAATTGTGTTTCCGGTTAGCATAAGTCAAACTCTTGAAATGCTTAAGTTTAACCAAGATCCTTATGTTTTTTGGTTCTGTTATTTATGGGATAGTACTATAATTGCACATGTAATAGAAAACATATCAGAATGTGGAATCTTTAGATGCAGAATCTAAAGTCGGAACTTTTGCCATGCAAAACTATTTGCTGTTTATTTTATCAGGTAAACTTGAAAGATCTATAATCCTGTCTTCTGCTGGTTGGCATTTTATTGTTTTTGAGATATAAGAAAAAGTTTTCTCTTTGGTTAAATGACCCTCATGAGCTAGGATGCAGTTGAGTGACAGCTCATGAGATCAGTCTGGTATTTGCTAAGTTTGTTGCTAATTACGAAAATTTTCATGAAGCCTCTCTATTCTGGAGCCTATTTTCTCCACGAATGCCTCAGTTGTTTCTCGGTTAGATAATCTATATATTTATTTATTGTTTCATGAGGTGTTTATATGGTTGGTAGAGAGTGTTCCCACTATAATCAATGTGGTTGTTCCTCTGAACCATAGTTTGCTTTATAAGTGCTTGGAAAATTTTCTTATACCTTTATTTTGCTTGTAACTGATTATTGTAGATTAGGGGTTGTAAGTTAAAGATGGCTACTAATAAAGTAAAATGTTCGAACTCTTAAATATTGTGAAAGCAGCCAATTATGTTGTCTATCTTACCTCAGTAAGGCAAAAGGTTCTATCAAAGTATTTATTGTTTCTAGTACAAAACTGGTTTACCACTCTAGAGTTCAAATTTGGCAAATTCCCTTTTATAGATTTGAATTATATGCTTATAATGCCTTTTTTCATAGTAGTATCAGATCATCTGACACATATCCATGATTTGTCTGTCCAGGGGTTCCAACCATGCTAAGGGCCCAAACTTGTCATCCTTTAGATCCTCTAAGTGTCGCTGAGATCTCGGTTGCTGTCTCAACTGTCCGAGCAGCTGGTGCCACCCCTGAGGTGCTAACCTGGTTGTTTATTTTTTTAATTTTTTTTAACTTTTTGCATTTTTTAATTTAAAATAATTATTTTGCTTCTTCCTTTTCTCCTCAGTGAATATATATTGCCAGTCGTAGAACTTTTAAATGCTTCTAAACTATGACTAACTCATCTGTATTCAGGTCAGAGATAGCATGAGATTTATCGAAGTCGTTCTCTTGGAGCCAGAAAAAAGTGTTGTTGCACTAGCCGATGCGTATTTCTTTCCTCCTTTCCAACCCTCATTGCTAGTCAGAACAAAAGGAGGGCCTGCTGTTCCAAGTAAGCTCCCTCCAAGGAGAGCTAGACTTGTTGTGTACAACAAAAAGTCAAATGAGACAAGTGTGTGGATTGTCGAGCTAACTGAGGTCCATGCAACCACTCGAAGTGGACACCATAGGGGAAAGGTTATCTCATCAACAGTTGTTGCAGATGTTCAGCCACCCATGGTATACCCTTAAGTTTGTGTTTCTTCAATCTTTTGGCCCTTCAACATGTATTTGTTGATAAACAGTTACTAAGTTCCGTGGAAGAACATTTCGCTTTTTCGTAGATGGTTGCAATAAGTAATACGTGAGGGATAAAAAGAAGTAGAGATATATTGACTAGAGAAGATTACATACTTAAATTAAGGTGTTTATAAATGCAGATATTTTCAGAATAGTTTGAATGGAGCATAACTTTGACCACATAATATTAGTTTCCTCTAATCGTAGCTTAACCATGTTGATGGTAAAGCTCTAACTGAAGCCTTTTTGGGTTTTTCTCCTGAATATGAAAATATGAAACTTCTTAATCTTATTGGAAATTTATGTATACCAAAAAATGAATGCCTGTATTTCAGGACGCTGTGGAATATGCTGAATGTGAAGCAGTTGTAAAAGAATATTCCCCATTTAGGGATGCAATGAAAAAGAGGGGCATTGATGATATGGATCTTGTCATGGTTGATGCTTGGTAAGTTTCTTGTACGGTCAGGATCGTCTAATACATCCATTAGTACGCTCTCTAGGGCACATCTTTTAAAGTAGTTTTATTAATAAACCCTAAACTTTAAAAGATAAACTCTAAGGAAAAGTTACAAGTAAAGGAAGTGTACTAGAGAATGTACTAGATGATGTATTAGACGATCCTGAGTGTTTCTTGTACATTCACTTTTTCATCCGTCTGCTGTTGGTCATTATTACATTACCTTAAATTTTACATTATATGGTTTTTACAGGTGTGTTGGCTATCACAGCGAAGCTGATGCTCCAAGTCGCAGGCTTGCTAAACCACTTATATTTTGTAGAACAGAAAGTGACTGCCCCATGGAAAATGGGTATGCTCGCCCTGTTGAAGGAATTCATGTTCTTGTTGATATGCAAAATATGGTGGTGATTGAATTTGAAGACCGCAAGCTGGTTCCCTTGCCACCAGCTGATCCGCTGAGGAATTATACTCCTGGTGAGACAAGAGGAGGAGTTGATAGAAGCGATGTTAAACCCCTGCAAATAGTTCAGTCTGAGGGGCCAAGCTTTCGTGTGAATGGAAACTATGTGGAGTGGCAAAAGGTATGAATATTTTGGTTTTCTGGGTTGGCTATGTATTGTTTTGCATAAAAACACCCATAACTTAAAGAGAGAGTATGTCTCATTGTGCAGTGGAACTTTCGAATTGGCTTCACTCCTAGAGAGGGCTTAGTTATACATTCTGTTGCTTATGTTGATGGTAGTCGAGGTAGAAGGCCCATAGCTCATAGGTTGAGTTTTGTGGAGATGGTTGTCCCCTATGGGGATCCAAATGATCCGCATTACAGAAAGAATGCCTTTGATGCTGGGGAAGATGGCCTTGGGAAGAATGCTCATTCTCTTAAGAAGGTTCAAGCAGATCCCTAATTAATTCATTTTGGTTCCCCAAGTTGAATTCTGAGTTCTGGAATATCTTTTAGTAGAAATTCCTAACCAAAATCGAACGCATTTCATTTCAGGGATGTGATTGTTTAGGATATATCAAGTACTTTGATGCTCACTTCACTAATTTCATAGGGGGTGTTGAAACCATTGAAAATTGTGTTTGCTTGCATGAAGAAGATCATGGAATCTTATGGAAACATCAGGACTGGAGAACTGGCCTGGCAGAAGTTCGTAGATCAAGACGTCTCACAGTTTCTTTTATCTGCACTGTGGCTAATTATGAATATGGATTTTACTGGCATTTTTATCAGGTAGGTTGGCATTTGAAATCATCATAAGCAGTTTATGTGTTCGAGTTTTCTTTTATTTTTCTCTTTTTGGAAAGAAGTGCATTTGTGCAAAAACTAAATGCATACATAAGTTGTGGACAGGGCGTATTGGTATGTCTGCTCTATAACGAAAATAAGATATGAAATCTTACTCTAGCTTTTAGTCTCTAGAAGTACAACTATTTACAGGCATTTAAAAAGTGGGAGAGTGGTAGATGAAGATGATAAAAATGAAGATAATATGCAACCATAAATGTATAGATGCAAGGTAAAGATAATATAACTGCTCTCCTGCTTGTGAATGCTGATACTTGACCACCTATTGAGGTTACAATGTTAGTGAGCTTGTAACTGTTTGCTACTTTGTTTTGTTAGATATACTACTACTGTTTTTGCAAACTTTATTTACTGTGTTTGCGACTTATGCTGAGAGCTTTTGGCTTCATCTTGTTGTAACCTGTGGCTCTAGGATGGAAAAATTGAAGCAGAAGTTAAGCTTACTGGAATTCTCAGTTTAGGAGCACTGCAACCAGGAGAATATCGAAAATATGGAACAACCATTGCTCCAGGATTATATGCGCCAGTCCACCAGCATTTTTTTGTTGCCCGCATGGATATGGCAGTAGATTGTAAGCCTGGTGAAGCACACAATCAGGTAGTGGTTGCAAATACTACCTCCTGTTGGCCTGTGGTTTTTTTTGGCTATTCGAAGATGAATTCATTGATGAATATGCAATGACTTCAACAACTGACTATGATTCATATACACTTTTATATTTTGATTTTATAGGTTGTTGAACTTAATGTCAGAGTTGAAGAACCTGGAAAGGATAATGTACACAATAATGCATTTTATGCAGAAGAAACATTGCTTAAATCTGAATTGCAAGCGATGCGAGATGTTGATCCTTTCACTGCTCGGCATTGGATTGTATGTCTTACTGCATTATTTTTTCGCAAGCTCTAACTAGACAGCAGCATTCTTGTTTCTTTTCTGTTTTGTCTTTTACCTATGGAGTATCTTTGGAAATGTTACCTCAATTCTAATGTGATAATTATTCCTCTGAGTTATAAGAAGCGAGATTTTCCCCTGGATGTGACGTACATAATTATTTTCCTGCTGTTTTGGTGCGTTATGCTGCTATTCTTGTTTAGGATTGGTAAGAAAGGATTTTATTCAGAATTTTTTATTCAAAGTATGCTAAAAGTCCGTTGTAGCTCTTCTTTTGTGGGTATAATACATATTCTACTGTTAAGCAAGTATATAGCCCTCTAAATAGAGTCACTTGTGGTTCGGTGGAGATATAAGGTCACATTCTATGGCTTTACTCTACACTTGTTGGACTATTTCAATTCTCTTATGATTATTGTTTGATTCTAGTTTGGTCATGTAGTTTATCCTCGTTTCTCCCTGTTTCTTAAACGTATATAAGGAATACTCACCATATGCTCACCAACACCCATAGTAAATTAATATTGTGTACTCAGACCTGTGCATGGAAATCATTATTCTATTAAATCTGGAGTGAGTCAATAAATTTTAAAGCTTTATGCTTATGCTATATTGCAGGTCAGGAATACAAGAACTGTGAATAGGACTGGTCAACTGACTGGCTACAAACTGGTACCTGGGTCGAACTGTTTGCCATTGGCTGGTCCAGAGGCTAAGTTCTTAAGAAGAGCAGCATTTTTGAAGCATAACCTATGGGTCACACAATATGCACGTGGAGAGGACTTCCCAGGAGGAGAATTTCCTAATCAAAATCCACGTGTTGGAGAGGGATTGGTTTCATGGGTTCAGCAAAATCGATCTTTAGAAGAAACTGATATTGTTCTCTGGTATGCGTCAATGTTTCTTCAACATTTGTAGCAAATCCTACTTAAGTGTTAGAAGAGTAGAGTGCAAAATAATACTGAGAAGGAGCATTATTCTCAAGAAATAATGAAAATGGGTAAAATTTCTTTTAGGGTTAGTGATTAAACGTTCTGATATCATCAATGGATCAATAACTCACACCTGTTCTCCAAAAAGGAGTTTGCATAAAATTTTCTCTTTTCTCATTCTGGTTTAGTGCATTTCATATCACAAAGTCTGCTTCAGTTTTAAGAAATTTATTTCTGTTATGGGTTATCACTTTTAATCTTATTCTGATAGGAAAAGTTTTATTTGAAGGAAGGGTTTGACTTTTAGAGTTTGAGAAGTTGATTTAAAAAAGGATGAAAGCCTGCTTTTTATGTGTTTTGTGTTAAATAGCTCTGGTAGTTAAAAAAAAAACCCACCTGTTACTTGTAGGTACGTTTTTGGAATCACACACGTTCCTCGATTGGAAGACTGGCCTGTTATGCCAGTGGAACGTCTTGGTTTCATGCTTCAGGTATGTTTTCTTGAACTGCTCTAATTGTTGGAGAGATTCTTATTCCATTTCATATCTTGGTCTTTGCCATTATTTTGTTGAAGATAAGTCTTTTAAATGAGTGATCTCTTTTGTACTTTATATCTTCTAAAGCTGATGTGTCTTGTTCTCCATCACTCTATAATTGCTTGCATGCATATAAATGTATGCTTCCACATGGTAGGAACAATGATAGCAGATGCAGATTGCTTCTATCATTGTATTCTATGCTCTAATTGCTCTACTAGTGAGATTTCTGTCAGGTAGTTTCTTTTGGTTTGGCATTTCAGCAGTTCCCTTGGTATTCTATGGTCTAGCTGCTGAACAATTCCTTGCATGCATATCTATGAGTACACTTCCTCTATGTCTTTGTTTATGCTTTGGGATTCTTTTTTGCTGTGGTCTTGTATGGACTTGAAGGGGTTTGCATTCTGTTTTTAGTCATCCTCTCTTAAGGTAGTTATGTTTTTGGGTTTATTTTAGTTTTGCTTTTAAAAAATAAATCAATGATTTTTAGTTTGCTGTTGCTTTCCCCCTTGAATTATCTTTATCCAGATCTTCTGAGCCTATGAGCTAGTGAAATGACAAGTTGTAACATTTTCATGTGTACCTGAGCAGCAGTTAAAACCAGACTCTATAAATGACTAAAAGCCAAATTTCTTTAAAGCATTACATAATCTATGAATCAAATCAATTCTTAGGCAAGGCAACCCTTGGTTTTTCTGTTATTCCCAAGTAAACGAATTCTGAGGAGCTTTGATGATAGATGTTGAAATCAGCATTTAAATTTAATTTGCTGATAGAGAATTTTAAATCCAGTCTATTGTTCCGGTTTGAGCAATTGATATACTTGATTTTCTTGGTTCTTACCAATGTAGCACTGTGACGCTTGCAAGATGACCACTACTTAATCAACAGATGAATAAACTCAAATTTATATATATATTTTTAAAAAAATTATTTCGATTCTTTTGTTGTCTCCTTTGATTAGCTTATCTTCAAATAACTCATTTTACCCCGTCTAGTGGGTGAATGTATATAATCTCTTCCATTCTTGTTTGTTCTTCCTTGTTACACTGTCTATAGTGTCTATTAATTAAAGTTTTGCCTCTTGTAACTGCAGCCACACGGTTTCTTTAACTGCTCTCCTGCAGTGGATGTTCCTCCCAGTTCATGTGAGATGGAGAGCAAAGAACCCGATGTTAAAGAAAGCAGTGTAGTGAAACCAATTCCAGCTGCTCTTGTTGCCAAGCTCTAGTTCAGATTTCTTCTTCTGATTGTGATCCGACGATTCTATATGGAACTTGTTTCTCGATGGAACTATTAGCTAAATTAGCAATGTTTTAATATAGAGGGAAGAGACTTTTCATGTTTCAATCCATTGCTGTGTTTCTTCTACTGAAACCTTTTAGTCATCTTTGTGAAGTTTGCTTGAAACAAAGCTGAATTTGTTTGTTGAATACTTGGATGAATGAAGTGGCTACTTTCTTTTCTGCTGCTGCTTTATTTTTATACTTTGGGTGAATACACACTGGCAAACTACTAAGTTACAAACCTAAGAGGTTGTCGTTGGCTCCTCTTACTATGGCAAAATTGGGTTTTAGTAGCATGCAGTAAGTGTCACCAAAAGTTACTTAAGTGTCACGAAAGTTCATTTGTGGTACTTGTACAGCACTTCACGAAAATGCACCAATAGAAGTGGCGTCTTTTTTTTTTTTTTAATGGCACTTCTTAAATGCTACAGATATATTGTTGGCCTTATTTTCTGGCACTTATCCAATGTTACAAGTATATTGAAAAATATGACACGTTTTATGAATGTCACAAAAGTATGTTAATCGTATTAAATAAAATAAAATTTAATAAATGTATTTTATTAAAAATTAGAATCCTAATCAAAATTAAGAATAAGCAACTTCTCTTCCGATCATAACTATTTCAACCAATATACCATATACACTTTTTTTTTAATAATTTCTCAATAAATTTTATTTATATTTTATATCAATAAACTAAAACTTAATTAATTTAATTATTTATATCATATTTTATTTAATAATTTGTCTTTTACTAAATAATAAAAAAATAAAATTTTCACATAAACAATGGATTTCTTAAATTTTAGAGATTTTCTGTAAAATATATGTAACTTTTCCATTTCAAGAATAATTTATGAGTTAATAATTTTTCTTTCTTATTTAAATTATATAATGATGTTATAGATTCACAAATGCAAAACCTATTTTTCAAAAAACTACCACTAATATAATTATTCAAATATTTTAATAATTTTGAAAGAGATCACAATAGAAAAATTAACAAAATTGCCCTACCAAATTTAAGAAGTACAATATGCAAAGTATCACTATATTCTCTTCCTATTTTATATCTAAAACATTTTTTTCGTATATTTAAGATAACATATGAACCTTAGTCAATTATTTTTTTTAAAAAAAAAAGAGTTGATATTTTATTTAAAACTTCAGTATTTAAAAAAAAATACTTTAAGTTCTACTAAGTGTTTTATATTTGAATAAATATTATAACATAAATTTATATAGACATATTATTAAACTATAACTTTAACGTAACAGTTTACTTATATATATGTATATATACGTATATATATGTATATATATGTGTGTTAATTAGTGGACTTTAAAAATTTGCGTAACATTTTTGTGGCATTATTTGTAACATTTGAGTTTGTACCATATTTTAGTAACATTTTTTTGAGGTATTTGAGTTTGTGTCATATTTAGATCAACTCCAACCAGGCGTTATTCCAGCCTGAAATGGAGTAAATTTGATGTGATACTTTTAAAGGCCATACCTTTGATTCTCTCTTTTTTTTAAAGATTTTTTAATATATATTAAATGTTTATACTTAATTTAATTAAATTGATTTTTTATCCTATAAATATTTAAAAAATTTTTACAATATAATAAAATTAGATATACTCAATTAGTTACTATAAATAATTTTACTTTTTAATAATTATAATTAAAAATTTTTAAAAATAAATTGATCTAAACAACTTAAATAATCAAAATACATTAAATAATACAAACTCATACTAATAACTTCAATGTAAACACGATAACAAATTATAAAAAACTAAAATACATAATGACGCATGGAACTAAAATTAAACTCACTGATACGAAGACTAAAATTATAGTTATGGACACATACTAAAATTAGAAACACCCCGACAAATAGATTAAAATAAAACTAACTCACACATACACTAAAATGAGACTCAATAATTGGGTAGCTTACTTAAATATCCACTAATATTATTGAAATACTGGTCAAACATAGTGTTTGATAGAGGTGGTTGTTGTATAAATCGTTGTCGTTCTGCAACAATCCGTGCTTGTTCAGCAGCAATAAAAGCATGACGAGCAAGATTTCTAATCTGGTCTAGGTTTTGCATCATAATTTGCATCTCCACATGGGTTTGGTGCATATGCATATGTTTTGCTTGCATATCTATACTGAAAAACCTTAGAGAGGGAGGGAGGAGGGGTGAATAAAATTTTTAGCTAATTAAAATTTAAACAAATTTACCCGATGTAGAGGCAATAAAACAAGCCGCATAAGTGAATATATAACCTACAGAAAAGTGGGCTAATCCAACTAATCTTGCTTGAACAATGGAAAGGGCCACTGGTTTATCTCTCCAGCGAATCAAATTGGCTAAAGGTGTGCGTTCATGAACTCAGGCTAAAGTTTCAATCAATTCTTGCCAATAACCCCGCCAGGAAATTAAGAACATAAATCCAGTAGCCCACACAAGCTAATTAAAATTTTTGCAAAATTTAAAATATAGAGCCTCCGATTTTTTTTAAAAGAATTTCATAACTCTTTTTAATAAAATTCCTAACCAAACAAAATATCTTTAATGCAAAACACGAGAAAGAGAGAGAGAGAGAGAGAGAGGGAGAGAGAGAAGGAATTTATGGTGGTTCACTTTCTTAATAGAGCTACATCCATTACTTGGGACTTAACACGAGGATTTCACACAAATATTCACTAGTCATAAGTTTTTACAAAATACCACAATGAAGATCACCCTTACAAACCTTAAAGATCACAAAACAATACAAGATAACAAAATATTAAAGGATCACACAAAGGGTTTTTCACAAAACCTTTGGTTACAATTTAAGGTGAGACAGTAGAGATGAAACAATATTACCAAAGAAGCTTGATAGGAAAATGATACACTTTGTAAAATGCTTCTACAAGCTTTCTTTCCTATGATAAAGAAGATTGAAAATGTACTCTTTAATGCTTTTAAAAGTGTTCTTAAAACTTCTTCAACTACTACTATTTTATGGCTGATCAATAACCCTTTTATATGTGAAGATAAAAAACTAGTTGTTACTGTCAGCAACAATTTTTTACAATAAAAAAAAACTCGACAACCAGTTTTAAAAAGTGGACGTCCGATTTTTTGTTCTTAAAAAAATTGGATGACCGATTTTCTTGAAGAGTAAAAATCGGAAGATCGATTTTTTGCATGCTTAAAAACTCTTTAGACATTCGATTTAAAAATCGGATGACCAATTTTTATGTGAATCCACAAAATTCGGACGTCCGATTTTCTAAAGAGTAGAAAATCGGATGACTGATTTTTAGACTTAAAAAAAATTCGACAACCGGTTTTCCTGTAAAACACAGATTTTCCTTCACTTTCAAAAGATGTATTATTAAAGTAACAACTTTAAGATATATAACACTTTTAAATGATCAAACGTTTATCAAGAACACTTAGTTTTTCAAGAATAAATTTTCAAAAAATGTTTCTTATAAGGAGCTAACATAATTGATCAATAATCAAAGAAAGAAGTTAGGAAGTTTTACATAAACACCTTTAAAGCTATCCCTAACAATTCTTCTTGTCTTCAAAGTCTTTTACTTGATTACTTTATCTTCATAAAGTCTTGTAGTCTTGAGTAGAACCGTAAACGGGTCCAGACCCTCAGAGTACCCCAAGACCCAGACCCGTACCTTTATAGTTAAACTTGGACCGAGACCCGGACTCATACCCTCTAGGGTATAAAATTTTGGACCCAAACCCAGACCCATACCCTCTAGGGTCAAGGATATGGTCTGGGTATACCCATACCCATATGACATTTTTATATTCTTTTCCCCCGTTAAACAAATATATATAAAACAAAGTATAATCTTAAAATAAAGATTTTAACATGATTAACATAATCTCCTCAACATTTCTTTCAACAAATACAATCATTTAACATATACATAAATGAATCGGGATATAGACCCCTTTACTATATTAAATCAGTTTGTAATCCAAATTCCTGGATAACCTCTGAGCAAAGAGTATATGTAATAATACAGTGTCGCCTAATAGATAAGTCAAATAGTAGCATATAAGATAGAGAACGACAAAGAAAAACAAAGAAAAAAACTGTCATTTTTGTCATGATCTATATTTTCAACAGTTCTATGAAATAAAAATAAGATAAAAATATTACGATCATAAATTGCTTTTATACGGGATGAAAGAATATATTTCTTTATTTAGTAAAAATAAATTATTTGTGAAATGACATTTGAAAATAAATAAATAAATAATTTGAAAGAGGTTAATTGGGCCAAATCTATCAACTAAAGAGACTCTATTTAGGACTGAAAATGAGAAAAAAAAAAAAAGAGAAAATGACTGAAAATGAGAAAAAAAAAAATAGAAAATGATTGAAAATGAAAAAAAAAAAAGAGAAAATGTTGCCA
This sequence comes from Catharanthus roseus, assembly GCA_028651295.1. NCBI lineage: Eukaryota > Viridiplantae > Streptophyta > Magnoliopsida > Gentianales > Apocynaceae > Catharanthus > Catharanthus roseus. Next base: position 2,207,951 of record JAPQWS010000069.1, read on the forward strand.
GCAGAAGGATTCCAACCTGCACAGACAAGCCAGACAAGAATTCAAGTTTATATATATTTTTTACTTAATAAAAAAAATTAAAAAACAACATTTCTAATTTCTTTTACTAAGAGAGTTTTAAAACAAAATTTTCATTACAATCAACAAGATTAATATCATTACATAAGAAACAAGAAATTATTTACAACATCATTTTAAAATTCATCTACAAATAAAATTCTTTAACATATCTAAAATTAAAAACACAATGATATTCTAACTAAAAGTTTTAAAAGTTTACATACAATTTTTCCCAAAACAAAAATCAAATAAAAATATAACCCTTAATTCAATATATTAATCAAGTACATTCTTTAAAAGTATGTGATAATTTTAAATGTTATGTTATAAAATAATATTGTTATAATATAATACAAAAATATATTATATATAAATAAATATATTATTAATTTATTTTGATGGGTATGTGTACATAGTATAGATATTATAATACCCTGTTTACACCAATTTGATAAGAACTAATTGGATTTAAGTCTAAGCTTGAATTCGTAGGTATAATATTTAGACCTTATCTATTATAAAGGGATAAAATTTGAATAGGATTTGAATAAGACGGACCCGTTTATTGTCCAGGAGAGATTACAAAGGCGTACTTTTCATTCTTTCTCTCAATATATATATATATATATAACATTAGATTGTTAGCTCCTGTTGATGAGCTAACATGGCATCAGAAAATTCAATGAAACGATTGAGAAGAATGGCAATACAAGAGAATGATTTCCATGAAGCAATCTTGTCTATAGCCAACAAAGTTCTGCGCAAGGAATTTGAGAAGGGTTTTCCAAAGAATGTTGTGGTTTCCCCTTTATCATTGCTATGGTTTTATCAATGGTGGCTGTTGGTGCAACTGGGCTTACCTTGAAGCAGATCCTGGGGTTTCTGGGAAGTGAAACGGTTGATGAACTCACATAAAAAATCTCAAAATTGATGGGGTTTTTATCACAAAATCAAAATCAAAGGGTTGAGGTATCCCTTCTGAATGCATTTTGGTTGGATAACAAGTTCACCTTGCAGGAATCTTTCAAGAAACAACTTAAAGATGTATTCGAGGCAGAAGCCAAAGAAGCAGATTTCAAGAATAAGGTATTATGATCTTGGTTTTTACGAATTTCTGTTCATGATCTTTAATCTTGGTTATTTTCTTTTGGGGGTTGATTTGCTTAATTCTCTCAATCAAACTAATGGAAATTGTCTTGTTCCTCAAATTGTTCTAATTACTTGGCTCAAAATGGGTTAAAATTATACACAAAAAAAAAAGAGTAAAGTGGTTAAAATTGAAGGGAAAATTGTACATAAAAGAGTAAAAGTTATTTCTTTGCCCACTATATTTACTAAGTTAACACTAATTGAATATTAGTATTATATCAAGAGTTAGCGAGGCCCAGATTCTCAAAAAAAACTTGAGGGAATTCAAATAAACTTGTGTTAAAACTAACTCAAAATAATCAGAAAAGAAGTTTGGATGGAATGAGGACCAGAAAATGCTGTAGAATTGAAAGGGAATACAAAGAGAAACTAGGGAAAAACTCAAAGAAATTCAGAGACACATCTCTAAGCCAAATTCACAATTGTCCTCTGCAGCTTACTGAAAATTTTCCCTTAAACATTATGGTTAACTGAAGCTTAATTGAATTTGCTTCCTCCAATTCCTTCCCAAATGAAATCATCCCATTCCAACGCCAAAGATGAACTTGTGTGAAGAAGAGGCAATGAATATCTGTTCTCAACGGTCGTGGCTGGCTATACAGATGTCGAGTTCCAGCCTCCAATAATTAATTTGCCCAAACGACACCGTCTTACTTAATTCGCAACCAACCAATTATGAGATTAACTAATCCTTCTCTTCCATATATAACATTGATATTCATGCCTTCATTTTTAGGTAATATTAGTTCTTTTACCCTGTGTTTCCTCTATGTGAATTTTGGATAGTTGACAGATTGTGAAACTTGTTGAATAGCCACGGGTTGATTGTGACAGCAGAATATAGAGTTCAGGTTAAAAAATTTCTTTCTTACAAGTTAGAATCAACTTCTCTATCTATATCCATTTTACTCTTCTATTTGCTACATGATGATAGCTTGCTTGGAAGTGATTTTTTTCATTGTGATTAATGCTTACATTGATTGATTTCTCTGTTCTTTAAGATCATTTGTGTGGTCAAGTGTTGGGTTATTTCCATGTTTCAGTCATTCTTGTTCATGACCAATTTATGCAATTATTTGACAAATTTTTGTTAAGGCTGATGAAGTGGTAAAAGAAGCAAATTCATGGGCTAAGTCTGCAACAAGAGGTTCAATTCAAGATATCCTTAAACCTGAAGATATCAATTCTGACGACACGATGCTTGTCCTGGCTAATGCTCTTTATTTCAAAGGAGTTTGGCCTATTGAGGAAAAATTCAATAAAGAAAATACTAAAGAAGGTAAATTTTTCCTTCTTAACGGTGATGAGGTTCTTGTTCCATTTATGTCTAAGCGGATCAATCATGCTTCCAGTTCTTATGGAACATTTGATGGTTTTGATGTTCTTAAACTTAAGTATGCCAATCGAGAATTCTCCATGTATTTCTTTCTTCCCAACAAGAAAGACGGATTGCAAGATCTTCTAAACGAGTTCAAGACAAGTCCAAAAACGCTGGACTCGAATCTGTATGCTGCTGAAATTGTTGAAGTCCGGATTCCCAAATTCAAGTTTGAGTATTCAGTAACAGGAGCTTCAACCATGAAAGATATGGGTTTAACTCTACCATTTAATCCGAATTGTATGGACTTTGATAAGATGGTGGAGCAAAATTATGATGATTTACCCATATATATCTCAGATATAGTTCAGAAAGCATACATTGAAGTAAATGAAGAGCTGCCGGATATTCTTATTGCAGTTTTAGGGCCGGTGGCTCACGTCCTGGTCCTCCAAGAGTTGCATATTTTGTGGCAGATCATCCTTTCGTGTTCATGATAAAGTTAGAGTTCTGTTCTCTGGCGCCGTTCTGAATCCTCTGGAAAACTACTAACTCCTTATCATGTATGTATGTATTTCATAGGAATCGCTAAATTTAGATCCTCCTATACATATAGTATGATTTTTACTGTGTTTTTTTCTATGGGATTTGATTCTGTTTCATGCAGACCTGGATGTGTTTTTGGATTTGAAGATGGGGTTTAAAGCTTTGATGAATATCCTTTGTTTCGAATTTCTTTCTTGATTCTGTGTTTTGAATAGCATATAGTAGAGAAATTTATTAATTTGTTTTGTGATTATTATGTGAAATATCTAAAATAACCTTTGCTTTTGGAGAACTTTCTTGATAATCCCTTAAGCTTTTAAAAAGGCCAAAAAGAATAGAAGGAAAACTAAAGAGGAAAAAGGGCTATAGAATGATGATAATATAGGAATTTTTGGCTGAGTTTTTAACTTGATCCCATTGATTATTTTTTTGGTAAAATTTGACATTTTTGTTATCTGCATTTTTCAATGATCCTCTTAAATTAAAATCTCTGTTTTTTCTGATTTTTAAGCTTTAAACAGGTGCTAAGAGAGAATGCAATGCATCGGCTTTTTTCTTAAAAAAGCTCTTTTTTTAACGGGATATTAAAGTGGTCCAAATTTTTTTTATCCTGATTTGGCCATAACAAGTGTATGATATTTTATTTAATAATAACTCACTTATGTATTCCAATATTTAACAACTTCAATTATTTGAATTTTTAATTAGATAAAAAAGAAGACTGCACTGTTTAATTTTCAAATTGGCGGCGTAATTTTTAGTTAATAAGAAAGAAAGTATTAGAAAATTACAAAAACGTAAATTAAAACGAAAATAAGAAGTTTTTGGGAAAACGGTCAGTGAGAAACCGCGAAAGCTGTTTCCAACGCGTAGATCTCGAAAAAATACCCAAAATGCCCACAAGAATTGACTCAATCGGACGTCTGAGCGCAAAGTTATGTCCCGTCAAAGTTTTTTACTATACGAAACGCTTTTTTTCCCCCGAAACGTGTTCGGATCACTTTTTCGACGATACCGTTGCGTTCCTCTTTACGAGAACCATCAAAACAAGTGGTTATACGCGTAAAACGGACATTCGATCGCAGAGTTATTCATGTTTTAAAGTTTTCCAAATACTTACAAAAATTATTTCTTCCTAATTAACATAAACAAGATAACACACCATCATTGTGCGTTATCATCAAGATAACGCACAACCATTGTGCGTTATCATCCACCTCAGCACCAAACCCCACCACCTCTTCGCCACGTTTGTGCCACGTCGTTAAAAATGTAATTTAATACGGATTAAGTCGGTGATTAGCTATAACGCACAACCATTGTGCATTATCTCATTGATTGTACGTTATGGCCTCTTCATGATTTAAAAAAACAAATTGGCCTATTTAGTACTCATTTTTTGAAAATGGACTAAATAAAGAAAAACCCAATGCATCCCTCGAATAACTTTTTAGGTATTTTTTTTTTATGAGTAACATACGGTGAATAATTACTTGTTAATATTGAATGTATTTATTATATCCATTTTTTGTTTGGATTTTCTTTTCAATTTTTCTATACACAATAATTTACTAAGTCAATTTTTAAGGTCTGATTTTTAGATATTTTTCTTAATTCATATGATATAATTAGAGGTGTGAACGGGTCCAGACCCTCTAGATATTTTCGGACTTAAACCCTTATAGTGAAACATTAACCCAGATCCAAATTCATACCCTTTGGATATAAAATTTATAGATCTAGACCCGACCCTCCAGAGTTTAGATCCCCAAAGGTATGGATGGATTGGGGATAGTGCCTTCGCCCCCACCCGCCACCATTGCCTTTGGTAAGAAGGATAATAATGGAATTATACAAGTATTTGCCCATTTCTTCATGAAACAACTATAGAAACTACTGAGCTGTAACTCAAATTTCAATTATAATTGCAAAATTAGACCAAATATGTGCAAAACATAATATTCCCAATTCAGCCATTAAAAACCCCATGAGTAAACTCTTCCAAGAAAAAGGGAAATTTACACCAGGACACATAACTAGGTAGAAATGGAAGTACTTTGGACTTTATAATTAGTACCAAAAAGTGAAATCTCTCACTTACATGGTCCTCACCAGACTGTCCGAACCATTTGATACATTGGAGATGTTGAAATTCTTATACTGTTGCTGTCAGGATGTAAACATGCAGCTCCAAAACAAATTGAGCTACGTCCATACGGACACCTTCAATCTTATACTCATTCTTTCTAGTAGTTGGATTTATGATAGCAACAGATTTCCCGGAAGAAGATTTCTTCCTTTCTCCTTCAGAAAACTACTTAAAAACATCCCCATCATGGAACTAACACAATAGTTGTCTTGTTTTTTTTTTAATCATTATAAAACAAGTTATTCTATGCAATTGAGAAGAGGGTGTTTGTGAGCTAAACAATGAAAGATGTGGATTACATTCCTATAATTATAACGGTGGTTACTTAGAGATCAATCAAATGATTTGGTCCCCCAACAACTTTAGGTTAAAAAGAGAAGTAAAACTATGTTTAGTGTACAGAATCATTGAATCATTATAATTTACATTTTTCACCTGCACGTTGGGTAGTTTGGTGGAGGCCCTAAGCACAACAAGAAAAACTCTCTCATCATGGAAGCAAGAATTAGGGATTGAGACAAAACTTTGATTCCTTGCTTTGATTGTGGAAAAGAAAAACATTCTCAGCTTAAAGTCAAATGGCTTTTCTTGAGTACAACTTGGCTTTTACTATGAATACACATGTGTGTTCAATGTATAATAAAAAGAGGGAAAAGAAAGAAAGAAAGAATGAATTTACAGTTTATAAATGGTTGAAGACATGATCTAGTACATTTGTCCCATTTAAATCTTCTCCAGACAATGATGTTGTTGTTGTTGCCAATGGGTACTCACTAAAATCCCCTAAAGAATTTTCTTGCCATGGACTTATTATTGGCTTCATCACCTGGTGATTATGATGATGTTGTTCAACCTTGATCCCATTGATCAACTGATACTGATTATAAACTGAATCAAACTTGTGATTATCAGAAGAATCCCATGAAGAAATTGCAGCAGCCTTAGCATTTTCTTCTGCCATGTTGCTATTGATCATTTGAGTATCAGAGAAGTCTGTTTCTGTCCTGGCTTTTTGGTCCAAAGTGGTTAAATTTGATCCATTATAATTCAAGAAACTGGAATTGTATCCACATGGATCAACATTTGCTTGGAATTCAAGAAGAAAAAATGGATCAAATACTTGTTTATTATTATCATTATTATTACTCACTGGCTGCAGCTGCTGCCCTGTTGAGCCAAAATCAGTGTTAATAACTCCAGAGGATGTTGATGATGAATGTGAAATCTGCAATGAGGCATTTTCTTTACAAATCTTCTCCTCTTTTGCTTCGTTTTCGATTATGGGTTGGTGTGTATTTGGATCAATTCCTTGCTTTATTAACTTCTTCTTTAAGCTTGAATTCCAGAAGTTCTTTATCTCATTATCTGTTCTTCCTGGTAATTGTGCTGCAATTTGAGCCCATCTGCCATTTTTTTTTTTTAAAGAAGGAAACATGAATTATTGATATGAGCCCATCTGCCATAAGTTATTATATAATATAATGGGTACCTGTTGCCAAGAATTTCATGTAATCTAATAATGAGATCCTCTTCTTGTTGAGAAAACATTCCTCTTTTAAGATCAGGCCTTAAGTAATTTATCCATCTTAATCTACAACTCTTTCCACACCTCTGCAAACCTGAATCATATGAAATCCCATTTTTCAAATTATTCATCTAATGAAGAAAATAAAATGACAGAAATTTGAATAAATATTATATAATAATTACCAGCAAGTTTTGGAACAGAACTCCAGCAGCCAACACCAAATCTAGTAATGTAATTGTACAACTTTTCATCTTCTTCTGGTGACCATAATCCTTTCCTTAGTTTCTGTTTTATACAACAAGAATGCCGCCCCATTCGCCGCCCGGCTATGTATGAGAATCGATGAGGACTTAAACACACACACACACACACACACACACTACTACTAGTAATTAATTACCTCTCAACAATATATATCAGAGATATATAATTTCTGATGATTTAAGGAACAGTATAGCTGAGGAAATCATACTTAGAAATGAAGTTAACACAGAGAGAGAGAGAGAGAGAGAGAGGAAGGTGAAAGAAATCAAGTGGTTTCTAAGCAAATTTGGTGCTGCTTTAGCATTGAACAAAAACAAATGGATTGGTTTTGAAGAGAGATGTGTCTATCAATGCAAGAAAAATGATGATGGCAAGAAAATATATTGAGAACAATTACATAAAAAATGTCTTATGAATATATTATATATATGAAGATAAGAGTTTCGTATATTCATGTTGTACAATAATGGCAATGTAGTACACAACCCCCCCCCCCCCCCCCAAACCCCACCTCACCCACACGTCCGTAGTTTCTTATCTCGATTAGAAATTTTAATTATTCTGAATTGTCTAATACGTTTTTTAATATTTATTAAATTAAGGATGTAGAAAACAATATAATTAGTAAGGTAAATAAATAAGGAGGGAGAAAGAGAGGAAGTAAGATAATAAATGAATTAAAGAGGGTATAATTAAAAATTAGACTATAAATACATATTGAAATGTGTAAAAAGATTTATAATTTTGACCGTCCAATTTTAGTTAAAAAGACTTATATTTATGACCGGAGATAACGTCTCCTTTTTTTTTCTTTATCATTTTCAAAAATGACTATTTTTTATTAAACACAAAATTGTGAATATATCTTTAAAATCAATCTTTGTATGGATGATAGCCCAACTCATTGGTAGGAAGTCTATGAAAAGACCTATTTATTAATACTTATACAATTTTGCATATAAAAGAATAATTAAAAAATTTTAATCGAAAAAATTATTAAATACTGCATTATTTTTATAATATGACAAATAAAATATACAGAATGTAACAAATAAATAGAATAAAGAGAATACTTATTTACTAATATATTATTTAAGGTTTGAGTTTATATTGTATACTATAAAATATATTAACAAAAACATTTGTTACGGGAACGTTGCAGGAAGAATGTATTAGAAAATATAATATAAAATTTTTTGAAGAGCAAAAGAAAATAAGACGTCTGATTTTTCATAAATAATTTAATTAAAGAAATGTCATATTCATGTATAGAAAAATGAAATTGTTTCTTTCCATTTGATTATGCTCTTTTGTAACCTCAAATTGAGCACCTAAAAGGGTGTTGATTTTGGACCATTTTCTTCCATTGTCAATCATTTTCACCTCTTCAAGAGAAATCAAAACAACTACTCATTCATTCTTGATGTCAACTAAGCTTGAAAATTAATAATAGAGAGGTCCCATACCTCAATTGATCTTAATTAGGGGCTTAGACTTGCTTCACAAATTCAAAAACTTATTTTATTTTTTAATTCTTTTTTATAATAAAAACATATTTTATCGACAAAATCTCTCACATCACCCACACGATTGTGCATGACAGTGTTACCTCTTCTTGTTTTATTTTCTTGGTTTTTTTTTATAACTAAAAAATCTACATATATATATATAGTACCAAAAAAATATTTTTTCTTATCAAAATCTTTCTCTAACCCAATTATCTCTAACTCAAAACTCAAATCATTCACATTCAATAGAAATTCAAAATAGATATGGATAATTTTGAATATTTTTTTGCAAGAAAATATCGATTTTGAAGTAAAAAACCCCCCAAAATATATATTTTTTCATTTGTTGAGTTTACTCCTTAGAGAATTTTTCCCATCCAAGAGAAACTAATTTTTTTAAAAAAAAACCCATTGAAATGAATTTTGCGTAGGTGGAGAAATTCTCTAAGAAATTTGCCAGCCTGGGCGAAATTCCTTCAAAAATTTTGCCAAGTTGGGTCTGGGAGAAATTCAACAAAGTTGAAAAAAAAAATAATTTTTTGGGGTTTTTTTACTTTAAAATCAATATTTTCTTACAAAAAATATTTAAAATTATCAATATCTATCTTGAATTTGTGTCGGATATGAAAATTTTGAGTTTTGAGTTAGAGAGATTCATTTTGGCCGGAAAAAATAATTTTTTTCGCGCTATAAATATAGATTCCCGAATTATATTTATTGACCCCTTTTCATGAATAAAGCAAATAGTTTTACTACTCGATCCACAAGGTTCCATATTTTGAGTTATACAATCCTGACCAATTTCGATTAAATTTAATTTTGAATTTTACTTAGGGTTTAAGATTTGGCCTTAAGTGTTTCACGCCGTCATAAAAGACATTCAAACCTTCAACTTTTCAAATATCCGATGTGTGCTCTAACATCTCAAGTAATCAGATTATAAAGAAAATAAATTAATTATACTTTTTAAAATTTACTTTCTTCATATATATAATTCTCGATGGCCACATATCTAATATTTGTGGTTCTTTATAAGGGTTTTATAAGGGGGAGCTATATTTTTCAAAAATTTAAATTCTACCGACACCAAAACTTCAAGAGAAGAGTAGGGTCCATAATACAAATTTTGACTCTTAAGAAAACACCCAAACGTAAACAAGTAAATGTAATAAAGATGATGTGATTCTCTTATAGAGGGGTCCTTACAGAAATAGACATTTTTTTTTCTTGGTGATGAAGTAGAAAATATGAAAGCTATATATTCAAGAAATTTAGTTAGAAATTTTTCCAACTTTGTTGCTTTTTTAGCTGAGTCACCACACTATGTCTTTATATAGTTTTCAAGAATCATTGTCAAAAGCGAAAGCCCAATTAGGGTTTGTGGAAAACTCTTGATTGATCATTTCTTCTATAGTACGTACGTAGCTCAAGCTTTTGAAGGTTCCCTAGGCTTTCTTAATTAGGGTTTTGTGAAAAAAGAACTTCAAACTATGCTTTTCAAGACCATAATTACCAATAATTTTAATATAATATACTTAATAATTAAGTATTTCAATGATAGAAACACTTTTTAGCCGATCAAACGTTTTGAATTCAAATTATATTTCTTTCCTCTATGTATATTCAATAAGCAAATGTAATTGTTCAAAAAGAGCAAGAAAGCAAAAGGGAAAGCTATGGTATTTTTGACATTTTGTTGGCGGCCTCTATTATCTCTAATATTTATGGATCAAAACCCTTTTGGGATTGAAGGGCTGCATGGTGTTACTGGAGGGGATGGATCATGGAAAAGAGGCTCTCAAGAACAGTGAAAGTTAAGTATATATATATATATATATATAATATTAGTGTAGGAGGATAATGTTAGAGGATTGAGAGCGTTCGATGGTTTAATATAATAAGTAAGCGAATTGTGAATATACGAAAGATTGAAGGTTTAATTAATTTTTTTTATGATATTATAAAACGTTTAAGTTTAAATTGTAACTTATGAATAAGAATTAGACTTTTGTGGATGTTTTGTAAAACAAATTTAGATTAATTATAAGTTATATTTCAAATTTAAGCATATTAGTCTAATTAGATACTACTGGATAAAGGGGAGAGAGAGAGAGAGTTGAGGTTTCAATGATTGGGGAGAGAGAGAGAGAGAGAGAGAGAGAGAGAGAGAGAGAGAGAGAGAGAGAGAGAGAGAGAGAGAGAGAGAGAGAGGTTCTTGCAACATTAACACAACCGACAGTAACACCTATGATTGGGTGACAGACATTACTAGCAAGTAATTAAGTTCAATGAATTGAATTGTAATGTCTTGGAAAATACGTAGCCAGCGCAGCAGATGAGGGAAACTTCCATTTCCATATAAGTCCACTCCATCCAAACACTTATGCTTTTTTTTTTTTTTTTTCAAGGTTTACCTCTTGAAATATGGAGGACTATAAATGTGAGAAGCTTATTTCAGTATATATTATAATTAAATTAATCTTTATTCGTATCGTGTATTATTTCACTCTGACATCGCTTGATCTTGCCTATGTTGTTCATATATTGGCACAGTTCATGCAGGCTCTCCTGATTGACCATTGGGATGCTACACTGCGTGCCATTCGATATTTCAAATGTAGTTGCGTCAAGGAATACTTTTGCATGCTGATTCTCCTATCATTTTGACTGCTTTTTGTGACTCAACTTGGGCTCATTGTGCGATCACGAAATGCTTAGTTACTGGATATTTTATTTCTTTGCGGGATCTCCCGTGTGTTCTGGAAGACCAAGAGATAATATAGTCTTTCATTCTTCTGTCGAAGCGGAATACCAATCCATGGATGTCACTGTATGTGAGTCAAAGTAGTTTCGATGGTTGCTTCATGATCTTTGTGTTCCGGTTACTCGGCCCATTCTTCTTCATTGCGACAATCAGGCGGCCATTTACATTGCAACAAATCCCATCTTTCATGAACGCAAGAAGCACATCGAGATTGATTATCATTTTGTTCGTTATACTTTTCAGGCACATTTTATTACTCTAAGCTACATCCGCAGCAATTCTCAGCCTGCTGATATTTTCTACTTTTCGTCTCTACTGCGCAAGTTGGACATTCATGATCTTCATGCTCCCACTTGAGGGGGAGTATTGAGAATCCAAGAAATTCTTAATAATATTATCATACTTTCTATGATTCTCCTTGTAATATTAAGAATATGTTTTATTGTAGCCCGCATGGGCATAGCTAAGTTGGTTGTGGGACTGCAGAGTTGGTACGAAAGTCCAAGGTTCAAATGCTGACAGCAACCTCTCTAATGTGGAGAGCAGTAGTGTGAGAATTTCAACCTCTCTACTGTGGAGGGTGGTTCCTTGTACGTACCAGGAATTTCGCCTTTTGGTACCAAGAATGTGTTTTATTGTAAATTTGCCTAATTTTCCTTGATTGTTGTATTAAAATAGGAAATTGTCTTATAATTCCTATTATAGTTAGATTTAAAGACTATGTCACAATTTGTATGTATTCTTACTATTATTTTCAATACAATACAAGAAAACAACGATTATTTTTCCATTGAAAACTTTGACTATCCAATCTCATCCGTAGAATTAAGAATTTAGTGCCTTTTAGAAACTCACAAATCTGTTAATTAAATTAAATTAAGAATATAAATTAAAATCCTAACGATGATTATTCCCCACAAAATACATTGAGTTTGAGTTCATATATACATTATATGTTCTCTAGTCTGATTATTATCAAATTAGTTATGTATTTTCTTCTTTTAATATTCTTTTCATAAGTTTCACATTATTTTAACGAAAAAGATAAAAAAAAAAAAAAAGTCATATAACATGAATTTGATTTTAATTCTAAGATAGAAAATGAAACAGACTATCCTCTCGTTAAATTTTAATTTACACATTGATTAGATAAAATTTTTATATTTATACGTAAGCTACACTCAATTAAAACAATATAGTACAATTTATCCATATCACTATATAAATATCTTGAATTAAGCGAACTAATTTAGTATATAAATTTAATATGTTTTATTTATATTAACGAGTGTTATAAAGATACACATTAAACATACCCTTATTAAAAATCCTATTATCTTCTAAATATTTTTTAAAAAAACACTCATTAACATTCAATTGAAATAGTATAAAAATCCTTAGCAAGTTCATATATTATCTCAAACTTTAAAACATGCCTTTCAAAATGAAAGGAATATAATTAAGAACCAAAAATGTCAGTTTAGATTGAGTCCATTGGTGAAAATATACTCTCTCTCTCTCTCTCTCTCTCTCTCTCTCTCTCTCTCTCTCTATATATATATATATATATAAGAAGAATGAATGTCGGCAGAAGATGAAAAAAGAGAAGAAGAAAATTAAACCCTTCTGCGAAGGGACATCATATCCTTCCAGTTCATTTTTGTTGTCAATATATGACCAGCAATTTTTTAAAATATATATGATTTAAAATCGGTTTTAATAATGGTCTTAAATATATGAGAAGAAAATGTTTTTAATTAGAGTAAATTGTGAATTTGCTTATCTGGTGATATGAAAAAAAAATGATATAAAAAACATATTTATTAATTTCAGAATATAAGCAATAAAATAGTACCAATTAGCAATTAATCGTAATTTAAGTGAAGAAATATCATACCTAATTATATCATTCATAAATTTTCTATTCTCATAATTGAATATTTAAATTCTTATACCAAGCTAATTTATAAGATCTTGACACTCAATACTATATGGGAAAAAATATTTGTTTATTGATAAAGGGTTTTGAATTGAACTTGACGTATTATCCGGTAGAAAATGTATTTTTTTAAAAAAAAAATTATATTAAATCTGCTTGAACGATTATAAAAAATATATTTTAATTATCTAAAGTGTATTATTAAAATTTCAAAAAAATTAAAATGTCCAAATATTAATTTAGAAATTATGATGATTCCTCTTAAAATTCACGGTCTTACGCCCTTAATGACGTGAGTGGCCGATCCAATGCAGAGTTAATTAAATGCCTTTTTTTTTATATTTATTGTAAACTCTATAAATACGAAAATCAACATATTTTTACTACTGTATTGCTGTATCATTTTTTCCATTGTGTCTGATAAGTCAATTGGATGCTTGTTTTTACATTTACTTATCTTTTGTGTACGGTTTTCGAAGTATTTTATGAATAAAATAGACTAATTACTCTCAAATTCTTCCCTTATTGCTATAAGTACATCCTTTTAGAGTTTGGAGTGAAAAAAAGTCAAAACGGAAACCTACAAAGAAAGAACGGACAAAAAATGAGAAAAAATGTCAAGCTGCCAAAACAGTCTTCCCATGGCAACGCAAAACTACTTCCAGTGGGATTTTTACCTTTGGAATGACTTTAATTGAAAAAATATCCTTTAACGATTGTAGAGGAGTTCAAGATGTTTTCAAAAAGCTAAAATTTGGCAGGAATTTTGTAGTACATCTTTTAGTACATTCTTTAGTAAACACATTTTTTATAGTAGTTTTATTAATATATATCCTATAGAATCAAAGATAAACCCTAAACTCTGAAAAATAAACCTTAAAGGAAAGTTATTATTAAAGGAAGTGTACTAGAGAGTGTACTGGAGAATGTATCAGATGATCTTGAGTGTAAAATTTGTCTCAATTAGAGTTCATTTTGTCATCCAAAGGGTAGTGCAAAGATTCATTTTTTTATATGACGTTTCAATTTTACACATTTCGGTAAAACTAACATAATTTGGAATATAAAACTCCAATGGATCTTATTTAAGATGTTTTGGAAAGTTAGGAGCTTTATCTAGAAGTCATATGATGACTCCAGGACTTGAATCATTCGTTAAAGAGTTCAAAAAGACTCAAGAACTAAAACAGACTAACTTGGCCGTGCAAATCCTAGAAAAAATACAAAATGAACATGGACAGTAGCTTGCCCAGCATGGCAAGCTGTAGCTACCCTGGCAGGGCTAGTCGCGGCAGTAACAAAATCCTATTTTTTCAACTCTTTAAATATACTTTTTCTTGGTTTTAGTTAGTATTCCGACCAAGGGTTGTTGTAGGGTGACTTTGGGACTATTTCTTCCACAGAATCTCCCTAAGAAACATGACAATTCTCTTTCAATTACAATTTGAATATTAGATTAAGGGCTTTGAAGAGATTTGATGAGTTAATCGATGCAAATTACGAAGAACGACGATTCGAGAGGATTGTTTAGGCTAGTTTCGGAATCGTAAAGAATCTTCGATCAACTCTAAGCTTTGTTATTCTCATTTACTTATGAATTTCATTGATTTCATTATAGTAATTGGTATTATGAGTAGTCAAGTTTATTTTGTGTCTGAATGAGGGTTGAACCCTAGATAACTTTGATTTGATTTTTATAAATTCTATGGATTACAAGTTTATTGTTGTTCAATTGCTTCGATTGTGTTATCAATTTTACGTGTAATTGGTACTTCCCATAGATTGTACGGAATTGATAGAGGAAGAACATTTTAGGGTATTAATTAAATATTAGAAATTGGTAATTGATTAGATATAATAATTGCGATTTTTAGGTCCATTAGAACAACCTAATTCACTCTTTCACTTTAATCATTCATAATTGAGTTTGGGAGAGAAGAGATTCTTCTCTAATCAATTAGGAGAATAATAGGTTTTTGTTTAGAGATAGGGTTAATCCTAATAATCGAGTGAGATCCAATCAACAATTCAAAAATTTCCCAATATTTTCCAAGAAATTAGTTAAAGAAAACTAAGGGAATTCTTCCATTTAAGCACGTATTCAAGAAACTTAGCTAAATCGACATTTATATTTAATTGGATCATTAGTTTAGATTTTTCATATAATTTTACAGCTTTTATAATTTAGTTCTAAACTCTTTTCAAAACTTATTTTTTCGAGAGATCAACAATCGAAAACGATATATACACTTATTTAGAGTGATAATTTCTAGTTTAGAACCTACACAATAGTGTTCGGTTTAAAATATAATTTTTCGACCTGACTTTATATGTTTTATATGTTTCTTAAAAAAAGAAATTAAATAATTTCTTATTGAGAATTCATTGATCAAAATTTTATTTTTTTTTATCAAAGAATTGATTGATCATGGATAATGATCGATAATAGTGTCCTCTTTGGGGCTCCACGAAGATCTTGGATCACACGTGAAAAATCGCTTGTCGGTATGCCATGTATTTTAATAAGAATTGTAAGGAAAAAAAATTGTAAAATAATCTGAATGAATAACTGGAAATAATGTTGGCATAATCTGAATGATAATTATTTTTCTTGAAAGAAAAAGATCATTATGATGTCAAAGAGTTTTAGACTGGAATTCTCTAAAATTAGAATTTTATAAAATTTTAAAATTATAATTAAAAAATTATAATTCCTTTGTTTGAAAGTTTAAGAAATATTATAAAATTAAAATTCAAAATGTAATTATATTTATTCAAAATTTATATATGTGTAATAGTGAGAGCGTGTGTGTATGATTTTTAGAGAGAGAGAAAGTGAGTCTGAATCCTAGAAAAATAAGGTGAGTGTGAATTATAGAGAGAGAAAGTGTAGTGAATTTTAAAGAGAGAGAGAGTTTCGTTAATTTTAAAGAGAAAAAATGTCATGAATTTTTAGGAAGGGAAAGTATCGTGAATTTTAAAGAGAAAATATCGTGAATTTTAGAGAGAAAATATTGAGAATTTTATATAGAGAAGGTGTTGTGAATTTTAGAAAGAGATAGTGTCGTGAATTTTAGATAGAGAATGCGTCATTAATTTTAGAGGGAGAAAGTTTCGTGAATTTTAGAGAGAAAAAGTGTCGAGAACTTTAGAAGGAGAAAGTTTTGTAAATTTAAGAGAGAGAAAGTGTGTGAATTTTTAGCAAGTGTAGTGAATTTCAAAGAGAGAAGGTGTCAAGAATTCCAGAGAGAAAGTATCGTGATTTATAGGGAGAGAAAGTGTCGTTAATTTTTAGAGAGAGAAAGCGCCGTGAATTTTATAGAGATAAAGTATCGTGAATTTGTAGTGAGAGAAAGTGTGCATGTGCGAAAAAATACAAGTATAAAATTGTATAATAAGTAATTGAAGTGATGAATATGAAAATCTTGTATTAGAATTGTAATTCTGAAGTTTTGATTTAGAATTAGAATTTGTGATTTTGTAGAATTGGAATTGGAATTCAATTCTAACTCGATAATTAAGGGTTCAACCAAACAAAAGAATTAGAATTGAAATTCCAATTCTAATTATAAACCGCAATTCTATAACACCAAATACAATCTTAACATATTTTGTTCATTTAGTATGTAACTTTTGGGATGTTACGTAATTTATTTGTTATTATGGTTGTATTAATCTTTTAACTTTTTTTTCTTTCAACAAGTTAGAGAAAAATTTAAAAGTTATCTATATTGGCTTATTTCATATCAACGGATGGCGTTATTTACTCTGAGAAAAATTATGAATTATGTATTATTAATGCACAATATTCGTGCGATTACAACAAGTCTTAATTCTATCATAATTACACGCCCACTAATCCAGAAATAAGTCCGGATCAAATCCTAATTATTTATAAGATAATAAGAAAATATTACATATGAAAATACAAGTCTTTTGCTAATTTAGCCCCTCACGATAGCTAAATTGTCTTTGATAGCACCCAATAAGTGTCACAAAGAAGCTTTCGTGGTACATGCTTTGAGAAATGGACTGCAAACTTTGCCAAACTCACTTTCTCTCCAAAGTAAAAAAAAAATACTGAGAGATGACTAACCAAAGAGCCACAATATCTTCCGTTCCCGGTAGCCCTTTGGAAGAACATGATATCATCAGCAAAGAATAGATACGAAACGGAGATAGTTTTATCAAAAGGCATTTGCGCCATAGAGATTGCATTTCAGCTTGCTTGATGAGTGTCGAAAACCCTTCAGAGCATAAGACAAACATAAAAGGAGTGAGACTTGCAGGATTTCCCTGGAAGGGAAAAAGGGCCGAGATGGCATCCCATTAATCAGAATCCAAAATTGAATGGAAGAAACACACTGCATAATTTTTCCCATTAGAATCGCAGAAAATCCCATTCTTTTTATAATTTGATCTATATAACTCCATTCAATCCTATCATAGGCCTTCATCATATCTAACTTAACAACCATAAATTCATGTCTCAAAAAAGGTGCTCAAGTCTTCATCGAATGGAACGCTTCAATGCCAAGAACATCATTATCTTGATGGAAATAGTTAATGGTATTTAATGGAATTAAAGTGGTTGAATGAAAAAATAGTTTCTCAAATATTGGCAAGTTAAATTAGAAAATGGTTTCTTAAAGGTTGACTTTTTGGGAGAGGAAATTTGAATTCCACATGGGAGAGACATAAAAAGGGGAAGCATTTTATATGTATAAGTGCTCCTTAAGAGTTAAATTATTAAGGCAAGTTCTTACCTCGTGTGTGCATGCCCAGAGGGTTTCACAAACCCGAAAAGCCTCACTTGTGTGTGGGCGTGACTTGTTGTACACATGAATGCCGAACAAAAAATGGGGGCCTAGTCACACCCATATTTTGCTAATTTTTTATTCTGCCAAGGTTTTGTAACAGCCTTTTTATTTCATTTTAATGGTGAGATTTCAGTTTTATTTTTTTAATACAATATGTTCTTGGCCGCCTGTAAGTTAATGAATATTTAATATGTTTTAACGTCTAACTTATTTAAATTTTTTAAGTTAAATATCAATTTTCAAAGAATATAGATTAAAAAAATATTATCACAAAATTTATTAAAGTATTTTAATAAATTATAACTATAAATTAAGTTATGAATTAAAATGATTTTGTATTGAAGTTGAAAGTGCTATTTTACAACAAATCGTAATTTACATGAAAAGATATTTTTAGCATTTTACATATTTTAGGAGATAAACTACCTATTTTTCAATTCCCACAATGGAAGTATTTTACAATTAATCCTATTAATTAAATTTGTTATAATATTTACCTCTAATACAATTTCGTCCATTAATTAGTTTCTTCCCAAAATCTAGCATTTTGAAAATAAATAAATAAATAACCTCTAAAATCACTGCACTTAATATACCAAGTGAAACTAATAAGGGGAGTCACGCTATCAAATTACACACCTTTTCTCTCACAATTCTATTGTTATCGACCTTAAAATAAAAATAAAAATAAAAATAATAAAAAAAACCTTTTGCTTATGCTTGTCTCTTTGGGCCTTCCTTTTGGGGTTTTCCTCACAATCTTTGGTCTTTTCTACAATCCCACCTTAGTGGGCTCTTTAGTTTTGGGTCCTCAACTGGTTTTATCCTTTTGGGTTTTTAGACCCACTAAACTCTTCAAGGGTATATGATACCCAAAATAGATGGTATAGGTTTCTTGACCAAGTACAAGTCTTGGTTTTACTTGTGCCGATGTATCCCCTAAGAAAAGGAGGAAAGAGAAAAGGCAAGTCACTTAACAAAAAATAAAGGGCCTTAGATTAAAGGATTAAATTTAGGGTTAATACAAAAAAAACCCTAAATTTTGCTTATTATGTCTTGATTTCTAGAAATAATGCTCCATCTATTTATAGGTTTAAAACATATTTGAGCTCTTATTTTCATATGAAGGACCTGTATTTTCTTAAGTTTTTTTGGAGCATTGAGATTGTCCGAAATATGACTAGTTTCTATCTTTGTCAACGAAAGTATGCATTGGAGATTGTTTCAGAAGCTACACCCATTGAATCTAATCATCAGCTTACTAAGGCTACTGGGGTCCTTTATGCTCATCCCAACTGGTATCGTACGTTGGTCGGAAAATTGATTTATTTGACGATTACTTGATATAACTTATATCGTTTATATCTTGGCCAGTTTATACAATCTCCTTGCCAGGAGCATTGGGAAGTGGCTCTTCGGACTATTCGTTTTCTTAAAGGCACTCCTGGTTAAAGCATTCTTCTTCGACCGATTCTAATCTTGCTTTACTTACTATGATTCGGATTGGACCAGTTGCCTTCTTACTCACCGGTCTGTTACCGGTTATTTTGCTTCTCTTAAATGTTCTTCTTTGTCTTGAAAAATTAAGAAGCAACACACATTTTCTTCTTCTTCTGCTGAAGTTGAATACTGATCTATGGCAGTCACTCTCTGTGAGTTGAAATGGTTGCATCGTCTTCTTCAAGACTTTCTTGTTCCTGTTCCACGTTCTATTCCACTTCATTGTAAGAGTCAAGCTGCAATTCATATTACTGCTACACCTGTCTTTCATGAACGAACAAAGCATATTGAGATTGATTGTATGCATTTCATTCTGATTTATAACTCCATAATACATTCGCAATACTTTACAACAACCTTATCTTTTTCTTTCTCTTGGTCGCAAGTTGGGCATTTGTGATTTACGTGCTATAACTTGAGGGGGAGTATTGAGATAATTCAGGGATATGATGTATCTTCTTGTTATGTTTGTTATCCTTGTATATTTTTTTCTATGTTGTAGTTACCTTGTTGATGTAGATTTCTTTTAGTGCAGCTAGACATATTAATTGTATATATTTTTGGTTTATTAGCGGCTTAAACAATACAACATATCATATCAAAGTTTTCCTATTGAAAGCTTTTAGATTAGAGGATGGACATGTTATTAGTGGGTGTATTTGGATTGAAGTTTGGTGCGAAAAAAGTTACTTATTTTTTCTTTTAGAAATTTGTAAAAATTTAAGTTTTTATGAAAGAGAGTATGATTCTAAGTGGAGAAAAGTTTGATTTAGATCTTGTGTCTAAATATGTCTTTCTTTGTGTTTTATGTGAGCATGAACAATTTGTTAAAAAATGTGCGTATGAATATCTGAATATGATTGTAGTAAGAATTATTAAACGAGTATCATTTCAAGTAGATCTATCTTCTTACGTTAACAATTTTGTCAATTCAATAGTTACTTACACACCAATAGATAAAACACGTGGACAATCAACTTAACACATGGTACTCGTATTATATTAGTAAATTACTAATTATGGAAAAGTTAACGAGCACAGGAATCGTCAGTAACATTTTATTTAACATCTCCTATATATTTTCTCTTTTAAGATTTACATTTTTCTTTTAAAATTTATCTTTTATTTATTAGATTTTACTAATAAAATATGCCAACTTAAGAATGTTACTGAAAGTGTTAGAGAAAAATGTTAAAGACAGTCCGAATCGGTTAATAAGTTACTCTCACTAAAATAAAATGATTAAAAATAGACATTGACTGAATTCTTTAATAAATCATTTTCCACTCATTTCTTTCATAAAAAAATCAATTTATACTGTTGCTCTCCTTTTACCAGATTCAAATGATTGCTTAGATAAAAGATATTTTTAAATTTTTGGGAGTAGGCGTAGCTCACAATTATAATTGTAATGATCGCCAATTATTAATTACAATAAATTTTAATTGTTATTTTCAGTAATGAACAATAACTTTAATCATATATAAGTTAAAATAATTATCCTTTTAACTTTTTCGGTCCATTTGAATTAGAAATAGAAATGAAAAAGTGAAAATGTTTTATTCGAGACGTATTGAAAGTAAAAGTAAAATATTTATGAGAAATGGAACGTAGCCTAAAATAAAAAAAGAAAAAATGTGACTTATATATAAGCTCCCAAAATTATTTTCTATTACAAAGATTTTCTATTTTTATTGGTGAGGAAAATCGGAAAACTAGAGCGACTTCAGTCAAGGTTCACTTACTCAAAAATCAGCAGCTGCAGCGGCAATGGACGGTTACGCCGAAGACGGGGCGTCGCTGCCGTCAGGTCCAGACGGGAAGAAGCGGCGCGTGACTTACTTCTACGAACCATCCATCGGAGACTATTACTATGGCCAAGGCCATCCCATGAAACCACATAGAATCCGTATGGCCCACAATCTCATCGTGCATTACTCTCTCCACCGTAAGATGGAAATCAACCGCCCTTTTCCGGCTGGGCCGGCCGACATCCGCAATTTCCATTCACCTGAGTACGTCGAATTTCTCTCTACTGTTTGCCCCGATATTGTTCAAGACCATGCCCACTCGCGTCAACTGAAGCGGTTTAATGTCGGCGAGGACTGCCCGGTTTTTGACGGGCTTTTCAACTTTTGTCAGGCCTCCGCTGGTGGTTCGATGGGCGCTGCCGTGAAGCTTAATCGGCAAGATGCTGATATCGCCATCAATTGGGCTGGTGGGCTGCACCACGCTAAGAAAAGTGAGGCCTCTGGATTCTGTTATGTGAATGACATTGTTCTGGGCATTCTTGAACTCCTCAAGGTCCATAGGGTATGATTTTCTTTTTCCTTCTCATATTTTCAGTAAGTTATATGTGTTTGAATTTCCTTTGCGGACATGCAAGAACGGAAGTTCTATTTTATGTAATTAAATTTTCTTTTGCTGAATATTTATGTGATTAATTGAATCAAGGTAGTGTGATACGTGTCATAGTAGCAGTTGCTTTTTGTATTTCCTGTTGATGCTAGTACTTTGATGGCGGGTCATTCATTTATATGTTTATGTTAATTGAACCAATTTGGATGCAAAATGATTTAATGGATAATCTGTGGAACGCTTATCTTGCTGAGCTGTTTTTAGTTAATGCTTGAATTAACTTGAACAAACAATCTTGCAAAGATGAAATTTGCAGAACCATATTAGCACTGTGGCTTATTCGGAACCTCCGCATGTTATTAAATTGGATTTCATTTCAGTGTTCTCTAAGTTGATTTGTCAACTAACGATCCAGCAGTGTGTTCCTGTCACTTACATTTGTGAAGTTTAATGTGAAGCCTAACTAAAGTTTTAACTTTGATGGGAAAGAATGTACATATAAAGAAAATTTTCAAAATGTCGGAGGGAGAAATTGAAAAAAATATATGAAAAAGCTAAAGTATTTGAGTATGTGGCCTTTGGGTCCCTACTCGTGGTCCGTCTCAATTGCTATGAGATGCCATAAGCTCTCCAGTGGGAATATGATGGTAAACTGCCCAAACCATAGGAAAACGGGAAAAAGTCAAGATGGATCATGAAAGAACCATTATTACTAGCTTCTTAATTTGTCCTGTCAGAGTGTGATCTGGCAACCGAATAAACATTCCTCTTTCAGAAGTGCAAAATCTCTTGTAACTAATAATATTTTATGTTTACAAGTTAGCCGGCCCTTGATTCTGAGGGTTGGGGATCATGGCAACTAGCACGAGAGGTTGACTGTTGTACAACAATATTTCTGGGCTCATTTAGGACATCAAACGACAAGGCTGCTAATCATATAAAAGAGCAAGGAAAAAATTGAGGCAATAGATCTCTAGACAAGAAGGAAAGAAGAGGAGGAGAAAGAGAATAAATTTCTAACTAAAGAAGGAAAAGAAGAAGGCGAAGAGATGAGGGAAAAACCCAAAGTCTAGGAGTTCGACTGAGAACGGTGTGGACTTATTCCCTGTAGTGAGGTTTTGTCAAGATCTGGGAATTTGGAACTAGGATTTATAACAGGTTGACTGCTTGTAAACATAGAAGGCGGAGCCTCGGCAGGACTAACCGGTTCTTCCAACAATTGCACCGGACTAGGTGGGGGTGTAAAAGCATTTCCACTATTGCAATAGGTGTTTTGTAAGAGACAGTAGATAAGAAAAAGTAATACGAAGAATGAAATAATACGTCTACTCACATCAAAATGGTGCCAATAGAAAGGGAATCGAAATAAAGAAATACAGGAACAAATAAGGAAGGATAGAATAAAACATTTTATATCGCGATGTAAATCTATTTGCATCATAGATGTTGCTTCGTCTTGAAACCCTAATTGCCATGGTTCCCCTGCATCCCCAGGGAGTTTGACTGGAGACATAGTGAGAAATTAGAATTGATTGCTGCAACTACTAACAGTAGGAACTTGAATCTGATCATGCATTTGAAGCCCTCATTTAAGAGTTACACATGGTGCCCTATCGGTTAAAATATCTTTTATGACATAACTATAATAGCAGAACTTATTGTAAAAGATTATCTTAAGAAATAAAAAAGATTGTTCTAGAAAAGTTACAGTTATCTAGGACTGTGAAAAGGAAATTTGTTTAACAAAGATGCAACAGCCTTTTTAAATATCTGTCTGCTCCTAGTTGAAATTTGGTTCAATGCAATTTTCAGTCAACTTAGCATACCTCTGAGTTATGAAAAACTAAGCGTATATGAAGTTTAAATAGCTTTGGCACTATAATTTCTTAAGTTCGAGCAATTGCATATAGAGTTTGTTAATGTTAGAAGAATATGTTATTTGTACTTTTGATCCTTAACTAAAATTATGTAAGTTAGCTTACATCTAGTTTATTGCTGTCTCGTCTTCTCAAAATTTTGTAGAGGATTCTTGCTTTCCTGATCTGTCATGTCTATATATTAAACATAACCATCATTGTTCGTTTTATTTATTTTTCTTAAAAGATGATCCTTGAGCTTTGACTAATGTTTTACATATTTTCCTTTTGTTATCGGGCAGAGGGTATTATATGTAGATATTGACATCCACCACGGAGATGGTGTAGAGGAGGCATTTTTCACCACTGACAGAGTCATGACAGTGTCTTTCCATAAATTTGGGGACTTTTTCCCTGGTACCGGCCACATTAGAGATATTGGAGTAGGTCTGGGAAAGTATTATGCCCTTAATGTCCCATTGAATGATGGAGTTAATGACGAGAATTTCCGAAATTTATTCCGTCCTGTCATCCAAAAGGTTATGGAGGTTTATCAGCCTGATGCTGTTGTTCTTCAGTGCGGGGCGGATTCATTAGCTGGTGATAGGTTGGGTTGCTTCAACTTATCTGTCAAAGGTCATGCTGATTGTTTGCGTTTCCTCAGATCGTTCAATGTCCCTTTGATGGTGCTGGGTGGTGGAGGTTATACAATTCGAAATGTTGCTCGTTGCTGGTGCTATGAGGTCTGCCTCTCTCTCTCTATCTATCTATCTATCTATCTATCTATCTATCTATCTATCTCTCCATCTATCTATTATCTATCTATCTATCTATCTATCTATCTATCTATCTATCTATCTATCTTATAAGGGCTTGTATGCTTGTATGTGCATCACCTGTGTTTTTGTGGCCTCTTGTCTTCCCTTAGCCACTCACATGCTCTGGGGCACATATTCTGTTTTTGTTTTCAAAATTTTGTGATTCAGTTGTCTCCTCTGGTGTCTATATTCTGCGTTTTGTATGTTTGCATTCTTGGGGAGAGTTGGTCAATATTGAAGTTTGTTACTCACTAATATCCTGTATTTTACTTCCAGACGGCAGTTGCAGTTGGAGTAGAACCAGATAATAAATTGCCTTACAATGAATACTATGAGTACTTTGGTCCAGACTACACTCTTCATGTGGAACAAACTCAAGTGGAGAATAAGAATTCACCCAGAGATTTGGAGAAAATAAGGTAAACTTTGAGAAGTCTATTGTATTCTTTTCTATTTTTGTTTTTACTATTTTTTATTTTTGGCAGTTTTGCTACGATTTTAACTAGAAGTAGCTGCCTGTTTTGGAGCTATAACATAGGAATAGAAAATCTAGAAAAGATGATGTTATAATTCCGTGCAAATTAAGCGAAGTCTACTGGTTCTATCACTGTGGATGAATCCCTTTATGGTGTTAATTTAGGACCTGTGCACATATCGTGTGAGTTGATATAATTAAAAAATGTGCTGTCTGCCCGAAAGTTAATGGAAGTTGTTCTCCATATATCAGGAATTATTTATAAATTCTAATGTCCAGTGTTGAAATGAAAATGGAAAACATTATTAAAGAGCAACATACTATTTGATTCTAGCTAATGAATGATTTACCTACATTTTTTGAAAATTTATTTCGCTTCTCTGTGCATTGCAATTTAATTAAAGCTGTGTGTTTTTCAGGAATATTCTATTGGAGCAACTTTCTAAGTTGCCACATGCTCCAAGTGTACAGTTTCATAGTACACCTTCTCTTACAGCAGCCCCAGAAGAGGTTTGTGGTAGCATGTTTGTAATTTTTTCCAGAAATGTAATTTTTTTTATTTATTATTCTTTCTCTTAATTGTGTGTGGCTGGTTTCTTCATAGACTGAGGAAAACATGGATGAAAGGCCGAAACCTCGGATCTGGAATGGTGAAGCAACTTATGACTCTGACTCTGACTCTGATGAAAAGCCTCGATCCCGGAGTGTGCATACTGACGTTTCCGGCACTACTGATACTCACATGAGGTAGTTCCTTTCCATATTTAATATTCTCATAAGTTGCACTGTTAAAGTATTTCCAATTTTGTATAGTCTGCTTTCAATTCTGGCTTAAAGAAGGCTTCAAAATGGTATATGGCTGCAAGTTTGAACTGAAATCAAGTGAGAGATTATAAAATCTGGAGCTTGAGCTTCTTGGTTGATGTACCCAGGCTTCAAATTTAATCAATTATTCTCTCTTGAGTCTAACTACCTGGGAAACAGTGGTGGAAGGCTTACTCAGAGAGGCAGTCTTACCGAGCAATATGTTCTAGATTTGATCCACATCTCCTGCTTCATAATCTTACAGACATATTAGGTTCTGGATTTGGCCACATCACATCTCCTAAGTCCCCACCCTCAAATGTACGAAATGCAAGTATATTTGAAATGGTCATGTACATGGGTGTGCATATACGTGTGCGTGTGCCTGTTTATTTCTTTATTATTCTTCCTTCTTTGGAGTCACAGTGATACGATATTTACTGTGCATCAATTTAGTACTGTAATTGGATGCTGATTAATTGATATTAGTGTAAATATAACAGGTGCTTGTAAGGTTCACAAATTCATCCCAATTGGATTCAAGCATGCATTTGAGCTATTTGTCCTATGACCCTGGCTTAATTTGGTTTCGGTCCTAAACTGACCAAGTGCTTTGATGGTTCCTTTTTACACATATATATCCCCTCACCAAATTGTCCCCCGAATTCATCCATTGAGTCTGTGTTGGGTTATAGTAGTAATTTAGTCTTTTCCAGAGATGTTTGCTATCAAACTGTGTTCAAGAGATTGTTCTGATAACCACTGTACTTATCTGGTTTGTTTCTCAGGGATGTGGATAATGTGAAAGAAGAGCATATGACAGATGCAGATGATGATTAGAGGGAGACATCGCATATACGTTCGTTCCCTCCCTACGCCTAGTAATAGTAATAGATTGAAGTTAGCAATGTAAACATCTCTCTACTACGTTCATGTCCTCTGTTTGCAGTATATAACTGAGAGACATCTATCTATCTTACTGCTTTAGGAACAAACTTGGAAGTTGTTGAACCATTGATTACCCTGTTTTTCTCTCTCTGTCTGTCTGTCTAGGTTATACAAGAACTTAAGGCCAAAACCTGTAAATGATTCTTCAAAGCAATTGAATGATTTTGCATTGCAGTGCAGTGCAGTGCAGGGTTTTCCTTACTTGGGGGATAATGTCCATGTATTTAGTTGGCTCAGTTGATTCTCTCATGTGCCTTGAGCTTGGAGTTAGGTCCAGGAAGTTTACAGTTATGGTCATTTGCAAACTGCCCCTCACTTGTGTGTTTTATCACTAAACTAATTTAATTTGGGGAAATTTTCAAACGACTTTCTTTCTCTCACTTCATTCTTTCTCCATCATCTCTAAACTTCAAGACTTTTAAGTTTAGATCTGCTCAAATCTAGTAGTAGAAAATAAACAAAATGGGTTTTATATTCGTTTATTTACAATTTAATTGGTTTAAAATAAAAAAAAAAAAATACACTGGATTGAACCAAACACATGGCATATGAAATTGAATTTTGCCCAGACCAGCGAAATTCTTCTAGAGTTTTACTAGCCTAGGTGATTTCTAGGTTTTAAAAAAAAACCAAATAGGTGGACTTTCTCTTAGTTGGGCGAAATCTTTAGAGAATTTCGAATATTGAATTTTTTACTTTAAAATTGAAATTATTTTGCAAATAATCTTCAAAATCATACCTTCTTACACGGTTATCAAAGTAAAAAATTGAAGAAATTTTTTAGAGAAGGTAGAGACAAAGTGAAAATTAATAATGATTTTTTTTTTTCTCGTTGAACTTTTAGATTTCCGCATTAAATTTATTGATCCTTTTTTATTTTTAAAGAGAGGAGTATGTGAATTATGAGGGTCGGAGGTGTGTGGTCTAATAGTTTCCCCCTCACTTAAGATCCTCCATATGAGAAGTCTGGAATTCGAATCATTCAGGAAAAAGTTTAACACATAATACCAGCTTAGTACTGCTGTTTGGGAGTTTTGTCCCAAAATAAGCAATCCAAGTAGAGCCCAAATTAACGAAAGGGTGGCGTAGGCCGTCAAATAATCTGTCTTGGCTGGCCTGAGACGGAAACAGAATGAGAAAGAAAGCAGAGAACAGCGGCCATGGCATCTACAACTACAATTACAATTATTAGTGCCATGAAAATTGTGGCTGCTCAAAGCTTCAACTCCCTCCAATTCCATTCCTTATCCAGACTTCACCACCCATATACCCTCTTCCTCACTCCCACCCCCTCACCCCTACCACTCTGCTTCAGAACCCGTTCCCCAATCAGATCCCAACAAGCCCACATCTCAAATCCCCAAACAAAAACTACCCAGGACGATACCAGTGATGATTCCTATGAAGACGATGATGGAATCCCAATCGAATTCGTCAAGACACTAGTCAAATTCAAGTCCAGGTACAATTATATTAGAGTTCTTCAAGTTTCAAGAAAAGCGGACCATGAATTAGCTGGTTCTAGACTTCTTTTACTTGATGCCCCTGGGAATATCCATAGCATATCTTATCTTTTCAGATTGCTTACAGATACTTATTTTGATGTTTTTGCTACAATTCCACCTGTTATTCCTCCTGGACCTCTGGGAATACTCGGGTTTGGGGCCGGGTCAGCCGCCCGGATACACTTAAAAATGTATCCAGAACTGGTTATACATGGTTGGGAGCTTGACCCTGCTGTTATTTCAGTTGGGAGGGAGTATTTTGGACTGGAAAAGCTTGAACAGGAGTATAAAGATAGGCTTTTTATATACATTGGTAATGCTTTAAATGCTAATGTTAGAGAGGGCTTTGCTGGGATTTTGGTTGATTTATATAGCAAAGGTTGTTTAATTCCTGAACTTCAAGTTCCAGAAACATGGGAGAAATTGAAGCAAAGGTTAAGGAAAGGTGGGAGGATAATGGTGAATGCTGGTGGAAGCTGTGTTGAGCCTGAAGATATTCGAAAAGACGGGAAATTTATAATGGAAAAGACAATTGAAGCAATGCACAAGGTTTTTCCAGGTGAGATCCTTGTGCTGAGTCTTGGAAATAGAAGAGAAGATAGCTCACTTGCTCTTACTGGTGAATTTCCTAAATTGGATCAATGGAAAAAGTCATTGCCAAAGCCTTTGAAGTTTTATGCTGATAAATGGAAACCATATAGAGATCTTGAGCTTTTGAATTTGTAGATTTTTTGTCTTTCATTTATACTGCTGCCATGAGACTATGATTCTTAAAGGGAAGCTGGTAATTCAAGTTTTGGAAAGTTGAGGATTTGAATTAGTTGTCATATGCCATTATTACTTACTGTGTTATTTGCTGCTAAATTCATGAAAGTAATCTTCTTGCTTCCTCAATTTCTAGAGCAGAAAATAGACCCCAATAGGAAAGTTCTTGATTTGTCAATCACTACAAGTCACAGTTCGATTCTTTTAATATATTATATTATGGTGTTATGTTGAAAGAAGTTGGCTTTTCTCGATTAAGAGTTAAATTTTTTGTTTTTCCGAGCCGAATTCATATCAGTCTTGTGAGAATACCGAATGCTCTAAGAGAAAAAAAAATTGTTTACTACATAGGAGAAGGCAGCTTAACAGAATGGCAAAAACAAACATTTTTCTAAAACCACAGCAAGGCAGCTGATTCCTATCGAAGAAGTTTCATTTCTTTGGTACCAAAAAACGAAATTCCTTCCCCACAAAATCTCCATCAGACTACTTGACATCCACCGTTAAAACTAATTGAGTTACGCTCATGCGAGGTGAAGAAGTTCCATTTCCTCTTACTGAGTTTTCTCTCACAGAGATAGATGCTTCATTTTTCAATCATTTTGGGTCCTAATTTGCCTGTCCAGTCCAGGCATCACTGTTCCCATTAATGAAAAGTTTCCCAAGTTACTCTCATGAGGGATTTTTTTTTAATATTTTTTTGGGGTAAATACTATCATGAGGCTTACTGATGATACCTTTAGGCCCTACTTAGATAACTTTTTTTTTTTTTTTCCATTTCATTCCTTTACCTCTTGCATTGCGTGATAACTAATTAAATTTTTTGATCAACAGATTTGAAGTAGTTTAAATCACCGAGTAAATACAATTGTTAGATTGCCATTTTCCTAGAAGGCCGAAAAAAATTGTGTGAAATAAGTGAATTTATCCAGTTGAAGCATTAGTTTTTTGAGATATTCTGATTCTGTTCCCCCCAAAAAGAGAGAAACTCTTCGAGAACTAAAGAGCCCGTGTCCTTCTTCCAAGATCTTCACTGGCCGGAAAGGGGTACGCCTATAAGAATTGAATCTGCAGAAGGGCTTAGACGAGACCTAGTATCTCTCAGATTTGGCATTTTCGCTGTTTTTTAATTTTTACTCAATTTTCAATTTGAGTCCCACCTCTTAACGCACAAAATTTAACTTTTACTAACTTAAAAAAACAAAAAAAGTCTACTAAACAAAATAACAATCCAAGTAGAGCATTAATAAGAGTGATCTTGTAATAATTATCCAAGTAGAGATTTGTTAGACTTGAACTACCATATATAGTATATTTTATCTGTATTTCTTTATTTATATATTTCTAATATTTGTCTCGTAAGCATATATTAATATGGATTAAATTTTCAATTTTCTTTAAAATTCAATAACTTCTTGTAAGGTTTTAAATGTATGGAATTAAAATGTCATATATATAATATATTTTATCAGTATGTATCGATTATATGTGTCACAAAAAATGAGTAAGGCTAGACGTTTAAGATTAATTGAAACATGAAAGCATCTATAATAATTGACAACAATAATTTGCATACTATTCTATAAATTACATGCAAGTCCTTTCAAATAAGCATATTTATGTAATAGATATTCCCTAATAAGTCTCACAAACTATGCACTTAATTGTAAATTTACTAGCTAGAAGAACAAGCATGCAATTAACTTAGTAACTTTATATCTATCTAGCCACCTTTGTTAATCAACTTCCAGAGGGCATTTGTAGCTTCCTCAAGGGTTTCCACCAAATCACCTTGTTCAAATGATATCCTGTGTATGCTGAAATTCAAGCTTTGACGAACTTGAATATATGTCCCTTTACTATCAATTGATATAAAGGCAACATCATCAACTTCCATGAACTGATAATCTTTTGACAACATCTCTTTCAATGGCTCTGAAAAAATCACATTCAATTCCTTCATGAAGTTATGCTCACTTTGATCAACAACGATTTTATCAGGCTGAAGGCTCTGGTATTCCTTCACATCAACCCATGAAATTGTGCCAAAACCACCTATGAAATATATATCCTTTATTATGAACATCTTGAAGTAAACTTGCTTATCCCATTCCCAATCAATACCTCCTGCAACAGCTTCTTGTTGTTGATGATGATGTTTTGATATGTATAGTTTATGAGCCCATTCTTGGTTTTGTTTTGGAAGAGGGAACACATTACCAAAAAGGGTTACCCTTGCATCTACCAATCCACTGATCCATTCAGGGATATGCACAACAAGACTGCACCTTGGATCATTTATCAAATTCCCTTTGTGGATGTCAGATGGTGCTAGAGGAAATATTGGATGACCTTTTGAATCAGATGCAAAAGGGATGAAAGATCCAAATGGATAATGGGCTCTTCCTCCCTCATTTTCCATATTCTTTGTAGACGATATCATCATAACACTGCTCAACACACCAAACCTAGCATTTTCCATTAGATTACGAACAGCTAAGGCTGGCTTTTGTAGTTTAAGAGCTAACTTGGTTATTTTTACACCCCCAGCTATTGGAGTTCTAAAAAGTTCATATCTTGTTGGAACACCAGACTCCTTTTCCTTTTTGCCTTCACTCTCATGATTGTCGTCTGATTTCTTACAACCAACCACCACAAATCGATCAGCCCTGTAGGGAGAATTATTAGGAACAGCAAGCAACTTGTTTGATCTAATTGAAGCTAAAGAGAAGGCAGCCTCCTTGTCTTGAAACTTAGGATTGAAAGCAAAAGATAGAGAAAGAGAAGCCATTTTTTCTTGTGCAAATTAAAAAACTTTGGCTATGGATTTCTTGGTGATTCTTCAACTTCACACCCAGATAACTCTTTTATATAGATATATATTTGTACAGACATTCTTGTGTTATGTATTTAGGAAAGTTATCCAACATTTTAATTAAGCAAATCTAGATTAATTCTTTGTCCATAGCCATAAAAGGGAAAACAAACAGAATGTAGTGATGATGTAAATCCTCCAAAGCATGGGTGTGCATGTACAACCTTATAATATTTATTGCAATTTATAATAAGTATTTTGACTTATGTTTCAATTTCACACGTTTTGTAGATAAAACATACTTTATATAGACAAAACATGTTTATATATGATTGTTAATGTATAAGAACACGCGTTAGATAAATCTTTTATAATATTCATGATTATCCAAGATTTTTATTTTTACTTTTTTTTTGAAAAAATATTATCCAAAATTTTAATATGTGAATGTTCTATCAAGGCTTGTATTTTCCTAAAGAGGATGTTTAAATTAGAAATATAATTCATTTAAATTAGAAATATTTGAATTTTCTACTTTGTTTTATACATGTTCATGTAATATTACTCGTTTAGATTTAGAATTTAAAATTTTTTACTTTTCATTTTTCGCCTTATAATATATTCATTTTAGTTGTATAATTAAAACGTCACATTAATGATTCATTATTACTTATGTCCATATGTCATATATATGCATAATTAATTCCTAAAGTAACTCTTACGATATAAATTACTATTATATTATCATGCTAAGGTAAGTTCTCATTTTTAATAACTTATCCATTGCTTTAAAATAAACATGGATGCTCCTTTAGGTAAATCTTCTATTGAAATTATTGTCCCCAAATTACTTTGGCATTTCCTTGGTGGTAAAATCTTTACCAAAAAGGGATGCTTTAATGTGGAATACGGAGAACTTCTGTCTATCATAAAAGGCTATTCTGTTGCAAGATTGATGGAATTATAATACATTATTTTTTAAAGCGATTCTGTGCAGTGTAATAAACAAGTTTAAAGCAAATGAGTTGGACCTATCGGAACTCGGATGCTTGCTCTCTTTTTTTTAAAATAGTTTAGACCTTTCTTTTTTTTTTCTTTTTCGTATATTGATAAATTAGATCATAAACCCGTCCACATTTTTGCTAAGATGAGTATTGATCTAATTTCTTCAGTAGAAGGGGCTTGTAATATTCCTTCTTTTGTAATTCAGACTTTGAAAACCGATTTTTCTTATAAACGAAAAATGAAGCTATTCTGGGTAATTTTAATGATTTGGTTTATAATTTAAGATTTTCTAATTAAAATTACCATTTCAAATACAAGTATGTTAAAGTCTTGATACAAAAAAATATAATTAATATTAAATTAGAAAAATAATTTTGATCCAAATAAAGTGACCAAACAATAAGTAATTTTATTATTTTATAACAATGAATTTCCATGTTATAACATCTTTTCGTCCCCATTTATTATCCAAGAATATTCTCATCCTAACATCTTTAGCGACAAAACAATAAAATAAAATATGTCCTCACAATTAATATATTCATAACGCATTTGGAGATATATAAATGAAGAACCGTTAAAAGACATTTTAGTAAAAAAGAAGAATAATCAAACGAGTTCTCCAGACAAACAGCTTAAACTTTATTTTAGAATTTTATCTCGAATGTAGGGTTGAAATTAATTAGATCTTTCACCGGGATAGGAGTTGGATATATCATTTTGTGTATAATTATCTATACTACTTTCTAATAATATATTTTATTAATAAATTTATTAAATAAAAATAAATCTAAAGAGAAAACGATAAATCTTAAAAAGAAAAATATATTATAAAGAGGAGTAATACAGAGTTTAAAACGCAAAAAATAGTATAAACGATCCCAAATTTTGCATATAAAACTTACAAGTACTTTGTACCCAAATTTGACAATATAGTTCATGTTAATCTTCATGCTATCTTATGATCATTTGCCAAAAAATTATGTGTATATTCGATTTATTATTATTATTAAACAATATGCTTAGCCTAGAAAAAGAGGAGAGCATCAAACTTGATTTCTTTTGACTTAGTTTTTATATCAGTCCACTAATGGTTTCAAAGAATAAGATAAATCGAGAAACAAAAAATAAAAAATTATTTTACAGTAAAAATAAAAAATAAAAATGAAACATTTATTTAGGTGTGCGTCACTGGCAATTTTCCATTTCGTCATAGATTACTAAGTGCAATTTTTCTATTGGATTTTGTCTGGACACTTACAATTAATTAAGGTATATTTTGTGAGTGAAATTTAAGGTCAAGAATCCCTCTCCCACTTTTATTCCTGATTTTCATCTTTTCAGTAAAGCTTCACTCAAAATTCTACCTTTTCTTTTTAAAAATAATATGATTTCATAGCAAAATTCTGGTCAACATCAAGAATAATAGATTTGCCCAATTACTTTTTGATATCCAAGAATGTTTCTAGATCAATATTGTTCTAGTAATTATTATTGAAATCTAGTTTTTTCTTTTCTTTGAGATATACTATTGAAGTCTAAGCTGTATAAAATACTTGTGCTTTGTTTTCACATAACAAATCCCACATATATGATTTTTATTACGTTATACTTTATAATCTTTAATTGAATACTTGTATATATATCAAAAGTTACAAAATATAATATATAGATATATATATATTCTTTACGATCTAATAGTTTTATAAAATGTAACTTTTGTTAATGATGCGTTTTATTAAAATTTGGCTCAAATTTCAAAAATAATAATCATGCAAAATGATATTTTGAAAAATAAGAAATTATAAGTATGCATTAATATTGTTTGATTTTTATAGGGAATGAAAGGGATTATGAAATTGGCCAATGGGGACCTTTACTTGAGATAAATTATTACTTAATTAAGCAGGATCTCTGATTTGTTTTTTATACTATCCCCTTTTCACATTTTAATTCACGAATTTAGGAAAATACAAATATTTAGCTTGCCCTTAATTTCCCCTCTATAGACTATATATATATATATATATACCTTCTGTCTCACATTCTTGAGAGAGAGAGAGAGAGAGAGAGAGAGAGAGAGAGAGAGAGAGGTCATATAAACTTACTCAAATTTCAAACATTAATTAGAGAAGAAAATTAGATTAATTAACATAATGAAATAAGGGAAGAGAAACAATATGATTTGTAGATGCCACTTTCTCTTGCCTTTTCTTAGTCCATGAAGAGATCAAAATTTTCTTGATTAGGAATAATAATTTGGATCCACAAGGAAATCCCCATTATTACATTATATGAAATTAATTAAAATGTTTTAAGACTTTTAAGTGGATTACAAAACCAATTTTTATTTATTTATTTTTTTGGGAGAGACAAACAATGTAAATTAAATAAAAAAACAATCATGAATTCAAGCATATATATATTTTAGCTTGATATATGCTTCAAGGTTATAAAGAGCACTTCAATTTACTGATACCCTTTTCAATTATATACAGAAATTATCATAAAACATTAGAATTTAATTTATTAACACCTAAAAAATAATTTGGTGCAACAGAAAACAAGCTACAAAATGAGGCTATGATCACAGTATTCCACCATGACTTAACTTAAGCCTCTTAGCAAAAACAATCTTAACCACAATGTTGGAAAGATGCAACAGTCAGAGGATAATGTTTCAAAAAATATAGGATATATCCAAAATGTAAAATATTGTTGATACAATTAATGTTTGCTAAGAATATTAGGAATATTTCCAACATCACATATATCTTTAGCAGAATATATGCAATATCACTAGCCAGCCCACAATTGTTGACCAAAAATACATAAAAAGGATTATCTGCAGAATTATTTCTGCAATACATATACTATTGTTCTTAGAAAAGGACTAAAATAAACTTAATCCCAACTCCAACAATTAATTCCTTAAAAATGAATATATATATATATATATATATCAATAGCTTGATCTTGCTAGCTACTTTAATTTGCTAAATTTGTTGGTAATCCAATATTATCGATTAATCAGGGAGAGATTAGAGGGCATAAATCCTCCAGCAATATAAAATTGGCATGCAGCATTAAACCGCCTCTTGAATGACTCGAACGCAGAACTTTTCACTTAATATATTCGACGAAGAAATTTAAGTGAAGAGGTCACACTATCGACACACATCTCTAGTCTAATTTGCTAAATTATATGTAATTGGAAAAACAGTAATTTCTTGAATAAAATTGGATTTTTTTTTTTTTTTGTGGCCACCCTGTGTAAATAGTATATCTCCTTCATGGCCTTTGATTGACCCCTTTTTCATCAATTATTCTCAATGGCTTTTTGATTACTCTATAAAAAATGAAAAATCTAGGGAAAATATCATTTTTAATATAAAATTCTTAAAAATTAAATAATACTACATCCGATCTGAAATATAACTCATTTTGGAGTTTACTAATAAAGTAAGAATTAAGAAAATAATGCAATCTTTTATGCAAGATATCTATTTTACCCTTAATAAATAAAGAGAGAGAAAGAAAGGAAAGAGAGATGATAAATGAATTAAAAAGGATAAAATTTGAAACTATATAATAAATACATATTCGAAATGTGTAAAAAAAAACTTATAATTTTGACCACTTAATTTAGGATAAAAGAACTTATATTTCCGATCGGAGATAGTAAATAAATAATATATATTCATAAAGAATCCTTTTTTAAAAAAAAAAATTGTGCAAGATGAGTGCATGAGAAGAGAATAGAGAGAAA
Organism: Catharanthus roseus; assembly: GCA_028651295.1. Classification (NCBI taxonomy): domain Eukaryota; kingdom Viridiplantae; phylum Streptophyta; class Magnoliopsida; order Gentianales; family Apocynaceae; genus Catharanthus; species Catharanthus roseus. The sequence goes on from JAPQWS010000069.1 coordinate 2,244,614, forward strand.
TATGTGGGTTAAATCCCAAGACATTCCCCACAAATTAACATGATATTGTTGTTAGTAGATGAATAGTAATGTCACAGTCATCTTTTTGAGTGTATTTGTACTCCTCTCCATTTATTACTTTGTCTTTTGCTTTCTCATTCCCTTCCCTTCTCTCTCCCATCATCTATCAAATGCTCTTTGCCTCACACTATGCTATTCACTTTTTTTGCTACTGAATTTGCAGGGGACAGCTTCTCACTCCTCAATTAGGGTTTCCTCTTTCAGACTCTTTCTCACCACCTGAATCTCATCATCTCTGGAAGGCTCTCTCTCATCTTCACTTAATTCATCCTTTTTGGAAGTTTTTAGCTTTTAACTTTGAAGAAAAACAGCTTCAACAAAGAGAGAAAAAAGGTACTTCCCTTTTTCTTCTTTTTGATCAAAATTATCAACCTAGCTGCTAGATCACACAAGGTAAGGTCAAGAATATAAAGGGTTTTTTTTTTTTTCTTAGTCCAATTTTAGGTTTAAAAGGGGCTTATGCTTTAGCTCTCTTTTGGGAATTATTAGGTAAAAGACTACAGAGATGCTACATTCCCTCTCTCTCTCTCTCTCTCTCTCTATATATATATATATCCTTTGATCCAAGTTTCTGATCTAGCTAGGGTTTGCTGTCTTAATCACAATTGACTTAGAAAAAAATTGGCAGATTTGGCATCCCTTTTACCTAATTTGTCATATATAATAATTGAGAATTTCCCAATTAGTCAGATCTCATGTATGACAAATTTAAGGGTAGATTTTGGAAGTAGAAATTAATAAAGATGTATCCCTATTATGAAAACCATTTGCATACAATTTCTAAATATTTTATTTGTATTTTTTTAAACCATTAATATTTGTATTTATAGTCTGAGTGAGAGATACAAAGAAACAAAAGACAAATCTTGAAATTGTTGTTTCAAGAAAACATGCAAAAATCCCTGGAAAATTCTACACTTACACTAGGGAAGGAAGTAGGGGTACACTTGCGCTTCTAATTTTTAAAAAATCTTATAATTTTAATTTTCGATGTTTTTAGTTAATTTCAGAAAAATTCCCCCCTCAAAAATTTTAAAATCTTCCTTGTATATGTTAATACAAATCTTAAAGTCTCAAAATCAAGTTCTAGCCCCTTCTAGCAGAAAGGACAAGTATACAAGGAGATTTAATTATTTTTTAAAAAAAGAAGAAAATCTTTTTGGAGGTTCATCTAAGTTTTTGACTATACACCTGAATGCATGAATATTTAGGTAGATTAATGAAAGATGAGAGTACTGGGAATTGTAAGGCTTGTTTGTCTTCCTACTTTTCCCACAGTTATTGATGAGGTTTCCTGTAGCACTGTTTTGAAGAAAACTCTATATGGACTCCTTTCCCAAAGAGAAGCTTCATTGATTATCTGAGAAAAAGAGGGTCAGAAATAAACTGCAGAAAAAGGAGAGTCCAATGGTCAAAATCTATTTATATGTTTGGTTTTGAGAAGTTTAATTACAAGCTCAAAACCTAACATCCTTTCGCTCGCAAGATTGTCAAATACATTTTTACTACAGTCTCTATAATACTCTATTTATAATAATTTTTATTAATAAATTCATAAAATAAAAGATAAATTTTGAATTTTAAAAATAAACTTAAGGGAGAAATAAATATATATAAAAAAGAAGTGTGAAAGGGAATGTATGAGACATATATATAAACATATCAAAAAGTGTATTAGAAGATGTATGTGAGTCCAGAGACGTGGAAATATATAGGAAAAGAAGAGTAAAGAACAAAAGGGACTTAATCAAGATTTACCCAATTAAAATGTCAATAAAAATATGCAAATTAAGAAGTAATTATGTAATCAAATTTGTAAGAAAAGAAGTGATGAAAATGAAAATTTCCAGTGCATTTGATTATTACTTGGGATTTTGGTTTTGTTGCAAAGGATCATATGGCATCATCCAGCTCATACAACTCTCCGTGCGCTGCTTGCAAGTTCTTGAGGAGAAAATGCATGCCTGGTTGCATTTTTGCACCATATTTTCCACCAGAGGAACCACAAAAATTTGCAAATGTGCACAAAATATTTGGAGCAAGTAATGTCACAAAGCTCTTAAATGAGCTTCTCCCACATCAAAGAGAAGATGCAGTCAACTCTCTTGCTTATGAAGCCGAAGCTCGAGTTAGGGATCCGGTTTATGGTTGTGTTGGTGCCATTTCTTTCCTTCAAAGACAAGTTGATAGGCTTCAAAAGGAACTTGATGCAGCCAATGCTGATTTGATCCGTTTTGCTTGCAATGAAATGCCAACAACAACTCATGGTCATGGAGGATTTAATCATCAAATCATGACAAGGAGATCATCAATGGGTAATGAAGGGGCTAATATTGGTGGTTTTTATCAAACACCTAATACTAGTACTTTTCCCTATCCGTATTCTTCTCTCCCTTTGAATGGTAATCCCAATGGAAACATTCATGGAGGAGGAGGAAGTATATGAGAACTTAGAGAGTAGTCCAAAAACTGCAAAAGCTCTCACATGGTATGCCTTTCTTTTCCATTAGTTATATGGTTGGAAAAATGGCTATTTTCGTCTATAAAGTTAGACTAATTTCATCACATAGTCCCATAAAGTTTTTTTCAGCCATTATAATCCCTAAAGAATATATATATATATATATATAGATCGCAACAAAACAGGTCCTTTAAGAATAGGGATTACTTTGGTTACATTTGTACTCTTTGAGGACGAAGTGATGAAATTAGCCTAATTTTGAGATCAAAATTGTCATTTTTTCTTATATGGTGTCTACTCTCTCTCTTTATCTAGCCTCACATGCACTCTTTGGCTAGACCATCCATTCCTATTTAGTGATTAAAACACATAGAGAGTGAATATTGATGATTTTAAAGACTAGAACCTTTGTTTATACTTATATATCTGTCTTGTTTAAATGTGTGATCAATTGAGGGCTACTGTTTGAAGGCCTATTTAGAACTGTGGCTATGACATTTTTTTGGTTATGTCATTATAGTGGAACTTTGAATGTCCATGTGAAGTGTTTTATGTTGTGGGATTGTTTATGTTTGAGAATAAAAAGTGATCCATATATATTGAGTTAATTGTAAAGAAGATTCTCTTAGAGCTTAAGTCTATATATATGCTTAATCCTCCATTAGCTAGGCTTTATATATATATTCTTATGAATGGCCTTTCATTTATGCTTTGTTCTTGAGGACCACCACTAGATCTTCTTTTTATTAAACTATACTTTAAATTTATTGCTGCAGCACTGATCATGGGTACTATTTACTTATAGTTCTCTTCTTAAAGATCCACATTAAACAAACTACAAGTCTGCTATCTAAAATGAGAAAAATTTCTAAAACCATCCTAATTATTGTCACACTTTCTTTGTCTAATATGGCAATTTGACAAGATAGAACATATACTGAACATATGGTTTTGATTCATGATCAGTAGAAAAATAGAAAGACAAACATGATTTTGAAGTCTTAAATGCTTCAATTTCATTTTCACACAGTAAAAAAGTACCTTTCATATGTTGATGAATCAATGCTAATCAATATTTTTCTTTCATATATAGAGGATCAATGATATATATATATATATATAAATATATGTATATCCCTTGCATGCCATTTGTAAGCCTTATGGGAAATGGTACTAAACTAATTATAAGTATTTATCATTAATTTGAGATGTTTATATATTTTTTTTTCATTGCTAAAATTCTTGTCAAGTAGTCGATTATGAATGCTCTCAAGTCTCCACAAAGGCCATAATATATTGACTATATATCAAATAAGGAAATCCGATTATTAACCTGTTGCCTAGTAAACTATATTAAGTCATGTCGTTTTCTTATATTAATATATTAGAACATATAAGTAAGGATATAGTCTAACTAAGACTATCTTTTCCAGAAAAAAAAAAAGTCTATATATATATATACTTATGAAGTTTATTTATAATAAAATATCTTTTTGAAGAAAAGCTAGTCTATCATCACACTTAATATTGTACAAGGAAGTCTCAGCTACAAAGGAAAAGTGGGACAAACAGTTTGAAAATCTAGTAGAAATTCTCAATAATGATCAATCTAGAGAGAGAGAGAGAGAGAGAGAGAGAGAGAGAGAGAGAGAGAGAGAGAGAGAGAGAGAGAGAGAGCTGGAGTTACTTGCTGTAGAGAAAGTGGTAAATTTAAGGGTGGAAAAAGTAGATATGGATTGTTGATCATGCATGTGTATAATGGAAAAACATATATAGTGAGATAAGTAAGTAAAGCAACTGCAGAAGAAAGCGTGCAACAGTTGAATTTGCAGTGCATTGGATCCATCATCATCCCCATTCCCATTTACATGTAAAACTTGTCCTTCTTTTCTGCCTTCTGCATGGTTGTGAGAGACAGGACTTAAAATTTCAGCTTTCCCATTATTTTATTTCTTCCCTTCCCAACATTTCTCAATTTCCTTCCCTGTGAACACACAGTAGTAGATATTATGTCGACCCCCCTCTCCCTCTCTCTCTCTCTCTCTCTCCACCCTGAAATAATAATCAACATTTTATTCCAAATAAAGGGTCTTTCGAAGATTAGAATTTTAAGCAAGGGAAAAGAATTAGGGTTAGGGTTTTGTTTTTACTTATAAAAACTTATCTTGACATTCATTTTGTCTTTTAAAGACGAGAATATATCGATCTATTTATATAGTACTGGCAGATGGATTCACGAGTAAGCTTTCATCATAAACCACTAACATCTCTCTGAGAAAGGAGTCTCTGTTTTCTTCCTGATTTTTGTCAGAAATCTACCCCAACTCAACCCAACCCCTCACAGAGACAGATAGAAATTTTAAAGTTACTTTGTGTTGTGTCTCCTGATCAGATCTTTTCTGCATTTCCATCACATCCATCACCCACCAATTCATCGTCTTCTTCTCTCTCTCTCTCTCTCTCTCTCTCTCTCTCTCTCTCTCTCTCTCTCTCCAGATCATGACCAAATTAACCATATATCATTAAAGTGTTTGGCCTTAATGAAATGTTGAGAGTCTGATCTTCATTCCATGAATGATCCCAAGAAAACATTTTATTCTTAGACTGGATATATTTGTAGCCTCTTCATCCTCCTTTTCATTCATCTGTAAAGCTGAATTGAGTAAAGGAAAATGTTATACAATTGGCTGGATCAATGTGTGCACCTTCACACAGTAAATGAAGACACAATTCATCTCCCATGAATTGGTACCTTCTTATTATTATTATTATTATTATTAGAAGAAGATGTACCTTATTATTAAGACTATGTAATGTCATTAAGAATGATCTTCACTTAATTAGGATCAGATTTAAGTGAAATGTAAGTGAATGATTTTCACTTAATTAATTGCTAAACTTTAATTAAGTGAAAATCCTTTTATGAAAAATTAGAAATATATTTAAATATTCATATGGAAATATAAGTAAGTTATCAAAGATTGGATGGAGGAAATAATACTAGTTATGATATAATTTTTTTTCTTAGTTTTTTTCACAGGTTAATATACATTACAAAAAATGACCGAATTTTGTGCCGAAGCTCACTAATTTGTCAAAAAAGTAAAGTAAAAAATACTTAACGTACACAAAAAAATAAATAATTAAATATAAATAGATATAAAGCGAAAAGAAAATTATTTATCCCTAGAAATAACTAATTATTTCCCAATTCATTTTATTCGTATCAACATTCTCAGTAGGCAAGCTTTTTATAAAACCATTTTAACTTCAATATTCAATTACTTTTATTATATTGCTAAAGAATAAAAAAAGGAACTCAAATACTATTTAAACAAACTTTTTTTTGGACTATTTTAAATTTGATATTCGTTAAGTTTTTATGCATTTTTTTTCTAAAACACAAAAAGAATGATGTCTAGGAAGATCATTTTTTTATCAATGCCTAAGTAATAACATGAATTATTTAGCAAGCAAAAAAAAAAAAAAAAGGAACAGCATGAATCTACCACATTAATTTACCCAAGTTGGTGAAAACATTAAATTGTTGTTAGGTTCAGAACATGGCAACTTTTTTGGGTCCAATCACCAGCATCATGCAACCTAAAAACTAGACCTACAAATAGGTAGCTTTTTTTTTAAACCTAGAAAATTATGGGAGAAAATATAGATTTATTCAAGCCAAGTAATATTTGTGAACTAGAAAGGAAGCCACTTATGAACAATCCCTAGAAAAAAGCAGGATCTCAAAAATGGGGAAAGCAAACCTATCTCCATAGTGTAATCAAGATATATATAGATAGATGGAGATCATCAATTTAAGAAATACTACTTAATTACTTCCCTTTCTAATTTCTACAATTCTGATTTAATCAAGCCATGATTCTCTAGAGAGATTAGGTATTTTCCAATGAGTCATTTGATACTAGTTTTTGTAAAGATAGCTATACTATATAGATATAAAACACTTATGCTTCATTAAATCTCATCTTATCTCAAGTTTGTTTTAGGGGAAACGTAAAAAACTTTTGAGTAGAAATTTAATAAAAAATTATTTTGAGTAAAATAAAAAGTATACAAAAAATACAATAGTTTCTGATGAGACATATATATTGATCAATGAATATAGAATAGTTGTCCTTTTTCTTTTGAGAAAATGAGAAGTCTCTTTTACTAGTTAATCTTTAACTTTTCTGTATGTTGCACATGCAATTTGAATTAGGTTGGCCCAATAATTCACTATTTGTATAAGAAAAAGTTCTCAGCAAACTGATAATAGAGAAGACAAACAGAAAGTGAGTTGTTTTTTGGGACTTCACCAAATCAAAAGGCCAAGAATTTTAAGGTTATAAATGGGTTTTTGTGCTTTGATTGATCATTTCTGCAGTAGTGTGGACAGTTGGATAAATATACATACTGTTTAACAAGGAAGAATATTAAAGATGTACAACAGTTGTTTTTTTCAGAATCCATCAACACATCAAAACACACTCTCTCTCTCTCTCTCTCTCTCTCTCTCTCTCTCTCTCTCTCTCTCTCTCTGTAAACGTGGAGAAGAAGCAAAGATTATCAGCAGGTGAAAAACTTCAGTCTAAAGTTCTGTTCATGAGATGCCCCCACACCCAACTTGTATTTCCTTCTCTTTTTGGGATAAATCTGAGAAACAAGTGACTCATGATTTTGTTTTCTTTAGATTTGGATGTGTTGATGATTTTATATAATGATTTTTTCTTTTTATCGCAATCTCATTTAAGGAATTAAAAACTCTATAGTGTAAGTTAATATTAATTACTAATGTAACTATGTAAGTGCCCAACTTCTTATTTTATGTTTGGGTAAAATGTTTTTTTTATGAAATTTGTGAAAGTTAAAAGTTTGTGATAAAAAATGTGAAATTCATAATAAAAAAGAGAAATCAAACTTAAAAGCTATCTTAGAATCTAATATATATGAAACTCATGATACTATGTGAGATAATTTTCTCGTTACGAATCGAATATGTAATATAATTTTTCATCATGAAGTAAATACAATTAAAATAAAATATATGTAGAAAATTAAACTCATAATTTGTTTGAAGGAAACAATTATTGCATAATTAAAATTTTGAAAAATATTTAATGATGTGTTTTTTTTCTATTTTCTCCGAAATGTAAAAATGTAAAATATATTTTAAATTAATGAAACTATAAAAAACATAACTGATTATTATATTTATTTAATGAAACCAACTATACTTTAAAAGTTTTAAAATAATCAATACATGGAAAAGAAAAATACAAGAACGATCTTTAAAGTCTTCTTTGAAAAAAAAAATCTAACAAATATATATACATATATGAAATTTTGGTGGAGACACTAGTATCTCATGTTGGATCTGCCTATATGCATGTAACGATATAAAACTTTTATGATTAAGATTATAGGGATGGATCCAATAATTCGATTATTGAGGACAAAATTAGTAATTAAAAAAATATATTTTGTATTTTTATTTGTATAAATACTTTTCATAATAAATGACACTTGTATATTTTTATATGATCTAATTAATTAGATGAATATTAACCTCTATACAAATTTGAAAGAGGGAAATATATTACTATGCATTGCAAAAGAAAAATGAAAAAAAGATAAAAGACATATGAAATATATGAAGGAGAACATAGTAAATATGTAATAGTAAAAAACAGATGGAAATTGTACAAATTTTGTCAGAAATGGTTCTGATGAATTTCATTCTCATTTCATCATAGAAATGTTTATTGTGACATTTCATTGAATGGATTGATGGGACACTTGTAATTCTCCTTCATTAGTGTTGTAATAACTATCTAAACTGTCCCGTTAGATGCCAAAAGAATAAGAATTTAGAGGAAAAAATCACAGCACGGAAAAAAAAAATTAACACGCCCAGTGGGACTCGAACCCACAATCGCTTGATTAGAAGTCAAGCGCCTTATCCATTAGGCCATGGGCGCTGATGATATATGTTTTAAGAAGTAAATATATTAACGTAAGTTTTAAAATAATGTTAAACTCAATATATTAATTTTACAAACTAAATACTAAGAGAAATCGACCAAAAATTCCCATATATAATTTAAGTTTTATCATTTGAGAACATTGTTTATTTCATTAGTCATTTTTATCTAATAACTTTTTGTGAGGGCCAAAAATACCCTTATACGTCAGCTATGGATGATTTTCGGTCAATTTGGGTCACGTGATACTCACATGTCATTTTTAATGGGGGTAAAATTGTTCAGACACTAATCTAAGTGCCAACCAGCAACTGGAATGGGTTGAAAATAACCCGAATCATGAATCGACCTGAATAATTGTGAGGTTATTTTGATCCAATCCAGACACGGGTTGGTACTTAAATTAGTATTTGGATAATTTTACCCTTAAATATGATATATAAGTTTCACGTGAAAGAAATTGGTTGAAAATCGCTCATAGCCATTGAATAAGGATATTTTTGGCCTCATAAAAAGTTATTGAGCAGAAATGACTAAATGAAATAAATAATGTCCTCAAGTGACAAAACTTACATTATACATGAACATTTTTGGCCAATTTCTTAAATATTAAAACATGCACATTTTTAGTGTTCGTTTAAAGAGGGTCCGAAAACAGCAAAAAGAACTGGTTGAGACATTGAAAAGATACATAAAAAATAAAATTTTTAGTGAGAAAATTTAAAAACAAAAAAAAATAAAAAATTAGTTCAACCTATTCAAATGACCGGTCCAACCGACTGTTTCAACCAATTTTTTACCAAGTTTGACTAATTCAATATTTTACTAATTTTTTTAGATAATCAGGCTGGTCTAAGGTTCGGTTCTCGATTCAACCGATCGGACCGACTGGTCCGATGTGATTTTCTCAACACTGTACAAAAGCCCAAATCAAATCAGTCCTAGACACTCAGGTTATCAAATAATTCATTTTAAAAAAGATTGGCAATTTATACCATGTATTCGGTTACATCTAGCATGATATAGTCACTTATTAAAACTACATCAGTTTAATATAGGTGTTATTATTTAATTATAAGATAAATCATCCTTGATTTTACAAATCCACACGCTGCAATTTCTGGAGGAAATCGAATTTTTCTCTCCTTACTTTCTGTGATCTCTACTATTCTCACGAATCTCTGCTACGCAACCTCATTGATTCACTAGATTTTTTGTTTTCTTGTGATTTTCCTTCAATCATCATCAATCATCTGTAATTTTTGTTTTTCAATAGAGAATTATAAAGAAACTAATAGTGCATCGTTTACTGATGTGGCGGATTTAAATTGTTGTGTTTTCAATCCTTCTACGTGTATAAATATTGATTCGATGATTCTGGAATCTGTTAAAGAAGAATTTACAGGCAAGACATTGTTAATTTTATTTTGGTTTTGTTGTTTTAGTATTTGATGTATTAGTGAATGTATGTGTATCGTGTTATAGCTGTGGAGATTGCGAATTGTGGTATTTTAAACTGATATATACCATATAATATTACATTTATATATATTTCATCGTTTTAAGATGTTTTATTGTGTAACATGTATAATTTACACCATTTACCTCTATTCTTATCTTAAGTGCTTCCTAATAAAGAAGACAGAGAATAGAAGTAAAAAGGGGAAAAAATAGAGCGAAAACGGAGATAACGGAAGCTTCTGACACCAAGGAAGGAGATCTACCGCTGACTGTAGGCCAACCTGTTGCATTTAGTAGGTATTGGAGTCGAAAGAAGAAATCTAACAGAAATCTACCGCGGATAGTAGGGTAGACCTACTGCATGCGGTAGGTCCCAAGTCTTCAAAGTAGGCCATAAACAGAACCCTACAGCGGATGGTAGGGCTCGACCTACCGAATGTGGTAGGTCCTGTCAACAGCGCATTTAATGCGTTTTTAGCGTTATTTATATAATTTTTCCCTCTTTTTGAGGAGTATTCAGTTTTTAGGTTAGAGAGGAGAAATTAGGGCGAACATTGGCAGCAAAAACCCTCTCAATTCCTCTATAATTAGATAGTTTCTCATTAATTAACATCATTTTGAAGTTCTTGGGGATAGATTGAAGAGGTTTTACGGAGTAATTTTTGTTTTATCAAGCGAATCGAGAGACGAGCTCGAGTGGCTTTCGAAATCATAGAGTCGAATCTTCAACCTAAGCCTTCTTTTCTCTTGTTAATTATGAAGACTATTATTGATTTGGGTATTGTTAGGATGTCTAGTGGCTAATTTTTCATTGTTTGAATTAGTGTTGAAACCTAACTTTTGGATGATATGAATTTTGATTGGATTTTATGAAATTGATGTTTGTTTGACTTTAGGTTGTTATTTAATTATGTCTTTATGATAATTGATTTGCGCGGAATCGATTATTTCGAAAGATTGGTTGGAATTGAAAAAGGAAAATCAATCTAGGGACACTAATTGAATAATAAAAGTTGGTAATTGAATAGAGATATTCATTGCACTTTTAGGTTATTAGATCACCTAAATTCTGATTGCATTCATAATCGGTTAAAGAGAGAAGAGATTCTCTTCTAAAGATTAGTAGTAGATAGGGACTGCCCGATTTTCGTGTGATAACCTAACCTTAGTTTTCAAACATCGTTTAATGATTTTCCTATTGAAATAGTTGACAAAAGATAGGGGGTCCCATCATTCAAACTCTTTTTCTCATATTTACACCTTTTTAACTATTGCTTTCATTTAATTATTTTAGTAGTTTTTAATAATTTCTCAAAATCAATTTTGTTAGACTAGACATTAGTTAAAACAATTAGTATTTGAGCTTATCTTTCCATAAGTTTGACAACCAAGATATAATTCTATTATTATAGTGATAGGTACAATTGCCTGTCGCATTAATTTTAGAGATACCCATTTAACACAACAGAAACCCTTCTATTTGTGAAGATAGTGTTTTGGTACTATTGAAATCATTGGAGAAAGGAATTTCACGTAAGATATTATTTTTTTCAATTTGGTTGTTATTTTGAAGATGTTTCGCTACTGTATATATGTGTGCCTAGCTTTATAACTAAGTGTTCCTAGTTTGATAACTGAGTGTGCTTAGTTTCTCAACTAAGTGTGTCTATGTTTTATAACCAGTGGAATTTTCAAACTTTTATTTTGTTTCCATTTTTAGACATTTTTTGTTAGTTTTAATATAATGTTTGTTGTGCTTCAATCTTATTTTAGTATTAATATGGTTGGGAATCATTTTATTTTATTTGTATTATGTATTTGAGCTTTAGTAGTTAGTTGCCTACTTTATAACGAAATGTGCCTTTTTTTTGTTTTTAACTAAGTATGCTTAGTTTTGAAACAGAGTGTGCCTAATTTTATATATAAGTGGAATGTTGAAATTGTGTTCTGTTTCTATGTTTTATATGTTTTTTTTTTTAATGTAAAGTTTTGTTGTGTGTTTTATTCTTATATTGATTTTATTACGTACTTTTAAAATTCAGTGGTTAGATGTGCCTAGTTTTTGTTTTGTTTCTATTTTTTTAGCTTTTTTGTTGATTGTAATGTAATGTATAGTTAGTTTTGGTGTTCTTCCAAATCTAGAGTTCCTTCTTAAAATCTTTACAACATTTCCTTTTGATTTCTTTCTCTTCTACAATTTTTGGTTTGTCTTAGTAATTCTTATCAAAGAGGGGGAAGGAAGAAGAGAGGAAGAGAAGAAGAAGAAGAAGAGGAAACTAATTAGAAAAAAAGGCCTCAAATTATCGTTAGTATTCATTTTGGCCCCAATTGTTATTCACTGTCAAAAAGTCACAGAAGTTAGTAGAAGGACTTAGATTAGAACAGATTAGCCAATTTCAAGGACTCTTTATGGACTTTTCAACTATGACGGATGAAATTGAAATTCATAATTAGAAAATAAAAGAAAATTATCAGAGACTAATCAAGACCGATTTATTTAGTGCTACCCACTCAAGAGAACACTGCGATAGATCTATGGTTTCGTACGGTTTCAGAGCTTGGAGACTACTGCTTGTGCTTTTGGCCTAACTGCTTAGGTTTTTATTGGTTGTTTGGCTCTCCATTTTGGCCTTGAGTTGCATCGGCTTTGGTTTTTTTGACGATCATGCTACTGCAGCTGGTTGCTTCGGCGAAAGATGTTCGTTGGGTCTTAGAGGATTGGTAGATAGTAAATCGAGAGAAGCATTACTTCTCCAGAGTGTTTTAAGAGGCTATATAAATTTTTTTCTCCAAAAATACCCATATTCAATTAATACATCACTATTTAGTAATTCTCAAAACCTAAACTCATTGACATTTGATAAAAGCTTGAAATATGGAAGAAAGAGGGGAGGTAAGATAAAACCTTGAAAGATAGAGTTTATTAAATTAACACAACGGCACTAGAAATATTTTAATATAAAAAAGAAATTTAATAAAATCAACTCGAGAATTTAAAAATTCAGCACAAAAAAATGTAAAAGTTGGTTACAAAGAAGAGGAAGAGAGCCACTAAACCAAAAAAAAAAAGTGAACCTCTTAGTTGAAAACGAAAATATAATTTCAATAGTATTTTTTTTCTCTTTTTTTTCTGAAAGAAGAATGAGATCATTATTCTGGCCTCGAGAAACTTGTAGCAGTTTCCACAAAGTTCACCATCAGAATCATCCCGAAGAGAAACGAAAAATTGCACACCTCTTTCTCTCTCACCTATTTAATCACACTGAAATCGCTCTAAACTTTAACCTCAAGAACAAGAATCAAAACAACCAGCAGTTTCCCACACAAAACCTCAAATCCAAAAGAAAAAATGGCAAAATCAAACTTCAAATTCACGATGAATCTCCTAGTAATGGCGGTACTGATTATGCAAGCTCAAGCATTAATTCCCTACACTCGTTCTAATTCGGTCTGGGACATGGTTTTTCCACAAGAAGATCCCTTCAAAATTCTAGAACAGAGCCCATTAACTGATCTTCCAAAAGGTGTTATTGATTCAGAAGAGTTCGCCCTGGCTCGGACAGATTGGAAGGAGACGGAAACAGAGCACGTGATCTCGCTGGATATTCCTGGGATCAAGAAAGAAGACATCAAAATTGAGGTTGAAGAGAACAGGGTTTTGAGGGTTAGCGGAGAAAGGCAGAGTGAGGAAGAAATCAAAGGCGAGAAATGGCATCGATCAGAGAGGGTTACGGGTAAATTTTGGAGGCAAATGAGGTTGCCTGAGAATGCAGATATGGAACAGATTAAAGCTCATCTTGAAAATGGGGTTCTCAAAATTTATGTGCCCAAATTGCCTGAGGAGAAGATTAAGAAGCATCCTAAGGTGATTAGCATTGGTGATGAAGAAGGCCATACTGATAAGGGAGAAGATATTAAGGCTACAAAAGCTGAGTTATAAAAAATGTTTTACTACCAAATAATAATGTATAATGTTTGGTAAATTTTTATGCATGTAGAAGCTACATTTTCTTATTTGCGTGTATTTTAATGTTTCAACTAATTAATATAACATCACGAGTTTGAGTTTAATTAAAAAAAATTATTTTATGCGTTTTTTTACTTATACTATTTTATTAATTTTTAATTTTTTTTAATTGTGTGAAAATAATATAATATTTAAGGAAGTTTTCCTTATTTTAACTTCTCACTAATGACAAATTTCAATATCTTTTAATTCTTCTAACATGAAAACTGTATTTCTTCAAATAATATAATTTTCAAAATATGACAATAAATAAAAACGTAAATGAGTAATTAATATAACAGTTAACTGATCAACAAATAATTAATTAACATTTAAATGGCCAATATGTTCCTTTTTTTGGTAAAAGACCAAAATGTTTAGGAATGTAATAAAGAATATGTACATAATACTATCGTGTATTGTTGTTGTAAACGGACGTACTTCTTTTTCATATTTATATTATTCTATTTTTATTCTATTTTTATGTACATTCTCATTTATTGTTAATATTCCTAAATCATGTAATTAGCATAATATTAGTGATTTGCATATATTATGAGAGATTGCCTTTGTGTATTTATAGTAGAATTACATTGTAAAGTTATATATATATATATATATTGAGATATGAAATACAACTTTAAGCTTTGTTGTTTATTTTGATATCTTGATCTTCAAACATGGAATCATAGTTTATTTAATTTAATTTTTTTCCCTTTTGCAATGACTAAATCAAAGACGGAAGACCACGGCAAGGCTGTCGACACCACCAATGATATGGCGACAATCATCAATCCGAAAGAAATTCCCTTTCACTTTACGAGTGATTTTAGCCCTTATACGATTATGTTATGTGATGTTTTTAGTCAATTATTAATTCATATAAAATTGAATGAAATAAATTACGATCAATGGTCATCCGCCATCCTTACGGCCATGACAGGAAAAGGATAGGAAGGTTTGTTAGATGGAACTCTACAACAATCCGAAGTCGATTCTGTAGAATTTCGCAATTGGAAAAAGATGAATCTTTTTATTGTCTCTTAGATTTTTAATACAATAGACCCCTTACTTGTTCCCCAAATCTCCTACACCATGGATGTAAAAGAACTTTGGGAAGAGATTAAGGCACAGTTTTTCGCTGGCAACAGACCATGCATCTATAAATTGAAGGGGGTTATCTTAAATTGTAAACTCAAGAAACTCTGGGATGAATTAACTGTTTATCATCATACAGCGTTGTGCAAATGTGCCTGTATCTCTACATCTACGCAATGATAATAAGCAGAAACATGAAGAAGAGAAATTGCATCAAATTTCTCCTAGGTTTGGATAACTCAACCTTTCGTTCAATAATTTCTCAAATTGTTAACATATTTTCTCTCGTTAAAACTCACACTCACTTTCTTTCTCTAAAATTCACGCTTACTTTCTCTCTCATTACATTAATTTCTAATATAAAATTAACATCGTAAAGCACTAATAATATCTTGTTAATAATTAAAAGTAATCATAAATATATGTATATATCTTTTATAGTGTTATCCTTCTTTTTCATAATTTTTCTCTTTACATTTCCGTCTTAAAATTCAAATATCAAACAAGAGAAATTATGTTTCTTTAATATTTTCATTATCTTCCTAATATAAATTTTAATTTTTTAAAAGTTTTATTTTCTTTTTTTCTCCTTTTCTTTTCCACACCAAAATTGAATACATATAGAATTAAGGATTTTAAGGTTGAAAACAAAGATTTAAGACTCCATCTACTAAAATGCACTTAATCTAAAAGTTGAGGGCCAAATGTGCTATTTTCTCAATTGTGAACAAACCATCACAAACAAACAAACCATAGACTAAAGATAAAGGCAAGAAATTAAAAGCACTCTCCCTTCCCAGCTATGCACAATTGTTCTTCATGCAAACCCATCTTCTCCTCTGTCAAACATCTGTCACCACATTCCACGTGTCCCCAACTCTCTTCTCCTTAAATACACCACCTTCCCCATCCCCACCTCCATCCACCGCCACCGTCAAACATGGCCGAACAACAGTACCAGCAGCAGCAGCAAAGTCGACCCACTGATGTAGCCAAAAGCATACTCCCTAAACAAGGACCATCAGCTTCACAAATACTAGCAGTCGTAACCCTTCTTCCCGTAGGCGGAGTACTCCTCTGTCTCGCTGGACTTACTCTTGCAGGAACCCTCATCGGTCTCACAGTAGCGACGCCTCTTTTCGTGATCTTCAGTCCAATCTTGGTCCCTGCGATTATCACCATTGGATTGGCCGTAACTGGGTTCATAACCTCCGGAGCATTTGGGATCACTGCACTTTCTTCGCTCTCCTGGATAGCTAATTACATGCGGAGAATGAGAGGTACCGTGCCGGAGCAGCTCGAGCATGCTAAGCGGCGCGTACAGGATGTGACGGGGACAACTGGACAGAGGTCTAGCACCAGGGCAATCGCTTAATTAAGTTGTGTTTCTTGAATTTATGGGCTCATGAGAGTACTGTTTGTGCTTTTTAATTTTTTGCTTTTTTTTTTTTTTAATTTTTTGAGGAATAATTTGTTGTATTTTAAGTGGTATATTATGTAGCTAAGTGGATAATTTGTTTGGATAATAAGTTTTGGAGGATAGCAGTACATTCTCTTAAGAAGATCGTTACACCATGCATTTAATAATTTTTAAGTTTTTATAATTTTTTATTTTATTTTATTTTTTTTATTTTTTGATTTCTTTGTTTGTTGTTTTAATATCATTGTTAGTTTCTTCAATTTTCTAACTAGAAACATGAAAAAAAAAAAAACATAAAATTATAATTTTGAATTAAAAAACACTTCTATCTTCTTTGATTTCTTTGTTTGCTGTTTTAATATCTTTGTTAGTTTTTTTGAAATAAAAAAACATAATTATAGTTTTTAACAAACAAAAAAAATGTTCAATGAAATAGTTTTTATATAGAATTAGAATATATATATATATATATTCTTTTGTTTTTTATGCATTATATTTGTGTTTTAGAGTTAGCAAATTGTATAGTAGGTGTTTTATAATTTATTTTCTGGATTATGAAATATTAGGTTTTAAAATATTCTAATGCTTTTTTAAACAGAGATTTTTAAATCGAGAATTTTGAGTTTAAAAGTTAGCGATATCTAATTTTATAATTAAGAATGTTTAATTTTTTATACTTAATTTTATAATTAAGAATGTTTAATTTTGGAAAATAATTAAGAATGTTTAATTTTTTAAAATAATTAAGAATGTTTAATTTTTTAAATTAAGAGTGTCTAGTTTTGAAATTTGAAAATTGCTTAATTTTAGATATAAAAATGTCTAATTTTTAAGTTAGGGGTAAGTTAGAAATATCTAGATGTATAACTGATAATATCTAGTTTTAAAATTATGTATTTTTTGTTTTAAAACATATGAAAAACATATGAATACTTACTTTTTATACGGAGAATGTCGAGTTTTTTATACGGAGAATGTCGAGTTTCAAAATTAGTAAAATTGTGGGAGTGTCTATTTTCATAAGTAAGAATAAGTATATAAAAATAAGTATAATGTGTTTTTTGTTCGTTTTTTATATAATTATACTGTGGGAGTGCCTATTTTCATAAGTAATAAAGTTTAAGAATACTTACTTTCACATATAAAAGTAGGCATTCTTACTTAAAGTAAACTATAATAAAACTGTTACCAACTTATTATACTTAAAAATAATAATAATAACACAAAAATAAAACAAACGAATAAATCATTTAAATACACAAACAAAAGTAAAAAGTTTGAAGTTGTATTGTTCATAATTATAGGCACTGCTAGTTGAAAAACTAGGCACTCTTACTTGAACTTGGCATTGTTTGTTAAAAATTCGCCACACATACATTCAAACATCTATGCAAACACCGAACAACAAAATAATCGAAAATCAATAATGTCTTACCTGTAACTTTTTATTCCACGGATTCCAGAAGTATAGAATCATCACCATATACAAAGAATGATTGATAACATCACAATTGAACTCCTCTACATCAACATACGACACAAATATTGGTTTCTTAACAATTCTCTATTAATTTCATAGTGCTGTAGATGATAATGGATGATCAATTGAATGAAAATAGCAGGAAATCACAAGAAATCTAATGAATTGGTGAGGCTACGAAGAAGACAATTGTGACAGGAGAAGAAATCGCATAAAGTAAGAAGGAAAAGATTTGATTTTATCAGAAGATTTGATTTGAATTGATCTGATCAGACGCGTGAATTCAAAAACTATAATGATTTTGTTTATAATTTACACCAAAATAACGTTGTTTTGATAAGTGATTACACCATACAATGTGTAACCGAGTGCAGGGTATAATTTGCATTCTTAAGACTATCAATTAATAGTTAAACTAAATAAAATGACTCAAATACTCTTTAGGTAAGTACTGATCGGTTGTAATATAATCTTGTAAAGTTTGAGGGAAAATGATCAAAAGGGTGGGGTTTAATTGTACAATTGTTTCACATAAATAATTTTTATTTGATTCTCAGTTTAAGAAAGCAATTTAGAAAGTAGTTTAATGTCGCGTATTAGTCTTGGATTGTTATTTGAGAGTCGTGTAATTTTTTGATTTTTCTATGAGTGAGTGGTTTAATGTCCCAGTGTGTTGGGTTGTTTAATGTTGAAAGTCTCTCTTTTCTTACAAAAAGAGGTCTTGTGTCTTTCGATTTGTGCCCTTCGATTCCTTTCTTGATGAGTCAAGATATTGAGTAAAATCAAGTTAATCTACTTCATATAGCGTGGTTTATCACGAAATATTTTTGTAATTAAAATTTGAAATAATATTCTTATGGTTAATATTCTTTAGAAAATTTAATCAACTAAAAAATAAAAGATTGGTCTAAGATGAGATGAAAAAACATATGAGAATTTAAATTTAATTAAATAAAATATAATAGTGACCTTATATGTAAATTATTATTATTTTTTAAAAAATGAAATTTTAATATTCGTCACTAATTTATTATAATAATTTATTATAATAAGGCCTCATTTGATAAAATTGAAATTTTGAAATTTGAAATGTGAATTATTTAGAGTTTGAACTTTAAATTTTGAATTAATTAATTAGTATTAATTATTGATATACAATCTTATAATTTTGTAAATAATGCATATTTTCAGATTTAAGAATTAAGCTAAAATTTTTTATTTATAATTTATAGTTAAGCTAGTTCGGAGGCAGCTCATCTCAGGTTCGAGAGCAGTCGGGCCGCAGCTGAATTGCCACCTTGCTGTTTAGAAGCAGAACAGAAGATCATGAGACATGGCGAGGTTACTGTTTCTAGTGTCTGCACTGCCTTCGACGAGCACAAGAGGCTGTTGCCGTACACCCCTATGTCACCGATGATGGACATCGTCAAAGCTACAATGGTTGTCATTCCATCGACATCTTCATTGACGGCAGTAGCTACGGAGACCCTAGATACGAGGGTATCTTCTTCTACTCCCCCTCTCACCTCTCCCCTCTCTTAATGCCCCGGGCACCAACACTGTTGATCCTCCCCCCTCCCTCCCTGCCCTCTAGTGATGTTAGAAATCCCAATGATGTTTAATATTTTGTATATTTCATATTTTAAGGATGCTTTAGTTTATGGATATTTTATGGATTTGATGTTCATGGATGAGTTTATGAATATATATTGTCGCTGCTGGATTTTTTTCTGCATTTCAGAGAGTTTCATATCTGTTTTATAAATAATTTAAAAAGATATACCAACGGGAGACTAAAGGTAAATGCCGTCGGTAAAATTCAACTGCCTTACCGACGGAAAGGAAACCGCCAGCATTATAGTCAGTATATCTTAGTGACGGAAAATCCAAGGTCGTCGAAAATGTTGTCGATATGTTTTTTGACAGAAGATTGGCATCGACTCCTGACATGCCACGGAAGAACAAAATTCTGTCAAAAACATCGTCTGGAATAGGATGTAGTGACAGTCTTCCGTCAGTACCAGTTGTTACCGTCGTCAAGTGGCAGGTGGTTAGTTCGTCGTCGGTAAGAACCCTTTACCAACAGGACACCGGCAGTGTCGACCGTCAATATTTGCTTGTAGTTTTATAGTGATATTACATAGCTAACAACTTTTAAAATTTATACAAGCAACACATGGTCCCTAAAGGACACGCAACAACCCAACATTCTGAGGCGACTAGATATTTTTTAGCCGGTGGCCAACCATCGCTAACTCGACAATGATAGCATTGTCACAGCCACATCACTGCATCAATCTCACCTAATATTTCGGCGTAATAGTATCCAACCACACAACTGATGGAGCAAGATTCTTTTCAGCCAAAAAGCCCTATAGCCAATTGAGACTACTAAGGAGCTCGCAATACAAACTTGAATTACCCATTTATGCTACACCACCGAGCTTCGTAGCACCTTAGACAGACACCACCCAGGCTGACCCCCATGTCCAGATGCCAGATCCTTACGCTCCCTGATTGTAGTTGTCACCACAATCGGCATTGAAACATTTTTCCAACCACAGCCAGGCGAACTGTTACAAGAGAAACCTACATGGTCGAATTGGAGCAACAGCGATGAATTGCTTGACGCCGCCACCAATCATTCTCTATAGGAAGCAAAATACAACACCTCCATCTATGTATAAACTTCCTCAGAAAGGGAGAAACTAGAGAAGCTAAAACAATCTCCTCCACTATCCCAAAACAAGAAAAAACTTAAAATTCTAGGATTCCTATGGGGACCCGAATTGCAAGCTGCCACTCCATCCTAACTCGAATGCACGATTGATTGGCGACGGGGCAGGGATGAGTTAGCAACACCTGACCTTTCCCAAATTACTCGATGAGTCACCCTAAAGGAGAAAGAAAGGGTTACTCGAGTCTTTCCTGAGTTCATGGTAGAGTTATAAAGTTATTTTTAATAAAGTTGAAATCTTCTAGAAAATTAATAATTCTTCTTAAATTATTAGTGGATATTTAGTTTTTATTATGAAAATTAAATACTTTCTTTTCAATATTTTCTCACCTTTAATTAAGGGTCTACTTGAATTGTAACTTAGTTTAGATTTCTTTTTTTATTTTGAGTCTCACATCTTCTCTCACAATTAATTTAACTTTCCCTAAAATCTAAAAAAAAATACACATAAAGCTTAAACTAAATAAATACACAAGTCTCGACACTGAATATAAAAACTGAAGTCTGAATCTGAGGCCCCATTTGATAAAATTGAAAACTTACATATGAAGTCTGAATTGTTTAATTATAAATTTTGAATCTTAAGTTTAAATAATGAATCTGAAAATTAAAGTATGAATCTGACCCCTAGTTTGGTTTGCGGAGGGATGGGAAGAAGAAGGGGAAGAGAGAGTGACACCATTTACTTCCACTAGGAGAAGTATTATCATTTACTTAAAAATTATTTGGTAGAGTTGGAAGGGAAGTAAATCACATTTACCTTTCCTTGTTTGGTTAGATTGAAAGTAGAAGGTAAATAGTTTTATTATATATAATTTACTATTATATTCATTAGACATAGGTAGAAATGTTATATATGTTGGGTAGAAGTTCGAGCAACCGTCACTTTCTTGTTCATATTTTGCTGCTCCATATAGAGAAGAGAGATTCCACTCAGAGAGAGAGAGAGAGAGAGAGAGAGAGAGAGAGAGAGAGAGAGATGTAGATGCAGATACGAGGATAGTAGTGTCAAAAGTGAATGTGGAGGTGGAGGTAGAGTTGGAGGTGGCGACGGCGACAACAGAGAAAGAATTAGGTGGGGGAATGAAGATTTGGAAGCCAAAAATGGAAAGGTTAGGGAATATGAAATCTTTATTTATCTCGTTTTGCCCACCAATCTCTTATTTGTGCTTTTGAGTCCATGAACTATTAGTTTTCATTAAATCAAGACTAACATTGTCAATACGGGCCTGAGCCCGCAGGCTGGCCCGGAACGTCCGCTATATAGACGGATATGGATTCATATTTTTAGGCCCGTCAAAAATAAACCCGGACCGGACCGGACCGTTTTGAGTGCGGGCTTTTACAGTCTGGTCTGGTCCGGTTCGCGGGCTGGGCCGTTTTTCTTTTTTATTTTTAGGGTTTGGCAATCCAATTCTTCTCTTCTTTCTCATTCATTTTCTTCAGACACTCAGTCACTCTCTCTCTCTTTCTCTCAGTCGCGCCGCCCGTCTTCCTCTATTCTTCTCTTCTCTTCTTCTCTTCTTCCTCTTCTTCACCATCAAGCTTCTCTCCTGCCTGCTTTCCCATCTTCCTCTTCTTCGCTACCTTCTTAACACCGAGACGAGTCAGACAACCTTCCTCTGCTCCTCACCTCACCCCACCTCACGTCGCCGCACGGGCTCGCATCCACTACTCTCCACGATAATCGACTCCTCTGCACCTCTGTGTTCCTCTCCTCTGCAGCCGACAACAAGTCAGATCCGGAAACAACCGACAATCGACTCCTCCACACGGGCCACCGAAAGTAGCTCTGGTTTCTTGTCCATCAATTTCGTCTATTTTTGACGTTCCTTCATTACCCCAGGTTTGGTTTCTCTTATAGTACATCAATTATTAATTAATGGATTTTTTCTGTTTTTCTTCTTTTTCTTTTTGGATTGTTATTGTGCTGGCAGCGTATGTGTCTGTCTCTGAATCATTCATTATCTCTATCATCTGCTACAGGTGGTCTAGTAATAATGAGTTAGTTGCTAAAGGTTATCTATATAAGCTTTTTATTGCTCCATTAGATCAGTATATGCCATTGTTGTCTTATGCGTCACTTACAACTAGGAGCCTCATAATCACGGGGAGGGGGCAGAATAAACAGATGTTAGTGACACAAGACTTTACATTAGAGCTTCTATAGGTAGAGCACCAAGACCAGCCTATATATATGACCACCAGAAATAGTTGGATGAGTTTGACAGCAAACTAGCGAAAGGAGTTAGTGAAAGGAGTTGTAACTAGTGCTGCAGTAGGGTTGAAAACAATAAAGACATAAACAGGCAGAGAGTAACTAAAACGTGTTAGAGTAAAGATAAGTGATTACAGCCTGCAGAGACATACTAGATAGCTGCAAGAGGTGAGAGGCAGGAAAGCAGTTAGCTACATTGTATTCATCTTCTGCATTAACCAAATCAGAATAGATATTAGTCGAACAATATAAACAATTATGTCTGAGTCATTCATTATCTATCATCTGCTACTTGTGGTCTAGTAATAATGCACAAGGGAGTTATCTGAGCTAATGGTTATACCAGTTGCTAATGGTTATCTAAGCTTTTCATTGAATCAAAATCGAACGTGTTCCATCATATCACTATATGGCCATTGTTGTGCAGCACTTACAACTAGGAGTCTCATAATCAACACTTTACCCCCAAATTATCATATTGTCCATCCATACCTCAATGTTCTTTGTAGTGAGGGGGAGGGGGCACTCAGAATAAACGGGAACCTCATGACAAATTTTTTTGGTCAGATATCCAAATGTAGAACTGAAGTCTTGATAAATAACTTCAAGTTTAGTGACACAAGAGTTTACATTAGAGCTTCTACAGGTAGGGCAGGGGACTTGCAGAATGAGGAAAACAACCTTATTAAAGTTATAATTAGGAAGAGGACTTACAGAATATACAACTTGAATCTTTATCATTATAATCTTTAAGTGCTTCCTATTTATAATATTTATCATCATTCATCACCAATTCGTTATCATCTGATTAGTTAGTAAGTGCTTCAAATCATGAATTATAAACATTTTATCCATTGCAGAAGATGGATAAAAATGTTGTTGATGATATTAGTGATAAATGTGATCAATAAATGCTGCACAATCTTTAAAGAAAGCGAAAAATCCTATAAGTCAAATGTATGGATTCATACCAGAAGGCTTGATATTGTTGGTGAAGATGGAGAACCTAGGGTTGAATGTGTTCGTTGTGGGAAGGTGTATATTGCAGGAGGAAAATATGGAACATCTAGCATTTCACGTCATGTAAAAGTTTACTTTGATATCAATGAAATGATATTTAGAGAGTAAGTACAACTTTTTCTTCATTTAATTTATGAATATTATTTATTAATTTTTTTATTTACTATATAATCTATGTTTTGCGTCTTATAGGTAAAGATGATGAGGAGAGGATGTAATCAAGTTGAAGATGAGTCCTCAAGATGAAATGATGAAGAAGAAGAAGTTGGTGTTTAATTTTTCGTATTGACTTTTTGTTAAATAATTATTAATTTGTTTTGTTGGACGATTATTGTTACTTATTAATTTTTTTATGTTGCTTTTCTCTATTTTGATTGATTAGGATTAATGTATATTATTATTATTATTATAGTTAATAGGCAAGATTTTAAAAAAATCAGAAAATTAGCCCCAAAAAAAAAAAAGAGCAAAACCCGCGGGCTGGCCCGTTTACTCGCGGGCTGGCTACGGACGAATATGAATTCCCTTAATTTAGGCTCGTAAAAAACAAGCTCGGACCAGACCGAACCGTTTAGGTGCGGACTGGACACGGGCCGGTCCGGTCCGATCCGGTTTGGCCCGTTTGATAGTGATAATCAAGACGAGAGAAACTAACTTGAAACATATTGATTTTGTAAAGATTCTTTTGAGACATTTAGAAGTTTAGGGACGTAATTGAGTTAAATGTCATTTTTTTCAAAGGATGAATTTGACATTAACCCCAAACAAAAAAATAAAAAAAAAAATACAGCACGCCTGTCTTTTCCCTACGGAGGGAGCATTTGGTATGTTTTTTTTTCATAACACAGAAGAGCTGAAGAAGAAGAGGCGAAGAGCAACTGACAATTAACTTCGTTATTACTCTTCTGCGAAGCCAATTCAATCCAAAAGATCCGATATTAGTCTACATATGAAAGCTGATTGATCTGGTAATGGCAACAAATTTCGAATCAGATTTTGAAGAGGACTTTATATTCATGATACTGATGAATACATTCATATCTGAGATCGTGAATTCTTGATGTTCTCTTGATAGGAATTTTGAGCTTGTAATTAGCAATGGCTGGCGCCACGTCGGCGCTGTACGTTCTGGACATGAAAGGCCGATGCTTGATCAGCCGTGACTATCGTGGAGATATCTCGACTGCTCAAGCTGAAAAGTTCTTCTCCAAGCTCCTTGAGAAAGAGGTACTCCACTCCCAGTACTAGAAATTGAAGGGACTATCAATTTCACCTTGTGATTTTTTTACATGTTTTGATCTAAAATACGGGCTTTTGTGTTTCCGTAGCATTTAAAGTCCTTAATTTTAAATGGGTTTATTCAATGATGCTTGAGTGTTGACTGGTATTTTCCATGAACAAAGTTTTCCTGATTATTTATGTAACTTGCATTGGCCTACAGAATAATGCATTTTGTGTGTGATTTTGAAATTTGGAAGTCCTG
Organism: Catharanthus roseus; assembly: GCA_028651295.1. Taxonomy (NCBI): domain Eukaryota; kingdom Viridiplantae; phylum Streptophyta; class Magnoliopsida; order Gentianales; family Apocynaceae; genus Catharanthus; species Catharanthus roseus. The sequence continues at coordinate 2,270,042 of JAPQWS010000069.1, forward strand.
GATAATGGTATATAGTATACGTCGGGTTCTGGTGTGAAGTGAGAGGAATGAGAAGCTTCCAGGGAGAAGTTAAACAAAGGAAATAGGAGGTCTAGGAGTCACTTTTTCTTTTTCTTTTTTTCCTTTTTTTTCCTTTTTCTGTTTGTTTTGGGGTGAGGTGGGGTGGGGGAGGGGAGGGGGGTTGGAAAGAAGGGGGAAATTTAAGCTTGAATTGTCATGTGAAAAGCAAAGAAGGTTTTTTTTTGGATCAAGTTTTGTATTGGAGAGGTGACATGGAATTTGAAGAAAATGACACATGGTAAGAGTAGATTCTTGAACTTGTAATTTACTCAAAAGAAATTCAGTGGACATTGCAAAAAATGAAGTATGGGGTTATTTGGCTGTCAATTGACTCAAGAAAGTTCGCCTTTTACTAGAGGAATTGGGCATACTTGGAATATTAGATGGATGTACAAAGCTAGTAACATAAAAGGAGGATTAGTTGCACTCAAGTTTCAGTCAAAATTTTCCTGTATAAAGTTCATGTTTGATGAGATGAACAGGATATACTTGGAAAAAAAAAGTAGGAATTTACCAGAGTAAGTTGCTCAATACTTCAAATCTATATAAATATTGCCTTATCCTTGGATTTTTCTCTCTGAAAATTATATAGAGTCAGGCACTTTTCAACAAATCCTATGCTGAGAAGTTTCTAGCCTTTAGTGATAAATGACTGCCTGAAGTATTAGAAATTCTTAGTAGTATGGTTGAGTGCACTAGTCTATGCTTGTTTGCAGATATATTTGATTATTAATAAGTTTCAGTTGGTTAACCAAACCACAGAACTGAGAGGGTGGGTAAACATGAGTTGTCCAATGTAATAAAACTAGCTGAGCTCAGAATTGTCAAGTTTGGCTTGGCAGGGCAAGGGCGTTAAAAATTTTGCGGAAACATTCTTTTTTAAAACAAGTTACTATTTTTTTAAAGGTTTAGACTTGACATATTTTAGGTCCATCTTTTAGTTCATTTGTAGATTAAGCTTATTATGAGATAATCAAGGCTGCTCAAGATACTTACTCCTACTATGCAACAAACTCGAAATTTTAACTCAAGTCTTTAGCTGGAAAGTATTTTATACCTTCTTCAAAGTAGAAAACTGCAACTATCTGTTACTCGAATATCATGTAGAATGAGAATTTGGACGACCTGCCTTAGCAAACAGCTGAGATAACTTTAGTACATCCAATACATGGGATATATGCCAAATTATTCCTGTGAAGCTCAGCATTTGAAAGATATAAGATTTCTCTAGTCAGTTTTTTATCCCTATAATTTGTAGGTAAAGTTTTGTCAGTTTGCAAATGAATTGTGAAAATCTCTTAAGAAGTCCCTAATTTGGTGGTAAAGTCTTATCAGTTTGCAAATGAATTGCAAAAATCTCTTAAAAAGTACTTGGGCACCAGTTTTGGAGCAAGAGCAGGAGATGATTGATATATAATTGTCTTTGGAGTTCTAATATAGTAAAAGCTCCTAGACTGACTACATATATTTATAAGTAGCTGTTCAAATTATTTTACATTTAAAGTACATCTATAAGATTTTTAAGTTTGTTTCAAGCTGTAATTGTGTAAAGAAGCAAAAGTACAGGATTTCTATTTTTTTTAAATTTAATTAATTCATTTTACTGTTGTTCTTAGTCTCCTAAACTATCACTTGAGTAGAAAAACATGTCCCAGCAGTAAAGGTTAAGCCTTTTATTTAGAAAGAAGATGGGTTCTCGTTCATAGATCAACATTATGTATTGGTAAAAGTAAGTGCTAAGCTCCTCAAGTACATCATTTAAACCACCCCATTTTTTCTCTCGGTAGATAGGTTGCTGAATGTTGAACAACGAATTGATAAGGTGAAACTGAGGCTTTCCATAAAAAGAAAGGAAAACTTGTTTGACCATTTGTCCCAAGCTTGTGTGATCTTGAGTTGCTGAACAGTTGGCCTCCTTCATAGACCAAAAAGCTACACAAAATATTTGAGAAGGGAAAAAGTACATGGCAAGTATATTTTACCTTGCAAGGTGAACTGTCTTACCTAGCTAAGAATTTAATTCAAATTGAAAATGCCTTAAGGACAAAGCAAAAATTGGGAAAGCAGATTATGATTCAACATTAGAAGTTAAAAAAAGGAGAAAATGAAGAAGTTGTGAGAATAGATTAGAAAACTTTCGACAAATGAAGTTGAACATCAGTTTTCCGGTACCTTATCATTCTTTTCTTGGAATGATGATTCCAAGTTAAGCAATCTGACTAGGTTTTGCTATTTACTCAATTTCGTTAACTGCTTTCAGTTGCGATCTTTTCTAGACACAATCCTTCATCTCTCATCTTTATTTTAATATTCAAGCAATTGGGAAACCCAACTTCTGAGGCTAATTATGTTGTGGATTTCTTTTAGGGTGATATAGAATCTCATGGTCCAGTATGCTATGATAATGGCGTAACCTACATGTTTATACAACACAACAATGTCTTCCTCATGACAGCCTCCAGGCAAAACTGTAATGCTGCTAGCCTTCTTCTTTTTCTGCATCGTGTAGTTGATGTAAGCACTCTAGCCACTTGAAAACAACTTATTATTATTATTATAGAAGCAGAACAAATTGCTGTTATATCTACTGATTTAGTTTTTCAATTCTATTTCTTTTAATAGGTTTTTAAACATTATTTTGAAGAGCTTGAGGAGGAGTCTCTGAGAGATAACTTCGTCGTTGTTGTAAGTGCTTTTCTTGATAGTCTTGCTTTTGTTATTGTTATTGTAACAAAAATTTATTCTTTTAGCGACTAATACATGCTCTACTGCAGTATGAATTGCTTGATGAAATGATGGATTTTGGTTATCCTCAATACACTGAGGCTAGAATTCTCAGTGAGTTTATCAAAACTGATGCATACAGATTGGAGGTCACACAGCGACCACCTATGGCTGTGACAAATGCAGTTTCATGGCGCAGTGAAGGGATATTTTACAAGAAGAATGAAGTATGCTTAGCAATTGTAATTATTGTGTCATTATTTGCTTTGGATTCTTATTGTTACAACTTCCTACCTCATTGTCTTTCAGGTATTCCTGGATGTGGTGGAAAGTGTTAATATACTGGTAAACAGCAATGGCCAAATAATTCGCTCAGATGTTGTTGGGGCACTGAAAATGAGGACATATTTGAGGTTGGTTTGTTATTATTTTCCTATTACGGTTAGGCATGATGATAACAGATGAGAGGTTTCCCCTATGGAGCCACTTTACATGTTGAGGGAAGGAGAGACCTTGACTGAAAAATATACAAGTAAACTTGGTCCTTCCCACAATTAGTTGAGGAAGTGTGATACATCAAAACTGCCCGATGATCATTAGTCCTCTACAAGACTAAGCACAAACAAATTGCAGCAGGAACATACCCATGCTTTAACTATAATATATTATCGCTATGCAAATTGAGTCAACTTTTTGTTCTTTTTAATATTTTTTAGTTTATGGAGTGGTAATTATATATTATAGTCATAACATATGCAGTGATATATTATGGAATATACTACCTTAGTGGCTAAAATATTCTCTTTCTTCATAAGCATATGTAATGATCCTTTTACCTGACCTTGAATTTGCTAGTAATCTACCAAGGACTTTACGTGCTTATTGTCTGTTCAATGCATAAATTTTGTATTTAGTATATTATCCAACCTCAGATAGAGGAGGTGGGTTTGTGTGCCAGACTGCTAGTTGATTTATGGATGGTAGTATTTTAGATTGAAGAGGTTGGAAAAAACATTACTGGAATTTTCTAGGACTAACATACATCTCTGAAAGAAGATGTCTATTCATGACTGCCAAACTAGTGATATCATGTAAGTGAGAAGCTAGGTAACCGGCATTTATTTATTTATTTGCGAAAATGGAAAGTAACCAACCAAATGAACATGCAACCTAGTAAGTTGTGAAAAATGTACTATTTATGAAGTTACAAATTCTAGATTGTGAACATAAATATGCTCAAGATATTATAGATAAATCACATTTAAGATTGTCCATGCACTGTTAGGACTCGTAACTTGGACATCACTGTGAAATTAGAGGTAGAGGAAGAAAGTCTGATGTCGAATGAATTCATAGGAAAGTAACATTACCTCTCAGCTAACAAAGGACCCACTCAAATGTAACAGAACAGAAATGAGGATTAATATAGTAGACTAAATTAATTATATCTACATTTTGAATAAGGTATAAAATTGAGCACATTGTGTGAATAAGTATTTTGTGGGGCCGAACTTAGTTCACAAAGTTATCTGTGATATTGCTGAATTTCCTGTCAAATTCAAGGGATTCTGGAACTACTTTGCAGTGAAGTGTCTATGCTTGTGATAAGTCACTGCAGTTGACTTTCTAACAAACAAATATGATTAGTTGTTGTTAGTCATTTACAAGATTTTTTCTTCGTTTATATAAAAGAACAAATATGTTCTGTCTGCTGACCTTGCAGTCTTTAATGGCAAATCAATTCCGGTTGAACCTGTCTTTAGGTGGTGTGCTTTTTTTTCTTTGGTCGCAGGGACAGGGGTGGGGGTGGGGGTGCGTTTTAAAATCACTACATTTTTCTCTACTTGAGCCTGTCCATTTGTTAAACACTATCCATCTTCTCCTGCGGACAATACCGTCATCAGGGGCATGTATTGTTGCCACCAGGAGCAATAGATCTGTGTCCAAACTCAAATGGTTTAGAACCCAAGCTTAGGGAAATAGCCAAAAAGGGCCTATATAATTCTTCTTTTCTTTAAGACAAAACTATGGATTTGAGAAACAATTTATGCCAATACACAACAAAACTACATTCTTACAGTAAATTACTGTTCAATGTGGCACTTAAAAGAAATGGAATGTAGAGGGAATAAAAGAGTGTATTTAAAAACTTTTCAGCGAACCTCGGGAACTGCATTAGGACAATAAATCTCCCATTCATTTGGAAAAAGAACCCATAAACACTGGTGGGAATACGATCACCACTAAAAGCTTTCCGTTGTTGATTGTTGTGATGAAAAAAAATTGGTTTTTACTTGTTAGAAGCATAGTTGTTGACTTGGAAAAGTGACAAATTCGAGCATAAGAGGAATTCTGATATTCATTTTTGACATTAACATGGCCTTAAACTGTTTTCTGATAATGAAATTACAGTTATTCATTTTGCATTATTTGTAGAATCTATTTTGTTCAGTTCATAGTATTCAAAAAGGAAAAATTTGTTCAGTTCATGACTGTTAATGCCTGGTATCATTTGCAGTGGCATGCCTGAGTGTAAGCTTGGTCTTAATGATAGAGTTTTGTTGGAAGCTCAAGGTCGTACAACTAAAGGAAAATCCATTGATTTGGATGACATCAAATTTCATCAGTAAGCTTTGTTTAGACTTACCTTTATATATTATGACCAGAGAGAGAATCATTGAGTACCACTTTGAGAGTTAAGAATTTACTATTCTTCCTGCATCTTGATTTACTAACATTCTGACCCCACTTTACTTTCTAGGTGTGTTCGTTTGGCGCGGTTTGAAAATGATCGCACAATATCCTTCATACCTCCTGATGGCACATTCGATCTCATGACATATAGACTCACTACTCAGGTTTGGTTCATGTTCTCACTGCCTTTTGGGTCTGTTGTGAGAAGTACAACAATGATGTGTAATCTAGAAATTTAACTGTATTAACTATATGGAATGTTTCCTTATTGTAATAGAAACACAAGTACTTCAACTTCAATAATGGTAGTGTTTTTCATTATTAGGGTATTAATCATGGCGTTGCTAAGATGTGAGTATTCCAAATGTCTTCAGGTGAAACCACTCATTTGGGTGGAAGCTCAAGTTGAAAAGCATTCGAGAAGTAGGGTTGAGATAAGTGTGAAGGCCAGGAGCCAATTCAAGGAGCGCAGGTAAATGGTTCTTTTCTGTTTCAACTGTCTTACTTGCCTGGGATGACAAGTTTGCAAGACTTTTGAACCCTTATCACAATATTTGGACTTCCACATGATGTTGCCTTGTGGAACTTACTAATATTTTGTGCATTTTAATTTATCATTCAAGCTGTGGTTTTTCTTTGTCATGCATTAGGCTATCTGAAGGGAACTTACCTTATATTCTATCTTGTCACCATGTTCATCTAGTCGTTTTGGGTGAAAAAACATCATTTGCTGGACTAAACTTTTGAGAAGGCAAAATGGGCACAGGACCTGGCCATTTTTATGCACCTGGGAAAAGCTGTGTTTTATAACCTTAGCTATGCATGGAATGTAGAGATGTGTTTGAAATATATAACCTGTGACCCTCTGCCGAGCAATCTTCTACTGGTGAAGATGCTCATTTATGTGTTTTTACAAGCCTGTGGAAACAATCTCATATACTATTCCAAATGCTTTGGACCTCAGCACTGCAACAAATGTGGAAATTGAAGTGCCTGTGACATCCGAAGCTACTAATCCTGATGTGCGTACATCAATGGGGTCTGCTACATATGCACCAGAGAGGGATGCCTTATTATGGAAAATTAAATCTTTTCCTGGTAACAAGGTACAAGTAATATATAGGTTCATTATTGAAGTTACCTATTCTAAGACGTAGTTTAACCTCCATTTGGCACATATATAGGAGTACATGTTGCGGGCAGAGTTCAGGCTTCCAAGTATAATTTCTGAAGATGCAACTCCTGATAGGAAAGCTCCTATCCGTGTGAAGTTTGAAATACCATATTTTACCGTCTCTGGTATTCAGGTATGCATTGTAGTTTGAGTCTCTACTGCAAATACGCATTTCATTTGTGCATCCTGGCACAAGTATCTATTTGCCTGTTGGTATTAGTTGCCAAATTTACACTTTGATAGATGTCTCATGAACTCTATTCCACCCGTGGACAAAGTTTGCTGCAAGCTTACATTGATAACTCTTTTATGGGAGGCCGGCCATACTCTTTACCGTTCAGTTTCTACTACTGTATTTAACATTCAATGTTCGTGTGACTTGGACAGGTTCGCTACCTTAAAATCATTGAAAAGAGTGGATATCAGGCACTTCCCTGGGTTCGGTACATAACAATGGCTGGCGAGTATGAACTAAGGCTTATCTGAAGCAACTCTTGATTGTTGCCATATCGAATAATATTGCTACAAAGTAGGCACCCCTGTTGAAGTCCTTGCCTGCCTCAAGTCTGTTATGAATGGCCATTTTGCATTGAGTCAAGTGAATTCTGCTTCATTGTTTGTGTAAATTTGTCACCCTGCCTACCTCTTTTTAGAAAGGACTTAGAGAATCCAAATTATTGCATTAAATTGTTTCTCAAAGATATATATATGTATGCTATCCAGACCAGATATTATGGATATCATGGCCTCCCGTTTGCAGGACCGTTGAGTCACCATGATTTATATCCTTCACTTGGGTGTCGGACAATCTGGTTGAGGCCCTGTGGACAAGGAATTTCACTTTTTCGTACCTAGATAGTAAGATGGATGTATAAGTCTAGGAGGGCTCATTTTGTGCATATTCTTTTTCTCAGCAAAATCACAATCTATATGTACTTTCCCAACTAGGAGTGTTAACGGATCAAGACGGGTACAGTACTTCGTGTACCAGACCTAAACTTTTATAATGAAACATAGACTTAGATCCAAATCTTTTGGATGTAAAATTTATAGTCCCAGACTCAACCCTCCAAAGTCTCAAGTGGGTGTGGATATTCTTGTACCCATATGCTATTTTTTTTTATTCTTTTTTGGTTAAACAAAAATATATAAAACAATGTATAACTCTAAAATAAAAATTTATAATATAATTAACATAATTCCTTTAATATTTCTAATTCAAATGATTAAAAGTTCAAGCACACACAAATATGATAAAAATATAAATTATGTATTAATAAAAAAATATAATATATATTATTTTATTATAACAGGTATATGTGTAAAAGGAGTCTGAGTATCATCATCATACCTTGTCTAAACTCATTTAACAGAATTTATACCGGTATGGATTTGGGTTCGCGAATATAAAATTTTAAACTTACCCGCTATAAATGAGTATAGACTTGTTCGGATAAAGATAAGATTCGTCTCGTTTATAACTTATTCCCAATCCCCAAAGAGAGAGGGGTGGATATTTATTTTTATTGGATAAATGGAGTAATCTCACTTTGATGTTTTTCTCAATCCTACCATAAATTTTGGAAAATGACTACTATATAATATGCCTTTCAATCTATTAACAAATGCAAAATGAAGGAGGGAGACGGATTTCTTGATATAACATTTTAATGGGCTTAATTACATTTTCCCTTAGTTATCTAAAATAAAATTTAGTCTCCCATTTGTATTATAAACACATCATAAATAATTAATCTACTGCTAATTTCACTAAAAACAATTATTAGAAAATAATGATTTGATAGCAAAAGATTTAAAAATTTTTAAAATATCTTTTCGCATATCTAATTCTTATTTACTATTATATATATATATATACACACACTATGATCATAATGTTCTTCTTAAATTATTTTTTACGGTCCAATTTTCTTAATGAAAAATATTATCTTAATATATGATAACAATTAAAAAGTATAAACTTGCAAAAATGATATTCGGGAAGATTTTAAACTTTTTTTACTATAAAATCAATATTTTCTGTAATTTTTTTTACTAAATTTGGCAATAAGAATTAATTAGTTATGGGAATATAAACAATAAAAATGTAATTGTAATTTATAAATAATAAAGGGATGAAATTATAGTTAGACAAAATATAGGGGAAAAATATGGTTTAACCCAATTTTTTAAAGTTATTGGTTCCCAAAAATTCAATTTAAAAACAAATTTTTTTTTTTTTGTCATTAGCTAGATATGGAATCATAATTCATAGTAAGCAAAATTTTGCTTAAGAATAAAAAACAAAATCATGGCAATGCTCTTCAAGTTGAAGTAGCTTTCCAATTCCATTTGAGTGGCATTTATGAAGTTGCACTTAGAATTTGTATAGCTATGAGTAGAAAATATGCTTCTTAACACTCTTTTCTCCAAAATTAGAAAGGAAAAAAAAGCAACATTTTCATATTCTTATGAATCTCCTAGAGAGTTGGAGCAATAGAGGATTGCTCTTTTGTTATATATATATATATATATATATATGTCATTTTCTTCTTTAGATCTTTATTATTCCATTGGATGAAAAAGTATGTAACCCTCTTACTCTTATTAAAGTTTTTTAGTTGTTCTAAGATGGTCAATGATCCCTCACCTTTCTCCAACCCCTTCCTAAGGCAATCCTCTTGGTAAAAATTGACGAGGATATATGTAGGATCTTGACAATTTCTTATTCGTTTAAATCTCCTTAGTTGGATTTCAATATTACAATTCACGATCGCGGATGCTCGTAATCAACCAAGTTTCTTAAAACTATGCCAATACATAGTATCGCTAAAAACCTAGAGTCTTGTGCTGTCACATGAGCAGTTTTGTATGGCCATACTCAAGCTGTGTGACAGGTTTTTACAAACTCTCCCTTTGACATTGTTTTAGATAAAAATACTAGTGAGCTGCACAGACCTTCATGCTTCATAAGAAACCCATAGCATGCGTATTAAACTGTAAGCATGAATATATATATATATATATATAATTCATTTGTATGTCACTTGAATTATTCTTATCTATTAAAAAAAGACAAATTATTCTTTATCTATTTAGGAATGTTTCTAAAATTTATATGAGTTCTTGAACTAAAGATATAAGTTTTAAATATGGGAGTTACAATTCTCTTTAAAAAAAAAAAAACCAAAAAGAAAGAAAATGTGAGAGTTACAATAATCACTAATAAAATAATATTTTCATTATTATAACATTGATAATAGTTATGCCTAACTTCCTTGTTATAAGTCACCTTCATACTTTTTCTTTTTCTTTTTTCTTTATTTTCTTTTTTCCTTTATTATTAGTATTGTCTTCTCGCTTCTCTTTCTTCCCCTTATCTATTACATAAAAGGGTAGGTATCCTTTACAAGGAAATAAAATATAGATTACTCTCAAATATATTAAATAATTTTTACCTTAATAATAAAATTTAAATCTAACATGTCATAGGAATGAATTAATAATTATTTTTTTATTTTATTAAAAAAAGAGAGAAAATATACCTTTTGGAATAAAAATTAAGTCTATTTTTTGTTTCATTTTATTTTATTTTTTATAGAACGTCATAAATATAAAATATAATTTACTTGGAAAAGTATTTTATTTAAACAAAAATCACTCCACAAGTTTCCAAATTTTAAACTTTAATCCAAGTATAGCAACAACACCTCCTTAATTTGATCTAGAAAGTTTGAGCTGAACTTGTTAAAAGAGAAAACTTTTTTTTCCATTTCAAATATTAGTTATGTGCAGAAAAGAACATTTTATTTGGCCCCCTAATTCACGAGATGAAATCATCCCACATCTCCATTTTTGAAACTTGGCATGTGAAGAACTTTGGTATATCCATTAAACAAAGCCAGCCATGTCGCTCTAATGGTACTTGAGAGAGAGAGAGAGAGAGAGAGAGAGAGAGAGAGAGAGAGAGAGAGAGATGGGGGTGGTGCTGGTGCTGTGGCTGTGGCTATGGCTGCTCATGCTCATGAACATGAAGGAACAAGGACCATCTGTTCTAGTGGTGGTGGTTAATCAAAATCAACATGCTTAGCACAGGACCACTTTTGATTTAGGCTCTCAAGATAATTCTCTTTAATTTTATATATTCGGAATTAAAGCCTCTTTCTATATAAGAATAAGATTGATATATGCTCCTGTTGTTTCAGAATAAAAGAATTCTGCTATATTTTGTATCACATTAAAGTCTACCTTATCATGTGCTTATTATTATTATTATTATTATTATTTGGTGGATTAATTATTCATCTAATTATGGAAATAAAGAATTAAATATAAACTACATAAATAATGTAGTTTAATATGATTTAAATGATTCATGTCTCAATTTATATGCCAGGTCAATAATAAAATTTTTCTTTGTATAATGTGTGTCAAAATTTATATATTTTTATAGTTTTAAAAATAAAATAAATGTCGCTTTGACTGAATTCAAATATTGTATAAGAGTATGGTAGAATTTAAAGATTAAACAAAAAGGGTTTTTAACCGTTCAAATTAAAGAATGTCTTTATGTTGTTTTTTAATTTTGATATATTCTGGAACCTAATAAATATAAGCTCCTTATTGTAGCGTTAAACAATGAAATTCTTCTCTTTTTCCGAAGTTTCTGTATTTCTTTCTTCATAATTTTCCTTGCGTTTATCAATATTTCATGTTTTAGTTCGTTGGTGTTAAAGGATCGATTTATAATGAATTTAGAGCAGAAAAATTTAGTTTATAGCTTCCTTTTGAAACTCCAAATACAAGAACAAGAAGTACTTTTCAAAACCTTCAAAAAGTCATAAGAAACTTACCCATAAAAACCCAAAAAGGATAGCAAGAAAAGTCTTCTTCAATGAAGAAATTAACACTCTAGAGTCTAGACCACTAAAACCCCAACCCCATTCATCAAAGGCTCCATCATCAACTCAAATAAATACCCTAAAATAGATAAGAAATCTGGACCCCAAAATGAGTTTGAGAAATGAAATTGATCCACTAGGATCCCTTAAACAAGAACTCTAGATTAAGACTCCACAAGGATGAATCACTCCCTTAATAAGTCAATTTAGGGTTTTTTTCTGGGTTGGGCCTAATTAAAATTATTGGACACTAAAGTGGCCCAAAATTTTTTTTTATCCGACTCTGGTCACAATCATTGTGCGTTATCAGTTAATCACGAATTCAGGCTTATGTGGCTAATAACGCACAATGGGTGTGCGTTATGATTACGCAATAACGCATACTCGTTGTGCGTTATCAGCCACGTAATTATTTTTTTTTAATTTTTAAAAATTTTTTAAATATTTTTTTATTTATTTTATTTTTTTAATGAACATTTTTTTTTTGTTTTTAACCAAAATTTCTTTTGTGAAAACTTATAATTTTATAATTTTTTTTTTAGTATTTTGTTTAGTTAATTGTTTTTTTTAATGAAAATTTGTTTTGGAAAAACTTATAATTGTATAATTTTTTTAAAAAGACTGTATTTATTATATTTAACTTATTTTGTAATATTTATATCATTTTCTTGGAAAATATATTTAAATTTTAACTATTGCATCGCAAGTTATTTGAAGAAGTAATACTAAAGAAACTGTAAAAATTTAGAGCAATGATGTAGTAATTAGAAGAAATTGAAAGAAAAATTTCATTAATATAAACATGTTTTATTACAACTATTTCAAGAAAATGTCAAACTTATACATTGCTCGGTCCGGGATTATTACAATTTTTCCTATTATGTCCCGGCATGCGACATCTACTTCATGTTGAGGGAGAATCCGGATTTATATAATCCATTTCCCCCTAAAATCGCTTGCCCTGTTTCCTACCCCGTTCCTTTTTCATGTTTGGAGGATAGAATGTCAAATTAAAAGGGACATCCCACCAAAAGTTCTCACTCAAGACGGGATGAAAATTCACTTGGTAAGTTCTTCTGTACGTTTGTCGCGAATATATCTTCGGCACATAAATATCTGTTCTTGACCCATTTTCTCTACACACTGCAAGAACATGAGAACAAGGCAATGTATATGTTTGCCATTTTCCGCAACTACAAAATTTATTATTTAGCCGCAATGTATAGACGTTGTTGCCCGTATCAGAAACTCGGATTGAAGATCTGACCGTGTATATTCCCTCTCACGGATTGTAAGTTGTAACTTTGTGTTCTCTTGATTTCAGTTCAATCCGCAAGAACTTGTCAAAAGTTCGAGTTGGAAATGGATGCACACAATTTTCAGCCTCTTCACGGTATTGGTGAAAGTACTTAACTAGTTTTTTGAATATTAGTTCAACCAGGGCTTTTAAAGGTAGAACCCTAGCTTTCTTCAACACACTGTTAAGTGCTTCGGAAATGTTGGTTGTCATGATACTGTGTCTGTGACCGCCATCATGTAACAATGTCCATTTCTTTGCGTCCAACTTCATCAAGTAAATGTAAGCATCAACATTTCTTTCTTGAATCTCTTTCATTACAAGGTCAAATTTCCATTGTTTTGTTTCTGTTCCGGCCTGCCACATCAAGCTTTTTAGGTTTGTATTTTTAAAAGTCTTGTTGAAATTTGCTCGAATATGGCGTAAGGAAAACCGGTGAACTGCAAATGGTGGTTGCCACAAAGGTTGACTTTGAATAGTAGAGAAAATACCTTTGTGGCGATCAGAAATGAGACATACGTGACGATCTTTGACTACGTATTCTCGCAAATTTTTAAGGAACCAATTCCAACTCTCGGAGGATTCCTTATCAACAATTGCGAAAGCAAGTGGGAACAAGTGATTATTTGCATATCACGTACTTGCAATTAACAGCACGCCCTTGTATGGTCCTCTTAAGTGTTTTCCATCCACAGAAATCACCGGCCGGCAATATGGAAATTCTTCTATAAATGGCGAGAAACACCATAAAACAAATTTGAAAACATAATTAGGGGGACTGCTTGTTCTTTGATGCAAAAATTCATATACAGTCCCCGGGTTTATATCCTGTACAGCTTGTAAGTATTTAAGTAGAATACTGAAGGTTGTATCTCAGCTACCAAAAACCCTCTCGATGGCAAATTTTTTAGCATACCATGTCCGCTTGTAAATACAACCTGTTTGAAACATTACCTGCATTTCTTGAATGATGTTCGAAACAGGTATCTCAGGATTGTTGGCAACTAGATGTGATATAGACATTGAGATAAATTTTGAAGACAAGTTTCTGTGTTTGTTTTGTTCAATCTGTACAAAGCATGTGTGTTTCTTGACGAATATGGTTATTTCCCACTGATTGTGCGTGGCTTTCTTTTTTATACGGATGTACAATGAACAGTAATTATCATCACTGTGATGGCAACATCTTACGGTCCATGTATCAATCTTACTTTTCAAAACTCGGTATTCATGCCCCACACTGACAGAGTACTTACGAACCGCACTTACTGCCTGCACTTTGTCAACGAATCTCATGCCTAACTGTATGTCAGTCATGGAGTTGTTCCAATCGAGTAATTGGACGGTACCAGATTCTATAATATCATCTATAGGAGAACCCGAGCCCATCTCTAGGAATGTTCCAGAATGTGTGTAGTCATACCTAGTGTTGCTGAACCATTGGCTGCTCTCCCATTGTTGCACTATGTTTTCGGTGACCGGGTTGACAGGACTTTCAGGATTCATGGGAGGATGGAACTCTCCTTCTAGGTCATTGTCATCACCCGATTCAGATTGACTAGAAACAACATCATCTCCATCTGACCCGTCAACCTCATCGTTATCATTGTTTACCGTACTGTACAACATAGACGGTTTATTAGAAACCATCTGTGTTACGACCGTAATATGTTCGAGCAAAGTTGTTGTATTCCTGTCATGTGTACTTAAAATATTTTGTTGTTCGATAGGCTCGAATTCAACAAGAATATGAATTCCTTCCTTCGATAGGCCGGCTGGAATAGTCCATAAATACCGCATTTCTTCGTCATTGTTCATGCTATATAAATTAAAGTAAAACATACGATGCACCTCATAGTACGAAGGCACCCTCATCGTCATTCGAACATTCCAGAGATTGGGATCCATATCTCGGTATTTCAATATTTTTTTTACTAGTTCCGCATGTGAAATTCGGTTCGTTGGTATCTAATTTTTCGAATTGTTCCAGTAAAATAGGGACCGTATGCATCCCTTGCAATTTCAGAATCCCAAAATAACTGTACTCTAACAGGGTTGATTGCTTCCATTTCAAAATGATTCAACTGTAAGTGTTTAGGGCGGATGAAAATGAAGATGCTAGGAACTTCGAGAATTGAATAAAGAATGAGAGGTTTGCTAAGGCTGTTTTGAAGATGTAAAGAATAATGAATGAATGTATTTATAGACTTTCAACATCACTGCATTTTAGGGGAGTAAGTTGTAATGGAATGAGGGAAACATAATTGGTGGGATGAATTATTGTTCTTCCATCAGCAGGGTTCACGGGAAGCAATAAATTATTGTCCTTTGAGTTACTGTTGAATATGAAATCATTGTCCTTGGAAGCTGTTTTGGATGAAATTTTGTCCTTGGAAGAGCTGGATTTGAGTGAATTATTGAACGGGTGCTGGTGGATTATTGAAGATAACGCAAAATGGTAGTGTGTTATCAAGGAGATAACACATGATGGTTGTGCGTTATCTCCTTGACAACGCACAACCATTGTGCGTTATCTGCCTTACTTTTTTTTTCTTTTTTTCAGACTGCATTTTTTCTTTACTTGTCTACCTTTTTGTTTTTTTTTTATTTTATTTTTTCTTAACACATTTATCCCTTTTTATTATTTTTCTAGATTTTTTATTTTTTCCACCAAACTTTCTTCTTTTACACATATACCCCCTTTTTTTTTTCCTTTTTTTCAAACCAATTAAAACATTTGTTTTAGGGTTTTGCAAATCAAATTAAAAATGCTATACCGGAGAATTTGAAAATTTAGATTTTTACCTATAACAAAATAAGAATATAATAAAGAAACCTAAACCTAATACGACCAATAATATAAAAATCCATTGAATACTTTATAATTTATTTTAAATTAAATATAACTGCCAATGAAAAATAGAAAATAATAATTACAGCTAAGGCCAGTCGGATGGCGTGAACCGCATAGTCCCTTACCACCACGATGCCTGATGCCGAATTTCCTAACATGCAAATTAATTATCTAAATAATTAAAAAAAATTCTAATAATCATAAAGTAAGAAATTAAACCTAATTACCCAAATAAATTCATGAAAAAAATTTATTACCCTAATATCACTTTTTAAAGGGAAAAAAAATTATATACATAACATTATCAAATTCGTACACATTTATTAATAACTACAATTTTAAACATAAATTCAAACCCCACTTTCAAAAAAAAAAAAAATTAATGTAAAATTTTGGATTTTAATAATAGATTTTTAAGTTTTGTATTATTTAAATTTTACAATTTTTACCTTACAACAACAAATTTTTAATATTTTCTACTGTTTACAAAAAAAAAAGGTTAAAAAATATCGAATTACAGGTTCCCTTTTTTTCTACTCAATAATTTATACGAAATATGCAAAATAATTATCTAACTAATTTCTAATAATCATAAAGTAAGGTAATAAATTAAACATAATTATCCAAATAATTTCATAAAAATAATACATCACCCTAATATCACTTTTTTAAATTAAAAAAATAATTATATATATATATATATATAAAATTATCACATTTGTACAAATTCATTAATAACAAACATTTTAAACATAAATCCAAAACTCAATTCCACAAAAAATAAATTCATTGAAGTTAATAAATAAAATTCAAAAAAACATTAACAAACAACAAATGACGAAATAATTACACTTAATAAATAATACACAAAAAAATTTTAAATAACTAAGAACTTACCGAAAATTTAAAATGTAGCTTTAGTCTACCGTTTTCCACTCCAAATCTTTAATAGCCTTACTCCAAAGAAAGTCTCCAAGATTAACTAATTTTTAACTGTAAATTTCAAAATAAAATACACATTTATTAGAAGAAGAGAAGTCAAAACATAATAATAAGAAGTAAAAAAATTTAAAAGTAGAGTAAAATAATTTACCTAGCAGTAGGCGGAGGCGGCAACAAAAAAATTTCTGAAGGAGAGGGATGAAAAAGGAAGAAGAATGAGATGGGAAGGCTGAAAAATGAAGAAAGAATGAAGGAGGAAAGAGAGAGAGGTTGCTGGAAAAAAACAGCAAGAAGAAATAAGGGGGAAGGAGGGGGAAGAATAAATAAGTTGGAAAAAATAAAAGGGGAGGAAGGGGGCGGCGGCTCCAGTAGGGTTTTCTTGTGCGTTATCGGCTTAATAACGCATAATGACTGTGCATTATTAAGGTTGATAACGCACAGTTATTGTGCGTTATCTACAGGTCAGCGCCAGATGGGATTCACATCAGATTTTCACGCAATTAGCGCGGTAATTAAAGATAACGAACAACGATTGTGCGTTATCATCTGGGATAACGTACAATCGCTATGCGTTATGGCCAGACTCGGAGGAAAAAAAATTTCTGGCCACTTCAGTACCCAATTATTTATAATGGGCCCAACCCATAAAAAAATCTCAATTTAGAGATGGCAAAGAGAAGGTTTCTCTCAAGTTCTGAAGAAGAAGAAGAAGTTTTCAATATTGAAAATATGTTGAAAGTTAGGGCATAAGCCCTCATAAGAGAGTATTTATACATGTCATGCCCTAGTTCATTAGGGCCATTAAACTAGGAGTCTTAAGACTTAGAACAACCAGAAAAACACTTAAAAAGATCCTAAAAAGAGTTTTAAAATAAAAGGAAATGATCAGGGAACAGTTTTGGGGCTAAAATATAAAAATAGGAAAATGTTAAACAGGACATTTACCGGGGGCATAGTTTCCTTGTATGATAGATGCTCGATAGCTTTTGTTTTGAATTCTAGTATATATCGGGAGTCCGAGTCCTTGAATGTTGAGCTTCCGGTATCAAATACTTCCCCAATCTTTTTTCATTTTCCTCTTCGTTTGCATCATTTGAGCTCTCTAACTTCCCTCTTTGGCCCTCCATTTGGCCCTTGTATGATCATAGAATTGAATTCCTTTTCGCCTACAAATGTGTTACTTAAGCCTTTGATTTCTTTGTCCACTATCTTCCCAAGCTTATACAACTTTTTAGCTATCCTTCTAGCTCTCCAAACTTGATTTCTTCTATTCTTTTTCATCACGAACTTGGAACCTTTTGTCATCTTGATTCCTATCAATCGGTGAAGATTGCTTTAGGTACAAAGCATAATTTCACGTTCCCATTTTATCTTTAGAAAAAGACATTCATAAAATATCTAACACTTTTTTTGAAAGGAGTGAATCCGGTTTAAAGACATTGTGTGTGACATAAAACTCGAGTTTAATTCTGTTTTTCTCCTATGATATTTTCTAGTTGGTTTTTGCTCTCGGATCACTGCATCAGGTCAGAGCGCTCCATGGATCTGGGATCAGGACCAATTTTGTACTACTTCCATTTCATATTATAAAGTGAAATTATCATATTTCGAGTTTCATAATATAAGATGATTTCTCTTTATAAACTTTTCTTTTCAAGAATATTCCTATTCAATTAATGAATCACTACCTAGTAATTTCCAAAATCTAAACTTATTCACATTTGATAAAAACTTGAAATATGGAGAGAGAAGATAAAGCCTTGAAAAATGTAATTTTTTTTAAATTAATACCAGAACATTAGAGATATTTTATTCTAAAAACCAAACATTATTTTCAGATTTTTCTTAATTGGTATGAAATAATAAATAACCTCATAATCACAAATTGCAATGAGACATTTAAATCTTTATATTATCTTCAATTTGATCTGCAAATCTAATAAAGTAAAATTAGAGTTATTTGTTCTACTTAAATTTAAAATTACACTAAAATTTATATAAAACAACTATAAAATCATGCATCAGAAACTATTAAGATCATGTCATATACACTTGGAATAATTTGCTACATCTACATGGTTGGGAGTTAAGCATACAAGGTATTAATTGGGATATAATTAGGGAAGGTAAAGAGGTCAAATTTTTATTTTTTTTAACCCCGTATTCAAAAATCATTGTCTAATATAGAAGGGATCCGAGAACACAATATCCTTAAACAACAGTACAAGATTGGCATATTATATTAAATTGTTTTTTAGATGACATGAATTTAGAATCACTCACTAACTTGCTTACTTGCTCGGAACTCCTTGTTTCAAACAAACGCTTTTTGAACAGACAAGGAATCTCAAATGTGAAAAAATTCTCCTTTGAAATTTGTTCAGCCGTAGGGACAGCAAACACACTTTCCTTTTATATAACCTATTCGGTGTGGAAGTAGGCTAGCATTTCTATTGACAAATAGGAGGCTTCCAAGTCTATGATCAAATACTTATTACTTCTTGAATTGTAATTGTTATTTTATTAGATTCCGTTACTATCACTGCACTTGACGTATTAGGTAAAAGTACTTGATATCTAACCATACGGTCAAATTTTTTTATGGATAGGTGCTTTCACTAGGCCATATTAAGACAATTTGGTTGAAGGTTCATTAAATATGGGGGAAGAAAAACTGCTGGTCAAAAACTAATTAGTGAAGAGAAAGATGGCCTTTAATATCTACGGACTTACCAAAAATTATCATGGAATAAATAAATACCAGCTACCTTCTTCCTTGGTACCAAAGGAAAAATCCTCGTCTATAGGGTCCTTACTAGACTATCCAATACCCAAGTAAAGAATGTAAATAATGGTAATTTAGCAGTTCTGCAGATTGGAGGTCAGGCACTGATGCGCACAAGAAACTATCCCCATTAGAGATGTTGAAATTCTCACATTGTCACTGACATAATTTAAACCTTAGTCCTTAGACTCAACTCTACAATCTCAAAACCAACTAAACTATGCTCATGTGGAAAATACTGACTACCTCCCTTAATAACTTTCCTCTATATCTAAACTTCCTACTGGAATTTAGGCTCCAAAGGGCAATTCACCTATAAAATAAATAATAAATTTTAAAAAAATAAACTCTAAAAAACTATTACAACAAATATTATAGTCGGTTCTAAATGAATTCTCCTAGGAACATAAAAACAACCTCTTTGCAATTTAATGTTGGCAACAATGAAATTTATAGTAAGAGGAAAATTCGTTGACTTAAAAAATTGTAGCAAAAAAAGAAAAAAAAAAAAAAAAAACTCCTTTGCATGACCCCACATTATGTAATTTAAATTGGATTTAGGATATTTAACCGGAGTTAATAAATACAACCTCCATTTTTTTAGTTTTTCTAATAAACAATAATTCACCTACCATTTCTCTAAAAAAATTAAATTCTTTAAGCATGTAATGAAAAGATAACATAGATTTATGAGTTACACTTACAAATCAGCACAAAATATAATTTTAAAATTTTGAACTATAACAATTATTTAATATTTTTATACAAAATTCTAATAAAAACACACCATTATTCTAACGCTTTTATTCCACTAAATAATCCTTGTATTTATTAATTATGTAGAAGAAAACTAATTACTATTACAATAATCTAATTACTATTAGATGTCCAAAAAATAAAATACAGCGGAAAAATAATCTATTACAGAAGAATTTCTCTTTACACAAAATACTTCGATCCAAGAATCAAAGAAACAGTCTTCAAAAATTAATAAATGGTTAACACCAAAAATGCATAAAGTAAATAATATATAATATTACTTACCACCGCCGCGATAGAAACTGTCAGCGGGAATCAAACCAAAAGAGATGATCGCAGCAGAGCAGATGAACGGTCACCGGACAAATGAACGTTCGCCGAACAGCGGCAGCACCGCGTCGAAGCGCCGTGAGTAAGCAACAGGTAGATCAGAAATTGCACTCTCAGAATCGGCCCGAAATTAAGAATTTTTATTAGAACATATTTTCTTCTCCCACTTTGATCATAAAAATAATTTTGATAAAATGATGACAATCTTGATCAAGCATTTACACACATTTATATATTCTTACGTAATTTTTTTAATTTGCATGAGAATCTTGTAATTATGAATCTCAACATGGACATTGGGACCTTTGAGCTTCGAGAAACTAATTAATGAATGAGCATATATATATATATATATATATATATGTGTGTGTGTGAAATATTTTGCAAGCAAAGCAAGAAAACTACAATTTAACAAAAGAATCTATGCATAGGAAATAGCACTCAGAATCGTGTGTAATATTTTTTTTATAATATATATTTTTTAAGATTTACTTTTTTTTTAGTATTTATTTTTTATTGGTATGTTTTATTAATAAAATATGTCAAATTAAAAATGTTACGGAAAGTGTTATAAAAAATATTACAGATGATCCGAACCGAAGAAGTAGTGATCTCCCTCTATCACTATGTAGAAGAACACTCTGGATTGTCCGTAACATTTACTGTAACATTTCTTTTTATAATATGTTTTCCCTTTTAGAGTGTACCATTTTCCCTTAAGATTTATCTTTTATTTGATATGTTTTATTAATAAAATATATCAAATTAGAAATATTACAGAAAATATTACAAGAAATGTTACAGTCGATCCGAATCGAAGAAGTAATGATCTTCCTCTACCGCTTTTCGCAACTCATGTACCTCCACTTAATTAGAAGCTTCAGTTTCGTATTAAGGTTACAATCGATATCGTTACGAAGAACCATTGAATTTCAAAAAAAGAAAAAAAAAACAATGGCAGTAATTTGATGTTTTAAGATTTGTATGATTTTATGTTGCTGTTATATTTAAGAATTTTAGCAATTTTATAAGGCTATTATTTTTTTCCGGAAAATAAAAGAGATCTCTCTTTAGCCTTTTAATTTTCTAAAAAATCTATCTTTCTTTTAAAAAATATTATAAGTGTATTAAAATAATTTGCACTATTAATAAAAAGTGGTCAACTAAACCATAACTAAATATTCAAGTATCAAAATATTAAATATATTTACTTAATTTATTATAGCTCCAAACTTTAGAATTTTTTCAATATTAACAAACTACTAATTATTCTGATTAAAATTTAAGAAGCATCTAACTTGATTATTAAAAGTTCAAACACTTCATTCGTAATTTTAAATTCAACCTTTAATAAAATGAAAAAAAATTAAATAAATTTATAGAAAATAAAAGTAAAAAAATAATAAAATAAACAAAGGAAAGCAAAGACTACCATATATTAACAAAGAAAAAAAAGAAAGAAAAGACACTATAAAAGAGAGAATAAAAGAGAGAAAAGCTGCTTTTTCCCTATCAGAAGTTCACTAACAACAGAATTTTTTTTTTCTTTTTTGTTTTCTTGGACTAAAAGGCGAATCCCTCGCCCTCAAGGCCTCTACCAAACTGCCCGATGCTCAGGTGGAGGATGTAAATCATGGTGACTCAGTGGTCCTGCAGACTGGAGGCCAGGACCTAGTGCGCACAAGGAACCACCTCCCACATTGGAGAAATTGAAATTCCTACACTGTTGCTGCTAAGATTCGAACCTTGGCTCTTAGACCAACTCTGCAGCCCCAGAACCAACTGAGCTACACCCATGCGGACTTCTTTTTTGTTTTCCATAAGTAGGTGAACTTCATTGAAAAGTTCAAAAAATAAACTCACTTTTATAGTTCATTTTTTTGTACTAAACCCTCTAAGTATACTTTGTATGGTGGTAGAAAATAAACACACAAGTAGCTTAGTATCAAAAAAATAAAAAAAACAAATAATAATTCCTTATTTCCATTTAGATTCATATGCTACCAAATTATATGATATTCTTATCATACATGAAATATTATGGATTATTAAGTCTATATATATATATTCTCCATGTATATATAATATATTTTCTATGTGTATATATATATGTATATATATTATATATTCCGTGTATATATATAAGCAGGATTATCTTTAAATATTTAATTTTAGATAACGAAAAAATTTGTCAAGTAGAAACTATAAGTGTGATCAGGCCAATGAATTACACTTTCAAATTCGCGTGTGGGACTAAATGCGGATAGACCTGACTATTTATGATTACCTTAATATATATATATATATCCATTTATATTTGAAATGATTAAGAGAAAAAACTATATACCAAAAAAGTGTGAAAGTTGTGAAGCTTCAATAAGAGAAAGAGAAATTAATTATATATACATAGCCATAAATCATTGTTACTTTTCTATTTATAATCAATTTTTCTTTTCAAAATTTTATATTCACGAGCTATTTAAAACCTTTTAGAAATGACAAATTAAACTCAATGTAGTAATTTTCAACATATTTTGTACATGCTCTTATATATAAAATCCCTTACTAAGTCTTAGCTATACACAACAAAACTAAGTAAAAGGACATATTTAGCAAATACACTTTTCCGTCATATTTCAATATACTATACCTAATTTTTTTTTTCTTATAATTTATCACTTTAAAAATTAAAATACCTTAATAAATAGCTAATGTGCATGATTAAAATGTGTCGGAAACCACCACGTTGATTATAATTTGTCATGCCAATAAGATTATAAATAGTTAATGTAGATATAAAAGCTTAAAAAAAATGTTTCTGAAAATAAATAGAAAATTACAATAATTAGCTAATTTATGTAAGAAGAACTTATTAAAGTTTAAAGACAAAAGAAACACGATTCTAATTAATGCAAATTCTGTAATTAATACAAAAGAATGCGGTTTATTTGAATATAATTCTAAAAAATATTTTCTCTACTTTTGTATGTCATATTTTATCAAATTTTGTATTTTTTTATTTGTCATATCGTGAAACGATACAATACTTACACGCACTTTTTCCATTATACCTCCATCGAAAAACAAATTTTAATATTTTTTAATTCTTTTCATATTGTGAAACAATAAAAAAAAAGTTTTAATATTTTGCTTTAGACCCCACATTATCTTTGATAAATAATTTATCTTTTACAAATCTTAAAAGTGGTTGCTATTTGCAGTCTGTAAATTACTCCGCACTCAATTGAACCCTCATTTGCATCTTACCCTTCTCTCTCTAAAAAAAACTCTCTACCTTCTCTCTAAAATGATGAACTCAAATTCAACATTTTGAACTTTTGAAGCAAAAATGGATGAAGATTGAACTTAAACAATAATTGGTGCTTGAAAAACATCGATTTTGATGTAAATCTTGAGAAAATTTATTTTTAAAAACATGATAAAATACTCGGATAAATAATCTGGGCACCGGATAAATCATGCAGGAGTGGGCGAACCACTTTGGGTAGTTCATTCGGATGTAGTCTGGATGATTTATCTAGTGGTCAATAAACAACTCCAAATAATTTATCTGATCTTTTTTTTTTAACTTTTTAAAATTCTTTAGTTCTTTTTTGAAATATTAGAATTTATAGACGGTAAATAACAATCTAAATCATAAAAACAAAAATCTCCAACTTTTTCACAATTAAGAGTGCATTTGGATTGGAAATAAAACTCAAAACTCTTTTAATTTTTCTCCTATCACAAATTATTTAACCTTTTACACATTTCAAAGTAAAAAAATACATTTTTTTCTAATTAAAATCCAATCCAATCCAAATGCACCAAAAATTTTATAATGGTTAATGAATAATTTATGTCCATATGAATAATTTATGTCCATCGCAAAAGTTACACTCAAACTAATAATATTAAAATACAAAGATAAATATTTGCAATGGGGTAGTAATTACTAATTATATTTTTTATATATTATTTTAATACTATTAATTCAAGTGTAATTTCTATAATAAAATTTTCCAAATGCACTCTAGATAGATCTAAATTATTTATTTATTTATTTTGCTAAATAACTCTAAATCTAAATCCAAATGCTCTCCTAAGCCGAATGGAGGAGAAGGGAGAGGTGAGAGAGTGCAGCAGATGCCTTTAGTCCTTAATTATATTAATAAAATGTGAAAATTTTTTAAATAGTTTATGGAAAAGCAAAAGCAAGATAAACAAAGCAAAGACACTACTATAAAAGGGAGAAAAGAATGGAAATTCGATTCTCATATGCAATTCTTGAGAAAGTTGCACAGAGAAAAGCTGCTTTTTTTTTTTCCATCAGAACTTCACAAACAACAGATTCAGTAAAAGCCAATCCTTCTTTCCCAGCAATTCAATTTACATACATCAATTCACCCCCCCAAAAAAAAAAAAAAAACATAAACTGTGTGTATATATATATATATATATATCCATAAACACGGGAAGAGCAATTCAACAGTAGTATCTTCTTCCAAGATACTGCCTCAGAAATCTGCGATTTTCGAGAAAGAGATCACTCATAATATCTTGGTTGCTTATCTTTTCATCAGAATATACTTTCTTCTCTTGAAATCATCTCGCCTAAGGAAGTGCAATTTCTTATTAATTAACCCCTCCAGAACTCATGATTTTCCATTCAGGTTTGTATTTTGCATTTGTGATTTTTCTTTTTTGTTCTGAAGTTCAAAACTTTGTTTCATTCTCAAAGTCAAGGTCCAAGAAGAATGAAGCTTCGGCATTTTGCTTTTCTAATTTTCTTTTGTGCTGCAGATTCTTGCTAGAGGAGTTTCATTCCCGGGTTACTGCACTACTGAAGCATTTTGAGTAGAGCTATGCCTATTACTCAACAAATAAAACTCTTTCAGGGCCGAACACTTGTCACTGAGTCTTGAAAATCATCATTTTGCCCCCCCCCAAAAAAAGAAAAAAAAAAAAAAACAGAATCTTGAAACTCTTTTAGTTGTATTTATAAAGTTAACACTTTGCACGCCCAGTAGTAAGTCTCTCCTCTCCAGCCAAGTTCTTGGTATTTTCTGCTTGAAAATCCCGTGTTTTGCTCTGTATATATATGTTAAAGAAGATGAAGGAGCATCCACAGAAGATGAAAGTGGTGTCACTAAGGCATTTACTGGTGATATCTTTGGCTCTAAATTTTGGTTTAATTTCAAAGGTTTTGTTTGATGGTGGAGATAAAAGGGCTCACGAATTCTACTGCGTTACTGAGAAACATGATGCAGAAGGTCCAAAGTCAGATGATTCAAGGGTGGAGAAGAAGAACAAGTACTTGGATACGACGACGTCTTCTCTGTCATCGCATAGTACGGCAGCTAATCATGATAGCAGTGCTGTTATCGATCTTGACCAGTAAGTATTACACTTCCCCTAATTCTTCAACCCTGTGCATTGTCTGTTTTGTGCACAACTGGTGCTGTGCTAATTCTTTCTTAATTGAAAGTCTACCTTTTTTCGCCCTTATTTTTTGATTTTTTTTTTCTTGGGAGGGGGAAAGTTGGGGGTGGAATAGGGGCTTAGGAAAAGCTTATTACTGTCTGTGCTTTGCATGTGTGTTTTGCCTTTTCCTTTTTAGTTTGGTCGGTCAAAGGCTGGATGGGCTGTCTCTCTCTCTCTCTTTTCTGTTTTCTCTTGAAGACCGTTTATGGGGAAAAGGGTTTGGCCAAATACCTTCAAATTAAATTGGGATTGGACTGGTACCCCTTTTAGTATATCTTTATCTCAGCTAATTTTATTCTGTTTTCTTCCTAGTTTGATGATGTTTTGCTTTGCTATGTATAATTTATTCTTCTCAAGTCAATGGTGAGAGATAAAGGTTCCACATTCACTTTGTGAGGTGGCAATTTCTTCCATTCAAAGGAAGTAATCACTAGTGATGCAAAAGAGTGGGGATTTGTGGAACTTACATTACTTGCACTTTCTTGTTCTATTCCAGGATGGGATTATTTTAACGCTTTCTCTATTTTATGCCCGTCAAAGTTCAGATATGGTATTAACTTTGTTTATAAGAGAATTTCTTTTTTTCTTTTTTGTTATTTTACTTTTCTTGAAGTATTTTGAATCCATTAATTGGTTGAATGATACCTTACTGGTAGGATTCACTAACTTTCGATAAATGGTTTATGTTATATCCATTTCAAGAGACGAGACAAAGACAAGTCTTTGCAGGCCTTGAAATGTGAATTTCAATGGTGCATGTTACGTAGTATGCTAAAAGTGTTGGTAGAGGAGAGAGTTGGCCTCTTCCTATTGTTACTTTGGCGGTTTATAGTTTCTCATGCTTTCTATTCCCAATGTTGGGGACATAAATTTGCACCATGAATGTGGTCCTTTGGTTCTAGCATTGACCAGCAAATCATCCTTCCTCGTGTTATGTAACACTTGTTAGAGGACCTCAAACTACTCAAACCTCTTTGATGTATAGTAGTAGTATCATTCTTGTTTTTTGAAGTCAATTTGAATTCCAAGGCCACCATGTTAACTTGAAGTCACTTTTAGTCTTCTATAATTAGAGAGTAGATACAAAGTTTTTGAGTCTTTTCTTGCTTTGTGCATTTGGTACATGCAGACCCCCTTTGAGAAGATTTGAAAGACTAAAGTTGGGTCCCTAAAGATTTTGAACCACTTAAGAATATCACTTTATACTAAAACATAGGGTGGATGTACTGCTTGATTAAAAAAGTTTTGTGGGTCATGTCTTGTCTTGGCATTACATATTTTTACTTTAAGCTAAATTATGCTTTTTGCTGCTATTGTTAAGCGAGATTTACGAACCTTTGATGGCTAGCCTCTTGTGTACTGCCTGTGCATGCGTGTGCGCATGCTGTGCACAAGAGGTGCATGGTATGTTCTTGTGCTTGTCAAGGTTGGACCATTGTGTACACTGTAGGGCCTTGGAATTTTTGGTCATGAGGAATGAAGTTTGGTCCTGATTGTAACTAGTCAGGCAATCAATCATTTGATCCTTTATTGGTACTGGACCAGCCAGTGATGGCTTCCATACCTACCTTGCATCCCATATTCAATCTTAGAGCAGTGAGGAGGACCACTCTGTCAATTTCGGCCATCTCTGAGTTATATATATATATATATATAGATATTTGTTTTTTTCCCCTCATCCTTTTTGGTTATTTTAAATTGTACAATGTTTCTTGTTTATATTATATTATGTATGTGTGTATATATATATATATATATATATATATGCACACACACACACGTTGGCGGGTTTGAAATTAACATTCATTGGAGTGCTTGAAAATTAGCCAACAGTATAGGGAAGCCACGTTTTGTTTATCATAGGCATTGGAATGCTAAAAACCTGTAGTGACTGCTGGTTAATTTGTCTAGATATTCTCTAATTCGCTTGATTAAAGTTATTGGTTTATAAATATACCATTGATTTGTGGACTGGGCAAGAACTTGGATCCTCTAAGTGGTGTACTTTTGCTGTCTGGTTTATTAAGGACATCGGAAACCATAATGAAATAAGTTACAAAATTCAGAAATACATGTGAAATTCAGTATACGTTTACACTATCACATCCAATTTTTGAATATTAATAATGTGACTATGTGCACAGTGGTGATCCAACGATGTACGAGAGATATTGGCAGCAAATGGGGGACAAAACCTCTATTGTAATTTCTGGTTGGCAATCAATAAGCTATTTTTCTGATGTCAAAAACCTGTGCTGGTTCTTGGAGTCTGAATTCGCAACTGCAGTTGTCCGGTTGCATAAACTGGTCGGAAATGTTGTCACCGAAGGGCATCACATTGTGGTTGGCACAGGGTCTACGCAACTTTTTCAGGCTGTATTATATGCTCTTTGCCCAACCAATGCCACAGAACCAATTAGTGTGGTATCAGCCGCACCATTCTACTCGGTTAGTTTCCACAACTGATTTCTTTGTTTGCAAGTTTAATGGAGGAAATTCTCTTTTTAATCAAAATAACTGGCATTCTTGTCAGTGAATTTAAAGCAAACTAGCAAAGTCAAACTATTATCTCAAATAGAGTTTTAGGGTGGTATTCTATTTCAGTTTTGTTTATTTATTGGAAAACTTTGGCTTTATCCGTGTTTAACAAATTTTTAATCCCATCATTTCTTGAAAGGAAATTTATTCTCTTTATTGCTATAGGTTGGGCCTAACTCTTAAGTTTCATTTATTCCTGTCGACAAAAACATAATTATAAGTGGTTAGAATTTTCAAGATTTTGTGTTTTGCTCGGTTTATTGTATCTGAAGGTCAAATTGCATCTAAAAGATGAGCAGGGTCTTTTGAGCGATTTATTGTATCTGAAGTTTAAGATGACAGGAATCTTTTTGCGTGATCGTTTATGGAAAGCTAAATGTATGCGATCAACATAAATTGCATTCCAAGTAAAAGATCATAAGGGGCAATGAAGCAAAGGACAATATTAGCTGCACCATTTAGAACTTTCATATTTCCGGCTTTTGAAGTTTAAGACCTTTTCGACTTAAGTTGTCTTATTGTAAAGTTTAAGTTTGAAACTCTTTTTAAGTTCTCTTTGATGCGACATTTCCTTATTGTACACAGTCATATCCGCTGATGACCGACTTTTTAAAGTCGGGACTGTTCAAATGGGGCGGGGACGCACACAAATTTAGCAAAGAGAAGCCCTACATTGAGCTCGTAACTTCTCCTAACAATCCAGATGGATCATCGAGGCAACCTGTGGTGAATCGGAATGAGGGAATCTTGGTTCATGACTTGGCTTACTACTGGCCCCAATACACTCCTATTTCCTTTGCTGCAAACCATGATATCATGCTATTCACAGTCTCCAAAAGCACTGGCCATGCTGGCATACGCATTGGGTAAGCTTGTCTTTCTAATATTTAAAAGTATATCAACACGCATTGTGTTGATATTTTGTCTCTCGGGAGTTGCTAGGACTAGTACCTTAATACATTGTTCATATGAACTATATTTTTAACTATTGGGTGATTCATTGCCTAATGGTCCGAAACAATTTTCATGAATGAGCTTCGTGCCCAATGTTTGCACGCTGATAGTCCTAGTTGACAAAGATTATTGAAGATAAATTGTAGGTTTTTTTGTCAATTAGACCTAACATTGATAACATCATTTCAGATGGGCTCTCGTTAAAGATCAAGATGTTGCCAAAAGGATGACTGAGTTTATCGTGTTGAATACCATTGGTGTGTCGAAAGATTCACAGCTGCGTGCAGCAAAAATCTTAAATGCTGTGGCTGATAGCATCGATGACAATCCTAAAGGAACCGAAACCTTCTTTCAATATGGTTATAACCTCATGGAAATGAGGTGGAACCAGCTGAGAGCTGCGGTTAACAAAAGTAGACTTTTCAGTTTACCGAACTTCTCTTCTGGGACATGCACTTTCACTAGCAGGAGCTTTGAGCCACTTCCTGGTAATCACATAGAAATTATTAAACTCTGCATATTTCTTAACCTTTTGATCTGTTGTGAACGATTCTCTCGTTTAGTTTTTGACCAACATGCTCTTCCCTTTCTATTTCTCTTATAGCATTTGCGTGGTTGAAATGTGAAGCGGGAATAGAGGACTGCGAGAGTTTTCTACGCGAACACAAGATCTTGACAAGAGGTGGAAAGCATTTTGGTGTGAGTTCAGAGTATGTAAGAATAAGCATGCTTGACAGAGATGAAAAATTTGATCATTTCACACAAAGATTGTCTAAGATCAACTCTTGAATGGTCATATTATGAAAGAATGGGGAGATAATATAGGAAGTAGACAGACATATTTTGTTATGTCTTTGTAAAGAAACACGAATGTGGATCATCCATCATCTTTTGCCTTAATGTTTGTGCATCTTGTTGAATGAAAAGATAAATTTTCTATATGTTTGGAACAAGTTTGCAAAACAAAGAAAATGTGAGTAATAATTTCAATACCTCTGAAAATGCGGTATGAAGATTTTCAAAGTGTTTAGTGCGTTTGTAAACAGAGGTGTCGAAGCAAATTGAGATACTCAAAGATCACGAAAAAGATACCTCAGTCATTTTAATTGGCAGCAAAAAATTGCCATGGGACGATACTCTGAAAAACTGGAAATAGTATGTTGTTTATTTGATTTTCATGAGATAAGAGAATGACTTAAGGAAACAAAGAAACTCGTAAGTTGATTGTATGGTAATAGCGCAACTAGTCCAAATCAGAGTTATAGAAAGTATAGAGTTGTAAGTTTGAATTTGCACGAAATAAAATTTTTTGTCTAAGAGTACTTTTGATATAACGAAGAGCATGAGGAGTAACATCCAAGTGATCCTATCTCGTTGATGCATGAATTAAATAAGACTTGCACAAAATAAGACAAATCGGGTTGGAGTAATAGTAAGATAAATGAGTAGACCCTCGAATCGGCTGTAGGAATCCGGATAGGAGAGGATTGGACCCCTTTGCCTTACCAAGTTGGTGTTTTGTTCCATAAGGAAACTGATAGGTTATGCTCCCAAAAAACCGGCATCTGTTTAGAGTGTCTACGGTATATTTTCTTTGGCACCTTTATTATTTCGAGCTGTCTCTATACCAAGAAAATATTTCAATGTGCCTAAATCTTTTATGTGAAAGCATGTACTCAAGTGGGCCTTATGTTTTTGAAGGTTAGTGATGTCATTTCATGTCATAATCAAGTCATCAACATAAACAAGGACGTAGATAAAATACTTTTCCTAAAGAATAGGTAACAGTGAGTAATTAGAGTAGAAGTGGCGAAGACTACACTAATTAATGCTTCAGTCAATTTCATAAATCAAGACCTAGATACTTGTTGAAACCCATATAACGACTTCTGCAAACGATATACTTTACCATCTTTACCTTTAGAAAATCCAAGAGGAAGTTTCATATATATATATATATATATATATATAATTTCTCTTACAAATCAATATGGAGAAAAACATTATGTACATCTATCTGATGTACCTCCCATTTTCTTGCTGCTGTAATAGATAGCAAAGTTTAGACCATCACCATTTTTTGCTACAAGAGCAAAGGTTTCGTTGTAATCCAAGCATTTGACTTGGATATTCCCCAAAATAACTAAGCTTGCTTAGTATGGCTTAATGCTGCCATCAGACTTCCTCTTCATTTTATAGACCTATTTGCATCCTAACATCTTTTTACCAGGAGGGAGAGAAGTAATACTCCATGTCATATTTCTTTTGAGGGCATCAATTTTACTGTGCATTACATTGTGCCATTGAGAAAAAGAAAAAGCCTCATAAAAGAGTTAGGGTTTCATATCAACTGTAATTGCTACGAAGAAAATCCTAATGGGATGGTGAAATTTTTTTCACTAGAGACAAATTGTAAAATAGGATAAGTTAACATTCTGAGGATGAAGACAAAGAGGCAGTGGTTGTAAGGATGGACAACTTCTCAGAATGTTACAAATATAGTCATTGAATTTAGTTGGAGGACATCAAGACAGTTGACTTCGTCGAAGTTCAGTGAATTCCAGAGAGAAATTGGACGAGTAGAATTAGTTTGGTTCAAAGAGTGATTTGATGGTGAGAATTGGTTTGGTTCATATTCAATTGACCATCAGGAAGAAGGCAAGCAAATAGGAGTAGCATCTCCCTATCGGACCAAGAGGAAAGCTAGGTAACACTGGGGTGGGCTACTAGGGAAAAAATTCTTTACTTTTTCGATAGAGCAAAATCATCAACTAGGTAAGGCAAAGGGGGGGTTTTCGTTTTAATCCATATTATAATCGACGCCTTATGGACGTTATCTATCTCACAATTAGGATGCAGTTCCTCATGTTTTACGATACATAAAATGTACACTTGGGCAGGGTCTTCTACTTCATAAAGATTAGGACTTGTAACTACAAAATTCTTATAATTCTGATTGGGATATCTGTCCTATTACTTGGAAATCTTTAACAATATTCTTTATATCTTTGGGTCATTCTAATTTTTCATAGAGATTCAAGAGACAGCAAACAGTCTCTCGCTCCTCAACCGAAGTAGAAAAGGGCCGATGATAGTAAGATCATGTCGAGTGAGAGTAAGATAGATCAACTTGCAGATGAGTTTGCGATAGCGATCCAGTTTATCAAAATAAGGGCCAGAAGCTTTGACCAACTGATGATTTGGTTCAAAGGAGTAGAGACTGGTTTGACCCATAACAAACCTGTCTCAGAGAGAATTTCCATCGTGTACTTTCGTTGGCACAAAAATAAACCGGAGGGATTTCTTGGAACTTCAATATCCAAAAAATATTTGAGGGGATCCAAGTCTTTCATGTGGAAACAAGCACTCAAGGAGGCTTTGAACTTAGTGATAGATGTTAGAGGATTCTCAGTAATTAATAAATTGTTCACATATATGAAAATACACAAAAAAATTATTCTGGGAATACGTGAAAAGAGAATAATCGGCATAGGACTGAGAAAATTCACACTTATGGAGAGTGGTAACTAACACCGAGGGGCTTAGCGAAGACTGTACAGAGACTTCTTGAGTCTGCATACTTGTCCGGGAAGAGAAGGACGAAATCCAGGTGGGAGGCGCATGTAGACCTCATCCTTTAAATCTCTATGGAGAAAGGTATTATGGACGTCCATATGAAGTATAGGCTAATTTCAAGTGGCGGCAACTGAAAGTAGGGTCGAACAGTGACCATTTTAGCAATAAGGGCAAAAGTGTCTGTAAAATCAACACGTTCCTTTTGTTTGTTGCCCAGAATCACCAAGCGGGCTTTATACCATTCGACGGTGCCGTTTGCTTTGTAGTTGATTCTGAAGACCCATTTACATCCAAGAACTTGTTTTCCTGGGGACAAAGATGTGAAGGTCCATGTGCCATTCTTCTCGAGGACAACAATTTCTTGTTGCATTGCAGTGCGCCATTTAGGATTAGAAACGACATCGGAGTATTTGGTAGGTTTGGAATCTATGGCAATAGATGCTAGAAAATGCCAGTGCAAAGAGGAAAATTTGTCATAATCCACAAAGGGTGTAATAGGATAAAGGGACTTACCTGAGAGGTCCAAGGAGAGAGAGGGAGCAGACGAGGTCCATATAGCATTGCAGTCAAAATCTTAGAGTTGTATAGGAATGGTTTTAATACGAGTACTTTTTCTTGTCCCAATTTGATCAACGAGCTAGACCTCTATGGACAAAGAGGGTGGATAAGTTGGTGGGTCTGCAGCCAAATGGGTAGAAGAAAGGGACTGATCTGGGCCAGTATATTCCTTACTCATTATAAGAAGTTAGACAAGGCTGGCTTTGATACCATGAAAGTTTTCGGTGGGAAAAATAATTAACGTTTTCTGTTTTATTATGTCAAAATAATTACATTATATATTTGTTTACAAATCATCTAGTCTAGAGATTATGAAACTATTACTATTAGGAAAGTATACAAAATTTAGGATTTATAAGTTATGGAAATGTCTAAATGTGGAACGTCATCTAAATATAGAAACTTCTAAATATTATGCTCAATAAGACCTTACCTTACTGTTGAAAAACTCTGATTAAATTAGATGATCGAAGACTGAAGGTTGAAGGTTTGCTGTTTTCTTCTTGCTTTCCCGCATGCATGCGTGAATACCACCCAATATCTCGCGCCGCAGAGCTCATTCCCTTTTAAGTCCCCCTTCTTCTTATGTTGTTGTATCCCCTCTTGTTAATATCTTTGCTTCGGTTAGAGCTTCCCAGTCTAAAGACCTTATCTTAGTAGTCGTGGGAGAAAAATAGTATATAAGACGATTTGTCTTTCGAGTTAGAAAAAGTATGAATTTTCAAGAACGAGAATCTTATGATATGTTAGGAAGATATAAATTTCATAAGAATAAATCTATAAATCTTTTGAAAAATATATTAAAGGAGTTTTATAGTATACATTGCAAGTTCCGTGGCGTTTCTTGAGTGGAGTACCCCAAGAATTGCACCTTATTTTCTTTTTGCCTTAAATTTGATTTTAATGTTATTGTGCTCATTTGATATTTATAGTGAAATGAAATTTGTTGATGGGTAGAAAAGATAGAAAAAGTTTATAATTAAAAAACAAAAAGCATAAATAATTTTTTTTTAATAAGAAAAAAGAAGCATAATAATTTATTTATAGCTAATTTCTCAAAATTTCAAAATCCAATGCAAAGTTCAGCCTAAAATATTCGTTTAAGAACGTGCCCGTTTATATGCTAAAACAAATCCCACCATAATTAAACAAGAACGAGCTAGTTTAGCAAATGTTGAATCGGAGTAACACTCTAAGAACAATGGATTTTACTCGTGGCAGTTATATGGTGGCGCTGCAGCCGGTGGCTGCTGTAGTTAGTGGTTTCCACTTCTAATAGCAAACAGAGACACGCAAGTGTAGAAATTGTTATTTTTTGACCGATTTGTACGAGGATTTCAATGCCCCACTGCGTGAAGAAGGGAAAGTGGTTAAGAATACGAATACTTCAGAGAAAAGCGAAAAACTTTAGAGAAAGAACAATGGTGCCGCCGCCGCCCGAACCACCGTCTTCTTCTTCTTCTTCTTCTTCATCAGCAACAACAGAGGATGATATTTTGGATATCCCACTTCATATGATTGGGTTTGAGTATGAAGTTGTTTCGGGGAATAAAGTTAGTGGGCACCTTAAAGTCACCCCCCAGTGTTGTCAGGTTGCTTCTTGACTTCTTGTTCATTCTTTAATGAGAATTTTCTAATGAGAAATCAATGATATGCTTCACTTCTAACTAATTCATTCATCTTTACTTCTTTTTTTGCTTGAGGAAGAACATAAAATTGCAATTTCTTTGCTTTTTTTAATTTTATTTTATACTACTTGATAAATAAAAAGAAGTTCTTTTGTCATGTTCTGTGTCTTGCTTATTTAGCTAGTAGTTTTTAGTTTTTCGAGTTGTCAATTGTTGTTATGTGCTTCTTTCAATTCTCTGACAACGAGAACTCTTGTAGTTAATTCAATAATTTTTCTGGGTTTATTCTTAGTTTGTTAAGTGCATAATGGAGTTGTGACCAACCAAAATGATGGGGAGAGATTATTTTCCATAAAAGTAGTATTTTTAATGTCTCTGAGAGGAAAGATGTTAATACATAGTGTTTATAGGATACCAAAATGAAATGATGAGGTCCTTTTTAGTATCAATTGTAAGATTTTGGTCGAAATAAATTTTAAGATTTAAGTATAGCTCCAGTTGGTAAAGTAAAAACCCTTGATACTCATAAATCATGCTGGTTTTGAGGAGGTAAAGACTTGAGATAAGAATAGTAAAGGGTTCTGTTTTGGTGATAGTGCTTAGCTTTATTCACAACTTATGTGTAGTTTTGCACAGTCCTTTAAGCTCCTGAAAAGGAAAGAGAAGAGTTAAGGAAATTGCTGATCAGTATGAGTCAGAATGTTTGGTGCAGAAATTTAAAGGACGAATTGGTCTAAAAGGATGCTGTTTTGCATTCTACCTATCTAAAGTAAAACTTCAAGTTTGATGAATTTTAGTAGTTTACAAGTTCCTTCTTTTACAAATTAGTTTCCCAACAATATTGGAAGAATGTTCAGATTCGATATGTCCTATTTCCTATCTCAAACTCCTCTTCAAAGCATTTCTAAGATATGTACTTGTATTTCATTTCAATGAAGGCATGATATTGTGTAAATGTGTCGTTCTATAGCCATTTAAAGTATTACACGGAGGAGTTTCTGCAATGATGTCTGAGGCACTGGCGAGTATGGGAGCTTGTCTGGCATGCGGTTTGAAGAGGGTGGCTGGTATACAAGTTAACATCAACCATTTCAAGAGTGCCAAGCTTGGTGATCTTGTATATGCTGAGGCTACCCTGCAAAGTATTGGGGAAAGGATTCAGGTGCTTATTTTGAACTCCTTTTTTTAGATTGAGTATCCCAAAGTTGACTTCAAATGGGATCTTTTTGAAAAGCTAATTCCATTTAATAACTTACTTTCGGTATAAAGTCTCTCCATATGATAATAACCCAACAAGTTTATGAATTTGTTGACCAAGGAAAGAGTATGACTCTTCAACCTAATGGGTCCTGAAACCCATGAATGAATTCCCAGGGGCCATAGTATCCTATTTGTTTTAACATCATAATGGCCATTTTTTTTTTGCTGATCTGACCTTATATACTTAGCTTGGGAACTTCTTGGTTTCTCTTAGTTTTTCTGTCAAAATCTTGGTCCTCAAATAAGTCTCAAGAGCTAGAGTAACATTAGGTTGTTCAAAGTAATGAATTTCTGGGATTCACTTCAATGCCTAGCCATTTGACAGTTGCCAAAAGTGTCTCTTAGCTAAAGATTCCTTCCCATTATGCTTCTCAAAATGCGCGCTTTGTTTTATTGATGTAATGAAGCGTTAAACCCCTGTTTATCATAATGCATTTATCAAGTTCGAAAATCACATTCCACAAGAAGAAGAGAATTTGGCACAGCAGAATCGGATCATTTATCAAGGGTTTACCCTCAAAATATACTTTCCGCAGTTCGATTTCAGGCTTCTTTCTTGAGGCAGTATTTATGCAGATTCTTGTTTCTTTCCACCCTGAAATTTTATTTTCTATTTTTCTTTTTCTTTCTGCTCATTTTCTGGGGGAATATAGAGAAATTTTGCATGGCAGAACCAAATATATGTCAAGAGTTTGCCTGATAATATACTTTCTACAGTTCTTCTTCCACATCCTTTCTTAATGCAGTGTTTATGTAGCCTCTCATTCCTTTCAACCTGAAATTCTACTCTCTATTTTCTTTTTCTTTCTACTCATTTTCTGGTGGCATGTAGAGTTTTTTGACTTCTTGCAAGCCATAAAAACAGCAATTAGCATGGTTTACTGTATCTGCTGACTCCCCCACTTACGAGTCTCCTTCATTTTCTTTATGGATATATCTATAGTTATTCAATGTAATTAACTTCAGAACATATAATATGACATGTCAGATTGAAGATGTTAATCTGCTATTCCTTCACAGGCGTGGGAAGTCAGGTTCTGGAAGACTACTTCCTCAAACTCAGAGGACAGGTTGTTGATATCTTCAGCAACAGTTACACTTGTATCAAACATGCCCTTACCAGAAAATGGCAAAGATTTTCTAAAAGCTTTCAGGAAGCATGCAAAATTATGAGTGCTTCAGTGACTTTCTGCTTATGTATCAGCAATAAACTATAAGGATATGCACACATATGAAGGAGAAGTTTTCTATTCTATTACATGTTGGTACGGCTGGTGATATGTACAAGTAGATTAGGTTCACCAAAAATTCCTTCTCTTATTTTATTGTAAAATTTTCATAAGAAAACCTCAAAAGAATAAGATGAAGTACTTGAATTTCTTTTCTGGAAGAGAATAAAATTCATTCTTTACAATCACAAGACTATAGCAGCTCTTGTTTCTTTTCATCAGATTTATATAGCCCTTCGGACAGTCTTTTCTTGAGTTCTTGCACTCGACTCCCCAAAAATAACTAAAGCCCCCATACTGGCTCTCTGGTGCTGGCGATTCTGGAACATGGATCACATGACATGCAATTAAATGGAGGTACTCTTCTGCTTGTTTCTTTTAAAATCCTTTATTTAATACTGTCAGTGCAATGTCTTTTTGTTACATTATATTCTTGATTCGAATTGGAACATAGTTAAGATGGGCAATGGATCGTATCTGTATTTACTCTTCCATAAAGACTTAAATGAATAAGAAATTTAAGTTGAGAAGATCTAACATTTGCTCCCGTTTGTGTTTTGCACGGTTTATATGGTATCAACACCTCTTTACATTAACTTGCATGCATTCTTTGTTATGTATTGTGTGGAGCAACAAGACAATTCGTATTATATTCTATCTGTAGGTGTGTAGATGAATTATTATGTACATAATTGCTAAGAACTTAGGGAGGGTACTAGCGAAAACTTTGGCATATCTAGGAATGATCTTCCATTTAAACAAGAAATAAAGCTCCATCAACTTGGGGAAAAAAAGAATACATTGCATTTTGTTTACAGATATAGAAACACTATCACAAACTTCACTATCTGCAAGATTGCATATTTATGGTGAAAGCCGAAAAAAACAAATTCATATTGACTTGAACAGGAAATGGTTTTAGAATACATATTCAATTGTTGTTGATTTTGAGGAATTAGGCCAGGGAACTTGAACAATGACCATATGATCATCATACCTAAAATCCACACAAACTCCATCAATCATGCAAGATTTAGGTTTGTCTGATGCAAAAGCTCTCATCTCTCCATGTCCTCTTACCCCAACCCTTACTGAACTTTTATCATCATCATATATGAGAGTGTCAATTGCACCACCACAGTTGAGCATGTTCACTAATCCAATAGCTGCAAACTGCACCAACTTCTTAGCCAAAACAGTCACAGGAGAAACAGTGAGTAGCTCATATTCAAATGGTTTAAGGGAGATTTCAATGTTTTCTGACAACTTTAACAGCTTTAGCCTTTTCTCCCTTTGCATATAAACTGCAAAAAGATCCACTCCTTTCAAAGGAAAAGGATGTCCTCCATTGCTCCATTCAATATCCTTAGGACTAGCCAAACAGTTAACAGTGACTGAAAATTCGCTTGCACTTCTGTTTCGCCTTGTCTCAGGGCACCATCCCCCTCCTTGACAATTGAATGCTCCTAAAACTCCGGTAAACTGTTGTAATCCATTCCCACAAACCACAACGAATTAGAACAGAGGGGTGGGTAGGTGAAGTCTTTTCTAGAGCCTAATGCATTTGCAGAAAGATAGAAGCAGAGAAAACTTACCTTATTGAGGTTCCAAATCTTGAGCATAGTTTTACCATCATGAAGAGGATCTTGAAAGAGACAATCTTTAGTAGGGAGGGCATAATATTGGCATCTGAGGATAGAACCATCAGGGAGAACTAAGGTTTTGAGCAAATCAAAGTTGTGTTTCCCCACAGAATCACTCACATAAATTGGACCTCCAGAAATAGCTCTTGAAGCAGCATGGAACTCAGCACAAGGATGAGTTGATTGAAACATATCCCAATCTGGTTGTATAAAGTTTCCCATCCATAGGCTGTTATAGGCACAGTGCACCATATGACATCCTTGTAGCCAATATGTCCCATTTGGATCCCCAGATGGATCAGTACACCAGAAATCATCCCCTGCATGCATTTGAAAACCCGTGTACCTTTTCATCAAATAACTCGTTTTACATATACAAAAATCTCAAAATCAAACTCTATTCAGACAGGGGAAGCATGCATACCAACGCGACCGAGAGATATGGCTTCAGTACCAAGGAAAAAGAAGTCATTACAATGCTCCATGCTAGCTATGACACCATTGCCTTTGAAGTGTTTCTTGATTGAAGCTGTTAAGGCTTTGTAATATGCTTTGGCAAGCTCCACTCGCCCTCCAAAATCTTCTCCTAGCATTTCTAGCAACTGCAACACCCATACAACACCATGAATTTTTCAAATATTCTTCCACACACATAAAATCATTTTTTTTTTGGGTTAATTCCATTTTAATACCTTTTTTTTATTTGGTTATTTGACAATTTAGTACCACTTGTCGGGAATATATTATGGTCCATTGTCAGGTGTGATTTTTTAATTGTTTGAAGAGATATAAACATCAAAACCCATCTTTTTTTTGACAAGTTAGTACTACTTGCTTGTTGATTGTTAATTCAGTGACTAAATTAGAATTATGGCAAAATCAATTTCGCTTGAAATATTATGGTTCACTGTCAAGTGTAACTTTTTTGCTGTATGAAAATTCATCTATTTTCTTCTTATCCATTGGGGGTAAAATGAAAAATTCATGTTTAAATCTTTAAAGACAGTAAAAAAAATCGGACAACTTTGTCAATCAATTAACAAGTGGTATTAAATCGTCAAAAAGCCAAATAAAAAAAGTATTAAAATTAAAATCAACAAACAAAATATACTAAATTCTCAAATGGCCAAACATAAAGTACTAAAATGGAATTAACTTTTTTTTTATTTATACATAAGCAACAAATTATGGATAGAACCTAAAATCGAAAATCTATTGTCAGATAATATTTGTTTTTAGAATGAGATTATATATTATTTCAAATCTCAAAACACAAATAATTCAGTTTTTATAAAATTTAATATAAAATTTCAAAATCAAACTAATTATTATTATTATTATTTTTTGCTAAATCAAACAATCAAAACACTTACAAAGTATAACTTTTGTAGAAAATGTTATGGAGGGGTCCAGTTATATATATATATATATATATATATGACAGTGAAGTACCTCTATTTTCAGGAAAAAAAAAATTCCAGAAAAAAAAAATTGTGAAGTACTTCTATTAATAATTAACTAAAATATCCAATATCCATATCCAAAGTTACTGTCCCCATCAAAGCTACAACAGACTTTCCTAGATCCTTCTACATCATATTATATACAACTTTCAAGAACAATTTTTTTTTATTATTTTATTGTTTTGATTAAAATATGTTCTTTTTTTTTAAAAGGAAATTAAAAAAATAATTGGTTCCTCAACTAAAGCTTTATCTATTTAAGTCAGAAAAAATTCATAAAAAATAAATAAATAATTAATTAATGATGAGATAATAAAAATTAGAAATTTGGAGAAACTTACATGTATAACATCGACTTTGACACCATTGACACCCACAGATTCAAGATATGAATGGAGGCCCTCGTACAATTCTTCCACCTTTTCAGGAGGAACCAATCCGACGCCGTTTTTAACGATCTTATCAACTGCCAAGTCTTCCATGGTCATCTGCAAACCCTGTGATAGCTTAGGACTAATGACCCTGCACTGAGGCATTCTAGGTGCATTTGGTCTAATCCCACCCCAATACCCACACAATGCATGCCATACGTATACATTTTCTATGCTCTTAAACTCTTCCTTAAGATCCCTAATAAAGGCACCCATGCCCTTATCATTTGGTACTCTAGGACTTTTATACTCCCTAAATTTGTAGTTCTCTTGGAATTTTATTAACCTACATGGCATTTGTTCACCAGCAAGAGTCATATTTATAGTACTCGTACCTTCTTCTTCTTGGTCAGTAATTGTATCATTGTCATGACAGATTGATTGCCATCCATCGTCGATTAGGACGAGTCCTGGAGGGCATCCGCCTTCTGTTAGGGCTTTTACACCTTCATAGACACCTTTAGGATGTACCTTAAGATAAAAGGCATCCCAAGTGCACCAACCAAATTTGTCTACTATTTCTGGTGGGTTTTTTTCAACAAGTAATTTAAAGGTTCCTAAATGGAGTTTGATCACTTTTATGGCATCTTTCACTAGCTGAAATGGATCCTCTCCAACGTGCATGTATAGACAACTCCTGAAGCTGGAGCTCCGGACTTTTGTTGATCCACTTTCTACACACATGTCCAAGTTTTCATCTTCTCCCGGTTGGAGAGAAGCTCGGAAAGGTCCTTCCAGGAGAGGTAGGAGGAGAACGTAAGGGCGGTCATTGTTAGTGGATTTATCAAGAATCATCATTTGTGTCTCGTGTTGGACGTCTTTGCCGGAGTTTCCAACCCAATGAGTAGTCCACCAGACTTTGAATCTGAATATGCTCATGAATCTGATGTTTTTGAGTTTTCCTAGTGGAATCACATGGCGACTTTGAGCAAAGTCTTCTTTTGCATCGAATCCAACAAAGCAGCCGACGGCGACGACGTCTTTGGTTATGTATGGAGATGGAGTGGCAACAATGTTTTGAGGGACTTGAGTTAAAATTGGGTGGCCATTGGCTAGAAATTCAGATCCCTCAAGAATGATCGAGAGTGGTTTTTTTTGGTCATCATCATCTATAATCCCCATTACTTCTGGTGCACCTTTGCTTAAGCTAGGAGCCATATATATTGGGAAGAGATTAATTACTAAGTACTAACTAGTTTATTTTGGTGGCTAGAGAGAGAGAGAGAGAG
Organism: Catharanthus roseus; assembly: GCA_028651295.1. Taxonomy (NCBI): domain Eukaryota; kingdom Viridiplantae; phylum Streptophyta; class Magnoliopsida; order Gentianales; family Apocynaceae; genus Catharanthus; species Catharanthus roseus. The sequence goes on from JAPQWS010000069.1 coordinate 2,312,555, forward strand.
AGAGAGAGAGAGAGAGAGAGAGAGAGAGAGGAAGGTGTGAAGGTGAAGGTGGTCTTATCTTGGCTAGTAAGTTTGGGTGATCAATGCAAGAAACTAGAAGGGGTTTATATAGAAATTTCAGAGGAGAAATATGGAAATTAACATGAAATAGAGATCAAGTAAATATTTTATGAAATTAAGTTAAAATTGGAAACTTTTTAGTACCTTAGTGGATGGAGGCTTTGACTTGTGTGCCACAGATTTGAGTTTGAGGTTTTTTTTTTTTTCTTTTTTTTTTTTTTTGGCATCTTCTTGATGTAGCAGCAACTTTTATTTATTTCAAATTACGCTTTGCTTTTTGGTAGAAAAATCTAAAAGTGCAAAACCAAACAATAGCTTTAGCATGAAAAGTGCACTTGAAAGAAAAATAAAAAAAACCATGGAGGTTACAGCAATATTTTGAGGGATGCATTGAATTCTAATATTTTAAATATCATAAATTATGATAATTTTTTAAAAATCTTTTCTTGACAAGTAAGTGTTTAATCTATTAAATTAATAAATGCTATAATTTTAAATCATGAAAAATTGCTAGCACTTCATTGCAAAAGGATCAATATTGTTCAACATTAAGGAAAAAAAAAAGTATTAATCTCATAATATTAGCCATTGGAAAACCCAAATGAAGAGAAACTTTGTTTTCTTTTCCCCTTTTTTTAGGGAAAGAAAAAAGTAAAAATCAAAATGATTATTTGGGATGAAATATAGGTTGATCATCATAGCCCTACAAAAATATCAAAAAATTAGTGCTGTTTTTTATAAGTAAAAGATTAAAATTAATTTATACGAACATTTTCATTTAATTTTCATTTAATCAGATTTAAAAAGTTTATATTATTATCATTTTGAAGGGGTGGGGACAAATGGAGCTGGGAAACAGATTCATTTCTTTTCTTGAATTAAGTTATTTGAATAATTTATACGTATTAGGTTCTTTCTGGACCTTTCACTGCTTTTCTAGATGTTTCTTCTCCCACTTTACTCAACTCAACTACCAAAAAGAGGACTCTCAAAAAAAGAAAAAAAAAAAAAAAAGCCTACCAAAAAGGAGAAAAAAAAAAAAAAGAAAAAAAAGAATGGCCCAATTGGAGTTATTCTTGTTTTTATAACAGTAAAAAGAAATGGAGAACTAAAGGTAATGTTTAATTATTAATTGAGTTCTTAAATCATTACATTACTAATAAAATATAATCTCAAATGTCTGAAATCAAATATTTACTTCTTATGGTTATTATTTTTTTTTAAAAGCAAAGGGAAATTCTTGATGAAGTATTAGAGCACAAGCATTTTTTTCTTTAGCAGAGAAAATTAAATATAGACAGTTGAATTAAATTTGGACTCATTTTATTTATTAATTGTTTATTTACTTTGCACAATTTTGTATGTTTGGTTTATGTAAACACATAGTAATACATGTATTAAATATTCATTGATTGAAGTGTACCCATGTCAATCATTCATTCTCTATGTGTTACCGACTGTACACTGACGGAAAATGATCTGTTGGTTCTTTTTCTTGGTCACAAGACTTTTCAACGACAAATCCGTCGGTAAGTATATTTTTCGATGCCGTACCTACAGCTGTAATCATGGGATGTTGGCTAAAATGAAAAAATATGTATTTGTCGTTATGTACATTGGTAAAATATACCGATGAAATTGCCAACAGAATCAATTTCGGTTGTTAAGTTTTATTGACGAATTTAATGACGGAATTGAAAAAACTAAATCAATAAAAAAAACTTGAAATTTGATTCATTTACTTGGAACTCTGCCCATCATAAATGCAGAACCTTTAGAGTATCTCCCACGAACTTCTTGTGGTATATAGAAGTGATAGTAGCGGCAACTCTCAAAGATAGATGTAATATGTTATACAGAGATAGAGTTAATATATATTATAGTTCGATAATGACAAGTATATAAAGTAAATTAAACTCATTGATCTACATTCAACTCCAACTGCTCCCGAGAGTCACCGGGAGGCTTCTTCCAAGCCACGAAAGCCTTGGAAGAAGTGGACGGCTGTATAGATGGTTGTGTAGCCAGCTGGGCAGATGTCGTGAGAGCCTCCAAAGCAGAGGTCGGTTGCATCTGTGTCAGAAGGGATATGAGGGACTGAGAAGACAGCTGCATCGGGTGTGGTAGATAACATTGGAGTACTAAATAGAGTGGAAGTAGTAGATGCCGATAATTCCTCTCGGGATGTGCTAGCATCCTCAGCATACCTTCTCTTCTGTCCACGTAACATCACACCTGCGATATCTGCATAATTAATCATAAGTATAATCATATTTTATATAAAACATAAGTCAAAAGAATACTATGAATACAACACAATAAAATGTCATAAATTCTACTTAAACTTTATATTATTATGAATACAACATAATAAACTTTCTAATAAACTTTCATAAACTTTACTAAACTTTTTATCATTGTGAATACGGCATAGTAAACTCTACTAAATTTTTTAGTAAACTTTACTAAACTTGTTATCATTATGAATACAATATAATAATCTTTAATAAACTTTTTATCAATATTAATAATACGATGAAATAAACTTTTTATTAATATGAACAATATATAATTAAACACATACCTCTAATGTGTATATGATAGAGAATATTTCACTGAAATTCTCACGAACAAAAGTATAAGAAAGAAAGTGTACAAGAGCTTTTTAGCACCAAAATTAATACTATCAAGAATTTGCATATAATAATGTACATATATCCTTCAAAAAGTTCTTATTTTTTGAAGAGGTCCTAAAATTCTTTCAAGTATTAAAGAGTTTTTAACAATTATTTTTTAAAAAAAGTTTTTAACATAAGTTTTGAGATATCTTATTGATAATAAACATTACTATATCTTTTTTATAAAGTGCTACCATTAATATAATGTATGAAACTATGATAAAAGAAATCCTCTGGAGTAAAAATTTATGATAAACTTAAAGTAAGTGGTTAGGAGGGACAAATTAAACTATTCTAACAAAATTAGTTTAGGTACCAATTTGAAGGAGAAAGGTCTTTCCACAACAAAACTTAAGAGAGTCGTTTAGGTACGGAAAGTAGAAAATAGGAAATATGTATTTTGTATCTTTTATTATTATATATACTCTTATAATCTTATATGAAAAAATAATTACAAATTAATTTGATTCGTAGAAGAAAACTCATGCGGTAGCTAATTATTCTGTATGATCATTTTGTTGATAATTTACATACGATTATATTATAGTAAACAAGCCAGGACTAAAGTATCATGTTTATAAGGTGATATAAGATATGTATGTAAATAATAATGTCAACTCAGTGACATATATTAAAAAATAAAAAAAGTCTAATATATATTAAAATAAAAGCACAAAATAACTATTAATTTTCACTAAAAAATTAGAAATAATTATTAATTAATAAATAAAAACCTCAAAATGACGATTTCTTTATAACAAATTTCAGTTATATATAATAAAAAACTCAAAATAACTATTAATTAGTAAAATGATTATATATATACATTGAATTTTTCTACTCTCAAAATAAATAAAAATACAAGAAATATCAAATATTATTGAATTTTCCATTGATTTTGGGATTGAAACGCACACCATTTACAGCTTTTTGGTGAGCAGCTAAGTCCCGTGGACAGCAGCAACGTCCCGCATCACAGAGTTGTTCTGTTCTATTCAAGAGAGAGAGAGAGAGAGAGAGAGAGAGAGAGAGAACAAAGCACTTGCCAACTTCTTCTTCAGGTGACGGTGACGACGACAAGATGCTCAGTGGATTGGGGGCCGTCGGCAGCGTTGGAAACTAGCGAGAGGGAGGAGAAGTCTTGGAGGGTTTTTCAAAAGAGGGAAATCAATTTTAGGGAAGAAGAGGAGGGGATCTTAATTATGTTAATGTGGGTCGTTGTTACCTATAACACACTGCTTGAAAGCCGTCGTTATTTAATTAGCGTTTGTCGGCTACTAACTCTCGTCGCCAGGGACGGAACCAGAACAATATGATTGGGGGGCTGGAGGAAAAATAATTTTGCCAGAATTTCGTCTATAAAATGAAAAAAAATTTTTGAGGGGGCTAAACTGAAAAAAAAAATTTTGAGGGGGCTTTAATACAAAAAATATAAAATTTTTTAAAAAAAAAATCCTGGGTGGGCCTGGGTGTAGGTCCGTCCCTGCTCGTCGCTAAAGCCGTCGGTACCTAATAAGCAGTACCGATGGTCTTGGAACCAGTCAGAAAGTCCATCGTTACATACATTACACCGACGACTTGTTCCGTCAGTATTGCCTGTTGTTTCCTAGTGCGCATTCCCCCTCCAATTTTTTTACTGAATTGAACATTGATCTGTCCAATTGATGAGCCGTCGGTAATCCGTTCTGACGAACTTGGCTTTGGCTTCCGTTCAATAAAAAACCTTTATCTTTGTAATGTAATATTAGTATGAATATACAAAAATACTATTAGAAATGAGTGTTCATACCATTCGAGTGACTTAGATAGCAGATTTTATTATGAATGAGGAGATTTAATATTTATAGTAATAAAAAAATAATTTGTGTATAAAAAGATTTATGAATAAAATGAGAAAACTTAAAATAATGAAATGGATTATAACCAATTTCTCTATAACTATATATATGGTCTAGAGTCTTCAATATATATATATATACATATATATATAGTCTGTCTACATCTTACATGCGTAAAAAGAAGAAAAAGAAAAGAAAAGAAAAGAAAATCATAACTGAAAGTTTCAACAATAATCAAACAATATATACACTAGATTTCAGACAAAGACACGTAATCTTTTCTTGATTTCTCTTGTTTCCCTGCATGGCATTATAAGCCTTTTTAATCAAGCATTCTGAGCTTCATAACCTCAAAATTACTAACTTGTCCGAACTGACTCATGAGAAGATGCCACGTCAAGGTGTTTAGCACTTGAATTTGGATTCTTACATGTGATATTAGTAGATATCTTTTTTTTTTTTTCCCCTTGATACATATATGCTTCATTATGCCAATGATCTACCAATCGCGTCGACTCTACTTTGGCATGCTATATTCAATCAGTCTAATCTGTAATTATTATGAATTTGCCTTTTGAAAATGACTGATAATATATTATCTACTAGTTTCTAGCTGCATCTTTTAATTAATTTGTTGTTATCCCTCTACCTACGGCACCTATATATATATATATATAAGTAGTTTAAAACTATTTTTTTTATACGATTATTTTTAAAACATGAGAAACATAAATAATTTTATGGAGAATTATTTTTTGGACTAAAATTAAAAAAAAAAAAAAAACGTTTGATTAGCAAACGAATTTGGGCTTTAACAGAAAAGTGAAACTTTGTCCGATATATCTATACAACATGAATAACATATAGAATCGTTTTTAGCAATTTTAAAGATAAGTATTTTCGATCCATAATTTTGTAAATACATGATAATTAGTACACGAATTCGGGCTTCAACGGGCAAGTCAAACTTTGTGCAATTTATCTTTAGGTAATGAGAAAAATATTGAATCGTTTATAGCAATTTTATGAAAACATTTTTTCCGTCCTAAATTTTGAAAAAAAGTGATAATTAGCACACTGATTCGGCCTTTTAGAGACAAGTGAAACATTGTGCCATATATCTATACAACAGGAAAAACATACATAATTGATCTGAGCAATTTTTTATAGAGAAATATTTTTCGGACCTTAATTTTTAAAAAACGTGATGATTAGTACACGAATTCGTGCTTCAATAGGCAAGTGAAACATTGTGCGATGTATCTTTACAACATGAGAAACATAGTGAATCATTTTGAGCAATTGTATAAGAATTGTTTTGAGGATATAAATTTTGTAAAAAACGTAATGATTAACTCACAGATTCGGCCTTGAAAGGATAAGTGAAACTTTGTGTGATGTATCTTTAGAACATGAGAAACATACCGAGTCCTATTGAGCAATTTTTTAGAGAACTATTTTTTGCACCTAAATTTTGTAAAAAATTTGATGATTAGCGCACGAATTCGGGGTTTAATGGGAATGTGAAACTTTCTCTTTTGTATTTGTAGAACAAGAAAAACATTCAGAATCGTTTTAAGCAATTTTATAAAGAACTTTTTTTCGAACCTAAATTTTATAAAAAACGTGATTATTAGCACACGAATTTGGGTTTTAACAGAAAAGTGAAACATTATACGATGTATCTTTACAACATGACAAACATACTGAATTGTTTTGAGCAATTTTAAGGATAAGTATTTTCAGACCTTAATTTTGTAAGAAACGTGACAATTAGCACATGAATTCGGGCTTCAACAGGCAAGTAAAACCTTGTGCGACATATATTTATGTATTGAGAAACATATAGAATCGTTTTGAATAGCTTTATGAGAAACTTTTCTTTGGATCTAAATTTTAAAAAAACATGATAATTAGCATATAGATTCGGCCTTTTACAGACAAGCAAAACATTATGCCGATGTATCTATACAACATGGAAAACATAAAGAATCATTTTGAGCAATTTTACGGAGGACTATTTTTCGGACCAAATTTTTTTAAAAAACGTGATGATTAGCACATGAATTCGAGCTTTAACAGGAAAGTGAAATATTATGCAATGTATCTTAACCACATGAGAAACATAGTGAATCATTTTGAGCAATTTTTTAGAGAATTATTTTGCAGACTTAAATTTTGTAAAATACGTGATGATTAACTCATAGATTCGGCCTTCAAAGGATAAGTGAAATTTTGTGCGATTACTTTTAAAACATGAGAAACATACAAAATTATTTTGAGCAATTTTATGAAGAACTATTTTTTTGACAACTTTTTTATTAAAATGTGATGATTAGCAAATGAATTCGGCTTTAACGGGAAAGTGAAACTTTGTCTGATGTATCTATACAACATGAAGAACATACATAATCGTTTTTAAAAATTTTAAGGATAACTATTTCTAGATCTTAATTTGATAAAAAAACGTGATAATTAGCACATAAATTTGGGCTTTAACGAGCAAGTAAAACTTTGTGCGATGTATCTTTATGTAATGAGAAACATACAGAATCATTCTGAACAGTTTTATGAAAAATTTTTTTTTGGATCTAAATTTCGAAAAAAAAAATGATAATTAGCACAAGAATTTGGCCTTCTTCAGACAAGTGAAACATTTTGCCGATGTATCTATACAACTTGAAAAACACACAGAATAATTTTGAGCAATTTTATGGAGGAATATTTTTCGGGCCTAAATTTTGTAAAAAAACGTGATGATTTGCACACGAATTTGGGCTTCAATAACGAAGTGAAACATTGTGTGATGTATCTTTACCACATGAGAAACATAGTGAATCATTTTGAGTAATTTTATAGATAATTGTTTTGCGGACATAAATATTTTAAAAAACGTAATGATTAACTCACAAATTCGGCCTTCAAACGACAAGTGAAACTTTATGCTATTATTTTTAAAGCACGAGAGATATACAAAATTATTTTGGGCAATTTTATGGAGAACTATTTTTTGGGCAAAAGTTTTTAAAAAACGTGATTATTAACACACGTATTTGGGCTTTAAAGAAAAAGTAAAACTTTGTCCGATGTATATCTATACAACATGAAAGACTACTGAATCCTTTTTAGCAATTTTAAGGATAACTATTTTTTGACACCTAATTTTGGAAAAAACATGATAATTAGAAAACGAATTCGGGCTTCAAGGGGCAAGTAAAACCTTTTGCAATATATCTTTACGTAATGAGGAATATATTGAATTGTTTTGAGCAGTTTATGAAAATTTTTTATCCGACCTAAATTTTTAAAAAAAGTGATAATTAGCACACGGATTCAGCCTTTTACAGACAAGTAAACATTTTGCCATATATCTATACAACATGAAAACCATACAGAATTATTTTGAGCAATTTTACGGAGAAATATTTTTCGGACCTAAATTTTGAAAAAAACGTGATGATTACCTCAGAGATTCGATTCAAAGGACAATAGAAACTTTGTGCAATTATTTTTAAAACATGAGAAACATACAGAATTATTTTGAGTAATTTTATGGTAAACTATTTTTTGAACAAATTTTTTTTAAAAAACGTAATGAATAGCACACGAATTCAGGCTTTAATGGGAAAGTGAGACTTTGTCCGATGTATCTATATATCAAGAAAAGCATACTGAATCGTTTCTAGAAAGCTTAAGGATAATTATTTTCAGACCATAATTTTATAAAGACATGATAACTAGCACACAAATTCGGGCTTCAATGGGCAAGTAAAAGCTTCTGCAATTTATCTTTACGTAATGGTAAAATATATTGAATCGTTATTTATGAAATTTTTTTTTAAATCTAAATTTTGAAAATAAGTGATAATTAGCACATGGATTCGGCCTTCTACAGATAAGTGAAACATTGTGCCATATATCTATACAGCATGAAAACCATACATAATTGTTCTGAGTAATTGTAAAGAGAAATATTTTTCGGACCTAAATTTTGTAAAAAACATGATGTACACACGAATTCGAGCTTCAACAGGTAAGTAAAACATTGTGCGATGTATCTTTATAACATGAGAAACATAGTGAATTATTTTGAGCAATTTCATAGAGAATATTGTTGCGGACATAAATTTCTTAAAAAACGTAATGATTAACTCACAGATTAGGCCTTCAAAGGACAATTGAAACTTTAGGAGATTATTTTTAAAACATGAGAAACATATAGAATTAATTTGAGCAATTTTATGGAGAACTATTTTTTGGAACAAAATTTAAGAAAAAACGTGATGATTAGTATACGAATTTGGGCTTTAACGGGAGAGTGAAACTTTGTTCGATGTATCTCTACAACATGAAGAACACACAGAACCCTTTTTAGCAATTTTAAAGATAACTATTTTCGGACATAAATTTTTTTAAAAAACATGATGATTAGCACACGAGTTCGGGCCTTAATGATAATTTGAAATTTTGTCTAGTATATTTATACAACATGGAAAATATACAAAGTCATTTTAAGCAAGTTTATGGAGAACTATTTTCGGACCTAAACTTTTTAAAAAATGTAATAATTAGAACATAAATTTGGGCTTTAATAGGAATGTGAAACTTTGTCTGGTGTATTTATACAACATAAAAAATATTTAGAATCATTTTAAGCAATTTTGTGCAACGTATCTATAAACAATGAGAAACATATCGATTCATTTTGAGTAATTTTATGGAGAACTATTTTTCAAACCTAAATTTTGAAAAAAAAAAAGGTGATGATTAGCAGAATTCGGGCTTAATGGGAATGTGAAACTTTGTCTGGTGTATTTATACAACTGGAAAACATACATAATTGCTTTGAGCAATTTTTCAGAGGACCATTTTTTGAATCTAAATTTTTTAAAAAACATGATGATTAGCACACGAATTTGGACTTTTATAAGTATTTGAATCTTTGCTTGTTGTATTTATAAAACATGACAAATATTCGGAACCGTTTTAAGTAATTTTGTGGAGATCCTTTTTTCGGACCTAAGTTTTTTAAAAAACGTGATGATTAGCACATGAATTCGTGTATTGAAAGAAAAAGTAAAACTTAATGCGATATATCTTTACAACATGACAAACATATAGAATTGTTTTAAGTAATTTTAAGGATAACTATTTTTGGAAGAAACTTCATTATTAGCACATGAATTCGGGCTTCAACAATCAAGTCAAACCTAGTGCGATGTATCTTTACGTAATGAGAAACTTACAGAATCGTTTTGAACAGTTTTAGGAGAAACTTTTTTTCGGATCTAAATTTTGAAAAACACGTTGATAATTAGCACACGGATTCGGCTTTCGACAGACAAGTGAGACATTGTGCTGATGTATCTATACAACATGAAAAACATACAGGATTATTTTGAGCAATTTTACTGAAGACTTTTTCCGAAACTAAATATTTTCAAAAACGTGAAGATTAACATACGAATTCGGGTTTCAACACGCAAGTGAAAGGTTATGGAGATGTATCTTTACAACATAAGAAACATAGTGAATCATTTTGAACAATTTTATAGAAAATTATTTTGCGGACAAAATTTTTGTAGAAAACGTACATAATGATTTTGAGTAATCTTATGGAGAACTATTTTTTGGACCAAAATTTCAAAAAGACGTGATGATTAGCACAGAAATTCGGCTTTAACGCGAAAGTGAAACTTTGTCTAATGTATCTTTACAACATGAAAAGCATTCAGAATGGTTTTTAACAATTATAGGATTACTATTTTCGGACTTTAATTTTGTAAGAACATGATAATTGGGATATGAATTCGGGCTTCAACGGGCAAGTCAATCCTTGTGCAATGTATCTTTACGTAATGAGAAACATATTGAATCGTTTTCATCAATTCTATGAAAAACTTTTTTTCGGACCTAAATTTTGAAAAAAAATGATAATTAGAACACGTATTCGGCCTTCTACAAACAAGTGAAACATTGTGCCATATATCTATACAACATGAAAAATATACAGAATTATTCTGAGCAATTTTACGGAGAAATATTTTTCCGACGTAAATTATGTAAAAAAACATGATGATTAGCACACGAATTTGGACTTCAATAGGTATGTGAAACATTGTACGATGTATCTTTAAAACATGAGAAACATAGTGAATCATTTTGAGCAATTTTATAAAGAGGTGTTTTTCGGACATAAATTTTGTAAAAAACGTAATGATTTACTCACAGATTCTGTCTTCAAAGGAGAAGTGAAACTTTGTGCAACATATCTATAAACCATGAGAAACATACCGAGTCTTTTTGAGCAATTTTATGGAGAACTATTTTTCTGACATGAATTTTTTAAAAAACATGATGATTAACACACGAATTCGGGCCTTATTGGGAATGTGAAACTTTGTCTAGTGTATTTATACAATATAAAAACATACAGAGTCATTTTAAGCAAGTTTATGGAGAATTATTTTTCAGACCTAAATTTTTTAAAAAATGCAATGATTAGCACATGAATTTGGGCTTTAATGGAAATGTGAAACTTTGTCTGGTCTATTTATACAACATGAAAAATATTTAGAATCGTTTTAAGCAATTTTGTGTGACGTTTATATAAAAAATGAGAAACATACTGAGTCATTTTAAGCAATTTTATGGAGAACTATTTGTCGGACCTAAATTTTGAAAAAAAAGGTGATGATTAGCACCGGAATTCAGGCCTTAATGGGAATGTAAAACTTTGTCTGGTGTATTTATATAACATGAAAAGTATACATAATTTCTTTGAGCAATTTTTCTGAGAACTATTTTTTGAATCTAAATTTTTTTTAAAACATGATGATTAGCACACAAATTTGGACTTTAATGGGAATTTGAAACTTTGCTTGGTGTATTTATAAAACATGACAAATATTTAGAATCGTTTTAGGTAATTTTGTGGAGAACTTTTTTTGCGGACCTAAATTTTGTAAAAATCGTGATGATTGACACATAAATTTGGGCAATAAAAGAAAAGTGAAACTTTGCACGATGTATCTTTACTACCTGACAAACATACAGAATCATTTTGAGCAATTTTAAAGATAACTATTTTTGGACCTTAATTTTGGAAGAAACGTGATTATTAGCACATAAATTCGGGTTTCAACAGGCAAGTAAAACCGAGTGCGATGTAATTTACGTAATGAGAAACATACAAAATCGTTTTGAACAGTTTTATGAGAAACTCTTTCGGATCTAAATTTTGAAAAAACGTGATAATTAGAACATGGATTCGGCCTTCTACAGACAAGTGAGACATTGTGCCGATGTATCTATACAACATGAAAAACATACAGGAGTATTTTCAGCAATTTTACTGATGACTATTTTTTCGACATTAAATTTTTTCAAAAACCTGATGATTAATATATAAATTCTGGCTTCAACACGCAAGTTAAAGGTTATAGGGATGTATCTTTACAATATGAAAAAGTAAATCATTTTGAACAATTTTACAGAAAATTGTTTTGCGGACAAAAATGTTGTGAAAAATGTAGTATTAACTCAAAGATTCGGCATTTAAAGGACAAGTAAAACTTTGTGCGATTGTTTTTAAAACTTGAGAAACATACATAATTATTTTGAGCAATTTTATGGAAAACTATTTTTTAGACCAAAATTTTTAAAAAAACGTGATGATTAGCACACTAATTAGGGCTTTAATGGGGAAGTGAAACTTTGACTGATGTATGTTTACAACATGAAAAACATAAAGAATGGTTTTTAGCAATTATAAGGACAACCATTTTCGAACTATAATTTTGCAAGAACAAGATAATTAGCATACGAATTTGGGCTCAACGGGCAAGTCAAACTTGTGCAATGTATCTTTATGTAATGAGAAATATATTGAATCGTTTTGAGCAATTCGATTAAAAACTTTTTTTGGACCTAAATTTTGAAAAAGAAGTGATAATTACAACACGGATTTGGCCTTCTACAAACAAGTGAAACATTATGATATGTATCTGTAAAACAAGAAAAACATACAGAATTATTCTGAACAATTTTACGGAGAAATATTTTTCGGATCTAAATTATGTAAAAAAACGTGATGATTATCACACAAATTCTGGCTTCAACAGGCAAGTGAAATGTTGTGCGATGTATTTTTAAAACATGAGAAACATAGTGAATCATTTTGAAGAATTTTGTAGAGAGTTGTTTTGCGGACATAAATTTTGTAAAATACGTAATGATTTACTCACAAATTTCGCCTTCAAATGAAAAGTGAAACTTTGTGCAATGTATCTATAAAACATGAGAAACATACTGAGTCATTTTGAGCAATTTTAGGGAGAACTATTTTTCAGACATAAATCTTTTTTTAAAATGTGATGATTAGCACGCAAAGTCGGGCCTTAATGGGAATGTGAAACTTTGTCTTGTATGTTTATACAACACACAAAACATACAAAATCGTTCTGAGCAAAATCGTTCACTAAAAAATTGCTCAAAACTATTTTGAATATTTTTCAAGTTGTAGAAAAACACAAAACGATGTATCACATTACCATTAGAGCTCGAATTCGTGTGCTAATCATCACGTTTTATACAAAATTTAGGTCCGAAAAATAGATTTCTAAAAAATTACTCAAAACTATTCTTAATGTTTTTCGTGTTGTATAAATAAACCAAACGAAGTATCACTTTTCCAATAAAGCGCGTATTAGTGTGCTAATCATCACATTTTTTTTTAAAAATTTAGGTCCGAAAAAAGTTCTCCAAAAAACTATCCAAAATGATTCATGAATGTTTTCCATGTTGTATAAAAAACCAAAACAATTATCACATTCCCATTAAAGGGCGAATTAGTGTGCTAATCATCACATTTTTTTACAAAATTTAGGCCCAAAAAAAGTTCTCCAAAAAATTGCTCAAAACAATTCTTAATGTTTTTCAATTTGTATAAATAAACCAAACGAAGTATCACTTTCCCATTAAAGCCGAATTCGTGTGCTAATCATCACGTTTTTTATAAAATTTAGGTCTGAAAAAAAGTTCTCCAAAAATTTGCTCAAAACGATTCTTAGTGTTTTTCATGTTGTATAAATAAACCAAACGAAATATCACATTCCCATTAAAACCTTAATTCGGGTGTTAAATGTCACGTTTTTTACAAAATTTATGTCCAAAAAAACTTTACCAAAAAATTGCTAAAAATGATGCTGAATGTTTTTCATGTTGCACAAAAACACAAAACAAAATATCACATTCCCATTAAAGTCTGAATTCGTTTTACATAACGCTTTTTAAAAAATTTAGGTTCCAAAAACAGTTTTCCAAAAAATTGCTCAAAACGATTCTTAATGTTTTTTATGTTGTATAAATAAACCGAACAAAGTATCACTTTCCCATTAAAACGCAAATCTCCGTAGGTGAATAGCACAAACAAGACGGCGAGCAAAAGCAGAAAGTAGCTTTAATCCCTCTATTTCCTCCTCATCTTCACTACGAGATTTATATGATTCAGTCTCGTCCTCCTCTTCACAATCTCTTGTCGACGTTACATTATTAGGAGGCCTTACGACTGCTCTTTTCCACTAATCATCACATTTTTTACAAAATTTACGTTCGAAAAAAAGTTCTCCAAAAAATTGCTCAAAATGATTCATGAATGTATTTCATGTTATATAAAAACCAAAAGAAGTATCACATTCCCATTAAAGGGCGAATTCATGTGCTAGTCATCACGTTTTTTACAAAATTTAGGTCCGAAATAAAGTTTTCCAAAAAATTGCTCTAAACAATTCTGAATGTTTTTCATGTTGTATAAATAAACTAAACAAAGTATCAAATTCCCATTAAAGCCTGAATTTGGAGGTTAAACGTCACTTGTTTTACAAAATTGATGTCAAAAAAGTTCTCCCAAAAATTGCTCAAAAAGATTATGAATATTTTTCATGTTTTATAAATAAACCAAACGAAGTATTAGTTTCCAATAAAGCGCAAATTACTGTGCTAATAATCACATTTTTTTTGCAAAATTTTGGTCCAAAAAAAGTTCTCCAAAAAATTGCTCAAAACGATTCTGAATGTTTTTCACGTTGTATAAATAAACCAAACAAAGTATCACCTTCCGATTTAAGTCCGAATTCGTATGCTAATCATCTCGTTTTTTACAACATTTAGGTCTAAAAAAAAGTTCTCCAAAAAATTTCTCAAAACGATTCTTAATATTTTTCATGATGTATAAATAAGCGAAACGAAATATCACTTTCCCACTAAAGCCCGAATTCTTGTGCTAATCATCACTTTTTTACAAAATTTAGGTTCGAAAAAAAGTTCACAAAAAAACTGCTAAAGACGATTCTGAATGTTTTCCATATTATATAAAAACACAAAACGAAGGATCACATTCCCATTAGAGCCCGAATTCTTATGCTAATCATCTCGTTTTTTACAAAATTTAGATTCGAAAAAAAGTTTTACCAAAAATTGCTCAAAATGATTCTTAATGTTTTTCGTGTTTTATAAATATACCAAACGAAGTATCACATTTCCATTAAAGCCCGAATGCTAATCATCACGTTTTTTACAAAATTTAGGTCCGAAAAAAAGTTCATCAAAACATTGCCCAAAACAATTGTGAATGTTTTTCAAGTTGTATAAAAACACAAAACAAAGTATCACATTCCCATTAAAACCCGAATTCGTGTGCTATTCATCAAATTTTTTCAACATTTCGGTCCGAAAAAAAGTTTTCAAAGAAATTGCCAAAACGATTTTCAATATTTTTCATATTATATAAAAACACAAAACAAGTATCAAATTTCCATTAAAGCCCAAATCGTGTGCTAATCATCACATTTTTTTAAACTTTTGGTCCGAAAAAAATTTTTCAAAAAATTGCTCAAAACGATTCTTAATTTTTATTGTGTTGTATAAATAAAGCAAACGAAGTATCACATTCCCATTAAAGCCCGAATTCGTGTGCCAATCATCACGTTTTCTACAAAATTTAGGTCCCAAAAAAAGTTCTTCAAAAAATATCAAAACGATTATTAATGTTATTCATGTTGTATAAATAAACGAAACAGAGTATCATTTTCCGATTAAAGCAATAATTCGTGTGCTAATTATTACGTTTTTTATAAATTTTAGGTCTGAAAGAAAGTTTACCAAAAACTTGCTCAAAACGATTCTGAATATTTTTATTTGCATAAGAACACAAAACGAAGTATCACATTCCCATTAAAACCCGAATTTATGTGCTAATCATCACGTTTTCTACAAAATTTAGGTCCGAAAAAATATTTTCCAAAAAATTGCTCAAAATCATTCTTAATGTTTTTCGTGTTGTGTAAATAAAGCAAACGAAGTATCACATTCCCATTAAAGCCCGAATTCGTGTGCTAATCATCTCATTTTTTACGAAATTTAGGTCTAAAAAAAGTGTTCCAAAAAAATGTCGAAAATGATTTTTTATGTTGTATAAACAGCACAAAACAAGTATCACATCCCCATTAAAGCCCGAATTCGTATGCTATTTATTACGTTTTTTACAAAATTTGGGTTTGAAAAAAAGTTCTCCAAAAAATTGCTCTAAACGATTCTGAATGTTTTTCATGTTGCATAAATAAAGCAAACAAAGTATCGTATTCCCATTAAGGCCTGAAATCGGGTGTTAAACGTCACTTTTTTTACAAAATTTATGTCAAAAAAAAGTTGACCAAAAAATTCCTCAAAATGATGCTGAATATTTTTTATTGTATTTAAAAAACACAAAATAAAAGTCACATTTCCATTAAAGTCCGAATTCATGTTACATCACGTTTATTAAAAAATTTAGGTCCCAAGAAAAGTTCTCCAGAAAATTGTTCAAAACGATTCTTAATGTTTTTCATGTTGTATAAATAAACAAAACGAAGTATCACTTTCCCATTAAAGTGCGAATTCGTGTGCTAATCATCACAGTTTTTACAAAATTTAGGTCTAAAAAAAAGTTCTCAAAAAAATTGCTCAACATGATTCATGAATGTTTTTCATGTTGTATAAAAAGCCAAAAGAAGTATCACATTCCCATTGAGGTCCGAATTCGTGTGCTAATCATCACGTGTTTTATAAAAAAAAATTTAAAAAAACTGTTCAAAACGATTTTTAATGTTTTTTATGTTATATAAAACACAAGACGAAGTATCACATTCCCATTAAAGCTCGAATACGTGTGCTAATCATCACTTTTTTTTACAAAATTTGGGTCCGAAAAATTTTTTCAAAAAATTGCTTAAAACGATTCTTAATATTTTTCATGTTGTATAAATAAAGCAAACGAAGTATCACATTCCCATTAAAGCCCGAATTCGTGTGTTAATCATCACTTTTTTTTACAAAATCTAGGTCCCAAAAAATGTTCTCCAAAAATTGCTCAAAATGATTCTTAATGTTTTTTATGTTGTATAAATAAAGCAAACGAAGTATCACTTCCCATTAAAGTGCGAATTCGTGTGCTAATCATTACATTTTTTACAAAATTTAGGTCCGAAAAAAAGTACTCCGAAAAATTGCTCAAAATGATCCATGAATGTTTTTCTTATCGTATAAAAAACCAAAAGAAGTATTACATTCCCATTAAAGCCCTAATTCGTGTGCTAATTATCACTTTTTTCAAAATTTAGGTCCAAAAAAATGTTTTTCAAAAAATTAAATCCCGAATTCGTGTACTAATAAACATAATTTGTTCATAAAAAGATAAAATAGGCATAGTTTAACCCTTATAGAGTGACAATAGAATAAGCAAAATGTGATAGAAAATTATATATTCTTTTAAAATTGATTATTTAATTAAAAATTTGATTATCTAAAGTAAAATATCATGGCGATTTTAAGTATAATTAAATTAAAAAATAAAATATTCCATGATAAATCAAATATAAGATTTTACCGGCTTCAAATTTTTATCTTTGCAAAGTTTGACGTGTTAAAGTATTTAGCAATTTCTTGTATTTAAGCCAAGTATATAGGAAATCGATAGACAAAAATCTAATTAAATATTGAAAGGTTGCATGCATGGATATGTGGCGGTTCTATTTATATATATAAACAACAGGTGATGAAAAGATGCCTCATTTGAAGAACCCTAAGATCAATGCCTCGATGCGATTTAGCTGTTGCTGATGTGGCGCAATCACGTTCGGTGAACGATCCGATCATGAATCCGTGGGCAAAGCTTGCGGAAATTGAAGCTAATTTGCAATATCTTTTTTATTAAGGACGGTCTTGAGGGCTAAAATAAATATATTTAGAAATAGACATTCATTTGATATATTCCATTTGAATTAGATCAGGAAATCCATTTAATATCAAATCCATGCATAGTGTCGGTATTGCTTGCTTAACCTAATGCCAGTAGGATTTTATTTTTATTTTTTTTTAAAGGATAATGCATATATAAACAACATAATTGAAATTGATTGACAAAAATCTAATTAAATGTTGAAAGGTTGCATGCATGGCGTTGGTATTGCTTAACATTAATTAGCAAAGCGGCGGAGTAAAGTATATTAGATTTTGGTTTTGGATCTGATCAAATAAATAAATTAAGATTTCATTTTTACATAACTTCTTAGTATATTTATAACCAATACTTTCATTTTAAAATGCATTAAATTAGGACAACTAATTAGGAATATATATATATATATATATGAGTTCTCAAATCTATGAGGTTTTAGAAACATGATAATTATGACACGAATTGAGGTTTTAATGGGCAAGTCAAACCTTGTGCAAGGTATATTTATGTAATGAGAAACATATTGAATCGTTTTAAGTAATTTTATGAAAAACTATTTTTCGAACCGAAATTTTGCAAAAAAAATTAATGATAACTAGCACACGGATTCAACCTTCTAAAGATAAGTGAAACAATGTACCTATATCTATACAACATGAAAAACATATGGAATTGTTTTGAGAAATTTTACGGAGAAATATTTTGCGAACCTAAATTTTTTAAAAATCGTGATGATTAGCACAGAAATTTGGGCTTCAACTGGCAAGTGAAACATTCTGCGATGTATTTTTACAATACGAGAAACATATAGAATCATTTTGAGTAATTTTAAATAGAATTGTTTTGTGGATATAAATTTTCTAAAAAAACATAGCGATTAACTCACAGATTCGGCCTTGAAAAGACAAGTGAAACTTTGTGGGATTATTTTTAAAACATGAGAAATATACAGAATTGTTTTAAGCAATTTCATGAAGAACTATTTCTTTGATCAAAATTTTCAGAAAAACGTGATAATTAGCAAATGAATTCGGGCTTTAACGTAAAAGTGAAACCTTTTCCGAAGTATCTATACAACATGAAGAACATACCAAGTTGTTTTTAGCAATTTTAAGGATAACTATTTTCGGACCTTAAATTTTTAAAAACATGATAATTAGCACATGAATTTGGGATTCAAAAGGCAAGTCAAGCCTTGTGCAATGTACTTTTACGTAATGAGAAAAATATTGAATTGTTTTGAGCAATTTTATGAAAAAAATTTTTTCGGACGTAAATTTTGAAAAAAAAAAAAAAGCGACAACCAGCACACGAATTCGGTCTTGTATAAACAAGTGGAATATAGTGCCATATATCTATACAACATGAAAAGCATATAGAATTGTTCTGAGCAATTTTATGGAGAAATATTTTGGTTATCTAAATTTCGTAAAAACCGTGATGATTAGCACACAAATTCGGGCTTCAACAGACAAGTAAAATGTTCTGCGATGTATCCTTAAAACACGAGAAACATATTGAAACATTTTTATCAATTTTATAGAGAATTGTTTTGCAAATATAAATTTTCTAAAAAACGTAATGATTAACTCACAAATTTGGCCTTCAAAGCACAAGTGAAACTTTGTACAATTATTTTTAAAACATGAGAAACATACAGAATTATTTTGAGCAATCTTATGGAGAACTATTTTTCAGACCTAAATTTTGAAAAAAATGTGATGATTATTAGTACAACAATTCGGGCTTTGATGGGAATGTGAAACTTTGTCTGGTGTATTTATACAATATGAAAATTATTTTTTAAGAAATGTTGTGGAGAACATTTTTTTAAACCTAAGTTTTGCAAAAGAACGTGACTATTAGCACGCAAATCCAGGGTTTTAACGGAAAAGTGAAACATTATGTGATGTATCTTTAGAACATGACAAATATACATAATCGTTTTAAGCAATTTTAAGGATAACTATTCTTGGATCTTAATTTTGTGAGAAACGTGATAATTAATACATGAATTCGGGCTTCAACGAGCAAGTCAAATATTGTGTGATGTATCTTTATGTAATGAGAAACATATAAAATCGCTTTGAATAGTTTTATGAGAAACGTTATTTTGGATCTAAATATTAGAAAAACGTGATAATTAATACACGATTCGGACTTCTACAGACAAGTGAAACATTGTGCCGTTGTGTCTATACAACATGAAAAACATACATAATCATTTTGAGCATTTATGGATGACTATTTTTCGGACCCTAATTTTTTAAAAAACGTGATGATGAACACACGACTTCGGGCTTTAACAAGCAAATGAAATGTTGTGCGGTGTATCTTTACAACATGAGAAAAAAAGTGAATAATTTTGAGCAATATCTTTACAACATGAGAAAAAGAGTGAAAAATTTTTATTTAATGAGAAACATATTGAATCGTTTTGAGCAATTTTACGGAAAAATTTTTTCGGACCTAAATTTTGAAAAAAAAAAAGTGATAATTATTAGCACACGGATTCGGCCTTCTACAGACAAGTGAAACATTGTGCCATATATCTATGCAACATGAAAAACTTAAAGAATTGTTCTGAGTAATTTTACGGAGAAATATTTTTCGGACCTAAATTTTGTAAAAAGGTGATTATTAGCAATCTATATCTTCAGAAGATAAATTTTATTTCAGATATTCTTATTTCTTATGGACATATACAAATATTATTTAATTCTTAACAAATAAGCTATTTTTACTCTCTTATTTCAATAATAAATTCTAATTTTAAAAAATATTTTTAAAGATAAATACTAATTATCTTTTATTTTAGAGATAGTGCAATTATTAAATGCATGTTTCCTATCTCTAGGATAAATTATGTTAAACTTTTTACTCTCTATTTTAATTATATAATGATATTATAAATTTTTAAACTGTAAAAAATATTTTTGACAAAACTAGCATTAATATAGTTATTTGAAACCTACTTATAATTTTTGAGAGAAATTAAGGAATTGGGATTATTATAAATTTGTTGCACAAAATATATGACGTATTAATATGAAAAATATACTTAAACTCTTTTCCTTTTCTTTTTATCTAAAATATTATAATTTTTCATAAATTTAAAAATAATATATGAACCTTAATAAATTTTTTAATTAGGTAAAGTTCAATATATTATTAGAAAATTAATATTTTATAAAACATTAAGAGAAACTTATATAGAGTTTATATATTATTAGTATTTAAGCTTGTATCATGTTTCGTGGCACATTTGAGTAGGATTATCTGCGGTAATTAAGCTTATGCTATATTCTGGTGGCATATTTTATAAAAATTTACTATATTAGTGTAATTTTGAGGTATTTTATGTTTGTGCCATATTTTTGTGGTACTGTTTACGGTATTATGTCATTTTAAAAAAATAAATAAAGTAAGATTTCACTTTTACATAACTTCTTAGTATATTTATAACCAATTCTTTCATTTTAAAATGCATTGAATTAATTTTAGATTCGCGTATGCTATTTTGCAACCAATCTTTTACTTCTTTTTAGGGGTTTGAATCGTCTATAACATTTTTCGTAAACATTTTCTGTGACATTTCTAATTTAATATATCTTACTAATAAAAAAATAAAAGATAAAACTTAATGGAAAAGATAAAACCCTAAAAGGGAAAATATATTATTAAAGAAAATATTATAGGAGATGTTACCTATAATCTTGAGTATTTTTTTAATTAAAGAATCAACTTTTTAAAATAATTTAGAATAAAAGAATATTATTTCAAACTTCATAAAAAATATGGAACTACAAATATAATATAATTAGGGTATGATTAAATTTATTTTACATAAAAAATCAGAAACCTATTTATTTGGTAATAAACTATATTCTTATAAGGTATTTTGATCATTTTAATTAAATTAACTGATAATCTTGGAGATAAAATAAATATTTTTTCATATCCCTAATTTGAGGAAAATTTTACCATAAACCTTTTTTCTTTCTAAAGTAATTATATATTTATTCATATTTTTCTTCTTTTGAGGAACCGTATTTCTTTCTTAGAAATAAAGTGTAGTAAGTAATATTAGAAGAATTCCATTTGATGTTGAAAGGTTGCATGCCATTAGGATTAAACTTTGGTATTCCTTAATTAACCTAATTAATCCTAATGCCATTAGGATTAAACTTTGGTGGATAAGTGGCGGCTGTGAGTATATTAACAACTCATGGATTTTGGAATCAAGAAGTATTTTAGAATATAATTGAGCAGTAAAAATCAGAAAGGCTGCATGCATGGCGTTGGATATGTGGCGGCGGAGTAAAGTATTTTAGATTTTGGTTTTGGATTTGAAATGCCGATAATGAATCATTTCCGGGATTTGATGAGGGAAATCATCGGGGGAAAATTTGGAGAAAATGAGGGAAACTATATATTTTGAAACAAATCACAATTTTATCCTTTTATTTAGTTTGACTACTAAGGATGATCTTGAGGGCTAAAATAAATATATTTAGAAACAGACATTCATTTTTTGATATATTCCATGTGAATTAGATCTGGAAATCCATTTGATATTGCTTAACCTAATATCACTAGGATTATACATTAATTGATTCTTTATTAGAGTTTCTCTTTTGCTCATCAACACTTCAAACATCCGAGAAAAATTTCTCCCACCAAAATCATCATCTTCATCTTTGATCGTCATTCGTTTGCTCGTTCGTCACACTTGTTTAATTCATCATTCTTTTGATCATCATTCGCTATTCATTAATTACGACCAAATTAGGAAAGAAGAAGAAGATGTTTGCGCTAAGCACAGGGTTTCGTTTTCATCCTACGGATCAAGAGATGTTACTCTTACTTCGTCACAAGGTTATTTCTGCATCTCCTCCCATTCCGCCTTTGATTGTGGAAAGAGATTTTTATTGTGAAGATGGGACTCCATGGATGATTTTCAAACAAGATGATCCTTGGCAAACAATTGTGACGGAATCCGGAAAATTGGTTAAAGATAGCAAGTATTTGTATGTGATTACTAGGTTGAAGAAAGTTAGGGGATCCAAGAATAATATTGTGAGAGTAGCTGGTTGCGGTACTTGGGATGGCCAAACCGGAAAGAATTATATGAAATCATGTGGAGTTGGAGAGTTAAAGAATAATAAGATAATTGGGTTCAAGAGAACGTTTAATTTTAGACCCCATAATAATGAGATCAAGGAAGGAAATTATTATTATGGGAAGTGGATTATGCATGAATATCATCTTGACGGCGATTTCTTGGAAGGGATTTCTCATGAGGATAATGAGTTGGTAATATGTAGAATTAAGTGGGAGTTCAATGATTCAGCTGGAGGAAGTGGAAGCCTATCCCCATCGATGAGTGGTAATATCTCTATTAATGATTCTCAAGTTGAAGAATTAAATGCGGGTGCTATTACTGCTGAAGTTGAGAAAACAGAGGTTGAAGACTACCAAAGAGCGCTTCAAGATAAAGATCAGAAGGAGCAAGAGCTTGGAATTAATAAGAGGAAATTTGATTTGGGTGAAGAAGAGATGAGGGTTGCAAAGAGGACTTGTACTGCCTTGATCAACCAGAATAATGAGACTACTGCTTGTTCAGCAGCCGCAGCAGCAGCAGCATTAGCATTAGCAGAAGCGGAAGCACAAGCACAAGCAGCCGCAGCAGCAGAAGCAGAAACACAAGCAGCTGCAGCAGCATTAGCAGAAGCAGAAACACAAGCAGCTGCACCAGTAGCAGCTGAAGCAGAGAATAATAGTAATAATAATAATAATGAAGAAGCAGAATTTGTTGATGATTTGCTAGATATTGATATGTTGTTGATGAGTGAAGATGAAGAGATTCGTTTCATTCAGAGAGTTGAAAACAGTTTAATAGAATTAGAAGATTCAGAAGAATATTAGAAAGAGCCACCTGATGATTATAACTGCTTGTGAAGGTGATGAGCTCTTAGATAGTATTGAGGATATTGTAGGTCATTCAAATATATGTAATTCCTCGTTGGAGCATTCATTGTATTAATAAATTCATTCTTTGATTCCTTATAAAAAACTAATTTTTTTTATTTATTTAATCTCAAGCCTTTAGAAAGGTTATTTCATTTTTCTTCAGTATAAAATGAAATTTGAGTTATTATTATTTGAGTTATTATTATTTGAAGGTTAGATGACATTAGTGTATATTATTTACAATATGTCTATATAACTATTATTTGGGGTCTAGAGGTATCATGATGATTTACACATTTGAACTTGTTTGCGTAGCTTAATGTTTTGTGTGGAAAATAATATAACAAACAATTAAAGCAAAGGCAGAATGGTCTCTTAAATGGAAATGTACAACAAGAAGGTATTAGCTTAACCTATATCAATTCCCAAAGTGAAACATTCACTTCTTTAAGGTGAAAGGCTCCAGAAAGCTGCATCCATCATTACCTGGTTTTCATATTTCTTCTGAATCCACTAATTATGATGAAATGGTTATTGACATCAATACAAAGAAAAACAAAGAAAAATGCTTCATTTGTGCATCAATTATTAGTTCTATCTTCAAATTTCTGCACTTTAAAAGGAAGAAAAAAATCTATCGAGCTTTCTATCCACAATGAAAATCAAAATATTTATTTGATTTGTTCCTTGTTTCAAGTGACTTGTCAAATTGATTGCTCAAACTGTTATTTCTAAATTTCTCTTTGTGCTGGTATAAAGTTTGTGTTTCTTCACCATGCCTGGTTTTTTTTTTTTTAATAATTTTTATTTATAAATACAAGTATCACTATCAAGATGAATAATAAAACATAGATGAATAACCATTTCTATTGCCAATTATTGTTTTCTTTTTCTGTAAAAATAAAAATGATTTGGGGGGTTATATATTTTTAATAGAAAACGTTTAAGTAACAAAGAAATTGGAGACCCTCTAAACTAAATGTTATGGGGATGAACAGATTATAAATTAAAACAACATTTTTTGACAACCAATACATTCCAAAAAATCTTTCCCATAATTGGGTGTTGCAAATGAAGATTAATGCAGAAAAATGCCTCAAGAATCATCAAGAAATTCAGTTTAAGCAATAAGTTAGAAAATGCAGAGAAGAACAAGAAGCGCAGGAACACAACACAATTGGTCAAAGAAAAGTGAATAAAGATTATTCAGTGAAGCATGCAACTTGTTTAACGTGGAATTAGGAAGGAAGAGAGAACATACAACAATATTAATTTTCCCTTTTGGAAGAATTCCAAGTTCAGCTTCCAACTCCAAAACATCAATGCCAATTACAATATGTATTATGTATTATCGAACTGGGTTTTATTGATTGGCTTTGAAACAACGAAGAGAGAGAGAGAGAGAGAGAGAGAGAGAGAGAGAGAGAGAGAGAGAGAGAGAGAGAGAGAGAGAGAGAGAGAGATTGGGGAAAAATGGGTTTCTTGATTTTTGAAGTGAGAATGTAACCCATTAGCAGGAGGGAAGGGAAGAGGGAGAGGGGTTAGTTTTTCTTGTGACTTTGTTTTAACTGCCATAACAGAACAGAATTAAGGCCAACCACCACAACCGTTTCCTTTTCAAGCTTCAAGGCCTTGGTTGAAAAATTGATTATAAATGTCCTAATTTTATTTTGAATTCTTAAAAAAATATCCCTTTTTTCTTCATCTTTTCATAATCTTATTATATCTTTGTTCAAGTGAGTATAGCACCAAACACCTTAAGTTTTCATAATCTTATTATATCTTTGTTTAAGTGATAGTTTGAAAGAGTTTTTTTGTTTTAATTAGGATTTTATATTCTATTACCCGTTTAGCTAAATAATTTATTCAAAATAATATCCCAAAATTTCGGTTGAACTGAATTGAACTAAACCAGAAAAGTTAGTTTGTTCTATTTAGCTAGATTTCAAAAATAAAATTAAAAAATGAAAAGACCAAATTTCAAAATTGAAAATCAAACCAAATAATCAAGTGCATAGCATAACCAACCTCCTGGGTTAGCGAACATGTGTTTCTCAAGTTTGGACTTTTTTTTTTTTTCTTTTAAGGGAAAGTAGTTCATCGTCAATTTTACCCTTAGGCATGTGTGAGTCATATGTCTCTCTAACCAAAAATCGTTATTTGAGGTGGTTTTGAGCTATATTCAGTTGGATGAAAATAGAACTGAAAATGGCTATTTATGAAAAGATGAAAAAAAGTGACTATTTGTTAAGAATCGAAAATAAGTTGAGGGATTTATCGCCATTTTTTTTTTCTTGTAAAAGAAAAAAAAAAACTTATGTTTTAGAATAAATGTTGTTTTTAGTGCTCAATATAGGTTTGAACCCTAACCAATATTTTTTTATCTTTTTTGTCCTCAACTAATTTACATACTACATTTTTTGTTATTTTGGACAAATTCCGGCAATTTTGACTGGTGGTATATGATTTCTCTCTAGTTATATTAAAATAAAAATGATAAAAATGAAAATTCACACCACTCAACTAAAAAGAGTTTTTCTATTTTTTTTAACTTGAATTGTGTGAATTTTCATTTTCACCATTGGAAAGAAATTGTTTACCACCGGTCAAAATTGCTGGGATTCATTAGTAGAGGATCAAAAAAGATAAGAAATATTTGTTAAGTACCAAATCTGAACAAGGTAAATATGTTGGCCAAAAGACAACATTTAGTCTATGTTTTAGTAAGATCAAATAAGAGTACTCTACTTAGATTGATATTTAATTTGCAAAAAAAGTGTGTATTTTTTCTTGAGTTCTGTAAAAGATAAATTGTTTACGAGAAAGGATGTTGGACCGAAGTGAAAAACTAAAAGAAAATTAGTCTTAGTAACTATTCAAGTTTAGCCTGAGATTTCACGTCTACATTAACCTCTCATTACATTTATAATCAAATCTTTCGTTTCTGCATTTAATTAAGTTTATATACAATTTTGAGACCAGTTATTTAATTTATTTTTTGTTAAATAATCAACTTTTTAATGAATATAAGCTAAAAGAATATTATTTCAAACTTCATATATGTATATATATTTGTAATAAATTACAATTATAATATAATTGGAATATGAGCTAAACTGATTTTAAATGAAACAATATTTTGTAATAAATCATAACTTGCGTAACAAGTATTTTGGTCATTTTATTTAGTTTGATCATTAACTAATGGCGTTTGAGGAGTAGAGTAAATATATATATATATATATTACATTTTAGACTAAAGTGCTCCCTACTTCTAACTTGAAGAATATTTTGAAGAAAAGGCAAAGGCAGTTCTATGTATATAAACAATACATGATGATGATAAATAATGCACATTCATCAATTCATTCTTTCGGTGACACATTATTAATTCTTTCAAAAAATTTCTCATAATTATTCTCTATTCATACTGTAGTGATCAAATATTGGCAAAAGATGATTCACCAAACGATAGGATTTCGTTTTCATCCAACGGACAAAGAGATGTTACTCTTACTTCGTCACAAGGCACAAGGAAATATTATTAATTCCAGATCATCTCCTATGGTCGTGAAAAGAGATTTTTATTTTGAGAATGGTACTCCATGGATGATTTTCAAACAAGACGATCATTGGCAAACAATGGTGACAGAATCCGGAAAATTGATTAAAGATACTAAGTACTTCTATGTTATTACGAGGTTGAAGAAAATTAGCGCGTCCAGAAATAATATTATTAGAGTTGCTGGTTGCGGTACATGGGATGGTCAAACTGGTAAGTATTATATTAAATCAGTCGGAGATAAAAATAAGATTATTGGATTCAAGAAAATGTTTAATTTTAAACCCAAGATCGTTGAAGGAAATAATAATTATGGGAAGTGGATTATGCATGAATATCATCTTGATGGTGATTTCTTGAAAGGGATTTCTGATACTAATGATTTTGTAATATGTAGAATAAAGTGGGAGTTTTGTTCTAATGATTCTAATGGAGGATCAGAAACCCATTATTGAGTTAATCACCGTCTTCAGTTTCGGAAACCGCTGCAACCAGCTCAGAAGGCGTGATCAAGAATGGGGGAAATTTAGAAAATATTAATAATGAATGTTTTCCGGGATTTGATGATTTAATAAATATAGAGGAAATCATCAATGGTGATTGGGGAAAATTTGGAGAAAAAGAGGTTTTTTTTATTGAGAAAGTTGATCATATTTTAACGGAAGAAGAAGATGGTGAATGGGGAAAATTTATAATAGGTACGAGATCAAGTAAGAGGTTAAATAATTCAGATTCATTTTTCGATTCATGGAATTCTAATTCCAAAGATGTTGAGATTGTGAGGAAAAAGAGGACATAATTGACAATTTTATTGCTTGAGGAATTATTTTCCTTTTTAATAGAGTTGTAGTTTCCTTTGATTTAGATTTATTATTAAATAATTTAATTGTGATGTAATTTCTATTGAGTGTGGCATCTCTTGTACTAAAAAAATACAGAATATGATTAGATTTTAGAAATCAAAAGGTACGGTTTTTTTTTCCCTAAATTTTGTAATTTCATTATAATAGATAAACTTATCCACAAAAAGGACTTTGTACAATTAGTTTTTTGAAATCTTTTATGGACATACCCTTGGATGTTTAGATCTAAATCACTTCATTCCATTTCAAAATTGATTCTAATTTTGAGTAATAATTACACAATTGAGTATCTATTCTCCCTTAAAAATGACTATTTTTAGGTTATTTTACGCTATAAGTTATTTTAAAATTAATTTTGACTACTTATTATGTTAAAAGATGGAAAAACTATTTTTAAACATACATAATTATTTTGAGCAATTTTACAGCGGAATATTTTTCGGACTCAAATTTTTTCAAAATCGTGATGATGAACACACGACTTTGGGCTTCAACACGCAAGTAAAACGTTGTGCAATGTATCTTTACAACATGAGAAACATAGTGAATAATTCTGAGCAATTTTATAGAGAATTATTTTGCGGACATAAATTTTGTAAGAAACATAATGATTAACTCACAAATTCGGCCTTTAAAGGACAAATGAAAGTTCGTGCGATTACTTTTAAAACATGAAAAGCATAAAGAATTATTTTGAGCAATTTTAATCTAGAACTTTCTTTGGACCAAAATTTTTAAAAAACATGATGATTAGCACAAGAATTCAGGTTTTAACAGGATAGTGAAACTTTGTCCGATATATCTATAAAACATGAAGAACATACATGATCGTTTTTAGCAATTTGAAGGATAACTATTTTGGGACCTTAAGTTTTTATAAACATGACGAATAGCACACAAATTCAAACCTTGTGCAATGTATCTTTTAAGTAACGAGAAACATATTGAATTGTTTTGAGCAATTTTATGAAAAACTTTTACTCGAACCCAAATTTTGAAAAAAAAGTGATAACTAACACAAATATTTGGCTTTCTATAGATAAGTGAAACATTGTGCCATATATCTATAAAACATAAAAAAAAATATAGAATTGTTCTGAGCAATTTTATGGTGAAATATTTTTCTGACCTAAATTTCGTAAAAAACATGATGATTAGCACACGAATTCAGGCTTCAACAGGCAAATGAAACATTGTGCAATGTATCTTTACAAAATTAGAAACATAATGAATCATTCTGAGCAGTTTTATAGTGAACTGTTTTGCAGACATAAATTCTTAAAAAGCGTAATGATTAACTCACAGATTCGGCCTTCAAAGGACAAGTGAAACTTTGTGCAATTATTTTTAAAACATGAGAAACATAAAGAATTATTTTGAGCAATTTTATCAAGAACTTATTTTGGACCAAAATTTTTTAAAAAACGTGACACAAATTCGGGCTCTAATGGGAAAGTTAAACTTTGTCTGATGTATCTATACAACATGAAAAACTTACAGAATCGTTTTCAGAAATTTTAAATATAACCTTTTCGGACCATAATTTTGTAAAAATATGATAAATAAGCTTCAACGGTCAAGTCAAACCTTGTGCAATATATCTTTACGTAGTGAGAAACATATTGAATCGTTTTGAGCAATTTTATGAAAACTTTTTGTCAAACCTAAATTTTGTAAAAAAAAAATGATAATTAGCACACGAATTCGACATTCTACTGAAATGTTGTGCCATATATCTATAAAACATGAAAAACATACGTAATTGATCTGAGTAATTTTACGGAGAAATATTTTACGCACTTAAGTTATTTAGAAATTGTGATGATTAGCACAAGAATTCGTGCTTCAACAGACAAGTGAAACATTGTACAATGTATCTTTATGTGATGAGAAACATATTGAATCGTTTTGAGCAATTTTATGAAAAAACTTTTTTTCGAACCTAAGTTGAAAAAAAAAGTGATAACTAGCACACGGATTCAGCCTTCTACAGACAAGTGAAACGTTTTTCAATTGCTCAAAACGTTTCTCCAAAAGTAGTAACTAAACCAATTGCTCAAAATGATTCATGAATGTTTTTCATGTTGTATAAAAACGCAAAACGAAGTATCACATTCCCACTAATGTCCGAATTCGGGTTCTAATCATCACTTTTTTTACAAAATTTAGGTCCCAAAAAGAGTTCTCCAAAAAATTACTCAAAACGATTCTTAATGTTTTTCATGTTGTATAAATAAACCAAACGAAGTATCACTTTCACATTAAAGCCCGAATTTGTGTGCTTATCATCACGTTTTTTACAAAATTTAGGTCCGAAAAAAAGGTCACCAAAAAATTTGCTCAAAACAATTCTGAATGTTTTTCAAGTTGTATAAAAACACAAAACGAAGTATCGCATTCCCATTAAAACCCGAATTCGTGTGCTTTATCACGTTTTTTGCAAAAATTAGATCCCAAAAAAAATTGCACAAAACGAATTTCAATGTTTTTCATGTTGTATAAAAACAGAAAACAAGTCTCAAATTTCCATTAAAGCCCAAATTCGTGTGCTAATCATAATATTTTTAAAAAACTTTAGGTTCGAAAAATAGTTCTCCAAAAAATTGCTCAAAATGATTCGGATTGCATTTCATGTTGTATAAATAAACCAAACGAAGTATCACATTCCCATTAAAGCTCGAATTCCTATGCTAATCATCTCGTTTTTTACAACATTTAGGTTAAAAAATGTTTTCCAAAAAATTTCTCAAAATTATTCTGAATGTTTTTCATGATGATGAATAAACAAAACGAAGTATCACTTTCCCATTAAAGCCCAAATTCGTGTGCTAACCATCACGTTTTTTACAAAATTTAGGTCCGAAAAAAAGTTTCACAAAAAATTGCTCAAAACGATTCTTAATTTTTTCGTGTTGCATAAATAAATCAAACGAAGTATCAAGTTCCCATTAAAGCCCGAATTCGTGTGCTAATCATCTGGTTTTATAAAATTTAGGATCCCAAAAAAAGTTCTCTGGAAAATTTCTCAAAACGATTCTTAATTTTTTCATGTTGTATAATTACATTAAACGAAGTATCACGTACCCATTAAAGCCCGAATTCGTGTGCTAATCATCACGTTTTTTACAAAATTTAGGTCAGAAAAAAAGTTTTCCAAAATATTGCTCAAAACGATTCTTAATGTTTTCATGTTGTCTAGATAAACCAAACGAAGTATCACTTTCCCGTTAAAGCCCGAATTCGTGTGCTAATCATCACGTTTTTTACAAAATTAAAGTCCCAAAAAAAGTTCACCAAAATATTGCTCAAAATGATTCTGAATGTTTTTTATGTTTTGTAAATAAACCAAACGAATTATCACTTTCCCATTAAAGCCCCTGAATTCGTGTGCTAATCATCACATTTTTTACAAAATTTAGGTCCGAAAAATAGTTCTCTAAAAAATTGCTCTAAATAATTCAGAATATTTTTAAAGTTGTATAAAAACACAAAACAAGTATCACATTCCCATTAAAGCCCGAATTCGTGTGCTAATCATCACATTTTTTACAAAATTTCGGTACGAAAAGAAGTTCTCCGAAAATTGCTAAAAACGATTTTGAATGTTTTTTATATTGTATAAATAAACAAAACGAAGGATCACATTCTCATTAAAGCCTGAATTCGAGTACTGATCATCACATTTTTTTTAAATTTAGGTCCGAAAAAAGGTTAAAAAAATTTGCTCAAAATGATTATGAATGTCTTTTCATGTTGTACAAAAACACAAAACGAAGTATCACATTCCCATTAAAGCCCGAATTCGTGTTACATCACGTTGTTTAGAAAACTTAGGCCCCAAAAAAAGTCCTTTAGAAAATTGCTTAAAATGATTCTTAATGTTTTTCATGTTATATAAATAAACCAAACGAAATATCACTTTCCCTATAAAGCTCGAATTCGTAAGATAATCATCACGTTTTATAAAAAATTTAGGTCCCAAAAAAAGTTCTCCAAAAAATTGTTGAAAACGATTATTAATGTTTTTCATGTTGTATAAATAAACCAAATGAAGTATCAATTTCCCATTAAATCCCGAATTCGTATGCTAATCATCACGTTTTTTTACAAAATTTAGGTCTAAAAAATAATTCTCCAAAAAATTGCACAAAACGATTCTTAATTCTTTTTATGTTGTCTAAATAAGCCAAATGAAGTATCACATTCCCATTAAAGCCCGAATTCGTGTGCTAATCATCACGTTTTTTACAAAAATTAGGTCCAAAAAAAAGTTCTCTAAAAAATTGCTCAAAATCATGTTGAGCAATTTTACGGAGGATTATTTTTCAGACCTAAATTTTTTAAAATAGGTGATGATTAACACACAAATTAAGGCTTAAACTCGCAAGTGAAACATTGTGTGATGTATCTTTACAAAATGAGAAACATAATCATATTGAGCAATTTTATAGAGAATTATTTTCGGACATAAATTTTGTAAAAGACGTGATGATTAACACACACATTCGGCCTTCAAAGAACAAGTGAAACTTTGTACGATTATTTTTAAAATATGAGAAACATAAAGAAATATTTTCATAAATTTTATGGAATACTATTTTTTGGACCTAAATTTTTTAAAAATGTGATGATTAGCAAATGAATTTGGACTTTAACAGGAAAGTGAAACTTTATCCGATGTATCTACACAACATGAAAAAACATACAGAATCGGTTTTAACAATTTTTAAGATAACTATTTTCGGACCATAATTTTGTAAAAACATGATTATTCGCATAAGAATTCAGGCTCCAATAGGGAAGTCAAACCTTGTGCAATGTATCTTTATGTAGTAAGAAGCATATTGAATATTTTTGACCAATTTTATGAAAAACTTTGTTTTGGAACTAAGTTTTGAAAAAAAAAATGATGATTAACTTATGGATTCGGCCTTCTATTTACATGTGAAACATTGTGCCATGTATCTATACAATATGAAAAACATACAGAAGTTGTTCTGAGCAATTTTACGGAGAAATATACTTCGAAACCTAAATTTTGCATAAAACGTGATGATTAACATACAAGTTCGGGCTTCAACAGGAAAGTGAAACGTTGTGTGATGTATCTTTACAACATGAGAAACATAATGAACTATTTGAGCAATTTTATAGAGAATCGTTTTGCGGACATAAATTTTGTTAAAAAAAACGTAATGATTAACTCACAGATTCGGCCTTCAAAGGACAAGTGAAACTTTGTGCGATTATTTTTTAAACACGAGAAACATACATAATTATTTTGAGCAATTTTATGGAGAACTATTTTTCGGACCTAGATTTTGTAAAAAATGTGATGATTAGCTCATGAATTTGAGCGTTTATATTAGAAGAAACATATTGGATCGTTTTGAGCAATTTTATGAAAAACTTTTTTTCGAGCCTAAATTTAAAAAAAAAAGTGATAAATAGTGTTCGGATTTCTAAAGACAAGTTAAACATTGTGTCATATATCTATACAACATTAAAAAAACATATGGAATTGTTTGAGCAATTTTACAAAGAAATATTTGCGAACATAAATTTTTCTAAAAACGTGATGATTAGCACACGAATTCGGGCTTCTACAGGTAACATGAGAAATATACTGAATCATTTCGAGCAATTTTATAGAAAATTTTTTTGGAGACATAAATTTGTAAAAGCCGTAATGATTAACTTACAGATTCGGCCTTCAAAGGACAAGTGAAACTTTGAGTGATTAAAACATGATAAACATATATAAATATTTTGAGCAATTTTCTGGAGAACTATTTTTTGGACAAAAATTTCTCAAAAAACGTGATGATTAGCAAATGAATTCGGGTTTCAATAGGCAAGTAAAACGTTGTGCGATATATCTATACAATAGGAAGAACATACAGAGCCGTTTCTAGTAATTTTAAGGATATTTATTTTCGGAGCTTAATTTTTTAAAATGATGATAGTTAGCACACAAATTCAAACTTCATCGGGAAAGTCGAACCTTGTGCAATGTATCTTTACGTAATGAGAAACATATTAAATCGTTTTGAGCAATTTTATGAAAAAGTTTTCTGCAAACCTAAATTTCTAAAAAAAAAAGTGATAATTAGCACACGGATTCGGCCTTCTTATGACAAGTGAAACATTCTGCCATATATATATATAGATATATATATATATATACGACGCGAAAAAAATATAAAATTGTTCTGAGCAATTTTATGGAAAAATATTTTTCAGACCTAATTTTTGTAAAAAACGTGATGATTAGCACATGAATTCGAGCTTCAACATGCAAGTGAAACATCGTGTGATGTATCTTTACAACACGAAAAACATAGAAAATTATTTTGAGCAATTTCATAGAGAATTGTTTTGCAGACATACATTTCATAAAAAAGGAATGATTAATTCACAAATTTGGCCTTCAAAAGGACAAGTGAAATTTTGGTTGATTATTATTAAAACATGAGAAACATACAGAATTATTTTGATCAACTTTCTGGATAACTATTTTTCGGACCTGAATGTTTAAAAAAATGTGATGATTAGCACACGAATCGGGTTTTAATGGGAATGTGAAACTTTGTCTAGTGTATTTATATAATATGAAGAACATTCAAAATCGTTTTTAAACAATTTTGTTGAGAACTTTTTTCAGACCAAAATTTTACAAAAAACATGATTATTAGCACATGAATTCAGGTTTTAACGAAAAAGTGAAATATTATGCGATGTATCTTTACAACATGAGAAACATACTGACTCATTTTGAGCAATTTTAGAGATAACTTTCAGACCTTAATTTTGTGAGAAACGTGATAATTAGCACATGAATTCCGGCTTCAATAGGCAAGTCAACCTTGTGCTATGTATATTTATGTAATGAGAATCATACAAAATCATTTTGAACAGCTCTATGTGAAACATTTTTTTTGGATCTAAATATTGGAATAACGTGATAATTAGCACACAGATTCGACCTTCTACAGACAATTGAAACAATGTGCCACTGTAGTTATACAACATGAAAAACATACTGAATCATTATGATTAACACACGAATTCGGGCTTTAACAGGAAAGTGAAACTTTGTCCGATATATTTATACAACATGAAAAACATACAGAATCGTTTTTAGCAATTTTAAAGATAAGTATTTTCGGACCAGAATTTTGTAAACACATAATAATTAGCACACGAATTCGGGCTTCAACGGGCAAGTCAAACCTTGTGCCATGTATCTTTACATAGTGAAAAACATATTGAATCATTTTGAGCAATTTTATAAAAACTTTTTTCGGACGTAAATCTTGAAAAAAAGTGCTAATTAATACACGTATTTGGCCTTCTACCGACATGTGAAACATTGTGCCTTATATCTACAAAGCATGAAAAACATACATAATTGATCTGAGCAATTCTACGGAGAATATTTTACGGACTTAAGTTTTTTATAAACCGTGATGATAAGGACACAAATTCATGCTTCAACAGGCAAGTGAAACGTTTTATGATGTATCTTTGCAACATAAGAGACATAGTGAATCATATTGAACAATTTTATAGAGAATTGTTTTGCAGACATAAATTTTGTAAAAAAAGTAATGATTAACTCACAAATTCTTCCTTCAAAGGACAAGAGAAATATTGTGCGATTATTTAAAAAATATGAGCAACATACAGAATTATTTTAAGCAATTTTATGGAGAACTATTTTTTGGACCAAAACTTTAAAAAAACTGATGAATAGTTCACAAAGTTGGGTTTAACGGGAAAGTGAATTTTGTCCTATATATCTATACAATATGAAAAATATACGGAATCGTCTTTAGTAATTATAAAGAAAACTATTTTCGGACCTTAATTTTTTAGAAACATGATAATTAGGGCACGAATTCAGACTTCAATGGGCAAGTCAAACCTTGTGCAATGTATATTTATGTAATGAGAAACATATTGAATTGTTTTGAGTAATTTTATGAAAAATTATTTTTCAAACCTAAATTTTGAAAAAAAAAATGATAACTAGCACACGTATTCGGCCTTCTAAAGACAAGTGAAACAGTATACCTATATCTATACAACATGAAAAACGTATGGAATTTTGTTCTAGGAATTTTACAGAGAAATATTTTGCGAACCCAAATTTTTTTAAAAAACATGATGATTAGCACAAAAATTTGGGCTTCCACAGGCAAGTGAAACATTGTACGATTTATCTTTACAATACGAGAAATATATAGTATTATTTTGAGCAATTTTATATAGAATTGTTTTGTGGATATAAATTTTCTAAAAAACGTAACGGTTAACTCACAGATTCGGCCTTGAAAACACAAGTGAGATACATGCAGAATTATTTTGGGGAACTTTTTGGAGAACTATTTTTCGTACCTGAATTTTCAATAAAATGTGATGATTAGCACACGAATCGGGTTTTAATGGGAATGTGAAACTTTTTCTAGTATATTTTTACAATATGAAAAACATTCAAAATCGTTTTAAACTATTTTGTTGAGAACTTTTTTTTGGAGCAAAATTTTACAAAAAAACGTGATTATTAGCATACGAATTCAGGTTTTAACAGAAAAGTGAAACATTATGCGATGTATCCTTACAACATGTCAAACATACTGACTTGTTTTGAGCAATTTTAGGGATAACTTTCAGACCTTAATTTTTCGAGAAACGTGATAATTAGCACTTGAATTCCGGCTTCAACAGTCAAGTCAACCTTGTGCTATTTATCTTTATGTAATGAGAAACATACAAAATCGTTTTAAACAGTTTTATGTGAAACTTTTTTTTGGATCTAAATGTTGGAATAAGGTGATAATTAGCACACAGATTCGGCCTTCTATAGACAATTGAAACAATGTGCCACTGTATTTATACAACATGAAAAACATACAGAATTGTTATGAGCAGTTTTCTGAAGGACTATTTTTTCAGACCTAAATTTTATCAAAAATGTGATAATGAACATACGACTTTGGGCTTCAACACGCAA
The DNA here is from genome assembly GCA_028651295.1 of Catharanthus roseus. Lineage (NCBI taxonomy): Eukaryota > Viridiplantae > Streptophyta > Magnoliopsida > Gentianales > Apocynaceae > Catharanthus > Catharanthus roseus. The sequence continues at coordinate 2,349,818 of JAPQWS010000069.1, forward strand.
GTGAAACGTTGTGCAATTTATCTTTAAAAAATGAGAAATATAGTGAAACATTTTGAGCAATTTTATAAAGAATTCTTTTGCGGAGAAAAATTTTGTAAAAAATGCAATGATTAACTCACAGATTAGGCCTTTAAAGGACAAGTGAAACTTTGTGCGATTATTTTTGAAATACGAGAAACATACAGAATTATTTTTAGCAATTCTAAGGAGAAATATTTTTCAGACCTAAATTTTGTAAAAAATGTGATGATTAGCACATGAATTTGGGCGTTTATATTATAAGAAATGTATTGAATCGTTTTGAACAATTTTATGAAAAACTTTTTTTTGAGCATAAATTTTGAAAAGAAAAGTGATAAATAGCACATGGATTCAGCCTTCTAAAGACAAGTGAAACATTGTGCCATATATCTATATAACATTAAAAACATATGGAATTGTTCTAAGCAATTTTACAAAGAAATATTTCGCGAACTTAAATATTTTTAAAAACGTGATGATTAGCACACGAATTCAGGCTTTAATAGGTAATATGAGAAACAAAGTGAATCATTTCGAGCAATTTTATAAAAAATTATTTGGAGACATAAATTTGTAAAAAAACGTATGATTAACTCACATATTCGGCCTTCAAAGGACAAATGAAACTTTGAGTGATTATTTTTAAAACATAAGAAACATACATAATTATTTGAGCATATTCATGGGGAACTATTTTTTGGACAAAAATTTCTCAAAAAACGTGATGATTAGCACACGAATTCGGTTTTCAATAGGCAAGTGAAACGTTGTGCGAACTATCCATACAATAGGATGAACATACAGAATCTTTTCTAGTAATTTTAAGGATATTTATTTTCTGACCTTAATTTTTTAAAAACATGATAATTAGCACACAAATTCGGGCTTCATCGGGCAAGTCGAACCTTGTGCAATGTATCTTTACGTAATTAGAAACATATTGAATTGTTTTGAGTAATTTTATGAAAAACTTTTTTTCAAACCTAAATTTTGGGAAAAAAAAAGTGATAACTAGCACACGGATTCGGCATTCTTAAGACAAGTGAAACATTATGCTTATTAGAACACGAATTCAGGTTTTAATTGAAAAGTGAAACATTATGCGATGTATCTTTACAACATGACAAACGTACTGACTCGTTTTGAGCAATTTTAGGGATAACTCTCGGACCCTAATTTTGTGAGAAACGTGATAATTAGCACATAGATTCCGGCTTTAACAGGCAAGTCAACCTTGTGTTATGTATCTTTATGTAATGAGAAACATACAAAATCGTTTTGAAAAGTTTTATGTGAAACTTATTTTTTTGGATCTAAATATTGGAATAACGTGATAATTAGCACACCGATTCGGCCTTCTATAGACAATTGAAACAATGTGCCACTGTATTTATACAACATGAAAAACATACTGAATCGTTATGAGCAGTGTTACGAAGGACTATTTTTTCAGACCTAAATTTTATAAAAAATGTGATGATGAATATACGACTTCGGGCTTCAACACGCAAGTGAAACGTTGTGTGATTTTTCTTTAAAAAATGAGAAATATAGTGAATCATTTTGAGCAATTTTATAAAGAATTGTTTTGCGCAGAAAAATATTGTAAAAAATGTAATGATTAACTCACAGATTAGGCCTTCAAAGCACAAGTGAAACTTTGTGCGATTATTTTTAAAACAAGAGAAACATATAAAATTATTTAGAACAATTTTATGGAGAATTTTTTTGTTGATAACTTTTTTAAAAAATGTGATGATTAGCACACGAATTCAGGCTTTAAGGGGAATATAAAACTTTATTTGATGCATCTATACAACATGAAAACATACAAAATTGTTTTGAGCAATTTTAAGGATAATTATTTTCGGACCATAATTTGTAAAACATGATAATCAGCACATGAATTCGACTTTCAAAGGGGAAGTGAAACCGTCTCCAATGTATCTTTACTTAATGAGAAGCATATTGACTCGTTTTGACCTAAATTTTGAAATAAAAGTGATAATTATTAGCACACGGATTCGGCCTTCTACAGACAAGTGAAACAATGTACCATATATCTACAGAACATGAAAAACATAATGAATTGTTCTGAGCAATTTTACAGAGAAATATTTTTCGAACCTGAATTTTGTAAAATATGTGATTATTAGCAATCTATATCTTCAGGATGTCTATCTCTTCAGAAGATAAACTTTATTTTAGATATTCGTATCTCTTATGGACATACACAAAAATTATTTAATTCATAACAAAGAACCTATTTTTACTCTCTTATTTTAATAATAAATACTAATTTTAAAAAATAATTTTTAAAGATAAATACTAATTATCTTTTATTTTAGAGATAGTACAATTATTAAATGCGTGTTTCCTATCTCTAGGATAAATTATGTTAAACTTTTTACTCTCTATTTTAATTATATGATGATATTATAAACTTTTAAACTGTAAAAAATATTTTTGACAAAACTAGAATTAATATAGTTATTTGAAACCTACTTATAAATTTTGAGAGAAATCAAGGAATTGGGATTATTATAAATTTGTTTCACAAAATATATGACGTACGAATATTAAAAATATAATTAAATTCTTTTCCTTTTTTTGTTTATCTAAAATATTATAATTTTTCATAAATTTAAAAACAATATATGAAACTTAATAAATTTTTTAATTAGGTAAAGTTCAATATATTTTTAGAAAATAAATATTTTATAAAACATTAAGAGAAACTTATATAGAGTATATATATTGTTAGTATTTAAGCTTGTGTTATGTTTCGTGGCATATTTGAGTAGCATTATCTACGGTAATTAGGCTTATGCTATATTATGGTGGCATATTTTATAACAATTTATTATATTAATGTAATTTTGTGGCATTTTATGTTTGCGCCATATTTTTGTGGTACTGTTTACGGTATTATGTCATTTTAAAAAAATAAAATAAATTAAGATTTCACTTTTACATAACTTCTTAGTATATTTATAACCAATTCTTTTATTTTAAAATGCACTGACTTAATTTTAGACTTGCGTATGCTATTTTGCAACCAATTTTTTACTTCTTTTTATGGGTTTGAATCGTCTGTAACACCTTCCGTAAACACTTTCTATGACATTTCTAATTTAATATATCTTGTTAATAAAAAATAAAAGACAAAACCTAATGGGAAAGATAAACCCTAAAAGGGAAAACATATTGTTAAAGAAAATGTTATAGGAGATGTTACTATAATTCCGAGTTTTTTTTTTAGGTTAAAGAATCAACTTTTTAAAATAATATAGAATTAAAGAATATTATTTCAAACTTCATTAAAAAATATGGAACTACAAATATAATATAATTAGGGTATGAGTTAAATTTATTTTATCTCAAATATTAGAAACCTATTTATTTTGCAACAAACTATATTCTTACAAGGTATTTTGATCATTTTAATTAAATTAACTATTAACTGATAATCTTGGGGATAAAATAAATATTTTTTCATATCCCTAATTTGAGGAAAATTTTACCATGAACCTTTTTTCTTTCTAAAGTAGTTATATATTTATTCATATTTTTCTTTTTTTCTTCTTTTGAGGAACCGTATTTTTTTCTTAGAAATAAAATGTAGTAAGTATATTAACAACTAATGACATTTTGTCTCATTCTATCCATTCCATTTTAGATCTTACTTCATCCAAGGCATCATCCTATGATCGTGAAAAGAGATTTTTTCCTTGGCATCATCCAAGGCATCATCCTATGACCGAATTTCGATTGATTAAATAATATAGCAAGTATTTGTATGATATTAAATAATTTTAAGGCAAGTATATATATGAAGTTGATGGACAAAAATCTAATTAAATGTTGAAAGGTTGCATGCATGGCGTTGGATATGTGGCGGCGGAATAAAGTATTTTAGGTTTTGGTTTTGGATTTGAAATCCCGATAATGAATCATTTCCGGGATTTGATGAGGGAAATCATCGGGGGAAAATTTGGAGAAAATGAGGGAAACTATATATTTTGAAACAAATCACAATTTTATCCTTTTATTTAGTTTGACTACTAAGGATGATCTTGAGGGCTAAAATAAATATATTTAGAAACAGACATTCATTTTTTGATATATTCCATGTGAATTAGATCTGGAAATCCATTTGATATTGCTTAACCTAATATCACTAGGATTATACATTAATTGATTCTTTATTAGAGTTTCTCTTTTGCTCATCAATACTTCAAACATCCGAGAAAAATTTCTCCCACCAAAATCATCATCTTCATCTTTGATCATCATTCGTTTGCTCGTTCGTCACACTTGTTTAATTCATCATTCTTTTGATCATCATTCGCTATTCATTAATTACGACCAAATTAGGAAAGAAGAAGAAGATGTTTGCACTAAGCACAGGGTTTCGTTTTCATCCTACGGATCAAGAGATGTTACTCTTACTTCGTCACAAGGTTATTTCTGCATCTCCTCCCATTCCGCCTTTGATTGTGGAAAGAGATTTTTATTGCGAAGATGGGACTCCATGGATGATTTTCAAACAAGATGATCCTTGGCAAGCAATTGTGACGGAATCCGGAAAATTGGTTAAAGATAGCAAGTACTTGTATGTGATTACTAGGTTGAAGAAAGTTAGGGGATCCAAGAATAATATTGTGAGAGTAGCTGGTTGCGGTACTTGGGATGGCCAAACCGGAAAGAATTATATAAAATCATGTGGAGTTGGAGAGTTAAAGAATAATAAGATAATTGGGTTCAAGAGAACGTTTAATTTTAGACCCCATAATAATGAGATCAAGGAAGGAAATTATTATTATGGGAAGTGGATTATGCATGAATATCATCTTGACGGCGATTTCTTGGAAGGGATTTCTCATGAGGATAATGAGTTGGTAATATGTAGAATTAAGTGGGAGTTCAATGATTCAGCTGGAGGAAGTGGAACCCTATCCCCATTGATGAGTAGTAATATCTTTATTAATGATTCTCAAGTTGAAGAATTAAATGCGGGTACTATTACTACTGAAGTTGAGAAAACAGAGAAGGATGCTGCGGCTGAGGCTGTGATGATGAATAATGAGAGGACAAATATAGAGCAGGGAGTATTTGAAGAAGATGATATTTGTTTTATTAAAAGAGTTGAAAACTTTTTAATGGAAGAAGAAGAAGCAGCTGCTGCAGATGACCATATGGTTGTAGTTTCAGAGCTTGAAGACTACCAAAGAGCGCTTCAAGATAAAGATCAGAAGGAGCAAGAGCTTGGAATTAATAAGAGGAAATTTGATTTGGGTGAAGAAGAGATGAGGGTTGCAAAGAGGACTTGTACTGCCTTGATCAACCAGAATAATGAGACTACTGCTTGTTCAGCAGCCGCAGCAGCAGCAGCATTAGCAGAAGCAGATGCACAAGCACAAGCACAAGCACAAGCAGCAGCAGCAGAAGCAGAAACACAAGCAGCTGCAGCAGCATTAGCAGAAGCAGAAACACAAGCAGCTGCACCAGTAGCAGCTGAAGCAGAGAATAATAGTAATAATAATAATAATGAAGAAGCAGAATTTGTTGATGATTTGCTAGATATTGATATGTTGTTGATGAGTGAAGATGAAGAGATTCGTTTCATTCAGAGAGTTGAAAACAGTTTAATAGAATTAGAAGATTCAGAAGAATATTAGAAAGAGCCACCTGATGATTATAACTGCTTGTGAAGGTGATGAGCTCTTAGATAGTATTGAGGATATTGTAGATCATTCAAATATATGTAATTCCTCGTTGGAGCATTCATTGTATTAATAAATTCATTCTTTGATTCCTTATAAAAAACTAATTTTTTTTATTTATTTAATCTCAAGCCTTTAGAAAGATTATTTCATTTTTCTTCAGTATAAAATGAAATTTGAGTTATTATTATTTGAGTTATTATTATTTGAAGGTTAGATGACATTAGTGTATATTATTTACAATATGTCTATATAACTATTATTTGGGGTCTAGAGGTATCATGATGATTTACACATTTGAACTTGTTTGCGTAGCTTAATGTTTTGTGTGGAAAATAATATAACAAACAATTAAAGCAAAGGCAGAATGGGCTCTTAAATGGAAATGTACAACAAGAAGGTATTAGCTTAACCTATATCAATTCCCAAAGTGAAACATTCACTTCTTTAAGGTGAAAGGCTCTAGAAAGCTGCATCCATCATTACCTGGTTTTCATATTTCTTCTGAATCCACTAATTATGATGAAATGGTTATTGACATCAATACAAAGAAAAACAAAGAAAAATGCTTCATTTGTGCATCAATTATTAGTTCTATCTTCAAATTTCTGCACTTTAAAAGGAAGAAAAAAATCTATCGAGCTTTCTATCCACAATGAAAATCAAAATATTTATTTGATTTGTTCCTTGTTTCAAGTGACTTGTCAAATTGATTGCTCAAACTGTTATTTCTAAATTTCTCTTTGTGCTGGTATAAAGTTTGTGTTTCTTCACCATGCCTGGTTTTTTTTTTTTTAATAATTTTTATTTATAAATACAAGTATCACTATCAAGATGAATAATAAAACATAGATGAATAACCATTTCTATTGCCAATTATTGTTTTCTTTTTCTGTAAAAATAAAAATGATTTGGGGTTATATATTTTTAATAGAAAACGTTTAAGTAACAAAGAAATTGGAGACCCTCTAAACTAAATGTTATGGGATGAACAGATTATAAATTAAAACAACATTTTTTGTCAACCAATACATTCCAAAAAATCTTTCCCATAATTGGGTCATGCAAATGAAGATTAATGTAGAAAAATGCCTCAAGAATAAATAATGTATAATTTCATGATTCAGAAAAGTCCAGAATCATCAAGAAATTCAGTCAACCACAACGCAATTGGTCAAAGAAAAATGAATAAAGATTATTCAGTGAAGCATGCAACTTGTTTAACATGGAATTAGGAAGGAAGAGAGAACATACAACAATATTAATTTTCCCTTTTTTGAAGAATTCCAAGTTCGGCAGCCTCGATTCAGTTCCTCCAAGCTTGTTATGTAAGTTGTCATGTTGATAAATCAATCCATCGATACTGTTCTCCACTCCAAAACATCAATGCCAATTACTCAAAGGCTTTAAACCATACAGATAGAAATAATCCACAAAGATAATCAAGAAAATGAAAATTTCTGCAATAATATGTATTATGTATGATCGAACTGAATTTTATTAATTCAGTTTGAAACAACGGGGGAGAGAGAGAGAGAGAGAGAGAGAGAGAGAGAGAGAGAGAGAGAGAGAGAGATTGGGGAAAAATGGGTTTCTTGATTTTTGAAGTGAGGGAAGGGAAGAGGGAGAGGGGTTAGTTTTTCTTGTGACTTTGTTTTAACTGCCATAACAGAACAGAATTAAGGCCAACCACCACAACCGTTTCCTTTTCAAGCTTCAAGGCCTTGGTTGAAAATTGATTATAAATGTCCTAATTTTATTTTGAATTCTTAAAAAAATATCTCTTTTTTCTTCATCTTTTCATAATCTTATTATATCTTTGTTCAAGTCAGTATAGCACCAAACACCTTAAGTTTTCATAATCTTATTATATCTTTGTTTAAGTGATAGTTTGAAAGAGTTTTTTTGTTTTAATTAGGATTTTATATTCTATTACCCGTTTAGCTAAATAATTTATTCAAAATAATATCCCAAAATTTCGGTTGAACTGAATTGAACTAAACCAGAAAAGTTAGTTTGTTCTATTTAGCTAGATTTCAAAAATAAAATTAAAAAATGAAAAGACCAAATTTCAAAATTGAAAATCAAACCAAATAATCAAGTGCATAGCATAACCAACCTCCTGGGTTAGCGAACATGTGTTTCTCAAGTTTGGACTTTTTTTTTTTTTCTTTTAAGGGAAAGTAGTTCATCGTCAATTTTACCCTTAGGCATGTGTGAGTCATATGTCTCTCTAACCAAAAATCGTTATTTGAGGTGGTTTTGAGCTATATTCAGTTGGATGAAAATAGAACTGAAAATGGCTATTTATGAAAAGATGAAAAAAAGTGACTATTTGTTAAGAATCGAAAATAAGTTGAGGGATTTATCGCCATTTTTTTTTTTCTTGTAAAAGAAAAAAAAAACATGTTTTAGAATAAATGTTGTTTTTAGTGCTCAATATAGGTTTGAACCCTAACCAATATTTTTTTATCTTTTTTGTCCTCAACTAATTTACATACTACATTTTTTGTTATTTTGGACAAATTCCGGCAATTTGGATTGGTGGTATATGATTTCTCTCTAGTTATATTAAAATAAAAATGATAAAAATGAAAATTCACACCACTCAAGTAAAAAAAAAAAAAAAAAAAGAGTTTGTCTATTTTTTTTTTAACTTGAATTGTGTGAACTTTCATTTTCACCATTGGAAAGAAATTGTTTACCACCAGTCAAAATTGCTGGGATTCATTCAAAATGATCAAAATGATTGCTCGTAAATTAAGTTGAGGACAAAAAATGATGCTCATAACAGAACAGAATTAAGGCCAACCACCACAACCGTTTCCTAAGAAGATGTTTGCACTAAGCACAGGGTTTCGTTTTCATCCTACGGATCAAGAGATGTTACTCTTACTTCGTCACAAGGTTATTTCTGCATCTCCTCCCATTCCGCCTTTGATTGTGGAAAGAGATTTTTATTGCGAAGATGGTACTCCATGGATGATTTTCAAACAAGATGATCATTGGCAAACAATGGTGACAGAATCCGGAAAATTGATTAAAGATACTAAGTACTTGTATGTTATTACGAGGTTGAAGAAAATTAGCGCGTCCAGAAATAATATTATTAGAGTTGCTGGTTGCGGTACATGGGATGGTCAAACTGGTAAGTATTATATTAAATCAGTCGGAGATAAAAATAAGATTATTGGATTCAAGAAAATGTTTAATTTTAAACCCAAGATCGTTGAAGGAAATAATAATTATGGGAAGTGGATTATGCATGAATATCATCTTGATGGTGATTTCTTGAAAGGGATTTCTGATACTAATGATTTTGTAATATGTAGAATAAAGTGGGAGTTTTGTTCTAATGATTCTAATGGAGGATCAGAAACCCATTATTGAGTTAATCACCGTCTTCAGTTTCGGAAACCGCTGCAACCAGCTCAGAAGGCGTGATCAAGAATGGGGGAAATTTAGAAAATATTAATAATGAATGTTTTCCGGGATTTGATGATTTAATAAATATAGAGGAAATCATCAATGGTGATTGGGGAAAGTTTGGAGAAAAAGAGGTTTCTTTTATTGAGAAAGTTGATCATATTTTAACGGAAGAAGAAGATGGTGAATGGGGAAAATTTATAATAGGTACGAGATCAAGTAAGAGGTTAAATAATTCAGATTCATGTTTCGATTCATGGAATTCTAATTCCAAAGATGTTGAGATTGTGAAGAAAAAGAGGATATAATTGACAATTTTATTGCTCGAGGAATTATTTTCCTTTTTAATAGAGTTGTAGTTTCCTTTGATTTAGATTTATTATTAAATAATTTAATTGTGATGTAATTTCTATCGAGTGTGGCATCTCTTGTACTAAAAAAATAGAGAATATGATTAGATTTTAGAAATCAAAAGGTACGGTTTTTTTCCCCTAAATTTTGTAATTTCATTATAATAGACAAACTTATCCACAAAAAGGACTTTGTACAATTAGTTTTTTGAAATCTTTTATGGACATACCCTTGGATATTTAGATCTAAATCACTTCATTCCATTTCAAAATTGATTCTAATTTTGAGTAATAATTACACAATTGAGTATCTATTCTCCCTTAAAAATGACTATTTTTAGGTTATAAGTTATTTTAAAATTAATTTTGACTACTTATTATGTTAAAAGATGGAAAAACTATTTTTAAACATACATAATTATTTTGAGCAATTTTACAGAGGAATATTTTTCGGACTCAAATTTTTTCAAAATCGTGATGACGAACACACGACTTTTGGGCTTCAACACGCAAGTAAAACGTTGTGCGATGTATCTTTACAACATGAGAAACATAGTGAATAATTCTGAGCAATTTTATAGAGAATTATTTTGCAGACATAAATTTTGTAAGAAACATAATGATTAACTCACAAATTCGGCCTTTAAAGGACAAATGAAAGTTCGTGCGATTACTTTTAAAACATGAAAAGCATAAAGAATTATTTTGAGCAATTTTAATCTAGAACTTTCTTTGGACCAAAATTTTTAAAAAACATGATGATTAGCACAAGAATTCAGGTTTTAACAGGATAGTGAAACTTTGTCCGATATATCTATAAAACATGAAGAACATACATGATCGTTTTTAGCAATTTGAAGGATAACTATTTTCGGACCTTAAGTTTTTATAAACATGACGAATAGCACACAAATTCAATTTCAATGGGCAAGTCAAACCTTGTGCAATGTATCTTTTAAGTAACGAGAAACATATTGAATCGTTTTGAGCAATTTTATGAAAAACTTTTACTCGAACCCAAATTTTGAAAAAAAAGTGATAACTAACACAAATATTCGGCTTTCTATAGATAAGTGAAACATTGTGCCATATATCTATAAAACATAAAAAAAAAAAATATAGAATTGTTCTAAGCAATTTTATGGTGAAATATTTTTCTGACCTAAATTTCGTAAAAAACATGATGATTAGCACACGAATTCGGGCTTCAACAGGCAAATGAAACATTGTGCAATGTATCTTTACAAAATTAGAAACATAATGAATCATTCTGAGCAGTTTTATAGTGAACTGTTTTGCAGACATAAATTCTTAAAAAGCGTAATGATTAACTCACAGATTCGGCCTTCAAAGGACAAGTGAAACTTTGTGCAATTATTTTTAAAACATGAGAAACATAAAGAATTATTTTGAGCAATTTGATCAAGAACTTATTTTGGACCAAAATTTTTTAAAAAACGTGACACAAATTCGGGCTCGAATGGGAAAGTTAAACTTTGTCTGATGTATCTATACAACATGAAAAACATAGAGAATCGTTTTCAGAAATTTTAAATATAACCATTTTCCGACCATAATTTTGTAAAAATATGATAAATAAGCTTCAACGGTCAAGTCAAACCTTGTGCAATATATTTTTACGTTGTGAGAAACATATTGAATCGTTTTGAGCAATTATATGAAAACTTTTTGTCAAACCTAAATTTTGTAAAAAAAATGATAATTAGCACACGAATTCGACATTCTACTGAAATGTTGTGCCATATATCTATAAAACATGAAAAACATACGTAATTGATCTGAGTAATTTTACGGAGAAATATTTTACGCACTTAATTTATTTAGAAATTGTGATGATTAGCACAAGAATTCGTGTTTCAACAGGCAAGTGAAACATTGTACAATGTATCTTTATGTGATGAGAAACATATTGAATCGTTTTGAGCAATTTTATGAAAAAACTTTTTTTCGAACCTAAGTTTTGAAAAAAAAAGTGATAACTAGCACACGGATTCAGCCTTCTACAGACAAGTGAAACGTTTTTCAATTGCTCAAAACGTTTCTCCAAAAGTAGTAACTAAACCAATTGCTCAAAATGATTCATGAATGTTTTTCATGTTGTATAAAAATACAAAACGAAGTATCACATTCCCACTAATGTCCGAATTCGGGTTCTAATCATCACTTTTTTTACAAAATTTAGTTCCCAAAAAGAGTTCTCCAAAAAATTACTCAAAACGATTCTTAATGTTTTTCATGTTGTATAAATAAACCAAACGAAGTATCACTTTCACATTAAAGCCCGAATTTGTGTGCTTATCATCACGTTTTTTACAAAATTTAGGTCCGAAAAAAAGTTCACCAAAAAAATTGCTCAAAACAATTCTGAATGTTTTTCAAGTTGTATAAAAACACAAAACGAAGTATCGCATTCCCATTAAAACCCGAATTCGTGTGCTTTATCACGTTTTTTGCAAAAATTAGATCCCAAAAAAAATTGCACAAAACGAATTTCAATGTTTTTCATGCTGTAAAAAAACAGAAAACAAGTCTCAAATTCCCATTAAAGCCCAAATTCGTGTGCTAATCATAATATTTTTAAAAAACTTTAGGTTCGAAAAATAGTTCTTCAAAAAATTGCTCAAAATGATTCGGATTGCATTTCATGTTGTATAAATAAACCAAACGAAGTATCACATTCCCATTAAAGCTCGAATTCCTGTGCTAATCATCTCGTTTTTTACAACATTTAGGTTAAAAAAAAGTTTTCCAAAAAATTTCTCAAAACTATTCTGAATGTTTTTCATGATGTATGAATAAACAAAACGAAGTATCACTTTCCCATTAAAGCCCAAATTCGTGTGGTAACCATCACGTTTTTTACAAAATTTAGGTCCGAAAAAAAGTTTCACAAAAAATTGCTCAAAACGATTCTTAATTTTTTCGTGTTGCATAAATAAATCAAATGAAGTATCAAATTCCCATTAAAGCCTGAATTCGTGTGCTAATCATCTGGTTTTATAAAATTTAGGATCCCAAAAAAAGTTCTCTGGAAAATTTCTCAAAACGATTCTTAATTTTTTCATGTTGTATAATTACATTAAACGAAGTATCACGTACCCATTAAAGCCCGAATTCGTGTGCTAATCATCACGTTTTTTACAAAATTTAGGTCAGAAAAAAAGTTCTCCAAAATATTGCTCAAAACGATTCTTAATGTTTTCATGTTGTCTAGATAAACCAAACGAAGTATCACATTCCCGTTAAAGCCCGAATTCGTGTGCTAATCATCACGTTTTTTACAAAATTAAAGTCCGAAAAAAAGTTCACCAAAATATTGCTCAAAATGATTCTGAATGTTTTTTTATGTTTTATAAATAAACCAAACGAATTATCACTTTCCAATTAAAGCCCCTGAATTCGTGTGCTAATCATCACATTTTTTACAAAATTTAGGTCCGAAAAATAGTTCTCCAAAAAACTGCTCTAAATAATTCTAAATATTTTTAAAGTTGCATAAAAATACAAAACAAGTATCACATTCCCATTAAAGCCCGAATTCGTGTGCTAATCATCACATTTTTTACAAAATTTCGGCACGAAAAGAAGTTCTCCGAAAATTGCTCAAAACGATTTTGAATGTTTTTTATATTGTATAAATAAACAAAACGAAGGATCACATTCTCATTAAAGCCTGAATTCGAGTACTGATCATCACAATTTTTTAAAATTTAGGTCCGAAAAAAGGTTCAAAAAATTTGCTCAAAATGATTCTGAATGTCTTTTCATGTTGTATAAAAACACAAAACGAAGTATCACATTCCCATTAAAGCCCGAATTCGTGTTACATCACGTTGTTTAGAAAACTTAGGCCCCAAAAAAAGTCCTTTAGAAAATTGCTTAAAACGATTCTTAATGTTTTTCATGTTATATAAATAAACCAAACGAAATATCACTTTCCCTATAAAGCTCGAATTCTTAAGCTAATCATCACGTTTTTTAAAAAATTTAGGTCCCAAAAAAAGTTCTCCAAAAAATTGTTGAAGACGATTATTAATGTTTTTCATGTTGTATAAATAAACCAAATGAAGTATCAATTTCCCATTAAATCCCGAATTCGTATGCTAATCATCACGTTTTTTTACAAAATTTAGGTCTAAAAAATAATTCTCCAAAAAATTGCACAAAACAATTCTTAATGCTTTTTATGTTGTCTAAATAAACCAAATGAAGTATCACATTCCCATTAAAGCCCGAATTCGTGTGCTAATCATCACGTTTTTTACAAAATTTAGGTCCCAAAAAAAGTTTTCCAAAAAATTGCTCAAAATCATGTTGAGCAATTTTACAGAGGATTATTTTTCAGACCTAAATTTTTTAAAATAGGTGATGATTAACACACAAATTAAGGCTTAAACTCGCAAGTGAAACATTGTGTGATGTATCTTTACAAAATGAGAAACATAATCATATTGAGCAATTTTATAGAGAATTATTTTCGGACATAAATTTTGTAAAAGACGTAATGATTAACACACACATTCGGCCTTCAAAGGACAAGTGAAACTTTGTACGATTATTTTTAAAATATGAGAAACATAAAGAATTATTTTCATAAATTTTATGGAATACTATTTTTTGGACCTAAATTTTTTAAAAAATGTGATGATTAGCAAATGAATTTGGACTTTAACAGGAAAGTGAAACTTTATCCGATGTATCTACACAACATGAAAAAACATACAGAATCGGTTTTAACAATTTTTAAGATAACTATTTTCGGACCATAATTTTGTAAAAACATGATTATTCGCATAAGAATTCAGGCTCCAATAGGGAAGTCAAACCTTGTGCAATGTATCTTTATGTAGTTGAGAAGCATATTAAATATTTTTGACCAATTTTATGAAAAACTTTGTTTTGTAACTAAATTTTGAAAAAAAAAATGATGATTAGCTTATGGATTCGGCCTTCTATTTATATGTGAAACATTGTGCCATGTATCTATACAATATGAAAAACATACAGAAGTTGTTCTGAGCAATTTTACGGAGAAATATACTTCAAACCTAAATTTTGCATAAAACGTGATGATTAACATACAAATTCGGGCTTCAACAGGAAAGTGAAACGTTGTGTGATGTATCTTTACAACATGAGAAACATAATGAACTATTTGAGCAATTTTACAGAGAATCGTTTTGCGCACATAAATTTTGTTAAAAAAAAACGTAATGATTAACTCACAGATTCGGCCTTCAAAGGACAAGTGAAACTTTGTGCGATTATTTTTGAAACACGAGAAACATACATAATTATTTTGAGCAATTTTATGGAGAACTATTTTTCGGACCTGGATTTTGTAAAAAATGTGATGATTAGCGCATGAATTTGAGCGTTTATATAATAAGAAACATATTGGATCGTTTTGAGCAATTTTATGAAAAAATTTTTTTCGAGCCTAAATTTAAAAAAAAAAAAGTGATAAATAGTGCATGGATTCGGATTTCTAAAGACAAGTGAAACATTGTGTCATATATCTATACAACATTAAAAAAACATATGGAATTGTTTGAGCAATTTTACAGAGAAATATTTTGCGAACATAAATTTTTCTAAAAACGTGATGATTAGCACACGAATTCGAGCTTCTACAGGTAACATGAGAAACATACTGAATCATTTCGAGCAATTTTATAGAAAATTTTTTTGGAGACATAAATTTGTAAAAGCCGTAATGATTAACTTGCAGATTCGGCCTTCAAAGGACAAATGAAACTTTGAGTGATTAAAACATGATAAACATATATAAATATTTTGAGCAATTTTATGGAGAACTATTTTTTGGACAAAAATTTCTCAAAAAACGTGATGATTAGCAAATGAATTCGGGTTTCAATAGGCAAGTGAAACGTTGTGCGATATATCTATACAATAGGAAGAACATATAGAATCGTTTCTAGTAATTTTAAGGATATTTATTTTCGGAGCTTAATTTTTTAAAATGATGATAATTAGCACACAAATTCGAACTTCATCGGGAAAGTCGAACCTTGTGCAATGTATCTTTACGTAATGAGAAACATATTAAATCGTTTTGAGCAATTTTATGAAAAAGTTTTCTTCAAACCTAAATTTCTAAAAAAAAGTGATAATTAGCACACGGATTCGGCCTTCTTATGACAAGTAACATTCTGCCATATATATATATAGATATATATATATATATACGACGTGAAAAAAATATAAAATTGTTCTGAGC
Organism: Catharanthus roseus; assembly: GCA_028651295.1. Taxonomy (NCBI): domain Eukaryota; kingdom Viridiplantae; phylum Streptophyta; class Magnoliopsida; order Gentianales; family Apocynaceae; genus Catharanthus; species Catharanthus roseus. The sequence continues at coordinate 2,365,603 of JAPQWS010000069.1, forward strand.
AATTTTATGGAGAAATATTTTTCAGACCTGATTTTTGTAAAAAACGTGATGATTAGCACATGAATTCGAGCTTCAATATGCAAGTGAAACATCGTGTGATGTATCTTTACAACACGAAAAACATAGAAAATTATTTTGAGCAATTTTATAGAGAATTGTTTTGCAGACATACATTTCGTAAAAAAGGAATGATTAATTCACAAATTTGGCCTTCAAAAGGACAAGTGAAATTTTGGTGATTATTATTAAAACATGAGAAACATACAGAATTATTTTGATAAACTTTCTGGATAACTATATTTCGGACTTGAATGTTTAAAAAAATGTGATGATTAGCACATGAATCGGGTTTTAATGGGAATGTGAAACTTTTTCTAGTGTATTTATATAATATGAAGAACATTCAAAATCGTTTTTAAACAATTTTGTTGAGAACTTTTTTCAGACCAAAATTTTACAAAAAACATGATTATTAGCACATGAATTCAGGTTTTAACGGAAAAGTGAAATATTATGCGATGTATCTTTACAACATGAGAAACATACTGACTCATTTTGAGCAATTTTAGAGATAACTTTCAGACCTTAATTTTGTGAGAAACGTGATAATTAGCACATGAATTCCGGCTTCAACAGGCAAGTCAACCTTGTGCTATGTATATTTATGTAATGAGAATCATACAAAACCATTTTGAACAGCTCTATGTGAAACATTTTTTTTGGATCTAAATATTGGAATAACGTGATAATTAGCACACACATTCGACCTTCTACAGACAATTGAAACAATGTGCCACTGTATTTATACAACATGAAAAACATACTAAATCATTATGATTAACACACGAATTCGGGCTTTAACAGGAAAGTGAAACTTTGTCCGATATATTTATACAACATAAAAAACATACAGAATCGTTTTTAGCAATTTTAACGTTAAGTATTTTCGGACCAGAATTTTGTAAACACATAATAATTAGCACACGAATTCGGGCTTCAACGGGCAAGTCAAACCTTGTGCCATGTATCTTTACATAGTGAAAAACATATTGAATCATTTTGAGCAATTTTATAAAAACTTTTTTTCGGACGTAAATCTTGAAAAAAAGTGCTAATTAATACACGGATTTGGCCTTCTACCGACATGTGAAACATTGTGCCTTATATCTACAAAGCATGAAAAACATACATAATTGATCTGAGCAATTCTACGGAGAATATTTTACGGACTTAAGTTTTTTATAAACCGTGATGCTAAGGACACAAATTCATGCTTCAACAGGCAAGTGAAACGTTTTATGATGTATCTTTGCAACATAAGAGACATAGTGAATCATATTGAACAATTTTATAGAGAATTATTTTGCGGACATAAATTTTGTAAAAAAAGTAATGATTAACTCACAAATTCTTCCTTCAAAGGACAAGAGAAATATTGTGCGATTATTTCAAAAATATGAGCAACATACAGAATTATTTTAAACAATTTTATGGAGAACTGCTTTTTGGACCAAAACTTTAAAAAAACTGATGAATAGTTCACAAATTTGGGTTTAACGGGAAAGTGAATTTTGTCCTATATATCTATACAATATGAAAAATATACGGAATCGTCTTTAGTAATTATAAAGAAAACTATTTTCGGACCTTAATTTTTTAGAAACATGATAATTAGGGCACGAATTCAGACTTCAATGGGCAAGTCAAACCTTGTGCAATGTATATTTATGTAATGAGAAACATATTGAATTGTTTTGAGTAATTTTATGAAAAATTATTTTTCGAACCTAAATTTTGAAAAAAAAAATGATAACTAGCACACATATTCGGCCTTCTAAAGACAAGTGAAACAGTGTACCTATATCTATACAACATTATAACATGAAAAACGTATGGAATTTTGTTCTACGAATTTTACAAAGAAATATTTTGCGAACCCAAATTTTTTTAAAAAACATGATGATTAGCACAAAAATTCGGGCTTCCACAGGCAAGTGAAACATTGTGCGATTTATCTTTACAATACGAGAAATATATAGTATTATTTTGAGCAATTTTATATAGAATTGTTTTGTGGATATAAATTTTCTAAAAAACGTAACGGTTAACTCACAGATTCGGCCTTGAAAACACAAGTGAGAAACATGCAGAATTATTTTGAGCAACTTTTTGGAGAACTATTTTTCGGACCTGAATTTTCAAAAAAATGTGATGATTAGCACACGAATCGGGTTTTAATGGGAATGTGAAACTTTTTCTAGTATATTTATACAATATGAAAAACATTCAAAATCGTTTTAAACTATTTTGTTGAGAACTTTTTTTTGGAGCAAATTTTTACAAAAAAACGTGATTATTAGCATACGAATTCAGGTTTTAACAGAAAAGTGAAACATTATGCGATGTATCCTTACAACATGTCAAACATACTGACTTGTTTTGAGCAATTTTAGGGATAACTTTCAGACCTTAATTTTTCGAGAAACGTGATAATTAGCACTTGAATTCGGCTTCAACAGATCAAGTCAACCTTGTGCTATTTATCTTTATGTAATGAGAAACATACAAAATCGTTTTAAACAGTTTTATGTGAAACTTTTTTTTCGGATCTAAATATTGGAATAACGTGATAATTAGCACACAGATTCGGCCTTCTATAGACAATTGAAACAATGTGCCACTGTATTTATACAACATGAAAAACATACAGAATTGTTATGAGCAGTTTTCTGAAGGACTATTTTTTCAGACCTAAATTTTATCAAAAATGTGATAATGAACATACGACTTTGGGCTTCAACACGCAAGTGAAACGTTGTGCAATTTATCTTTAAAAAATGAGAAATATAGTGAAACATTTTGAGCAATTTTATAAAGAATTCTTTTGCGGAGAAAAATTTTGTAAAAAATGCAATGATTAACTCACAGATTAGGCCTTTAAAGGACAAGTGAAACTTTGTGCGATTATTTTTGAAATACGAGAAACATACAGAATTATTTTTAGCAATTCTAAGGAGAACTATTTTTCAGACCTAAATTTTGTAAAAAATGTGATGATTAGCACATGAATTTGGGCGTTTATATTATAAGAAATGTATTGAATCGTTTTGAGCAATTTTATGAAAAACTTTTTTTTGAGCATAAATTTTGAAAAGAAAAGTGATAAATAGCACATGGATTCAGCCTTCTAAAGACAAGTGAAACATTGTGCCATATATCTATATAACATTAAAAACATATGGAATTGTTCTAAGCAATTTTATAGAGAAAATATTTTGCGAACTTCAATTTTTTTAAAAACGTGATGATTAGCACACGAATTCAGGCTTTAATAGGTAATATGAGAAACACAGTGAATCATTTCGAGCAATTTTATAGAAAATTATTTGGAGACATAAATTTGTAAAAAACGTAATGATTAGCTCACATATTCGGCCTTCAAAGGACAAATGAAACTTTGAGTGATTATTTTTAAAACATAAGAAACATACATAATTATTTGAGCATATTTATGGGGAACTATTTTTTGGACAAAAATTTCTCAAAAAACGTGATGATTAGCACACGAATTCAGTTTTCAATAGGCAAGTGAAACGTTGTGCGAACTATCCATACAATAGAAAGAACATACAGAATCGTTTCTAGTAATTTTAAGGATATTTATTTTCTGACCTTAGTTTTTTAAAAACATGATAATTAGCACACAAATTCGGGCTTCATCGGGCAAGTCGAACCTTGTGCAATGTATCTTTACATAATTAGATACATATTGAATCGTTTTGAGTAATTTTATGAAAAGCTTTTTTTCAAACCTAAATTTTGGGAAAAAAAAGTGATAACTAGCACACGGATTCGGCATTCTTAAGACAAGTGAAACATTATGCTTATTAGAACACGAATTCAGGTTTTAATTGAAAAGTGAAACATTATGCGATGTATCTTTACAACATGACAAACATACTGACTCGTTTTGAGCAATTTTAGAGATAACTCTCAGACCCTAATTTTGTGAGAAACGTGATAATTAGCACATAGATTCCGGCTTTAACAGGCAAGTCAACCTTGTGCTATGTATCTTTATGTAATGAGAAACATACAAAATCGTTTTGAAAAGTTTTATGTGAAACTTATTTTTTTGGATCTAAATATTGGAATAACGTGATAATTAGCACCCCGATTCGGCCTTCTATAGACAATTGAAACAATGTGCCACTGTATTTATACAACATGAAAAACATACTGAATCGTTATGAGCAGTGTTACGAAGGACTATTTTTTCAGACCTAAATTTTATAAAAAATGTGATGATGAATATACGACTTCGGGCTTCAACACGCAAGTGAAACGTTGTGTGATTTTTCTTTAAAAAATGAGACATATAGTGAATCATTTTGAGCAATTTTATAAAGAATTGTTTTGCGGCGAAAAATATTGTAAAAAATGTAATGATTAACTCACAGATTAGGCCTTCAAAGCACAAGTGAAACTTTGTGCGATTATTTTTAAAACATGAGAAACATACAGAATTATTTAGAACAATTTTATGAAGAATTTTTTTGTTGACAACTTTTTTAAAAAATGTGATGATTAGCACACGAATTCAGGCTTTAAGGGGAATATAAAACTTTATTTGATGCATCTATACAACATGAAAACATACAAAATTGTTTTGAGCAATTTTAAGGATAATTATTTTCGGACCATAATTTGTAAAACATGATAATCAGCACATGAATTCGACTTTCAAAGGGGAAGTGAAACCGTCTCCAATGTATCTTTACTTAATGAGAAGCATATTGAATCGTTTTGACCTAAATTTTGAAATAAAAGTGATAATTATTAGCACACAGATTCGGCCTTCTACAGACAAGTGAAACAATGTACCATATATCTACAGAACATGAAAAACATAATGAATTGTTCTGAGCAATTTTACAGAGAAATATTTTTCGAACCTGAATTTTGTAAAATATGTGATTATTAGCAATCTATATCTTCTGGATGTCTATCTCTTCAGAAGATAAACTTTATTTCAGATATTCGTATCTCTTATGGACATACACAAAAATTATTTAATTCATAACAAAGAACCTATTTTTACTCTCTTATTTCAATAATAAATACTAATTTTAAAAAATAATTTTTAAAGATAAATACTAATTATCTTTTATTTTAGAGATAGTACAATTATTAAATGCCTGTTTCCTATCTCTAGGATAAATTATGTTAAACTTTTTACTCTCTATTTTAATTATATAATGATATTATAAACTTTTAAACTGTAAAAAATATTTTTGACAAAACTAGAATTAATATAGTTATTTGAAACCTACTTATAAATTTTGAGAGAAATCAAGGAATTGGGATTATTATAAATTTGTTTCACAAAATATATGACGTACGAATATTAAAAATATAATTAAATTCTTTTCCTTTTTTTGTTTATCTAAAATATTATAATTTTCATAAATTTAAAAATAATATATGAAACTTAATAAATTTTTTAATTAGGTAAAGTTCAATATATTTTGAGAAAATAAATATTTTATAAAACATTAAGAGAAACTTATATAGAGTATATATATTGTTAGTATTTAAGCTTGTGTTATGTTTCGTGGCATATTTGAGTAGCATTATCTACGGTAATTAGGCTTATGCTATATTATGGTGGCATATTTTAAAACAATTTATTATATTAATGTAATTTTGTGGCATTTTATGTTTGTGCCATATTTTTGTGGTACTGTTTACGGTATTATGTCATTTTAAAAAAATAAAATAAATTAAGATTTCACTTTTACATAACTTCTTAGTATATTTATAACCAGTTCTTTTATTTTAAAATGCATTGACTTAATTTTAGACTTGCGTATGCTATTTTGCAACCAATTTTTTACTTCTTTTTATGGGTTTGAATCGTCTGTAACACCTTCCGTAAACACTTTCTATGACATTTCTAATTTAATATATCTTGTTAATAAAAAAAATAAAAAGACAAAACCTAATGGGAAAGATAAACCCTAAAAGGGAAAACATATTGTTAAAGAAAATGTTATAGGAGATGTTACTCGATAATTCGAGTTTTTTTTTAGGTTAAAGAATCAACTTTTTTAAAATAATATAGAATTAAAGAATATTATTTCAAACTTCATTAAAAAATATGGAACTACAAATATAATATAATTAGGGTATGAGTTAAATTTATTTTATCTCAAATATTAGAAACCTATTTATTTTGCAACAAACTATATTCTTACAAGGTATTTTGATCATTTTAATTAAATTAACTATTAACTGATAATCTTGGGGATAAAATAAATATTTTTTCATATCCCTAATTTGAGGAAAATTTTACCATGAACCTTTTTTCTTTCTAAAGTAGTTATATATTTATTCATATTTTTCTTTTTTTCTTCTTTTGAGGAACCGTATTTCTTTCTTAGAAATAAAATGTAGTAAGTATATTAACAACTCATGACATTTTGTCTCATTCTATCCATTCCATTTTAGATCTTACTTCATCCAAGGCATCATCCTATGATCGTGAAAAGAGATTTTTTCCTTGGCATCATCCAAGGCATCATCCTATGACCGAATTTCGATTGATTAAATAATATAGCAAGTATTTGTATGATATTACATCTTCAAAATTACTTTGAAAAATTTTGCATCTATCTCTTTTTTTTCCTAAAAATAGTTAGATGAGAATAACTCAAACTACACAAACACATGATTACATATAAAAAGAAGAGCTAAAAATTATATTTAAAAAAAAGTAAAAAAGAATTAGAAGAAGTTAATAAAAATAGAATTAATAAAATAATAAATAAAAGTAAGGTAAAATAAAGTTAATAAAAGTTCTAAACTGAAAAAACTAGAAATGGTAAAAATCCTAGAAAATGATATAATTTGACTACCAGAGGTGGTACTGATAGCAAAGAGAGTATAGTTAAATAGAATTAATACCTTTCAAATTTTTATGTTTTGTTAATTTATGGTCACTCTTTTTTTATCGTCACTTATGCAACTCAACGTTTTACGAATGGCAACAAATGTAAAGAACACGTAGGTTTTCGTTGTCTTTTTGTGAAGAAATCATCACGTAAATATACATAATTTATTCATAAAAAGATAATATAGGCATAGTACAATCCTTATAGAGCGACAATGGAATAAGTAAAATGTGATAGAAAATTATATATTCTTTTAAAATTAATTATTTAATTAAAAATTTGATTATCTAAGATAAAATATTATGGTAATTTTAAGTATAATTAAATTAAAAAAAAATATTCCATGATAAATCAAATATAAGAATTTTTACCGGCTTCAAATCTTTATCTTTAAAAACTTTGACGGGTAAAGTATTTAGCAATTTCTTGTAATAATGATTATAATAATAATTTTAAGGCAAGTATATATACGAAGTTGATGGACAAAAATCTAATTAAATGTTGAAAGGTTGCATGCATGGCGTTGGATATGTGGCGGCGGAGTAAAGTATTTTAGGTTTTGGTTTTGGATTTGAAATCCCGATAATGAATCATTTCCAGGATTTGATGAGGGAAATCATCGGGGGAAAATTTGGAGAAAATGAGGGAAACTATATATTTTGAAACAAATCACAATTTTATCCTTTTATTTAGTTTGACTACTAAGGATGATCTTGAGGGCTAAAATAAATATATTTAGAAACAGACATTCATTTTTTGATATATTCCATGTGAATTAGATCTGGAAATCCATTTGATATTGCTTAACCTAATATCACTAGGATTATACATTAATTGATTCTTTATTAGAGTTTCTCTTTTGCTCATCAACACTTGAAACATCCGAGAAAAATTTCAGTTAGTTATATTAGTAGAAACAGTAGGATTAAACCTAATTCGCAGAGCTTAACCTAATTCCATTAGGATTAAACATTGCTTAACCTAATTCTATTAGTATTAAACATTGATTAGCAAAGCTTGGATATGTGGCGGTGGAGTAAAATATATTACTTATTCCTATTAGATTTTGGTTTTGGATTTGAATTCCTTTTTCATTTCGAAGAAAGAAAAGGCAAAGGCAGTTCTATATATATAAACAACACATGATGACAAAAAAAAATACACATTCATTAATTCACTCTTTCGGTGACACATTATTAATTCTTTCAAAAATTTTCTCATAATTATTCTCTATTCATATTTGATTATCAAATATTGGTAAAAGATGATTCACCAAATGATAGGATTTCGTTTTCATCCGACAGACGAAGAGATGCTACTCTTACTGCGTCACAAGGCCCAAGGAAATACTATTAATCCCAAGCTATCTGCTATGATCGTGGAAAGAGATTTTTATTCTGAGAATGGTACTCCATGGATAATTTTCAAGCAAGATGATCCTTGGCAAACAATGGTGACAGAATCTGGAAAATTGATTAAAGATACTAAGTACTTGTACGTTATTACGAGATTGAAGAAAATCAGCGCGTCCAGAAATAATATTATTAGAGCTGCTGGTTGCGGTACATGGGATGGTCAAACTGGTAAGAATTATATTAAAGATAAAAATAAGATTATTGGGTTCAAGAAAATGTTTCATTTTAAACCCAAGATCGTTGAGGGAAATAATAATTATGGGAAGTGGATTATGCATGAATATCATCTTGATGGTGATTTCTTGAAAGGGATTTCTCAAACTAATGATTTTGTAATATGTAGAATAAAGTGGGAGTTTTGTTCTAATGATTCTAATGGAGGATCACAAACCCCATTATTGAATTCATCATCGTCTTCAGTTTCAGAAACCGCCGCAACCAGCTTAGAAGGCGTGATCAAGAATGTGGGGAATTTAGAAAATATTAATAATGAATCATTTCTGGGATTTGATGATTTAATAAATATAGAGGAAATCATCAATGGTGATGAGGGAAAATTTGGAGAAAAAGAGATTTATTTTATTGAGAAAGTTGATCATATTTTAACGGAAGAAGAAGAAGAAGAAGATAGTGAATGGGGAAAATTTATGATAGGGACGAGATCAAGTAAGAGGTTAAATAATTCAGATTCATATTTCGATTCATGGGATTCTAATTCCGAAAATGTTAAGATTGTGAAGAGAAAGAGAATATAATTGACAATTTTATTAATCTAGGAATTATCTCTATTTTTAATAGGATTGTCGTTTTTCTTAGTTTAGATTTATGTTTAAATAATTTATTCTGGTTAATATGATTAGATTTTAGACCCTAGAAAACTAGGGATTTTTTTTCCTAACGTAATTCATTATAATAGATAAACTTATCCACAAAAAAGACTTTGTACCATTACATTTATGAAATTTTTTATGGACGCACCCTTGGATATTTTGATCTAAATCACTTTTCCATTTCAAATTTGATTCTAGGTTTGAGTAATAATTACACATTTGAATGCTCTATTCTCTCTTAATTAAAAACAACTGTTTTTAGCTTATTTTACGCTATAAATTATTTTTTAAAATTATTTTGACTACTTATTATGTTTGCTTTTTAGCTTAAAAACAAAGATGAAAAAAACTACTTTTGAAAAGCTTCTTTTGGGCAATATTGAAAAAAATCAGACAGGCGATAAACCGGTCAAGTTACTAGTTCATTAGTTTAACTGGTCAAATCAGTAATCGAACCGAATAACATAATGAATATATATATTAATAATTCATCCACGTACATATAATAAATCAAATAGCACTAACTATAATTAAAAAAATACAATTAAAGAACATTCTAAACAATTCTAAACTGATGATTGTCATGCTTCCGGAGATATTCTGAACAAGAACTTTTCTCTTTGTTGCATTCTTATTCATTACCTTACTCTCACCACAACCACAGACCAAAAAATTGTGTACATGATATAAGAATTTCTGCAATTCGCTTGTCTTTTAACTTTTATATTCGTAAAATAAGAGAAAATAAATGATTTCTTTTTTTAACATTATCCTGACTATCTTGTTTCTCTATATTTTAAATTCATTTTTCACTTGGTATGTTCTTTTCTTGGGATCTACTCTCTCAAAGAAAGGGGTATGAGCATGGTAAGGGACAAAAGAGACAGAGCAGTATATATATATATATATATATATTATATTGTGGTATGGAAATATTTTGGCAAATAAATATAATAAACAATTATAGCAAACGCATAATGGTCTCTTAAATGGATATCTACAACAAGAAGGTATTAGCTTAACCTATACCAATTCCCTTACTTTGAGCTGTCTTAAGTGAAGCATTCACTTCTTTAAGGTGAAAGGCTCCAGAAAGCTGCATCCATCATTATAAAAAGTTTCTTTCCCATAAGTAACAAAGAAATTGGAGACTCTCTAAATCCAATGTTATGGAATGAACAGATTATAAATTAAAACAACATTTTTTGTCAACCAATACATTCCAAAAAATCTTTCCCATAATTGGGTGTTGCAAATGAAGATTAATGCAGAAAAATGCCTCAAGAATCATCAAGAAATTCAGTCTAAGCAATAAGTTAGAAAATGCAGAGAAGAACAAGAAGCGCAGGAACACAACACAATTGGTCAAAGAAAAGTGAATAAAGATGATTCAGTGAAGCATGCAACTTGTTTAACGTGGAACTAGGAAGGAAGAGAGAACATACAACAATATTAATTTTCCCTTTTGGAAGAATTCCAAGTTCAGCTTCCAACTCAGTCTCCAACTGCAAAACATCAATGACAATTACTCAAAGGCTTTAAACCATACAGATAGAAATAATCCACAAAGATAATCAAGAAAATGAAAATTTCTGCAATAATATGTATTAGGTATGATCGAACTGAATTTTATTAATTCAGTTTGAAACAACGGGGAGAGAGAGAGAGAGAGAGAGAGAGAGAGAGAGAGAGAGAGAGAGAGAGAGAGAGAGAGAGAGAGAGAGAGAGAGAGAGAGAGAAATTGGGGGGAAAATGGGTTTTTGATTTTTGAAGTGAGAATATAGTAGGAACTGTAGTTTTTCTTGTTGAAGCTTTAACTGCCATAACAGAATTAAGGCACTTAAAACCGTTTCTTTTTCAAGCTTCAATTTTTATTTTTTTTAAATTGAAAAAATGACTATAAATGTCCCCAAATTATTTTGAATTCTCAAAAAACTTTTCTTTTTTCTTCATCTTTTCATAACCTCATTATATTTTCGTTCAAGTGAATGTAGTACTAAACATTTCAAATGATAGTTTCTAGACAGAAAATACATTGTGACTAAAAATTCTTAGATATTTTAATTTCTAATATTTTTGTATTTTTGAACAATTTTACTTGTTAGAATACCTTAATTCTTCTTTTTTTTTTTTTTTTTTTGGAGGGGAAAATACCTTAATTCTTAGATATTTAAGATTGTAAATACATCTTCTTTTAAATTGTTTCGATTAAGTTATAAGAGGTTTTTCTTTTGTAATTAGGATTTTATATTCTAGTACCCGTTTAGCTGAAAATTAAAATTAAAAAATAAAAAGACCGAATTTCAAAATTGAAAATCAAACCAAATAATAGAATGCACAACCTACCTCCTGGGTTAGCGAACATGTGTATCTCAAGTTTGGACCCTTTTTTTTTTCTAAGGGAAAGTGGTTCGTCATCAATTTTACCCTTCTTAGAGGTGGGCATGTGTGAGTCATATGTCTCTCTACTCAAAAATCGGTATTTGAGCTGGTTTTGAGCTATATTCAGTTGGACGAAAGTAGAACTGAAAATGGCTATTTAAGAAAAGATGAAAAAAAGTGACGATTTGTTAAGAATCGAAAATAAGTTGAGGGATTTATCGCCATTTTTCTTCTTTTTTTTTTGTAAAAAATAATTATGTTTTGGAGTAAATGTTGTTTTTAGTGCTCAATGTTTACTTTGTTCATGTTTGATCCCAAACCAATATTTTTTTTATCTTTTTTGTCCTCAACTAAATTACAGTATCTCTGTCATTTTGGACAAATTTCGGCAGTTTTGGCTAGTGGTCAACAATTTCTCTCTGCTTATATCAAAATAAAAAAAGGATAAAAAATGAAAATTCACACCACTCAAATAAATAAATAATAGTTTTTTTATTCTTTTTTTAAACTTGAATTCTGTAAATTTTCATCTTTATATTTAATTTGAAAAAGGTGTTTTTTTTTCTTCTTTTGAGGAAACGTATTTTCTTCTTAGGATAGAGTTTAATTTTTCCTTTTCTTTTTTAAATGAAATACAGTTCATTTAGTTATATTAGTAGAAACAGTAGGATTAAACCTAATTGGCAGAGCTTAACCTAATTCCATTAGGATTAAACATTGCTTAACCTAATTCCATTAGGATTAAACATTGATTAGCAAAGCTTGGATATGTGGCGGTGGAGTAAAATATATTACTTATTCCTATTACATTTTGGTTTTGGATTTGAATTCCTTTTTCATTTCAAAGAAAGAAAAGGCAAAGGCAGTTCTATATATATAAACAATACATGATGAAAAATAATTCACATTCATTAATTCATTCTTTCGATGACACATTATTAATTCTTTCAAAAAATTTCTCATAATTATTCTCTATTCATACTGTATTATCAAATATTGGCAAAGATGATTTACCAAACGATAGGATTTCGTTTTAATCCAACGGACGAAGAGATGTTACTCTTACTTCGTCACAAGGCACAAGGAAATATTATTAATTCCAGATCATCTCCTATGGTCGTGGAAAGAGATTTTTATTTTGAGAATGGTACTCCATGGATAATTTTTAAACAAGATGATCCTTGGCAAACAATGGTGACAGAATTCGGAAAATTGATTAAAGATACTAAGTACTTGTATGTTATTACGAGGTTTGTTAAGAATCCCACATCGGCTAATTAAAGAAAATAATTACAACTTATAAAGACTTGGGCAGTCCTCCCCTCTTGAGTTACCTTTTGGGGTGAGTTAGGCCCAAGCCCAAAAAAAAATTTAACATGGTAACTTGGGCAGTCCTTCCGGTAAGTATTATATTAAATCAGTCGGAAATAAAAATAAGATTATTGGATTCAAGAAAATGTGTAATTTTAAACCCAAGATCATATCATCTTGATGGTGATTTCTTGAAAGGGATTTCTGATACTAATGATTTTGTAATATGTAAAATAAAGTGGGAGTTTTGTTCTAATGATTCTAATGGAGGATCAGAAACTCATTATTGAGTTCATCATCGTCTTCAGTTTCGGAAACCGCTGCAACCTGCTCAGAAGGCGTGATCAAGAAGAGGGGAAATTTTGAAAATATTAATAATGAAGTTTTCCGGGATTTGATGATTTAATAAATATAGAGGAAATCATCAATGGTGATTGGGGAAAATTTGGAGCAAAAGAGGTTTCTTTTATTGAGAAAGTTGATCATATTTTAACGGAAGAAGAAGATAGTGAATGGGGAAAATTTATAATAGGGACGAGATCAAGTAAGAGGTTAAATAATTCATATTCATGTTTCGATTCATGGAATTCTAATTCCAAAGATGTTGAGATTGTGAAGAAAAAGGGGATATAATTGACGATTTTATTGCTCGAGGAATTATTTTCCTTTTTAATAGGGTTGTAGTTTCCTTTGATTTAGATTTATTATTAAATAATTTAATTGTGATGTAATTTCCATCGAGTGTGGCATCTCTTGTACTAAAAAAATAGAGAATATGATTAGATTTTAGAAATCAAAAGGTGCGGTTTTTTTTTTTTTTTTCCTAAATTTTGTAATTTCATTATAATAGATAAACTTATCCACAAAGAGGACTTTGTACAATTAGTTTTTTGAAATCTTTTATGGACATACCCTTGGATATTTAGATCTAAATCACTTCATTCCATTTCAAAATTGATTCTAATTTTGAGTAATAATTACACAATTGAGTATCTATTCTCCCTTAAAAATAACTATTTTTAGCTTATTTTACGCTATAAGTTATTTTAAAATTAATTTTGACTACTTATTATTTTAAAAGATGGAAAAACTATTTTTAAACATACATAATTATTTTGAGCAATTTTACAGAGGAATATTTTTCGGACTCAAATTTTTTCAAAATCGTGATGATGAACACACGACTTTGGGCTTCAACACGCAAGTAAAACGTTGTGCGATGTATCTTTACAACATGAGAAACATAGTGAATAATTCTGAGCAACTTTGCGGACATAAATTTTGTGAGAAACATAATGATTAACTCACAAATTCGTCCTTTAAAGACAAATGAAAGTTCATGCGATTACTTTTAAAACATGAAAAGCATAAAGAATTATTTTGAGCAATTTTAATCGAGAACTTTTTTTGGACCAAAATTTTTAAAAAACATGATGCTTAGCACAAGAATTCGGGTTTTAACAGGATAGTGAAACTTTTGTCCGATATATCTTTAAAACATGAAGAACATACATGATCGTTTTTAGCAATTTGAAGGATAGCTATTTTCGGACCTTAAGTTTTTATAAACATGACGAATAGCACACGAATTCAATTTCAACGGGCAAGTCAAACCTTGTGCAATGTATCTTTTAAGTAACGAGAAACATATTGAATCGTTTTGAGCAATTTTATGAAAAACTTTTACTCGGACTTAAATTTTGAAAAAAAAGTGATAACTAACACAGATATTCGGCTTTCTATAGATAAGTGAAACATTATGACATATATCTATAAAACATAAAAGAAATATATAGAATTGTTCTGAGCAATTCTATGGTGAAATATTTTTCTGACCTAAATTTCGTAAAAAACATTATGATTAGCACACGAATTCGGGTTTCAACAGACAAATGAAACATTGTGCAATGTATCTTTACAAATTTAGAAACATAATGAATCATTCTGAGCAATTTTATAGTGAACTGTTTTGCAGACATAAATTCTTAAAAAGCGTAATGATTAACTCACAGATTCGGCCTTCAAAGGACAAGTGAAACTTTGTGCGATTATTTTTCAAACATGAAAAACGTAAAGAATTATTTTGAGCAATTTTATCAAGAACTTATTTTGGACCAAAATTTTTTAAAAAACGTGACACAAATTCGGGCTCTAATGGGAAAGTTAAACTTTGTCTGATGTATCTATACAACATGAAAAACATACAGAACCGTTTTCAGAAATTTTAAATATAACTACTTTCGGTCCATAATTTTGTAAAAATATGATAAATACGAACGCAAATTCGGGCTTCAACGGTCAAGTCAAACCTTCTGCAATATATCTTTACGTAGTAAGAAGCATATTGAATCGTTTTGAGCAATTTTATGAAAAACTTTTTGTCAAACCTAAATTTTGTAAAAAAAAAAAATGATAATTAGCACACGAATTCGACATTCTACTGAAATGTGAAATATTGTGTCATATATCTATAAAACATGAAAAACATACGTAATTGATCTGAGTAATTTTACAGAGAAATATTTTACGCACTTAAGTTATTTAGAAATTGTAATGATTAGCACAGGAATTCGTGTTTCAACAGGCAAGTGAAACGTTGTGCAATGTATCTTTATGTGATGAGAAACATATTGAATCGTTTTGAGCAATTTTATGAAAAAACTTTTTTTCGAACCTATGTTTTGAAAAAAAAAAAAAGTGATAACTAGCACACGGATTCAGCCTTCTACAGACAAGTGAAACATTTTTCAATTGCTCAAAACGTTTCTCCAAAAGTAGTAACTAAACCAATTGCTCAAAATGATTCATGAATGTTTTTCATGTTGTAGAAAAACACAAAACGAAGTATCACGTTCCCACTAATGTCCGAATTCGGGTTCTAATCATCACTTTTTTTACAAAATTTAGGTCCCAAAAAAAGTTCTCCAAAAAATTATTCAAAACGATTCTTAATGTTTTTCATGTTGTATAAATAAACCACACGAAGTATCACTTTCACATTAAAGCCCGAATTTGTGTGTTTATAATCACGTTTTTTACAAAATTTAGGTCCGAAAAAATGTTCACAAAAAAAATTGCTCAAAACAATTCTGAATGTTTACAAGTTGTATAAAAACACAAAACGACATTCCCATTAAAACCCGAATTCGTGTGCTTCATCACGTTTTTTGCAAAAATTAGATCCGAAAAATATTTTGCTCAAAACGATTTTCAATGTTTTTCATGTTGTATAAAAATAGAAAACAAGTCTCAAATTCCCATTAAAGCCCAAATTCGTGTGCTAATCATAATATTTTTAAAAAACTTTAGGTTTGAAAAATAGTTCTCCAAAAAATTGCTCAAAATGATTCGGATTGTTTTTCATGTTGTATAAATAAACCAAACGAAGTATCACATTCCCATTAAAGCTCAAATTCTTGTGCTAACCATCTCGTTTTTTACGACATTTAGGTCCCAAAAAAAGTTCTCCAAAAAATTTCTCAAAACTATTCTGAATGTTTTTCATGATGTATAAATAAACAAAACGAAGTATCACTTTCCCATTAAAGCCAAAATTCGTGTGCTAACCATCACGTTTTTTACAAAATTTAGGTCCGAAAAAAAGTTTCACAATAAATTGCTCAAAACAATTCTTAATTTTTTCGTGTTGCATAAATAAATCAAACTAAGTATCAAATTCCCATTAAAGCCCGAATTCGTGTGCTCATCATCTGGTTTTACAAAATTTAGGATTCCAAAAAAAGTTCTCCGAAAAATTTTTCAAAACGGTTCTTAATTTTTTTCATGTTGTATAAATACAGTAAACGAAGTATCACGTACCCATTAAAGCCCGAATTCGTGGTGCTAATCATCACGTTTTTTACAAAATTTAGGTCAGAAAAAAGTTCTCCAAAAAATTGCTCAAAACGATTCTTAATGTTTTCACGTTGTCTAGATAAACCAAACGAAGTATCACTTTCCCGTTAAAGCCCGAATTCGTGTGCTAATCATCACGTTTTTTACAAAATTAAAGTCTGAAAAAAAGTTCACCAAAATATTGCTCAAAATGATTCTGAATGTTTTTTATGTTGTATAAATAAACCAAACGAATTATCACTTTCCCATTAAAGCCCCCGAATTCATGTGCTAATCATCACATTTTTTACAAAATTTAGGTCCGAAAAATAGTTCTCCAAAAAATTGCTCTAAATAATTCTGAATATTTTTAAAGTTGTATAAAACACAAAACAAGTATCACATTCCTATTAAAGCCCGAATTCGTGTGCTAATCATCACATTTTTTATAAAATTTCGGTACGAAAAGAAGTTCTCCAAAAATTGCTCAAAACGATTTTGAATATTTTTTAATATTGTATAAATAAACCAAACAAAGGATCACATTCTCATTAAAGCCTGAATTCGAGTGCCGATCATCACATTTTTTTCAAAATTTAGGTCCGAAAAAAGTTTCAAAAAAAATTTGCTCAAAACAATTCTGAATGTCTTTTCATGTTGTATAAAAACACGAAACGAAGTATCACATTCCCATTAATGCCCGAATTCGTGTTACATCACGTTGTTTAGAAAATTTAGGCCCCATAAAAAGTTCTTTAGAAAATTGCTTAAAACGATTCTTAATGTTTTTTATGTTATATAAATAAACCAAACGAAATATCACTTTCCCTATAAAGCCCGAATTCGTATGCTAATCATCACGTTTTTTAAAAAATTTAGGTCCCAAAAAAAGTTCTCCAAAAAATTGTTGAAAACGATTATTAATGTTTTTCATGTTGTATAAATAAACCAAATGAAATATCAATTTCCCATTAAATCCCGAATTCGTATGCTAATCATCACATTTTTTTACAAAATTTAGGTCTAAAAAATAATTCTCCAAAAAATTGCACAAAACGATTCTTAATTCTTTTTATGTTGTCTAAATAAACCAAATGAAGTATCACATTCCCATTAAAGGCCGAATTCGTGTGCTAATCATCACGTTTTTTACAAAATTTAGGTCCCAAAAAAAGTTTTCCAAAAAATTGCTCAAAACAATTCTTAATGTTTTTCATGCTGTATAAATAAACCAAATGAAGTATCACTTTCCCGTTAAAGCCCGAATTCGTGTGCTACTCACGTTTTCACAAAATTTAGGTCCGAAAAAAAGTTCAAAAATTTTTTGCTCAAAGTATTCTGAATGTTTTTCATGTTGTATAAAAACACAAAACGAAGAATCAAATTCCCATTAAAGACCAAATTCGTGTGCTAATCATCATATTTTTTAAGAACTTCAGATCCGGAAAAAAGTTCTCCGAAAAATTGCTCCAAATCATTCAAATTGTTTTTAATGTTGTATAAATAAACCAAACGAAGTATCATATTCCTATTAAAGCCCGAATTCATGTGTTAATCATCTCGTTTTTTACAACATTTAAGTCCCAAAAAAAGTTCTCCAAAAAATTTCACAAAACGATTGTTAATGTTTTTCATGATGTATAAATAAACAAAACTAAGTATCACTTTCCCATTAAAGCCCGAATTCGTGTTCTAACCATCACGTTTTTAACAAAATTTAGGTCCGAAAAAAAATTTCAAAAAAATTTGCACAAAACGATTCTTAATGTTTTTTGTGTTGTATAAATAAATCAAACGAAGTATCAAATTCACATTAAAGCCCAAATTCTTGTGCTAATCATCTGGTTTTTACAAAATTTAGGATCCCAGAAAAAGTTCTCTGTAAAATTTCTCAAAACAATTCTTAATTTTTTTTATATTGAATAAATAAAGCAAACGAAGCATCACTTTCCCATTAAAATCCGAATTCGTGTGCTAATCATCACTTTTTTTACAAAATTTAGGTCCGAAAAAAAGTTCACCAAAAAGTTGCTCAAAACGATTTTTAATATTTTTTATGTTGATTAAAAATACAAAAAAGTAACAAATTCTCATTAAAGCCCGAATTCGTGTGCTAATCATCACGTTTTTTACAAAATTTAGGTCCGAAAAAATGTTCAAAAAAATTTTCTCAGAACGATTTTTATTTTTTTTCATGTTGTATAAAAACACAAAACGACGTATCAAATTCCCATTAAAGACCAAATTCGTGTGCTAATCATCACATTTTTTAAAAACTTTAGATCCAAAAAAAAGTTCTCCAAAAAATTGCTCAAATTGATTCGGATTGTTTTTCATGTTGTATAAATAAACCAAACGAAATATCACATTCCCATTAAAGTCCGAATTCCTGTGCTAATCATCTCGTTTTTTACAACATTTAGGTCCCAAAAAAAGTTCTCCAAAAAATTTTTCAAAACGATTCTTAATGTTTTTCATAATGTATAAATAAAAGAAACAAAGTATCACTTTCCCAATAAAGTCCGAATTTATGTGCTAACCATCAAGTTTTTTACAAAATTTAAGTCTGAAAAAAAGTTTCACAAAAAATTGCTCAAGACAATTCTTAGTGTTTTTTGTGTTATATAAATAAATCAAATGAAGCATCAAATTCCCATTAAAGCCCGAATTCGTGCGCTAATCATCTGGTTTTTACAAAATTTAGAATTCCAAAAAAAAGTCCTCTTAATAATTTCTGAAAACGATTCCTAATTTTTTTCATGTTGTATAAAAAAAGCAAACGAAGTATCACTTTCCCATTAAAGCCCGAATTCGCCTGCATTACATCACGTTTTTTACAAAATTTAGGTCCGAAACAAAATTTTCCAAAAAATTGCTCAAAACAATTTTTTATATTTTTCATGTTGTATAAAAAACAAAAAAAAAAGTATCACATTCCCGTTAAAGCCCGAATTCGTGTGTATAACATCACTTTTTTTATAAAATTTAGGTCAAAAAAGGTTCTCCAAAAAATTGCTCAAAACGATTCTTAATGTTTTCCTGTTGTCTAAATAAACCAACGAAGTATCACTGTCTCATTAAAGCTCGAATTCATGTGCTAATCATCACGTTTCTAACAAAATTTAGGTCCAAAAAAAAGTTGTCCAAAAAATTGCTCAAAACGATGTTTATGTTTTTCATATTGTATAAAAACACAAAAAAAAGTATCATGTTCCCATTAAAGACCGAATTCGTGTGCTAATCATCACGTTTTTTTACAAAATTTAGATCAGAAAAAAGTTCACCGAAAAATTGCTCAAAACGATTCTTAATGTTTTCATGTTGTCTAAGTAAACCAAACGAAGTCTCACATTCCCATTAAAGCCCGAATTCGTGTGCTGATCATCATGTTTTTCACAAAATTAAAGTCTGAAAAAAAAAGTTCACCAAAATATTGCTCAAAATGATTTTGAATGTTTTTCATGTTGTGTAAATAAACCAAACGAATTACCCCTTTCCTATTAAAGCCCTCGAATTCATGTGCTAATCATCAAATTTTTTACAAAATTTAGGTCCAGAAAATAGTTAAACAAAAAATTGCTCTAAATAATTCTGAATATTTTTTAAGTTGTATAAAAACACAAAACAAGTATCACATTCCCATTAAAGCCCGAATTCGTGTGCTTTTTTTTACAAAATTTCGGTACGAAAAGATGTTCTCAAAACATTGCTCAAAACGATTCTTAATGTTTTTCATGTTGTATAAATAAAAAAAATAAAGAATCACATTCTCATTAAAGCCTGAATTCGTGTGTTAATCAGCACATTTTTTTCCAAATTTAGGTCTGAAAAAAGGTTCACCAAAAAATTGCTCAAAACGATTCTGAATATTTTTTATCTATATAAATAAACCAAACGAATTATCACTTTCCCATTAAAACCCCCGAATTCATGTGCTAATCATCACACTTTTTTACAAAATTTAGGTCCAAAAAGTAGTTCTCCAAAAAATTGCTCTAAATAATTCCGAATGTTTTTCAAGTTTTATAGAAACACAAAAAAAGTACCACATTCCCATTAAAGCCCGAATTCGTGTGCTAATCATCACGTTCTTTTACAAATTTTCGGTACGAAAAGATGTTCTCCAAAAATTGCTCAAACCAATTCTAAATATTTTTCATGTATAAATAAACCAAACGAAGGATCACATTCCCATTAAAGCCTGAATTAACACAAAACGAAGAATCAAATTCCCATTAAAGCACAAATTCGTGCGCTAATCATCACATTTTTTAAAAACTGTAGGTCCGAAAAAAAGTTCTCCAAAAAATTGCTCAAAATGATTCGTATTGTTTTTCATGTTGTGTAAATAAACTAAATGAAATATCACATTCCCATTAAAGTCCTAATCCTATGCTAATCATCTCATTTTTTATAACATTTAGGTCCCAAAAAATGTTCTCCAAAAAATTTTTCAAAACGATTCTTAATGTTTTTCATGATGTATAAATAAAAAGAAACGAAGTATCACTTTCCCAATAAAGTCCAAATTTATGTGCTAACCATCAAGTTTTTTACAAAATTCAGGTCTGAGGAAAAGTTTCACAAAAAATTGCTCGAGACGATTCTTAATGTTTTTTGTATTATATAAATAAATCAAACGAAGCATCAAATTCCATTAAAGCATGAATTCGTGTGCTAATCATCTGGTTTTTACCAAATTTAGGATCCCAAATACAATTCTCCTAAAAATTTCTGAAAACAATTCATAAATTTTTCATGTTGTATAAATAAAGCAAACAAGTATCACTTCCCCATTAAAGCCCGCATTCGTGTGCTAATCATCATGTTTTTTGCAAAATTTAGGACCGAAATAGAGTTCTCCAAAAGATTGCACAAAACGATCCGGAATGTTTTTCATGTTAAATAAATAAACCAAACCAAGTATCACTTTCCCATTAAAGCAAGAATTCGTGTGCTACTTATCACATTTTTACAAAATTAAAGTCCCAAAAAAAGTTCAATAAAATATTGCTCAACACAATTCTGAATGTTTTTCATGTTGTGTAAATAAACAACACGAAGAATTGCTTTCCCATTAAAGCCAGAATTCGTGTGCTAGTCATCACATTTTTTACAAAATTTAGATCCGAAGAAAGTTTTTCCAAAAAATTGTTCAAAATAATTTTGAATGTTTTTCAAGCTTTATAAAAACAAAAAAACAAGTATCACATTCCAATTAAAGCCTGAATTCTAGTTCTAATCATCATGTTTTTTACCAAATTTCGGTACGAAAAAAATTTACCAAAAAATTGCTCAAAACAATTTTAATATTTTTCATATTGTATAAATAAACCAAACGAAATATCACATTGTTATTAAAGCCCGAATTAGTGTGCTCATCATTACGGTTTTTTTTTTTTAAATTTAGATCCGGAAAAAAGTTCATCAAAAAATTACTCAAAATGATTCTGAATGTTTTTCATGTTGTATAAAAATACAAAACGAAGTATCAAATTCCCATTAAAACCCGAATTCGTGCTACATCACGATTTTTAAAAAATTTAAGCCCCAAAAAAAGTTCACTAAAAAATTGCTCAAAATGATTCATAATGTTTTTCATGTTGTACAAATAAACCAAACGAAATATTACTTTCCCTATAAAACCCGAATTCGTATGCTAATCATTACGTTTTTTACAAAATTAAAGTCCCAAAAAACCTTCTCCAAAATTTGCTCAAAATGATTCTTAATATTTTTCATTTTGTATAAATGAACCAAAAAAAGTATCACTTTCCTATTAAAGCCTGAATTTGTATGCTAATCATCATGTTTTTTTACAAAATTTATGTCCCAAAAAAAGTTCTCCAAAATATTGCTCAAAACGATTGTTAATGTTTTGCATGCTGTATAAATAAACCAAACGAAGAATCACTTTCCCATTAAAGCCCGAATTCGTGTGCTAATCATCACGTTTTTTACCAAATTTAGGTTCGAAAAAATGTTCAAAAAAAATTTGCTCACAACGATTTTTATTTTTTTTCATGTTGTATAAAAACACAAAACGAAGTATCAAATTCCTATTAAAGACCAAATTCATGTGCAAATCATCACATTTATTAAAAACTTTAGATTCGAAAAAAATTTTCCCAAAAAATTGCTCAAAACTAAGATTCTTAATGTTTTCATGTTGAATAAATAAAACAAACGAAGTATCACTTTCCCATTAAAACCCGAATTCATGTGCTAACCATCACGTTTTTTACAAAATTTAGTTCCAAAAAAACGTTGCACAAAAAATTACTCAAAATAATTCTTAATGTTTTCGAGTTGTATAAATGAATCAAACGAAGTATCAAATTCCAATTAAAGCCCAAATTTGTGTTCTAATCATATGGTTTTTACAAAATTTAGTATCCCAAAAAAAGTTCTCTGAAAAATTACTCAAAACGATTCTTAATTTTTTCATGTTGTATAAATAAAGCAAACGAAATATCACTTTCTCATTAAAGCCTGAATTCGTGTGCTAATCATCACTTTTTTTACAAAATTTAGGTCAAAAAAAAGTGCACCAAAAAATTGCTCAAAACGATTCTTAATGTTTTCATGTTGTCTAAATAAACCAAACGAAGTATCAAATTCCCATTAAAGCCCGAATTTGTGTGCTCATCATCACGTTTTTTTCCAAATTTAGGTCCGACAAAAAAGTTAACCAAAAAATTGCTCAAATGATTTTAAATATTTTTTATATTATATAAATAAACCAAATGAATTATCACTTTTCCATGAAAGCCCCCGAATTCGTGTGCTAATCATCAAATTTTTTACAAAATTTAGGTCCGGAAAATAGTTCTACAAAAAATTGCTCTTAATAATTCTGACTATTTTTCAAGTTGTATAAAAACACAAAACAAGTATCGCATTCCCATTGAAGTCCGAATTCGTGTACTAATCATCACGTTTTTTTACAAGATTTCGGTACGAAAAGATGTTCTTCAAAAATTGCTCAGTCTAAATGTTTTTCATGTTTTATAAATAGACCAAACGAAGGATCACATTCCAATTAAAGCCCGAATTCGTGTGCAAATCATCACGTTCTTTTCAAAATTTAGGTCAAAAAAAGTTCACCAAAAAATTGCTTAAAACGATTCTGAATGTTTTTCATGTTGTATAAAAACACAAAACGAAGTATCAAACTCCCATTAAAGCCTAAATTAATATGTTAATCATCACATTTTTTAAAAACTGTAGGTCCGAAAAAAAGTTCCTTAAAATATAGCTTAAAATGATTCGGATTGCTTTTCATGTTGTATAAATAAACCAAACAAAATATCACATTCCCATTAAAGTTCGAATTCCTGTGTTAATTATCTCTTTTTTTACAAAATTTAGGTCCCAAGAAAAGTTCTCAAAAAAATATCTCAAAATGATTCTTAGTATTTTTCAGGATGTATAAATAAAAAAACGAAGTATCACTTTCCCATTAAAGCCCGAATTTATGTGCTAACCATCAAGTTTTTTATAAAATTTAGGTCCGAAAAAAAGTTTCACAAAAAATTGTTCAAAACGATTCTTAATGTTTCTCATGTTATATAAATAAATCAAACGAAGCATCAAATTCCCATGAAAGCCCGAATTCATGTGCTAATCATCTAGATTTTACCAAATTTAGGATCTCAAATACAGTTCTCCGAAAAATTTCAGAAAAAAATTCATAAATTTTTCATGTTGAATAAATAAAGCAAACAAATATCATTTTCCTAATAAAGCCCGAATTGGTGTGCTAATAATCAAGTTTTTTACAAAATTTAGGTCAGAAAAAAGGTTCTCCAAAAAATTGCTCAAAACGATTTTTTATATTTTCAATGTTGTATAAAAGCACAAAAAAAGTATCACATTCCCATTAAAGACCGAATTCGTGTGCTAATCATCACGTTTTTGTACAAAATTTAGGTAAAAAAAAAAATTCACCGAAAAATTGCTCAAAACGATTCTTAATGTTTTCATGTTGTCTAAATAAACCAAACGAAGTATCACATTCCCATTAAAGCCCGAATTCATATGCTAATCATCACGTTTTTCACAAAATTAAAGTCTGAAAAAAAGTTCACCAAAATACTGCTCAAAACGATCCTGAATGTTTTTCATGTTGTAAAAATAAACCAAATGAATTATCACTTTCCCATTAAAGCCCCCAAATTCGTGTGCTAATCACCACATTTTTTACAAAATTTAGGTCCGAAAAATAGTTCTACAGAAAATTGCTCTAAATAATTTTAAATGTTTTTCAGGTTTTATAAAAACACAAAACAAATATCACATTCCCACTAAAGTCCGAATTCGTGTTCTAATCATCACGTTTTTCGTGTGCTAATCATAGCTTCCTGCAAAAAGAATAAGCCTAGTCCAAAAAGAATATATATATATATATATATATAGTGGTAAGGAAATATTTTGGCAAATAATATAACAAACAATTAAAGCAAAGGCAGAATGGTCTCTTAAATGGAAATGTACAACAAAAAGGTATTAGCTTAACCTATACCAATTCCCTTACTTTGAGCTCTCTTAAGTGAAGCATTCACTTCTTTAAGGTGAAAGGCTCCAGAAAGCGGCATCCATCATTACCTGGTTTCCATATTTCTTCTAAATCAATACTAATTTTGATGAAATGGTTATTGACATCAATACAAAGAAAAATAAAGAAAAATGCTTCATTTGTTCATCCATTATTAGTTCTATCTTCAAATTTCTGCACTTTAAAAGGAAGAAAAGAATCTATCGAGCTTTCTATCCACAATGAAAATCAAAATATTTATTTGATTTATTCCTTGTTTCAAGTGACTTGTCAAATTGATTGCTCAAACTGTTATTTTTAAGTTTCTCTTTGTGCAGGTATAAAGTTTGTGTTTCTTCACCATGCCTACTTGTTTTTTTTTAATAATTTTTATTTATAAATATTAGTATCACTATCAAGATGAATAGAATACATAAATGAATAACCATTTCTATTGCCAATTCTTGTTTTCTTTTTCTAAATTTTTCCAAAAACGTAATGATTAACACATGAATTCAGGCTTTAACACGCAAGTGAAGTGTTGTACGATGTATCTTTATAACATGAGAAACGTAGTGAATCATTTTGAGCAATTTTATTGAGAATTATTTTGCAGACATAAATTTTTTAAAAAACGTAATGATTAACTCACAGATTTGGCATTTCAAAAGAAAAGTAAAACTTTGTGCAATTATTTTAAAATATGAGAAACATACATAATTATTTTAAGTAATTTCATGGAGAACTATTTTTTGGACAAAATTTCTAAAGAAACGTAATGATTAAAAAACGAATTAGGGCTTTAACGGGAAAGTGGAACTTTGACTGATTATCTATACAACATGAAGAACATACAGAATCGTTTTTAGCGATTTTAAGGATAAGTAATTTCGGACCTTAATTTTTTTACAAACATGATAATTAGCACATGAATTCGGGCTTCAACGAGCAAGTCAAACCTTGTGCGATGTGTCATTACTTAATGAGAAACATATTGAATCGTTTTGAACAATTTTATGAAAAACTTTTTTTCGGACATAATTTTTTAAAAAATGTAATGATTAGCACATGAATTCGAACTTTAATGGGAATGTGATACTTTTTCTGGTCTATACAACATGACCAACATTCAGAATCGTTCTAAGTAATTTTGTGGAGAACTTTTTTCGGGACCTACATTTTTTAAAAAATGTGATGATTAGAACACGAATTCGGGTTTTAAAGGAAAACTAAAACTTTACGCGATGTATCTTTACAACATGACTAACATACAGAATTGTTTTGAGCAATATTAAGGATAACTATGTTTGAACCTTAATTTTGTAAGAAACGTGATTATTAGCACATTAATTCGGGCTTCAACAGGCAAGTCAAACCTAGTGCGATTATTCTTTACGTAATGAGAAACACACAGAATCGTTTATAATAGTTTTATGAGAAACTTTTTTTCGGATCTAAATTTTGAAAAAAACGTAATAATTAGCACACAGATTCAGCCTTCTATAGTCAAGGGAGGCATTGTGCCGATATTTCTATACAACATGAAAAAAACATATAAAATTATTTTGAGCAATTTTACGGAGGACTATTTTTCAGAAATAATTTTTTTCAAAAAACGTGATGATTAGCATAAGAATTCGGGTTTCAACACGCAAGTGAAACGTTGTGGGGATGTATCTTTACAACATGAGAAACAAAGTGAATCATTTTGAGCAATTTTATAGAAAATTGTTTTGCTAATATAAATTTTGTAAAAAATGTAATGATTAACACACAGATTCGACCTTCAAAGGAAAAGTGAAACTTTGTGCGATTATATTTAAAACTTGAGAAACATATATAATTATTTTGAGCAATTTTATTGAGAACTATTTTTTGGATGAAAATTTTAAAAAAACGTGATGATTAGTACACGAATTCGGGCTTTAACTGGAAAGTGAAACTTTTTTTTATGTAACTTTACAACATGAAAAACATACAGAATATTTTTTAGCAATTTTAAGGATAACTATTTTGGACCTTAATTTTGTAAGAGCATGATAATTAACACATGAATTCGGGCTTCATCGGGCGAGTCAAACCTTGTGCAATGTATCTTTATGTAATGAGAAACATATTGAATCGTTTTGAGCAATTTAATGAAAAAAATCCTTTTTGGGACCTAAATTTTGTAAAAAAGTGATAATTAGCACATGGATTTTTCCTTCTACAAATAAGTGAATCATTGTGCCATATATCTATACAAAATGAAAAACATATAGAATTCTTCTCAGCAATTTTACAGAGAAATATTTTTCAAACCTATACTTTTTAAAAAACGTAATGATAAACTAAAAGATTTTGCTTTCAAAAGACAAGTGAAACTTTTGTACAATGTATGTTTAAAACATGAGAAACATACCGAGTCATTTTGAGCAATTTTACGGAGAACTATATTTCGGACCTAAATTTTTAAAAAATGTAATGATTATCACACGAATTCGGACTTTAATAGGAATGTGAAACTTTGTCTGGCGTATTTATACAATATGAAAAAACATTCAAAATCATTTTAAGTAATTTTATGGAAAACTTTTTTTCGGACCTAAATTTTGTAAACATTAAACATACAAAATCGTTTTGAACAGTTTTATGAGAAACTTTTTTTGGATGTAAATATTGGAATAACGTGATAATTAGCACACAGATTCGGCCTTCTACAGACAATTGAAAAATGTGCCATTGTATTTATACAATATGAAAAACATATTAAACCGTTATGAGCAGTTTTACGAAGGATTATTTTTTCAGACCTAAATTTTATCAAAAATATGATGATGAACATACGACTTCGGGCCTCAACACGCAAATGAAATTTTGTGCAATTATCTTTAAAAAATGAGAAATATAGTGAATCATTTTGAGCAATTTTATAAAGAATTGTTTTGCTGAGAAAAATTTTGTAAAAAATGTAATGATTAACTCACAGATTAGGCCTTCAAAGGACAAGTGAAACTTTGTGTGATTATTTTGAAAACATGAGAAACATACATAATTATTTTGAGCAATTTTATAGAGAATTTGTTTTTTTAGCCAAACTTTTTAAAAAAATGTGATGATTAGCACACAAATTCAGGATTTAACGGGAATGTAAAACTTTGTCTAGTGTATCTATAAAACATGAAAAACATACAAAATTGTTTTTAGCAATTTTAAGGATAACTATTTTTGGACCATAATTTTGTAAAAATATCATAATCAGCATATGAATTCGAGTTTCAACGGGCAAGTTAAACCGTCTGCAATGTATCTTTACTTAATGAGAAACATATTGAGTCGTTTTGAGCAATTTTACGGGAAAAATTTTTGGACCTAAATTTTGAAAAACAAGTGATAATTATTATCACACGGATTCGGTCTTCTACAGACAAGTGAAACATTGTGCCATATATCTATACAACATGAAAAACATAAAGAATTGTTTTGAGCAATTTTACGAAGAAATATTTTTCGGAACTAAATTTTGTAAAAAACGTGATTAGTAGCGATCTATGTCTTCAGGATGTCTATCTCTTCAGAAGATAAACTTTATTTCAGATATTCGTATCTCTTATGGACATACACAAATATTATTTAATTCACAACAAATAAGCTATTTTTACTCTCTTATTTCAATAATAAATACTAATTTTAAAAAATAATTTTTAAAGATAAATACTAATTACCTTTTATTTTAGAGATAGTACAATTATTAAATGCATGTTTCCTATCTCTAGGATAAATTATGTTAAACTTTTTACTCTCTATTTTAATTATATAATGATATTATAAATTTTTAAACTATAAAAAATATTTTTGACAAAACTAGCATTAATATAGTTATTTGAAACCTACTTATAAATTTTGAGAGAAATTAAGAAATTGTGATTATTATAAATTTGTTGCACAAAATATATGACATATTAATATTAAAAATATAATTAAATTATTTTCCTTTTTTTATTTAAAATATTATAATTTTTCATAAATTTAAAAATAATATATGAACCTTAATAAATTTTTTAATTAGGTAAAGTTCAATATATTATTAGAAAATTAATATTTTATAAAACATTAAGAGAAACTTATATAGAGTTTATATATTATTAGTATTTAAGCTTGTATCATGTTTCGTGCATATTTGAGTAGTATTATCTGCGGCAATTAAGTTTATGCTATTCTGGTGGCATATTTTATAATAATTTATTATATTAGTGTAATTTTGTGGCATTTTACGTTTGTGCTATATTTTTGTGGTACTGTTTACGTTATTATGTCATTTTAAAAAAATAAATAAATTAAGATTTCACTTTTACATAATTTCTTAGTATATTTATAACCAAATTTTTCATTTTAAAATGCATTGATTTAATTTTAGACTCGCGTATGCCATTTTGCAACCAATCTTTTACTTCTTTTTAGGGGTTTGAATCGTTTGTAACATCTTTCGTAAACACTTTCTGTGACATTTCTAATTTAATATATTTTATTAATAAAAAGTAAAAGATAAAACCTAATGGAAAAGATAAACCCTAAAAAGGAAGACATATTATTAAAAAAAATATTATAGGAGATGTTACCGATAATCTTGAGTATTTTTTTTAATTAAAGAATCATTTTTTTAAAATAATATAGACTAAAAGAATATTATTTCAAACTTTATAAAAAATATGGAACTACAAATATAATATAATTAGGGTATGATTAAATTTATTTTACATCAAACATTAGAAACCTATTTATTTTGCAATAAACTTTATTCTTATAAGGTATTTTGATCATTTTAATAAAATTAACTATTAACTGATAATCTTGGGGATAAAATAAATATTTTTTCATATCCCTAATTTGAGGAAAATTTTACCATAAACCTTTTTTCTTTCTAAAGTAATTATATATTTATTCATATTTTTCTTCTTTTGAGGAACCGTATTTCTTTCTTAGAAATAAAGTGTAGTAAGTAATATTAGAAGAATTCCATTTGATGTTGAAAGGTTGCATGCCATTAGGATTAAACTTTGGTATTCCTTAATTAACCTAATTAATCCTAATGCCATTAGGATTAAACTTTGGTGGATAAGTGGCGGCTGTGAGTATATTAACAACTCATGGATTTTGGAATCAAGAAGTATTTTAGAATATAATTGAGCAGTAAAAATCAGAAAGGCTGCAGAATATAATTGCGTTGGATATGTGGCGGCGGAGTAAAGTATTTTAGATTTTGGTTTTGGATTTGAAATCCCGATAATGAATCATTTCCGGGATTTGATGAGGGAAATCATCGGGGGAAAATTTGGAGAAAATGAGGGAAACTATATATTTTGAAACAAATCACAAACTTATCCTTTTATTTAGTTTGACTACTAAGGATGATCTTGAGGGCTAAAATAAATATATTTAGAAACAGACATTCATTTTTTGATATATTCCATGTGAATTAGATCAGGAAATCCATTTGCTATTTAGGATAGAGTTTAATTTTTCCTTTTTTTTTTTAAATGAAATATAGTTCAGCTAGTTATATTAGTAGAAACAGTAGGATTAAACCTAATTCGCAGAGCTTAACCTAATTCCATTAGGATTAAACATTGCTTAACCTAATTCCATTAGGATTAAACATTGATTAGCAAAGCTTGGATATGTAAAATATATTACTTATTCCTATTAGATTTTGGTTTTGGATTTGAATTCCTTTTTCATTTCGAAGAAAGAAAAGGCAAAGGCAGTTCTATATATATAAACAACACATGATGACAAAAAAAAAAAAAATACACATTCATTAATTCACTCTTTCGGTGACACATTATTAATTCTTTCAAAAATTTTCTCATAATTATTCTCTATTCATATTTTATCATCAAATATTGGTAAAAGATGATTCACCAAACGATAGGATTTCGTTTTCATCCAACAGACGAAGAGATGCTACTCTTACTGCGTCACAAGGCCCAAGGAAATACTATTAATCCCAAGCTATCTGCTATGATCGTGGAAAGAGATTTTTATTCTGAGAATGGTACTCCATGGATAATTTTCAAGCAAGATGATCCTTGGCAAACAATGGTGACAGAATCTGGAAAATTGATTAAAGATACTAAGTACTTGTACGTTATTATGAGATTGAAGAAAATCAGCGCGTCTAGAAATAATATTATTAGAACTGCTGGTTGCGGTACATGGGATGGCCAAACTGGTAAGAATTATATTAAAGATAAAAATAAGATTATTGGGTTCAAGAAAATGTTTAATTTTAAACCCAAGATCGTTGAAGGAAATAATAATTATGGGAAGTGGATTATGCATGAATATCATCTTGATGGTGATTTCTTGAAAGGGATTTCTCAAACTAATGATTTTGTAATATGTAGAATAAAGTGGGAGTTTTGTTCTAATGATTCTAATGGAGGATCACAAACCCCATTATTGAATTCATCATCGTCTTCAGTTTCAGAAACCGCCGCAACCAGCTCAGAAAGCGTGATCAAGAATGTGGGGAATTTAGAAAATATTAATAATGAATCATTTTCGGGATTTGATGATTTAATAAATATAGAGGAAATCATCAATGGTGATGAGGGAAAATTTGGAGAAAAAGAGATTTCTTTTATTGAGAAAGTTGATCATATTTTAACGGAAGAAGAAGATAGTGAATGGGGAAAATTTATGATAGGGACGAGATCAAGTAAGAGATTAAATAATTCAGATTCATATTTCGATTCATGGAATCCTAATTCCAAAGATGTTGAGATTGTGAAGAGAAAGAGGACATAATTGACAATTTTATTGTTCAAAGTCTTGGAACTTTAGAAACAAAAATTCAAATCTAAATGCAGGTTGTGGTTTTGCATGTAGATTTTATGATTGAATTTTAGATTATGATTAGATTTTAGATAGGAGAAAGTAGGGATGTTTTTTCCTAATTTTTATGTAAATTCTATGATTGGAATTTAGATCATGATTAGATTTTAGATGGAGAATGTAGGGAATTTTTTTCCTAATTTTTTGTAATTTCAGTATAATACATAAACTTATCAAAAAAAGATTTTGTACATTAGTTTTTTGAAATCTTTTATGGACATACCCTTGGATATTTTGATGTAAATCAATTCATTCCATTTCAAAATTAATTCTAAGTTTGAGTAATAATTAGACGATTGAGTCTCTATTCCCTCTTAAAAATAAATGTTTTTAGCTTATTCTGACACTATAAGTTATTTTAAAATTATTTTTGACTACTTATTATGTTGACTTTTTAGCTAAAAAAACAAAGATGAAAAAAAGATTTTCAAAAAGCTTCTTTTGGGCAATACTGAAAAAATCGGGCTGAAGATTGAACTGGTCAAGTTACTGGTTCATTAGTTCAACTGGTCAAATAGTAATCGAACCGAATAACATGATAAATACACAAAAATTATAAATATATATTAGTAATTCATCTACATGCATATATTAAATCAATTAGCACTAAATATAATTAAAAGATACAATTAAAGAACATTCTAAACTTATTAACTCAAAAAATACATACAAAAATATAAGTTTTAATGAAAAGATTTTTAAAAAACTTTTGAAAATCGGTTCAAATGACCGGTCCAGTTAGGTTATTCCTATGATTTTTTATTGCGTTTGACCGATTCGATTCCTTTTACCAATTTTTTAAAAACATTTTCCCCAATGATTTAAAAGCACAAACAAGAGATAATCGATCCTAAAAAAGTAGGAGACATCTCACAAATGTATATTTTCATCATTTTTTTCATTACACATAACTAAAAGTTCTTTTTTTATTTATAATTTGCCACTTTAAGGATCAGTATGCCTTTTAAAAATGACACATACTCATAGGACAAGTCTAAAATTATCGCGTTGAGTGTAATTGTCATGCTAATAAGATTGAAAATAATTTTTATAGGTTTTTAGAAAAAAAAATTATTGGTTATGAACAGAGAAGTGAAAATAGTATACGAGTATAAAAAGTAAATTTATTTTATTTTTATCAATTATATTTTGATACATTCTTGACTAAAGGTCCTCTTTTGAAACATTATTAATTTATAAGGACTAAATTGAAAATATCTCTTAGAAAACTTGTACTGATCGTGCCGGCCTCTTGTGCTCATCAACAGTTTTCAACTCACTCATTAGTTCGTTACATTACACTTGCACAGTGAAAATTTCTCCGACCAAAATCATCATCTTCATCGTTTGATCCTCAATTTTTAGGTTGAGATCACAGCTTTAGCTTCGAAAATGGATCCAAATCCGACTAATTTTCCAATTCTTTCATACGTGATGTCGAAAGTCCCGAGCTTCAAACGTCCTGCCGGAATCAGCACCGAGGAATACGATGTCGAAAAACAACAGTCGCCGGCGGCTGTATCATCTTCACAAGAGCCTCACTTTGAGCTGACTGAAAAGATGCCTCATTTGAAGAACCCTAAAATCATTGCCTCGATGCGATTAGCGGTTGCCGATGTGGCGCAATCACGTTCGGTTTTGAAAACACTTGGTGAACGGCCCGATCATGAATCCGTGGATAATGCGAAGGCAAAGCTAGCGGAAATTGAGGCTAATTTGTCCGGACAACTGGATGAGATTATCCTTTCGCCCAAGGAGGGAACGGAGGAGAAGGAATCTGAGGGGAAGAAAGCCTTGGAGAAGGAGAAACAGATTTATAAGGCTGTGATAACTTTAGATGAAATGCACGAAACTTATGAGAACATGTTAAGGGATGCTGAGGATAGGTTGCAGAAGATATACGAGGCTGCGGTGGTAGGAAGTGATACAGTGGAGTTGGAAGAGAAGGATAAGAAGGTGGAGGTTGTGGAAGAGGTGAATGAGGAAGTGGTGGCCCTATTAAAGGAGGCAGAAGCCAATCATCGAATCCAACGAGTGGATTTATCAGGGAGGCGATTGAGGTTGCTGCCTGAGGCTTTTGGGAAGATCAAGTCATTGCTTGTGCTTGACTTGTCTAATAACCAACTTGAGGTAATCAACCTTCAAATGCAACAAACTCTGTGATCTGTTTACTTAATTCTTAGAAACTTCTGTTATCATGTTATATTTCATCCTTGATATTTTATATTGTGAATCTTGTATCTAGTATTGATATTGTCAATGTGTCTGGCGTGTTTGTTTCACATGATTGGACATTAGAGAGAGAGAGAGAGAGAGAGAGAGAGAGAGAGAGAGAGAGAGAGGGAAACTCGTTACTGAAATGAGGCTCAGTAATCAAGTTTCGTAGTCAGATGCAAACTAAGCAGTTTTTGGTTGCCTGTTAAATGCAGAGATCTAATTTCTATGGAAAGAGGATATAACTTTTGCAGATAATGCGATCTTCTTTGTTACGGTCTTTGGTGAAGCATTCGGTAATTTTATGATATACTTCCTAGACTTTTGTCTGTGATTACACAAATCACCTTGATGAGTCCTTGAGCTGAGAATGAAACAAGTTCCACAACTTTTAATATCATCATTGAGATAATGTCATCAATTCACAGAACTTACTGTTTGTTGTATATGGCTAGTTTGTTTTTGCCTTGATATGTTTTTAACAATTTTTGTTATTTGTTAAGTCTGCACTAGGATCCCTCTGTCTATATTTCCCATTTCAGGATATCTAACTCTTGTAATCCTTTACCATTCTGCATCTTGCATATTTGGCCATAAATTTGCTGCATTATGCCTTATGGATTTTGCGAGTGCCTTGATACTATATAAGGGAGAAGGAGATAGGATAGGGTCAATGCTTGATAACATTTAATTTTGCTCTAACTTTTCCTTTGTCTTTCTCTAGGTTCCTAATGGCTCTATTGTTGGCCACAATTGTTATGAACCTTTTGCTCTTTCAGTTCTTGTACTCATATATCTTTCTTAGATGAACCTTTTAGCCAATGGCTTTACATCGGCCCACAGAGGTGCATGTCTTCATTTGCTATAGCCAAACTTAGGAATTTGTAGGTATATTCTCTTGCCAATGTACAGGTGGTGTCTTCTCTTCTCCTATGTTGAACCCCAAAGCATAGGAAAGTAAACTGGTTCTAGATCGGCTAAACTATATAGGTGCCATGAAATCTGTGATCCCTTTTGTTCATTCTGTTCCCCACTCAGTAAAAAGTCCAATTAAAGTGGAAATGGTTTAATCTAATCTGATTTTCCCTGGACTTTTTCACCCTAATGTGAATATATGAACTATTTGGAACATGGATTTGGGGAATAACTAGGAATGCGTAAATTTGTTACTTGAACTATGTTTATGTTCTTGTGAGTTAAAAGATTTCAAGAACTTGCAGATGTACACTTTTAGTTCTTTATATTGACATGTACAATAGTCTGTTGCATTGGAGTCTCTCTCTTGTGACTTCTCATTTCACCCATTTCTTTTTTCTGACTCTCAAGTGATATTAAAAGGAACTGTTGGAAAAAACTGTTTACCTGAGCATTGGAGCTTCGGCTGTTTTAAGGAAAAATGAAGTCCGTAACCTTTATCATTTGGACAAGCTGCCTAAACCTTTCTATTCAATATTGTATGATTCTATGGTTTGTAAAACCAAATATTGCCTTCTACCTGTCCAGGGCAGGTCTAGCAGTAGGCTAGTCACTTCTTGTGATTAGGTTTTCCGATCTTCTCAATATCCCTTATAGGTGGCTTACAACGCAATTTTGAGCCTTCTACCAAACTGGTCTCAGTGACCCTCTTAGCTCCTCTATTAACTGCTTTCGAAAGCTTTGATCCTTTTATGAAATATTTTAGACTGGTCACTTTAGGAACGAAAAAAGGTAATAGTCGACCCTAAATACGGTAGAAGGAAGAAGTAAATGTTCAAGTCGAACTTCTATAGCAATTAGCAATTGCTTTCAAATACTATATTTCTCTAACATATGCTTCCTTTTATCATGTGAATAGGTCATTCCTGATTCTATTGCAGGACTGGAAAATCTGGAGGAGCTCAATCTTTCTTCAAACCTATTGGAGACTCTACCCGACTCCATTGGCCTGTTATTCAAATTGAAAATCTTGGATGTGTCAGGAAACAAACTTACTGCCTTACCTGACAGCATTTGTCATTGCAGGCTAGTAATCGAAGAAAAACTCTGCATTACCATCGTTCAATGTACAATTTTTTCTTGACATGATTAATTTATCTGTGTTTTACAGATCATTGCTGGAGCTAAATGCAGGATTCAATAAACTTACTTATTTGCCAACAAACATTGGGTATGAACTCCAGAATCTGAGGAAGCTTTGGGTTCCATTAAACAAAATTCGTTATATTCCGACTTCTGTTGGTGAAATGAAGTCTTTGCAACTTCTGGATGTGCATTTCAACGAGCTGCATGCTATTCCGCCTTCCATTGGAAAATTGACAAACCTTGAGATTCTTGATCTTAGTGGAAATTTCAGTGATCTTTCTGAACTTCCTAGCACAATTGGTGATTTAACCAACCTCAAAGAACTTGATCTGAGCAACAACCAGATTCATGAACTTCCTGATACATTTGGTAGGCTTGAAAATCTTACAAAGTTGAATGTAGACCAAAATCCTCTTGTGATGCCTCCAAAGGAGATTGTTGATCAAGGGCTTGAAGCTATCAAGGCGTACATGGTCAAAAGACGGCTTGATATACTTCTGGAAGAAGAGAGGATGAGCATGCTGGAACCCGATGATCAGGCAAATAGCAGTTTATTAACTCGAAGCACATCCTGGCTGAGTAACATTGTTGCAAATGTTTCAGGCACTGTTTCGTCATATTTAGGTGCTGTGGGTGCTGTGGGAAACACCGATGCGGATCCTTATCTCAACCAGCCAAGGTGACTCCATTCTCATTAGTCCATTTAGTATCTTCTGTTTCAGGTCAGATGCAGGATTTCTTTCATGGAACAACCGCCATGATTTAGTCTTCTGCGCGGTCTTCTTTCCAGCTTCCTTGGCTTGTTTAGCGAATAAATTGTTTCCATTTCCTCTGACTCGATTAGCGGAAGAATGAATCTTCATGTTTTGTAGGAAAAGAAAAAAAAAAACAGCAGAAACTTGGATTGTTTTATTCTGAACTTCTGAGACGCAGTAATTGTACATTACTTTCAGCAGACTTGCACCTTAGTTTGTGTTGTGGCGGTTCTATGTTAATCCTGGTGTATTGTAGAGGAACTGTTTTGTCTTAGTTTGCCTCCATTTATCTCTTAATTTCTGTTTATAATCTGCTTCAAAAAGACTCTTGCTCATATTTTATTTTATTCACTTTAATTCGATAATTATTTATTCCTCTAATAGGGTTAATTGCAAAATAATCTCATCAAGTGAAAGATTCTATCCCGAAAATATATAAAATGTTAAAATACCCTTTTATGTAAGTTATGATTTGTTACAAAATAATTTCTTTAAGTTTGATATAAAATTATTTTAGTCTGTACCTTAATTTATGGTTATAATTTATTACAAAATACTTTTATAAAATTTGTAATAATATTTTTTTTGATTGATTTTTATTTTAAAGAACTTGATTATTTCAAGAAAATTAGAAAGGTGAATTTAAATTTAATTCAATGAAAAAAGAAAATATCTGAAAGGAAAGTACTAAAAAAAATAAACGAGAATCTAATTTTTTTTTCCTTTAGAGTAAATACTATAATTTATTACACTAAATCAATTACAAATTCTAACCATTTATTTACTTTTATAAAATAAAATACTTTTCTTCTAAAATAAATAATTATTCTAAAGAATATAAACTAAAAATATATTACTGCAAAATTTTATAAAGTTTGTAACAAAGCATGATTCACACAAAAGGATATTTTAGACATTTTACGTACTTTGGAGGAAAGCTGCCCCTATTTTTCAATTTCAAGAGGTAATGTGCTTATACCCTCTCACTTAAGGAGAGTATTTTGCAATTAAAAATTTTTTTACTCATTTTAATTCGAAAATTATTTAAAGACAGTATAAGTATTTTTAGATAAATTTTACAGTACAGTGGTCCCTTAAAATATGATCTCGTGTCAATTAAAATTTTCAAATTGTAAAGTTCTTTAAAAAAAAATTTTTCAAAAGGTAAAAGTTAGCGTGCATTTGTTACTAAATTACTATTTTGTCACATGTTAATTCATATATATGTTTTACGATTTCTTAAATTCTTAATTTCTGGATTTTTTTGTGGCAATTCTTGACGTGAAAATTTGATATATAATCCTTTTTGGCTCCCTTTTGTTTTGCATTAATTCATTAAGTTAAGTATGATTTAAAATGCTTTCATACTTAATTCTGGAAATATTTATCATCTCTTTGCTATTTCCATAAACTGAATTTTCTCAAAAATAACACGTTTAAGAAATTGATTCCATCATTTTTTTTAGAAGCATTTAAATCGTGTACAATTTTCTTTCTAAATTTCTTTTTTACAAAAGTAGAAATCCTATCTAAAAAAGTACTGTAATATTTCTTATAATATTTTTTACGATCCTGTACTATTACACAAGTTACCACTTCTCATAACACTTATGATCGTTTATCATATTCTTATAATATTCTGTCTTATTTTTTTATTAAAATATATCTTTTTCACTTAAAATTTATATTTTATTTTGTAAATCTTGTTATGAGTACTTTAATTAGGTTAATGAATTTTTTTTATTGTTTATAAGAAAAGATGATTCATAACTCTTTAACATTTAGTAGTAAAAAGTTTAAAAGTTGTACAAAAAACATCATTTTTTATTTAATATCATATATTAAGAACATAATATTTACGCTGAATTATTTTATTAATCTAATTTCCATAATGAAAGATACTAATGTCTTAATATAAGACAATAAAAAAAGAAATAAACTCGCAAAATGTTAGTTTAAGAATATGTTAAACTTGTATCAAAAAAATAAAAAAATGAATATGTTAAACTTTTTACTGTAGAATCTTATTTTCTGATAAATTATGTTTATTGAAATTAGTAATAGGGATTAATTAGTTATGAAAAATATAAATAATAAAGAATTTATAATTTATACAAAATAGAGAGATGAAAATTGTAACTTGGACAAACCATAAGGGGAAAAAAGTAATTAACCCAAAATAATGAGTTCTCTTAAATTTATTACTATTCCCTCAGTTTTCTTTTTACTTGTTACATTATAGGAATTCCTCTATTTTTTTAAATTTGTAACGTTGTTGAAAACAATGAAATTTTAACTAAAATCTTCCAATTATATCCTTTCAACATATTGACTTCTCTCCATCCTT
Source organism: Catharanthus roseus (assembly GCA_028651295.1). NCBI lineage: Eukaryota > Viridiplantae > Streptophyta > Magnoliopsida > Gentianales > Apocynaceae > Catharanthus > Catharanthus roseus. Next base: position 2,405,117 of record JAPQWS010000069.1, read on the forward strand.
TTTTTTAATAATTCAGTATTCAAAAGTCATTGACTAATTCGAGAGGGATCGGAGGGCATAAAGCCCCTAAATAAAAACACTAGATTGGCATACGATATTAAACCATTCGCTAGATCACTCGAACTCAATACCTCTCATTTAGCATGCCATGTGGAAGATCCTAAATGAGGGGAGTCAAATCACTGGACCACACACCTCTTGTCACCTCTCTCAATCCTTACGTCATGGAAAAATGTAATTACTTCTTTCCAATAATTTTTACAATTTTCTAATATCCATTCTAGCTATCATGCATCATTCCGCACAAATTTTAAGTTAAATTTTGTATTTTTTTCAATGTCAATAAATTACTTGAGAGATTGATATTAAGGGTAGTTTAGTCTATATAAAAAACTTCTCTAGTTCCACATTTTCTTAATCTGTGAGATATCTAACACGCCACAAATAAAAAAACCGAGGTAATACCATTTTACCTAGTAAACACAAAAAAAATTTCATTTTTATATATGTAGAACTATAATATAAACTATCATATTATGGTATTTTTTATTTTTTTGGTAACTCTTTATTCGGAAGTCATCGACTAATCCGAAAGGGATCAAATGTCACAAGACCCTCACATAGCATCACAAGGCTGACACGCGACATTAAACCGCTCCCTTGCTGACCCAAATTCAGGACTTTTCTCACTTAGAACCTAAATGAGAGGGGTCACCGGATCACATACTTTTTGCCTATGATATTTTTATTTATATATGGTATAATATGTCACGGTAAACGTTATACAAAATAAATAAATGATTACCCCACTTTTATGAAATTGGTTACTACTAATTAATCAACTCATTAATTGGTTAGTTACAATAAAACACGAAAATAGAAATGAGATTCTTTTTTTTTTTTTTTTCTTGTGCATAATAAATTTCAAGAACAATATGACACAAATGCTGGCTTTTTACATATATAGAAAAAAAAAATTAATTCTTCATTTTCCTTTTTTCACCCCTTCTACCATATAAAGACACATCTTTTCAAGCCAAAAGAGATTAATTTTGGCTCAAGAAAATTCAGAATTTGCATCCACAAAAATGTTGAAAAAAACAAGTTTTTTTCACAAATCTTTTATTTCAATTGCAATTTTATTCCTTCTTAGATTTGGATATTGTCAAAGAAATAGTTTTGTTAAAAGAAGAGGAACTCGTTTTGTTTTGAAAGGAAGGCCATTGTATCTCAATGGTTTTAATGCTTATTGGCTAATGTTAATGGCTTCTGATCCATCTACGAGGATGAAGGTAACAGATACTTTTGAACAGGCTTCCCAATGTGGAATGAACTTGGCTAGAACTTGGGCTTTCAGTGATGGTGTTGACTACAAACCTCTACAAATCTCTCCTGGATTTTATAATGAGGAAACATTCAAGGTAACCTTCGGAATTTAATTATAGATAGAATTGTCAATTAAATCAGATCAGCCTGTCGAGTTTTTTTTTTTCCCTAGAAAAGAACATTCGATTGTTCAAGCATACATGAGTCAAGGTCGAAAGTATTGAGCCCACTCAATCCGAGTTTTTTTCTTGAAAAAGAACATTTTATTAGTTCAAAACCTATTGAGTCAAATTATAGGTGTTTATAAAGAATTTTTATATTTTTAATGGGTAAGAATTTTAAAAAAAAATTATATTTTAATTTAAAAAATTAAATCTATATTATCGTATGTTTAAGAACAGGTGCTACATAAACTCTTTTTAATATTTTCATATCTCAACATTAAAAAGACCTTTAAGATGTTCTTAAAAATGAAGGATTATCTACATATCTATATTGGATAATGTTTTATATATATATATATATATCAACTACTTTTTCCCTTGAAAATAAAATTTATGATCTTCTTTAACTTGGGTTTTTTTTTTTTTTTTTTTTGTAGGGATTGGATTTTGTAGTTTCAGAAGCAAGAAATTATGGAATATATCTAATACTTAGCTTGGTGAACAATTGGAAAGATTTTGGAGGTAAATCACAATATGTTGAATGGGCAAAAAATCAAGGCCAACCCTTACAACATGAAGATGATTTCTTCACCAATTCACTTGTTAAACAGTATTACAAAAACCACATCAAGGTATGTACCCCCGCCTCGGCACAGATTCTCTATATCACTTTGTGTACTATTTTATTTATGTATAATTATTGTCTTATTTAGAAGTTAGCATAATTTTTATGATAAGCTGAATATTTTAAATGAAATTAATTTTTGATATTTTTTAAGTTTAAAAATAATTTTTATTTAAAAAAAAAAACCCGCGAGTTGACCCGTTTATCCGAAGGCTAACTATAAGAAAATATGGGTTATATGAATTTTGACCAGCTAAAAATAAGCTCGGACCGGACCGGACTGTTTGAGTGTGGCTAAACACGGTCCGGTTCGGGCTGTTTTACAGTGATACACACGATACAGATTCTCGATACCACTTTGTGTATCATTTTATGTACGACTTTCTTTTTATAATATATTTTCTCTTTAAGATTTATTTTTTATTTATTAAATTTTATTAATAAAATACACTAAATTAAAAAGTGGTACAAGAGATATACACAGAGTAGTACAAGAGATTCGAACCCCTCGCATCCCCTTAAAAATTCTCTAAACTGTTTCTAAAAGATTTTTATATTTTTTTCTTAAAATTTGTCTCTATCTTGAAAATTTTCTACATATAAATTAAAGTTAATTATATTTTTTCTATTGAAATTTGTTTAAATTACAATTTTATCTCTTTATTTTGTATAAATTAGAAATAGATCGATGTCATTTATATATTCATAACCTCTATAACCTAATTATCAGAAAATAATGATTATGTAATAAAAAATTCAAAATCTTCTTAAAATAATATTTTGTGGATCAAATTCTTGTTTAATACTATATATTAAAATAACAATATCATTCATTTCGAAAATTAGACTAAAAAAATTAGGAAGGTTGTTATGATCTTAATAATATATAGTAGTGATAAGAAATAAACACACAAAATAATATTTCAAGAAGATTTTAAACTTTTTGCTACAAATCATTATTTTCCAATATATATAAATATATATTTTGTATTGAAATTAGAAATATGGATTAATTGGTTACGAATATATAAACGGTAAAAATATATTTATAATTTATACAAAATAAAATAATGAAATTGAATATTTGAAAAAAATTCAAGGGTAAAAATGTAATTCACCAAATGGTTTTGGGTTGGTAGGCTGTGCTGACAAGAGTTAATACATATAATGGGATCGCTTATAAGGATGATCCCACCATTTTTGCATGGGAGCTCATGAATGAACCTCGTTGCCCTTCTGATTTATCAGGAAATTCCCTTCAGGTTCAGGCGTTTAATTTCCACTTTTAAAAAATTAAATAATCAATGAAAAATTAAATTGCACCAAAAAAATCTGACACTTTGTTTTTTCCATTTTTCCATTTATATTGATTGTTAGAATTGGATTACAGAAATGGCGATTCATGTGAAGTCCATTGACAAGAAGCATATGTTGGAAATTGGTCTTGAAGGATTCTATGGAGAAGAAGACTATAATAATAACCCTAATAAATTATTATTTGGGACAGATTTCATTTGGAATAATCTTATTCACCAAATCGACTTTGCTACCATTCATTTATATCCCGATCAATGGTAATTAATTACTTTTCTTTTTCTTTTTCTTGCATTCTAAATTATATCACTCATTATTCTACATTATTCTACTCTTAATTTATCAGAAATATCTATAAATTACTACATTTTGATACTATTTATATTTATGGTTTCAAGAAAAAAATCAAATTGTTTATTATTTAAATAAGAGTATAATAGAGAAATCAAAACAAAATTTATTAGTATAACTAACTTTCTTTAGTCTAGGTGACAATTTAAATAAAATTATCTTCGAAAGAGTAATTATTAACTCTCTTTATATATATATATATATATTCACCACACAAATTATTTTTTGGGGTTAATTACATATACCGTCTTGAAGTTTATTTAAATTATAATTTTATTTTTCTATTTTGTGTAAATTACAACACCCTTATCATTTTCCTTTTTTTTTTTTTTTGAGGAAAACATTCTTATCATTATAAATGCATATATACTAGTTTGCCTACAATTAATTTAAATAAAAAATTAGAAAATAATAATTTTAATAATAAAAAGTGTTAATACATCTTAAAATATCATTTTTTGCGCATAATTCTTATTTAAATGCATAAAATAATATTTTAGGGAGAATGTTATAATGTTAATATATGGTAGTAAATAAGACTATTATAATGCTACAAAAGGATATTTTTCTAATATAATTATACGAATTAATAAATTATGAATACATCAAAGATGAAAATATATTTGTAATTTATACAAAATAGATAGATAGATAAAATATAATTTGAACAAATCTCAAAGAGATAAATATAATTAACATTTTTTTTAGTTTTCTTTTTTATATATGTACACAATTTTATTGTGTCTAATATTCTATGTTCCTTTTCAAAAACTTAGAAAAGAGATAATAATTAAAAAATATCATTTTTTGGAATTTTTAATGATGGCAGGATGCCAAATTCCACAGCTGAGGCCCGAGAAGAATTTGTGTATAAATGGTTGGAATCACATATTGAAGATTCGGATTTGGTGTTGAAAAAACCATTTTTATTAGCAGAATTTGGACAATCTTTAAGATTACCGAAAGATTACAACATGACAACAAGAGACTCATATTTTGAGAATATTTATGAAACCATTTATGTTTGTGCAAGAAATGAAGGGCCTTGTGGAGGAGCTATCTTTTGGCAAGCCATGGCAAAAGGCATGGAAAACTATGATGATGGCTATGAGGTTGTTTTGGAAGATAACCCTAATATTGCTGGAATTATCACTCTACAATCTCTTCGTTTGGAATCTCTAAGAAGCTAATGGTATTTAAGATAATATGTAAAAATTGAAAAAGTATTCTTGAAAATTTATTTATATATTTACCATTAGTTTACTAAAATTAATTAAATTATTCCATTAATATTACAAAGTTACTGAGTTTCAGAGTAAATTATGAATTGTGTTTTACACAGTGTGATTCGATGACGATTTCTCTCACTTAGTTATCTCTATATGGTATGTTAGGTATGAGGTTTTGAATTCAAGTCACCATGAAACAGTTTACTGTTACATATCAGTTTTGTGTCTTCCGATTCCTCTTGAATTAGTTAATGTTGGATACCGATTTAAAAAAAAAATAAAAAAAGATGTTAAAGCAATTGACTGCTGTTTTTTAGTTCCTTCAAATTTTGAATCATTTTGCCTTTGTGTTGAAGGATGCTTTCTTTGATGTAATTCAATAATTCGATCCTTTCACGTAAAATTCTTCACATGGCAGGTTAAGTGAGAGGTTCTGAGTTCAAGTCATTTAGAGAGCGGTTAATTGCCGTATGCAAGCTTAGTGCTACTATTTTGGGACCTTATTTTCTCTGATCTCTCCCAAATTAGTCGATAACTCTTAGATATTAGGTTCCCCAAAAAAAGATGCGTGTATCTTACTTCCTTCGTTTTTTTTACTTGTCATCATATTATACTCATTTTTATTTTTTTTACTCATCACATTGAGTACCCTGAATTGTTACCTCAATGACAATTGAGTACCCAAACTCATTACAATGACAATTGAGTACTTAATTTGGATGGAGTGTCTTTGAATTTTAATTGGACGGAGGGCAACAATGGTTCCCATGCCTGTCAATAACAAAGAGCAGTTCGGATCATTCGCACCACCTTATATACCACTCTCTGTACCATTTCTTAATTTAGTATATTTTATTAATAAAATCTATCAAAAAAAGATAAATCTTAAAGGGAAAATATATTATAAAAAGAAAGTAGTACATAATATACAAAGTGATGCAGACGATCTAAGATGGACAAAGATAACAGAGAAAAAAATGAAAAATATCAAAAAAATAAATATGAAAATAAAATTGAGTTTTTAATTAAAATTAAAGAAAAGAATTTAAAATGTTTAAAATACCCCTAAAAAAGTTTTGTACAAGACATGTTATTCATTTGACAGCCAAAATTAACGGAAGTCACTTTAATATTCAATAGTGAAGATCAAGAATATTTTGTTTATATTTGAAAAGAAAAAAAGCAAGAATATTTTGTAGGACATTACATTTAAAACATGTAGCTGCAAAAAACCCTTTTATACTTTTTGGAATTGAAAAGCTTGAGATAAGAAAAGTGAAGCAACAATTGAACTTTTCTTTATTTGTTACCAACACTCCATGTTCTAGAAATACTCACCATATGAAAAGAGGGTCTCAGGACCAAGAAGTGCATGATAAATACTGTTCAAGTAAGAGGTGAAATTCCTCGCTTTTAGGGTTTTCATCAGATTATTTGACGTTCATGTGAAAGATGTAAATTATGATGACTCAATAGTTTTGCAGATTGGAGGCTAAGTTTTGGTGCGCATAAGGAACCAACCCCAACATTGGTTGAAATTTCCACACTATCGCTGTTAGGATTTGAACTTTGGTTATTGTTAACAACTCTGCAGCCCTAAAACCAACTGTGCTACACTCATGCAGACAAACTTTTTTTATTTGATTGAACCAAACGTGGAGTATGTGTTAGGACGAGGAAATTAAAAAAAAAATAGAAAATTTGTTAGGATATGTTTCTCAAATTCTTTATAATTTTGATTTTCTCAATATCTAATTATGAGTAGTATTTTTCAATTCCACACTGAAAGTATTGAGAATAACTGAGAAAATAGACATTTATAAATACGTTGTATTAGTTTAGGTCTCTTGTGCTAGTTGTGGGTCCCTAACTCATATAATGGGTTGAAAGTTATCTGGGGAAGATTTATAATTTTCTCCGTACAAAAATTACACAGTAGAAAGGTTTGTAATTTTCTCTGTGCAAAAATTACATATGACGAGGGTTTGTAATTTGTTCCGTCTAAAAATTAGATAGTAGAGATTTACCCTTTTCATTCATGGATATAGATCTATGTTGAAGAGATAGAACCACGTTAAATAAGAGCCGATGGTTTCAACCTGGGAAGACGAAGATATTAGAGTCAATGGTTCAACATATGAGGAAAAAAGAATCGGAGCTGTACGAGGTTTGAGTCTGATAAGAAATTGAGAATGTCGTGCCATATTGAAGAAACTGTTGAATAACATGGTTATTCTTGGTACCAAAAGGCGAAATCTCTCGACCACAGGGTCCCCACCAGACTGTCCGACGCCTAGGTGGAGGATGTAAATCATGGTGACTTAGCAGCTCTATAGACTGGAGGTCAGGTACTGGTGCGCACAAGGAACCATCCCCATATTGGAAATATTGAAATTCTCACACTGCCACTGCCAGAATTTGAATCTTGGTCTCAGAATCTACTGAACTATGCTCATGCGGGCAATAATATGTTTATTCTTTGAAGACATCTTCACTTACGGGAAAGAGAGAAGAAGATCACCACAAAGACTTGGAAGAAGATTAGGTTTTCTTATACTATTATAATTTCAGAAATTGAGAAAAGGGAAGATTCGTTAGGATAAAGAAACTGAGAAAAATAGAAGATAATTCGTTAGGATATGTTTCTCAAATTCTTTCTAATTAAGACTTTCTCAATATCCCAATGAGTAGTAGGATTTCTCAATACCACATTGAAAATGTTGAGAATAATTGAGGGAAAGAGACAGATTGTCTTAGTTTAGGTGTTTTGTGCCAATTGTGGGTGTCCAACTCATACAATCGATTAAGAACTGTCTTGGGAAGGTTTGTAATTTTCTCTGTAACAAAATTACACAATTTGAATGTTTGTATAGTAGAGGTATACTCTTTAAGTTGTGTATCTAGTGTAAGTGTATGTTAAAGAGACTGAACCGCGATAAATTCTTATTATTTTTCTCTTGTCTCTCTACATATTTTTGTGTGTGCTTACGCATAGACATACAATAATATAAATTATTTTTTAATTTAGAATACGTTTAGGTTCAATTTATTATCAAAATTTTACATTTTATAAAGATTTGCTAGATATGCATTATCATATATGATAATTTTTTTTATTTATATGCATTCAATTCAACCATATATAATATATTTTATGCATATTAGGTATTTTGATAAAGAATTTAGACACAACGCCTAATTATAATACTTAATCTACATTTATGATATGATGGACACTTTTTTTTCTTTGGTCCTTTAGATGATCATCAAGCTCAATTATTCATTAAATTAACTCTTTCTCTTTAATGTCAAAGCTGTCAGAAGCCTTTCCAATTCCAAATGCCATAGAGCCCCTTTTTTCTTTTTTTTCCCCCCTAAATTAATAGCATAGAGAGCTCGAATCACTTACAAACCCTTGCAAAAACATTATAGCCAAGTTAAAAATTAAAAAAATAAAAAAAAATAAAAAAATAAAATAAAAAAAAAAAAAAAGAGTTTTAAATTATGGCCAAGAAGGGAAAGCCAAGAATGCCTTTTCTTGATGGTTCGAGAAGCACATTTGGAATCCATTTTGTTCATTAGAAAAGGGTTGAGTAGGTAAATGATAATGATCCAAATCCAATGGGGATATTGACAAAGTTAATTTTTTTTTTAAAGATTGTAAGAAAAAATTAATTGTTTATTAGAGTTGAGACCACTCAGGATCCCGGTTCGGGTCTTCTTTAACATTTTCTGTAAGATTCCTAATTTGATATATTTTATTAATAAAATCTACTAAATAAAATATAAACCCTAAGGGAAAAAGGTAAACCCTAAGGGAAAAAATATACTATAAAAGGAAATGTTACATAAGGATAACATTTTCTGTAACACTCTCTATAACATTCCTAATTTGGTATATTTTATTAATAAAACCTACTAAATAAAAGATAAATCCTAAGAGAAAATGATAAACTCTTAAGGGAAAAAGGAAATGTTATAGAGGATCCTAAGTGCTTTATCAAAGGCCTATAGTTAAAAAAGATTATTCAGTACTTAGAAAAAAAAAAGTTTTTCTTTTCAAAAAAAAAAAATACTTGGAAAAATAAGGATTTAGAACAAAAAAGATTATTCAGCCAAATAAGTTGATGAATATAGGGTGACCTATATAATTAATTTGTAGAGTGATCGAATTAATTATGAATCGTAAAATAAATACAAATACTTAATATCTTTAGAGTTTTGTATTTTTTATTAACATAAGAAAAAATTATAACTTAAAAGGAGGCTCTTTCAAATTACTTTTAATTATACTTTAAGATAAAGTAATAGAGTTTGATATAATTTAATTAACGAGTGAAATCTAATAATATAATCAACGCTAATAACACTAATGTTGAATTCTTGGAAGGTTATAAATTTGGATATTCTTATTCGAAATCATCTGAGCATATCCCGCTCTTACTTTCCGACCCGAGAACTGCTAAATATCATTATAAAAAAGTTGCTATTGAAAAATAGTGACTCTCTCCTTGTTGTGTAAAGAATCTTCTTATTACTCAATTTATTAGTGTCTATTATTACTCAATTTATTAGTGTCTATAACGTAACCAAGTCATTTTATTTTATTTTAATAAAATATATCTTATTTTTAATTAAAAAACTTATATATAATTACAAAATAATTATTGATTCAAACTTGACACAAGAATATTCATTGGGACAAAATTTCCTTTACAACTCTTAATATCTCATATATCACTTTTTACAATAAATTATCTTTTCACCATTTATTACTATGCAAATACTTTATATATATATATATATATATATTCAGAAAAATGCGTGTACATTTATGTCGACCGTAGTGGAACTGGGGGCACAAGCATCAATAAGTCTAACTGAAAATAAATAAAATAATTAAAAAAAGTTAATTATAAAAAGATCCCTTTAGTTTAAGAATTTTGTTAATCGGGTACAACATCTTTTATATTATCAAATAAGGGTTAAAATTTGATTTGACGTGAAATAATTTAGTCTAAAAAATTAAAAGGTCTAATTTACCCTTGAATACAAATTAAAAATTTGAATATTATTTTTTTTTTCTGCTACTTCTCGTATGCTTGCCATTTACAACTCTCGTCGGCGATTGCCCTTCCAACCTCAACCACCATAACCAATACATTCTCTCCATTGCCCGAATAAGCTTGTTTCATCGTTTTCTATTTTTCTGAACCCAATAACATAAATCGATTGGAGAGGGCAGTGACCGGTAAGTCGCCAAGTGTTATAAATGACGACCAAGAGCTGGTGGAAGAAGGAAAAAAATAAATATTATTTATTTATTTTGTTAATAAGTAAGTAGTATCTAGTTTTTTAATTTTTAATTAAGGGTAAATTAGACATTTCAAAATTTAAACTAAATTATTCCGCTTTAAATCTAATTTTGTCTCTTATTTGATAATTTGAAAAATAGGGTGTTCAATTGACAAAATCTTCAAACTAAAAGGTATCTTTTTGGAATTAACAAAAAAAATCAAACATGAAATTTGCATGGGCTTTCAGTGACCAAATGATTCGCTACTAGTACTAATTATTTTCAACAATTTTCAATATTAGCCTATAAAAATACCATAAATCAATAAGGTTTTTCTCTTCTGATAATTTCCAAGAACAAACTGAAACTGTCACCCAACAGTAAGAAAAAGAAATGGAAGACATGAAAATAGTTATTGAATCTCCTCTTCTTCTTCATCTTCATCATGAAGAGGAGAAAATCAAGTCCAAGAAATGGTTTGATATTTCAGAAACTATAGAAGAGCTAAAGAAACAAATTTTTCTTGCTGGACCTCTTGTTATTGTCAGCTTCCTTCAGTATAGTCTACAGATGATCTCCCTCATGTTTGTGGGTCATCTCGGAGAGCTTTCCCTTGCCGGAGCATCAATGGCTGCTTCTTTTGCTGGAGCAACAGGCTTCAGCGTCATGGTAAATATATATATCTCCACATTAGTTAGTTAGTTAGCTCCTGATGAACATATTTCCTTCTCACATTAAGATTTTGATAATCGTTCTTGTTTAGAATCTCAGATTAACTAATTAAAAAAATCAATGAATCTCTTATAATTCTTTTGAGGTAACTTTTTGGATGAATTAGTCTTTTGAGTTAATTAATGTGTGCATTTCATAGCATCATCATTTCTGGTTAAAACACATACTCCAATTAAGAGATTGAGATAAATATACCAAATCCATGTATTTGGATGAACTTTTTTCCCTTTATAACTGCAGAAAAAGTTTGCTTTACTAATCCATTTTTATTCTTTTTTTCCCTTAAAATAAGAAACTTCATTCACTACCACATTTTGTAAGTTTCTTCACATAAAATTAGCCCCAAAAGAAGGAAAAAAAAAAAAAGGAATGCAAACACTTTTTCTTATAATTGCTATTAATTATTATTGTCTTGGATATGGAACTGGGTATGTGTTCATTTTTATTGAAGAACTGTACAATTGTTGACCAAAACCAGATCAGTTCATTCCACTGTTGAAGATTTTGATTAGATCCCAACTACTTGTTGACTTTATAAAATTTAATGCAAGAATTAACTCAGGTCTCTATCATTTCTATAATTGGGAAAAATGTACAGATATATCTTAGGTAATGCTGGACATCTGTATGTATAGACATGTATTCAAGTCTAGAAATCTGTGAACAAGTCCATCTCTGAATCTTTTTTATAAAGGAAATATTAAATTGAATTTCTCTGTTTTTAATATTGTTATCTACTTGAGATAATATTGGATGATGGCGATTGTGGAACAAGAAAATCAGATATGAAAAGACTGAAATAAAGTCAAAGAAATTCTCTCTACATTGTAAAGTCTACATGATTTTATGTTTTTCAGTTTCCCTTTCTCTTTTTCTGAATTGGTTTAGAAAAATTATTCAAATGAATCTGTAGTTTTTTCTTGCAATTTATGACTATGCTTAGAAATTTATAACATATATTATGGTGAAATTAGTTTTGATATTTAATTATTTAAATGAATGTGTGTGCATGTTTTATTGCGATCAGCTAGGAATGGGAGGTGCACTAGAAACTTTGTGTGGACAAGCCTATGGAGCAAAGGAATATCATATACTGGGAATACATATGCAGAGAGCTTTGATTGTTTTTACGGTCACAAGCATTCCTATAGCATTTCTCTGGCAGTTTACTGGCCAAATTTTCGCCAGTGTTGGCCAAGATAGAGATATTTCATCTTATGCGGGGGCTTATGCTTGTTGGTTGATTCCTAGTTTATTTCCTTATGGCATTCTCCAGTGTCAATTCAGATTCTTACAAACTCAAAAAGTTCTTAAACCATTGATTTTAAGTACATTGTTCACGAGTTTAATGCATATTCTTGCATGTTGGATAGTGGTTTTCTGGTTTGAATTTGGGCATAAAGGAGCTGCATTGTGTAATGCAATCTCATATGGGATCAATGTCTTGATTTTAGCTGCTTATATTAAGTTTTCACCATCATGTGAGAAAACATGGACAGGATTTTCTAAGGAAAGTTTTCAAAATCTTTGGAGCTTTGTTTCCTTGGCCATTCCTTCTGCTCTTATGGTTTGGTAAGTTTTAGACTTCTAAAAATTCCAAAATCCAAAGGCTTTTTACAAGTTTTTAGTAAAATCCCCCTTAGACTTATTCTTACAGCCCGAAATTCTTCATGGACAACATTATCAATCATCTTCTTTCTTCTGTTGGATTTTTTGAGGCTGCAGCTTGGAGATGTGGTCATACGAGTTTCTTGTTTTCATGTCTGGACTTCTTCCAAATCGAAAGCTGGAGAGTTCTATGATGTCCATCAGGTTTTCATTTCTTGCATAATCTTTGAACGTGTTGACCATGGTACTAATTTACTTGACAGAATGGATTAAACCAGCTTTGCATCTTCTAATGTTTTTTATCCACATTTGAGCAGCCTCTCTACAAGTTCACTGATCTTTAGAATTCCATATGGTTTCGGCAGTGCAGTAAGGTATGTCTCTAGTGAAAGATATATATACTTTTCTCATAGACTCCATTATTTAAGCCTATGCTGACATATATCCTGTTTTCCATTGGACAAAGTACGAGGGTATCAAATGAACTAGGTGCAGGAAACCCACAATCAGCACAGGTTGCAGCACGGGTTGTTTTAGTTCTTTCTGTTATCGAGGGCCTCATAGTTGGCATAGTTTCGCTTGCAGCCAGAGATGTATGGGGCTATCTGTACACCGGTGAAAAGGAGCTCGTTAGATACATGGCATCCATTATGCCAGTTCTTGCTTTGTCTAACTTTATGGATGGAATTCAAGGGGTACTATCAGGTAATTAGAACTCTGCCATCCAAATAAGTCATATGAATTAAAGATTAAAATGATGGCTAATTGTGTATTAATTGTAAGGTGTTGCAAGAGGTTGTGGTTGGCAGAAGATTGGTGCTTTTGTGAATTTAGGAGCTTATTATCTAGTTGGCCTGCCTTCTGCAATCACCTTAACATTTGTGTTCCACTTTGGAGGAAAGGTAGTGAATTCATTTTTTTGCCATCTCCAAAAATTTTGAAAATTGCTGATATTCTTGATGCCATTTCTTCTGCAGGGCCTTTGGATGGGAATAATTGGTGGGAGTGGCCTTCAATCCTTGTTACTTTTAGTTATCACAACGCGCACAAACTGGGAGAAAGAAGTAAATCTAATCCTTTTTATATAAAAAGTTGTACAAGTTTTGTGTTTTGGAGGACTTCTTCATGTTATAATACTTCCTGCATTTCTTGTTTCAGGCCATTAAAGCAAAGGATCGGTTGCTTCGTTCCAGCAGATAAACAATTCAGTTTTCACGAGGTCTCAGGCTCAGAAATATTGGAGATACATAAATGCAAACGAGTCCAGATACGATTTTCTTTTTTTCCCCCTTAAACCAACTGTTTTGTCAATGAACACAGCTAAAAATTCCATCATGATTGGCTTACTTGTACCTAAAAACTCAGATAGTTTTATGTATATCTCATATCCTGCACAGATTGTTTCTTTGCTCTGATAAAGACTGAAATGGACAGAAAATCTTTAGATTTATCGTCTAATTGCAACAAGAAATTAATAACTAGAAAAGAGGTTCAAAAGTAAGATATTGCAGGAAGAGATCAAATATTTGACACCTCAAAAGCACCAGAATGTACATCTAAACAAAGGTGTCAATCACTAATCATTATAGATTTAGTCAAGATTACTTAAAAACTAAATTCAAACAGTTCCTATTTACTCATTTCTTGATCCTTTAGGGGAAAATGAAGTACAAATTATCAAGGGATAGTAATGGTTTCAATGTTCTTGAACTTATATCTGGTTTTTCTCCTTGAAGAATGATATTGTTTCGTGCAAACGTGTAGTTTTTATTTTGTCTGAAAATGTCATGATAGAAGAAGCAGGATCCCTTTAAAATGGAGGCAAACAACAAAAAGAAAAACTATTTATTTCCATTAGAATGTTACCATTTTTTAACTTAAAAACAACTACTCATGTCCCCTATTTAAAGAGATAACTTGGACACATTTTCTTGATTATTCTCTGATCTGAAATTAAAGTGCAGAATTCACCAAAAAGGAACAAAAGTATTAGTATTAAAAATTCTATCAGAATGTAAACTTGAAGAATATACTAATTAGTTTGGTACCCTTTGTTGCCAACCTAACCATGTGCAGCACATGGCTGCCAATTCTTTTCCAAAATGCTAAGCAGCCTATAATAGAATGAGGCAGCTTCTAATCACTTTCTTCATCATCTTCCTCATCTTCTTCCTTTCTTGAATCTTTTAGCAGCAATATTTCTCCAATTTTTTTGGGGCACATTTTGGATGATCCTAGCATAGATGAGCACTGCATCAGCTGCTAGCTCGAAAACAACAACAACAACCACAACGAAATGCCTGTTCGTTTTCTTGATTTCGTTCTATATCATCAACTTAGCCGGTGGTGATTATACTAAGCCAATCTTTCCAATTGCTGCAGCTTTTCTTATTGCAGCATTGATTATTATTATTTTAGCTGTCCGGACTACTATTGTGACATGGATCACAGTGTTGGTTCTCTTAGCTTTTGCAGGGAATCGAAGACGAGTTCTTGTGAAGAATGGAAGGAAGATTACATCAGAAGTTGCAATGGATTTGGTGAAGGTTGTTATTATCAGAGAAAGAGGAATAGCTGTTGTTGCTTGTGCAGCAACTGTTGCAAGCCTAATGGCAATAGCCTGGTTAAGAAAACTTGTGTAAACTTTCATTTTTTGCATTCTTTTATGGGCATTTTATGGACAAGTTTTTATTGATTTTCATTATATATATGTATGCCTTTTTTTTGGCTGAGAAAATATACAAAGAAATACAATTGATACATTTATATTTTAGAAAAGGGGAAAAACTTCTTTAATTGGTAGAATTTCTTGGCAACTATCTAAAAGAAATTTGATGATTTCTGGGCTTAATTTCTTGATTTGGTATCCATTGAAATATAATCCTATATATATCCATTGAAAAAATGAAAAAGTAATCCAACTTTTGAATCCAAAATTATGCGGATGACGAATTATGCACTCCAGATTGTTTAGTACATTTTTCGGTACACCCTCTAATATATTTGCTTTAATAGTAGTTTTACTCCTTAATTTTTTATTAATAAAATTAATATAAAGTGTATGCATTAGAGGGTGTATTAGAGTGAGGATATAAGAGACCATCCCGACCAGTAGTTATTATTTATACATATAATATGCATTCTCCTCAATTATTCTTTTTCATTTTTCTTTAGTTTTATTGTAACAATGTTTTTTAAAATAAAATTTTTGAAAAAAAGTTTGGGTCAAAGCTCTGTGTTTAGTGGGCCCATTATATCTCAAAAAAAAATAATACTAATAATTTTGGAGGTCGATAAAAGCAACTCGAAAATTTTCAAAAAATTAATTTTCCTTTCTCTTACTTTCTCTCTCTACATACTTTCTCTCTAATCTCTCTCTAAAAAAACTCTCAACTTTGAACATTACGAAACGAATTATAAGATAATATGGATCCTTTTAAAGAATCTCTGCAAGAAAATATTAGTTTTGAGGTAAGAAATCGAAATTTTTATTTCACATTTTCGGGCACACTTTCGCCCAAATTGAGCAAAATTCACTGTGACTTTCGCCCAATCTGGACGAAAGTTTTGTAGAGCTTTCGTCTAGATTTGGTGAAAGTCACAGTGACTTTTGCTCAATCTGGGCGAAAGTGTGCCCGAAAATGTGAAAAGAAAATTTTTTTTTTTTTTCTGTTTTTTGTTTTTTAAGGGTTTTCTTTTTTTAATATTAACTTTTCATTATACATTAACAGGGTGATGAAGAACCAAATATCTTTGAAAAATTTCTAAATCCGGAAGAATATATCGATCTTAGACATTTATTTACAACTGACCGAATATTTAGTTTGAAAGATGAGTTGGTGGGGTGGGCAAAACAAATTGGATGAATATACCTGATCACCTTTATGTCATTGCTAACACATTTAATCTATGCGTTGTATTTCTTGCACGGTCATAGTCAACCATTGTCTTGCCTCTTGTTTCTAATATGGATGGGCCTTCAGGAACGATATTCATCGGACTCATAGAGAAATTGCAGCATTTTATACAGATATTTATTTTTGATAATTTTTTATTATTAATAATATTAATTGAATTATTACATTCTAATATTTTATTAAGTGTATGTGTTAATATTATTTTTTTTCCAGTTACAGTTAGTAGATGGATGTCTTTTGCCTCCATTACATGTGCAATGGGAATATCATCGAGATATGCGAGTTAATGGATGGGCGGGCCCATATCGTAATCAGATGGCAGATTGGGTTACGAGATACAGTGAAATGTATCCGCCACAGAGAAATTTTATGTAATAATGTTGCAATTTGTAATTTATAATGTAGTATTATTTTTTAAAACTGTTAATAATATTTCGTACAATTTATCGTTAAGAGTTTTTTTATTTACACCTTTCATGTAATTATATTAATATGCAATAATACACCAGAATATGCATAAGGGAATAAATATAATGATTATAACAACGAACATAAATTAAAAAAAAAGTATGGCAATAAAATAAATAAATATTCGAGTACATAAAGATTTACTAAAGAGATTTGTAATGAACCCTTAGTAAATCTCAAACTCTGCGTCCTAACTCATCATCGGCAATATCCTGTCAGTAGCACTCACGTGAAATCATATCTAAGAGTGCCTTTGGTGGCATGGCGGCAGCTACCGGGACATTGTAGCCTCTGGGAATATTCCTGGGATTCTGAATCCTCGGGTGAGTGCGGGGAGGTACCAGTCCAAATAATCATCGATACAGGAACTCGCTGGAATGGCCGGGACACTAGTCCATGTCTCTGTCAGTAAGTGCGAAGGTGCCTCGAGCCAGAGTGCCTCGACGAAAGTGTTCCTTAAGACATACATCCCGTTGTTCGGCGGTCGGCGGGCCTCCTGAGGCTGGATAGGGTGGGCGGGAATATATTGTCTAAAATCGAACTGCCTCAGAACCCTGTCTGGCATGTACAGCTCCACGCAGTCAAAATATGCAATGAAGCCGTGCCATGTTGAAACCCAACAATTACGAACATCCTGAGTCCTGTACAGCATCCACCGAACCTCATCAGCTGCCATCATATCCAGCCTCAAGCGAATATCCAGCAGTTTACTCTCATTCTTATAACCGATCGTCAGAAACATCTGCATGTAGGGCTTGCATCCATCAGGAGAATGTCTAAACGGGGGACCGAACATGGGAAAATACAAATATATCCACGCCTAAAATATAAAATATAAATTCAATAAAAATATAAAAAAAGAAATATAAATGAAATATTAAATAAATAAACCTTATACACTAAACCGTTTAAATATAAAAAATAATATAATTAACTTTAATTTTAAAACACATACCTCTAATAGTGACCAACAACCTGCAAGTTCCTTCGCATCAGCCCTGGAAGCTTGACCCAAATTCCGGTATAGATATGCAAGACAGACAGCACCCCATGCGAACCTCCCAATACGACTCACATCCTGCAGAAGTGGCCACAGTCTCGCAGGTACAATGTTGCCACTCTTATCACTGAAGAATGAACTACCCAAAATGTACTGTAGATAGCATGCAGCTCTGATCTGATGTGACTGTGAGGTCCGTCTGCTAGTTGCAACGTCGTGAAGCTCTAGTCCATTAAATCCTAAACCCTCAGTGAGACCTAAACTCAAATCCTGTTGAACAGTCCGTACCGCACCATAAGCAAGCACCCCAGGAATAAGCTCCACATCGTGTAGTGTAACAATCATCCCACCCCAGGGCATGTGGAAGCTGTTCGTGTTGGGCTATCACCTCTCAACAAATGCCGACAACAATGTAGTATTGGCGTTCTGAAACATGCACGATCGCAGGTGCGTCAGACGGAATCCAGAGGCCAGGGGCCCAGCCTGCGAATCGGTAAGCTTCCAACCAGTGAGAGCCATATAACGAGATCGGCACTTCAATAAACCACGATCTTAGAGATAAAACAAATAAATGAATACAGTTGCATAACAATATATTTATTCCATCATTATTTTTTCTATTTATCATAATAAATAATATTTGACGGATTAAAGAATAATAACAATAATAATAACATGTCACTTTAACATAAAGATAAATACCTGTCCATTCCATATCCGACCCGCCACATGTCCACCGTATGATGGGATGAGCTCCAGGTCAACAGGATCTCCATGTGCTGCCTCTGTCTGCTCCTAATCAAAAGCCTTCACTTTCTTCCTCTTTGCGTCGGTGCCAGAACATCACGTGCCACCTCGAGTCTTTTGTTACGAGACCCTGTAAACTTACTCATCACCGACATAAGGTTGCCGGTCAAACCCTTCCCTTTTCTGTGACGAGGACGCCCGTCCGATCCACTAGCTGGTGCCACAGGTGCAACATATACGGGCTGCTCCTCATCTCCATCATCATCACCTCTCTCATCCGCTTCTCCCTGAATATGTAGGTATCAGACTCTTTCTTGCTCCTCCCCAAAAACTTTATCACTCTCAGAAACCCTATCTGTAGGCCCAGGTACATAAGGATCAGAAGATGAAACACCATACTTAGCATGAGAATACCCGTATGTGCTGCAAGAAGAATCCTGATGGGCGGCTCCAAACATCTTATCAAAAAACTCAACCCCTATCTGCCTCGGCTGAGACCCATCGTACAATATAGGCTCTTGGATGGCAGATCTATACGGTATGCCAGGTCGCACAACGGTAAAAGCCTGTAAGTATGGATCATATACTGTAGTCCTAGAGAGTGTTTAGGTGAAGAAAGAGAAAGTGTTTAGGTGAAAATGAATTTTTTGAAATTTTTCGAGTTATCCTTATAGATTCCCGAGTTGTTTTTATCGGCCTCCATAATTTTTGGGATAATTTAATAAACATGCCAAAGTCTTGAGTCATTATCAATTAAGTATCGTATTCTTTAATTTATATAATTGAGAACCCAAATCAAATTTCTGTTTAAATTAAGACAATTTTATAAAATTAACAAAGTATTTTAAAAATTTAGCCTTAATATTGAAAAATAAGAAAAAGTTATCATATTTTTTAAGTTGACATGTGGTGTTCAAGAGGTTTCCATATTATTTACTATTGAAGGAAAAGTACTAGAGAATATATTAGAAGATGTACTATATGATTTACTCTACCAATAATATATAAAAGATTATTAATTTCGTGTGTGTTATATAATCATCTACCTTAAATATTTTAATTTAATATTTATTAAGTTAGTAAAACTAATTAAAATATTTTGAAAATCACTTTTTAGTTTTAATATTTATATGAATTAATTATTTAATGATATAAAATTATATTTATCTTCTAATAAAGACAATGAGAGAGAAGTTTTTGTACATTTTATTTAGTAATCTTACATTCTAATATAAGTATGAATATATATATATATATATATATTCTCAAACTCGAATTCTAGCTCATAAGCATTTGAGTGCAGTTTTATTAAGTTCGAGCTAGACTCGTTTAGTAATATGCTCGACTCGAGTTCGGCTTTTTCGGTCAACAACGAGCTCCAACTGAACTTTTCACAAATTGTTCATAAAACCTTGATCCATTTGCAGCCCTATGTAAGGTTGTTCATTTAAACTGATTTAGGTATAATACAAATAGGATTTCAGCTTTGTGGTTGAAGTAACTGTAGATTGATATTCATCTCAATTTAGAGAAATTACTTTTTGTATCAAGGCATTTTCCAAATATACAATTAAGGTTTAGAATCGGAGGTAGAAGTGAAATAAGAGTTCTCGTACTTAAATACCGCTACTCCATGATAGATTCATCCACTAACAACGGTACCACTATAAGCACGAATAGTTTTTTTTTATAGTGGTATTTGTCTTTTTTTTTTTAATATTTAATCTTATACATTTTTCTTTAATAAGAAGGGAAAAGTAAATTTGTATGAGAATATACAAATATAAAATATAAAATTTAAATGTTATTTATAAATATTTCGTCATATAAAAATTTAGTATTTATACATTTTTCTTTTAACGCGGAAGATTCATAATTTATTTTGAAAAGAACAAATTTTGGAGCAGAGCTCATATTTTGAATCACAATTATTATGAGAGCTGGATTTTTTTTAATAAGTTAATAACATGTACTATATCTATATTCAACTATTTATGGATATAATATTAACATTTTATTATTAACATAGAATTAGTCATTTATAAATATTCATTTGTGCTTGAAGAAAATTTATAAAGATCGTATTTAAATATTTTATTATTTAGGGATAAATTATTACGAGCCAAAAATCCCAAAAAAGAAAAAAAAAATTACTCCTTTCAAATAAAAGCCAATCCAATCCAAATAGACTCAATTGCTTTTTCCCGATATCATATTGGGATATCAAGGATCAATATTTATCTAATTAACTAGATTAAGAAAGATTTATAAAAAAAAAAAAAAATCAGATTAGAGTGGGATAAATTTATCAATAAAAAAATAAAGTACTCTTTTTTAGAAGATGCTTATTGGGAGAAAGTTACACAAATGGTCATATTGCAGGGTTATTTCTTACGTTAGCCACCTTTTATAAAAGATGTCCGTTTTGATCCTATTTCTTCATGGAAGTTCATAAGGGAAAGTGTTTGACGAGGCGCAACATCATCCTGTATCGTATATTAATCTATATAAAGTTTGCTCCGCTATTTTCTTTTTTAAATGGTCCTTACTTAAGAAGCACAATTGAAGTGTGCTTTTACTTTTTCAAAATTAAAATTTTAAATATAAATAAAATAGCCAACTAGTTTTTTTTTTTTTTTTTGAAAAATTAGTTATAAATAATCATGAATTATTTTAACTTTTTTGTTTATAATTATGAACTTTTACTTTATTTTTCTAACCATGAATTATTTTTGCTTTCCTATTTATAACCACAAACTTTAATTTTATTTTTTTAACTATGAATTATTTTTGTTTTTATATTTATAGTCACAAACTTTGATTTTATCTTTTTATAGCTATGAACTATTTTTTTCTTGAAATAGTAATGAATTATTTTTTACCTCTCAAATATATCAATTTATTAGTAGTTCATGACTATATTTGAGCGGTAAAAAATAGTTCCTAACTATTTCCGAAAAAAATTAATGGTTATACAAAGATAAAATCAAAATTTGTGGCTATAAATAGAAAAGTAAAAGTAATTAATGGTTAGAAAAAGTTGAAATAAAATTTGTTTATTAAAAACATAAAAGTTAAAATAGTTATAGCATTTTATAACTAATTTCTCAAGATTTTTCTTTGTTTTTTAATTTTTTTTAAAAAAAGAGTTTTTTGCTAATTCTATGGAAACAAAACAAAAAAATAGAGTTTTGCTAATTCTATGGAAACACAAATATGCATTGATTTTATAAATTAAGATTTTTTTTAAGATTCAATAATTTTTTAGATTTAGATTTAGAGTAATAGTATCAATATATGTTTCGGAATACACGTCAAACAAACTCATTAATTTTTTTTTAAAAAAAAAACTCATTAAGAAATATATAATAAATTTTTTCCTTCAACTAGAAAAATAAGAATTTCTTAAAACAAATTTAAAAAAATGAGCAAAAGGAAACAAACCAGGGAAAAAAAGCTAGAAATGCAAAGTAACATCTCTGTTGTACGCTTTACTTGACTTTGTTTTTTCCGCCCCAAAAAAAAAGTCACGAGAATCTGACAAATTCAACTGTACTACTAAGAGACGCGCTATGCTATTGCGTTTTTCCATGTAACGCGTTCTATTATGGTCATTTTAACAAAAAAGGAACATCTTTACAATAATAAAATCAAACGTGGTTACTTTTTCCATATAAAACATTCTATTATTGTCTATATTGGCCAAAAGGGGATATCTTTACATGAATAAAATTAAATGCGTCATTTGGATTAGAAATAATAATGAAAAATAGTTGATATTTTTTCTCAATTTTTGTAAAAAATAAATTTTATATGAGAGAAGATGTGAGGTTAATGCGAAATCCAATGAAAAAAATTAAAATATTTAAATTGTTATCTAATCCATAATTTGTTGGATATAGCATTATTCATTGAGCATTTGACATAAATCATGTCACATACTTTTATAATGACGCATTCTTTATTTTTTATTTTTAAGAAATGGGTAAAATTAATCTCAATTTTATTCACTTTGTTTTAATTTAGTCCTGAAAATATATTTTCAATAATATTAGTTTTTATAGTATTTTCTTCATAAACAATACTTTTCACCCCTGATTACCGAATTAAAAAAAATGCTAAAATTTTTTTATGTGTCATCTTTTAGTTGAAAAATCAATACTTTTAAAGGAGAATAATTTAATAAAATTATTGAAAATTTAATTTTTGAATTAAGTTAACACAAAATAAATATATTGTATCTAATATGAAAATGACGTAAATATATTTGGATTAGTATTGAAACAAATCTCTTAACAGCATTCTCACGTGACGCAGTGTACTAACTCTATTGTACATCCACTCTTATTTTACTTGTAACAGATCTTTTTCTATCTGTTAGTGACGGAGCCACATTTTGTTGAGTGTGAGCATAGGAATTTTCTCAGCAACATCTTATTGAGTGACACAACCGTATCTCTTTCTATCTGTCAGAATGGGGGCACAAGCATTTTCACGTGACGTAGTGTACTAACTCTAATGTGCATCCGCTCTTATTATAATTGCAATATATCTCTTCATATCTATCAGTGGTAGAATTAGACCTTGTTGAGTGGGAGCATATGAATTTTTACGTGAAATTATTAACTACAGTATGCATCCAGTCTTATTTTAATTCTGGTATACTTACTTACCAACATTAATATTTTATAGTTCTCCTATGTAGAAAATTGCCCAATTTTATTTCAAACCATGATTTTATTTTTTTCTAATAAAAAACTATTCTTATTTTTTTCTTTGTCGGTGTGAATTATTTTTCACCTCTCAAATATAATAATGTATTAAAAATAGTTCGTGGGTATATTTGAAAGATAAAAAATAGTTCATGATCATTTCTAAAAAGAGAATAGTTTATAGCAAAGAAAAATAAAATTAAAGTTTGTGCCTATAAAAAGAAAAATTATATAAAAAGATAAAATCAAACTTTGTGATTGTGGTCGTAAATAGTTAATATATCTAAAAAATTTAAAATAAATTATGGATAAGACAATACTCTCCTCAAAAAGTTTTTTTTTTAATAGAAACAATAGTGGGGGTGTAGTTAGCTTAGTTACACGGGTCCCAACATAGTGATCCGAATTCATATCCATCGATAAACGGGTTCGGGTTTTAATAGATATCCAGTGGATTAGACTGAACTCCGAAATCCTTTTTTGGGGGTAAATCCCCGAAAACAAAATCCTGTACGCTTATATTAAAGTGCTTTAACACGTGTGCATATGTTACTCGTGACAGAAGTCTGCGCTTTTTTTTAACCCAATCGGATCTTCTCAAGCGGGCCCCTATCTTTCCTTACAGTACTCCTTCAGTAGCTAATCACTTGTTTCCTTAGTCCTGTGGTTTTCTTTGGCAACAAGAAAATTTTTTATTTTTCATAAAAAAAAAATAAAAGAAAAAAGCTCAAAATCTGATCACTATACACTCCTGCTATATATATATACGAGCACCGAATGAAGAGGCATTCGTAGAGAGAACGCCTGTGAAGAAATTGTAGAGAGATAAAGGGAGATTGATCGAGGTAAAGGGGAACGCGGCTCACGGCTACGCGTGGATTTCGTGAAATCTCGTATATAGTTATCTTCATGTTGATTTAGTTCTTCTGAACCGTTGATAACGCTGTTTAATCGATCAAATTGCTTTGAAATTTTCTTTGATCGATTTTCCCTGTTTCATTTCGAGGGTTAGGGTTTTTTTATTTGCTTTAATCTTCTACTAGTGCATAGAGTATATATAGATATATCTCTCTGTTTTTCTTTATGCAGGTGTGTATATAAAACGCGGAAAAAAGATTAAAAAAAAAACTTGAGAAGGCTACTGAAGAGGGTTTTTGCGGCTTACCTGGAACGCAATCCCTTGCAAAATGGAGTCCAGTATAGTTATCAAGGTTTGGTTTTTTCTTTTAAAAATTCAAATTTCAATGATTTTTTATGTTTACTTGGTACCGAATTTGTTGTTCTAATGGTTATGAATGCGCTTATATAATTTAATAGTTACTGTTTTTGAGAATTTCTACTGTTCCTTTGTTCTGTTTGGTTGTTTTGGGGTTGGGTGAGGGGGATTTAGTTGATTCCTTGCTGCTAAGGGTTCTCTTGCTTTTGTGAAGGATAGACAATGATTCTGTTTCTTCTGGAAACATCAATGGATTTGTATCACGCTTATTTGGTGAATTACACTATTTGCCCGGGTCAAGCCCGTCTCGGGTTGGGATAATCTTGCTTTGATTTCAACGTTTTAAAGCCAAATTCGTTATTATTGTCAATTTTTTTTGTACATGGGGAAATTTGCAGTTTCTCTCCTTGAACGTCTTTGTTTTTTGTGTTGCATGTTTGTTTTTTATATCTGTCTGGACCAGTTGATGAGGATTGGAGTATCTCCTGTCCGGAGTTGAGAATGTGTGGAGCATTTGGCATTAATAACTTTTTTGATATATCACATTTGTTAAAGCTCTGAGTCTTGCAACCAAAGCTGAAGGGATTTTTTTTAGATTGGACAAACTAATTTTGACTTCAAATAATAGGTTTATTCGTTTCAACTCATTTATCATATCCGCAGCCCTCTACATGACTCTTTTCAGTCCCTCTTGGGGACTTCCCTCTCTTAGACTGATTGAACATTGGCTGTGTGAAGCATTTGGCATTTATAGTTCTTTGGTTTATATATAATATAAAGCTGTAAGGCTCAATTGTAATCCAAACTGAAGGGAAAGCCTTTTTTTTTTTTTTGGTTATCTATTCTTATTGAACTTATATGGACAAACATATTTTGACATCAAAGAATAGGTTTATTTGTTGCAACTCATTTATCATATCTTTAGCACTGTACGTGGGACTCTTTTATCATAGTAGTTATCCTTTTCACTTCATTGTCTGAATGGTTTATGCTTGTTGCTTGGCTACAGGTGAAGTATGGAGAAACACTTAGGCGTTTCAATGCTCGTATCATGGATGGTGAACTTGACCTTAACATGGATGGATTGAGAGCAAAGGTCCTTGGCCTTTTCAAGTTCTCTCCTGATGCTGAGCTCACAATGACATATGTTGATGAAGACAATGACATTGTAACACTTGCTGATGATGAAGATCTGCATGATGTGGTTAGGCAAAACCTGAATCCTCTGAGGATCACTGTCAACTTGACTACTGAAAGGAGTGGCAAGTCTTCTTCTAGGACCAGTGGAACTTCTACACCCTTGAGATCACCTCAGGTGCAGCAACCCTTGAATGAGATTTTCAATGCTATACCGGAGCCTCTACGTAATAAGGTCGTAAAGTATGGCACGGAGATATTGGCGTCTGCTGGAAGTAACTCTGCCTTTGCTGAGTTACTTTTGAACCAGCTCTCAGATCATCGATCTTCCCTTACTGCTGCTCCTCAAGATGGAGCTGCACGCACTGCAACTGAGACGGTCTCCAAAAACACTGCAGGTTCAAATGTTGAAGGGGCTGCAATAGCTGTGATGTCAAGTGACGTATCTGAAAAGGTCACCCCTAATGATAGACCTGAGCCATCCATGGGAAATGGTAAGGTTAAGTCTCTAAATCTTCAAGGAGGTTCAAAAGATTCAGCTCCAACAATTCCAGGATTGGAGGATTTAAGGGCAGCCCTTGACTCAGTGACTGAATCAGCAACTGTAGATCCTAAACCACCAAGTACATCTCAGACTAGTGTTGGTAAGAAGTTGATTAAACTCGCATCACCTGTTTCGAAAAGTGAGCTTACTGCTGCTGAGAAGTCAGTGAAATCGTCATCTAGTGCTCCCGTTGTTTCAAATAGTGTTCCTGCTGATAACATTAAGGCAGTTGAAATGACATCTACGGTACCCAAGACTCCTACCATCAATGCTTTTCCTCCGCTATTTGCCCCTGGCCAATGGTCCAATCTGAATTCTCCGCCAACTGATACTGGGAGTTCTTCAAGTAAAAATCCAGTTCCAAGTCCTATAAGCCAGTGTCCATTCACTGGGCTGCCTTTAGGGAACAACTCCTCCCGTGCTTCTCCAATTAATCCTTTTGTCCTTCAATCTAGAAGGAACCGTGGGGAGGGAGATGGCTCAGGGATGGTTTTTCATCGCGGAGTTGGTTGTGATGGCTGTGGGGTGCATCCTATTACTGGCCCCAGATTTAAGTCAAAAGTGTAAGAAACAATTGTTTTCTTCTTTCTTCCCGATGTACTATGAAGGTGCTAGATATTTATACAATCTTTTACTTGTTTGCTGTAGGAAGGATGATTATGATCTTTGTAGCTTCTGCTACGGCCAAATGGGAAATGAGAATGATTATATAAGAATGGACCGTCCAATGACCTATGGGCACCCCTTTCATTTCAAGCGAGTACATGAACTCGTATGTCTTGGTGTTTGGTATTTTACTTCTGTTAGATCAATTGCATCTAGATTTTTGCCCACTTAATTCTTCAATTGACATATGCAGCATACTCGAGGGCATTCTGCACATCCAGCGGTCTTGAAGTGCGGGTGGAAGACTATACGGTCTAAGCTGGACAGCCGCTTCATTCAGGATATGAATGTTTTGGATGGTACAATGATGGCACCTTTAACTCCATTCACCAAGATATGGCGAATGAAGAACAATGGTACTCTTGTATGGCCCCTGGGAACACAGCTTGTTTGGATTGGCGGGGACAAACTTACTCATGCATTATCTGCTGATTTAGAGGTGAATAATGTTTTAATTGTTATTTGATTTCTTTTAGATCGTGTCTTTTGGTTAGTTATATATGTTGTTCCTTCTGCTGGTGTCATAGGCAGGAGTTGTGTTGTCCGAAATTTTCTTTTCATTTCATTGATTGTTTCATTCTGAAGATTTATTGTTTCTATCAAACTGCTGGCAGATTCCTGATTCTGGCGTACCTGTGGACAAGGAGCTCGATGTTGCTGTTGATTTTGTTGCACCTAAGCATCCTGGTCGGTATATTTCATACTGGAGGATGGCCTCACCATCTGGTCAAAGGTTTGGCCAGCGAGTCTGGGTTCTAATACATGTACGTTAGAGTTGTTATTTTTATTTTTTTTAATGACCACTTGAATAATTGTAATTCCATTGTCTGACCAGATTTATTATTATTCGAAATTAGGTTCTTGCTTCTTCAGAGGAGGTGGCGCCTGAAGGTTTCCGCAGCTTTAATTTGAATTTGCCACCTGTATCCAATGGGATGTCAAATCCAGAAACTATGAATGTGCATCCAGAGCCCATGGTGGAGGACGGCCTGTCTGAGCTTGGCATTACAGAGTTTGCAAGTTCCAACAGGGCCACAGATTTGGTTGAACCATTTGTTGATTTGCCAGTAGAAAAGGAGCAGGATTTGAATTTCCCCATTAATGACAGCTTGTTGGTTGGTGGTGTCGTCCTGAGGCCCAATCCTGCAGCAGCATCATCTTCATCTTCATCATCTGTCTCCTATCCAATTATTGATCTATCTGAAGTTGCTTCTGCCCCTGCACCTGCCTCTGTGCCAGCTCCTGTGGCTGTTGTGCAGACATCACCTCAAAATGCAGGAGAAAAAAATGAGGTAGAGGAGACACTCCTCAAAGATCTTGAGGAGATGGGTTTCAAACAAGTCGATCTGAACAAAGAGATTCTGAGGCTGAATGAGTATGACTTGGAGAAATCAGTGGATGATCTTTGTGGTGTGTCCGAGTGGGATCCCATCCTCGAAGAGCTGAATGAGATGGTGAGTAGATAGGTTAATATTCTACATAGCCTTTTTTCCCCCCTTCCCATTTCGAGTGAGTGTTTTAGCCCTTTATGTTCCATACCGGGATCTTGGGAGCAAAGCTGCTTATTGTGGTATGTCAATTCCCCTGTGCAGGGCTTTTGTGATACTGAAAGGAACAAGGAACTGCTGAAGAAGAACAATGGAAGTATCAAACGTGTGGTGATGGATCTCATTGCTGGAGAGAAGAAGTGGATCTGAAGTACTTAATCATCCTGCAGTCAATATAATATTTATATAAGATATATATATTTAACTTTAAGCAAGTTTGGGCATTTAGTTATATTGATGCTTTGAGCTACTTGGAAGTTATTTAGTGGTTTGGGTACTTGACTTTATGGTTGCAAACTCTGCTATCCTTCTTATGCTCTGTATATATTATATGTTTATAAATATGTTGGGCCTTGAGCCTTGAATTGTCCCCAATCTTGTTCAGTTTTTCAGTGTCTCTCTCTTCTTTCATATTCACTTTGAACACAGAAATATGTTGGGGGGTTTGTGGGCTGGTGAGAAAGCTTTTGAGATGGTGGTTTTTGTTGGAGTGGACCTATTTTTCTAACAGCCAGCTTCAACTTGGTCTGGGAGGAAGTTGGGTTTCCAGTAATAGCCTGATGAACTCATGGTTCCCTCTTCATGTTATTTGAGCTCCAAACCTAGAAGAATTTACCAATTTGGAAGCCATTCAGAGACAACATGCATATTAATTTTGGGAATCTATATGTATAATGTATTTTTTCTTGTTAAAATGAATCTTTTTAACTCAATTCTCTTTTAAGTTAAAATTCAAAATTTTCACATTCAATACAAATTCAAGATCAATTTTGAATATTTTTTACAAAAAAATATCAATTTTGAAGTAAAAAATTTCATAAATATATTTTTTTTCAACTTTGCTGAGTTTCTCCTAGATGGGATGGAGGGAAGACTCCTTCGGTAGGTGCCTACCTTTTTCTTGGAAAAAAGTCGAGTTCTTTCTTGTTTGTTAGTAGCTTTCCTTGCTTCCACTCGATTCCCAGACTCAGATGGGTTAAATGATCAAATTGCCACCCTTCTTTTTTTTTTTTGTTAAAAAATAGTTTAAGAGTCTTTCTTTTGAAATAAAAAAGAAGAAATAGAAGTAACTAGCCAAGCTCTAATCTAAGATTAGCAGTCGATTTCATAAGCATAAGAGCCGATTTAGGCGCGGCAAGAGAACAAGTTCGACTCGCGAACGATGAGCAAGAGCAAGTGAAGGACCAATCCTTTTGCGCCAATACTGTTGCGAGACTGGAGGAATTCTTACCATCCAGAAGAAACTTTTTGTTAAAACAAAATCCACTGAAATGAAATTTTGCCCAGGTGGATAAAATTCTTTAAAATTTTGCTAGGTTGAACGAAATTCTTAGGGAGAAACTCAACAAAGTTAAAAAAAGTAATTTTTGAGGTTTTTTACCTTATCATCGATATTTTCTTATAAAAAATATTTTGACTTAGAAAGAATTGAGTTGGAGAGATTCATTTGAACGAAAAAATAAATTTTTTTGCGTATACATATAGATTCTCGAGCTATTTTTATTGACATTCATCCAATATTAAGAGTCATCAATCAATGCACAACGATCTGGGCCACCAGGTCCGGAAACAGCAAACATTAGGCTGGCATGTAATATTAAACTACTCCCTAGGTCACTCAAACTCAAGACCTTTCACTTGCTACCATGCCATGTGGAGGATCTTTACATGAAGGGGAGCGTTAGAATTTATTCATTGCCACTGGAAAAGAATCAGATTCAAAGGGATTCCACTTTCTTGGGAATAATTTGTAGCAAAATCTACCCTATATAAACCTGCTGCTGCTTCAGCCTTCAAAGGAGAAACAAACGAGAGGAAAAAATATGCGCAGATCCTTTAATTTTTCTCAGGAGTATGATTATGAACAGAAGGCATCCCAAGACTGCCATGAACAAGTAACTCAAATGGGAACAATGCCAACTGTTATGACTAATATCCCTCACCAGCACCATCCCTATGATCGCCGGGCAAGTGAGAAGGTCTGCTACGATCATCATCAACACGGGGGAGAAGCGTTCAATGCTAATCATCATCACCATGTTAACCACAACCACCAGCATTATCATGTGCCTCAGCCGGAAAAGATAGTGCAATACGCTGAGTATGAGAAAGTCACTGAATATGAAACAGAAGAAAACTATCATGAGACCGATGGCGGCTACCTTAATCACAGGCACAACAACACCTTTGTGAGGCCTCGAAGGGAGGTCAGCTTCAAAGCATGCTAATGAAGAATGATTTACAAAGGCATGATTCTACAAAAAGTGACATTAAAACTTATGTATGTTACTAGTTTGGTATAAATCTAAATAACATGCCTATGTTTCGAACTTATTTTGATCAAGTGTGTTATCAGATGGATGCAATATACAATAATAATCTTGTGTGATTGCCCTTGAAGAAATTCAGCTTAGTTCCTTTTATTGAGCTTAAAATCACTATAAAAGTTAAGCAGATGAATGCTTCTCTGGTATAATTTATCTCTCCTTGGTAGAATGACATATGATAATCACTTGTGAGACTTCAAAAAACTTGCTTCATGCTTCTATTTGAGATGTCACACTAATTATACTTCAGTTAAAATGGACGAGTGAATTACAGGACTTACCTTTTTGTCGTGTGTAGAGAAGATTATCAGATACGAAGTATCCTGATAATCGAGTGCTCCTGCAATTAACGAAATGTACAAATGAAAATATTGAAGACGAGTAACAATGAAGTAGCATTAACACCCATTTTATGAAACTTTAAGAGGCATTTTGTACTTCATTTTCTTGCCACAAGGAAGTTTGGGATACTGTTTCTTAGTTTCTCTGGAAATAGATGAAGAGAAATGAGTTGCAACTTGGAAAAAGAAACATTCCAAAGAACATCTGGTTATGTATGGGAACTGGCTTTGCTGCTATATACTTCAGTTATGATTCTTGTTATATATATATATATATATATCTGTATCTACTATACTATCAAAAGGAAATGAGCAGAAGACTAAAAGATCAGGTCAGGAGGATTGGGGTAGGGCCTAAGTTGTCAAAATTTACTTTTTCTTTCCAAGAACCATTTCTATCTGGTAATAATGGAAATATGTCATCAAGTCGCAAGATCTTCAAAAGTTCAGGTGTTGAAATTGAGATTCACGAGTAAGAAACAAGATTATGTGCCTGTTGGACTCTTGATTTGCTCACATTCTGGTTAATATCATCTGCAGAGGGAAATGTTAGAGCTTAAACATCAAATCCGAGCACAGGATTCTTGACTATCTGGCAAACATGTTTGGAACTAATTCTAATGTCTAATCATCTGACTTCTACGCCCAAAAAGTTAAAAACTTTAAATCCTGATGAAGATACTAAATGCTGTAAAATTATAATATTTCTTAGTTATTGGAGGCAATGCTTTGATAGTTTTTGCCATACCATTATGCTTTCATAATGCTTTCACAGACAGCATATTCAGAATTCTCAATTATTTCAAATTATGCATTATCACTCTTGAATTCTGCAACTTTACTATATTCTGCTGTGTCATTGATAGAAAATAAAACATTTCAAAATTTTCGAA
The DNA here is from genome assembly GCA_028651295.1 of Catharanthus roseus. Classification (NCBI taxonomy): domain Eukaryota; kingdom Viridiplantae; phylum Streptophyta; class Magnoliopsida; order Gentianales; family Apocynaceae; genus Catharanthus; species Catharanthus roseus. The sequence goes on from JAPQWS010000069.1 coordinate 2,437,277, forward strand.
AGGAATTAGATTCAAAGGGGAACTTCCACGTTCATGGAATAATTTGTAGCAAAGTCCTCTATATAAATCAGTTGCTTCAATTGTCTATTAGGCAGAGACGAACAAGATAAGTAAAGAAAACAACAGAGGAGAAAATATGCGCAGAGCCGCTAATTTTTCTCAGGAGTATGACTGGGAGCAGAAGACATCCCACGTGTACCATGAACGAGTAACTCAAGGGGGAAAAAGCCCAAATGTTATGACTAATATCCCTCACCAGCACCGTCCCTATGATCATGTCAATGGGAAGGTCTTTTATGATCAGCACGGAGGAGGAGTGTTCAACACTAATCATCACCATGGTAACCACAACCACCATTATCCTTATCCTCCGCCAAAAAGGAAAACGCAGTATGTTGAGCATGAGGAAGTTACTGAATATAAGAGAGAAGAAAACTATCAAGTTTACGGGGCTGATGGCTACCTCAACCACAGGCACAACAACTTTATGAAGCCTGGAGGGAAGGTTGTCTTTAAAGCATGCTGATAAAGAATGATTTAACAGGCATAATTCTACAAAAGAAATAATGAACCTTGTGTGAGTTACTAGCTAATATAATCTAAATAACATGCCTGTATTTCCAAACTTATTTTGATCAAATGTATCAATGCAATATCTTTGTGATGGTACTTCTGGAAATTTAGTGTAGCTACTCTTTTCTTTTCTTTACATCTTTATTTAGAACATATGGCAAAGTCAATACTCTGGCCAAAACCAGCCTAAAACCACATTGTGAATCATAATTGCTCTATCAAACAGTTGGACGGCAAATGTACTCTGAATCTTAGAGAGGGTAAGATTTTGAGAGAAATACTGAAAACGTCAGCAGATGAATGGTTCTCTCGTACAATATATCTGTCCATGGAAGAATGACATATGATAATCACCCGTTAGGCTTCTTAAAACTTGCTTAAGGCTTCTATTTGACAAAATCGACCAAGTGAATTACAGGGTTTATCTTTTTATCATCTATAGAGAAGATTATCAGATATGAACTATTCTAATTCTCAACCTGTATGCTGTTTTACTATTGCAATTTAGGAAACGAAAATATTGAAGACAAGTAACAATGAAATACCACTAGCTTCCATTTTCAAACAGTTTCAGAGACGTATTCTACTTCTAAGGCTCAAAATTTCAGATTTATGGGTTTTCTACATCATTTTCTTGCCACAGTGAAGGTTGGTCAAAACTACCATAGGAATCTAATAGATAATGCTTTTTAACTTGAAATAGATAAAGAGAAATGACTTGCAACTTGGAAAAAGGAAAAATTCCATAGAACAATGAGAAGGTAATGCCATTCTTGGAATAGAAAGGTAAAATAGTCAATTAGATTACCTCTTCCGGGCTTAACATTTGAGAAACAGGCTCATTTGCATTATATAAGAAGAATAGTTAAGAATTTTCTTCAAATTACTGTGATCTTGTTTGCGATAGTAACAACAAGAAATGTGCTATGGTTTTTCTTTGGAACCACACAGTCTGAAAAACGTAGGATTCAAGGTGCTCTCTCGACATTTGACTACGTTCTATTTGGTTTGAAATTGATGTCAAGGAGTTATATTTAGTAAGAATTATATCGCTTTCTGGATTAATTTGGCCATATTAGAGTTAAAATCAGGTAACTAAGAAATTCTCCAACCTTGGAGGTATACGGTACAATACACTGAAGCCTTAGTGGCTGTATCTCCTAGCTCTTCACCTGCATATCATTACTTGCCATAAAAGGAAGGGAAAGGTCATATTCATCTTAGCAGATCTTCTATTTCATGGAATATTTACAGTTCTGTGAAATGCATATAAAAACTTTCGGCAGAATTGATTTTCAACTTTTGAAAAAAAAGATTCCAGATTTTTTTTTTCTTGGTTATCTTTCATAACCAGATACATCTTCACGGAAATTTGATTATTATGCTGATTCCTTAGTTTTTATCCAAAAGATACTTTCAGTAAGAGGTATATACCAACTGGCTAATATAGCAACCACTTGAAATGTGTCTCCACTTTCTATCATCAAAGGAGAATATATGGTTCCCCTATTTTATGATTGAGATGAAAACTAAGAAAAAAGCATAGGTTCCTACTAGAAGTTTTATAAGCATTAATAATGCCAAGAAGAATCACTTTCTTCTTCTTTCAAAAAGCATTCCATTATTTGATATGACTATTATTTGATATATCACACTTTATCTAAGGGTTATTTTAAGAAGATCTTTGTCTATAAGTTTGTAGCTCCAGTTGCTTGTTCTGCAAACTAAAGCGTGGAAAAAAAGAGGGAAAAGGAGAAGGAAAAGAATGTACAGAAGCTATTATGATCACAACCAAAACAACCAGTATGGTTGGATCACCACCACATCTCATGAGTATGTTGAACATATTACCAGAATGGAAAGAATGCCGAGTATGATCACTGATGTACCTCGCTTTCCAAATGTTTACAAGGCCTTCAGTAGTCAAGTCCCGAATCATCAAGCAATCTACGAGATAAAATATGATAATCATCTTCCGCGTGTAAATCATCAGAAGCATCAACCTCCTGCTCCTGAGACACGAAAGAATGTTCATTTTATTGACCTGGAGAAAAGAACTACTGAAGTTGACAGGAAAGGAAAAAGTGAAGTTCATAAAGATTTTGATGTTAACCAGGCAGCTGATAGATTTATCAATCAGAATCGCAAGAAGTTTGAGAGGTCAACACTCAAATCAATTTAAAACCTGAAATTCTGGCTGAGGAGATCAATCATGGTTTATATGATGTTGTCCAAGAATGCTATAAATAATTTTCATTTAGCTTTATCTATATGCTGATGGAGTTTCCTTTCCAGTGCTTATCAGAAAAAAGCAACTTAATTTCTCTAATAGTTATCTGATGAAGTACAAAAAGAATGTAAAATATGCTGTCTTCATGCAAAATCTTTTATGATGAATTAACACTCTTTTCTTTCTTTAATTTTGGAAGTCGAAAGAAAAATCTTTGATGATGAATTAATCCTTGATTTACAGCTGTTTTAATTGCAAAATTCAATCGCTATATGAACAGATAAACTATATCCATGAAATGAAGCATAGTATTTTTCCTTTGGAAATGCTTGAAGCTTGAAAGGGAAAGGAAGAGGAGCACTGAAGGCATTTATGTTTCTGCAGATAGTAATTTGAATCCAAACAAGTTTATCATTTGCATGGACGTTTCTAATAGGAAAACTGTTAATTAACTAATGGTCACATGCACTCATTTCCTATATAGCACAGAACATATGTTTTAGATATTGAAGCACCTTCCTAGAAACTATACAAAAATTTATGGAATCTCTGTTTTCTGTTTAAGTACTAATTTCATTCTCATAAAGCAGAGGTATATCCTATCTAGCTTCTCATTCATTCTCATAATCTGAGTTCAAGCTGAAGCAGGCGAAGCGTTGCTGCTCTTTGAAGAACCAAAGAGGTTGGAAATTGCAGGATGTTCACGAATATGATGAGGGCACTTGAAAAGCAGATCTTTGGCCTCTGAATATCTGCTCTCGTCAAAAAAGGACTGAAAAACATGTCCGTAAGCTGAGACGGATGGATATTGCTTACTACTTAATGTCCTCAACAATTCTAGAGCATCTTCCACAGAACCATTCCTAGAAATATATAGCACGAAAGGCTTTGCATGAGGTGGATAGTTCTGTTTCTTCATCAGCCGAAGCAGGTCCAAGGCTTCTTCCAGTTTCCTCTCTCCTAACAGCTTTTCAATCAAATTTTTATATGTAGCTTGCCAAGGAACCAAACGAAACTTGCTAACCATTTCCTTTAGCAATGAGTATGCTCCGACAACTCTCCTCTGACTCAGAAATCCATTCAATAATACATCTAAAAGATCAGCATCAGCCTCGAATTCCTTCTCCACCATCTTTGCAAAGCATAACAGTGCCTTATCAACTTCATTAGCATCACAGTGCCCTTTTATCAGAATGGTCCAAGTCTTTATATCAGGAACACATCCCTCTTCTTCCATTGTGTCCAGTAGCTTAGATGCTTCTTCTAGCCTCTGTGCTTTACAAAGCCCATAGACCAATTGGCTGTAGGTGATATTATCAGGTTCATATCCTGCATTTCTCATTGTTTCCACTACCTTTTCTGCTTCATCAAATCTCCCTACACTAGTCAAAGACCTATGTATCCCGTCATAGTCGGCCTTCAGCATGCAATTCCCTGCAGCCTCGTATTTCTTGATGACTCTAAACACCAGATCCAAGTCTGGATTTCTACACGCTGCAATAGAACGCAAAAGCAAACCGCATTCTTTTGCCAAGGGTTTAAATGGACTATCCATCATGTGCTCATAAAGCTCTACAGCATCCTTCAACATTTTACTCTTCTGAAGCTCCCTCGATATCTTCACATAAGTGTCAATATCAATCTCATAACCTGCAGTTTTCATCTCTTTCACCATACTCCAAAATTCCTGAATTGATTCTTCCCTACAAAGAATTCTAAGTATCCCATTGTAGGTAACACTATTATGCTCAAAACCCAAAGTCTCCCCAACCCATTTGAAAAAGCTCAAAGCTTTCAAAAGGTGACCTCTCGCTCTAAGCTCCTTTAATACCCTCAAGACAAGATTTTCAGAAACTGAAATTCCCATCTCCCCTAATTTTCTCTCCACATCAATTCCCCAATCTGATTTCTTCACCACCTCAACCACCTCCTTCACAATCTCCTCCATAGCATTTTCTTTAATCATCCTCTGATAAAAATGTCTCAAAGCAGTTACATCATTAACCATTTTCAGACCCTGAAATATCGTAGAAATGGATAAATATGTTTCCTCATCAATGTAAAACCCCTTGTCTTTCATTTCTTTAATGGTAATCCAAAACTCCGTAATTGAGTCCTTTTTAGCATAAATTCTAAGCAATAAACTGTATATTGAAGAATTAGGATCAAATCCATTTTTCTCAATTGCCCACTTGAAAAAGTTTGAAGCTTTTTTTGGGTCTTTAGCTAATTTCATCAGTACATACATAACAGTTTCATGGCTCAGTTTTGCATTTGATCCTGTTAGCACATCTTTAATCTCTTTAGTCCAATCATATGACAAAACTTCATCCACAGATGATCCTGAATCCGTTGAAAACAAGAGCCTCTGGAAGGTTTTACTAAGTGTAATAGTTGAAGCACCAATTTGTCTGGAAAGAGGAGGGGAGAAGCTAGAGAACTGAGTCATCTGTGCTTGTAAAGACCGGGTTTTTGATAGCTGAATTGTGCGACTTGAGTAGGCAACTCGGAGATAGCCCACTATTCTCTTGGCTTGATTCATGGCTGCTGAATTTGAAAACATTTCTGAATTATCACACCTGGATCGGAAGGTGAACTGGTCAAGCTATTGGGTTACTAGGTTAATCCGGATAGCACAGATAAAAAACCGGATGATGTCATCGTCACCTCCTAAATATGTAAAATTATAAATATATTAATAATTCAGAAAATTCTTTCACCCAGCTAAACATGCCTACTAAAACATGCACCAACTACATATTAATAATAAAGTGGAGCACTTAGATTGAAAATTTCAACTAACTCAGAACATATGGCGCATTTTCATACTCAAATGATAGGCAAATGTTGAAAATTGAGCATTTCAACTCATTTAAGTTAACAATTGCATATATATATATATATATATTGTCAAATAGCTAGCCAGATAATGCAAGACAATGAGAAGCAACTAACAAAATCAAAGGCAAATTCAAAGAAAAGCATAAGGCCACACCAGTCATGGAACTCAAAGAACAGCATGGCACATCATATTAATGTTGTACTCCTTTTCCTTTAAAAATTATTCTTAAAGAACAAGAAAATTTAAAAAACTGGGTTCTAATGTGAAGTGCACTATTTTGTCACCTCCCCAGCTTATGCAATATAAAGATGAATTACAAGGAATGGTAGATTGTAACAGAGATATCCAGAAAGAATAATGGTTCTGCAAGAATCTATTCATCTTGTCTTTGTTTTATCATTTTCCTTTTTCAATCCAACTTGGTTCTCATCTCTTTCTTAAAAGTTTCAAAGGGTTCAGAAACATTATGTACATACATAAAAGGTAAACATGTTTTCAGTTTCAAATCAGTCTTCATTAACAACAAACTTCAGAGTATTTATTAATGTTTTGATCAAACAATTAAATAAAAAAAATGAACACATTAATAACTCAAATATTCCCAAAAGAAATTCATCAAAAATAGGAACATTAAAATGAAAAACAAAAAACAAAATAATGCAGCAATGGGGGCAACCGAGAGTACCTTGCTTAGCGAAGAGAAAACGAAATAAAAATAAGAGATGAAGAAAGACACCGTCGGCAGCTGATTATCGTTGTTGACACCTGCGGCGACTGACTAGGTGATGGAATGAGAGTGAAGCGACGGCGGCAGCGATGGATGAATGGGAGTCGAGTCGACTAGAGGGAGGAGAGAGTCTGTAGTAGAGAAGTAGAAGAGAAGAACAGAAAAATGAGAAACCGGGCTAACCGGTTCTTATCAATTCCCGATCGAACCGCGGGTATTGACCGTTCTCTCTTGCTGCGGTTTGTAAAATAACCGGACCGGCGGGACCGTTCTTTATTTATTTATTTATTTGTTTATTTTGAAGAGGAATCCGATTGAAATAAATATCAATCTTGATACCTTAAAACAAATTTCCTCGATTACATAGTTTTTATCAGATTGCCCGATATTCAAATGAAAAATGTAAATTGTACTGAAATAAATATCAATCTTATTACTAAAAAAAAAAAATTATTTTAAGAAGATTATTGTCTATAATCTCTAATTGAATATTGATTAAGTGTGAGAAAAGTGCGTATTTTTTGTTGGATTATTTTTCCACTTTAAGAGTGGAAAAAAAATATGCCTAAGAAATGAAATTGAGAAATTAGTTATGAATATTGATAAATTATTTTAATTTTTTCATGTAATTTATACGTTTTTATTTTATATATATTTTATTTTTTGGTCGGAAAGACTTCACATTTGATGAAATTTTAAAATGGAAAGTATTATTTTTTCTCTAGTTTGATTTAATCACTTTAATTTCATTTAACCCATTTTTATAGGAGAAGTTATTATTTTGGGATTTTTTAAATAAACCTTGGCGCCATTGCGTTTTTCTCATTTTCTTTATTTCTATTGTCAGGATTTATTTTTAAAATGATTATTTATAAAACATCATTTTTATCAATATTTTGAAAAAGTAATTTTATTTATGAGTATTTTTATTTCTCATATTTCCCAATATTTTAATACTAGTGTGAAATATTTGTTGGCCATATTGGAATTTGGCTAATTAATCATACAAATTATATGTATATATTTATTATACTAGTTAAAACGGGTGAAACTGTTTTCAAGTAAAAAAATACGTAAATTAAATGAATGAAATTGTTAGATTTTGCTATGCATGAAAAGATTTAATATGTTTAAATATAAAGAAAATAATTCATAAGTACAAAAATATAAAAAATAAATATTTATTAACAAGAAAAATAAAAATAAATTTATAAGTATTTAAAGCTAATCCACAATGGAATATGTATCACATTATAAACAGTTATATCTAATCTAGCAGAAGCTAACTGTTTGTTTGCTGGAATTCATACATTTATATTTGTCAAGTAGATAGAAGTGTGATTAAAAATAAAAAGTATTTTAGGTATTTGGTACCAAAAGACGAAATTTTTTACCCACACAGCTCCTACAGACTGCCCGATGCTTAAGTGAAACATGTAAATCATAGTGATTCAACGGCCCCACAAATTAGAAGTCAGACACTTGTGCGCATAAAGAATTACCCCACATTGGAGAGGTTGAATTCTCACATTGTCGCTGCCAAGATTTAAATTTTAGTCTTTAATACCAACTTTACGGTTTCAAAGTCAATTGAGCTATGCCTATACGGATAAAGTATTCGATATTTCATTCCACAGGTTACTGAAGCTGAGAGAATACACAAAGCAGCAACCAGTGGTTTTATTTGAATGGATGCAAAAATCGCTCTCCTAACAAAGTTAGGCCATAGTCCATATTCAAGAGAATATTGTGTTAGAATAATAAGAATGGTGGAATCTTGATGATTCCAAAACGCGTTATTATGCTGTTTTTTTAAAGATTTATTTCATTTTATAAATATCTTCATATACAGTCGAATTCAGTAAATCCTATGTCGGGAACTAATGAAACTTTGAATAAATATTAATCATCTGATATCTATCTATTTCTGTATTTCACTTAATTAGTTTAAAGCGAGTAACATAATAGTCTTGTTCATTAGCTATGTTCTAAAAACTTTAATTATTTATATATCATGCTTATAATATTATGAAAATCTCGAAATCCCATTTTGTCACAATAATTCAAACCTAAAGATTGCCGAAGAGACTCTCGCCTTGCCATTCTGACTGACAAGTGTCAAGCTTTACGCTCTGAACTAACTGCCCGAGGGCCCGCCGTCTTCCTTCCTTCTTATAATCTTGTGAAAAGTGGCTTTCACCGTGTGACTTTCTGTGATGGGATTCTCTTCGATCACGTACGAGCAGAAGTCTTTGACTATATGATCCGAACAGACGCGGGGGTGGGGGTAACTGTCCCGAGCACCTCCCTTTAGAAAGAAGGGTCGAAGGTGGTTCTTTGAAGGACGACAAAAAGATCGGGAGTCTTCCTTGGAAACTCTCCAACGAATGCTTTCCGCTTTAAACGAACAGGACAAATCCGCGAAAATATTCATCGTATCCATTGTAACTTGATTGATTTTGTCAAGAACCTAATCATTTTCTCACTTATAATGCTTTATGAGCACTTAAAAAGATTCTTTCTATTATTAGTAGGATAAAGGTTTTAGGTTTATCATGAATAGTTAGAGAGAAATAGACAGATCCCAAACATTTTTTTATAAAAAAGAATGAAATACCTATTTTGCCCCTCTTAATAATAATAACTTACATCTTACTTAATATTATATTATTTCCGATTAAAGGTTATTTTAATAAAAGTTATCCTTCTTTTCTCCTCCCTCCAAACTCCTAACTGAAGAAAAAATCTCTTCTTTTTTTTTTTTTTTATTTATTAAAAACTGACAAATAATATTTGTAACGAATTACCTCACTTCTTTTCTCTTCTCTTCCCTTCTAACTTAAAGTTTCTCATTTTTTCTTTTCTCTCGTAAACTCCCAAAATAGCCCTCTTAAGTGAAAATCTGTGAAACTATTTCTTAGTACCAGAAAGATTTAGATCACCACAAATCTTGAAAAACAATATTGGACAAAACATTTCATGACAAGTGTTACTGTACACTTTTATAAATATTCATCCTAATCTTGTTAAGTTTGGCAAGGATAAGTATGTGTTGTCAGATGGAATCAGGTTCAAAGTCTTAGATTTTCATGGATACTGTTTTCTGAGAATGCATATAAATTTGCAGCTTCCTTCAAACTGCTGTAATTAATTTGAATTTCACAGAGAAAAAAATGTATAGGAAACAGGATTACAACAACAAGGCTAGGAAAAATGGCGGCGGTTTTGGAGATGAATACTTGGATCATATTACCAAAATAGAAAAAATGCCAAGTATTGTTGGGGTGAAGAGGTATCCAAATCTTCATCATTTGATTACCAAAACTAAGGCCAAAGAATGCGTTGATGGCAACAATCTAAGCAGCAATGAAGATCAAGATCCGAATATTCAAAAGAAAGTTCAATTTGCAGAGAAGAATAATGATATTACTACTCAACAAGTTGATAAAAATGGAATGCGTTACAAATGGGCAAACTTCAAAGCCAACTAGTTGAAGATATATCACTGTGTAGTTTATATTATGCTTTGTTCTATTATAAAAATAAGGAGCTTGTAATAGCTTATAATCAAAGTTTGATCAATACTAGTTGAGCTGTTTATATTAATACTATACAAAATATATTATCGAGTTTCCTTTTATCTATTTCATGTGGATTTCATGTCGATTTTGTGCTAATTCATTCAACATTTTCAGTAACACCCGATGACTCTTTTTTTCTTACTTAAAGAATAAATTGCATACTTAGTTTGGTTGGAAATATAACTCCTCCTAATAGAGTATTTAGGAATTGCCATATTTATCTATGGCTATTCTTTTTTATCTATAACTATTATTTTTATTTATTAGGTTTAAAACTTATATTTCTGACTAGAAATAGTATTAAACATCCTAAACTACTTAGATTTTATCATTTGATCTTTAGCTTAGTATTAATATTGTTCTTTAACTTGGAAATTTCATACCAGAAACAAGTTTGAAGCATGAATTTATGGGTACCTAGGATTGAGGATGTCTTGAAAAATTGTGGCTAAAAACATTGTTTTGTACAAGAATTTTTGCTTTATGGTACATAAGTTACTTTCTTCATTATGTTCAAAACAATTTGCAATAATCTATTTCCCAATCACTGTTAAGAAAATGCTTCAAAAAGATTGCAAGAAAAGAATATAATTCTGAAAGAGATAAAAATGGCCTAATTCTAGTTAGCCTCAAATGATTTGCAACAAATGGGAGTACCAAATAATGCAAGATTTATCAATTATATTGAGAAAAACAACGAAATCTCTATCATACTTAAAAAATTTCCAGTTTTTTCAAATGTTTTCTATTCCTTCAAAACCAATGCAGAAAAAGGCAAGAAATGAACCCTCCTTTTATGATATATCAGCATCATCAAATCTCCTAGAGGACATTTTATTAAAAAGATTTCTTAGACTATTCTTGCTTTCTTTTCTACCTTTAGAAATAGGGATTGGCTCATCCACAACAGAAAATTTGTGGTCTAAAACTAACCCTGCTTCCAATTTCTTGGACACAGCCACAATCTCGTAAGAATCCCAAAGGGATTGCCCAAAATCCCAAGTTGTAATCATCCCATTTTTATCACTTACTGCTGTTGATGAAACTTTGTTGTTCATAGCTTCAATCTTGAATCTACTAGGCCTAGCCTTGAAATTCTGCCGATTTGCGTCGAATTCTGAGGTTGTTCTTGAGCTTCCTGAGTGACCATGCCATGCCTGTGCCACTGCCTTGATGATTTCAAGGTCTTGTTCTTCATTTTCAAGCTGCTGGTTTTTCTTCATAGCCCGTTTCTTTTTTAACTGTCAAAAGATGAATTTTTGCATGGGGCCATGTGAGTTATCTAAGGAGAATGAGAGCCTCATTTTTTTTTCTTCTTGTTGAGACTTTGGATTGGGAATACAGTGAAATGTTTGGATTCCAATTAATCTTCTTCTCTAAATCATAGGGATCTCTCTAAATTTGAATCATAAAGCCTTGACAGGATTGAGGAATAATGGACCATAGGAATTTTCAGAAATTTGAAGATATGGATGGCTTGATTTGTCTTCTAGGTATCCTACTATTGGAAGGACTTGATAATGTACCAAAATAAATTGTGGAAGAGATAAATGCCAAAGTTCTAAACTAGTAAAAGTTTCTAGTGTGTGATTTGGGGGCAACAACTCTTATCTTCAAGGCTTCCATTCATTTCAAAGTGACACTAAACAAATGCTTTTTTACTTTATTTTCTTCACTCAAATTCAATATAGATATGAATAATTTGAATATTTTTGTAAGAAAATATCGATTTTGAGGTAAAAAAAATCTTCAAAATAACTTTCCATCTTGAAGAAACTCTGGACAGTTGAAAAAAAAGTAATTTTTGGTGTTTTTTAACTCCAAAATCGATATTTTATTGTAAAAAAATATTCAAAATTATCCATATCTATATTAAAATTGGTTGAATGTGAAAGATTTGATGGGTTAGAGAGAAAAATTTTGGCGAGAAAAAATGAATTTTTCGCTATAGATATAAATTTTCGAGTTATGTAATTGAACCCCTTTTCTTTTTATATTTTTTGTGACATTGATAAATAATTTTTGTGTAGCCATTTATTACATCATATACAATAGATAATTGGATGAAATTTGAATATATAAGATATTTAAAATAGTTTCCACCAACTCTATTCATATATTCATGTGTTAGAAATGGAGGATTTAAGATTAATAATTGTTGTGTCTTTCTTTATGTCACTTAGCACATTATATATGGTAATTCGACGAGATTTGAACTAGTTAAATATTTAAAATAATTCTCACTTCTCATAAATTCATATGTGTATGAATACATAATTCATATCTATCTAGATTACAACATTAAATAGTGAAGTGGTATAACAAGAGACAAAAATTGTTCAATAACGAAAAGAGATAAAAGTAAAATTTAGTGGATAAAAAGGGAAATATAATATCTTTTTGGAAAAATGTGATAAATATTCATAAACTTTTTTCGATTTTTAAAAAAACAACAAATATTTTTCATGTTTTCATAGTTTAACTGTGCTAATACTTTGTCCAATTGAATGTAGCATCGAGCCACCTTAAGAGGTGATTTTTGGATGAAGAAGACATTTGACCTTCCGTGTCTAAGTCTAAGAAAGGTAAAACTGATAATAAACTATTTTCGTCCAAAAATCAAAACATGAGTTGCAAATTTTAGCTCACCCCTACAGTGGTTTGAATTTGTCGTGGATAGATTTTTGTAAAGAAAAGAGTTATTTCTATTTTTATCATTGTCAGAGTGAGTATATGTGGCTAAAGTGTGAGTATGTGTTGAATACACTCACAAACTTTACCGTAAAAACCAAAAATAAAAAAAATAAAAAACAGGTGTATGTATGCGTCATATACCTTTTTGTCAAGAAATCACAGCCAAAGTGGCTAAGTGATATATTCAATTAAAAGAAAAGGGAGGCGATAAAGAATGCGCAGGAAAATAAAAGAAACGCGCGAAAAAATTCAAAAAAGAAATTTCCTCTCAAACACTTTCTCTCTCTAACCTCCTTCTCTCTAACAACTAACTTGAGTTTTTAAAGATTTTTTATGATAAACATGGACAATTTTGATGATTTTGTGCAAGAAAATATTGATTTTGACGTAAAGATAATACTAAAATATAAAAAAATTACACTTTTATAAAAAAAAAGCTGGATCAAGTACGAGGAAGGCCCTATATGTATCTAGCCAAGCGCAACCTTTCCATAGCATGCGCCCAGCCAGGCGCAATACTCCCAACCTATGCACCCAGCCTAACTCAAATGAAAATTCTTCATGATTTTTTTTTTTTTTTTGTTCTCATACAAAATAAACAAAAAACATACCAAGAATAAACTCAAATGAAAAAATTACATCAATTCTAAAGCCTTTCTATAACCTAACAACTCTATTATTTGGAGGTACTTATCCTACCTCAAATTTGTACTTCTCAAATGTTCAAAAAATTCAACAATTAATTGACAAGAATTTGACAAATGAGGATGAAGCTGTTAAGAATATGACCATTTTTATGTCTAAGAAATTTAAGAAGTTTTGGGATTGTTATAGAATTGTATTATCTTTTGCTATCATCTTGGATCCTCGATATAAGAGTAGTCATGCAGAGGCTATTTTTCGATATCTCGATTCTAATACAACTGAAGCAAAAGTAATGAATGTTCGAGATAAATCATATTCATTATTTAATGAGTATATGTAGTTTGCTCCTTACCTATATTTGCAACATTTGATACTATAGGTAATTTAAATGACGTTGATACAAGGTTACGTATTAATCATTTTACATATTTTTACTTTCAATTTTATTTATTATTTCTATTTCTATATCATAATAATTTAATATTTGTTGTAGGAGTTTGAAAGATTTGAAAGTCAATATGAAACTGCATCAAGTAAATCTCAATTGGTTTTATATTTAGATAAAACATTGATGCCAAGAGGCCAAAGATTGAATGTTTTTAATGGTTGGAAATCAAACAAGAGCAAGTGGTCAAAATTGTCACTCATGACACGGGACATTTTAAGTATTCCTATCACAATCGTTGCTTCAGAATCTAAATTCAGTATTGGTGGTAGAATTCTTGATCCATATCGAAGTACAATATTGTCAAAGAATGTAGAGGTGCAGATTTGCTCGAGAGATTAGCTACATGGGTGCACATATTATTGAATTTTTCATCTTATTAATTTTCGTATATTTTTATGATTATGAAACCATACTAATTTTTCTTCCAATTATTTAGTTTATAAAGATTGTGATAGTGAGAATGAAGATGACGAGCATAAGGGATCTCAATTTGACATTCAAATTTGGATTGCTTGACTCCATATTAATGAAGATGTATCTTAATCTTATGTATTTTATAATGTAATGGAAGTTATTATATTATTTATATCACCAATATATAATTTGGAGGAGATTCTAAGATTTTTGTGTGTTTTTATGAATATTTTGTATTATGATATTTATCTTATTATGATGTTTTGGGGTTTTTAAGATTTTTGATCCACGCCTATGAATAATTTATAATAAAAAAAAATAATATGTATTTCAATGATAAAGATAGAGAAAAAAATAATTTCTCCCTTAAAAAAAGAAAAAATAATTTCTAAATAAAAAATAAAATAATATTTATAAAAAATGAAATGTAAATTTAAAAATAAATTAAGAGAATGAAATAATATTTATAATAACATTAAAAAGTTAAAATAAAGTAATAATTAAAGAAAAATATATAAAAATAAAAATAAATTGTTAATGAGTTCATATAAGACCATTTAATAATTTAAAAAATTACAAAGTAATTAATGAGCTTACTCAAGTCTATTTATTAACAAATTATTGTGTTAAATGGAGGTCCATTAGGAGTCCATATTAAAATTAGTATGGAGGATATCTACTTAAACCCATTATTCATTTAAACCCATCAATTTAAATCCATTACTTTTTTGGGCATAGACGGACAATTTACTCACTAATCATGTGTCTATTTAATACCCACTCGTCTCGCCTATTTGCCACTCCTAAATTTTACTATTATGAAGAGAATCACACAAGATTTACTATTTGTAATGGATTATGTAATGTAATTGATATATAGGGTTTTTCCTTTACATAATTTTTTTTAGCATTTAATGAACAATCAATATCTCTTATATTTTTTAATTATCAAAATGTTATTTTTTCCAAAATGTTGTACAATTAGATATATTTCAAGTTATTTTTAATGAATGTTTTTCCATTTTAAATTTTTCTATCATTTTTTACCCAAATATAATGTCTCCCATGTATTGCACGAGTCCATTCACAGACCTTCGTAAAATGAAAAAATTAATTGCCAATTAACATTTTTTTTCCTGATCCAAAAGGATTGGGTTTTATTAATATCAAAATATACTACGCAACAAAAAAATTGAGTAACTTAGAACAATTGGTAAGCGAGCTCTCCAAGAAGTCAATTTCTGATTCTTAAGTAAAAGTCAAATCTTACCATGTTAACTGCTTTTAGATTTATGGTTTTTTTAATTTTTTGATTCTTTTTAAAATCATGTTAACTGAGGATTCCATACATAATTTTTTAAAAATTAGTTATAAATATCTTTAAACTTTTTTATACTTTTCTCTTTATAGTCTAAATGTTTTATTTTTATTTATTTATGCCCTTAAAAATAAAACATTTAGCTTTTTATACCCTTAAATATTTTTCGATTTGTATATTGTTATAATTATGGTGAAGGACGGATGGCAGTGAGGACGTCCTACTCACCTACACACTAAAAGAAGGTCAATTTTTGACTTTTTTTTAGTGTGAATGTGATAAAGTGTGCTCACTTCTACCTGATTTTGTCGTAATTCAGTATAATTCTAATAATATGTAGCTTCAGACGTGTTTGATGGGTATAAAAAACTAAAATAAAACATTAATTTGACCTTTTGTGGTGTGTATGAGTGTGAAGCATTTCCAATGCAACCGGATTTGATCGTCCTTCATAATAATTATAAAAATATGCAAATCGAAAAATGTTAGTGTATAAAGGGGTAAAATAAATTTACCCTAAATGTTTTAAGGCATTTATACCTAGGGCTATAAACGGGTCCAGACCCTCAGGGTACCCCCAGACCCGGACCCGTACCCTTATAGTGAAACTTGGACCCGGACCCGGACCCATACCCTCCAGGGTATAAAATTCTGGACCCAGACCCGACCCTCCAGGGTCCAGGGTAGGGTACGGGGGTATACCCGTACCCGTATGACATTTTTCTATTTTATTTCCCTGTTAAACAAAAATATGTAAAACAATGTATAATTCAAAAAATAAAAATTTTAACATGATTAACATAATCTCCTTAACATTTCTTTCAACAAATAAAATCATTTAACATCTCTAATTCACATAATTATAAGTTCAAATATACACAAAATCGTCATAGTGTGAGTGTGATGTGATGTGAGTGTAGTTGGTTGGTAGGTAGAGTAGAGGTAGTAGGTTAGGGTTAAAGATAAGAGTAAAATAATATGTTAAAAAAATTATAAATTATATATTAATATAATATAATATATAAAATATATTATTATTTTATTAATACGGGTATACGGGTCTGGGTATCACCATACCTTACCCGGACCCATATAGCAATATAAATACGGGTAAGGGCACGGGTCCGGGTCCGCAGGTATAAAATTTAAACCTTACCCGCTAAAAATGGGTACAGACCCGTGCGGGTGCGGGTAAGATCCGTCCCGTTTACAGCCCTATTTATACCTAATTTCTCTTTTTTAAATAATTGGAAACTGAACTATCCAAAAATGAAAACTTTGAAATCAACTCAAGTAGAGAACATTTGTAATGGTGGAATCTTTGTTCAAATATTATTTATTTTCACGGGATATATAAATAGTTAACCAATCACTAAATAATAAATATTATTAATAATTCATATTATTCATTTAGTAATTACTTAAACATTCATGGTTGTTTCTTTTAGGCAATCATTATAAGAATTTAGAAACTTGACTAATTTGGAAGTTTACCATTCCTTCAATATATTTTTCTTTTTTTTGGAAGTTTAAAGACTATATAAATTGTGTTTTTCTTATTTTTTAATAGACAATTATTTTGCTTTCTCAAAGTACCACCTTCGAATAACCATAAAACTTCTCCGTCTCTCTCTTTTGTTTTTTATACTTATTTGACCTTGTTCATCTAAATCATTGATATGAGTCAATATTACCTTGAAAAAGTACTTACAAAAAGTGATTGCTTGCAATATGGAGTTAGGCTTCCGAAAAAGTATATAGAGGAAAACTTTGTTCAGACTTTGCCTAAGTCTGAGAAACGACGTTTAGAGGTTGGTGAAGGGATATTAGTTCCTGTCATCATTGGCAACTCACAGAAGACGATGACGCTAAGTTATATTCAATGTGCTTATTATTTAGATGGTGATGCTTTTAATGATATAGAATTGGTTGCTGGCGACAAAATTATAATTCAATGGAATACTCACTATGGAGTCCTTCATCTATCGACCACCAAATCCTAAGTGCACTGATGATGAGGACGACCAAATTTTACAGATTAAAGACAGACTTAACTTACTCAATCTACCTATACTTTTCATTACTTATTCCTTTACTTATTTATAGTACTCTCTAATAAGTGTTAGATTATTGGCCAAGATTATATAATTAGGAATTTTATTTATATTTATATTTGTAACATCTATTTATGAATGTTTATCGAATAATATTCATTAGGGCTATCCCCCAAGAATTCAATTTTATTGTTGTTATTGAGCATTAATAAAACTAATTCGATAATGTAAAAGTTTAAGAGGCGAAAATAATTTATTTTTTCTCTATCTCCTCTAATTTATCTCTACAAAATTTTTTGAATATTCATTTGGAAGTTCGTTGGGAGGTAAATGTGAGTGATTTTTGAAAATTATATGATAAAAAACATTTCGAATGGTCAAAAAAATAAATTTTGCATGAATTTCGCCCAACCTTCCTGGGCGATTTTAGGGTTTTTTTTTTATTTTTTTAAAAATTTTAAAAAAAATACAAAAGATGAGTTTCTTTCTCGACGGAGAGAAACTTATATTTTTTTATTTTTTCTAAATTTTTTTCAAAATTAAAGTGAAAGTATAAAATGAATTATTTTCGGCATGAACTTTTAAATTCCTAAGTTGGCATTAGCAAAATTTTTTTCAAAAATTTTATAAACCGTAGGTAAGCCGGTTCCCAAAAAAAAAAAAAAAAAAAGAAAAATCGTAAACCAGCGCAGGACGCTGTATATAATTTCCTAGCTTCAAGAAGAACTTTTCTTTTTCGTTCATCAAAAAAAGAAAAAAAAAACTCTTTTTCATATTTTCCCGCGCTCGCTTTTTTGCGAGAAGAAAAATCCTTTTCTTGCTCTGCCATCGTGGCTAGGGTTTTGATTTCCCCCAAAATCTCTGCAATTTGTCCCAGTTTAACGCTTTTCCTCAAGTTTTGGATGAATTTGAAACGAAAATGAGCGCTCCAATGGATATTTCCATTTCAAAACCCCCTGCTGATGCTGTAACATCAGAGGAAAACTGCAGAAATTCACAGCCGCTACTTTCTGTCCCACCTCCGATCTTGGACGACGGAAAAATTCTTGTTTCAGGTACTTTTCACACTCCTCCCCGCAAGATTTTTTTCCCTCTTGGTTGTTTGGTGGGGGGGGTTCAAGAAGGAGATGTGTTCGAATGTTACCTTGGGAATTGCTTTGGCCTGAAAGTGGCTAAAAGCTTTTCAAAAATTTTAATGCAGTTGAAGTTTGCTTGAAACCGACTAGCACAGCTCGCTTTGAAGATGTGCGCTCAGCCGCTGGAAGGTATAACTTGACAAAAGATTGGATTATTTTTGCTAGGAATGCAGGAATTTTTCTGGAATTATGCGTACTTCATTTTTTCCTTTATACTGGAAGCTTTATAAATGGAGAGAAGGAAATTTTTTTCCTTTTAGAGTTTGTTTAAGGAACATTAAAGCTGAAAAATAAGTAGCTAGTTCACTTGCTGGGTCTGAAGAATTCATCAGAAAAGATTGCGAATTTCTTTTCTAATGTTTCCCTTATTACAGAATGCTGGAAAATAGGAATATGAGCTATGTTGATGGGCCCATTCCTGTGCCATTGGATGATCAATTTCTTCTTGAGAATGTGCAGCGGATTTGTGTATGTGACACAGGTACATTTTATTGTTGGAATCTTTTACTTCAGCCACATCCTTAGCGTTAGTAAAAGCTGAAGATACATACTTGTTCTCTTTGCTTTTAGTTCCATTTTGATTTCAAGCATGGTGAGAAAGATCAAACATCTTTGAACATGCAGTTGTTAAGCTTCTTAACCCTTGGTGTTTACAGATGAGTGGGTTGGAAGGCATGATGTTCTTTTGTTCTGGCAAGTCAAACCTATAATACATGTCTTCCAGGTAACACTTTCCCATTGGCTTGCCCCCAAAATGGTATCTTTCTATTCCTATGTTCTGTTCATAATATTCTCTTGGATTTTTGTGGAGTAATCTTGCTATAAAAAAAAAAAAGAAAGAGGATTTCTTTATATGCATGTCATAAAATGTGTCTTGTGTGCAATATTTGCTTTGGTTGCCATGTATGTTGTTCTTTCCAGATATATGTTTAGTCTATGGAATAATGTGAATGATTTAATTGATCGTCCTAATCCGATGGTTGAGTAAATTGAATTCGGTGTAGTATGTAAAAGGCTGGCTAGGAAGCAGACAGTCTGTGAATGATTTGATTGATCGTCCTAATCAGATGGTAGAGTAAATTGAATCGAGTATATTACATGAAAGGCTAGCTAAGGATCAGCAGAGGTGAAAACTGCATATCTGAGTAGAAGGAAATTTCTCAATATTGTTAGAAGCTAAGTATGGTAAAGCTATCTTGATGTCCAAATATTTGTTCTGCATTGAGTGATGATGCTTGAAAATTTCCAATAGGAAACTGGAGTAATATATCATTTACACAGCATGCAAGGGATTCCTAGAAAATGTGTTCTGTGAAACAACATATTTGTAAAATTGAGGAACTCAGAAATTTGCACCCTCTTGACTGGCAAAATTTATTCAACCCTGAATGATCGTTTCTGCAATATAGTTTTGGGGTTATGTTTGTTTGCTCTGTCTTTTCCAGTTGAGTGAAGAAGGACCTTGTGAAGACCTACAGAGTGATGGGCAACATCCTAGCTTCAACGAATGGATTCTTCCTGCAAAGGATTTTGATGGCATGTGGGAAAGGTTAGTTCAGAGTATTTACCTGAAGTTTCTTTAACATGGTGATGTGCGCAGTAGTACACCTAACATTGCTACTTTACAGCTTGATTTATGAAGCTGGTTTGAAGCAGAGACTATTGCACTATGCGGCAAGTGCTTTGCTTTTTACCGAGAGAGGTGTCAATCCTTTTCTTGTGTCATGGAACCGGTAAGGAAATATCTTCTGATTATGCTAATATCTTAAATTTTGTAGCTATCTCCTCTCTGATATGGCAGTAGGAATGCTGTAGTTTTATGAAAACATTTCCTATTTGTCTCATTTTTTACTCTGATATATGTCATATCTGTTTCCAAATATCTTTTTATGATGTTCTTGTCTAACTCTTATTATTACTCAAGCTACCTAACTATTGATTGGTATTATTTAATATACCTAGTTTTTCCCGAGTGGTTTGTTAAATGAACTTTTGCAGTAAACGTCCATCTAAATTAGAATAGACTAAATCTTTGTCCTTGCGTAGCAGAGACACCTTGAGAATTGAGATCATGAGATATCTTGAGAGGAGATTGTTGAAAATTCAATTATTTATATGTTTAATGTGCAAAACAACAGAGCCACTGCTCTTCGGGGGATTGATTGCCTGAATGAGGTGGCTTAGAAGCAACGGCTGGGTCTGCATCCATTGATTGGACCGTACCCTACCCATTAGCCTAGCGACTACTGAAGAAAACCAGGCAATGTCAATGGAAGGCTTACAATCTTTCCTTCTATCTCGCAAATTCTTGATCGGCCTTTAACGATGGGACAGCAAAGGGCATTTAACCACAATTTAAGGTTGTAGGCCCCAAGGACAAGATATTCAGACTAATCTTGGGTGGGAGGCATCATATAAAATTCATGGAATTATACATGAAGTGTAGTGGTAAATCAAGGATACTTTTGACCTCCTTCAAAGAACTTTTGGGTTTGCTTTGGCCTGGAATTAGAAGGTGCAACCTTTTTACGTAATTGAACAATGAGAAATTACATAAGAGAGGGGCTCAGCCCTTGAACTTTGCCTAGGGCTTTCCAATACAGGGATCACCTCATCCAATGATCTATGGCGGTTCAGGTGTCCTACCATGCCTCAAATCCTAGATGTATAAGATAAACGCTTTGATAAACTATATGCTTTGGTTGAGAATGATGTGTCCTGTCTTGCATCCATTCTAGCTCAAGTGGGTGATGCTGTTTGTTGCAATGAAGCCATTAAATAGTTTGATCAAAATAATGATCCAAAACAAAGAGGAGGCAATAAAGTTATTATCTTTGTTGTGATAGGCTCGATGGCTTAGTTCTTCCTTAACACTCTGAACACCAGTTGTCATTTTTTACATGTTATGTTTTAATAATGAAACTTCTAATCCTTAAAAGTTTCTTATTTATCACTCCATATGGTTGAAAATATCTTATGTTGAAGGTTTTGCACATGATTTAGAAAGTCATTAAATAGCCTAAGTTAGGTAAAAAGGACATGTTAACCTTCTTGTGAATTGGAAAACCAATTAATGTAGTTTATGAGATTAATAAAGCATATCTTGATTTCCCAAAACAAGTAGATAATTGGGGATAAAAAGAAAGTATTTCAAGAACGGCAGATATTTTCAATGCAGGGAGCAGAGAGCATAATTGCCTCAATGATATAGATGGGTTAAGAGCATGCAACATTATCTTGTATGCAATTTGGGCTTGAAACTGTTGTCAGCATAGATATTGATTGCCTCATGAAACTTCTTCGAAGACATTGTGGTTCCTGAAAGTAGTGCTGTTCAATGAACTAATTGATTTACTCCATTCTTGTGATGTGCCAGCATCTACATGACATATACTGTCACCTTTAACCTCCATTACATTTGGCACGGGTCTGGTCATTTTAAGTTTCTCTTATACTCCCAAATTCTGTGCAGTATCATTCTTCTCCATGGACCTCCCGGAACGGGGAAGACATCGCTATGCAAAGCATTGGCTCAGAAACTCTCAATACGGTTTAGCGTCAGGTTCTTGTAAACATTTTAGTTTCTTCAGTTCTTAGGTTTTCCCATTCGGCTTTATTGTGGTACCATGAATTGTCTCTTTTACATGATTGCTTAATCAGGTATCCGCAGTGTCAACTGATTGAAGTAAATGCACACTCCTTATTTAGTAAATGGTTTTCTGAGAGTGGGAAGCTGGTGAGCACTGAATGTTCATTTCTTTTATCTTTTGGTTTCTGAACAAACTAACTTGCAGTTACTACTTCTCACAACAAAAGGAAAAATTAGAAGAAAAAAAGGCAGTCACAGTGGGTCTGCCTTCTATTTAGTGAAACTAAAAAGTGGAATTAAGTGAAATGATGTATAATCCGTGATTTTTATTTTTAAAATTTGTTTCTTAATGAATGGTTTAATATGCATTTGCTTTTCACGTTTCCTTCTCACCAAAATTTAAAGAAAGCACGTTCCTTAGTGATTTCATTACTTTACTTTCTGTAGTATGTTCCTTTAGCTCCAAAATCATGAGAAAAGTTTTTCAAAGGAAACATTTTTCTCACCAAAATCCTCAAACTAAAGGGACTTAATAACTTAAGTAGTCTCTTTATTAAATATAACCTAAGCTATTTTATACTTGAGGGTGGTGATGAACCCTATCAGTGTTATGAAATGGTTTCCTTTTCATTGGATGAAACATATGCATTATTAATGCATTTTTTCAATACCCATCGTGAGGAAAATAGACGTATAACTATAAAGAGCTTCATTGGATTAAAATATTCTATGGAATAACAGGTTGATGGTAATAATTAACTTGTTCAGAAATGTTTTGGTTACATCATATACATAGATATAGTTTATTAACAAACTTGAGCACAAAAGGAGAATCTGTATCTCATGCTCTTAACTGTTTGTACTATCTGTAGTGTGATATCATTTCTTCTATCATGCATTCTTTTCATTATTTAATCTATCAGTAATTGTTGTATCATTTCTGGCCATTTTTTCCTTTTAATACCCTGGTTTTCTAGGGGTTTCGATTCCGGAAAACTCAGTTTCTGCTCATTCTGATAATGGTTTAATTGAATTTAAGGTGGCCAAGCTTTTCTCAAAGATTCAAGAGATGGTGGAGGAAGAGAACAACCTAGTTTTTGTTTTGATTGGTAAGGATTCTCATAGATTTGGTTGTTAATGTGATGTTTATCTATTCTTCTTTGAGTTATATAAAATCTAAACACAACAAAGTTCTGCAGACGAAGTGGAAAGTCTAGCTGCCGCAAGAAAGGCTGCTTTGTCTGGTTCTGAACCTTCAGATTCGATACGGGTAATACATTTTTTTCCTTTCTCACAAAAGCAATATAATCTGCAAAGAAAGAAAATTGGCATGCAGCATATATGCAGTTATGGCACTTGTTGTGATGCGAAAGCCATTAGGATTTTTTTTTTTAATTTTTATTTTTTGTATATATTAGATAGTTGAATATTAAGTCGTTCTAACATAATTATTTTGCAGGTTGTGAATGCATTGCTGACCCAACTGGACAAATTGAAATCTGCACCTAACGTGATAATCTTAACAACGTCCAATATAACTGCTGCAATTGGTACATACCTGATGTGTCATTACTTAATCTGAATTTAGACCACTTCGTCTATACTTATTCCTCTCATTTATAGCATAGATGATAAATTGCATCCTGTTCCATGGAAGATGAATCTATGTTCTGTAGTTAAAATGTAATTCTGGATTCTTAGTAACATTTTTCTCAGGGAGTTGCTTATCAGCATATCATCCTTAATGCTAATCTTTCGGAGGAAAAAATTGGTGAAGCTTCTTATTTTTAATAGATATAGTTCATACCCAAATTACTTCAGAGATTGCAGAAGTTGCTGTTTGACTGCTTGAAGCAATAAGATCTGATGCATTTTGTTAGGATTACCTATTGCTGGTCAATTAGAACAGTAATGGAGCATCCTTGATCTATAGTTTTTCTTGTTTGTATATGATGCACTGGTATGCCACCAGCCATTTACAATTGTTCCATGTATGAGTTTGTTATTGCTTTCACAATGATATGTTACTGGAAATGATGAAGAGTCAAATAACTCCATGCACCATTACATAGGTTTCCAGATTTCTTAAATTTGAGATTACTCGTTTAAACACGGCTAATAGCTGGAGTAGTCCTGATAATATATTTTGATTTCGAGTGGATTGCAAGTAGGTTCTTTTGTTCCTTTTCAAGATTGATGTTACACTTCTAAGGGATATTTTCACCTTATGATGCTAAATTGGGCTTAAGATTACAATTTTCAAATACCTTCTCATTTTCAGACTTATTGGAAGAACCTTAGCCCTAGCTGGAGACTTCCTTGAAAGAAATGTATTTTTGGTTCTAAAAGGACTTCTCTTCTTGGTAAAGCTTCCTTAAATATAATTCTACTAGATTAAATATCCTAGTTTATTGTTCAGAAACTGGTTCCAAGAAACCAACTAAACAGTTATTATTCTCAATTTTGAATTTGTATTAAGACTAGACAATTAGTCCAGATGAGCAGGAAGGGCTTCCATGATTCCTCTCTTGTCAAATTCCTCTGTTATTTCATTGCTATCATGCCAAAACACATCGGAAAGAAACTTTAACATTCTTAACTTCTAACCTTCAAAGAGGACTCATGGATCTTCTGGTCAATGAACTTCTGAATTTGGGAAAGTAACTTCTGCACTTCAGGAAAAAAAAATACTCTATTGATCACTTTTACCATTATTGCTGTTTTCAAATTTTCCGGTTGTATTCCTGTGTCTCCTTATATTATTTCCACTGGGGTGAGGAAAGGCTAGCATATCTTTTTTGAGCATCAAAATATTGCACTTGTAGTCCTGCTTTGGATAAAATATTTTGAGCTCACCTCATAATGTTTTACTCCATTTACTCCATTTTTATAACAGATGTAGCTTTTGTTGATCGAGCTGACATCAGAGCATATGTTGGTCCTCCAACTCTTGAAGCACGTTATGAAATCCTAAGGTCCTGTTTGCAAGAGCTTCTGCGCACTGGAATCCTGTTAAATCCTAACTTCCAGGTTCATTCTCTGACCTTTTTGCATGCATATTACTAATCTGAAATCTTTGTCCTTGAATGATTCATGTATAATCAATCAGTTAGCTGATATAGAAATGTGAAATTGTTGTAGAATGAGCATAATCTCATTCTTCCAAATTTTGCTGGTGTGAAAGAGTTAAATACTACAAAGGTACCAGAATCTCAAGGCCCAATAAGCCTGTGTGAACAACTCCTTCAAGTTGCAGAAGTATGTGAGGTGAGTTCAAGATATCATTCAGCAAAAAGAAAAAAAAAATCAAGATATTCCTTCTTCAGTTATATATATATATATATATATATATCCTGCAGCACATAGTAATAAGATGTGGCCGATGATTTTGATTATTTATCAGGGGATGAGTGGGAGATCACTGAGAAAGCTTCCTTTTCTAGCTCATGCTGCCCTAGCCAATCCATACAGTTGTGATCTCAGAGAGTTCTTGAAGACAATGATCGAAACAGCTAGACGAGAACGTTCTGAAATGCCTGACTGAAGTATGATTATCTTCAACGCAAGGATCCTGGATGAAAGATGCCTCATCACTAAGTATTCATCTTCTCCAAGTGGATTTAACCATAACCACAATTTGCCAGACTCAGCAAATGTCTCAAACACAGGTATCATTTGAATTGATGATATCCCTCAATTGCTCCTCTCAGTATTTGCTCTGAAGAGGATTAAGAATAGATACAGAAAGGAAAAGATCTTTTGCTTAGTTTAAAGATCATCTTGTACATGTACCCTTATTATAGATCAAAGTATTTGAATTCTCTTAAGCTGGGGTATATTTTTGGACCTGTCCTGTCCTGTTTAGCTGTAGCATATTGTGAAATTGTTGCCGAACTCATAACATCTGGCCTGATAAGTTCATTGTTTGCATCGATGTTTCCAATAGGAAAAACGTTAGTTGACTAATGGTAATGTGCACACATTTCCTATATTTTTCTTTTCTTTCCATTCATGATCAGGATTTTGCTCTTTCAGCTCATCAAGAGCATTGCAAGAGTACTTTTGAGTGAAAGGTAATGTGTTTCTGTCATTGATTTTCAGCTTCTGAGAGAATTGCCAATCCTAGTATTGTTGTCTGAGAAAAACAACTCTTTGATGTGTTAAGCTCCATTCAGAATTCAGGATCCAAACAACTGCAGGATAATGGCTTCTGTGGTGCTTTTTTATTTTTTATTTTTAGAAACAAGTTATGCGTTTATAGAGAAAAAATCAACTGTACAATCAAGAGGAGAAATAGTCCCCTCGTCCATTAAGGATTGTATTACAAGGTGTACGAGTATAATAAAAATAAATCTCCCAAGATTGCCTTTTTTGTATTACTTTTTTACCTTCTTCAATGAAGTGCATTCCAGTCCAATCTTTAGCTTGTGAGTGTCCTCTGAGTGCAATGGTTACATCTTGGCATCACCTTCAATCACCGGTTTGCGATTTTTTTAGCTCTTCTGCTAGTTTCAAGGTCCGGGCAATAACATATGCTTTTGACTCAAATAGTGATTGGCTGTAGAATAATAAGGTTAAGAAATAGTGGGAGGCTTTTGAAAATTAAAAGAGTATATTTAAAGATCATTTTAAATCGTAAGTTATTTGAGTCTTTAAAAGAACGACAGGGTAATTTGAGAAGATCCTCTCTAATAGCTAGAAATTCATCCAACAGATTCGTGGAATGCTCCAACCTCTTGCTAAAACTAAGGATCCAACTATCATCTTCAGACCTGAAAATTCTACCAATGCTCTTTTTCCGGGTATTTTGATACTCACCAAAGTATAGGATATAAGCACTCTCGTTAGTTTTTGTTACATGTTTTAGAGAACGTTAGAGAAAATTATGAATTAAGAGAAAAAAATGAAAGGAAACGAATTTTTTATCAACTACAACAAATTAAACAGGACTGTAACTAATAAAAACTCAAAAAAATTAAATTTTTTATTTGGTTGCTGATAAAAATAAAATAAAATAAAATTTTTACCCCGTCAGCACTTTAACCCCAGTAGACACCAACGCCCCCACCATGGGTGTCTTCCACGCGACGCAATTTGCCCTTGGATTCAGAAAAGTTCCAAAAAAAAAAAAAAAAAGTTACTGGTCCAACGCACATTGCGGGGATAAAGGAGTGCAATGAAGTTTCATGTACAGTAACATTTCTTCCTTACACGTGTTCATTTTCTACACGTTAGGAGGCATAGTGGGTCCCACACTCTATTGATCTGTAATTTTTCCATGCTACTCACTTGAGGTGCATACCGTGGTCCTCCCGTGGGAAACCAACATTAGCCGTTGGATTGATAAAGACTACAAGGAGGACACAAGTGGTCCTTCCTCTGTTGGCAGCTTGTAAAACAAAGACATCCTATAAGCTATTTATTTATTTATTTTTTTTAATTTAACTTTTGAAAAGATTAATATAGTTGGTAAGCCTTATTAATAAAATATCATATTAAAAATAAATTTTATAAAAATAATTTTATTTCAGTAAAAAATTAACTTATGTTCAACATATAAGTTACACTTAAATAAATAATATTAAAATACGTTAAATAAAATATATATAGTGTGCTTTACCTGTTAATTTTATATTCTTCATTAATGTGTTTTAATATAATTGGTTTACGTGTAACTTATGTGGTTAAAATAAGTTACATATTAACTATGATAAAATTGCTCATTACAGAGAATATTATAGAAGACACTATAGACGATTTGAGCATATAGGTGTTAATTTTGTATATATTTTTCTAAATTCTCAGACAAAGAATTAGAATTTATAACAAATCTTCCAATATATCTTACAGTAACTTTACTTTAGAGTTTAACATATAAATTTAAGATTTACATTTCATTATATAAAATATTAATAAAATAAAAGTGTTAAAGAGAAAGTATATTAAAATATCTGGACAAAAATTTACCATACCTTTACCGTTCCCTTCTCTTTTTAGCTAACTATTTAACAAGAATATTTCAAATTCCAACCTCATTACTCGCCTTTTTAAATTTATTAGTATAGTGTCGATTTACATTCTTTGTAAAAAAAAACTATCAATAAAATTTCTTCATATACAAGTCTCGAATCAATAGAATTTTGTTTAATACACAACTCCAGAATCGATTTCGACACTTAAATAAATTATTTATGTTCATCTCATAAATAATTTACTTTAAAAATTTCAAATAAAAATTTAATCAAAATTTTTTTTGAATAAATTTAATCAAAATTTGAAAAGAATAATTTTAATTTTACATGTCACATATTCTCTTTTAATCAATTTATCCATATGAAAAATCTAAGAAAATTAGTACTCCCTATGTTTTTTTACTTGTAATATTATGTCAATTCTCGTGTTTTTTTGCTTGTCATATTGTGGTTGTAAAATAACAGTTAATGAATTTTTTCCTAATATATCCTCCCATTAATAATAAATTCAAACTTTTTTTTATTCTTCTAATATTGAAATTAGTAGAAATAATAATGAGATTTTTTTTTCTAATTTACATAAAAAAATATTTAAAATTTTATATTTTAATCAGTTTTATTTTTGAAAGGTGAGAAAAAATAGAAAAAGTATTTTCAAACAATTCGAAATTGAATCCTTAATACGTAACCTTGTGATAATGATTTCTTTATCTGCCAATGGGTGGATTTTTATTGTTTCCTGACATATTATGTTTGTAAAAATGTCGGGACTTCCTTTTTTGAGCAATTTTCTCGAAATTGCAACATAGTTTAATCAGCATCTAGGACCATTAATTGTATAATTGATCCTAGGAATATTATTGTCTAGAAGACATGCTTTTTTCAGGGAAAAAAAAAAAAAAGAAAGACGGGCTTTTCAACTTTTCTCCCAATCTTGTCCCTCCCGCAAAAAAAAAAAAAAACACAAAATAGTTTGATCTTGTCTAAGTAATACAAATTAGTAAGAAAATAAAATAAACTTTCAAAAGAAGGTAGAAAATCAAAGACATTTTATAAGGAATTCGGAGAAATTGAATACATATTTGCTTTTCGATTTTCTCTTTTACTCTTACAAACAATCTAATTTTACTCTTACAAACAATCTAATTTTTAAGAAATAAAAGAAAAATATTACCTGATCAAAATCTCTTTAAGTACATATAATATTACTTTGTAGTGATAAATATTTTCCTAAATAGATAATACTATCACGTAAAAATATTTAAAATAAAAAATAATAATGGCAAATTTATAAATAGGTTTTTTTTTGCTTTTCTTAAATTTAAAGGGCCGTGAAAAAATATAACAATTCAAACATATGAGACGAGCAATACCTTGCACTTTAAGTTACAATTATAATATCGGAGAGTTAGTATATGAAAAAACTTTGAAATCATGAATGCATTTTTCAATATACAATATCTTAAATACCCTTATATATAAAAGGAGAGAATTCTTTTTTGAAAGGAAGAAGGAATTTTCTTTAGAGAAATCGTTAAAGAGTTTTGTAGATTGATAGTAAAAAAAGAAATTAGTGTGAATAAATTTAAAAGAATTTAAATGGATGAGATCTTAAATAGAGTAATGATGTTTATTAGGTGGGAGAGTTTAATTATATAGCGGTATTAATGGAAATAAATATTTTAATAAAGAAAAATATATTATATTATGAAATTAAAAAATACGATAATATGCATATATTATCCATGTCCATGTTCCAGAGGGAAAAAAAAAATCCTTGTCCATGTGAATGGATATTGCCTATATATAATATAGCCTAGCTAGAAAAAACCCATAAAATTGTGATTATATAAACAAGTCCAATCTAAACCCTAATTAAAGTTATAATTTAAAAAGTCAAATATTATATTTAAATCTTTGATAGCTCAAAAGTTAATCAATTGATAGTTCAAAAGTTGAAGGTAAACTTGGGATTCTAAATAAGGGTGGGTGAGGATTGTTTAGTTCTTCTAATACATTTTTAATGATGTCGGTCGATTAAATGAATATATTTATTTTTTTATGCATCGTATTGTGTGTATATATATATATATGTGTGTGTAGAACTCCCTTCTCTACTCATCAAGGCAAAAATTCTGTGGACATTCTTTCTTTTAAAACTCCAAATATTTCTTACTTACGTGTTTTTGGATGTTTATGTTACGGTCACACTTGCACTACTGATAAATTTCAATCTTGCATAGACGTGTTTTTTTGAGTTATCCTTCTGGAAAAAAAGGATGGTATTTTTATGATCTTGATATACAAATTGTTTATCGGGATGTACATTTCTTTGAATCCCAATTCCCATTTGCATCTTTTACCTCGAGACCTTCTTCTTTAAATTCTGGACAAAATACCGTTCCAGTCAATTCCCTAGTGGAGGATTTTCTTGGACCATCCTCACACCCACTCACCTCTGGGCCTCCCACCATGTCTTCCCTTCCGAAACCTTCTCATAATCCAGTTTCTTTAGGCTCCCCAATTAGCCCATCCGTCCCTCTTTCTCCATCGTTGGACCTTGCAACTCCTGGGCCACCGCTAACTTCGGCCCACATACCACCCTCTAGCCCAGTCACCTCTTACTCTAGCCCCACGCATGCTGTAGGTCCTCCTTCTCCCAATACTAACTTAGATTCTCATACTCTTTCCTCCAACACTCCATCATCACATTCTTCTTCCCCCTCGAATATAATCAGTCTAGTTCTTCCTCTCGCTGACCTTCAGCGAAGTCAACGACCCTGTCAACTCTCGTCCAATCTCCGTGATTTTGTCTGTAACACTATGAAAGCTTCTACTTCTATGTGCTCTCTCTCGACTTTGTCTTCTTTTCAGGTAATTGTTCCTATCCTTTCACACATTATATTCCTAATGAAAAATTTTCTCCATACTATAAGGATTTTATTGTAGCAGTTACTACTGATACTGAACCCTCTCGATTCTCTAAGGCTCTTTCTATTCCTCACTGGTGTGATGCCATGCACAGTGAGACTGATGCTCTAGCTCGGAATCACACTTGGCATCTTACCACTCTTCTTCTCGGGAAAAAGGCATCGAGATGCAAATGGGTCTATAAAATCAAACGCAAGTCTGCTAGAAATATCGAAGATTATAAAGCTCGATTGGTCATTTTGGGCAATACTCAAGTAGAGGGTTGGATTACAATGAGACATTTGCTCACGTTGCGGAAATGGTGACTGTTCGCACTTTACTATCAGATGGATGTTTACAATGCCTTCCTTCACAGAGAACTGAAGAAAGAGGTATATATAAACTCCCACATGGTTTTTCTAAGGGCCATGAAGGAAAGGTCTGAAACTTCGAAAATCCTTGTATGGTCTTAAATAGGCTCCCTCATGCTGGTCTGCAAAATTGACAGGTGCCCTTATTCAATGGGTTAGCGCTAGTCCTACTCTTATTATTCTTTATTTAACATATTCTTTCTGTTCTATTTTTTTCCGTGTCTTAGTTTATTGTGGATGACCTTATTATTACTGGAAATGATCTTCCCTCTCTTCAAAATTCAAAGCTCACTTAAGCACATGCTTCCATATGAAGGATTTAGGTCATCTAAAATACTTTCTTGGAATTGAAGTTGATCGCTCCAAACAAGGCATTTATCTTTGTCAATGGAAATATGCCTTGGATATTCTATCCAATGCTAGTTTCTTGGGGGGCCAAGCCCCTCAGTTTTCCCATGGAATAATATCAAAAACTCGGCAAAGCCAAAGGTCCTTTTCTGTCCAGCCAGATTCTTATCGCAGCCTAGTGGGTCTTCTTAATTATCTTACTTTCACTTGCCCCGCCTGGCCTATTCTGTGCAGGTTCTATGTATGCGCATACACCTTGACAGGACCACTGGGATGCTGCTTTTCGGGTTCTTCGATACCTCAAGACCACTCCTGGTCAAGGACTTCTACTCCGAGCATACTCTGATTTACAACTCCAGGCCTATTGTGACTCTGATTGGGCCGGTTGTCCCATCACTCACAGATCTTTGATGGATTTCTTGGGGCATTCTCCGATATTTTGGATGTCTAAGAAACAAACATGGTGTCTCGCTCTTTGGTTGAGGTAGACTATCGCTCTAAGGCGATTACTTGTTGTGAACTAAAATGGTTGCGCTGTCTTCTCTGTGACCTTCGAGTCCCTTAACAACAACCTACTTCGTTATACTGTGATAATTAGACCGCTCTCCATATCTCTTCTATTCCAGTATTTCACGAACAAACCAAATACATTGAAATCGACTGTCATTTCGTTTGTGACGAAATTCAAGCACAAAGGATTGCTTCTGCCTATATTCCTACTGATGCCCAATCCCCTGATATATTTACCAAGGCTTTGGGACACTCCCAATTCCACTCACTTCTATGCTAGTTGGCGTTCGAAATTTACACACTCACCTTGAGGGGGGTGTTGGGAACCTTACCATGTTGGGAATATTCCACATGTTTGGCATGATTAGAAATATTCTTGGAAAGTCTTTTATTGTAAATATTGTAGTACCTTTTACATACATGGTATGAATTTTGTAAACAAGGTAGTGTAATATTGATTGATAGATCTTAGGCAGATTAAGCTCCATATATTAAGTAATTATAAGTATATATATATATATATATTATTCTAGGAATGAAATATACAAGTATTGTAACTTCCTTCTATACTATATTCTTTACACTGTCCTATGGTCAAAGAAAGCTAGAAATAATCTTATAAACAAATTTAAATATTTTTCAACGTAAAAAAAAAAATCTAAGTGTTTTAATTTTAAAAGGCCCCATTTTGGAGTTTGATTTAGGTTTCTTTAAACATTGCTGCCCATATCTCATATAATTTGATAAAATTGAAGTTATGAATTCAAATCTTAACCAAGCTAATATTGCCAATTCTTAGAATTATGCTGTATATTAGTATTTCTAGGGGGCTAGTGCTAGTTTTTGTTATTTAGAGAATTAAAGATTTGCACATTGGTGGATCTAATGGGCTAGTACTTGGTTTAGTTATTTAGTTAATTAATGTGATACGTTGACCGATAATACAAGAGACAGAACATATAGAAGACAACGAGAAGAACATAATATAACGAGTTGTACATTGATCACCTTCATTAATATATTTTTATTTTAAACAAAATACCATATCACTTGACATGTATCCTTTCAAAAGTTGAACCACCACAAAATATTTCTAATATATTTACCTATACATAAAACAACATATATACTAATATAATACGACATACATATTCATATAAAATGACATTAGCGAAATTAAACTATAATAATCCACCATATAATCACCCAAACAATTCAAAAATACATATATATATATATATATATAATCACTCAAACATATACAATCACCTACCCTTTTCAAATTTAGAATGGATCGACCAAAGAGAAACAAAGGAATATGAGGGGGGCAAAAGATTTTGAAAAGAGTCTTTTAGAGGGCAAACTTTAAAAAGGAGACTCAGCTTTAGGGCACAAAACCAAAAGCCTTTTTTTTTTTTTTTCATTTTTTTCCCAACAAGAAAATGCAAAATGCAGCTCTTTCTCTATTCATGTTCATGTCTATCTCTTTCTTTCACTGTCCTGTGGAAAAGTGCCATGCCACTTCACATATTAAAGCTAGACCATTGCATGCGGGAATATAAGATATTACTATCTCTACAGTATGCGTGCTCTGCAATTTTACAACTGCTCTACCTATTTACCAATATATATTTTAGACAAATTTTTTTCAATTATTTAAAATAATTTAATTTTAACTTATTTTAAATCATAAATTACTTTTAATTATTTATCTCCTTAAAAAAATTTCAATAATTGAGAACATGCCTTACAATACACTAGCAAGTAATTCATCTTCATCTTGCTAGACCCTTTAAAGATATAGCTACATATGATTTAGAAGCGTATACTACCTTAATTTATCCCTAATATTTGGATGAGAATCGTTCATCTTCATCTCGTAAGACCCTCTAGAAATATCGCGGCATATAATTTAATAACGTATACTATCTCAACTGAACCTCAATATTTGGATGAGAAAAGTTATGTCTGTAATTTCTTGTGCTGTTCAAATTAATTTAATATGACCTCTACACTTTTTTCTTTAAAAAAAAAAAAAGAAAAAATCCATGGCCACAGCCATTGAGTGCTATATATATATATGTGATATGTCCGTTTGTTCATCATTATACCATGGCTTCTTCTGCTGCAGATCAATCTCCACTTGGCATTTCTGCGACATCGTGGCAGAGCTGGTTCTTGCGGAAGG
The DNA here is from genome assembly GCA_028651295.1 of Catharanthus roseus. NCBI lineage: Eukaryota > Viridiplantae > Streptophyta > Magnoliopsida > Gentianales > Apocynaceae > Catharanthus > Catharanthus roseus. The sequence goes on from JAPQWS010000069.1 coordinate 2,471,827, forward strand.
GCCGCCGCCGGTTTATAGAATCTGATGAATTATATTTCCTATTGTTTTGATGATGAATATTAATAATCCAGCAGCACATTGGCAAGAACCGTGAGATTCATTCTATAAAAGAGTGAAAATCACGGCCTCTTGAATGGGGGAATCAAGCAGCAATGGTCCGATCACATGATGAGTCTGTATTAGTTTTGTGGCTTTGTTTTTGCAAGGTATTATATTATAGATAGTTTTTGCAGCAGATTTATATATATATATATATATATTAATAGACTATAGTTTTTCTTCTAGTTATTACAAATGATCGTAGTTCTTGATTATGTAATTAAGATTTCATACCTTTGATCAGATTATAGCAGTTTTTCCACTAGTTTGTAACAAGTTTTTTCTGGCTCTAAAGTCTCTAGTTTTGTATTTTATGTATTAGATGACCACTCACCATCATTTTTATAATTCTTTTGCCCATTAAGCTTTATTTTCTTTTCTTATTTGCTAACTTCTATTATTAAAATATTATATTATAAATGTTATGATCAAACAATTCAAACCCTTATATGACTTATCCAACCCTTGAATATTTTTAGAATTCCTATAGAAATACGTACTTTTACTAATTCAAAAATTGAAGGGAAATCTATAAAATTAGTCTATTTCTAGCATTATCTCTTTCTCGAAGATAAGCTCACATGTCACCATTTATTTAAAAACATTAGTAATTTTTTCAAAAAAAATTCTATGAAACTTATAAAAGATTAACAAGCTACTCAAATAAAAAAGAAAGAAAAAAGAAAAGATTAACATGATACAATATGATTTTGTTTATCTCATGTGACATGTTTTAAAGAATAAGATAAAATTTGAGATCACCTAAGACCATACTAATAGTATATGTATATATTGCCTTAATATGTAATGATTTTTAAATTTTTTTCCATTTTAATATTTAGTATATAAAGTCTTTCTACAGGAAAATCACTCAAAAATAAAAGAAGTAAAAAAAAAAAATCTTAGTGTTTATCTGGAAGAAAAGTAAAAAATGTCTTTTCACTCCATAATCTATAAGAAAAGATCTTTCTAAAAAAAGTATGAATATTTAAAAAATTATCATTACTATAATAAGTTAATAACCTCACAATATTAGAAGAAGAAGTCATTTCCTAGAAAAAGACTCACGTAGTAATGGTATGAGTTTAATATAAGAAATTGACAAATTAACGAACTTTAATTTTTATTTAAAATTCTTCTATAATTTATTATAGTATGTTTAGTTGTTGATTGAATATTTGTATTATAAAAACTAAGTTTGAATATTGACTATTTAAAGACAATGGCATTTTTTTTTTTGAAAGAAAAGAACATTTGAGTCATATATTTTGAAAATCATTTTATTTCGATATTCAATAATAGTTTTATCAAATATAAACAATGAATCATCATCCTATTCCGAGTTTTTCATTCAAATAATAGAGTTAATAAAACGTGCAGTGAGTAAATAGAAAAAATTAACACAGAATGTAAACTCACACCCTAATTAGAGTTAATTAAACTTAATTAGTGGAAGACAAACCTTCAATACGGTTATATCTATTAATTTGTTGCTCAATGTTACCTTTTGGGTTTTTTTTTTTTTTAAATTTTTTTCCCTTTCTCTATTCGGAAAATAAATAAAAATAGGATTCTAAAAGCTGAAGTATGAAAAGAAATTCCAATTAAAAAGACTTTTCATTCTACATCATTAAACCAAACATGCTATCAGTGGCGGAATCAGAACAAAAATGTTGAGGGTTGGTCGCCGAGAAGAGAACAGGAAGGGAGAGGGAGGTAGCACACAGCAACAGCAGCAAGAAGGAGCAGCAGAGCAGAGGTCACTGGTTAGAGACTCAGAGGAGCAATCTTCATCTATCTGGTCGTTGTCAGTCGCCGAGAAGAGAAGAGGAACGCCGCTGAGAAGAGAAGAGGAAGGGAGAGGGAGGGTAGTTTGAGAGAGAGAGAGAGTGTGTAGGAAGAAGGGGAGTCGAGGGAGGGAGAGGCAAATTTTGGTTTCGAGCATGGCGTGAGAGATCGAAAACAGAATTTTTTTTTTAATTAGTAGCCCAGTCCAAAAGTTGTAGGGTTCTATTGAAAAAAAAAACAAAACTGGAGATGCTTGATTGTAAAAACATCAAAATTCATAGAGGTTTTTTTTCCGGATGATTCCGCCACTGCATGTTATATAAGTTTATGGCAAAAGTTAACTCAAAATGTGAAATTACCCTTTAAATATTAGAGTTAATTAAACTAAGTTGAAGACAATCTTTTAGTTTTAACATGTTTACATCTATTAATTTGTTGCTCATCAAAATTTTTTTTTTGCCTTCTTTTTTTCTATTTTTCCTTTTCTATGTTTGGAAAAGTGAGTTGACTAAGTTAAAATTTTTGCCTGGTGAAACCATAGCAGATTGTAGCAGCTGGATATTCTCTGCTAGCTGCAAAGTTAATCAAATCTTTACATTCATATTTCATATGCGTGAAAAAGGTAAATGACCTTAATTAATTCTCTCTCCCTGTTTTGTGTTAAAAGCTCTCTCTCTCTCTCTCTCTCTCTCTCTCTCTCTCTCTCTCTCTCTCTCTCTCTCTCTCTCTCTCTCTCAATTTATTTTTTTAACCTATTTTTTAAATGTTAAAGCATAAAAAATAATTTTTTAAAAAATATTCAACTAGTCATAAAATTATACAAACATCTAAATAAAAAATACACATAACATCTAGGGTTTAGTTTTTCTTATAATTTAGTGTAAATAAATAATTATAAACTTAAAAAAAAGATGTAGATCAGTTCACAACCCATTTATTATAAACCGCAAAAATATGCAGGTTAGACGTTACGGGTTGAAAAGCCCCAATTCTAAATTGTACTATTTTTATTCATTCATATTTGCATATTTTGCAAACTGTACGAGGCGGCCCATTTTGATAGTGCTAACTGTAATGTAACAGCAAGTGTTGCTAACGACTAGTGTTGAGAAAATAGGATCAGACCAGTCAGTCTGACCGGTTGAACCGAGAATCAAACCATAAAAAAGTCCGATTTTCTTAAAAAACTAAGTAGGAATCGAATGTTAAAATCTGGTTGAATCGGTTAGTTGGATTGGTTGGAGTCCATTTTTTTAAATTTTTAAAATTTCTCATTAGAATTTATATTTTTTGAATTAACAAATTTATAATGTTCTTTAATTATATTTTTATATTATATTTAATACTAACTGATTCATAATATGTATATGGATGAATTATTAATATAGATTTGTAATCTTTTATATATTTATAATATTATTCTATTAGATTTCTGATTTAAGGGATTGAACTAATGAACCAACTAGTAATTCAACTGGTTTGATCTTCGGTTCGATTTTTTCACCATGGCGGCCCATACCCATGAAGAATAATATATGGCCTAGAAAAGGGAATGGCATTGAAATAGGAGGAAAGGGCCTTAAGATTTTCCCAAAATGATCATCGCCAAAGCAAGAGAGAGCCCACATAAAAAAACCAAGAAATAGAGCCCATCATATAAAACTTCATAATGAGCAATTATAAACTTCTCTCTATGGTTCTTTTCTCTTTTAGCTGCTTTGCACTATCTTTTCTAAAGTCCCTCATGCCTCAAAACTTTTCCATCACACCAAAAATATATATGTATATATATTGTTGAATTGATTTCTTTAAATATTTTAGTGGCATGCCAATTAGGTATAGTTTGAACAACAAAGTTTTTTATTGCTAATACTTTTTTTAACATGTCTAATGGAATACTTGGAAAAATTTTATTTGGAAATTAATATAATATTTTTATTTTTAATAATATTAATAAATAAAAATAGTTTTAAAAGAGTTATTTTTTAAAATAGGGTTCTTAGGTTTCCTTCAAAGTTAAAATCAGAAGTGATAAGTAATTAATCCACAAAAATAATTTAGAAAAAAATTATTACTTAAAAGTTGCTGTTAGTAGAATTCAATATTATTTTAAGTTTTATTCTCTTTCTAAAGTCCCATTTTAAAACGAAATCCCTGTCTACAGGGCTCTCATTAGATTATTCGACGTCCAGATAGAATATGTAAAATCATGATGATTCAGTGATCATGCAAATTGGAAGCCAGGTCGTGGTATGCATAAGAAACCACTCTTATACTGAAGAGGTTGAAATTATCATGCTGTTACTATCAAAATTTACTTATTATTAACGTTACAACCTAAAATCATTTGAGCAACGCTTATGCGGACTTGTAAATCAAATTTTGTTCTGTTTTGTGTTTGCTATGTTTGTGTTGATATTGCAATCTCCATGGCCCATATATTGCATGCACTTAGAAGATCTTTTATCATTTATATATGAATAAAATGTGACATTTGACTAATGCCCTTTCCAATGCTTATGTCTTTGTTGGGTTTATCAATTTTATTAATCTTCATATACTTCTTTAATGATTCTTTAAGACAATATATTAACTGCTGGTCACTTTCATCCCTTTTTTTATGTTTGCTGCCAGATCATAGCTTTTATAAGAACTTGTCATATATGTAAACCCTGCCTTTTTTAATTTGTTAGAATATACCTACTAGAATTGATTGAGTATTTAATTGAGGTTCAAAGTATTTAGCTACTTTGAAGAAAGAACCTGAACTACTTATCTTGAATCTAATAAGATTTTGGTTGTTTAATATTTAATTGTTTCATCCAACATTTATAGACTCTGATATTTTGTAATTTGTCCTCTAATAGTGTTATTATGATGTGATATTGCATTGTTATGTGGCAGAACCATTTGAATTGTCGGTTCTAAATTTTTTGAGTTATTTTATTAAGTTATAAAAATTTGTATAATTTTTAGAATTGAGTTCATATTAGTACTTTAAATTGTTGGTTCATTACAATTAAGTATCTAAGTGTATTACTATAATAATTAAGTACTTAAATTGAATGGAAAATATACAAAGACCACTTATAAAATTTAAAAAAGTAATTGTAGTTAATTTATTGAGTGATTGTTATAGACAAATTCTCTCTCTCTCTCTCTCTTTCCTACTTTTCTTGACGCAATTCTACTCTCTCTTTAAGAAAAAAAACTATTCTCTCTTTCTTCTTTGTTCTGTTTTTATTTTTATGCTATGAAATGAGATCCTCATATTAATTCATCAAATGAGATTTGATAACATAAGTCAACCACTACAAAAAAAGGTTTTTTACCAAATGAAAGTTACCGATCGATTGTACTTCGTTCGGTAGCTTTTTAACTTACCGATCGACTACCAACTGTGTAAACATTGGTTAGTAGGTGACTTTAAGTTACCGACCGATTCGATCGTCTGTCGACTGACAAAATATTACCGATCGAAATGCGGTTGGAAATCGATTGCTATACTTGTTTTCTAAAAAAATAGTTATTTAATCAGTAGTTACCAACCGATTGTCTTTTGGTCAGTAAGCGGTTGGTACCTGTTATCTACCGATTTTCTTAAACTCTTAAGTTTTATTTTGCGATTTGATTAGATTTAGTTAATTAAATGTCACTCTAATGCAGTTGCATTCATTCGGATGACTTACCCAAGTCATCCTCGAGATGGGGGTACGCCTATTACCAGGCAGGTACAGCCCTTTCTCTCAAAAAGACAAAAAAAAAAAAAAAAAAAAAAAAAAAAAAAGAAATAAAAGAAATAAAAAAAAGAAAAGAAGAAAAAATAGAAATTATGTATATGATCTTGAAACTCTATTAAAGTGGGACAAGGAATCGGTAGCTAAGTAAGATTTATGGCTACAAAAACGGTTGAGAATAGTTCTAGATCTGGTTTGAGACGAATTGTTGTAGGGGATTTATTACAACCATTGAATTTGAAATATGGTAAAGTAGCTCCTGGGTGGGGAATAACTCCTTTGATGGGTGTTGCAATAGCTTTATTAGTTGTATTTCCATCTATTATTTTGGAGATTTATAATTCCTCTATTTTAATGGATGGAATTTCAATGAATTAGATCTAGAAAAATCACAAAGTTATACAACATTAATCATTTAAAGCTTGAATTTCGTTGAACATTTGCACAGCTTCAACAGATAATCAGATTGTTCAAAGTTGATTACTGAAATCATCAAGGCCCACTTAGTTGAGGCTCATACAAGTTTTGGAAAGATCTTGGATAGAATAAAGAACATGTGGTATACAAAATTCGGGATAAGTATTCAAATAACTGTTATTATAGGGATTTTTACATATATAAGCTTATATTTATTAACAAAGTATGTATTGTTGTAGAAAAGGTATCGATGGGATCAGATCCATGAGCGTGCCATATGGGACGCTTGGAAGAAATGGGTCTCATTACGTTACAAGGACTTGATGTACGAGGTTAGATTAGACGGGTATCAGTCTGACTGGATGATTACCGCAGTACATGAGTATCTATGATGTATAGAGCTCAGATGCTTACAAGAAAAAATGGGAGGTAGCATAGAGGAACCGTCAGTAGGGGCATAGTGGCGAAGGGTTCGACAAGCACACCGGCAGGTCTAAGTCATTCATTGAGTGGGTAAGTCAATTACATCATTTTCATATTTAATTATTATTATTTTTTAAACTTACAACCATATGTCTTTTACAATAGGAGAAAGTGGGTGAGGTATTTGCACAACCAGAGTTGTATGTCCTACTGTATCAGCAAAAGGGACAGTGGGTCGATGCACGATCCGACAATTTTTGGGTTAGGTTATTTAATAGTTTTAGTTTAATGTCATATTATTATTTATTACTCTTTGGTATATTTCTTAACAATAACTTATTAATATCTTTCTTGTAGGCGAAATATCAGGAGTTAAAGTCGAATGCGGAATGCTTTCATATTGATACCGACTCGTCTATACCGACTGACGAGCAATTGATGTTCGAGACTACCAGTGGCAGCCACAAAGGCCATGTCTACGATTTTAGTTCACAATTTGCAACCGTCATTGCCGAGCAACGGAGTGGCAGCAGCAGTTTGTCATCGGTTCCGTCAGTATCTTCTATGGGTACCCACGAGTCTTGCATCGAGAGGGAAAAGACGTTGTGGGGATACATGCAGCAGGCACAGGATAAGTTTGATGGCTTCATGACCTTGTTTGCCTCTCAGTGTGGTGTGTAACTGGATTCGTTACCCACTATATTCCCTCCTTTTCCTCAGACGGATGACTCCACATCTCAGCTAACGACCAATCCTCCCTCTTTCTCTAGCCTACCTCCACCTATGTAGTACTTTGATACTTATCTGTTTCGTACTTTTGTACTTATCTGTTTCATCTATTATATGGTTTTGTATTTGATATACCTAGAGTATTCGTTTCATTACTTATTTCGTTTTGTATTTGATATTTATATATTATGTATTCTAGACTTGTTTCGGATTGTACTTGATGTTTATATATTACGTATTCTAGAAGTTTTTCTTATTTTGTTATTATCATATTGGACGTAGATTATATATATTGATTGTAATCGTTTTATATTGTTTGTTGTTGCTGTCGGTTTCTAATTTCAGGTGGATTATTATAGTTATAAATAAAATTAAAAAAAATTTAAATAGTTATCGTCCAATACCGACCGAAAATCGGTCGGTAACTACTTATTAAAAAATAAAAATAAATAAAGTTACCAACCGAATTTCGGTCGGTAATTAAAATATACTGACCGAATTATTGGTCAGTAAGTGTGAAAAATTGATTGATAATTTATTTTTAAATTAATTATTTTAATTCATAAAAATAAAGTTACCGTCTGACTTTTCGGCCAATAACTCTTAAAATTGGGTCGATAATAATTACTGACCCACTTATATGGACTTAACTCTAATTTAACCTTTATTTATTTTCCTTTGAAAATCCTTCCAAGCCCCCTAATCAAGTGACACATGAATTACAACAATTAAATATCCTATTTATAGGATAACAACTAACCGCTACTCTTTAGAAAATAGGAACGGTACCACTAATTCCTACGAGGTAATAACACCCTCCATTAACTCCTTAAGAATAGGTACAATACAACAACTTCTAAAAATTAGTCAACATCAGACTCTTTTAGCTGAGTTTGTCAATACTAAGAATTAATATAATTGACTATAGAAAGGCATACCAGTCGACTATGAACCTTTTATTTTGAAAAAAGAAAACTGGAAGCAGATCCAAACTAAAGAGCTCAACAAACTCAAATTATACAAAAACTAAGCTCACTTAAAACCACAAGGCTAAAGGCCCCAATCCATGGTCACTCCACAAAACCCAACAAACACAGAGTGCTAAAGCATCCCTTTATTAATAAGAAAAATCGCGAGGAAACTGCATTGCTCTCTATAGATGGTGATTGCTTCTAGTCCTAACGTTGGCTGGAATTCTCAACCCTTGTCCCAAGTGACAACGTGCACCATACAGCTACCCTGAATATACCGGAGAAGAAGACCACTCTTGACCATTACATCTCCTAGCCAACCAACCGCCCCTAGCTCAAAAGAGTGGGAATTAACCACTAACCAACTCTATACTGCAAAATTTCAAGACAATGAATTAAAGATAAAAAAAATAACGATAAAGTGATTTATTTAATATTTGTAGGAGAATCCTCTGATTCTTTTCTTCATCAAATTATTGATTCGAGGGTTTGGAAAATTTAATCTTGGATCCGACAAACCTTGATTGTGAATCGAGGGTTTGAAATACTGATCTCTAATTACACGAACTTTGATTGTAAATCGAGAGTTTGAAAGTTTGATATCAAATTAACACGAATTTTGACTGTGAATCTGAAGTGTGAATTCTTAAATTGGAAACAAAAGGTCTGTAATTGAATAAAAAATATAGTAGTCCTCTCTACAATGAAAATATAACTATTTATAATTTAGCCAAAGCCCTAATGACCAAAATAAATAAAAGAGAAAAATGCCCATAACTAATAAAATAAATAAATAGTTAAAAGCTGAAAAAAATTAAATAAAATACCCGAAACAGAAGAGAACACGACTAGTGACACGTTCAGCAGTGACCATGTTACTGATCATATTGCTGCCCGTATTCTCACTGTTTCTTCATTCTTCTTTCTTCTTTTCCCAATTGGTCATACATTCTTCTGCAACAACTTCTACATCAGAATCGATGATTTGAAAGCTTGATCTCAAATTAGATGAACTTTGTGAATTAAAGACTTGAAAACTTGATTTTGGATTGATTTTAGATTAGATGAACCTTGTGAATGGTTGACATAAATTTAAATATATAACCACCCTATCAACTCTTATTCTTTGAAGAAATCATTCCATTAATTTTGAAACAAAAGCTGCCTCCACTGTTTAGACTTTATATATATATATAGCTAATTTCTCCTATACTTTTTCATAAATAATATATTTAAAAAAAAGAAAATCCACTTGCAAGTAGGGAAACCTCCTGTCCTTAAACATTTTAACATATGGCTATTTTTTTTTAAAAAGACACATGGCTACTTGTTTGAATCCTTGTGAAAGACAATTATTGATTAGGGGAGGTGTCATTCAAAATAAAAAAGTAAATTCTTTTCGAAGTAAACTTGAGTCCAAAGTCCAAGTAGAGAAGCAAATCTTGAAATGGCTTTGATGAACTTTCCTCCCAAGGAAGAAAATGGGAACCATCCAAGAAGGAAGCTAAAGGCAAAAAAGTGACCAAAAAAATTCAATCAATTGGCGACTGGCGAGAAAAAAACAGTGAGAAAGACTAGGCTGAGAAGGTGCTGAGTTAGATTATAGCCATGTTTTTAATTATTTATAGTTAGTAATTTTTAATTTATTTTAAGTTATAAATTATTTTTGATTGGTTATTATATTTTTTAATTTAAAAATATTAAAAAAGTTTATTTTTAGAAAGTTAATGTGAAAATATTTTTAAAATCGTTTTTATTTATTAATATTATTAAAAATAAAATTAATTTATTAATTTATTTAAAATAATTATTTTTTAAATACTTATATTTAATTATTAAAAAATATAAGCAACAAAAAACAAGTCTACATAATAATTTTAAATTATAAAATTATACTTGTATTTAATGGTGAGCAAACTAACGAGAGTCAAGTGACTGATTTTGTTAGTCACCATAGACGTAACTCAATTGATTTTTAGATGATAAAGATTCAAATTTCAAAAACGAAAATATAGAAATTTTAACATTTCTAATGTTAAAGTGATTTCTTGTGCACATTATTTTCTGACCTTTAGTATACAAGATTGCTGGGCAATCATTATTTACATCCTTCATATGAGCCTCAAACAGTCTAGTGAAAATTTTGTAGACAAGACATTTCGCCTTTTTATTTTTTGGTCAATCTCATTGGAGGGCAAAAAGAGAAGATGATATTGAATCTGTTAGCCACGTGTCAAGAATTTATAAATCTAACTTTTGTGTGTCGGAAATGCTTTCTTCATCGTCAGACCAGACCTTTTTCTTCTCTTAACCTCCTCCTCTCATATATAAACTTTCATTACTCAATCAGAAGAATCCAATTTAGTCCAACACAGCACATGAGCAGCTAAAAAAAGTACCCACTTTCTCTCATCTTCTCCTCTTGATTTCTCAAAATCTTCAAGTCAATCTGTTTAAGTTTTGGTGGGTTTTTTTCTTGTGAATTTCCGCTTGTTAATCTCGGTTAAGTTGCTGGGGGAAGGGATTGAAATAGTGTACTTTATCAAGAAATTGAAGTGGATATCGATATGGAGTTCTGGGCTGCTAGAGTTCAATCTGTAAAACACCTTTCTGCTGTCCAAGCTTCCAGACTCGGCAATTCTGGTGAATTTTCATTAGCCCACTTTATTTTTATCTTTCTTGAACTGTATTGATTTTGTTGGTTTTTGATTTTCTAACACATGGTTTTCTGTTTTGGGCATATATGATGGAATTAGGGAAATGGAAAGGGCTAACATATATTTGGATTACCTTGTTAATTATCTTAATATGTTGAGTTGGAAAGATCTATCTTGGTACATATTCTCAATTGGAAAGGACTGATTTTTTTTGGTGGACTTCTGTTCTGATCTTGGTTTTGCCTAGCAAGATGTAGATAGGTTTTAATAATCTGCTCCTTTTTTCGTTCCTGAACTTCTTCCATGAAGTTTTATCTTCATTGCTTTCCCCTTCATATTGACTTCCTTCATATGTCAGTTACTATAAGTGGTCATAATTGTCATGATTCAGGTTTTTTTGGTTGATATCTACTCACTCTCTAGTTGGTAGTATTTAAGTTCTTGCATTTACATATTTCCTTTTTGCTTTGTAAGAAGAACTTGAATGCTATTGAACAATCCTTGCTTGGCTGCTTTTCCTAGTAGGCTGATAAGTACCAAAGCATCTGAAATTTATAGCTTACATGTTTTTTTCCTTCATTGGAAACAGATAGCCTTCTCATGGATGAAGGAGAAGATGATGTGAGGGCTTGGTTTCCTTGCCCCTTCTGCTATGTGGAAGTTGAGGTACCAGTACTGTGTAGCCATTTGCTAGAAGAGCATTGCTTTGACTTGAAAAATGCGGTATGCCATCCACTTTATTTGTAACCACAACTCATTTGCCTTTTGCCTGCAAACATACAACCTGGGGATTATGATTGTCAAAATTTGTAGCACAAAATATTTTCAAGATTTGCACTTCTTAAGCTTATTGCATTAGTGACATAACGAGCCCCATAGAACATTCTGTATTTGAGGCATAAATCTTGCTCAGATTTCTTTTTATTTTTTCAACTTTCCCCCCAAAGTTGGGGCGGTTGCATGCAGACTCTCGCATCCAGAGTGTTTTAACCATGCACAGTCCATGCTTTTTCCTCATTACCCTTCTGAAATCATATTCCAGGTTTGCCCAATATGCGCTGCAACTTTAGGAAAAGATCCCATTGGACATTTTACAATGCAGCATGGACACTCAGTAAAGGTAACTTTATCTTCTCATTTGCAATCAATGAAATATATTTATGATGAAGAGATTAACCCGCTGGAGATTTACAGAGGAGGAGAAAGTCTCAGAAATCAGGCCTTTGGAGTAATGCCTCTGCAATGATGGGCAAGGATTTCCGGGACCTAACATCTTTTCTTGGTACAAATTCCCTGGGTGCTAGACACAGCACACAGGAGCCAACTCCTGATCCTTTTCTTTCGCCATTTCTTTGCACTGGACATATTTCAGAACGTAAAGATGATAAGCTTGATGAGTCTTCCAGTACTTTTCCAACCACTGCTACAGAAAGGTACTGCCTCCTGCCTTCGGAAGTCTTCCTTTGCTACTCTATGCTTTTCATGTCAACATGTAATTCTTATTAGAAATCATAGAAAATAGACTATCATGTTATGCTGCTGGGTTGATAAGCTAATCATCTTGGCTATGGTACCTAATTGATTAACTAATGAAATTCAATATGCATAGCAACAGTTAGTTCTGGCTCTGCCCCAAATTTTATATGCTATAACCAACTCAAGGCATAATTAACTGTGAATCTAATTGTTCCGTTAACTGTTAATGTTTCAAAGGATACATATTTTTAGTTATTGTTGCTCACTTGTTAAGTATGGATGACACGTAGTTCCAGAGATGGAATATAATAACATTAAAGCCAAGTACTAGAAATTAATCATGTTTACTTTCAATGTACAAGATTGGAAACTTAAATCATGTTGAAGATAACTGTGGAAAAAGTGGAAGTTATTTAAGAATGTACATAACTTGATGGAGTATTTTTTTATTTGTTTTTTGTTGGTCATTTTCAGCTATAAAATGATCTATCTAGTTGACTGGAGGTCCTACTAGGTTTTAAACATAAGTCATGAAAAAATTTTAAGAGCTGGGTGTAGGTGCTGCTATCACTATCATTTATTTGCACCCAAATTTTGGATGATGCAAGTAACAAGCAGCATTAGTGAAAGAGAGAGAATAAACAATAAAGCTGAAACAAAAGCTTCAAGAAGAACTCGAAAGATTATACTGTATATTCCAGTGAAAACCTTTTATTTTTTTATGTATATTTTGCTGAACTCCATTGATAACCTTTTACATGACTTTAATTTGTTTCAAAACCTCTTTGGTGTACTTTTTCATTTTTTTTCTTTAATTACCTAAAACTTTGTCGATCTACCAAAATTGGCAGAATATATGGTTTCATGTTCTCTCTCTCTCTCTCTCTCTCTCTCTCTCTCTCTCTCGCTCTCTCTCTCTCTCACGCACACACACACACAAACACTCTCACATGGGCACACACACATGCACACTCGTATCTAATCATGTGATTTTGGAATATGTAAAAGTAGTTAGATGATACTGAGTTTTGCAGTTTGGATGGTGTTACATAATTGTGTTCTTTACATACAGAGCTTATGGTAACTGAGAATGGCTTACTCTTTTACGAATTATCCTGAATATCTGGAACTTTGAAGCCAGGATAACTCTGAGGATATCCTCTAAAGGATCTACAAACACGATCTTTTTCTTATGCATTATAATAAGGCCATACAAATTGGAACTATACATTAGTTGTTCATCGAGCTACCTTTACCTGAGAATAAGGCTTAACACAGAAGGATATCATGAAAAATAACAAAGGATAAAAAAAAAAAAAATGAAGTTCAAGGAAAATTTGATTTTCAAACCTAACCTTGGAAGGATATGAATCTAGCTTAGAAGCACATGAACATGCATTATCTGTAATAAGCTTCAGGATGAGCTAAAGCATTGAGTAGTAAAATGCTAAAGATTCCTGATTTTGAAGCCAATGCAGGTCATAGGTTAAATTTCAATTTGAGATATTTGTTGAAGTAGTCTGCTAGCTTATAATATATATATATATATATATCTCACATGTATTTGAGTGGTAAAACTTCTTTGACACTACGTAAATTTGGACAAAATGTAGTCTTTCTAGTCATATTAAGCCCTGATCTTACCTGATTGCTTGGACAACCTAAAAGTTCTTTCAAGTTTTTGTTGGATTCCTGAGAGTTCTTTTTTTGCTTTGTAATTGTCTCTTTCTCATTTGGAACGGAAGGCCAGTCGAAGATGTCCCCCATTAGAAACATGAGAAAACCAACAAGGACATGCAGCAAAATGCTTAGTTTTATTTCCCCTGGCTACATGCATATCCCTTCACAAAGCACCATTGTTTCTTTCTTTATCCAGTTTTTGGGAGGTGTATCAACATTAAAGATCAAAGCTTTAAAGAAGTTCATATAAGTTAATCGTGATGGATTTCATAATTAATATTGATATATCTAGTATATTTGCTAGTTTCTTAAGTGTAATTTATTTTGGACACTTGACTCAAATCGTCCTAAAATTTGATATATGTGTAAAAGAAACTTAATTCCAATCTTCTTGTTGGAGCTCGAGTACCATAAACGTGAAACAATTATAACGCCTGGAATTATGTTGTTCCTTCAAACAATCTACTTCCTAGTCCACCAGTTAATAATACTTTCTGATGGGGGATGAAATTGAAGATCAAGTGCCTCTTGTTGATTTCTTGATGTTAGTTTAGGGTGGTTCACTTTTTTATATTTCTCTTCTGTATCATGGTATACCTTCTGTTAGTCATAAGCCTAATCAATTAGCTCCTCGAACAATGAAAGGGAAGATGGATTTCCCTGTTGACCATTAGTGCAACTAAGCCCATGCATTGGAAGTTGTATCATTTCTATCATGCATTTTGTGAGAAACATTAACATATATAATGAACTGCAGAATACTATATGAGGAAAGTACAAAAATAGGTAAGAAGGTTATTACCTTCAATAAAACTTGCATTTCTATATTCCGTTATCTTTGCTTGCGACAAACCAATGCCATATCTGATATTCTTGTTTCCTTGGCCGCTATTTTCATAGATGATACTTAATGCCTTAAGTAGGACCAGTATGAACAAGAAGACTGAAATCTCTTCAGAATTGGCCTTTTCTTTATTTTTCATCATTATATGAGCTAGATTAAAGATACTTTACAGTGTGCGACTAGGGAAATGACATGGTCCGTTTTTTATGTAGCAGTAATCAATCCTTGAAAGATCCGGTTCAAGAGAAAGATTATGAAGAGAGGATGCAGCGTGCTGCGTTTCTGCAAGAGCTGGTTCTGTCAACCGTTTTCTAGGCTCATCGGCAGGTAACATAACAACACCGAGGAATGGTACATGGATTGAGATTCCAAACATCCTTCCATTCAGATGCTATGTTGCTTTCAACATAGCATCGTTGGCTCGACATTGCTACTTGAATCACTAAAACATGCGAGGGATAAAACGCTAAACATTGGCTACGGAAGTTAGCTACTAGAAGCACGGCCTGTACGCGTGTAATATATAATTTATATAAAGTTAATTACTTCTTGTTGTATCATGAATTTCAGAAAGTCTTTAATGAAGCAACCTTTACTACTCTTTTAAGAACTTCCCCATGTTCAGAAAATTTATGCGAATTATTAAATATCTTATCATATTGTTTTGATTCTATTGTGTGAATTCTATTAATGCAGCAGCTTCAGTGATGATCTTTGGTTCAGTCTTTGGTACCCAAACATAGTTGGCCCAAGGCTTTGAAAGTTGCTAGAAATATGATTATTTCATTTGTAAATATGGCAGGTTTATGCATAATTTTTTTCTTTTAAGTTTCGTAAAAGTTGAATCATTGTGGGATTCATTCAAAGCAAGTAGGTGACCAAAACAAAGCTTATGCTAGGTCTCGAATTATCTCTGAGGCCACTTGACGGGGATGGGTTGCAGAAGTGTATAAAGATAGCTTGGCTTCTGTCGGTAAAAAAGCTTGTGAAGATAGTTGTTCACGTAGTAGGATGGCTATTCAGATTTCTGGTCAGAAGATTAACAAAGAAAAGAGTGCATTCTTGATTGGAAATGCTTCATTACCATAAAGAAATGCTCTCGAATGAGGTTTGCCTGAAGGATCCGAATCAGATTTGGATGGTTTTGGCAAGGCTCAGAACATGGGCCAGTGTTGAACGAAATACCTTCAAAAGTAAATTCATGAAAGGAAACTATCACTGACTAGCGTCGAGAAGGAGAGCCAGAAGGTAAGTGCCAGAAAGTCTATGATGCGGAAAGAACATCGAGAGAAAAGTAAATAAAGACTATATTAGTTGATGATTCTAAAATACCGAATTTAAAAAAGATGGCATAATTTAACCCAAATCTATATCTATGATAAATATTTGAATGAACAAAATTACAAATACAACACATTCTAACTAATATAAATATAGGGTCCCATTTATTAGGGGTGTTCACAACATTAAAAGAAATCCAATTCGAAGAACTTGAGAAATATAATCCGGAAAACTTTCATGTTTTGTTTGGTGATCTATTTCTTAGATGCAAGTCCGGACTTGATTTTCTTAACTTCCTCGAAACCAATCTGGAAAGTCTTAGCCAAGACATCATCCGGCAGTGGTGGTGAAGCTACAAACAATGTGGTTGCCACGGATACAGTGCCAGCCAATTGGCTATTAAAAGCGGCAATAACAGCTGCCGGCACCTTACCATTATTCTTCTGGAAATGAACAAGGCCTCTAGGGAATACAAAATTATCGCCTTTCTTGATAGTTTTGGATATTAATACATTGGCCGTTGTAATGAAACCGACTTCTAATTCACCTTCTAATACAAAAATGATCTCCGTGGCACGTGGGTGACTATGGGGCGGATTTAGGCCTTCCGGGACATAGTCAATACGTGCCATGGACACACCAAGAGTGTTAAGGCCAGGGATTTGTTGCACATTGGCTTGTGTCACAATTGAACCCATTGTATTATTTGTGAATCTAGGCATGGCCAGACCAGAAAATGAGAAGTCCTTAGCTGTGAAATTGGCCTTGCAAGTAAATCCATTCACTAAAATGGCTGTTCCATGATTCATTCACAGTTAATTAATGTCATGAATTTATCAACATAATTTTGGCCTTTTTTATGATTACTTGATTAAATTAAATATATACATAAGTACTATCGGTTCATAGGTTTCACACACACATACATATATATATATATATATATTAA
This sequence comes from Catharanthus roseus, assembly GCA_028651295.1. Taxonomy (NCBI): domain Eukaryota; kingdom Viridiplantae; phylum Streptophyta; class Magnoliopsida; order Gentianales; family Apocynaceae; genus Catharanthus; species Catharanthus roseus. Next base: position 2,488,878 of record JAPQWS010000069.1, read on the forward strand.
GAATTTTAAAAATAAACAACACTTAAATCATAAAATTGTTATACCCTTAATTAATAAAGAAATTGAGAAAAAGAGGAAGAGAGAAGAGTAATAATAGGAAAATTTGTAAAAAAATATTATTGACAAAATATTAAATATCTTATAGTCTATCTGTTTTTTTACTTGTCAAGTTTTAGACAATACACAGTTTAAGAAAAACATGAAAGTTCAGGATTTTTCCCCTTGTGTAGATTAGAATACCTTTCAAATCTTTTCACATTATTGTTTTTACAAGTTTTTGTGGTAGAAGATTTAAAAGATGTTGAAATTTGTTCTTGATGAGGGGTATAATGGAAATAAGTTTATTAAACATTGCATTATTCTAACAATGTAATAAGTAAAGAAAATACGGGAATTAGTGAAATGTGACGATTAAAAAAGACGGAGGGAGTATATGTTATGAAACACTCAAAACGACAAAAAGTATTAAGTATTATATTACAGAACCTAGGAAGTATAGTCTTAAAGAAAATTGGAACAGAAAAACTTAAAAATTCTGGAAAAACATAAGCTTTGAAACGAGGGTTTTTTCTTACTAGAATTGAGATCAGCAACACAAAGATCTTGAAGCATGTCTGGATCTGCAGCAGTGACTGTGTTGAAGCTTAAGACAAACAAGGCTGTAACCATCCCAAGAAGCAACCCATAAGGAACCATTGTATTCAAAGAAGTTACTAGCTAAGCCCCTTTTCTCTTTTTTGTTAATTAGAGAAAGGGATGAAATTAGCTGCAGAAAAGCTAAGGAATACAGAGAAACAAGGAGGAAGACTTAATTATAAGGGAATGAAAAGGTGAGAGTAAAGGCTTGTTCTTTGAAAATCCCTTGTAAAACTTTGAATTGCATCTATTTATAGATGAATCCGTCAAATTGGGATAGCTTATAAAGGGATGGCTAATACTAAGTAAGATAACAAGTTAATTCTTATATATAGTAGCATGTTGAAAGATTTCTGAATTAATTTTGCTAAAATAAGAAGGGTTCTCAGTAAACCACGTAATCTAAACTGAACTTGAATTAGTTTCACCCGTTGATAAGTTTATTAGAAAACAAATGCATACTATCTTCAACCTAATATTCAACCTAACCAACTAAAACACATGGAGCCAAGTGAGGTAAATTTCTTTGAATTCTATCCAAACATGGCTGATAATTATTTGTAAATATGAACTTTAGGTTATTATTAAAAAAGGGAGGCCTTAGTCGTAATTTCAAGCAATATTAGGTGGCCAAAAACTTTCAAGATTCTCCTACTGATGTACCTTTTAAATGTACTAAAGTATTTAGTTGGATTAGTCCCACATTTAGTATCAATTTAGAGTTTGGTAAAAATAGGTTTAGTTGATACATGGGTATCCTATGCCAAAATTTGCTAACTTTTTTCTTTTCTTTTTTTTTTTAGGATGCTAATTTTTTCTAAACTGCTAAGTAGAAAACAGGCAAGGCTTAATGAAACCATATGTTGAGGAAAAAGGGTTGGAAATGATTTGGTCATAAATTCTCTCCGCTCGTACCTTCTCTCACATTAGTAAAAAAAGGTTGAAAATGATTTTAGAATTGGAGGTCATTTTTTGTGGACGAAATATCTTGAGTGATACTATAAAAAAAATATCTTAATACCGATGGATAGTTCCGTCGGTGTTAGATTGTTACCGGTGGAATACTGACAACGAAAGGATCATTGGTTGGTTCTCGTCGGTAATAAGAGTTACCGATGCTACGTCTGTCGGTAACAATTATTGCCTACCGATTGAATCTTTTTGACCATTCGGGTGCAATGTCATTGCCAATTCCTGATGAAGTGACCCTGTTGATAAGTAGTATCGACGGACTTAGTGACAGAATATTTTGCCGTTGGTGGTTCATACCAACGATAGGTACCGACGAAGCAACCGTCGGTAAATTAAAAAAAAATTTGTACCGACGGAATCTCGGTTGGTAAGCCGTCGACAATGCTTTTTATATATAATTTATAAAACGAATCCAAAACTCCCTGAAATGTAAGAAACCCGAGAACAATAATGTCTATTCATACACAATCTAAAACATTCAATATTCAAACTATCGATAAACTAAAACTCATACATAAAACATCAAATATATAAAACATCCACATGATATAATATCCTCGAAAGTATCAAATATCCTCGGGCTGACTTACATCACTAGAGGATTGGGGGTATCATCAATGGGGTTGGGGACAACAGTGCTGGGGCTGGGGGCATCAATAAGGGGATGGAGGGTGGGAGGGAGAGAGGGGGAGGAGGAGAGTAGAGGAAAATCAAACTGGCACCTTAGGAGCAGGGACCTCTGACTCTGCAGTTGCTGCAGTCGATAAAAATGTCGAAGGAACGTAGCCATAGTAACTCTAACGAGGTCCATCATCATTGGAAGAGGAAGGTACGCCAAATGATTCTTCTCGAAAAATTGCCTCTACCCTCCGCATCATCCTTTTCTCGGCATCTTCACAACATGGCACCAATCCTCAAAGAGTTGCTTCCCGGTTGCTCTCAGCTGGAAGATGAGCTGCTTTCGAACCAGATCTATGTAAACGACCTTGCTCATGCTACCAACAAAAGTGGCCATCATATGGAGATCATCAGGCATAACAGTGCTGGTGGCCTCAGCCTCCTCCTTGGTCTTATTTCGTATCTCGTGAAATTTCTCCTACTATATAAAATGTTATAAGTTATATAAAATTTATTGCATTATATAAATTTTAAATTTATAAGTTATAGAACGTTATATAATATAAACTTAAGTTATAAGTTCACTAAACTTATCCAGAACTCTGCGGAGATAAAATCCACATACTGCTTTTATTTCTCCCCTTTGTGATGCTTGTGGAGCTCCTCTAAGTACTTGCTCTTGGAGAGCCTCTCTTATAAATCCTTTCGCTGTAAAATAACAATACAAATAACATTTTTTAAAATTATATTTGATTAATTAAATAAAGTAATGTTAAATAAAGTTCTTACCCTCCTTGGATTGCCTCAGTGAAGGAAATGGAACTTTCGTGTGCTTCCTGACTCCCTATCCTCCTATCCCTCAGTCCTATTCTTCTTACTCCGTTCAAACTGGGCTTTGTACTTAGGAATATCTCAACACTTCACCAAGTTAGTCTAGAATCTCTCCTAAATTCATGGGGACCTCTTATTCTCCCCCGAGCATCGCCCAGCAAATCCCTCAACCGGGCGCTAACCTAGGACTTCCATGCCTGCTTCATCTTTACCATAGGTAATGCTTGGTCCCATACACATCTTTCTACATGCAACAAAAATTTAAAAGATTAGAACATAATATGACATTAAATCATATAAGTATAATATACATAAGTATAAAGACATGTAAAACACTAAAGACATATAAAAAATTACAATATTGGATTCATTTACCTGAAACTCTCCCCACCACATGTCTTGGACCTCAATCAAATTGTGTTAAGGCCCCATGAGCGGCTCCTAAATGGTAGCTGAGATAGCAAAGGCGGCTCTCGAAGATGGATATAGTCTGTTACACAAAGATAGTCTTGGTGTATATATATATTTAGTTTAATAATGACAAGTATATAAAGAATTAAAGGGAACTTACTAATTTACATTCAGCTGTAATAACTCCCTAGTATCATCTATAGTTTGGTTCCAAGCTAGTGGGCCAACCTCAGGATTTGGAGGAGGGGTCGGCTATGTAGTAGGAAGGGTAGATGTAGTGGGAGGCTTGGAAGGACCATCTGCTCTGTGGTGGGAATAGTGGGGACTGAGACGACTGTGTAGGTAGTGGCAGAGGCTGAGGGACTGCTGGTGGAGTAGGCCTTCGGGAATTGGTGTCCCTGTTAGCTCTCTTGACATGCTAGTTCGCTCAGCATACTGTCTCTTCTGTCACCGGGCCATCGAACCAAAATTAAACTATATATCCAACTTAAAGAGTTAAGGCTCCCCAATAAAAGTATATATATATATATATATATATATAAATTAAAGAGTTAGAGTTTTTTCATAAAATAAAATTTAAACTAATAAACACATACCTCCACCGCGTATATAATGGAGAATATGCCCCCAAAATCTTCACAAACAAAATTATAAGGAAAAAAAATATTAATTTTAAACTTAAACTTAATTTTTTTTTGCATAAAATAGTAATATTACAACTCTAATCATAAAGAAATTTATAGAGCTGAACTATAATTCATGGAGAAGAATCAACCATCTTGAAAAACAAAAACAGTCTTCAATTTCAAGGAGGAAGCTAAGCCTACAATTTTTTCCCTTTTCTCTAACTTAATTTGAAAGAACTTCTTTGAGCAAAATAAGAATGGAGAAAAGGGTTTTTGTTTAACAAAAATTTGAAGTTTTAACATAGAGATAGAGGAAAAGATAAAGTTTATTCTCTCTTTATTCATATGATAAAACTAACCATTACCTTTAGCTTAAGGAACATATGATTAAAAAGTTGGAGAAAGTAAAGAAAAAAAGTGCTATAAAAATTGTAATTAACAATATATATTCCAATCTTGTTTGTAAACTTACTTATTGAATTTTTCACCAATAAATCATATATATTAGATTGAAAACTTTTTGACATGAAATGTGATGAAATATGAATTGTGAACAAGCTTCTTTGATACATTAATTGGTTGTAAAGTGATACCATGTTCTAAAAAATCAGGATATTGAAAAAAACAAAATCACAACTGTAATTAATATAAGCTATGTTCCATTGTTTCCAAGAAAAAAAAAGCTATGTTCTAGAATATTATGAACTGCCCCTTCCCCCCCAAAAAAAAAAAAAAAAAAAAAAATTATGAATAAAGTCAATCTATGAGAAAAAATCGAACTAGTGACAAGGTAATATTAGTTATGTTTTCTTGGCTTTGTTTGAAAGATAATAAAGTTGGCCAAAACACTTAAGTAAAATAAATAAAATTAATTTATGAAATGTATTAGCTTCAGAAAAATTTCATATAAGAATTATAGTGCTAAAAAGTTTCAAATAAAAATATAAATTTTTTTGACAAGATAATAACTCAAGTATTTAGAAATAATTTTTTTTATTTATTTAATTTACATATGTGTGGAAATACATTCAAGAAATGAAACAAAATTTCTACAAGATATTCTATGGACCGTTTTCATTACTTCCATTTCTTTTCTTATTAAATAAAATTTAAGCTGTTCTAAACAAAAATAAAATTGAAGGAGAAGAAGGTGGAACTGTCTTAACAACTACATAAAAGGATTTTTATAGAGTAAGATTGTGCCGTTTGCAAACAACCCACCTAAAAGAGATTCACTTTGAAGATTCAGTCATTAACTGTTTACTAATGTTACATAATTTTTTAAAAGGGGGTTTTTAGAACTGAGAAATGGTGAAATGAATTTGGGGGAGCCTATTTTGTCAATCTGGACTTATTTATCGATGGAAAACTGACGAAAGAGTCGTCGGAAACTAGTATGTACAAGTTATCAATGAACGCTGTGTCGCTAACTCCATCAGTAACTAAATTACATTATTTCCTTACCTAACCACCATCAGTTATTTCTGTTACTGACAGAGAATGCGTCGCTAAACCCTTTGGTACCTTATATGTATTACTGACACCATGTGGCCGTCCCTAAACCCCGTCGATACCATGAGGTACCGATCGACAGCAGTTTCCGACAATACCACCTGTTGCCTTTTAGCGTGTCTTTTTCTTCTAATTTTTTTTTGTGGCTAAATTGGTAAAATTGCTGTCAAATTCTTTAATTTTTCCATTGGAGATCCGTCGGTACCATTCCGACAATCAACGTTTCCGTTGATAATCGGTCAATTTGTTGTAATGTGGACGTTTTTTTTTTCCCTCTAAATCATCCCAGGCAATCGGCACGTTAGTTCTTTTGGTATGGGAGCATGTACAATTACCGGAGGTATGTTAAGTACTGATTCTTATAGTAGCGCCTAATGCCTTTCCTCAGTCAGGTAAGTTTATCCCGGGACTCAATTCAATTCCCACGGGGCGGTAAGCCATTCCCGAGGAAGAGAAGACCTAACCGTTTAAGAAGTCGCCATATAAACGAAGTAACCCGCCTTTTCTTTATCCTTCTTGGAATGTTTACTCTAATGTTACCAATAATTGTACTAACCCCCTTTTTCTCCTACCACTTTCGGAGATAGATGAGAACCCAAGCTAAAGGAGGACTCCTCCATCACCCCATAATGAATAATGAATAATGAAAGGGGTAATCTCATAGTTCTTGGTATGTGAAGATGCGTTCTGAAAGATCTTGGCTTTCGTACTTTGGTGGGTCTTCAGGATCCTTTCGACCTCTCCTACCGTTAAGCACTTAGATAGAGGTAGACAGAAGACTTATAGGCTGGCAGTAACTTTCTTTAAAAAAATCCAAAATTGATACCGTCCAACTTTTTTTTTATAGAACGTAACGAATATCTTTGGAGAGGGTCAACCAGTCTAGTCCATTTATCATCCCACCACTCACCCAAGCAAGCATCTCAAGTTTAGTGGTGGTAGATAGCGGTGTTCATTGGCTCGGTTAGGAGGAAATCCAATTTTTTTTTTCGAATTTTTAAAACCAAACCGAATAGAATTCTCTTTAAAATGAATTTTTTCCAAATCTAAATATATAAAACTAATAAATTTAAAGTTTAAAAACAACAATAACTATGTCCTTAATAAGATTTTTAACAATTAATTTTGTTTAACTTTATTAAAAATTAAATAAAAGTGTAAAAGGTCTAAAAGGTCTTAGTGTCCCCTGAACTTTTTTGAATTTTTAGTTTTGAACCACAAACTTCAAAATAGAAAATATTAAACCTAGAACTTAGATAACGTATCAAAGTCAGACATTCCTTATACTTTAGCCGTTAACTCATGAACAATCAAACAAATCAAAGAATATAATTAGAATTTCACTTAATAACAAAGAACCAACTTACTTCACGGGAGACATAATTTTACAATACTCCACCATAACACTTCATCCTTCTTTGGTTCTCACATGAAATAAAGTTGTTTGAATAGCATCTTGAAATCTGCAATTTGATTGATGTCCTTATCTCATGCTAATTCCGTTTCTCTTAGAATCCCCTTAACATTGTTTGTGAAATATATATATATATATATGCATTAAAATATAAAATATTAAATTTATAAGTAAAAGTGAAAATAACGGATAATGCATGAAATCACAAGACTATCAAACTTAAGCACAAATATATCTCGTTATCTTTAATGAGATTCGAGCTCTTTTTAGAAGATATAAAACACTCTAAAATCGGTGTATAGAGAATAATATTTGACTCTTACCGAGAACAACAACCCAACAATATTGTTTTATAACTTGCACCAGTTTTGTACAAATCGGTCATGTTGAAGCTTCAAACAAAAGCACCTTTCTTCAACTAAAATCCTATCTCTATATATGAGTATATCAATAACTGTAGCAACCCATATACATATTCGTATAATTATAGCAATATCTCTTAACAAGGTATATAACTCTTCAATCATTTTAATAAATTATTATTTAACGTGTATTAATAAAGACCTAATCAGTAAATTCATATACATTAATCAAATATTTTATTTGTGTATAAATTCAATATTAAAATGTACCAACAACTTGTATTCAATATATAGTTTTCGAGAATTAATTATAATTTATAGTGATTTAACAATCACTTATGAAACAGATCTATATATTTTGGTCATAAAAGAATTACATTTAAACAATAACTTTCCATTATTTTCAACTCCTTATAGACTTTCTTTACAATTGCAAAAGCATTAGTTTTGTGAGTATTTGTCTATTTTTTATTTTTATTTTTTTTGTATATATGGCATATAAGATAAATAGTGAAATGATCATATCCGGCCATGAAATTCTTTATTTGTTATATGGTAGATTCATGAATTTGATACATGTAAATTTTGCAGAATAATCCTTTGGAGTACTTACTATATAGAACGTTTTATTCATTTAATTTAATCTAAAATACTAATGGGAGTCTTTTATAGCAAGAACTATTATTAAATATTTTAATAAATCTACTAAATACATTCGTCCTCGAAATATTAATTAAATGTTTCCCAAGCATTACAATATTTGAAAAATGAAAAGAAATGTTCTTCATAAAAAATCCTAATGGTAAAAGCAATATATTTACTTTACCAAAATCATTTGGAGATTTTTTTTTTTTTTTTTTTACCAAAAGAATGAATTTAATGCAGAGTAAAGGAATTTAAAAACGCTTTTCCTTTTTCTTAAACAACTTTAATGCTACTGCTTCGTTTTCTTTTACTTGTGGCAAAAAGGAAATCTAACACTTTGAAAAACACATCAATTCAATATGTGATTTCTTTCTGTAGGGATTAAACATCCTCACATTATTATTCAATTTTACATGGAAGAATAATTAAAGAGGGTTAAATTCTGTTTTTGATGGGATTGTATATATAATGGAAAAACTTACTAATTAATACCACCTTGATTTGTATTGTGGCACATAAAAACACTTATATGCCTAAATTGAGATATAGTAAAAGAAAATACAGATCATGGAGCACAGGATACATCTACTGTCTCCAAATTCCATTCCTAAGCAACGTTAATAGGATAATAAATGCATAATGTCCATTTTTGTCTGTTCTCATTATAAAAAAGGTGAAATACCTCGTCTTCAGGTGGAGAATGTAAATCATTATGACTCAATGGTCCTTCTGACTGAAGGCTAGGCCTTGGTGCATACAAGAAACTACCCCCACATTAAAGAAGTTGAAATTTCCCATTTTTGCCTATACTCTCACTATATAAACAGACGAACAGGCCAAGGAAGAAGATCATCTTTCATCATTGAAACTCCTTCCCCACTCTATATCTCCTCCTTTGTAAAGTTCATTTCTTCGAAATCCTTATTTTGCCAAAACAAATAATGGCAGAGACTCAATCTTTTTGTATTCCATATGAACTCATTACTATAATTCTTCTGTTTCTACCTCCTAAAGCCTTGATGAAGTTCATGTGTGTTTGCAAAACGTGGAAAAATATAATAAAAAATCCTGATTTTATGATGAGGTATTCAAAAATATCAACTTCAAAAGGTATGAATAGTATTTTATATATGCCAATTAGAAATTCAGAAGATATGTGTTTCAACTTAATTTCTAATGGATCATTTCAAGTTCCCTTAGAAATTGAAAGAATCCCATTTCCCTTTCACGAAAAGGATTATATTGTAGTTGGTTGTACTAATGGTCTTTTATGTTTTAGTGATGCAAATGATTTTGGAAAAACTATTTATCTTTTCAATCCATGCATTAGAAAATATAGGATTATTCGTTCTTCCAACACAGACCTTACAATTTCAAGATATAGAGTTCTAGGTTTCGCATATCACAATGAAACGAACGATTGTAAGATCATTCGTATTCATAGCAAAAAATTATTATTTCAAAATTTGGCCGGTACTTCTTTCAATTCTTCTATTGATTTTGTGGATGTTCAAGTTGAAGTTTACTCAGTCCGCACTGATTCTTGGAAAAATATTTTTGTTGATTCATTCCCTTGGGATATAATCTATTCCTTCTCAGGAATACCAGTAAATGAATCCGTTCATTGGATTTCAAACAGTAAATCATTTGAAACAAAAAGTGTTATCCTGTCTTTTGATCTACAAAAAGAGGTATTCGATGAAATTGGAATGCCTAATTTTAGCGAGGGTGAGGATGAGGACTTCTGGGAATTTCTTGGTGTATACAAGGAATACCTTTCTATGTTTAGATACTATCCTTTTCCTGGTTCTTTAAAGTCACAATTTTGCCATTTGTGGGTGATGAAGGAATATGGGATAGAATCGTCTTGGACTAAAGTTTGTAATATTCAAGTCTTTGGACAGATTCGTAGGTCTCTTAACTTCACAAAATGTGGTGAAATTCTTCTTGAAGATCATGATGGTAATGTATTGGTTTATAATTTTGATGATCAAGAGATGATGTTTACAGGAATCAAAGATGAAGATGAAAATTTGGCTTTTGAGAATTATAATGCATCTCTTCTTCTTGTAGACAATTCAAATGAAGCACTTAATTAAGAATGAAGAGAGCAAAAGAGGGCAGTACTGTGTGGATTTTGCTTAATTTGATCATATTTCCTTTCAATTCTTGATGAAAGTATTGAAAGAAGGAAAAATAAATGATATTGTTTCTTGTTTTCTTCAATGGAATGTGCATTAATTGTTTTTTAGTTATTACTTTTGTCTATCTAAAATTTTATTTGGGCTTTCGAATAGTGAGCGTCATATCACTACTTTTTACGATTATTTCTGAAAAATAAATAGTAAACATTTATGTAATAAAATTAATAATATCCCTTTTTAAATTTTTTATGTTCGTTTTTTTTTCCTACGGTTTACCTCAGAGGAACCCTGATCTACTACATTAAATAAACCCTAATTGGAAACGGATCTTTCTAACTCCTTCCGATTTAATTATCCTTGCTGGCACCTCTCGCAAATGTATCCAAGTGACAATTGTTCACAGCGGACTAAGTGAAAACACGGAATATCAATTTATTTATCTACTTACAACCGCTTTAAAGGAAAATCAGTTACTAACAATAGAATAGACGATCCTTTTCTCAGTTGATAGAGGATGATGCATAAACTTTTTAGAATTATTCAAACTTCTTAAACACTACAACATGAAATGAAGACATGAATGATTAATTTTAATCAAATAGTTCATAATATAACTAGTTCATGACATAGCTCATTCTACCTCCATCGTCCAACTTCCTTCTCCTTTTATTTTCTTTATTTTTGTTCACTGAGACATAGTAGGATATCTACCTACCTCCCAGCAGTTAGTCCATCAAGATATTATAATTTTTTTTTAAATGTCCACGAATAAAGCTAGCTATTGCACAAAGTGTTTTCTTTTTTCTTTTTTTTTTTGTATGACGAAAGGACATTACATCATAAATAAGTTTCTCAACAATAAAAGGAAATAAATCCATAAAATTATAATTCCAAGGAAGTCTCGTACTTCACTCTAAAAGATTACTCCTCACGATTCTTCCTCAAATCAGGTAAAGAAATATATATGTGTGAGGTAGGCTCAGTATGTTCCATGTGCATGTGAGTGTATATATCAAATCATTTCCTCATTAAATTTAATGAAATCAATTCTCGAAAATATATATGGCAGGCACCTATTCAATGAAGAAAGATAACATATATCGATTATCGAAGAATATGGATCAATAACTTTTGAGAAATTTTTATCAACAATAATCATAGTAATAATCCTTCAATTCTTTTTTCCGTCAATTCAGTCAAGGGCTCTAAGCATAACTTGAGCAAACTTCACCATCCTTATTCGAGGCGCATGCGTCTTTCTATCGCACTTCAACAATTGAATCCAATATAGATAACCCGCTATCAAGGGTGACCTTGCATGACGTCAGACCTATGTTAAACCTCCTAACTATGGAACCAAATGCCCTAAGTACCATGGTCATGGCAACTAAAATCGCAGCTTGATGCTTTTCCGACTTAGACATCATATTTCCTATTAGTAACTAGCCAAATGAAGTGATTTTTCCATACTAAGATTTTACTTATGGTCGGGAGTAATAATGAGTACTCAAATAAGCTTTTCTCTGCCAATTCTAATCAATGAAAACAAGGTCTCTCTCGTAACCCAAATCGTTGAATAAGCATAAGGGAGCATGTATCCCCACAAAGCACTTTTATAAGATTTAAAATAATCACTAGTTATAGAAAAAAATCTCTTTTCATTTGATATCATAAATTAAAAATAAATCAGAATACTTCACATACTTTATATCACATTGTGAGTTTTCAAATAAAATTGACAATCCTTTCCTAAGTTAGGATAATAAAAAATATTTGAGATGTAAATTGATAAAAAGGACAACTTTTCCTTTTCACAATCAATGCATTTCGAAATCTTATATAAAATATACCATTTGAAGTATGTACATTTCATATTTTCTTAAAAACTAGAAACAAAGCAAATATTTTTAATAACATGTGTTGTAGCAAATTTTGAGTTCAAAAAGTAGAACTTACCTGTCGAGCCAATCTTACACGAAAACCCTTAACGTCTCCTTTCTAGTCTATGAAATAGTGATTGAAATGTTATCAATCTCATATATTCAAATAATATGTTTTACTTAAAAAATTATTTTTAGACAACAAAATCACTTGACACAATGCAATCTTTTTCATTGTCCTCAAATAGTTTGGGTTGTTGCAGAACTCAAAAGTGCCTCCTATCTTTCATTAGGAGTAATGAGTACCACTTCATCCTCACTTTCCATTTCTCAATCGAGTTACAAGGTAGAAGTTTGAAGTCTTTTCTCGTTCTCTAATTGTAGCAAAGATGGATAATCAATGGACATTGTTGAGTTAATTTTGCCGAACCCTAATCTCAGAGAGGCAAATAGTGTTACATGTAGGGAAAATATGCATATACAGTGACTGATGTTTGAAAAAGAATTTTTTTTTTAAAAAAAAAAACTTTAGGTTATTGAATATCCAATTTTACCCAATAGGGATTAGAATTGTCGAAGTCAAAATCTCCAAAACCAGAAATCGCATAAGAGTACAAAAAAAGATTACACGTAATTAGTTGATGATGAAAAAAATTAAGTTAATAGATGGAAACCAAATCCAACAGATAAAAATATGTTGGTGACAAAATAAGTTAAAATTAATAGTTTGGGACCAAAAAGGTTAAAATTAATAGTTAGGGACCAAATCTAACCAATAAAAATATGTTGGGAACAAAACAAGTTCAAATTAAAAGTTTGAGACCAAATCCAACCAATAAAAATATTTTAAGTGGAAAAAAAGAAAATTAAAAAATTATGGACCAAATCTAACCAACAAAAATATGTTGGGGGACTAGAGATGACAGTTACTCTTTTTCTTAATTTTAATAGAGGCGGATGGATACTCTCAAGGTATGGTCTTGCTTCCACTGAAAAGGGACTTGTCACTAATTTATTATAATAAGTACATAAAATTTATAATTTTCTTTTTAAATAAAAATATTAAGTTTTTGTCTATTATTTTAATACTCTGATTAAAGTTATTAACATAATTGTGGTTAGAATAAATGATAACAAATTCAACACATTAAAAGCTTTCTAGATAAAGATATGAAATGGGTGAAATCTTATATTTTACGTATAAATAATTATTTTTTTCATTTGATTTAATTTCAAATAACTATGAAACTTTGACTTAAATAATTTATTTTTAAAGAATATAAACTAAAAAAAATTATTTCAAACTTTATACAAGTAGTGTGTAATAAATATAACTATAAATTAGGGTGTGGTTGAAATTTATTTTACATCTAACGTTTAGGGACTTTTTTGCAAAAATTACTCACTTCATAAAGGATGTTTTGAGCCTTTTTCTTAGTTTGTCCCTTAACTTGACTGATGCTCCTTATTGGGTAGTGTGCATATATATATATATATATATTTTTTTTTTTAAAAATTAAGACTAAAGTGCTCTTATCCTTGAATTTTAAGGAGTATTTTGCTATAAATACTTTTGTCTCAATTATATATCATTTCACAAAAAAAAAAAAAAAAAGAAATGTAATCCCTCCTTCAATTGTTCTTTTATGTAAAAAAAAATTTAATTAGTTCATATAAAGAAACATTAAATAAAATTATCATTTTCTTAATACATGAGATTTCTTATATGCAACGAGTTAATACATATGCCAAAATTTTAAAATCTTTCTTGTAAGAATGTGCAATAGAACCTATATAAAATAATCATCATTCTTCAAAAGATTATTATACTAAATTACTTTCATGAAGCTCATGAATCCATACATACAACTTTAGAGAAAAGTTCATGAATATGTTAAATTTCATGACATGACATGACATGTTATTGTTAGGAGAAATTTAGTGTGATATCTAAAAATAAGTTAAATGAATGAATGAATGTTAAATGTTAAATTTTAGTATATGCAATCATAATTTCCTCATGAATAGCATAAGCATTAATTTCTTGCATTAGATTTTCAGTGTTTTCATAATTATCAAAATAAACCATAGTTATGGTTAATTAATTAAACACATACAATATGATATATTTTTTTTACTTGGTGTTCCATTGGATTGGTTTTCCCCTTTATACAAGATATTAAGATCTCTTTGTCACATTTCATCACTTAGTTTATTTTAGCATTAATTCAATGTGAGTAATAATCAATTAATTCAATGTGAGTAATAATCAATGTTTGTCTGTTTTACCGTGTGTGTATATAGTGTGTACTTAATTGGTAAAAACATTTTTTTATTAGGTAAAAGTATTAAATTCAAAATTAATAAAAAGAAATCTTCGTATATTATAATAAATTTGATATAAGTAAAATTCACGAACATAATCCTTTTTAATTAGTACCTATCAATATATACTTGATAACATTCTATTAAAGAATTCTTTATTCAATTTGATAAATACTTTCTTTCTATAAACATTTAAATGTATTTCAAACATTATAATTTATTTTCCATAAATCCTAATGGTGAAAGGAATATAGTCACTTATTGTTGACTTGAGATGGTAATTAGCCATTAGCTAGGATGATATATTGCATAAGTTAATATGATATATGGACCTTATGGATATTGATTGCATTTAATCTTGAATATTTTTTATCCAAAAAATTGAACTAAAGGCAAAATAAATCTTGGACCCTGATTTTTTAATGGACCAGGTGGTTGAGAACTTAATAACTATTTTTCTTTTTCTTAAGCTGTCGAATTAAGCACTCCCAGCGTTTTTCATTTTTATTTGTTGCAAACAAAGAAATCTCACACTTTAAAAAATGCATAAATTAATGTGTTCTTTTCAATATTTTGTATATAAATGCCTTTACATCATTAGAAATTGTTCAATTTTCCATGAAGGAGAACTAAATGGGGTTGAATTATGTTTTTTTATGGGATTGTGTAATCGAAAAAAATTATTAAATACCACTAAAATTTTATATTGTGACAAATAAAAAAATTAATACGTATGTATGTGAAGTATGACAAGTAAAACATACTGAAAATATATTTGATAATCTCTAATTTTCCTTTTTAAATAACCTTAAGTTGGATAAATAAATGCATTTTGCCTATTTTTGCCCATCGTTACCAGACTAAGGAAGAAGATAAACACAACCTTCTCATAATCTTTTATGTATTGAAACCCTTCCCCTAGCCATTTCTCCTCCTTTGTGAAGCCTTTATCTCTTTGAGATCTATTTTTTCTTTGAAACAATCGATGGCAGAAACTCAAAGTTTTTATATCCCACCTGAAATCATTACTGCTATTCTTCTGTTTCTACCTCCTAGAGCCTTGACGAAGTTCATTTGTGTTTGCAAAACATGGAAAAGTCTAATGACAAACTCTAGTTTTGGAACTGATTATTCGAAAATATCAACTTCACAGGGTATGAATAGCATTTTATATATGCCAATTAGAAATTCAGAAGATATGTCTTTTAACTTTGTTTCTAATGCATCATTTGAAGGTCCCTTAGAAATTAAAAAATCCCATTTCCCTTTAACATAAAGAATTGCATTGTGGTTGGTTGTATTAATGGTCTTTTGTGTTTTAGTGATGCAACTGATTTTGGCAAAACTATTTATCTCTTCAGTCCAAGCATTAGAAAATATAGGATTATTCGTTCTTCCAACATAGACCTAACAGTTGGAAGATCTAGAGTTCTAGGTTTTGCATATTAAAGTGCCATGGAAGATTATAAGATCATTCGTATTCATGAACAAATATTAATATTTGATGATTGCATGGATGCTTCTTCCGAGTCTACCATTGATTTTGATTTTATCGATGTGCAAGTTGAAGTTTACTCAATGCGCACAAATTTCTGGAAACAAATTTTTGTTGATCATTCAATTATAACTTGGGATGTAATATGTTCCTATTCAGGAATACCAGTAAATGAATGTCTTCACTGGTTCTCAAATAGTAAAACTTTTGGAGAAAAAGTTATCTTGTCATTTGATTTTTTGAAAGAGAAATTTAATAAAATTGGAATGCCCAATTTTGGTGATGGTGCGGATAATGACTTTGGGGATAATGAATGTCTTCCTTGGTGTATATAAGGAAGATCTCTCTATATTTTGCTATTTGTGGGTAATGAAGCAATACGGTGTAGAATCGTCTTGGACAAAAGTTTATACCATTGAAGTCTATGGACAAATTCAGAGGTCTCTCAACTTCACAAAAAATGGTGAAATTCTGCAGGTAATGTATGGGTCTATAATTTTGATGATCAAGTGATGAAGTTTACTGGAATCAAAGATGAAGATGCAAATTTGGCTTTTGTGAATTATAATGCATCTCTGCTTCTTGTAGACAATTCAAATGAAGCACTTAATTGAGAGTGAAGATTCAATAAAAGGCAATCCAATTGTGGATTTTGCTTATTTATTTTCATATTTCCTATCAATTCTTGATGAAGTATTGAAAGAAGGAAAAAGAAATAATGTTTATTTTCTCTTAATTGTTTACTTTTGGGGCATTACTTTTATCTCATAATTCTCATAAATGTTGTTAAAGAATATGGACAAAATAGTGAAATTTGCTTCTAGAAACAAGCACAAATGTCTATCTTGAGCTAGAAAAATCACATACGATGTTATTGCCCTCTAATTGGCAACATTTCTAATTAAAATCGATAACGAAGACAATTAATCCAAAATATCAACTTTAGTGGCAAAATATTTTATGCGCCAATACATCTTTTCTTACATCTTCTAAATACATTTATCATACTTGGTGAACCTTATTGCCTTCTGAACTGTCTCATCTACTTCTAATTTTGCTACGGACAATTTGTTATATTTTTTGGCTTGTTGCAAAAATGAGATATTCTTCAATATAAATTTATTACCGGCAAAAGGTTCAAAAAATATTTTAAGATAAAATGTGCCGATATTTCTAGAATTATTTCAAATTTTTGTTTCAACTTCGGATTGTAAAATTGAATGTATGACATGAAACCATCAAAACGTTAGTATCATATCACTTATTAAGGTTATTTCTTGGGAAAAGTTAATTCTTAGATAATTAAATTAATAATTTCTTTTTTATAAAATTTTTCTGTTCCATTTTCTTATTTGTTTTACCGAAGAGAAAAACCTACTCTACATTCAACAAAAATAAACCCTAATTGATAAGGGATCTCTAACCCTCTACAAATTTGATGCTCCTCCTTCATTATTTTTTCTTTATTTCTTCTTTGCCATGCTACTATTACTACATCTTCTTCTTTTGAATGGTTCTTTGAGGTGAATTTTCCCTTGTGGGTAGAAGATTTGAAAAAGAGAAATAAATAAATAATAAGAAAAATATTGTTAAAAAAGTGAGAGATATAAATAACAAAATGAATATTTCCCAAACAGTTAAAAATATTTCAGTAGTATAGCCAAATCTATGTTGTTTTAATTTATCCTTATTTTGGAAATGACAAAAATTCTTTGCTATCAATTGACCACTAAATATTAATTATGTGTTTGTGTGATGAGTATAAATTATTCATTGAACATGATAAAATTTCTATTAAAAGAAAGGTAAATTTGTCATGCATTAAATTCATTCTTTTGATATTTAACCTTAAGAAAAAAATCGTTATTTTAGAAAAGATTCTCTATTAAATACTTATATTTAATAAGATTAACATGCATGACTTTACTAATTTAACCATTAGATTACCCTAATTATTCATTATACTCAAGTGTACTTCCTTCATCGATAACCATCCAATATCTTTAATACTTTTTATCCAAGTATGTTAAATAAACATATACCTATAAACAAACCATAAGTGTGTTTATTGATTTTGTTTCACAAGAGCGCATTCACATATAGTGTGTCATTTATAAAAGATCAAATAAACTATACAAGTATAGGTCAATGTTAAAAAATTGAATCGAAAATTGAATCGGTCAAGTTATTGGTTTATTGGTTCAATGGTTCAATCAGTTAAATTACTGGTCAAACAGGCTAACATAATAAATATAGAAAAAATTGTAAATATATATTAATAATTCATCTACATGTATATTATATATCAATTTGCACTAAGTATAATTAAAGAACATTACAAGCTAATTAATTAAAAAAATACATAGAAAATAACATGTTTTAATGGAAATTTTTAAAAAAAATTAAAAAAATTGTTTCAAATGACCGGTCTAACAAGCTAATTCAACATTTTTTGAGTAAATTCGGCTGGTTCAATTTTCAAATGGTTTTTTGAGGAAACAAGGCCGATCTAGGTTCGGTTCCTGATTCAATCGGTCGGACCAGCCATTCTAGTTCGATTTTCACAACACTGGTATAGGTGTATCTTTCTTTTATACAATTTATGAAGAAATTAATTAGTCTATTTAACTAAGTTCATTGGTCGAGTTTACTGAATTAAAGTTAATTAAAACGGCAATCAAGCATTTAAAATATTAAGAGAGTAATTTCTTTAATTACATCCATAACACGTTATTGAAATTGTAAGCTTCAAGAGCATTAATTTGTATTTTGATTATAACCAAATGTTGATATAATATATAATATGGATGGGGTGTTGAAGACATTTAGACTAGGGTTATAGTAAATAGGTATAACTTTGTACACTCTATATATAGTACCCTAAGCCTTTAGTTAAATGTATGCATTGATAAAGCTCAATTCTTAAAATTATTTTCAATACCTTTACTTTTGATTTCAGAGTTTAAATATTGATCAAAATATTTTGATGATGTTTTTTAGCCAAATATTTTCAAGATGCTTGGATTGAATGATTCATTTCATGTGTTGGAAGTTTGATTCAATGGATTAAAGTTCGGATGATCTGTCTTTAAAATTCGGACGTCCAAAACTTAAGTTAGTAAGTCTAGAGTTGATTGTTTTATTTAAACTCAAAATATTTTACTAGGTTTTAAAATAAAAATTTTGTCGATGATGCTCTTAATGGTGAGGGTCAACCTCGGACGTCCAAAGTTAATTACAAGCTTTTGAAACAAAACTTCTGTTGATGATACTTTAGATGATGAGGATCCACCTCATATGTCCGAAATTATGTTTTATGGACTGTGTATGCATGTCCAGATGATCCCATTGGGTTTGGATATCCGAACCTATCAAAGCTTAGTTAAACTAGTTGTTTACACACATTTTTGTGAACTTTTTGCCCATCTATAAATACTTGTCTTCTATTTTGGGAGATCATTATCTAAGATATTGCATTTATGCTTACCTAAGATTTTAAAGCCTATTTTCATTCAAAATTTAAGCTTTATTAGTGTTTATCGTGTGAGAAAGGGAAATCTGATTATGGTGCTAGAAAAGATTGTTTATTCATCATATATAGTCTGGTAATTTCGTCTCTTCTTTTATATCTTATGTGTCAACAAGGTTGTGAAGAACATAAAAATAGAAATATTAAAATGGGCCTAAGTCCGCGATCCAGCCTGCACTATCCATATTTTTTGGAGATGTAGATTCAAAATAATAGGATCGTTTAGGATGCCAGCTAAAGAAAGAGGGGCTGTTAATTTTATGCCAGCTATCTATAGAAATACTTTACATGGTCCATGAATTTTTGCAAACAGTTCATAGGCTAACACGCATGCATTAATTTATTTTACTAATTTTGACATTATAACTTGTTTACATTTCTTGTTTTAAATTTATTTCAAATGATTTGTATTTTAACGGAGGATTAATAATTTTAATTTTTTATGTATGGTTTGCAATATGGAACTATCTTTAGATGTTATTTATGTATGATTGTCTTTTTTTATTAGATGTTAGTGCAATGTTATAACTTGTTGAGTACTTATTATTATTATTATTATTATTATTATTATTATTTATACTTTGAAGTTAAAAAAGAATAGATTAAAAAAAGATTGTTTAGCAAGAGGGCCAGTCAGCTTATTCACGGATCGAGTACGTTCTGACATAGACTTATGATTTTCAATTGGCATAAATTCACTGAATTATCAAATTAATAAATCTTATCAATTTAACTTTGTATATGAATTACGGTGATCAAACTTAATAATAAGTTCAACATCATCAATAATAAAGATATCAGGAATTGCATAAATACTCATAACTAATGAAAAACTAATGAAATAAGTCTCAATATAAAATATATCAAAATCCCATAAAATATAAATCAATCTATGACCTATATAACTAGAAGAGTTTACTTCCTGATAATAATAATTAAAAAAAAGAAAGATTGAGTTAGAAGAGAAATCTTGATATCCTCTTCATTATTTTGCTCTTTCTTGAGATGCTGAAAACTCTAAACTTTTGTGCTCAAGAAATCTCAAAATCTCTCTAATGTTTCTCTTAAATCCCCTTTATAGTAATTTGTGCCAAGAAATTTCTTTTACGTTGACATGCACACCTTGTTGCATAGGGTGTGCAATATCCTGTATCAATGCAGGAAAAAACAAGTTCCAGCGGTTCTGTTCACCTTCCTGAACATGGTGTGCAAATCTCAGATTTGA
Organism: Catharanthus roseus; assembly: GCA_028651295.1. NCBI lineage: Eukaryota > Viridiplantae > Streptophyta > Magnoliopsida > Gentianales > Apocynaceae > Catharanthus > Catharanthus roseus. Next base: position 2,509,503 of record JAPQWS010000069.1, read on the forward strand.
ACTTCTCCACTTTTTCCATCTTTTAAGTCAAACTGTCTACTCATTTTGATTCCAAGTACTAAAACACCAAATAACATAAAAATGAGTAGTTTCTACACCAATATGAAATAAATGAATTAAAAGACTAACTGTAAATGAATTAAAACATAATATTTTCACACTTAACATAAATTTCCCAATACTTCTGTTTTGCATGTCCTCAGTATGATAAGTAAAACAATAAGGTAAGAAGTAGAGAATCCAAATCTCACTTAAGAACCGATCTAGAACATATATATATATATATATATAATACAAACTTATAAAAGCGAATTCAAGAAAAAAATATGTATTTTTCTCATATGTAATCTAAGTAGAAGTTCTTTTTGAATCATGGAGTTATTAAACCAACATTTGCCTCCACTAGGTCATTGAAGCAAAAGTCCACCATAATTATGATTAAATTGAGAGGCCTTCCAAATAATCCACAAACTCTAGAGGCCTTCCTAATAATCCACAGACTCTAGCAAGACTAAAAACTTGTAGTTGTGCCCAAGACTTCTCTGTTCCATTCCAAAAGTAGCAAAGTATTGGCTCTGGACCTTTTTAAACGGACAATATTTAAATACAAGGAGATCTTTCTTATGTGCATAAAGAACCCGCAGAAATCTTTCTTTACTCAAAGGAGACATTCCTATTTTATCAAATTTCTCTTTTATGATATAAAATTTCAAGATTGTAACCTTTAGTTTCATCATTTTTACTGTTTGAAATCTACTAAAGTGATTGATTTCTTGTACACCTGTATAAGAATATGTGATATTCCAAGTGAACGAATCAACCGGGACTTGTCTCCAAAAACTGCTGCACACCGAATAAACATAGATTTGAACACCAATACTCTCATAAATAGGCGAGCCCCAACTTGGACGTCCCTCGTTAGTATGAATCTAAATGATGTGCAAAACCTAGGAGTCAAAATCTTGTATTTGGTAAGTCAATAATGCAAGGAACGGATATCCCTATATTTTCTAATAGGTGGATGTAGGAATAAATAGTTTCGTCAACATCAGAAATTCATCGATTCGAACACAAAAGACCATTAGCACAATCTACAACATTGTAAATGATTTTAAGTTTTCTTCGATTATTAGGGAGAAGGAATGGTATTTTTTTCAAATTTTGAGAGAGTTTCAAAAGATTTAAAACTTACCTTGCACTTCTTAACAAGAATATATAAAATGCTACTCGTGCCTTTCAAAGTGAATACCTTCGAATGCTTGACCACAAAATTAGGGTTTGTTATCAAAATTTTGCATGTTTTAGAAACAGAAATGAGATTTAACAAAGCTTAAGTATTTACCATTCAAAAAATAGTAATGATGAATTTTCATCTGAAATACAAGAAATATGAAGTCCTTTCATTGTTTCTCAAATGAAAAGAACACACATATACATATATATAATTGCTCTATTGATGTTATTGTGCAAACTTGTGCAATAATATATATATTAAATTTAAAAATATAAAGAGCAAAAATAAAAAGATATAAGGTATTGATTTCTAATTCAGACGGTAATTAGAAATACATACTTGATAACATTCTATTAGAGAATCCTTTAATCGATTTGATATATACTCTCTTCTGTAAGCAGTTGAATGTATCTCAAACCTTATGATTTTTGAAATGAAAAGAAAAAGGTACTTTTCCATAAATTTCAATGGTGAAAGAAATGTTGTCACTTATTGTTGACTGGAGATGGTAATTAGCCATTAGCTAGGATCATATATTGCATAAGTTAATATGATATATGGACCTTACATATATTTTTTGCATTTAATCTTGAATATTCAAACCAAAAAAAAAAAAAAAAAAAAATGAACCAAAGGAAAAATAACTCTTGGACCACGATTTTTTTAATGGACAAGGTTGTTGAGAATTTAACAAGTATTTTTCTTTTTCTTAAACTACCGAGTTAAGCACTCCTTGCTTTTTTCATTTTTATTTGTCGCAAACAAACAAAACTTACACTGTAGAAAATGTATAAATTGATGTATTTTTTTTTTTTTGTATAAACGTCTTTATATCAATAAAATTGTTCAATTTCAATGGAAGAAGAACTAAATGGAATTAAATTATGTTTTTTATGGGATTGTGTAGTTAAAAAAATCATTAAATACCACTAAAATTTTATATTATGATAAATAAAAAAATTAATACATATATATAAATATGAAGTACAACAAGTAAAACATACTGAAGAATAGAAAATATATTTGATAATCTCCGATTTTCCTTCTTAAATCACCTTAAGTAGGATAAATAAATTCAGTGTCTATTTTTGCCCATTCTCGTTACCAATTCTTCAACCTCAGAACCAATTGAGCTACCCCAATGTGGGCCTATTTCTGCCCAATCTCTTCACTATATAAACAGACTAAGGAAGAAGATGAACACAACCTTCTCATCTTCTTTTATGTATTAAAATCCGTCCCCTAGCCATTTCTCCTCCTTTGTGAAGCCTTCATCTCTTTTAAATCCGTTCTTTTTTTGAAATAGTCAATGGCGGAAACTCAATATTTTCATATCCCACCTAAAATATTACTGCTGTTCTTCTATTTCTACCTCCTAGAGCCTTGATGATATGCACACCTTCTTGCATAGTGTGTATAATATCGTACACCCATTTATAGGCCTTCAAAAATAGTAACTTACGCCCAGAAATTTCTTTTTCGTTGATATGCACACCTTCTTGCATAGGGTGTATAATATCGTACACCAATGCAGAGAAAAACCAATTCCAGAGGCTCTGCTCACCTTCCTGCACATGGTGTGCAAATGTTAGATTTGAACTTCTTCACTTTTTTCAATCTTTTAAGCCAAACTATCTATTCATTTTGATTCCAAGTACTAAAAATACCAAATAATAGAAAAATGAGTAGTTTCTACAATAATATAACATAAATGAATTAAAAGACTAACTGTAAATGAATTAAATCACTACATTTTCACACTTCACATAAATTTCCCAATACTTCTCTTTTGCACGTCCTCAGTATGATAAGTAAAGCAATAAGTTAAGAAGGAGAGAATTCAAATCTCCCTTAAGAACCAATCTAGAATAAATATATATACTATATATATAATATAAACTTTTCAAAGCAAGTTGAAACAAAAAAGTTTATTTCTCGTATGTAATCTAAGTAGAAGTTCCCTTTGATTCATTGAGGTATTAAACCAATATTTTCCCCTGCTAGATTTTTGAAGCAAAAGTCCAGCATAATTATGGTGAAATCGAGGGCCTTCCAATTAATCCACAAACTCTAGCGGCCTTCTAAATAATCCACAGACTCTAACAAGATAAACAACTTATAGTTGTGTCCAAGACGTCTCTATTCCATTCCAAAAGTAGCAAAGTACAGGCTCTGGACTTTTTTTAAATGGACAATATCTAAATAAGAAGACAACTTTCTTATGTGCATAAAGAACTTGCACAAATCTTTCTTTACTCAAAGGAGACATTCCTATTTTATCAGATTTCTTTTTTATTAGATAAAATTTCAAGATTGTAACATTTATTTTCATCCTTCTTACCATTTGAAATCTACTAAAGTAATTGATTTACTTGTGCTCCATTATAAGAATACGTGATATTCCAAGCGAACGAATCAACCTGGACTTGTCTCAAAGAACTGCTGCACACCGAATAAACTTAGATTTTAATATCCATACTCTCATAAGTAGGCGAGGTCCAACTTGGACATTCATCATTAGTATGAATCTGAATGATGTACAAAACCTAGGAGTCTAAATCTTGTAATTGGAAAGTAAATGATAATGTATGCTTTAAAGCCCATTTTCTTTCCAATATTTTTCAATTTTACAGCCCAATTATCTTCCCATTTAACCCAGTGATGTTCTGGGCCTCAACCATGTGAAATAGGCTTCTGGGCTGCTTTTGGGCCGCCTCCTTAACCTAGTCTTTAGGGATGCCCGCGGCCCGGGTTGGCCACCCGGGTCTTCCGTTTGGCGACTCACGGCTCGTCCAGTCGACTCTCCTTTAATTGATTGCTGCCGCTTCGTTTGTTGTGTGCTCTCTTGAATTCCTCCTCTGAACCGTCTTTTATTCTCTCCCTGTGTCTCTTGGAGTCTTCAAGACTCTTGATTTCTTCTTCTTCTCCTTCGGCTCTGCTGTCGCTGTCCTCTCTCTGTTCTGGTGCTTTTATGCTGTTAACCAGTCTTCTTCTCTGTCATCATTGTTTGTCTATTGGTGAGGTTGTATATTGCCAGTGATTTCTTCCCGGTTGAGGCCTGTTTCTGAGGGTTATAACCCTGATCATCACTTTTCTTCATTATCGTCGCCTCGACGAGGCAACGCTGCTACTCAGCGTCCGATTCTGGTTTGGTAACCCCTCGGTTTCAGCTCCTCAGTCATCTCTTTGATTTTCTGTTGGCCGCTTCACGGCGGCGGTGGTGAGCAAACCATTCCTTGCTTTATTTGGGTTATTTTTATACTAATCGGGTGTTATTTTGCAGATTATATTATTATTGTTCTTTGGCTGATTTCTGTTCATTGAAAGATTGAATCTTTTTGTTTTACTTTCGCTGTAATTTATTCTTTGATAAATTTGTAATAGTAATAGTTATTGTAATAGTAAATAGGAGTTGTTTTCTCCAATAAGTGGTATCAGAGCCACGGTTACGGCTCTTTGGCTTCGACGTCTGACAGCAACCTTTGGTTTTGAGAATTTTCTGGTTGCTCATTTCACATGACACCTAATAAACACTGGTTTTCTGATTTCAAATCTTTAAACCAAGGAAACGTTTTTATGGGTAATAATCAGGTTTGTTATATAAAAGGCATTGGCAGTATTTTTATAAAAATGCATGATGGCGTGACTAGAAAACTCACTGAGGTGAGATACGTTCTTGACTTACGTCAGAATCTTATTTCCCTCAGTTATTTAGACTCTTTGGGTCTCTCTTTTAAATCCAAAAATGAAATTTTGCGTGTTTACAAAGGAAACCTAGTCATGCTAAAAGGTTTTTAAAAGGAAACTTTATATATCCTTTTTGGTAAAACTTTGCAACTCTACTGCTTTGGTTTCAAAAACTGTCCCTAAGAAAACTATGTTGTGGCATCGAAAGATTGACCATATTAGTGAAAAAGGGCTTTATCATTTACAAAAACAAAAACTTTTAGGTGGTGATAAAATCGATTCCTTGGATTTTTGTGATCACTGTGTTTTGGGAAAACAACACAAAATTAGTTTTTCTACCAGCACACATAAGTCATCTGCACCTCTCAATTATGTGCATTGTGATCTGTGGGGGCTTGAAAAGGTTCCAAGTTACAGTGGTAATGTTTATTTCCTTTCTATTGTTGATGATTTTTCGAGGCATGTATGTGTTTTTGTTTTAAAAACCAAAGATCAAACGTTTGAAAAATTTTGTGAATCGAAACGTTTTGCCGAAAATCATTCTCGAAATAAACTAAAAACTATCAGGACCGATAACGGTCTTGAATTTTGTAACCGGAAGTTTTCTGACTTATGTGCATCACATGGCATTTTACACCATAGAATGGTTAGACATAACCCACAACAAAACGGAGTTGTCGAAAGGATGAACCGTACTATTATGGATAAGGTTTGTTGTCTGTTAGTGTCTTCTGGTATTTCAAAACCGTTCTGGGGTGAAGCTGTTAGTACAGCTGTATACCTCATCAATAGATCTCCATCCACAGCTATAAACTTTAGGACTCCTATAGAACTCTGGTCGGGGAAACCTCCCAATCTTTCCAATTTGAGGGTTTTCGGTTGTGCTGCCTTTGCTCATCAAAAAGAAGGAAAACTAGATCCAAGGTCTAGGAAGGGGGTGTTCATAGGATATCCTAGTGGGGTAAAGGGTTATAGAGTATGGTTGAAGGGTGAAATGGGGGTGAGGGTTATCATGAGTAGGGATGTTGTCTTCAATGAGTTAGAAATGCCCTATCTTAAAGATAACACCATCACCGTTAATCCTTCTTGTGATCCTTCTCCTAGTGGCATTCTGGTGAAGGTGGAGACTATCTCCAAACCCACTCTAGAGCCACCTCAGGAACCTGAAACAAATTCTGAGTAGCATTCCGGTGGAAGAAGAAACATTTTCTTTAAACAAAAACAAAACCTGGATTCTTGTTCCAAAACCTTGAAAACAAAAACTTGTTGATTGTAAATGGATTTTCAAAATAAAGAAGTTTTGAGTCTTCTAATGAACCTCCTAGGTTCAAGGCTAGACTTGTTGCAAAAGGTTTTTCACAAGTTGAGGGTATTGATTTCAAAGAAATTTTTTTCTCCTGTTGTTAAATACAAAACAATTAGGATTGTTCTTGCTCTTGTTGCTTTCTATGATATAAATCTTGAACAGCTTGATGTGAAAACTGCCTTTTTACATGGTGATCTTGAAGAAACCATCTATATGCGTCAACCACCTGGTTTTGAAGTAAAGGGTAAGGAACATATGGCGTATCTTTTGAAAAAGTCACTATATGGACTTAAACAGTCGCCAAGGCAATGGTACAAGAGGTTTGATTCTTTCATGTCCAAAATTAGTTTTTCAAAAAGTAACTACGATAGTTGTCGTTACTTTTCTGGTAATGATGTGGATTCTGCTATTTATCTGTCGCTGTATGTGGATGATTTGTTGATAGCTTGTCGTCACAAAGCTAAGATCGATGAACTGAAGTCTTCGCTAAAATCTAAGTTCGATATGAAGGACTTAGGTGTTGCATTCGAAATCCTTGGGATGAATATTTCTAGAGATAGACCTGATCGTTCTCTCTTCTTATCCCAAAAGCCTTTCTTTCAGAAAATCGTATCCAAATTTTCAATGCAACTTTGTAACCCATTACAACTCCCCTTACTAGTCACTTTAAACTTTCCGACAAAACTTGTCATAAAACTGAAAGTGAAAAGAGAGATATGACCAATATCCCATACAGAAAGGCCATAGGCTCAGTCATGTACTCAATGATATCCACCCATCTTGACTTTGCTTTTTCAATAAGCCTTCTTAGCGGATTTATGTCAAATCCTGGAAGAGATCGTTGGGCTGCTCTCAAGTGGCTAGTATGTTACCTAAACGAAACTGTGGATTGGGGTTTACACTACCATAATTGGTCTGATTTTGAATTGATGGGATTTGTTGATTCAGATTTTGCAGGTGACAAGGATGGTAGAAAATCTACCACTTCTTACTTCTTTACCCTTGCGAGTAATTGCATTTCGTGGAAATCCCAACTGCAGCCTGTAGTTGCCTTGTCAACTACTGAGGCTGAGTATATCGCAGCAACAGAAGCAATCAAAGAAGCCATTTGGCTTCAAGGGTTATTGAATGAATGGAATATTTTAAATTCCAAAGTTATTATTTACAGTGATAGTCAAAGTTCTTTATATTTGTGTAAAAATTCGGTCTATCATGAACGGACGACACATACTGATGTTAAATACCACTTTATTAGAGAAAAGGTCTCTAGTGGTACTGTTGACATAGATAAGATTAGTACTGATAATAATCATGCAGATTTCGGTACTAAAATTGTAAACACTGATAAATTTATGTCTTGCAAGGACTTTCTTCATGTGCAAGCAGTTTGACTCATATTGAGTCATCTTTCAGGGATGGAAAAATATTGTTCGAGGTGGAGATTGTAGGCTTTACTGCCCATTTTCTTCCTAATATTTTTCAATTTTCCAGCCCAATTATCTTCCCATTTAACCCAATGATGTTCTGGGCCTCAACCATGTGAAATAGGCTTCTGGGCTGCTTCTGGGCCGCCTCCTTGACCGAGTCTTTAGGGATGCCCACGGCCCGAGTTGGCCACCCAGGTCGTCCGTTGGCGACCCGCAGCTCGTCCACTCGGCTCCTCTTTAATTGATTGTTGCCGCTTCGTTTGTTGTGTGCTCTCTTGAATTCCTCCTCGGAACCGTCTCTTATTCTCTCTCTGTGTCTCTTGGAGTCTTCAAGACTCCTGATTTCTTCTCCTTCTCCTTCTGCTCTGCCGCTGCTGTCCTCTCTCTGTTCTGGTGCTTTTATGCTATTAACCAGTCTTCTTCTCTGTCACCATTGTTTGTCTGTTGGTGAGGTTAGAGAGATAGCCGTGAGAAAAGAAAAGAGAGAGAAAGATAGAGGTTGTATATCGCCGGTGATTTCTTCTCGGTTAAGGCCCGTTTCTGAGAGTTATAACCCCAATCATCACTTTTCTTCACTATCGTCGCCGCGGCAGCGTCACTGCTCGGCGTCCGATTCTGGTTTGGTAACCCCTCGGTTTCAGCTCTTCAGTCATCTCTTTGATTTTCTGTTGGCCACTTCACGGCGGCGGTGGTGAGCAAACCGTTCTTTGATTTATTTGGGTTATTTTTATACTAATCGGTTGTTATTTGCATATTATATTATTATTGTTCTTTGGCTAATTTTGTTCATTGAAAAATTGAACATTTCTGTTTACTTCTGCTGTAACTTATTCTTTGATAAATTTGTAATAGTAATAGTTATTGTAATAGTAAATAGGAGTTGTTTTCTCCAATAGATGGAAGAACATATATCCTTTATTTTCTAATGGGTGGATTATAGGGATAAATAGTTTTGTTAAAATCAGGAATTCATCAAGTAAAACACAAAAGACCATTAGCACAACCTACAACATTGTAAATCATTTTAAATTTTTTTCAATTCTTAGGGAGATGGAATGGTATTTTTTTTCAATTTTTTGAGGGATTTTCAAATGATTTACAACTTATCTTTCACTTCTTGACAAGCATATATAAAATGCTACTCGTGCCTTTCAAAGTGAATACCTTTGAATACTTGACCACAAAATTAGGGTTTGTTATCAAAACTTTCCATGTTCTAGAAACACAAATGTGGTTCAACAAGGCTTAAGTATTTACCAATAAGAAAATAGTAATGATGATTTATCATCAGAGATACAAGAAATATGAAGTCCTCTTGTTTCTTAGATGAAAAGGACATATATATATAATTGCTCTAATGAAGTTATTGTGCAAACTTGTGCAATAATATATATTATATTTAAAAATATAAAGAGCAAAAATAAAAAGATATAAAGTATTGATTTCTAATTCAGATGGTAATTAGAAATATATACTTGATAACATTGTATTAAAGAATCCTTTAATCAATTTGATAAATACTTTCTTCCTGTAAGCATTTGAATGTATGGCAAACATTACGATTTCAGAAATGAATAGAAAAAGTTCTTTTCCATAAATCCTAATGGTGAAAAGAATATACTCACTTATCGTTGACTTGATATAGTAATTAGCCGTCAACTAGGATCATACAATGCATAAGTTAATATGATAAATAGACCTTGTAGATATTGTTTGCATTTATTCTTGAATATTTTTACAAAAAAAAAAAAAAAAAATGAGCGAATGGCAAAATAAATCTTGGACCACGATTTTTTTAATGGACAAGGTATTTGAGAATTTAACAACTATTTTTCTTTTTCTTAAACTGCAGAACTAATCACTCCCAACTTTTTGCATTTTTATTTGTCACAAAAAGGGAAATCTTACACATTAGAAAATGCATAAATTGATATGTTTTTTTTATATAAATGCGTTTATATCATTTAAAATTTTCAATATTCCACGGAAGAAGAACTAAATGGAGTTGAATTATGTTTTTAATGGGATTGTGTAATTAAAAGAAAAATAACCAATTACCACTAAAATCTTATATTGTGAAAAATAAAAAAAATTAATACACATCTATATATATGTGAAGTGCAACAAATAAAACATAGTGAGGGAGTAGAAAATATATTTGATAATCTCCGATTTTCCTTCTTAAATAACCTTAAGTAAGGTAAAATAAATGCATAGTGTCCATTTTTGTGCATTCTTATTACCAATTCTGCAACCTCAGAACCAGTTGAGCTACCACTATGCGGACCTATTTCTGCCCATTCTCTTCACTATATAAGCTGACCAAGGAAGAAGATGAACACAACCTTCTTATCATCTTTTATGTCTTAAATTCCTTCCCCTAGCCATTTCTCCTCCTTTTGAAGCCTTCATCTCTTTGAAATCCATACTTTCTTCGAAACAATCAATGGCAGAAACTCAATATTTTTATATTCCACCTGAAATCATTACTGCTATTCCTCTGTTTCTACCTCCTAGAGCGTTGATGAAGTTTATCCGTGTTTGCAAAACATGAAAAAGTCTAATGACAAACCCCAGTTTTGTGATTGATTATTCGAAAATATCAACTTCAATAGGTATGAATAGCATTATATATATTCCAATTAGAATTTTAGAAGATATGATATGTCTTTCAACTTCGTTTCTTATGGATCATTTGAAGGCCCCTTATAAATTGAAAAAATCCCATTTCCCTTTCACATAAAGAATTACATTATAATTGGTTGTATTAATGGTCTTTTCTGTTTTAGTGATGCAAATGATTTTGGCAAAACTATTTATCTCTTCAATCCATACATTAGAAAATATAGGATTATTTGTTCTTCCAAAATAGATTAACAAGTGAAATCTTGATCTTCTCTTTATTATTTTGCTATTTTTTATAGATGCCGAAAACTCTAAACTTTTGTACTCAAGACATACCAAAGATCTATGGATATGCACACTACATAAATGCAGGAAAAAGACAATTCCAGCGGTTCTGCTCACCTTTCTAAATATGGTGTGCAAATTTCGGATTTGAACTTCTTCACTTTTTTCGCTCTCCTAGGCTAAACAGTCTACGCATTATAATTCCAAGTACTAAAATTTCCAAATAACAGAAAAAGGAGTAGTTTTTACACCAATATAACATAAATGAATTAAAACATAACATTTTCACACTTAACAAAAATTTCCCATTACTTCTCTTTTGCACGTCCTTAGTATGATAAATAAAGCAATAAGGCACGAAGGGGAGACTCCAAGTCTCACTTAAGAACCGATCTAGAATATATATATATATGTAATACAAACTTGTCGAAGAAAGTTCCCAAAAAAAAAAAAAACAAAGTCTATTTCTTATATGTAATCTAAGTAGAAGTTCTCTTTGAATCATCGAGGAATTAAGCCAATATTTTCCCCCACTAAACTATGGTGAAATTGAGAGGCCTTCCAAATAATCCGCAAACTCTGGCGGCCCTCCAAATAATTCCAGATTCTAGCAAGACTAACAACTTATAGTTGTGTCCAAGACCTCTCTATTCCATTCCAAAGGTAGCAAAGTATTGGCTCTATTGAAGTTGTTGTGCAAACTTGTGCAATAATATATATGTAAAAAATATAAAGAGCAAAAATAAAAAGATGTAAAGTATTGATTTCTAATTCGGACGGTAATTAAAAATATATACTTGATAACATTCTATTAAAGAATCATTTAATCAATTTGATAAATACTTTGTTCCTGTAAGCATTTGAATGTATATTTAACATTTCGATTTTTGAAACGAAAAGAAAAAGTTCATTTCCATAAATCCTAACAGTGAAAGGAATATAGTCACTTATTTTTTACTTGAGATGGTAGTTCGCCATTAGTTAATATGATATATGGACCCTATATATCATATATAGCATTTTATATGTACCAATTAGAAATTCAAAAGTTATGTCATTCAACTTTGTTTTAATAAATCCTAATGGTAAAAGCAATATATTCACCTTACCAAAATCATTTGGAGATTTTTTTTTTTTTATTTTACCAAAAGAATGAATTTAATGCAACTTGTGGTTGTTGAGAAAACGCTTTTCCTTTTTCTTAAACAACTTGTGGCAAAAAGGAAATCTAACACTTTGAAAAACACATCAATTCAATAAGTGATTTCTTTCTACTGGAATTAAGCATCCTCACTTTATTATTTAATTTTACATGGAAGAATAATTAAAGAGGGTTAAATTCTGTTTTTGATGGGATTGTATATATAATGGAAAACTTACTAATTAATACCAACTTGATTTGTATTGTGACACATAAAAACACTTATATGCCTGGATTGAGATATTGTAAAAGAAAATAAAGATCATGGAGCACAAAATATATCTACTGTCTCCAAATTCCTTTCCTAAGCAACGTTAATTAAATAGGATAATCAATGCATAATGTCCATTTTTGTCTATTCTCAGTAAAAAAAAGGTGAAATACCTCGTCTTCAGAACCTCTACCAGACTACTTAATTCTCAGGTGCAGAATGTAAATTATGATGACTCAACGGTCCTTCTGATTGAAGGTTAGGCCTTGGTGCACACAAGAAACTACCCCCACGTTAGAGAAGTTGAAATTTCCCATTTTTGCCTATTCTCTCACTATATAAACAGACGAACAGACCAAGGAAGAAGATCATCTTTCACCATTGAAACTCCTTCCCCACTCTATATCTCCTCCTTTATAAAGCTTCATTTCTTCGAAATCCTTATTTTGTCAGAACAAATAATGGCAGAGACTCAATCCTTTTGTATTCCATACAAACTCATTCCTATAATTCTTCTTTTTCTACCTCCTAAAGCCTTGATGAAGTTCATGTGTGTTTGCAAAACATGGAAAAATATAATAAAACATCCTGATTTTGTGATGAGGTATTCGAAAATATCAACCTCAAAAGGTATGAATAGTATTTTATAAATGCCAATTAGAAATTCAGAAGATATGTCTTTCAACTTCATTTCTAATGGATCGTTTGAAGGTCCCTTAGAAATTGAAAGAATCCCATTTCTCTTTTACGAAAAGGATTATATTGTAGTTGGTTGTACTAATGGTCTTTTGTGTTTTAGTGATGCAAATGATTTTGGAAAGACTATTTATCTTTTCAACCCATGCATTAGAAAATATAGGATTATTCGTTCTTCCAATACAGATCTTACAATTTCAAGATATAGAGTTCTAGGTTTCGCATATCACAGTGAAACGAACGATTGTAAGATCATTCGTATTCATAGCAAAAAATTATTATTACAAAATTTGGCGGGTACTTCTTTCAATTCTTCTATTGATTTTGTCGATGTTCAAGTTTAAGTTTACTCACTCCGCACTGATTCTTGGAAAAATATTTTTGTTGATTCATTCCCTTGGGATATAATCTATTCCTTTTCAGGAATACCAATAAATGAATCCCTTCATTGGATTTCAAACAGTAAATCATTTGAAACAAAAAGTGTTATCTTGTCTTTTGATCTTCAAAAAGAGGTATTCGATGAAATTGGAATGCCTAATTTTAGCGAGGGTGAGGATGAGGACTTTCGGGAATTTCTTGGTGTACACAAGGAATACCTTTCTATGTTTAGATACTATCCTTTTCCTGGTTCTCTAAAGTCACAATTTTGCTATTTGTGGGTGATGAAGAAATATGGGGTGGAATCGTCTTGGACTAAAGTTTGTAATATTCAAGTCTTTGGACAGATTCGTAGGTCTCTCAACTTCACAACATGTGGTGAAATTCTTCTTGAAGATCATGATGGTAATGTATTGGTTTATAATTTTGATGATCAAGAGATGAAGTTTACAGGAATCAAAGATGAAGATGAAAATTTGGCTTTTGAGAATTATAATGCATCTCTTCTTCTTGTAGACAATTCAAATGAAGCACTTAATTAAGAATGAACAGAGCAAAGAGGGCATTACTTTGTGGATTTTGCTAACTATCTACATGCTTTACATGGTCCATGAATTTTTGCAAACAGGCCATAGGCTGACACGCATACATTAGTTTGTTTTACTAATTTTTACATTATAACTTGTTTACTTTTCTCGTTTTAAATTTATTTCAAATGATTTGAGATGATTTGTATTTTAATGGAGGATTAATAATTTTAAATTTTTTTGTATGGTTTGTAGTGTTTGGAGCTATCTTTGGGTGTTATTTAGACGTTATTTATATGTGATTGTCTTTTTTTATTAGATGTTAGTGCAATGTTATAACTTTATTATTATTATTATTATTATTATTATTATTATTATTTATACCTTGAAGTTAAAAAAGAATACATTAAAAAAAATGTTTAGCATGAGGGCCAGTAAGCTTATTCACGGATCGAGTACATTCTGACATAGACTTATGATTTTCAATCGGCATAAATTCATAGAATTATCAAATTAATAACTTTGTATATCAATTAGGGTGATTAAGCTTAATAATAAATTCAACATCATTAATAATAAAGATATCAGGAATAAGTCTCAATATAAAATATATCAAAATCCCATAAAATACAAATCAATCTATGATCTAAGTAACTAAAAGAGTTTACTTCCCAATAATAATAATAAAAAAAAAAGAAAGATTGAGTTAGTAGAGAAATCTTGATGTTCTCTTCATTACTTTACTCTTCCTTGAGATGCTGAAAACTCTAAACTTTTGTGCTCAAGACATTCCAAGATCTCTCTAATGTTTCTCTTAAATCCCCTTTATAGTAATTTGTGCCGTGAAATTTCTTTTACGTTGATATGCACACCTTGTTGCATAGGGTTCTTGCATCAATGCAGGAAAAAACAAGTTCTAGCAGTTCTGCTCACCTTCCTGAACATAGTGTGCAAATCTCGGATTTGAACTTCTTCACTTTTTCCATCTTTTAAGCCAAACTATCTACTCATTTTGATTCCAAGTACTAAAACACTAAATAACATAAAAATGAGTAGTTTCTACACCAATATAAAATAAATGAATTAAAAGACTAACCGTAAATGAATTAAAACATAACATTTTCACACTTAGCATAAATTTCCCAATACTTCTCTTTTGCACGTCCTCAGTATGATAAGTAAAACAATAAGGTGAGAAGGAAAGAATCAAAATCTCACTTAACAACCAATCTAAAATATGTATATATAATACAAACTTGTCAAAACAAATTCAAGAAAAATATGTATTTTTCTCGTATGTAATCTAAGTAGAAGTTCTCGTTGAATCATGGAGTTATTAAACCAATATTTGCCTCTACTAGGTCATTGAAGCAAAAGTCCACCATAATTATGGTTAAATTGAGAGGCCTTCCTAATAATCTACAGACTCTAGCAAGACAAAAAACTTATAGTTTTATCATAGACTTCTCTATTCCATTCCTAAAGTAGCAAAGTACTGGCTCTGGACTTTTTTAAATGGACAATATTTGAATATAAGGAGATCTTTCTTATGTGCATAAAGAACCCGCACAAATCTTTCTTTACTCAAAGGAGACATTCCTATTTTATCAAATTTCTCTTTTATGATATAAAATTTCAAGATTGTAACCTTTAGTTTCATCATTTTTACTATTTGAAATCTTCTAAAGTGATTGATTTACTTGTACTCCTGTATAAGAATATGTGATATTCCAAGCGTACGAATCAACCGGGACTTGTCTCCAAGAACTGCTGCACACCGAATAAACATAGATTTGAACACCCATACTCTCGTAAATAGGCGAGGCCCAACTTGGACATCCCTCATTACTATGAGTCTGAATGATGTACAAAACCTAGGAGTCTAAATCTTGTAATTGATAAGTCAATAGTGGAAGAATGAATATCCCTATATTTTCTAATGGGTGAAATATAGGGATAAATAGTTTTGTCAAAATCAGAAATTCATCGATTAAAACACAAAAGACCATTAGCACAACCTACAACATTGTAAATGATTTTAAAATTTTATCAATTATTAGGGAGAGGGAATAGTATTTTTTTTTTTAAAATTTTGAGGGAGTTTCAAAAGATTTACAACTTACCTTGCACTTCTTAACAAGAATATATAAAATGCTACTCGTGCCTTTCAAAGTGAATACCTTCGAATACTTGACACAAAATTAGGGTTTGTTATCAAAATTCTCCATGTTTTAGAAACATAAATGAGGTTCAACAAGGCTTAAGTAACTACCATTTAAAAAATAGTAATGATGAATTTTCATCTGAAATACAAGAAATATGAAGTCCTCTCGTTGTTTCTCAGATGAAAAGGACATATATATTGTGCAAACTTGTGCAATAATATATATATTAAATTTAAAAAATATAAAGAGCAAAAATAAAAAGATACAAGGTATTGATTTCTAATTCAAACGGTAATTAGAAATATATACTTGATAACATTCTACTAAAGAATCCTTTAATCTATTTGATATATACTCTCTTCCTTTAAGCATTTGAATGTATCTCAAACCTTACGATTTTTGAAATGAAAGGAAAATGGTTCTTTTCTGTAAATCTCAATGGTGAAAGGAATATTGTCACTTATTGTTGACTTGAGATGGTAATTAGCCATTAGCTAGGATCATATATTGCATAAGTTAATATGATATACGGACCTTATAGACATTGTTTGCATTTAATCTTGAATATTCATACCAAAAAAAAAAAAGAACCAAAGGCAAAATAAATCTTGGACCACGATTTTTTTAATGGACAAGGTTGTTGAGAATTTAACAACTATTTTTCTTTTTTTTAAACTACCGAATTAAGCACTCCCGACTTTTTCCATTTTTATTTGTCACAAACAAAGAAAACTTACACTTTAGAAAATGCATAAATTGATGTGGTTTTTTTAATGTAAACGCCTTTATATTAATAAAATTGTTCAATTTCAATGGAAGAAGAACTAAATGGAATTGAATTATGTTTTTTATGGGATTGTGTAGTTAAAAAAATCATTAAATACCACTTATATTTTATATTGCGATAAATTAAAAAAAATTAATATATATATAAAGTACAGCAAGTAAAACATATTGAAGAGTAGAAAATATATTTGATAACCTCTTATTTTCCTTCTTAAATAACCTTAAGTAGGATAAATAAATGCATAGTGTCTATTTTTTGCTCATTCTCGTTATCAATTATGCAACCTCAGAACCAATTGAGCTACGTCAATGCGGGCCTATTTCTGCCCAATCTCTTCATATAAGCAGACTAAGTAAGAAGATGAACACAAAATTCTCATCATCTTTTATGTATTATGTGATACTCCCAACTCTGCTACTAGGTCAACTGCGACTGAGTAGGATATCTGCGTGCCTCTCGGCACTGAACTATAAGTCTAAATACAAGAGCATAAACCCCTGGGCAACACTTAGAAGTATATATACAATATGCAGCGGAAAACTAAACAATCTGAACACTAAAAAAAAAAGCTCAAAATATAGGATTAAACAAAATTTCTTATCTTACGATAATTTTGATACAAAGATAGAAATACTTTACAAATGGCTCGACTACAAGAGAGTGACACAGAAGCATATGTCCTTCCGGAGAGACTCGAACCAAAATTCCATGCCTAAAACTTCAGCGGTTTATTGTATCTTTGATGGTCCTGAGTTAATCTGAGAAGAAAACATGATATGGAAAAAACGTGAGCGCGAAGACTCAGTGAGTCCACGTGTGTGTGTGCACTATGGTGATTCCTTTAAAATAATGCTAATGCAGTTTTACAAAACAGTTCATGCAATGTTATAAGAAAACATTTTCTTTGATTATTTTAACAAAACTCATGCTTGAACCTACATGAGGGTTTCGAGCGCTGCTGGGAAGTCTGAACGAATCAAGACACCTCAGTGCAACTTCTATGCCCCAAATTTAAAACAACATGTAATGCAACGGTAGGGCTCCACGGACAAACTCCGGATCCCCAAAATGAGGTTATCGGAATCAAGTTTCGGCATCTCGTAGTCAATACCAGCCAAACACCATACGAGCGCTCGATTACAAACAACCGCACTCTCATATCACTGGTCAAAACAAGCTACACACTCTTAGGGCACCTACCAGGTTTGCCCTGGGGCCAACCCCAGTTTCGAGCCCTTCCTGACTCTCCACTAGGTGACCGTCCCACCGTAGAGCATGATGCGATGTCCACATAAATATCGGTTGGGAAGGTACTACGGCCCTCTTCTAGTGGATCCACCCTCAGAGTAAAAAACCCGTCCACGTCATCGGAAGAGGCCTTCAGCTTATGCAGATTTTACAAACATGCCCTATTCCCTAAATGATATCCAAATCCTACGAAATGAGCTTAGGAGATATACTCTCCCAAGAAATCCTACGAAATTAGGAGATATACTAATTAAATAGCTCTATTCCCTAAATGATATTGAAATCCTACGAAATGAGCATAGGAGATATATATATATACTTATATATATACTCATAATAATTCTTTAAAAAGATCGAAAATCCTGTACTCTTAAAAAAATATACTCTCCCAAGAAACCATAATTAACTATATACTAAAAATCTATTTACAATATTTAAATCCTAAAATAACATCACAAACTTAAACTAAACTATGTATATAGTCCAATGAAAAGAGAGGAAAAATAATAATAATAAGAATAAAAAGAGCATGCAAAGGACATGCAAACTAACCTCAATTGGGGACTATTATGGCTGCCAAAAAAAAAAAAAAAAACTTAAGGAAAAATTAAAAGGCTTATAATATATATGTATATGGCTGCCAAATGTTAGAAAAAAAAGAAAAAAAACTTATGACCTATATATGCGCCATAATGGCGGTTAGGGGAAGGGAAAAGAAAAGAAATGAGAAGAAATTGTTGTGGTGAAATTGTTGGAATCCGTAGGCAAAAACAAAGTAAAATAAAACTACGGAAATCCACCAACAGGATCTGCACATACTAGAAAAACCGATTGGATAGAAATTACCTCAATGTTTTTGATTGTTCGTTGTGGAGGCGCTGCTTTGTACGCTTCGCCCTCTACTGGTATCCACGCGACGAACTCCTTTGCAAGCGATCGGGATGCTAGCCCCTTCTGTGTTCTGCAAACTGTTCAGAACTGATCCTGACTATCTGGTAATCGGTCGTATTTCGGAGAGAGGAGGCTAGATACTATATCGCCGTTCTAGGGTTTAGGGGTTTTGTTTTTCTTTAATCAGATAAAGGACGGCCACCAAGAAAAGGTTAACATAACCTTTTATAGCTGTCAATATCAAAACCCTAACTGTCATCTAATGACAGTTTAATCTCGTCCGTCTATTCCTATAATCATCCAACGGTTGGATGAGTAATATTAAGTAATTAATTTCATTTATTCGATTAAATAAAATTAATTACTTATTAACCTACCAGAAAATACAATATGGAATCTGATTCCCTTTTTGTATACGTTCAACGAATCTGGACACAATCTAGATTCATTGAACGTGGACATTATGCTCACAAGATCGTCTATGCGTGTTACCCTTTAGGTTCACTTAACGTTGCCAGTGAATTAAAAATGTCCTAGACATTTATTCACAAAACATAAGCGGCCTCTAGCAAGACATTATGCTTACCCAAGTTAAGTAAATGTAATAATAACCTAGCATCAGATTTAATGTTTAGTCCTTTTGTCACACGATATCCTAATTAAGTATAAGGCATGGATCAAGTCATCCTTATAAAACTTAGTTAACCATTTACTTGATCACCAGGTAGACTGTTCCAACAAATAATATTAATAACACCTTATTAATACTTATTTGAGCATGGCCATGCATATTTTCCAGTCTTCCTTATCAAGGGGCCCATGGATATCTCTCTCTAAAAAGAGGGGGACAAATCCCTTTTACTATCTCCAATATTCAAGCCATGACGAGAAAATAAGCCAACCAATAATCATAATGATCACCTAATTAAAGGTGATGTTTGACTATGTCAAAACATATTTTTCTCCCCATGCAAGAAACATTAGAAACATTAGGTCGAAGGACACCAAATATAAAACTGAGAAGAAATACTTATAACTTAAACCCATGCAATATTTCTTCTTCACTTTGGGTCATGTCCAATACAATATTCTCAATATGTATTTATGAATTGATTTTATATCTCATATTCATGATCAGTAAAACTTGACCATCAATCAACTTCATACTAGTTTACAAGATGTAATAAACTAGGGACAAATAAGAATAGTATTTTATTAGCTATAAGGTTTTACTATCAAGTCACATACTTGATGACCAAGAGCATAAAATACAATTCAAAAATACATGCTTCATAAATCATAAATGTGAGTCAATTGGTCTTAGGGGATATACTAACAATCTCCCACTTGCCCTACCACCAATTTGACATGACTCTCAAACCCATTGACCTAGTATGACTCTCATGCTTAAGTTGTGGGAGTGGATTTGTCAATGGATCTGCGACATTGTCATTGGTGTCTACATTGACATTGTCGAATGAGATGGAAACGCCTGAGAATATGTTTGAATCGTTGATGAGATCTAGGTTCCTTAGCTTGTGCAATGGCTCCTGTATTATCACAATATAGGTCCACTGGGTTCACAATGCTAGGAATTACACCTAGTTCTGTGATGAACTTTCTGATCCAAACTGCCTCCTTGGCTGCATGAGAAACAGCCACATACTCAGCCTCTGTAGTAGAATTGGCCACGGTATCTTGCTTTGAACTCTTCCAGCTCACAGCACCTCCATTCAAACAAAACACAAATCCAGATTGCGATCTAAAATCATCTACATCAGTCTGAAAGCTAGCATCTGTGTAACCATTTACAACAAGCTCTCCTTCCTGACCTCCGTAGATCAAAAACATCTCTTTAGTCCTTCTTAAGTACTTGAGAATGTTTTTTACTGCAGTCCAATGCGGTTCACCAGGATTTGACTGGAATCTGCTTGTCATGCTTAATGCATACGAGACATCTGGGCTGGTGCATAACATGGCGTACATGATAGATCCAATTGCGGAAGCGTAAGGAATCTTACTCATGCGTTCTGTATCTTCTCTTGTAGTAGGACTTTGAGACTTACTGAGTTTAACGCCATGTGACATTGGCAAGAATCCTCTCTTAGAATCTTGCATATTGAACCTTTTCAGTACCTTGTCAATATATCCACTCTGACTTAGGCCAATAAGCGTTTTAGATCTATCTCGATAGATCCTAATGCCTAGAATATAGGCTGCTTCGCCTAAATCTTTCATTGAAAAACACTTCCCCAACCAAGTTTTTACACTTTGCAAAGTGGGGATATCATTCCCAATTAACAAGATGTCATCGACATAGAGTACTAAGAAGACTACTGCATTTTCTGTAACCCTTTTGTAGACACAAGGTTCATCCTCATTCTTGATGAAATTGAATTCTTTAATTGCTTCATCAAAACGAAGATTCCAACTTCGAGATGCTTGCTTCAAGCCATAAATGGATCTTTGAAGTTTACACACTTTACTAGAATTCGAAGGATGAATAAAATCTTCAGGTTGCGTCATATACACATCCTCCAGTAGATTTCCATTAAGAAAAGCAGTTTTAACATCCATTTGCCATATTTCATAATCATAATATGCTGCAATGGCAAGTAGAATTCTAATTGACTTAAGCATTACAACTGGAGAAAAGGTTTCATCATAGTCTATACCATGAGTTTGTCTATACCCTTTTGCTACCAATCGAGCTTTGTAAGTGTGCACATTGCCATCCATGTCAGTTTTCTTTTTGAAAACCCATTTACACCCTATGGTCTTGCAACCTTCAGGTGGATCAATCAAAGTCCAAACTTGATTATCATGCATGGATTGCATTTCTGATTTCATAGCCTCTAGCCATTTGTTAGATTCAGGACTACGAATAGTATCTTGGTAGGAATTAGGTTCACCTTGATCAATAAGATCAATATTGTGATCCTCAGTCACAAGAAATCCATATCTCTGTGGTATCTGAGAAATCCTACTAGACCTTCTTGGCCCTTGTGTCAAAGGTTCAAGCTCAGTATGAATACGTGAGTCCAACTGAGTATCCATACTCGGTTCAGAAATGGTCTGCTGTCCTTGAGCTTCTTCAAGATGGATTCTACTCCCACTGACTCTTTTGGAAACGAATTCCCTTTCAAGGAAAATTCCGTTCCGAGCAACAAACACTTTGTTTTCAGATGGAAGATAAAAGTAGTATCCTTTAGTTTCCTTAGGATATCCCACAAACAGACACTTATCAGATTTGGGTGCTAGTTTTTCCGGTTAATGATCGCTTCACATAAGCATCACATCCCCAAATTTTGAGAAATGCTAAACTAGGTTGTTTCCCGGTCCATATCTCATATGGTGTCTTACGAAACTGACTTTAGATGGAACTCTATTTAATATGAATACGTGAAGTTTCTAGAGCATAACCCCAAAAAGAAATTGGAAGATCTGTTTGACTCATCATAGATCGAACCATATCCAATAGAGTTTGATTTCTGCGTTCAGACACACCATTCCATTGTGGTGTTCCTGGTGGAGTTAATTGTGATAATATCCCACAATTTTCTAGATGTTCGTCAAACTCTTGGCCTAAGTATTCACCACCTCGATCTGATCTAAGTAATTTGATACTCCTTCCAAGTTGATTCTGTACTTCATTTTGAAATTCCTTAAACTTTTGAAAGGAATCAGATTTATGTTTCATTAGATAGACATAACCATATCTACTGAAATCATCTGTGAATGTAATGAAATACTGAAAACCTCCTCTGGCTTGTGTGTTCATTGGCCCACATACATCAGTATGTATGAGTTCCAATAAATCGGTAGCCCTTTCACTTTGCCCTGTAAATGCACTTTTAGTCATTTTTCCCAATAAACAAGAATCACATTTTTCATAAGACTCAAGGTCGAATGAAGATAAAAGTCCATCTTGATGGAGTTTTGATATGCGTTTCTCATTTATATGGCCCAAACGACAATGCCAGAAGTAAGTTTGATTTAAATCATTAGATTTAAATTTCTTTGTATTTATGTTATAGATGGGCTTACTAATGGAATCATGTAGGTTAAGAATGTAAAGTCCATTACATAAAGAGACATCCCCATAGAAAATACCATTTTTATAAATAGAACTTTTACCATTCTTAGTATTAATATTAAACTCAAAACCATCAATATCCAAACAAGAAACTGAAATGATGTTCCTACTCATAGCAGGAACATAATAACAATCTTTAAGTTCAATTATAAGCCCAGTAGGCAAAAGTAAATCAAATGTCCCTACGGCTACAGTAGCAACTTTTGCTCCATTTGCAACTCGTAGGTCCACCTCTCCCTTTGCCAAAGATCTACTCCTTTTGAGTCCCTGCACATTTACACAAATGTGAGCTCCACATCTGGTATCTAATACCCATGAAGTAGGAGTAGACATATTAATTTTTATAACGAAAATACCTGAAGCGGCAGTCTCACTGGCCTTTTGCTTATTCTTTTCTTCCAAGTAGAGCTTGCAATTCCTCTTCCAATGACCGGGGTTCATTGCGGTGGAAGCAAGTCCCTTCCTTTGGTGGTTTAACCTTGGGCTTGGGCTTCGCTTGCCTTTACCCTTTTTGGCCATATCCTTTCCCTTTCCCTTTCCCTTGTTCTTCTTGAGCGCCCTCTTCGAACCATCGAACATTAGGAGTAGACTTCCTAATGTTTTGTTCGACTTTCGCTGAGCATCCCGTGCAATTCATTTATGGACTTTTCCATATAATGCATATTGAAGTTCTTGACAAACTGATCATAGTCAGAGGTCAAAGAGGCCAAGATCATATCAGTAGCCAAGTCATGACTTACAGGTGCTCCAAGTTTTTCAAGCTGATCAAAATACCCTTCATCTTGAGGACATGAGCACTAACTGAAGTGCCAGGGGTCATTTTGCAGCTATTCAACGCCTTAGTGGTAAGATATCTCTCTTGACGTGCCTGCTCTTGGAACATTTCCTTGAGCTGTTTTATCATCTCATAAGCCTCAACTTCCTCGAATTGCTTTTGCAACTTAGATTCCATCGTAGCCAACATGAGACATGTCACATTGTTAGAATCATCTTTGTGCATACTATAAGCATCCTTTTCGACTCTGGGCGCATTGTTAGCTGGTTGATTAGGGATCGGGTTCTCAAGTACATATAGCTTTTTTTCTTGTTTAAGGAAAATCCTTAAATTTTGTGCCCAATCAAGAAAGTTAGTCCCACTAAGCTTATTCTTTTCAAGCACGGATCGCAACGATGTGTTTGAATTGTTTGAGGCCATTATCTACATAGAATTTGCAAAGTAAAATTAAATAAATGAAGCATTAAATTTTCCCTGAAATATTCAACACTTGATATAAATCATGGGTATAAAATTCATTTTATTCTAATCATAAGTAAGCTTTGGCTTAACACCCATAATTAGAGAAAAATATATTAATGGGATTTACATCTACATGTACCGGCAAAATCCCATATGATGTCCTAGGCCAAAAACCGTTTTGATAGCCTAGTTAAGCCAAACCATTCCAAGCATATGAAAATCACCATTTTCCATCTTCCCCTACTTAGGTAAACATTTATCTCTTGCTTTGGCAATGAGACAAAATGATGATCCAAGCATGGAGAAGTGCTTACGATCATGGAAGGCATTTTACGACTTAATTTTTTTTACATGGTTTCAAAAACCTTCTTCCTTTTTATTTGTATATTATTTCACAAAACATATATAAAAAATAAAAGGAAATAAACTAAACATCACATGCATAATATATATACATCAAATAAAACGTGTCATAGCATGGCCCCAATCCTATATTGACTTCCACGAGCCTCATGGAAGTCAAAGGTCACTCTAGGTAAGTCTTCATCTCTATGAGCTTGCCTCCAATGCCTTGGCCTTCTAATCTTGTTACATAGGACAGAAAATATACATAGGAATAGGAAATAAAATTAACCTATTCTAGTAAAGCTTGATAATATTACATCAACGAAAACAACGACACGCAGGCCGTATTTAAAAAACATACAACCCATTAACAAAATAAGCCAATCAATCACAAGAGGTAAAGGGCCGTGCTATGCACCATGCATCTAAAGATAGGAAGAAACATGCAAAGAAACAACAAGGGAGTTGAGGGGGGGGTAGTCCCCTGAGAAAAGCAGGGCGGTCCCAGCTGGCGGAGTCGTGGGCGGGGTCAAGGGCGGCGCCCCTTCAGGGGGTCTCGAGGGGCGGCGCCCGTAAAAGAAAAATGATTTTTCTTTCTAACTCATTGAATGATTTATTGTCGTAATAAACCCTAAAATCATGCCGCCAGAAATTTTGTTTAACAGTTAAACATTAAATCATGTGATTCTGCATATTTGTTTAACAATTAAATTACACAGATTACAGACTGTACGCCAAACAATTTGGCAGTAACAACATTCTGTTTAATTAATCGTATTAATAAGTAAAACAGAATATGATATATGCGAATCTTATAATTCAATTTACTCTGATTATTACACTAATCAGAAACCTTACTATAAGGCCGATTGAAAACAACATATGTAATCAAAGCGGTAACAGATAAAATCAGTAAAACTAGTATGTACGAGGCTCTGATACCATTGTTGGAATCCGTAGGCAAAAACAAAAGTAAAATAAAACTACGGAAATCCACCAACAGGATCTACACATACTAGAAAAACCGATTGGATAGAAATTACCTCAATGTTTTTGATTGTTCGTTGTGGAGGCGCTGCTTTGTACGCTTCGCCCTCTACTGGTATCCACGCGACGAACTCCTTTGCAAGTGATCGGGATGCTAGCCCCTTCTGTGTTTTGAAAACTGTTCAGAACTGATCCTGACTATCTGGTAATCGGTCGTATTTCGGAGAGAGAAGGCTAGATACTATATCGCCGTTCTAGGGTTTAGGGTTTTGTTTTTCTTTAATCAGATAAAGGACGGCCACCAAGAAAAGGTTAACATAACCTTTTATAGTCATTAATATCAAAACCCTAACTTGTCATCTAATGACGAGTTTAATCTCATCCGTCTATTCCTATAATCATCCAACGGTTGGATGAGTAATATTAAGTAATTAATTTCATTTATTCGATTAAATAAAATTAATTACTTATTAACCTACTAGAAAATACAATATGGAATCTGATTCCCCTTTTGTATACGTTCAACGAATTTGGACACAATCTAGATTCATTGAACGTGGACATTATGCTCACAAGATCGTCTATGCGTGTGACCCTGTAGGTTCACTTAACGTTGCCAGTGAATGAAAAAAATGTCCTAGACATTTATTCACAAAACATAAGCGGCCTCTAGCAAGACATTATGCTTACCCAAGTTAAGTAAATGTAATAATAACCTAGCATCGATTTAATATTTAGTCCTTTTTGTCACACGATATCCTAATTAAGTATAAGGCATGGATCAAGTCATCCTTATAAAACTTAGTTAACCATTTACTTGATCACCAGGCAGACTGTTCCAACAAATAATATTAATAACACCTTATTAATACTTATTTGAGCATGGCCATGCATATTTTCCAGTCTTCCTTATCAAGGGGCCCATGGATATCTCTCTCTAAAAAGAGGGGGACAAATCCCTTTCACTATCTCCAATATTCAAGCCATGACGAGAAAATAAGCCAACCAATAATCATAATGATCACCTAATTAAAGGTTATGTTTGACTATGTCAAAACATATTTTTCTCCCCATGCAAGAAACATTAGAAACATTAGGTCGAAGGACACCAAATATAAAACTGAGAAGAAATACTTATAACTTAAACCCATGCAATATTTCTTCTTCACTTTGGGTCATGTCCAATACAATATTCTCAATATGTATTTATGAATTGATTTTATATCTCATATTCATGATCAGTAAAACTTGACCATCAATCAACTTCACACTAGTTTACAAGATATAATAAACTAGGGACAAATAAGAATAGTATTTTATTAGCTATAAGGGTTTTACTATCAAGTCACATACTTGATGACCAAGAGCATAAAATACAATTCAAAAATACATGCTTCATAAATCATAAATGTGAGTCAATTGGTCTTAGGGCATATACTAACAGAAACGTATGTGTATGAGGGGGCAGCAAATTTCTTAATTGCCAATTTTTTTTTTTTGGTGGAAATCCTTATATGAAAATGTTAAGGATTTAAATTTCTAAAATACACACACTAGGTATTAAAAATAAAATCCACTCAAAGGCACTTATAAACATTAATAATAAAAGCTCAATATAATAAAATTTTATCCTTATTCCTAAGAATCCCAAAATACCACTAAGTGTCAAAAACACTATATTCCACCAATACAGATCCAAACTCTATTTTCATTATGTCCGTAATTTTAAAGCCATGCTATGTGTTTACGGGGTAGGGCGTTACATATTAAAATCCTTCCCCTAGCCATTTCTCCTCCTTTTTGAAGCCTTCATCTCTTTTAAATCCATTCTTTCTTTGAAACATTCAATGGCAGAAACTCAATGTTTTTATATCCGACCTAAAATCATTAATGTTATTCTTTTGTTTCTACCTCCTAGAGCCTTGATGAAGTGCATATGTGTTTGCAAAACATGGAAAAGTCTAATGACAAGCTCCAGTTTTGTGGTTGATTATTCGAAAATATCAACTTCAAAAGGTATGAATAGCATTTTATATGTGCCAATTAGAAATTCAGAAGATATATCTTTGAAATTTGATTCTTATGGATCATTTGAAGGTCCCTTAGAAATTGAAAAAATCCCGTTTCCCTTTCACATAAAGAATTACATTTTAATTGGTTGTATTAATGGTCGTTTCTGTTTTAGTGATGCAAATGATTTTGGCAAAACTATTTATCTCTTCAATCCGTGCATAAGAAAATATAGGATTATTTGTTCTTCAAACATAGATTAACAAGCAAAATCTTGATATTCTCTTCATTATTTTGCTCTTTCTTGAGATGCTGAAAACTCTAAACTTTTGCGCTCAAGACATTCCAAGATCCACTCCAATGTTTGTCTTAAGTCCCATTTATAGGCCTTCAAAAATAGTAACTTGCACCCATAAATTTCTTTTCCGTTGATATGCACACCTTCTCGCATAGGGTGTATAATATCGTACACCAGTGCAGAGAAAAACCAGTTCCAGAGGTTTTGCTCACCTTCTTGCACATGGTGTGTAAATCTTAGATGTGAAGTTCTTCGCTTTTTTCAATCTTTTAAGACAAACTATCTACTCATTTTAATTCCAAGTACTAAAAACACCAAATAACAGAAAAATGAGTAGTCTCTATAGCAATATAACATAAATGAATTAAAAGACTAACTGAAAATGAAGTAAATCATAACATTTTCACACTTAACATAAATTTCCCAGTGCTTCTCTTATGCACGTCCTCAGTATGATAAGTAAAGCAATAAGTTAAGAAGGAGAGAATCCAAATCTCCCTTAAGAACCAATCTAGAATGTATATGTATAGATATATATATATAATACAAACTTTTCAAAGAAAATTGAAACAAAAAGTTATTTCTCATATGTTATCTAAGTAGAAGTTCCCTTTGAATCATGGAGGTATTAAACCAATATTTTCCCCTACTAGATTTTTGAAGCAAAAGTCCAACATAATTATGGTGAAATCAAGGGCCTTCCAAATAATCCACAAACTCTAGCGGACTTACAAATAATCCACAGACTCTAACAAGACAAACAGCTTGTAGTTGTGTCCAAGACCTCTCTATTCCATTCCAAAAGTAGCAAAGTGCAGGCTCTGGACTTTTTTCAAACGGACAATATTTGAATATAAAGACATCTTTCTTATGCACATAAAGAACCTGCACAAATCTTTCTTTTACTCAAAGGAGACATTCCTATTTTATCGAATTTCTCTTTATGAGATAAAATTCAAGATTTTAACATTTAGTTTCATCCTTCTTACCATTTGAAATCTACTAAAGCGATTGATTTACTTGTGCTCCATTATAAGAATACGTGATATTCCAAGAGAACGAATCAACCTGGACTTGTCTCCAAGAACTGCTACTCACCGAATAAACTTAGATTTGAACATTCATTCTCTCATAAGTAGGCGAGGTCCAACTTGGATATTCCTCATTAGTATGAATCTGAATGATGTACAAAACCTAGGAGTCTAAATCTTGTAATTGGAAAGTAAATGATGGAAGAACGGATATCCTTATATTTTCTAATGGGTGGATTATAGGGATAAATATTTTTCTTAAAATTAGGAATTCATCGAGTAAAACACAAAAGACCATTAGCACAACCTACAACATTGTAAATGATTTTAATTTTTTTTCAATTCTTCGGGAGATGGAAAGGTATTTTTTTCAATTTTTTGAGGGATTTTCAAATGATTTACGACTTATATTTCACTTATTGACAAGCATATATAAAATGCTACTTGTGCCTTTCAATGTGAATACCTTCGAATACTTGACCACAAAATTAGAGTTTGTTATCAAAATTTTCCATGTTCTAGAAACACAAATGAGGTTCAACAAAGGTTAAGTATTTACCAATAAAAAAATAGTAATGAATGATTTATCATTAGAGATACACAGGAAATATGAAGTCCTCTCGCGGTTTCCTTGATGAAAAGGACATATATATGTACATATATAATTGCTCTAATGAAGTTATTGTGCAAACTTGTGCAATAAAATATATATTATATTTAAAAATATAAAGACCAAAAATAAAAAGATATAAAGCATTGATTTCTAATTCGGACGGTAATTAGAAATATTTACTTGATAATATTCTATTAAAGAATTCTTTAATCAATTTGTTAAATACTTTCTTCCTGTAAGCATTTGAATGTGTCTCAAACATTATGATTTCGGAAATGAATAGAAAAAGTTCTTTTCCATAAATCCTAATGGTGAAAAGAATATACTCACTTATTGTTGACTTTAGATGGTAATTAACCGTTAGCTAGGATCATACATTGAATAAGTTAATCTGATATATGGACCTTGTACATATTGTTTACATTTATTCCTGAATATTTTTACAAAAAAAATGGGCCAATGGCAAAATAAATCTTGGGCCACAATTTTTTTAATGGACAAGGTATTTGAGAATTTAACAACTATTTTTCTTTTTCTTAAACTACTGAACTAATCACTCCCAGCTGTTTGCATTTTTATTCGTCACAAAAAGGGAAATTTTACACATTAGAAAATGCATAAATTGATGTGTTCTTTTTATATAAATGCCTTTATATCATTTAAATTGTTCAATATTCCAAGGAAGAAGAACTAAATGGAGTTGAATTATGTTTTTTATGGGATTGTTTAATTAAAAGAGAAATCACTAATTACCACTAAAATCTTATATTCTGAAAAATAAAAAAATTAATACATATATATATGTGAAGTACAACAAATAAAACATAGTGAAGGAGTAGAAAATATATTTGATAATCTCTGATTTTCCTTCTTAAATAACCTTAAGTAAGATAAATAAATGCATAGTGTCTATTTTTGCACATTTTTGTTACCAATTCTGCAACCTTAGAACATACTGAGCTACCTCTATGCGGACCTATTTCTACCCATTCTCTTCACTATATAAGCGGACGATGGAAGAAGATGAACACAACCTTCTTATCATCTTTTATTTATTAAATTCCTTCCCCTAGCCATTTCTCCTCCTTTTTGAAGCCTTCATCTCTTTGAAATCCATACTTTCTTCGAAACAATCAATGGCAGAAAGTCAATGTTTTTATATCCCACCTGAAATCATTACTGCTATTCTTCCGTTTCTACCTCCTAGAGCCTTGATGAAGTCCATCTGTGTTTGCAAAACATGGAAAGGTCTAATGACATACTCCAGTTTTGTGATTGATTATTCGAAAATATCAACTTCAAAAGGTATGATTAGCGTTTTATATATGCCAATTAGAGTTTTAGAAGATATGCCTTTCAACTTTGTTTCTTATGGATCATTTGAAGGTCCCTTAGAAATTGAAAAAATCCTATTTCCCTTTCACATAAAGAATTACATTATAATTGGTTGTATTAATGGTCTTTTCTGTTTTAGTGATGCAGTTGATTTTGGCAAAACTATTTATCTCTTATATTCATACATTAGAAAATCTAGGATTATTCGTCCTTCCAACATAGATTAACAAGGGAAATCTTGATCTTCTCTTTATTATTTTGCTCTTTTTTGTATATGCCAAAAACTCTAAACTTTTGTGCTCAAGACATACCAAAGATCCATAGACATGCACACCTTATTGCATAGTGTGTGTAATATGCTATATAAATATAGGAAAAAAACAATTCTAACGGTTCTGCTCACCTTCCTACACATGGTGTGCAAATCTCGGATTTGAACTTCTTCACTTTTTTTGCTCTTCTAAGCCAAACTGTCTACTCATTTTAATTCCAAGTACTAAAAGTTACCAAATAATAGAAACAGGAGTAGTTTCTACACCAATATAACATAAATGAATTAAAAGACTTACAGTAAATGAATTAAAACATAACATTTTCACACTTAATAAAAATTTCCCATTACTTCTCTTTTGCACGTCCTCAGTATGATAAGTAAAACAATAAGGTACGAAGGGGAGACTCCAAGCCTCACTTAAGAACCGATCTAGAATATATATATATATATGTAATACAAACTTATCAAAGAAAATTTCCAAAAAAAAAAAAAGAAACAAAGTCCATTTCTTATATGTAAACTAAGTAGAAGTTCTCTTTGAATCATCGCGTAATTAAACCAATACTTTCCCCACTAAACTATGGTGAAATTGAGAGGCCTTCCAAATAATCCACAGACTCTGGTGGCCTTCCAAATAATTCACAGACTCTAGCAAGACTAACAACTTATAGTTGTATCCAAGACCTCTCTATTCCATTCCAAAGGTAGCAAAGTATTGGCTCGATTGAAGTTGTTGTGTAAACTTGTGCAATAATATATATATATTAAATTTAAAAATATAAAGAGAAAAAATAAAAAGATGTAAAGTATTGATTTCTAATTCGGACGGTAATTAGAAATATATACTTGATAACATTCTATTAAAGAATCCTTTAATCAATTTGATAAATACTTTGTTCCTGTAAGCATTTGAATGTATCTCAAACATTTCGATTTTTGAAATGAAAAGAAAAAATTCATTTCCATAAACCCTAATGGTGAAAGGAATATAGTCACTTATTGTTGACTTGAGATGGTAATTAGCTATTAGCAATGATCATATGTTGCATAAGTTAATATGATATATGGACCTTATAGATATTGATTGCATTTAATTATTGAATATTTTTACCCAGAAAAATGAACCAAAGGAAAAATAAATCTTGGATCACGATTTTTTTAAAGGACCAAGTTGTTGAGAATTTAACAACTTATTTTTTTTTTCTTAAACTACCGAATTAAGCACTCCCAACTTTTTTCATTTTTATTTGTCGAAACAAGGAAATCTTACACTTTAGAAAATGCATAAATTAATGTCGTTTTTTTTATATCAATGCCTCTATATCGTTAAAGTTGTTCAATTTTCCATGGAAGGAGAACTAAATGGAGTTGAATTATGTTTTTTACGGGATTTTGTAATTAAAATAAATTGTTAAATGCCACTAAAATTTTATATTGTGATAAATGGAAAAAAATAATCATATATATGTGAAGTACAACAAGTAAAACGTACTGAAGGAGTAGAAAATATATTTGATAATCTCCAGTTTTCCTTCTTAAATAACCTTAAGTAGGATAAATAAATGCATGGTGTCATTTTTGTCCAATCTTGTTACCAATTCTGCAACCTCAGGACCAACTGAGCTATGCCAATGCGAGCTTTTTTCTGCCCATCCTCTTCACTATATAACCAGACTAAGGAAGAAGGTGAACACAATCTTCTCATCATCTTTTATGTATTAAAACCCTTCCCCTAGCCATTTCTCCTCACTTGTGAAGCATTCATTTCTTTGAAATCTATTCTTTCTTCGAAACAATCAACGGTAGAAACTTAATGTTATTATATTCCACCTGAAATTATTAATGTGATTCTTCTGTTTCTGCTTCCTAGACCCTTGATGAAGTTCATCTTTGTTTGCAAAACATGGAAAAGTCTAATGACAAACCCCAGTTTTATGATTGATTATTCGAAAATATCAACTTCAAAAGGTATGATTAGTATTTTATATGTGCCAATTAGAAATTTAGAAGATATGTCTTTCAATTTCACTTCTAATGCATAATTTGAAGGTCCCTTAGAAATTAAAAAAATCCCATTTCCCTTTCACATATAGAATTACATTATAATTGGTTGTATTAATGGTCTTTTCTGTTTTAGTGATGCAAATAATTTTGACAAAACTATTTATCTCTGTAATCCATGCATTATAAAATATAGGATTATTCGTTCTTCCAACATAGACCTCACAATTGTATTTTATTGGAGGATTAATAATGTTAATTCTTTTATGTATGGTTTGTAATATTTTTAACTTTCTTTGGGTGTTATTTATCCGTTATTAATGTGTGATTGTCTTTTTTATTAGATGTTTGTGCAATGTTATAACTAGTTGAATACTTTTATTTTTGTTATTATTATTTTTATTATTATTATTATTATTATTATTATTATTATTATTATTGTTACTATTTGTACTTTGAAGTTAAAAAAGAACATATTTAAAAAATATTGTTTAGCAAGAGGGCCAATAAGCTTATTTAGGGATCGAGTACGTGCTGACATAGGCTTCTTAAATATTGCATTATTCTAACAATGCGATAAGCAAAGAAAATATAGGAATTAGCGAAATGTGACAATTAAAAAAAATGGAAGCAGTATATGTTATGAAATGCTCAAAACAACAAAAAGTATTAAGTACTATATTACAGAACAGAGGAAGTATAGTCTTGAAGAAAATTGGAACAGAAAAGCTTAAAGTTTGTGGAAAACATATGCATTGAAACGAGGTTTTTTCTTACAAGAATTGAGGTCAGCAACACAAAGATCTTGAAGCATGTCTGGATCTGCGGCAGAGACTTTGTTGAAGCTTAAGACAAACCAGGCTGTAATCATCCCAAGAAGCAACGTATCAGGAACATTGTATTCAAGAAGTTACTAGCTAAGCCCCTTTTCTATTTTTTGTTAATTAGAGAAAGGGATGAAATTAGCTGTAGAAAAGCTAAGGAATACAGAGAAACAAGGAGGAAGACTTAATTATAAGGGGATGAAAATGTGAGAGGAAAGGCTTGATCTTTGAAAATCCCTTGTAAAACTTTGAATTGCATCTATTAATAGATGAATCCGTCAAATTGGGATAGCTTATAAAGGGATGGCTAATACTAAGTAAGATAACAAGTTAATTCTTATATATAGTAGCATGTTGAAAGAGTTATGAATCAATTTTGCCAGAATAAGAAGGGTTCTCAGTAAACGACATAATCTAAACTGAGCTTGAATTAGTTTCACCAGTTGATAAGTTTATTAGAAAACAAATGCATAATATCTTCAACCTAATATTCAACCTAACCAACTAAAACAAATGGAGCCAAGTGAGGTAAATTTCTTTGAATTTTATCCAAACATGGCTGATAATTATTTGTAAATATGAACTTTAGTTTATTATTAAAAAAGGGAGGGCTTAGTCGTAATTTCAAGCAATATTAGGTGGCCAAAAACTTTCAAGATTCTCCTACAGATATACCTTTTAAATGTACTAAAGTATTTATTTGGATTAGTCCCAATTTTAGTATCAATTTAGAGTTGGTAAAAATAGGTTTAGTTGATACATGGGTATCCTATGCCAAATTTTGCTATCTTTTTTTCTTTTTTTTTTAGAATGCTAATTTTTGCTAAATTGGTAAGTAGAAAACAGGCAAGGCTTAACGAAACCATATGTTGAGGCAAAAGGGTTGGAAATGATTTGGTCATAAATTCTCTTCGCTCGTACCCTCTCTCATATTAGGAAAAAAGAGTTGGAAATGATTTTAGAATTGGAAGTCATTTTCTGTGGACGAAATGTCTTGAGTGACACTATAAAAAAAAATCTTAATATTGATGGATACTGACAACGAAAGAATCATTGGTTGGTTCTCGTCAGTAATATGAGTTACCGATGCTATGTCTGTCGGTAACAATTATTACCTACCCACTGAATCTTTTTGACCACTTGGGTGCAATGTCATGGCCAATTCCCGATGAAGTGACCCTGTCAATAAGTAGTATCGACGGACTTAGTGACAGAATATTTTGTTGTTGGCGGTTCATACCAACGACAGGTACCGACGAAGCAACCGTCGGTAAATTAAAAAAATTTCGTACCGAGGAATCCCAGTTTGTAAGCCGTCGATAATGTTTTTTATATATAATTTATAAAACGAATCCAAAACTCCCTGAAAGGTAAGAAACCCGACAACAATAATGTCTATTCATACGCAATCTAAAACATTCAATATTAAAACTATCGATAAACAAAAACATTAAATATATAAAACATCCACATGATATAACATCCTTAAAGTATCAAATATCATCGGGCTAACTTACATCACTAGAGGATGGGGTTATCATCAATGGGGTCGGGGACAATAGTGCTGGGGCTGGGGGCATCAATAGGGGGGGAGGGGGGGAGAGGAGAGTAGAGGAAGATCAAATTGGCACCTTAGGAGCAGGGACCTCCGACTCTGAAGTTGCTGCAGTTAATAAAAATGTCGCGCAGCCATAGTAGCTCTAACGAGGTCCATCATCATTGGAAGAGGAGTGTACGCCAAATGATTCTTCTTGGAAAATTGCCTCCACACTCCGCATCATCCTTCTCGGCATCTGCACAACATGGCACCAATCCTCAAAGAGTTGCTGCCGGATTGCTCTCAACTGGAAGATGAGCTGCCTCCGGACCAGATCCATGTAAACGACCTTGCTCATGCTACCAACAAAAGTGGCCATCATATGGAGATTATCAGGCATAACAGTGCTGGTGGCCTCAGCCTCTTCCTCGGCCTTATTTCGCATCTCATAAAATTTCTCCTGCTATATAAGATGCTATAAGTTATATAAAATTTAAAGCATTATATAAATTTTAAATTTATAAGTTATAAAAACGTTATATAATATAAACTTAAGTTATAGGTTCACTGAACTTATCCAGAACTCTGTGGAGATAAAATCCACATACTACCCTTATTTCTCCCCTTTGTGATGCTTGTGGAGCTCCTCTAAGTACTTGCTCTTGGAGAGCCTCTCTTATAAATTCTTTTGCTACAAAATAACAATACAAATAACATTTTTTTAAAATTATATTTAATTAATTAAATAAAGTAATATTAAATAAAATTCTTACCCTCCTTGGATTGCCTCAGTAAAGGATATGGAACTACCGTGTGCTTCTTGGCTCCCTGTCCTCCCGTCCCTCAGTCCTGTTCTTCCTACTCTATTCAAACTGGGCTCTGTACTTAGGAATATCCCAATAGTTCACCAAGTCAGTCCAGAATCTCTCCTAAATTCATGCGGGCCTCTTATTCTCCCCCCGAGCATCGCCCAGCAAATCCCTTAACCGGGCTCTAACCTAGGACTTCCATGCCTGCTTCATCTTTGCCATAGGTAATGCTTGGTCCCATACACACATGCAACAAAAATTTAAAATATTAGAACAGAATATGACGTTACATCATATAAGTATAATATACATAAGTATAAAGACATGTAAAACACTAAAGACATAAAAAACTACAATATTGGATTCATTTACCGGAAACTCTCCCCACCACATGTCTTGAACCTCAATCCAATCGTGTTAAGGCCCCATGAACTGTTCCTAAATGGTAGCTGAGATCGAAAAGGCGGCTCTCGAAGACGGATATAGTCTGTTACACAAAGATAGTATTAGTATATATATATATATATGATAATATATAATGAATTAAAGTATATAATAATGACAAGTATATAATGAATTAAGGTGAACTTACTAATTTACATTCAGCTATAATAATTCCCTAGTATTATCGATAGTTGGGTTCCAAGCCAGAGGGCCAGTCTCAGGATCTGGAAAAGGAGGAGTCGACTATGTAGTAGGAAGGGTAGATGTCCATTTCTGTGTACGAATATCCCTCTGGAAAAGACACTTTTCGCCCCCAACATGCTCAAGAACCGAGAGCCGCCCAGGGACTGGACTCCACCAAGAGGTTCTTTCTCTTACGCAATTTCTCAGTGTAGAGTGAGGTGAGAGGCTTGGAAGGACCATCTGCTCTATGGTGGGAGTAGCGGGGGACTGAGACGACTGTGTAGGCAGTGGCAGAGGCTGAGGGCCTGCCGGTGGAGTAGGCCTCCGGGAGCTGGTGTCCCCATTAGCTCTCTCGACATGCTAGTACGCTCAGCATACTGTCTCTTCTGTCACCGGGCCATCAAACCAAAATTAAACTACATATCCCACTTAAAGAGTTAAGGTTCCCCAATAAAAGTATATATATAAATTAAAGAGTTAGAGTTTCCGCATAAAATAAAATTTAAACTAATGAAACACATACTTCTACCAGGTATATAATGGAGAATATGCCACCAAACTCTTCAAAAACATAACTATAAGAAAAATAAATATTAATTTTAAACTTAAACTTAATTTTTTTGCAAAATAGTAATATTACAACTCTAATCATAAAGAAATTTGAAGAGCTGAACTATAATTCATGGAGAAGAATCAACCATCTTGAAAAACAAATACAGTTTTCAATTTCAAGGAGGAAGCTAAGCCTACCATTTTTTCCCTTTTCTCTAACTTAATTTGAAAGAACTTCTTTGAGCAAAGAAAGAATGAAGAAAAGGGTTTTTGTTTAACAAAAATTTAAAGTTTTAACATAGAGATAGAGGAAAAGATAAAGTTGATTCTCTCTTTATTCATATGATAAAACTAACCATTACCTTTAGCTTAAGGAACATATGATTAAAATGTTGGAGAAAGTAGAGAAACAAAGTGCTATAAAAATTGTAGTTAACAATATATATTCCAATCTTGTTTGTAAACTTAATTATTGCATTTTTCACCTATAAATCATATATATTAGATTGAAAACTTTTTGACATGAAATGTGATGAAATATGAAATGTGAACAAGCTTCTTTGATACATTAATTGGTTGTAAAGTGATACCATGTTGTAAAAAATCAGGACATTAAAAAAAAAACAAAATCACAACTTTAATTAATATAAGCTATGT
Organism: Catharanthus roseus; assembly: GCA_028651295.1. Taxonomy (NCBI): domain Eukaryota; kingdom Viridiplantae; phylum Streptophyta; class Magnoliopsida; order Gentianales; family Apocynaceae; genus Catharanthus; species Catharanthus roseus. Next base: position 2,547,407 of record JAPQWS010000069.1, read on the forward strand.
TCCACTGTTTCCAAGAAAAAAATAAAGCTATGTTCTAGAATATTATGAACTGCCCCGACCAAAAAAAAAAAAAAAAAATTTATGAAATAAGTCAATCTATGAGAAAAAATCGAACTAGTGACAAGGTAATATTAGTTATGTTTTCCTGGCTTTGTTTGAAAGATAATAAAGTTGGCCAAAACACTTAAGTAAAATAAATAAAATTAATTTATGAAATGTATTAGCTTCAAAAAAATTTCATATAAGAATTATAGTGCTAAAAAGTTTCAAATAAAAATATAAATTTTTTTTGACAAGATAATAACTCAATTATTTAGAAATAATTTTTATTTATTTATTTAATTTACATATGTGTGGAAATACATTCAAGAAACGAAACAAAATTTCTACAAGATTATTCCAATTAATTGTACTAAACAATATTCTATGAATATTTGTTTGAATCATGTGTGAAACATGGACCGTTTTCATTAGTTCCATTTCTTTTTTTTATTAAATAAAATTTAAGGTGTTCTAAACAAAAATAAAACTGAAGGAGAAGAAGGTGGAACTGTCTTAACAACTACAAAAAAGGATTTTTATCAAGTAAGATTGTGCTGTTTGCAATTCACTTTGAAGATTCAGTTATGTCATGTCAATTCATCCTTTGTTTTGATTAACTGTTTACTAACGTTACATAATTTTTAAAAAGGGGATTTTTAAAACTGAGAAATGGTGAAATGAATTTGGGGAGGAAAGGGAGCCCGTTTTGTCAATTTGGACTTATTTATCGATGGAAAACTGACGAAAGAGCCATCGGTAACAAGTATTTACAAGTTATTGATGAACGCTGTGTCACTAACTCCATCAGTAACTAAAAAAAATTACATTATCGACGTGAGCCTTTCCTTACCTAACCACCATCAGTTATTTTTGTTGCTGACAGAGAATACATCGGTAAACCCTTCGGTACCTTATATACTGTCGTGGCCGTCCCGAAACCCCGTCAATACCATGAGGTACCGATCGACGACAGTTTCCGACAGTACCACCTGTCTTTCAGCATGCCTTTTTCTTCTAATTTTTTTTCTAAATTGGTAAAACTCCTGTCAAATTCTTTAATTTTTCCATTGGAGATCCGTCGGTACCATTCCGACAATCAACATTTCCATTGATAAACGGTCAATTTGTTGTAGTGTGGACATTTTTTTTCCTCTAAATCATCCCACACAATCGGCATGTTAGTTCTTTTGGAACGGGAGCATGTACAATTACCGGAGGTATGTTTAGTACCGATTATTATAGTAGCGCCTAATACCTCTCTCTCAGTCACGTAAGTTTATTCCGGGACTCAATTCAATTCCCAAGAGATGGTAATCCATTCCCGAAGAAGAGAAGACCTAACTGTTTAAGAAGTCGCCATAGAAACGAAGTAACCCGTCATTTCTTTATCCTTCTTAGAATGTTTACTCTAATGCTACCAATAATTGTACTAACCCCCTTTTTCTCCTACCACTTTCTGAGATAGATGAGAACCCAAAGCTAAAGGAGGACTCTTCCGTCACCCCATAATGAATAATGAAAGGGGTGATCTCGTAGTTCTTGGTCCGTGAAGATGCGTTCTGAAAGATCCTGCCTTTCCTACTTTGGTGGGTCTCCAGGATCCTTTCGATCTCTCCTACCGTTAAGCACTCGAATAGAGGTACAGAGAAGACTTATAGGTTCGCAGCAAATTTCTTTAAAAAAAAATCCAAAATTGATACCGTCCAATCTTTTTCTTTAGAACGTAATGAATATCTTTAGAGAGGGGCGACCAGTCTAGTCCATTTATCATCCCACCACTCACCAAGCAAGCAGCTCAAGTTTAGTGGTGGTGGATAGCAGTGTTCATTGGCTCGGTTAGGAAGAAATCCAATTCTCTTTAAAATGAAAAATTTTCAAATCTAAAAATATAAAACAGATAAATTTAAAGTGTAAAAACAACATTAACTATGTCCTAACTTAATTAGATTTTTAACAATTAATTTTGTTTAACTTTATTAACAATTAAATAAAAGCATAAAAAGTCTCAGTGTCCCCTGAACTTTTTTGAATTTTTGATTTTGAACCATAAACTTCAAAATAGAAAATATTAAACCTAGAATTTAGATAACGTATCAAAATCAGTTATGCCTTACATTTTAGCCGTTAACTCATTATCAATCAAACAAATCAAAGAATATAATTAGAATTTCACTTAATAACAAAGAACCAACTTACTTCACGGGAGACATAATTTTAAAATACTCCACCATAACACTTCATCCTTCTTTGGTTCTCACATGAAATAAAGTTGTTTGAATAGCATCTTGAAATCTGCAATTTGATTGATGTCCTCATCTCATGCTAATTCCGTTTCTCTTAGAATCCCCTTAACATTGTTTGTGAAATATATATGCATTATAATAAAAAATATTAAATTTACAAGTAAAAGTGAAAATAACGAATAATGCATGAAATTACAAGACTATCAAACTTAAGCATAAATATATCTCGCTATCTTTAATGAGATTCAAGCTCTTTTTAGAAGATATAAAACACTCTAAAATCGATGTATAGAGAATAACTTTTGACTCTTACCGAGAACAACAACCCAACAATATTGTTTTATAACTTGCACCAATTTTGTACAAATCGCTCATGTTGAAGCTTCAAACAAAAACACATTTCTTCAACTAAAATCCTATCTCTATATATGAGTATATCAATAACTATAGCAACCCACATACATATTCGTATAATTATAGCAATATCTCTTAACAAGGTATATAACTCTTCAATCATTTTAATAAATTATTATTTAACGTGTATTAATAAAGACCTAATCAGTAAATTATATACATTAATCAAATATTTTATTTGTATATAAATTTAATGTTAAAATGTACCAACAACTTGTATTGAATATATAGTTTTCGTTTTTCCATCAAAGTATTTTTGAGAAAAATATAGTCATTAATGAATGTAAGCAACACCCTGCACCAAATTATTTTGAAAGTTACTTTCGACGAGAATTAATTATAATTTGTGGTGATTTAACAATCACTTATGAAACAGATATATATATTTTGGTCATAAAAGAATTACATTTAAACAATAACTTTCCATTATTTTCAACTCCTTATAGACTTTCTTCACAATTGCAAAAGCATTAGTTTTGTGAGTATTTGTCTAATAATTTTTTTGTATATATGGCATATAAGATAAATAGTGAAATGATCATGTCCGGCCATGAAATTCTTTATTTGTTATATGGTAGATTCCTGAATTTGAAACATGTAAATTTTGCAGAATAATCCTTTGGAGTACTTACTACATAGAACGTTTTATTCATTTAATTTAATCTAAAATACTAATGGGAGTCTTTTATAGCAAGAACTATTATTAAATATTTTAATAAATCTACTAAATACATTCGTCCTCGAAATATTAATTAAATGTTTCCCAAGCATTACAATATTTGAAAAATGAAAAGAAATGTTTTTCATAATAAATCCTAATGGTAAAAGCAATATATTTACCTTACCAAAATCATTTGGAGATTTTTTTTTAACAATAGAATGAATTTAATGCAGAGTAAAGGAATTTAAAAACGCTTTTCCTTTTTCTTAAACAACTTTAATGCTACTGCTTCGTTTTCTTTTACTTGTGGCAAAAAGGAAATCTAACACTTTGAAAAACACATCAATTCAATATGTGATTTCTTTCTATAGGGATTAAACATCCTCACATTATTATTCAATTTTACATGGAAGAATAATTAAAGAGGGTTAAATTCTGTTTTTGATGGGATTGTATATATAATGGAAAAGCTTACTAATTAATACCACCTTGATTTGTATTGTGGCACATAAAAACACTTATATGCCTAAATTGAGATATAGTAAAAGAAAATACAGATCATGGAGCACATAATACATCTACTGTCTCCAAATTCCTTTCCTAAGCAACGTTAATAGGATAATAAATGCATAATGTCCATTTTTGTCTATTCTGATTATAAAAAAGGTGAAATACCTCGTCTTCAGGTGGAGAATGTAAATCATTATGACTCAATGGTCCTTCTGACTGAAGGCTAGGCCTTGGTGCATACAAGAAACTACCCCCACATTAAAGAAGTTGAAATTTCCCATTTTTGCCTATACTCTCACTATATAAACAGACGAACAGGCCAAGGAAGAAGATCATCTTTCATCATTGAAACTCCTTCCCCAGTCTATATCTCCTCCTTTGTAAAGTTCATTTCTTTTAAATCCTTATTTTGCTAAAACAAATAATGGCAGAGACTCAATCTTTTTGTATTCCATATGAACTCATTACTATAATTCTTCTGTTTCTACCTCCTAAAGCCTTGATGAAGTTCATGTGTGTTTGCAAAACGTGGAAAAATATAATAAAAAATCCTGATTTTGTGATGAGGTATTCAAAAATATCAACTTCAAAAGGTATGAAGAGTATTTTATATATGCCAATTAGAAATTCAGAAGATATGTGTTTCAACTTCATTTCTAATGGATCATTTCAAGTTCCCTTAGAAATTGAAAGAATCCCATTTCCCTTTCACGAAAAGGATTATATTGTAGTTGGTTGTACTAATGGTCTTTTATGTTTTAGTGATGCAAATGATTTTGGAAAAACTATTTATCTTTTCAACCCATGCATTAGAAAATATAGGATTATTCGTTCTTCTAACACAGACCTTACAATTTCAAGATATAGAGTTCTAGGTTTCGCATATCACAGTGAAACGAACGATTGTAAGATCATTCGTATTCATAGCAAAAAATTATTATTTCAAAATTTGACTGGTACTTCTTTCAATTCTTCTATTGATTTTGTGGATGTTCAAGTTGAAGTTTACTCAGTCCGCACTAATTCTTGGAAAAATATTTTTGTTGATTCATTCCCTTGGGATATAATCTATTCCTTTTCAGGAATACCAGTAAATGAATCCGGCCATTGGATTTCAAACAGTAAATCATTTGAAACAAAAAGTGTTATCCTGTCTTTTGATCTACAAAAAGAGGTATTCGATGAAATTGGAATGCCTAATTTTAGCGAGGGTGAGGATGAGGACTTCTGGGAATTTCTTGGTGTATACAAGGAATACCTTTCTATGTTTAGATACTATCCTTTTCCTAGTTCTCTAAAGTCACAATTTTGCTATTTGTGGGTGATGAAGGAATATGGGGTAGAATCGTCTTGGACTAAAGTTTGTAATATTCAAGTCTTTGGACAGATTCGTAGGTCTCTTAACTTCACAAAATGTGGTGAAATTCTTCTTGAAGATCATGATGGTAATGTATTGGTTTACAATTTTGATGATCAAGAGATGAAGTTTACAGGAATCAAAGATGAAGATGAAAATTTGGCTTTTGAGAATTAGAATGCATCTCTTCTTCTTGTAGACAATTCAAATGAAGCACTTAATTAAGAATGAAGAGAGCAAAAGAGGGCATTACTTTGTGGATTTTGCTTAATTTGATCATATTTCCTTTCAATTCTTGATGAAAGTATTGAAAGAAGGAAAAATAAATGATATTGTTTCTTGTTTTCTTCAATGGAATGTGTATTAATTGTTTTTTGGCATTACTTTTGTCTCATGATTCTCAATTCTTCAACTCTTATAAATGTCGTTAAAAGAATATGGACAAATTATGAAATTTGCTTCTAAAAACAAGCATAAATTTCTCTCTTGAGCTACAAAAATCACATATACGTTGCTATTGCATTTTAATTTGCAAAATTTATAATTTAAATCAACGAGGACAATTAACCAAAAATGAGACATTCTTCGACATAAGTTTATAATGCATAAAATGCTTCAAATTTTATTTTTTTTAAAGGTAAAATATGTTGGTGCCCCTTGAACTATCTAAAATTTTATTTCGGCTTTCGAATAGTGAGCATTATATCACTACTTTTTACGATCATTTCTGAAAAATAAATAGTAAACATTTATGTAATAAAATTAATAATATCCCTTTTTAAAATTTTTATGTTCCTTTTTTTTTTCTACGGTTTACCTAAGAGGAAAACCCTAATCTACTACATTAAATAAACCCTAATTGGAAACGGATCTTTCTAACTCCTTCTGATTTAATTCTCCTTGCTGGCACCTCTCACGAATGTATCCAAGTGACAATGGTTCACAGCCAAGGGCTAAGTGAAAACACGAAAGATCGATTTATTTATTTACTTACAACCACTTTAAAGGAAAAATCAGTTACTAACAATAGAATAGACGATCCTTTTCTCAGTTGATGGAGGATGACGCATAAACTTTTCAGAATTATTCAAACTTCTTAAATACTACTCCATCACGATTTATTGTCCTTGAAATGAAGACATGAATGATTAATTTTAATCAAATAGTTCATAATATAACTAGTTCATGACATAGCTCATTCTACCTCCATCGTCCAACTTCCTTCTCCTTTTATTTTCTTTATTTTTGTTCACTGAGACATAGTAGGATATCTACCTACCTCCCAGCAGTTAGTCCATCAAGATATTATAATTTTTTTGTAAATGTCCACGAATAAAGCTAGCTATTGCACAAAGTGTTTTCTTTTTTCTTTTTTTTTTGTATGACGAAAGGACATTACATCATAAATAAGTTTCTCAACAATAAAAGGAAATAAATCCATAAAATTATAATTCCAAGGAAGTCTCGTACTTCACTCTAAAAGATTACTCCTCACGATTCTTCCTCAAATCAGGTAAAGAAATATATATGTGTGAGGTAGGCTCAGTATGTTCCATGTGCATGTGAGTGTATATATCAAATCATTTCCTCATTAAATTTAATGAAATCAATTCTCGAAAATATATATGGCAGGCACCTATTCAATGAAGAAAGATAACATATATAGATTATCGAAGAATATGGATCAATAACTTTTAAGAAATTTTTATCAACAATAATCATAGTAATAATCCTTCAATTCCTTTTTCCGTCAATTCAGTCAAGGGCTCTAAGCATAACTCGAGTAAACTTCACCATCCTTATTCGAGGTGTATGCGTCTTTCTATCGCACTTCAACAATTGAATCCAATATAGATAACCCGCTATCTAGGGTGACCTTGCATGACGTCAGACCTATGTTAAACCTCGTAACTATGGAACCAAATGCCCTAAGTACCATGGTTATGACAACTAAAATCGCAGCTCGATTCTTTTCCGACTTAGACATCATATTTCCTATTAGTAACTAGCCAAATGAAGTGATTTTTCCATACTAAGTTTTTACTTATGGTCAGCAGTAATAATGAGTACTCAAATAAACTTTTCTCTGCCAATTCTAATCAATGAAAACAAGGTCTCCCTCGTAACCCAAATCGTTGAATAAGCGTAAGGGAGCATGTATCCCCACAAAGCACTTTTATAAGATTTAAAATAATCACTAGTTATAGAAAAAAATCTCTTTTCATTTGATATCATAAATTAAAAATAAATTAGAATACTTCACATACTTTATATCACATTATGAGTTTTCAAATAAAATTGACAATCCTTTCATAAGTTAGGATAATAAAAAATATTTGAGATGTAAATTGATAAAAAGGACAATCAATGCATTTCGAAATCTCATATAAAATAAACCATTCGAAGTATGTACATTTCATATTTTCTTACAAACCATAAACAAAGCAAATATTTTTAATAACATGTGTTGTACCAAATTTTGAGTTCAAAAAGTAGAACTTACCTGTCAAGCCAATCTTACACGCAAACCCTTAACGTCTCCTTTCTAGTCTGTGAAATAGTGATTGAAATGTTATCAATCTCATATATCCAAATAATTTGTTTTACTTAAAAAATTATTTTTAGACAACAAAATCACTTGATACAATGCAATATTTTTCATTGTCCTCAAATAGTTTGGGTTGTTGCAGAACTCAAAAGTGCCTCCTATCTTTCATTAGGAGTAATGAGTACCACTTCATCCTCACTTTCCATTTCTCAATCGAGTTACAAGGTAGAAGTTTGAAGTCTTTTCTCATTCTCTAATTGTAGCAAAGATGGATAATCAATGGACATTGTTGAGTTAATTTTGCCGACCCTAATCTCGGAGAGGCAAATAGTGTTAGATGTAAGGAAAATATGCATATACAGTGACTGATGTTTGAAAAAGATTTTTTTTTTTAAAAAAAAACTTTAGGTTATTGAATTTCCAATTTTACCCAATAGGGATTAAAATTGTCGAAGTCAAAATCTTCAAAACTAGAAATCGCATAGGAGTACAAAAAGGATTACACGTAATTAGTTGATGATGAAAAAAATTATGTTAATAGATGGAAACCAAATCTAACAGATAAAAATATGTTGGTGACAAAATAAGTTAAAATGAATAGTTTGGGACCAAAAAGGTTAAAATTAATAGTTAGGGACCAAATCTAACTAATAAAAATATGTTGGGAACAAAACAAGTTCAAATTAAAAGTTGGAGACCAAATCCAACCAATAAAAATATGTTAAGTGGGAAAAAAATAAAATTAAAAATTTATGGACGAAATCCAACCAACAAAAATATGTTGAGGGGCTAGAGATGACAGTTACTCTTTTTCTTAATTTTAATAGAGGCGGATGGATACTCTCAAGGTATGGTCTTGCTTCCACTGAAAAGGGACTTGTCACTAATTTATTATAATAAGTACATAAAATTTATAATTTTCTTTTTAAATGAAAATATTAAGTTTTTGTCTATTATTTTAATACTCTGATTAAAGTTATCAACATAATTGTGGTTAGAATAAATGATAACAAATTCAACACATTAAAAGCTTTCTAGATAAAGATATGAAATGGATGAAATCTTATATTTTATGTATAAATAATTATTTTTTTCATTTGATTAAATTTCGAATAACTATGAAACTTTAACTTAAATAATTAAGTCTTTTAGTTAAATAATTTATTTTTAAAGAAAATTAACTAAAAAAATTATTTCAAACTTTATACAAGTAGTGTGTAATAAATATAACTATAAATTAGGGTGTGGTTGAAATTTATTTTACATCTAACGTTTAGGGACTTTTTTGCAAAAATTACTCACTTCATAAAGGATGTTTTGAGCCTTTTTCTTCTTGTAGACAATTCAAATGAAGCACTTAATTGAGAATGAAGAGAGCAAAAGAGGGCATTACTTTGTGGATTTTGCTTAATTTGATCATATTTCCTTTCAATTCTTGATGAAAGTATTGAAAGAAGGAAAAATAAATGATATTATTTCTTGTTTTCTTTAATGGAATGTTTATTAATTGTTTTTTGGCATTACCATTGTCTCATTATTCCCAAGTCTTCAACTCTTATAAATGTCGTTAAAAGAATATGGACCAAATCCTGAAATTTGCTTCTAAAAACAAGCACAAATTTCACTCTTGAGCTATATAAATCACATATACGTTGCTATTGCATTGTAATTGGCAAAATTTATAATTTAAATCGACAAGGACATTAACAAAAAATGAGACATTCTTTGACATAAGTTTATAATGCATAAAGTGTTTCAAAATTTACTTTTTTTAGGCTAAAATATGTTGGTGCCCCTTGAACTATCTCAAATTTTATTTTGGCTTTCAAATAGTGAGCATCATATCACTACTTTTTACGACCATTTCTTAAAACTAAATAGTAAACATTTATGTAATAAAATTAATAATTTCTCTTTTTTAATTTTTATGTTCCTTTTTTTTTCTACGGTTTACCTAAGTGGAAAACCCTAATCTACTACATTAAAAAAACCCCAATTGGAAACGGATCTTTCTAACTCCTTCAGATTTAATTCTCCTTGCTGGCACCTCTCGCGAATGTGTCTAATTGGATAAGTCTTTCCCTTTTTGGAAGATGAAAACATTTTCTATTAAGATAGACATAAGCTTTTCAGAATTATTCAATCTTCTTAAATACTGCAATAAAAAATGAAGACAAAAATGATTAATTTTCAATCAAATAAGTCATACTATAATTAGTTCTCGTACTTCACTCTAAAAGATTAATTCATCACGATTCTTCCTTAAATCTTGTAAAGAAATGATATATGTATGAGGTAGGCTCAGTAAGTTCCATGTGTACATAAGTGTATATTAAATCATTTCCTCATTAAATTTAATGAAATCAATTCTAAAAAATATATATGGCGAACACCTATTCAACGAAGAAAGATAACATTTATGGATTATCGAAGAATATGGATCAATAACTTTTAAGAAATTTTTATCAACGATAATCATAGTAATAATTCGTCAATTCAGTCAAGGGCTCTAAGCATAACTCGAGTATACTTTACCATCCTTCGAGGCGCATGCGTCTTTGTACTGCACTTCAATAATTCAATCCAATATGGATAACCCACTATATAGGGTGACCTTGCATGACGACAGACCTATGTTAAACATCCTAACTAAGGAACTAAATACCATAAGTACCGGTGACCTTGATGCTTTCCCGGTAGACGTCATATTTTCTATGGATATATGACCAACAATAATCCATAACCATTAGTTACACCTGAGTTGGCTAAAGAGGCTCTCTCATTAGTAACTAGCCAAATGAAGTGATTTTCCCATACTAAGTTTTTATTTATAGTCGGGAGTAATAATGAGTACTCAAATAAGCTTTTCTTAGCCAATTTAAATTAATGAAAGCAAAGTCTCCCTCGTAATCCAAACCGTTGAATAAGCATAAGGGAGCATGTATCCTACAAAGCACTTCTATAAGATTTGACATAATCATTAGCTATAGAAAAAATATCTCTTTTGATTCGAAATCATAACTTAAAAAAAAAAAAAAATCAGAATACTTAACATACTTTATATCACATTATGAGTCTTCAAATAAAATTGACAATCCTTTCATAAGTTAGGATAATAAAAAATATTTGAGATGTAAATTAATAAAAAGGACAACTTTTCCTTTTCAAAATCAATGCATTCCGAAATCTCATATAAAATAAACCGTTCGAAGTATGTACATTTCATATTTTCTTGAAAACCAAAAACAAAGCAAACATTTTAAATAACATGTGTTGTACCAAATTTTGAGTTCAAAAAGTAAAACTTACCTGTCAAGCCAATCTTACACTCAACTCCTAATTTCTCCTTTCTAGTCTATGAAGTAGTGATTGAAATGTTATCAATCTCATATATCCAAATAATATTGTTTTATTTAAAAAAATATTTTCAGACAATAAAATCACTTGACAGAATGCAATCTTTTTCACTATCCTCAAATAGTTCGGGTTGTTGCAGAACTTGAAAGTGCCTCCAATTTTTCATTAGGAGAAATGAGTACCACTTCATCCTCACTCTCCATTTCTTAATTGGGTTACAAGGCAGAAGTTTGAAGTCTTTTCTCGTTCTCTAATTGTAGCAAAGATGGATAATCAATGGACATCGTTCAGTTAATTTTGCTGAACCCTAATCTCGGAGAGGTAAATAGTATTAGATTATAGGGAAAGTATCATGTACAGTGACTGATGTTTGAAAAAGATATTTTTTTTTAAAAAATAAAACTTTAGGTTATTGAATTTCAAATTTTATCCAACAGGGATTAAAATTGTCGTAGTCAAAATCTTCACAACTAGAAATCGCATAAGAGTACAAAAAAGATTACTCGTAAATTAGTTGATGATGAAAAAAGTTAAAGTTAATAGTTGGGAACAAAATCCCACAGACAAAAATATGTTGGGGACAAAATAAGTTAAAATTAATAGTTAGGGACCAAATCTAGTCAATAAAAATATGTTGGGTAAAAAACAAGTTCAAATTAGAAGTTCAAGACCAAATCCAACCAATAAAAATATTTTGGGGACGAAAAAAATTAAAATTAAAAGTAATGGACCAAATCCAACCAACAAAACTATGTTGGGGACTAAAGATGATATCTACTCTTTTTCGTATTTTTAATAGAGGCGGATGGATGCTCTCAAGGTATGGTCTTGCTTTCACTGAAAAGGGATTTTTCACTAATTTATTATAATAAGTACAAAAAATTCATAATTTTCTCTTTAAATGAAAATATTAAGTTTTTGTCTATTATTTTAATACTCTGATTAAAGTTATTAACATAATTGTGGTTATAATAAATGATAACAAATTCAACACATTAAAAGCTTTCTAGATAAGGATACGAAATGGGTGAAATCTTATATTTTACCTATAAATAATTATTTTTTTTCATTTGATTAAATTTAGAATCACTGTGAAACTTTGATTTAAATACTTAAGTTTTTAGTTAAATAATCTATTTTTAAAGAATATAAACTAAAAAAATTATTTCAAACTTTATACAAGTAGTGTATAATAAATATAACTACAAATTAGGGTGTGAATTAAATATATTTTACATCTAACATTTAGAGACTTTTTTGAAAAAATTACTCATTACATGAAGAATATTTTGAGCATTTTTCTTAGTTTGTCCCTTGACTTGATTGATGCTCCTTATTGGGTTGTGTGCATGTATATACATATATATTTATATATATTTAAATTAAGCTAAAGTGCTCTTATCCTTAAATTTTAAGGGGTATTTTTCTATAAGTACTTTTGTTTCAATTATATATCATTTCACCCAAAAAGGAAGTTAATCCCCCTTGAATTGTTCTTTTATGTAAAAATATTCTTAATTAGTTCATATAAAGAAAAATAAAATAAAATTATCATCTTCTTAATACGTGAGATTCTTATATACAACAAATTAATACATATGGTAAATTTTTAAAAAATATTCCTTCTTCTAAGTATGTGCAATAGAACCTACATAAAATAATATCATTCCTGAAAAGATAATTATACTAAATTACTTTCATGAAGTTCATGAATCCATACATACAACTTTAGAGAAAAGTTCATTGAATACTATAAAAAAGAAAGAAAGAAATAATAATTGTATGTGAATGATTTCAATATTTATATGCATGTGTGTAATAATATCTTTCAAGGTGCATAAGCAGTTGAGTTTAACGATGATCCAATTAATCTTCTATGACATTCTTTGGATAATATTTTTGTTATAAACTTCATTATAAATTTAAAAATTTTAAAAGATAAAATTCTTTAAATTATAAACTTCATTATAAATTTAAAAATTTTAAAAGATAAAATTCTTTAAAATGACTAGTACATGACATGTTATTGTTACGAGAAATTTAGTGTGATATTAAAAAAAAATGTTAAAAGAATGACTATGAAAACATATATGTTTTCATCATAATTTCCTCATGAATAGCATAAGCATTAATTTCTTGCATTGGATTTTCAATGTTTTTATAATTATCAAAATAAATCATAATTATGGTTAATTAATTAAACACAATAATTTTATTGAATACAATATGGAAAGTTTTTTTTACTTGGTGTTCGATTGGATACAATATGACGCCACACACGGTTTTCCCCTTCATACAATTCATCAATTTAAGATCTCTTTGTCACATTTCATCAATTTAGTTTATTTTAGCATTAATTCAAGTAGTAATAATCAATATTTGTCTGTTTTTTATGTGTGTATATAGTGTGTATCTAATTGGTAAAAACATTTCTTATCAAGGTAGAAATATTACATTCAAAATTAATTAAAAGATATCTTCGTATATGATAGTAAATTAGCAAATTTGATATAAGTAAAATTCACGAACATAATCCATTTTAATTAGTACCTATAGTATATAGGATTTTATTTCAATATATACTTGATAACATTCTAATAAAGGATCCTTTATTCAATCTGATAAATACTTTCTTCCTGTAAACATTTGAATGTATCTCAAACATTACGATTTTGGAAATGAAAAGTAAAAATTCTTTTCGATAAATCCTAATGGTGAAAGGAATATAGTCACTTATTGTTGACTTCAGATGGTAATTATCCATTAGCTAGGATGATATATTGCATAAGTTAATCTGATATATGGACCCTATATATATTGATTACATTTAATCTTGAATATTTTTTACAAAAAAAACGAACTAAAGGCAAAATAAATTTGGACCACGATCTTTTTAATGGATCAGGTTGTAGAGAACTTAACAACTATTTTTCTTTTTCTTAAACTGTCGAATTAAGCACTACAAGTGTTTTTCATTTTTATTTGTCGCAAACAAAGAAATCTCACACATTAGAAAATGCATAAATTAATGTGGTTTTTTTAATATATATGCCTAAAAATTGTTCAATTTGCCATGGAAGGAGAACTAAATGGAGTTGAATTTTTTTTTATGGGATTGTATAATTGAAAACAATCATTAAATACCACCAAAATTTTATATTGTGACAGTTAAGAAAAATTGATACGTATGTATGTGAAGTATGACAAGTAAAATATACTGAAGGAATAGCAAATATATTTGATAATCTCTAATTTTCCTTATTAAATAACATTAAGTAGGATAAATAAATGCATTTTTTCTATTTTTGCCCATTGTAGTGGGCCTATTTCTGCCCATGCTCTTCACTATATAACCAGACTAAGGAAGAAGATGAACGCAACCTTCTCATCATCTTTTATGTATTGAAACCTTTCCCCCAGCCATTTCTCATCCTTTGTGAAGCCTTCATCTCTTTGAAATTCATTTTTTCTTCGAAACAATCAATGGCAGAAACTCAAAGTTTTTATATCCCACCTGAAATCATTACTGCTATTCTTCTTATTCTACCTCCTAGAGCCTTGATGAAGTTCATCTGTGTTTGCAAAACATGGAAAAGTCTAATAACAAATCCCAGTTTTTTGATTGATTATTCAAAAATATCAACGTCAAAAGGTATGAATAGCATTTTATATATGCCAATTAGAAATACAGAAGATATGTCTTTCAACTTCATTTCTAATGCATCATTTGAAGGTCCTTTAGAAATTGAAAAAATCCCATTTCCCTTTAACATAAAGAATTACATTGTAGTTGGTTGCATTAATGGTCTTTTCTGTTTTAGTGATGCAGCTGATTTTGGCAAAACTATTTATCTCTTCAATCCATGCATTAGAAAATATAGGATTATTCGTTCTTCCAACATAGAACTGACAGCTGGAAGATCTAAAGTTCTAGGTTTTGCATATCAAAGTGCAACGGAAGATTATAAGATCATTCGTATTCATGAACAAACATTAATATTTCATGATTGCATCGATGCTTCTTCCGAGTCTATCATTGATTTTGATTTTATCGATGTGCAAGTTGAAGTTTACTCAATGCGCACAAATTCCTGGAAACAAATTTTTGTCGATCATTCAATTATAACTTGGGATGTAATATATTCCCATTCAGGAATACTAGTAAATGAATGTCTTCACTGGTTCTCAAATAGTAAAACATTTGGAGGAAAAGTTATCTTGTCATTTGATCTTATGAAAGAGAAATTTAATGAAATTGGAATGCCCAATTTTGGTGATGGTACGGATAATGACTTTGGGGACTTCCTTGGTGTATATAAGGAAGATCTCTCTATATTTAAATACTACCCTTCTGGTTCTCCAATGTCTCAATTTTGCTATTTGTGGGTAATGAAGCAATACGGTGTAGAATCGTCTTGGACAAAAGTTTATACTATTGAAGTCTTTGGACAAATTCGGAAGTCTCTCAACTTCACAACAAATGGTGAAATTCTGCTTGAAGATCGTGCTGGTAATGTATGGGTCTATAATTTTGATGATCAAGTGATGAAGTTTACTGGAATCAAAGATGAAGATGCAAATTTGGCTTTTGTGAATTATAATGCATCTCTGCTTCTTTTAGACAATTCAAATGAAGCACTTAATTGAGAGTGAAGATTCAAAAAAAGGCAATCCAATTTTAGATTTTGCTTATTTATTTTCATATTTCCTTTCAATTCTTGATGAAGTATTGAAAGGAGGAAAAAGAAATAATGTTTATTTTCTCTTATGGAATGTCGATTAATTGTTTACTTTTGGGGCATTACTTTTATCTCATAATTCTCATAAATGTTGTCAAAGAAAATGGACAAAATAGTGAAATTTGCTTCTAGAAACAAGCACAAATGTTTATCTTGAGCTAGAAAAATCACATACGATGTTATTGCCCTCTTATTGGCAAAATTTCTTAAAATCGATAACAAAGACAATTAACCCAAAATATCAACTATGGTGGCTAAATATTTTATGCGCCAATACATCTTTTCTTACATCTTCTAAATACATTTATCATACTTGGTGAACCTTATTGCCTTCTGAACTGTCCCATCTACTTCTAATTTTGCTA
Source organism: Catharanthus roseus (assembly GCA_028651295.1). Classification (NCBI taxonomy): domain Eukaryota; kingdom Viridiplantae; phylum Streptophyta; class Magnoliopsida; order Gentianales; family Apocynaceae; genus Catharanthus; species Catharanthus roseus. The sequence continues at coordinate 2,563,643 of JAPQWS010000069.1, forward strand.
CGGACAATTTGTTATATTTTTTGGCTAGTTGCAAAAATGAGATATTTTTCAATATAAATTTATTACCGGCAAAAGGTTCAAAAACTATTTCAAGATAAAATGTGCCCATATTTCTAGAATTATTTCAAATTTTTGTTTCGACTTCAGATTGTAAAGTTGAATGTATGACGTGAAACCATCAAAACGTTAGTATCATATAACTACTTATTAAGGTTATTTCTCGGAAAAAGTTAATTCTTAGATAATTAAATTAATAATTTCTTTTTTATAAAATTTTTCTGTTCCTTTTTCTTATTTGTTTTACCTAAGAGAAAAACCTACTCTACATTCAACAAAAGTAAACCCTAATTGATAAGGGATCTCTCACCCTCTACAAATTTGATGCTCCTCCTTCATTATTTTTTCTTTATTTCTTCTTTGGCATGCTACTACTGCTACATCTTCTTCTTTTGAATGGTTCTTTTAGGTAAATTTTCCCAAACAGTGCGAGAAATAAATAAATAAATAATAAGAAAAATATTGTTAAAAAAGTGCGAGATATAAATAACAAAATGAATATTTCCCAAACAGTTAAAATATTTCAATAGTATAGCCAAATCTATGTTGTTTTAATTTATCCTTATTTTGGAAATGACAAAAATTCTTTTCTATCAATTGACCACTAAATATTAATTATGTGTTTGTGTGATGAGTATAAATTATTCACTGAACATGATAAAATTTCTATTAAAAGAAAGGCAAATTTGTCATGCATTAAATTCATTCTTTTGATATTTAACAAAAAATAAAAAATCGTTATTTTAGAAAAGATTCTCTATTAAATACTTATATTTAATAAGATTAACATGCATGACTTTACTAATTTAACCATTAGATTACCCTAATTATTCATTATACTCAAGTGCACTTCCTTCATCGATAACCATCCAATATCTTTAATACTTTTTTGTCCAAGTATGTTAAATAAACATATAACCATAAGTGTGTTTATTGAGTTTGTTTCACAAGAGTGCATTCACATATAGTGTGTCATGTATGAAAGATCAAATAAATTATACAAGTATAGGTCAATGTTGAAAAATCGAATTGGAAATTGAATCGGTCAAGTTATTGGTTCATTGGTTTATTGGTTCAATCAGTTAAATTACTGGTCGAATAGGATAACATAATAAATATAGAAGAAATTATAAATATATATTAATAATTCATCTACATGTATATTATATATCAATTTGCACTAAGTATAATTAAAGAACATTACAAGCTTATTAATTCAAAAAATACATGGAAAATAACATGTTTTAATGGAAATTTTTAAAAAAAATAAAAAAAAAATTGATTCAAATGACCTGTCTAACAAGCTAATTCAACATTTTTTGAGTAAATTCGGCTGGTTCCATTTTCAAATGGTTTTTTGAGGAAAAAAAGGCCGATCTAGGTTTGGGTCCTGATTCAATCGGTCGGACCAACCATTCTAGTTCGATTTTCTCAACACTGGTATAGGTGTATCTTTCTTTCATACAATTTATGGAGAAATTAATTAGTCTATTTAACTAAGTTCATTGGTCGAGTTTACTGAATTAAAGTTAATTAAAACGGTGATCAAGCATTTAAAATATTAAGAGAGTAATTTCTTTAATTACATCCATAACACGTTATTGAAATTGTAAGCCTTAAGAGCATTAATTTGTATTTTGATTATAACCAAATGTTGATATAATATATAGTATGGATGGGGTGTTGAAGACATTTAGACTAGGGTTATAGTAAATAGGTATTACTTTGTACACTCTATATATAGTACCCCAAGCCTTTAGTTAAATGTATGCATTGATAAAGCTCAATTCTTAAAATTATTTTCAATACCTTTACTTTTGATTTCAAAGTTTAAATATTGATCAAAATATTTTAATGATTTTTTTAGCCAAATATTTACAAGATGCTTGGATTAAATGATTCATTTTATGTGTTGGAAGTAAGTCTAGAGTTGATTGTTTCATTTAAGTTCAAAATATTTTACTAGGTTTTAAAATAAAAGTTTTGTCGATGATGCTCTTAATGGTGAGGGTCAACCTCGGACGTCCAAAGTTAATTACAAGCTTTTGAAACAAAACTTCTGTAGATGATGCTTTAGATGATGAGGATCCACCTCATATGTCCGAAATTATGTTTTATGGACTGTGTATGCATGTCCAGACGATCCCATTGGGTTTGGATATCCGAACCTATCAAAGCTTAGTCAAACTAGTCGTTTACACTCATTTTTGTGAACATTTTGCCCATCTATAAATACTTGTCTTCTATTTTGAGAGATCATTATCTAAGATATTGCATTTATGCTTACCTAAGCTTTTAAAGTCTATTTTCATTGAAAATTTAAGCTTTATTAGTGTTTATCGTGTGAGAAAGGGAAATGTGATTATGGTGCTAGAAAAGATTGTTTATTCGTCATATATAGTCTGGTAATTTCGTCTCTTCTTTTATATCTTATGTGTCAACAAGGTTGTGAAGAACATAAAAATAGAAATATTAAAACGGGCCTAAGTCCGCGATCCAGCCTACACTATCCACATTTTTTGGAGATGTAGATTCAAAATAATAGGACCGTTTAGGATGCCAGCTATCTACATACTTTACATGGTCCATGAATTTTTGCAAACAGGCCATAGGCTAACATGCATGCATTAATTTATTTTACTAATTTTGACATTATAACTTGTTTACGTTTCTTGTTTTAAATTTATTTCAAATGATTTGTATTTTAACGGAGGATTAATAATTTTAATTTTTTATGTATGATTTGTAATATTTGGAACTATCTTTGGATGTTATTTATGTGTGATTGTCTGTTTTTAATAGAGGTTAGTGTAGTGTTATAACTTGTTGAGTACTTATTATTATTATAATAATAATTATTATTTATACTTTGAAGTTAAAAAAGAATAGATTAAAAAAGATTGTTTAGCAAGAGGGCCAGTCAGCTTATTCAAAGATTGAGTACGTTCTGACATAGACTTATGATTTTCAATCGGCATAAATTCACTGAATTATCAAATTAATAAATCTTATCAATTTAACTTTGTATATTAATTACAGTGATCAAACTTAATAATAAATTCAACATCATCAATAATAAAGATATTAGGAATTGCATAAATACTCATAACTAATGAAAAAATAGTGAAACAAGTCTCAATATAAAATAAATCAAAATCCCGTAAAATATAAATCAATCTATGACCTAAATAACTAGAAGAGTTTACTTCCTAATAGTAATAATAATTAAAAAAAGAAAGAATGAGTTAGAAGAGAAATCTTGATATTCTCTTCATTATTTTGCTCTTTCTTGAGATGTTGAAAACTCTAAACTTTTGTGCTCAAGAAATCCCTAGATCACTCTAATGTTTCTCCTAAATCCCCTTTATAGTAATTTGTGCCAAGAAATTTCTTTTACGTTGACATGCACACCTTGTTGCATAGGGTGTGCAATATCATGTATCAATGCTGGAAAACCAAGTTCCAGCGGTTCTGTTCACCTTCCTCACTTTTTCCATCTTTTAAGTCAAACTGTCTACTCATTTTGAGTCCAAGTACCAGAACACCAAATAACATAAAAATGAGTAGTTTCTACACCAATATAAAATAAATGAATTAAAAGACTAACAGTATATGAATTAAAACATAACATTTTCACACTTAACATAAATTTCCCAATACTTCTCTTTTGCACGTCCTCAGTATGATAAGTAGAACAATAAGGTAAGAAGTAGAGAATCCAAATCTCACTTAAGAACCGATCTAGAATATATATATATATAGATATATATAACACAAACTTATAAAAGCGAATTCAAGAAAAAATGTGTATTTTTCTCATATGTAATCTAAGTAGAAGTTCTTTTTGAATCATGGAGTTATTAAACCAATATTTGCCTCCACTAGGTCATTGAAGCAAAAGTCCACCATAATTATGATTAAATTGAGAGGCCTTCCAAATAATCCACAAACTCTAGAGGCCTTCCTAATAATCCACAGACTCTAGCAAGACTAAAAACTTGTAGTTTTGTCCAAGACTTCTCTGTTCCATTCCAAAAGTAGCAAAGTATTGGCTCGGGACCTTTTTAAACGGACAACATTTAGATATAAGGAGATCTTTCTTATGTGCATAAAGAACCCGCACAAATCTTTCGTTACTCAAAGGAGACATTCCTATTTTATCAAATTTCTCTTTTATGATATAAAATTTCAAGATTGTAACCTTTAGTTTCATCATTTTTACTGTTTGAAATCTACTAAAGTGATTGATTACTTGTACTCCTGTATAAGAATATGTGATATTCCAAGTGAACGAATCAACCGGGACTTGTCTCCAAGAACTGCTGCACACCGAATAAACATAGATTTGAACACCCATACTCTCATAAATAGGCGAGGCCCAACTGGGATGTCCCTCCTTAGTATGAATCTGAATGATGTGCAAAACCTAGGAGTCAAAATCTTGTATTTGATAAGTCAATAATGGAAGAACGGATATCCCTATATTTTCTAATAGGTGGAATGTAGGAATAAGTAGTTTTGTCAACATCAGAAATTCATCAATTCAAACACAAAATACCATTAGCACAACCTACGACATTGTAAATGATTTTAAATTTTTTTCGATTTTTAGGGAGAAGGAATGGTATTTTTTTCAAATTTTGAGGGAGTTTCAAACGATGTAAAACTTACCTTGCACTTCTTAACAAGAATATATAAAATGCTACTTGTGCCTTTCAAAGTGAATACCTTCGAATGCTTGACCACAAAATTAGGGTTTGTTATCAAAATTTTGCATGTTTTAGAAACACATATGAGGTTTAACAAGGCTTAAGTATTTACCATTTAAAAAATAGTAATGATGATTTTTCATCTGAAAGACAAGAAATATGAAGTCCTTTCGTTGTTTCTCAAATGAAAAGAACACACATATACATATATATAATTTCTCTATTCATGTTATTGTGCAAACTTGTGCAATAATATATATATTAAATTTAAAAATATAAGGAGCAAAAATAAAAAGATATAAGGTATTGATTTCTAATTCAGACGGTGATTAGAAATACATACTTGATAACATTCTATTAAAGAATCCTTTAATCGATTTGATATATACTCTCTTCTGTAAGCAGTTGAATGTATCTCAAACCATATGATTTTTGAAATGAAAAGAAAAAGGTACTTTTCCATAAAGTTCAATGGTGAAAGAAATATTGTCACTTATTGTTGACAGGAGATGGTAATTAGCCATTAGCTAGGATAATATATTGCATAAGTTAATATGATATATGGACCTTATAGATATTGTTTGCATTTAATCTTGAATATTCAAACCAAAAAAAAAAAAAAAGAAATGAACCAAAGGAAAAATAACTCTTGGACCACGATTTTTTTAATGGACCAGGTTGTTGAGAATTTAACAAGTATTTTTCTTTTTCTTAAACTACCGAGTTAAGCACTCCTAGCTTTTGTCATTTTTATTTGTCGCAAACAAAGAAAACTTACACAGTAGAAAATAAATAAGTTGATGTGATTTTTTTTAGTATAAATGCCTTTATATCAATAAAATTGTTCAATTTCCATGAAAGAAGAACTAAATGGAATTAAATTATGTTTTTTATGGGATTGCGTAGTTAAAAAAAATCATTAAATACCACTAAAATTTTATATTGTGATAAATAAAAAAAAAATAATACATATATAAATAAATATGAAGTACAACAAGTAAAACGTACTGAAGAATAGAAAATATATTTGATAATCTGCGATTTTCCTTCTTAAATCACCTTAAGTAGGATAAATAAATGCATAGTGTCTATTTTTGCCCATTCTCGTTACCAATTCTGCAACCTCAGAACCAATAGAGCTACGCCAATGTGGGCTTATTTCTGCCCAATCTCTTCACTATATAAGCAGACTAAGGAAGAAGATGAACACAACCTTCTCATCTTCTTTTATGTGTTAAAATCCTTCCCCTAGCCATTTCTCCTCCTTTGTGAAGCCTTCATCTCTTTTAAATCCGTTTTTTTTTTCAAACAGTCAGTGGCAGAAACTCAATATTTTTATATCCCACCTAAAATATTACTGCTATTCTTCTGTTTCTACCTCCTAGAGCCTTGATGATACGCACACCTTCTTGCATAGGGTATATAATATCGTACACCCATTTATAGGCCTTCAAAAATAGTAACTTACGCCCAGAAATTTCTTTTTCGTTGATATGCACACCTTTTTGCATAGGGTGTATAATATCGTACACCAATGCAGAGAAAAACCAATTCCAGAGGCTCTGCTCACCTTCCTGCACATGGTGTGCAAATCTTAGATTTGAACTTCTTCACTTTTTTTAATCTTTTAAGCCAAACTATCTATTCATTTTGATTCCAAGTACTAAAAACACCAAATAATAGAAAAATGAGTAGTTTCTACAGTAATATAACATAAATGAATTAAAAGACTAACTGTAAATGAATTAAATCACTACATTTTCACACTTCAAATAAATTTCCCAATACTTCTCTTTTGCATGTCATCCGTATGATAAGTAAAGCAATAAGGTAAGAAGGAGAGAATCCAAATCTCCCTTAAGAACCGATCTAGAATAAATATATATACTATATATATAATACAAACTTTTCAAAGCAAGTTGAAACAAAATTTATTTCTCATATGTAATCTAAGTAGAAGTTCCCTTTGAATCATTGAGGTATTAAACCAATATTTTCCCCTGCTAGATTTTTGAAGCAAAAGTCCACCATAATTATGGTGAAATCGAGGGCCTTCCAAATAATGCACATACTCTAGCGGCCTTCTAAATAATCCACAGACTCTAACAAGACAAACAACTTATAGTTGTGTCCAAGACCTCCATATTCCATTCCAAAAGTAGCAAAGTACATGCTCTGGACTTTTTTCAAATGGACAATATCTAAATATGAAGACATCTTTCTTATGCGCACAAAGAACCTGCACAAATCTTTCTTTACTCAAAGGAGACATTCCTATTTTATCGAATTTCTTTTTTATTAGATAAAATTTCAAGATTGTAACATTTATTTTCATCCTTCTTACCGTTTGAAATCTACTAAAGTAATTGATTTACTTGTGCTCCATTATAAGAATACGTGATATTCCAAGCGAACGAATCAACCTGGACTTGTCTCCAAGAACTGCTACACACCGAATAAATTTAGATTTGAATATCCAAACTCTCATAAGTAGGCGAGGTCCAACTTGGACATTCCTCATTAGTATGAATCTGAATGATGTACAAAACCTAGGAGTCTAAATTTTGTAATTGGAAAGTAAATGATAGTGTAGGCTTTACAGCCCATTTTCTCCAATATTTTTCAATTTTCCAGCCCAATTATCTTCCCATTTAACCCAGTGATGTTCTGGGCCTCAATCATGTGAAATAGGCTTCTGGGCTGCTTTTGGGCCGCCTCCTTAACCAAGTCTTTAGGGATGCCCGCGGCCCGGGTTGTCCACCTGGGTCGTCCGTTTGGCGACTCGCGGCACGTCCGCTCGGCTCCCCTTTAATTGATTGCTGTCGCTTCGTTTATTATGTGCTCTCCTTAATTCCTCCACTGAACCGTCTCTTATTCTCTCCCTGCGTCTCTTGGAGTCTTCAAGACTCTTGATTTCTTCTCCTTCTCCTTCGGCTCTGTCGCTGCTGTCCTCTCTCTGTTCTGGTGCTTTTATGCTGTTAACCAGTCTTCTTCTCTGTAACCATTGTTTGTCTATTGGTGAGGTTAGAGATATAGCCGTGAGGAAAGAAAAGAGAGAGAAAGATAGAGGTTATACATTGCCAGTGATTTCTTCCCGGTTCAGGTCTGTTTCTGAGGGTTATAACCCCGATCATCACTTTTCTTCATTATCGTCGCCTCGACGCGGTAGCGCCGCTGCTCGGCATCCGATTCTGGTTTGGTAACCCCTCGGTTTCAGCTCCTCAGTCATCTCTTTGGTTTTCTGTTGGCCGCTTCATGGTGGCGGTGGTGAGCAAACCGTTCTTTGCTTTATTTGGGTTATTTTTATACTAATCGGGTGTTATTTTGCAGATTATATTATTATTGTTCTTTGGCTGATTTCTGTTCATTGAAAGGTTGAATCTTTCTGTTTTACTTTCGCTGTAATTTATTCTTTGATAAATTTGTAAAAGTAATAGTTATTGTAATAGTAAATAGGAGTTGTTTTCTCCAACAAGTGGTGTCAGAGCCACGGTTCCGGTTCTTTTGCTTCGACGTCCGATAGCAACCTTCGGACCTGAGAATTTTCTCAGATTCGGACAGTGAAGTTCCTTATTCTCTTCTCTATTTTTACAGTTTTTTTCAGTTTATTCGGCTTGCCACCGTCTTTATCTAGTTTATGTGTTTCCGCTTGTAGCCGATTTCTGATTCTGTTTCTGTTTCGGTTTGCCGCCGGTTCTATTTCTGTTGGTTGTTGTTGTGACGGCTTGCTACCATTTTGGTTACTATTACTACGTTGCTATTACTTTCTGTTTCTGTTCCTTTTTCCCTTTGATTTTTTATTCCACTTTTTTTTCTTATTGTTTTTCAAAAAAACCAAAACCCAAGCCTAGCTTGAATCCAAGAGATATCAAGTATCTGTATCTTGGCGGTTTTATTTCTGATTTCAAAAGTGTTTTTTTTTTTACTTCTCTCTTTTTCTGCTGGATCCGTCTGTTCCTGTTCTCTTGGTTATTATTTTCTTTGTTTACTGTTTTTGATTAGGATTTTCTATGCCTTTGTGTTACACTGTTTTGTAATCAAAACCAAACCTAATCAACGAAATTAAAACAAACAACGCCGTTTTTCTTTGGAAAATCTTTCCTATATTTCTAAAGGAAAATCCGGACAATTTTTTATTCAAAACTTTTCAAATCTTTCATCTTTCAGAAACCACCGAATTACACCTATTTGCCCTTAAAATATGTCAGCTCCAAAAATTGAAACTACTAGGTTTGATGGCAAATATGATTTTGTAATGTGGCGGAGGAAAATGAAAGCAGTTTTGGTACAAAACAAAATTGCTCTCTGGAATCTTGGAGGGGCGAAAGTCTTAAAGAAAAACTAGGTGACGCTCATAATTGTCTCACCTTGCATTTGACTGATAATGTTTTACGAGAAATTGACGAAAAAGACAGTGATTTTGAAATCTGGACAAAACTGGAAAAATTGTATTTGGGAAAATCTCTTTCAAATAAAATCTATTTAAAAGAACAACTTTTTGGTTTCAAAATGAGTGGGACAAAATCACTTTCTGAAAATATAGATGATTTAAGTAAAATTATTTTGGAGCTTCAAAACGTCGGAGAGAAAATCTCTGATGAAAATGTTGGAGTCATTTTACTAAATTCCTTACCTGATTCTTTTAACGATGTCAAATCTTCTATTAAATATGGCAGATATGATTTGTCTCTTTTTGATGTAAAAAATTCTTTAAAATAAAAATATTTGGATTTACAAAAAGAGAACAAGTCACTTGGTGAAAATCTTTTTGTAAGAGGAAGGATTGACCGGAGAGAACCTCCTAGTCATCGTTTTAAAAGCTGTTCCAAATCACGAGAGAAAAGCAAGGTAAAATGTTTTTACTGTGGGAAAGAAGGGCATATGAAAAACAAGTGTTTTAAATGAATCAAAGATGAGAAACAACGTAAACATGGTAAAGGAGGGAATAAAGTCGATAAAACCCACGGTTTTGACTCAGATGGTAACTCTATGTTTTCAGAAGTTCTGTGTGTTTCTCTTTCTCCTTCATGTACTGATGTTGTTAATCATTGAGTGCTTGATTCTGGTTGCTCATTTCACATGACACCTAATAAACACTGGTTTCTGATTTCAAATCTTTAAACCAAGGAAAAGTTTTTATGGGTAATAATCAGGTTTGTGATGTAAAAGGCATTGGCAGTATTTTTATAAAAATGCATAGTGGCGTGACTAGAAAACTCACTGAGGTGAGATACGTTCCTGACTTACGTCGGAATCTTATTTCCCTCAGTTATTTAGACTCTTTGGGTCTCTCTTTTAAATCCAAAAATGAAATTTTGCGTGTTTACAAAGGAAACCTAGTCAAGCTAAAAGGTTTTAAAAAGGAAACTATATACATCCTTTTTGGTAAAACAGTTTGCAACTCTACTGCTTTGGTTTCAAAAACTGTCCCTGAGAAAACTATGTTGTGGCATCGAAGGATTGGCCATATTAGTGAAAAAGGACTTTATCATTTGCAAAAACAAAAACTTTTGTGTGGTGATAAAATTAATTCCTTGGATTTTTGTGATCACTGTGTTTTGGGAAAACAACACAAAATTAGTTTTTCTACCAGCACACATAAATCATCTGCACCTCTCGATTATGTGCATTGTGATCTGTGGGGGCTTGAAAAGGTTCAAACTTACGATAGTAATGTTTATTTCCTTTCTATTTTTGATGATTTTTCGAGGCATGTATGTGTTTTTCTTTTAAAAACTAAAGATCAAACGTTTGAAAAATTTTGTGAATGGAAACGTTTTGCCGAAAATCATTCTCAAAATAAACTAAACTCTATCAGGACCGATAACAGTTTTGAATTTTTTAACCGAAAGTTTTCTGACTTATGTGCATCCCATGGCATTTTACACCATAGAACGGTTAGACATAACCCACAACAAAACGGGGTTGCCGAAAGGATGAACCGTACTATTATGGATAAGGTCTGTTGTCTGTAGGTGTCTTCTGGTATTCCAAAACGGTTCTGGGGTGAAGCTGTTAGTACAGCTGTATACCTCATCAATAGATCTCCATCCACAGCTATAAACTTTAGGACTCCTATAGAACTTTGGTTTGGGAAACCTCCCAATCTTTCCAATTTGAGGGTTTTCGGTGATGCTGCCTTCGCTCATCCAAAAGAGGGAAAACTAGATCCAAGGTCTAGGAAGGGGGTGTTCATAGGATATCCTAGTGGGGTAAAGGGTTATAGAGTATGATTGAAGGGTGAACCAGGGGTGAGGGTTATCATGAGTAGGGATGTTGTCTTCAATGAGTTAGAAATGCCCTATCTTAAAAGATAACACCATCACCGTTAATCCTTCTTGTGATCCTTCTCCTAGTAGCATTCCGTTGGAGGTGGAGACTATCTCGGAACCCACTCTAGAGCCACCTCAGGAACCTGAAACAAATTCTGAGTCTTCTGCTCCTTCCAGTAGTACCCTGTTCCTGAAACTTCTGACCCTGTTCTAGATGGTTCTGATGAGGAAGAGGAACATCCTGAGGCTCAAACCCAAGCTCTTAGGGATTATAAACTCGCTACAGATCGAGTCCGTAGAGTACCTAAGGATCATCCTCGGTATGGTTACTCCTACATTGTATCATATGCTTTTGCTGTTGCTTCTTATGTTGAAGAAAAAGAACCTTTATGTTTTTCTGAGGTTTTGAAAAGTAACAATTGCGTTTTATGGTTACGTGTTATGGAAGAAGAAATGTTTTCTTTAAACAAAAACAAAACCTGGATTCTTGCTCCAAAAACTTCAAAACAAAAACTTGTTGATTGTAAATGGATTTTCAAAATAAAGGAGTCTGAGTCTTCTAATGAACCTCCTAGGTTCAATGGTAGACTTGTTGCAATAGGTTTTTCACAAGTTGAGGGCATTGATTTCAATGAAATTTTTTTCTCCTGTTGTTAAATGCAAAACAATTAGGATTGTTCTTGCTCTTGTTGCTTTCTATGATCTTAATCTTGAACAGCTTGATGTGAAAACTGCCTTTTTACATGGTGATCTTGAAGAAACTATTTATATGCGTCAACCACCTGGTTTTGAAGTAAAGGGTAAGGAACATATGGCGTGTCTTTTGAAAAAGTCACTATATGAACTTAAACAGTCGCCAAGGCAATGGTACAAGAGGTTTGATTCTTTCATGTCCAAAATTGGTTTTTCAAAAAGTAACTATGATAGTTGTCTTTACTTTTCTGGAAATGATGTGGATTTTGCTATTTATCTGTTGCTGTATGTGGATGATATGTTGATAGCTTGTCGTCACAAAGCTAAGATCGATGAACTAAAGTCTCTGCTAAAATCTGAGTTCGATATGGACTTGGGTGTTGCATCCGAAATCCTTGGGATGAATATTTCTAGAGATAGATCTGATCGTTCTCTCTTCTTATCCAAAAAGCATTTCCTTCAGAAAATCGTATCCAAATTTTCAATGCAACTTTGTAACCCGTTACAACTCCCCTGCTAGCCACTTTAAACTTTCCGACAAAACTTGTCATAAAACTGAAAGTGAAAAAAGAGATATGACCAATATCCCCTACATAATGGCTATAGGCTCAGTCATGTACTCAATGATATCCACCCGTCCGGACTTTACTTTTTCAATAAGCCTTCTTAGCAGATTTATGTAAAATCCTGGAAAAGATCATTGGGCTGCTCTCAAGTGGCTATTACGTTACCTAAATGGAACTATGGATCGGGTTTACACTACCATAATTGGTCTGATTTTGAATTGATTGGATTTGTTGATTCAGATTTTGCAGGTGACAAGGATGGTAGAAAATCTACCACTTCTTAATTCTTTACCCCTGCGGGTGATTGCATTTGGTGGAAATCCCAACTGCAGCCTGTAGTTGCCTTGTCAACTACTGAGGCTGAGTATATCGCAGCAACAGAAGCAATCAAAGAAGCCATTTAGCTTCAAAGGTTATTGAGTGAATGGAATGTTTTAAATTCCAAAGTTATTATTTATAGTGATAGTCAAAGTTGTTTATATTTGTGTAAAAATCCGGTCTATCACGAACGGACGAAACATATTGATATCAAGTACCATTTTATTAGAGAAAAGGTCTCTAGTGGTATTGTTGACATAGATAAGATTAGTATTGATAATAATCCTGCAGATTTTGGTACTAAAATTGTAAACACTGATAAATTTGTATTTCGCAGGGACTTTCTTCACGTGCAAGCAGTTTGACTCATATTGAGTCATCTTTCAGGGATGAAAAAATATTGTTCGAGATGGAGATGGTAGGCTTTACAGCCCATTTTTTTCCTAATATTTTTCAAATTTCCAGTCCAATTATCTTCCCATTTAACCCAATAATGTTCTGGGCCTCAACCATGTGAAATAGGCTTCTGGGCTGCTTCTAGGCCGCCTTCTAGACTGTGTCTTTAGGTATGCTCGTGGCCCGGGTTGGCCACCAGGGTCGTCTGTTGGCGACCCATAGCTCGTCCGCTCGACTCCCCTTTAATTGATTGCTGCCGCTTCGTTTGTTGTGTGCTTTCTTGAATTCCTCCTCCAAACCATCTCTAATTCTCTCTCTGTGTCTCTTGGAGTCTTCAAGAGTCCTCATTTCTTCTCCTTCTCCTTCGGCTCTGCCGCTGCTGTCCTCTCTTTGTTCTGGTGCTTCTATGCTGTTAACCAGTCTTCTTCTCTATCACCATTGTTTGTCTGTTGGTGAGGTTAGAGAGATAGCTGTGGGGAAAGAAAAGAGAGAGAGAAAGATAGAGGTTATATATTGCCGGTGATTTCTTCCCGGTTAAGGCTCGTTTCTGAGAGTTATAACCCCAATCATCACTTTTCTTCATCATTGGAAAATATGCATGGCCATGCTCAAATAAGTATTAATAAGGTGTTATTAATATTATTTATTGGAATAGTCTGCCTGGTGATCAAGTAAATGGTTAATTAAGTTTTATAAGGATGACTTGATCCATGCCTTATACTTAATTAGGATATCGTGTGACAAAAGGACTAAATATTAAATCTTATGCTAGGTTATTATTACATTTACTTAACTTGGGTAAGCATAATGTCTTGCTAGAGGCCGCTTATGTTTTGTGAATAAATGTCTAGGACATTTTTCATTCACTGCCGACGTTAAGTGAACCTACAGGGTCAGACGCATAGACGATCTTGTGAGCATAATGTCCACGTTCAACGAATCTAGATTGTGTTCAGATTCGTTGAACGTATACAAAAGGGAAATTAGATTCCATATTGTATTTTCTGGTAAGTTAATAAATAATTAATTTTATTTAATCGAATAAATAAAATTAATTACTTTATATTACTCATCCAACCGTTGGATGATTATAGGAATAGACGGACGAGATTAAACTGTCATTAGATGACAGTTAGGGTTTTGATATTGACAGCTATAAAAGGATATATTAAACTTTTCTTGGTGGCTGTCCTTTATCTGATTAAAGAAAAAAAAACCCTAAACCCTAGAACGGCGATATAGTATCTAGCCTCCTCTCTCCGAAATACAACCGATTACCAGATAGTCAAGCTAGCATCCCGATCGCTTGCAGAGGAGTTCGTCGCGTGGATACCAGTAGAGGGCGAAGTGTACAAAGCAGCGCCTCCACAACGAACAATCAAAACATTGAGGTAATTTCTATCCAATCGGTTTTTCTAGTATGTGCAGATCCTGTTGGTGGATTTCCGTAGTTTTATTGTACTTTGTTTTTGCCTACGGATTCCAACAAAACCAAGAGTCTTGAAGAATCCAAAAGACAGAGAGAATGGAGAGAGGATTCAGAGGAGGAGAGCAAGAGACTGCACAAGAATCGAAGCAGCAGCAGCAATAAAAAGAGAAGCCGGGCAGACGTTCTGCGGGTCACCAACGGACGGCCGGGTGGCCAACCCGAACCGCCCGAGCATCCGGTCAAAGAGGGAGCCAAGAAGCCTATTCCAAAAAATGGGCTGAGGCCTAATCATCATGGGGTTCTTGGGGTGAGAAATTGGGCTGGAAAAAGAAATAAAATATTGGGAGAATGGGCTTTTTAAAGTCTACACATGCATTACAAAATATAGGATTATTCGTTCTTCAAACATAGATTAACAAGCGAAATCTTGATCTTCTCTTCATTATTTTACTCTTTCTTGAGATGCCGAAAACTCTAAACTTTTGTGATCAAGACTTCCCAAGATCCACTCCAATGTTTCTCTTAGCTCCCATTTATAGGCCTTCAAAAATAGTAACTTACGCTCATAAATTTCTTTTTCGTTGATATGCACACCTTCTTGCATCGGGTGTATAATATCGTACACCAATGCAGAGAAAAACCAATTCCAGAGGCTCTGCTCACCTTCCTGCACATGGTGTGCAAATCTTAGATTTGAACTTCTTCACTTTTTTCAATCTTATAACCAAACTATCTACTCATTTTGATTCCAAGTACTAAAAACATAATATAAAAGAAAAATGAGTAGTTTCTACAGTAATATAACATAAATGAATTAAAAAACTAATTGTAAATGAATTAAATCTTAACATTTTCACACTTCAAATAAATTTCCCAATACTTCTCCTTTGCACGTCCTCAGTACGATAAGTAAAGCAATAAGGTAAGAAGGAGAGAATCCAAATCTCCCTTAAGAACCGATCTAGAATAAATATGTATACTATATATATAATACAAACTTTTCAAAGCAAGTTGAAACAAAAAAGTTTATTTCTCATATGTAATCTAAGTAGAAGTTCCCTTTGAATCATTGAGGTATTAAACCAATATTTCCCCTACTAGATTTTTGAAGCAAAAGTCCATAATTACGGTGAAATCGAGGGCCTTCCAAATAATTCACAAACTCTAGCGGCCTTCTAAATAATCCATAGACTCTAACAAGACAAACAACTTATAGCCGTGTCCAAGACCTCTCTATTCCATTCAAAAAAAGTAGCAAAGTATAGGTTCTGAACTTTTTTCAAACGGACAATATCTAAATATGAAGACATCTTTCTTATGCGCATAAAGAACCTGCACAAATCTTTCTTTACTCAAAGGAGACATTCCTATTTTATTGAATTTCTTTTTTATGAGATAAAATTTCAAGATTGTAACATTTATATTCATCCTTCTTACCGTTTGAAATCTACTAAAGTAATTGATTTACTTGTGCTCCATTATAACAATACATGATATTCCAAGCAAACAAATCAACCTGGACTTGTCTCCAAGAACTGCTACACACCGAATAAACTTAGATTTGAATATCCATACCCTCATAAGTAGGCGAGGTCCAACTTGGACATCCCTCATTAGTATGAATCTGAATGATGTACAAAATCTAGGAGTCTAAATCTTGTAATTGGAAAGTAAATGATGGAAGAACAGATATCCTTTATTTTCTAATTGGTGGATTATAGGGATAAATAGTTTTGTTAAAATCAGGAATTCATCGAGTGAAACACAAAAGACCATTAGCACAACCTACAACATTGTAAATGATTTTAAATTTTTTTCAATTCTTAGGGAGATGGAATGGTATTTTTTTCAATTTTTTGAGGGATTTTCAAATGAGTTACAACTTATCTTTCACTTCCTGACAAGCGTATATAAAACGCTACTCGTGCCTTTCAAAGTGAATACCTTCGAATACTTGACCACAAAATTAGAGTTTGTTATCAAAACTTTCCATGTTCTAGAAACACAAATGAGGTTCAACAAGGCTTAAGTATTTACCAATGAAAAAATAGTAATGATGATTTATCATCAGAGATACAAGAAATATGAAGTCCTCTTGTTTCTTGGATGAAAAGGACGTATATATATATATATATATATATATAATTGCTCTAATGAAGTTATTGTGCAAACTTGTGCAATAATATATATATATTATATTTAAAAATATAAAGAGCAAAAATAAAAAGATATAAAGTATTGATTTCTAATTCGGACGGTAATTAGAAATATATACTTGATAACATTGTATTGAAGAATCCTTTAATCAATTTGATAAATACTTTCTTCCTGTAAGCATTTGAATGTATCTCAAACATTACGATTTCATAAATGAATAGAAAAAGTTCTTTTCCATAAATCCTAATGGTGAAAAGAATATACTCACTTATTCTTTACTTGATATAGTAATTAGCCGTCAGCTAGGATCATACAATGCATAAGTTAATATGATATATGGACCTTGTAGATATTGTTTGCATTTATTCTTGAATATTTTTACGAAAAAAAAAATGAGACAATGGCAAAATAAATCTTGGACCACGATTTTTTTAATGGACAAGGTATTTGAGAATTTAACGACTATTTTTCTTTTTCTTAAATTATAGAACTAATCACTCCCAACTTTTTGCATTTTTATTCGTCACAAGAAGAGAAATCTTACACATTAGAAAATGCATAAATTGATATGTTTTTTTTATATAAATGCGTTTATATCATTTAAATTTTTCAATATTCCACGGAAGAAGAACTAAATGGAGTTGAATTATGTTTTTTATGGGATTGGGTAATTAAAAGAAAAATAACTAATTACCACTAAAATCTTATATTGTGAAAAATAAAAAAAATTAATACACATCTATATATATGTGAAGTACAACAAATAAAACATAGTGAGGGAGTAGAAAATATATTCGATAATCTCCGATTTTCCTTCTTAAATAACTTTAAGTAAGGTAAAATAAATGCATAGTGTCTATTTTTGCGCATTCTTATTACCACTTCTGCAGCCTCAGAACCAGCTGAGCTACCACTATGCGGGCATATTTCTACCCATTCTCTTCACTATATATGCAGACTAAGGAAGAAGATGAGCACAACCTTCTTATCATCTTTTATGTATTAAATTCCTTCCCCTAGCCATTTCTCCTCCTTTTGGAGCCTTCATCTCTTTGAAATCCATACTTTCTTCGAAACATTCAATGGCAGAAACTCAATATTTTTATATCCACCTGAAATCATTACTGCTATTCCTCTGTTTCTACTTCCTAGAGCGTTGATGAAGTTTATCCGTGTTTGCAAAACATTAAAATGTCTAATGACAAACCACAGTTTTGTGATTGATTATTCGAAAATATCAACTTCAATAGGTAGGAATAGCATTATGTATATAATAATTAGAATTTTAGAAGATATGTCTTTCAACTTCGTTTCTTATGGATCATTTGAAGGTCTCTTAGAAATTGAAAAAATCACATTTCCCTTTCACATAAAGAATTACATTATAATTGGTTGTATTAATGGTCTTTTCTGTTTTAGTGATGCAAATGATTTTGGCAAAACTATTTATCTCTTCAATCCATACATTAGAAAATATAGGATTATTTGTTCTTCCAACATAGATTAACAAGCGAAATCTTGATCTTCTCTTTATTATTTTGCTGTTTTTTATAGATGCCGAAAACTCTAAACTTTTGTACTCAAGAAATACCAAAGATCTGTGGACATGCACACTACATAAATGCAGGAAAAAGACAATTCCAGCAGTTCTGCTCACCTTTCCAAATATGGTGTGCAAATTTCGGATTTGAACTTCTTCACTTTTTTCGCTCTTCTAAGCCAAACTGTCTACTCATTTTAATTCCAAGTACTAAAATTACCAAATAACAGAAAAAGGAGTAGTTTTTACACCAATATAACATAAGTGAATTAAAATACTTACAGTAAATGAATTAAAACATAACATTTTCACACTTCTCTTTTGCACGTCCTTAGTATGATAAATAAAGCCATAAGGTACGAAGGGGAGACTCCAAGTCTCACTTTAGAACCCATCTAGAATATATATATATATATATATATGTAATACAAACTTGTCAAAGAAAATTCCCAAAAAAAAAAAAGAAATAAACAAAGGCTATTTTCTATATGTAATCTAAGTAGAAGTTCTCTTTGAATCATCGAGGAAGTAAGCCAATATTTTCCCCCACTAAACTGTGGTGAAATTGAGAGGCCTTCCAAATAATTCGCAAACTCTGGCGGCCCTCCAAATAATCCCAGATTTTAGCAAGACTAACAACTTATAGTTGTGTCCAAGACCTCTCTATTCCATTCCAAAGGTAGCAAAGTATTGGCTCTATTGAAGTTGTTGTGCAAACTTGTGCAATAATATATATGTATTAAATTTAAAAATATAAAGAGCAAAAATAAAAAGATGTAAAGTATTGATTTCTAATTCAGACAGTAGTTAAAAATATATACTTAATAACATTCTATTAAAGAATCATTTAATCAATTTGATAAATACTTTGTTCCTGTAAGCATTTGAATGTATCTTAAACATTTTAATTTTTGAAATGAAAAGAAAAAGTTCATTTCCATAAATCCTAACAGTGAAAGGAATATAGTCGCTTACTTTTTACTTGGGATGGTAATTCGCCATTAGTTAATATGATATATGGACCCTATATATCATATATAGCATTTTATATGTACCAATTAGAAATTCAAAAGATATGTCATTCAACTTTGTTTTAATAAATCCTAATGGTAAAAGCAATATATTCACCTTACCAAAATCATTTGGAGATTTTTTTTTTTATTTTACCAAAAGAATGAATTTAATGCAGAGTAAAACTTGGACCTGGTTGTTGAGAAAACGCTTTTCCTTTTTCTTAAACAACTTTAATGCTATTGCTTCGTTTTTTTAACTTGTGGCAAAAAGGAAATCTAACACTTTGAAAAACACATCAATTCAATATGTGATTTCTTTCTACTGGGATTAATTAAGCATCCTTACTTTATTATTTAATTTTACATTGAAGAATAATTAATACCACCTTGATTTGTATTGTGACACATAAAACCACTTATACGCCTGCATTGAGATATAGTAAAAGAAAATAAAGATGGATATATCTACTGTCTCCAAATTCCTTTTCTAAGCAACGTTAATTAAATAGGATAATAAATGCATACTGTCCATTTTTGTCTATTCTCGTTATAAAAAAGGAGAAATACTTCGTCTTCAGAACCTCTACCAGACTACTTAATTCTCAGGTGGAGAATGTAAATCATGATGACTCAACGGTCCTTCTGACTGAAGGCTAGGCCTTGGTGCACACAAGAAACTACCCCCATATTAGAAAAGTTGAAATTTCCCATTTTTGCCTATTCTCTCACTATATAAACAGACGAACAAACAAAGGAAGAAGATCATCTTTCATCATTGGAACTCCTTCCCCACTCTATATCTCCTCCTTTTTAAAGCTTCATTTCTTCGAAATCCTTATTTTGTCAAAACAAATAATGGCAGCGACTCAATCCTTTTGTATTCCATATGAACTCATTACTATAATTCTTTTGTTTCTACCTCCTAAAGCCTTGATGAAGTTCATGTGTGTTTGCAAGACATGGAAAAATATAATAAAAAATCCTGATTTTGTGATGAGGTATTCAAAAATATCAACTTCAAAAGGTATGAAGAGTATTTTATATATGCCAATTAGAAATTCAGAAGATATGTCTTTCAACTTCATTTCTAATGGATCATTTGAAGGTCCCTTAGAAATTGAAAGAATCCCATTTCCCTTTCACAAAAAGAATTATATTGTAGTTGGTTGTACTAATGGTCTTTTGTGTTTTAGTGATGCAAATGATTTCGGAAAAACTATTTATCTCTTCAACCCATGCATTAGAAAATACAGGATTATTCGTTCTTCCAATACAGACCTAACAATTGCAAGATCTAGAGTTCTAGGTTTCGCATATCACAGTCAAACGAAAGATTGTAAGATCATTCGTATTCATGGCAAAAAATTATTATTTCAAAATTTGGCCGATGCTTCTTTCAATTCTACTATTGATTTTGTCGATGTTCAAGTTGAAGTTTACTCAGTCCACACTAATTCTTGGAAAAATATTTATTTTGATTCATTCCCTTGGGGTATAATCTATTCCTTTTCAAGAATACCAGTAAATGAATCCCTTCATTGGATTTCAAACAGTAAATCATTGAAACAAAAAGTGTTATCTTGTCTTTTGATCTACAAAAAGAGGCATTCGATGAAATTGGAATCCCTAATTTTAGCGAGGGTGAGGATGAGGACTTCTGGGAATTTCTTGGTGTACACAAGGAATACCTTTCTATGTTTAGATACTATCCTTTTCCTGGTTCTCTAAAGTCACAATTTTGCTATTTGTGGGTGATGAAGAAATATGGGGTAGAATCATCTTGGACTAAAGTTTGTAATATTCAAGTCTTTGGACAAATTGGTAGGTCTCTCAACTTCACAAAATGTGGTGAAATTCTGCTTGAAGATCATGATGGTAATGTATTGCTTTATAATTTTGATGATCAAGAGATGAAGTTTACAAGAATCAAAGATGAAGATGCAAATTTGGCATTTGAGAATTATAATGCATCTCTTCTTCTTGTAGACAATTCAAATGAAGCACTTAATTAAGAATGAAGAGAGCAAAAGAGGCATTAATTTGTGGATTTTGCTTAATTTGATCATATTTCCTTTCAATTCTTGATGAAAGTATTGATAGAAGGAAAAATAAATGATATTGTTTCTTGTTTTCTTCCATGGAATGTGCATTAATTGTTTTTTAGTTATTACTTTTGTCTCATTATTCTCAATTCTTCAACTCTCATAAATGTTGTTAAATGAATATGTACCAAATCATGAAATTTGCTTCAAAAAACAAGCACAAATTTCTCCCTTGAGCTACAAAAATACATATACGTTGCTATTGCATTGTAATTGGCAAAATTTATAATTTAAATGAACAAGACAATTAACAAAAAATGAGTCATTCTTCCACATAAGTTTATAATGCATAAAATATTTCAAATTTTATTTTTTTAACGGTAAAATATGTTGGTAACCTATCTCAAATTTTATTTTGGCTTTCGAATAGTGAGCATCATATCACTACTTTTTACGACTATTTCTTAAAAATAAAGAGTAAACATTTATGTAATAAAATTAATAATTTTCCTTTTTTAATTTTTTAGGTTTCTTTTTTTTTACCTGATAATTTTTTTTTTTAGGAAAACCCTAATCTACTACATTTAATAAACCCTAATTGGAAACGGATCTTTCTAACCCCTTCATATTTAATTCTCCTTGCTGACACCTCTTGCGAATGTGTCTAATCGGATAAGTCTTTCCCTTTTTGGAAGATGAAAACCGTTTCTATTAAGATGAGACATAAGCTTTTCCGAATTATTCAATCTTTTTAAACATTACAATAAAAAATGAAGATAAAAATAATTAATTTTCAATCAAATAATTCATACTATAATAATTTCTTGTGCTTCACTCTAAAAGATTAATTCCTCACGATTCTTCCTAAAATCTTGTAAAGAAATGATACATGTGTGAGGTAGGCTCAGTAAGTTCCATGTGTAGATAAGTGGATATTAAATCATTTCCTCATTAAATTTAATGAAATCAATTGTCAAAAATATATATGGCAGACACTTATTTAATGAAGAAAGATAACATATATGGATTATCGAAGAATATGGATCAATAACTTTTAAGAAATTTTTATCAACAATAATCACAGTAATAATTCGTCAATTCTTTTTTTCGTCAATTCAATCAAGGGCTCCAAGCATAACTCGAGTATACTTTACCATCCTTCGAGGCTCATGCGTCTTTGTACTGCACTTCAACAATTCAATCTAATATAGATAACCCACTATCTAGGGTGACCTTGCATGACGTTAGACCTATGTTAAACTTCCTAACTAGGAACTAAATACCCTAAGTACTATGGTTATGACAACTAAAACAACAACTTGATGCTTTCCCCGTAGACGTCATATTTCCTATGGGTATATGGCTAACAATAATCCACAACCATTATTTGCACCCGAGTAGACTAAAGAGGCTCTCTCATTAGTAACTAGCCAAATGAAGTGATTTTCCCATACTAAGTTTTTATTTATAATCCGGAGTAATAATGAGTACTCAAATAAGTTTTTCTCAGCCAATTTCAATTAATGAAAGCAAAGTCTCCCTCGTAATCCAAACCGTTGAATAAGCATAAGGGAGCATGTATCGTACAAAGCACTTTTATAAGATTTGACATAATCACTAGCTATAGAAAAAAAAATCTCTTTTCATTCGAAATCATAACTTAAAAAAAAAAAAAATCAGAATACTTGACATACTTTATATCATATTACGAGTCTTTAAATAAAATTGACAATCCTTTCATAAGTTAGGATAATAAAAAATATTTGAGATGTAAATAGATAAAAAGGGCAACTATTCCTTTTCACAATCAATGTATTTCGAAATCTCATATAAAATAAACCGTTCGAAGTATGTATATTTCATTTTTTCTTAAAAAGCAGAAACAAAGCAAATATTTTCAGTAACATGTGTTGTACCAAATTTTGAGTTCGAAAAGTGGAACTTACCTGTCAAGCCAATCTTACACTCAACTCTTAATGTCTCTTTTCTAGTCTATGAAGTAGTGATTGAAATGTTATCAATCTCATATATCCAAATAATATGTTTTATTTAAAAATTTCTTTTCAGACAATAAAATCACTTGACACGATGCGATCTTTTTCACTATCCTCAAATAGTTCGGGTTATTGTAGAACTCGAAAGTGCCTCCAACTTTTCATTAGGAGTAATGAGTACCACATCATCCTCACTCTCCATTTCTCAATCGAGTTACAAGGTAGAAGTTTGAAGTCTTTTCTCGTCCTCTAATTATAGCAAAGATGGATAATCAATGGATATTGTTTAGTTAATTTTTCTGAGCCCTAATCTCGGAGAGGTAAACATTGTTGGATTACAGGGAAAATATGCATGTAAAGTGACTGATGTTTGAAAAAGTTTTTTTTGAAAAAAGAAAACTTTAGGTTATTGAATTCTCAAGTTTTACCCAACAGGGATTAAAATTGTCGAAGTCAAAATCTTCACAACAAGAAATCGCATAAAAGTACAAAAAAGATTACACGTAAAATTGTTGATGATGAAAAAAGTTAAAGTTAATAGTTAGGAACATAAATCCAACAGACAAAAATATGTTGGGGACAAAATAAGTTAAAATTAATAGTTAGGGACCAAAAAAATAAAAATTAATAGTTAGGGACCAAATCTAACCAATAAAAATATGTTGGGAACAAAACAAGTTCAAATTAAAAGTTCGAGACTAAATCCAATCAATAAAAATATGTTGGGAACGAAAAAAATTAGAATTAAAAGTTATGGACGAAATCCAACCAACAAAAATATGTTGGGGACTAAAGATGACATTTACTCTTTTTCGTATTTTTAATAGAGGCTGATGGATGCTCTCAAGGTATGGTCTTGCTTTCACTGAAAAGGGATTTTTCACTAATTTATTATAGTAAGTACAAAAACTTCATAATTTTCTCTTTAAATGAAAATATTAAGTTTTTGTCTATTATTTTACTACTCTGATTAAAGTTATTAACATAATTGTGGTTAGAATAAATGATAACAAATTCAACACATTAGAAGCCTTCTAATGGGTGAAATCTAAGGTTATGAAATGGGTGAAATCTTATATTTCACGTATAAATAATTGTTTGTTTTTCATTTGATTAAATTTAGAATCACTGTGAAACTTTGACTTAAAGAATTAAGTTTTTTTGTTAAATAATCTATTTTTAAAGAATATAAACTAAAAAAGTATTTCAAACTTTATACAAGTAGTGTATAATAAATATAACTATAAATTCGGGTGTGAAGTAAATATATTTTACATCTAACGTTTAGGGACTTTTTAGAAAATTACTTATTCCATAAAGAATGTTTTGAGCATTTTTCTTAGTTTGTCCCTTGACTTGATTGATTGGGTAGTGTGCATATATATTTATATATTTATTTATACATATTTAAATTAAAACTAAACTGCTCTTATCCTTAAATTTTAAGGAGTATTTTGCTATAAATACTTTTGTTTCAATTATATATCATTTCACCCAAAAAAAAAAAAAAAAAGAAATGTACTCCCTCCTTCAATTGTTCTTTTTTGTAAAAATTTTTATAATTAGTTCATATAAAGAAAAATAAAATAAAATTATCATCTTCTTAATGCGTGAGATTTCTTATATGCAACAAGTTAATACATATGGTAAAATTTTAAAATATTCCTTCTTCTAAGTGTGTGCAATAGAACCTATATAAAATAATCATCATTCCTCAAAAGATTATTATACTAAATTACTTTCATGAAGCTCATGAATCCATACATACAACTTTAGAGAAAAGTTCATTTAAAACTATAAAAAAAGAAAGAAAGAAATAATAATTCTATGTGAATAATTCCAATATTTAAATGCATGTGTGTAATAATATCTTTCAAGGTGTATAAGCGGTTGAGTTTGACGCTGATCCAATTAATCCTCCATGACATTCTTTGGATAATATTTTTATTATAAACTTCATTATAAATTTAAAAATTTTAAAAGATAAAACTCTTTAAAATGACTAGTATATGACATGTCATTGTTACGAGAAATTTAGTGTGATATCTAAATAAATGTTAAATGAATGACTATAAAACATATATGTTTTCACCATAATTTCCTCATGAATAGCATAAGCATTAATTTCTTGCATTGGATTTTCAATGTTTTTAAAATTATGAAAATAAATCATAATTATGGTTAATTAATTAAACACAATAATTTTATTGAATAATATGGAAATTTTTTTTTTACTTGGTGTTCGATTGGATACAATATGATACCACATACGGTTTTCCCCTTCATACAAGATGTTAAGATCTCTTTGTCACATTTCATCAATTTAGTTTATTTTAGCATTAATTCAAGTGAGTAATAATCAATATTTGTCTGTTTTTTCGTGTGTGTATATTGTGTTTATCTAATTAGTTAAAAATTTCTTATAGAGATTGAAATATTACATTCAAAATTAATAAAAAGATATCTTCGTATATGATAATAAATTAACAATTTGATTTAAGTAAAATTCACGAACATAATCCTTTTTAATTAGTACCTATAGTATATAGGATTTTATTTCAATATATACTTGATAACATTCTATTAATGAAGCCTTTATTCAATTTGATAAAATACTTTCTTCCTGTAAACATTTGAATGTATCTCAAACATTACGATTTTGGAAATGAAAAGAAAGGTTCTTTTCCATAAATCGTAATGGTGAAAGGAATATAGTCACTTATTGTTGGCTTGAGATGGTAATTAGCCATTAGCTAGGATGATATATTGCATAAGTTAATCTGATATATGTACTCTATAGATAGTGATTGCATTTAATCTTGAATATTTTTTATGGGATTATGTAATTGAAAAAAATCATTAAATACCACCAAAATCTTATATTGTGACAATTAAAAAAAAATTAATATGTATGTATGTGAAGTATGACAAGTAAAACATACTGAAGGATTAGAAAATATATTTGATAATCTCTAATTTTCCTTTTTAAGTAACCTTAAGTTGGATAATTAAATGCATTTTGTCTATTTTTGCCCATCGTTACCAACTGGGCCTGTTTCTGCCCATTCTCTTCACTATATAACCAGACTAAGGAAGAAGATAAACACATCCTTTATCATCTTTTATGTATTGAAACCCTTCCCCCAGCCATTTCTCCTCCTTTGTGAAGCCTTCATCTCTTTGAGATCCATTCTTTCTTCGAAACAATCGATGGTAGAAACTCAAAGTTTTTATATCCCACCTGAAATCATTACTGCCGTTCTTCTGTTTCTACCTCCTAGAGCCTTGATAAAGTTCATCTGTGTTTGCAAAACATGGAAAAGTCTAATGACAAACTCTAGTTTTGTGACTGATTATTCGAAAATATCAACTTCAAAGGGTGTGAATAGCATTTTTATATATGCCAATTAGGCATTCAGAAGATATGTCCTTTAACTTTGTTTCTAATGCATCATTTGAAGATCCCTTAGAAATTGAAAAAATCCCATTTTCCTTTTAACAAAAAGAATTACATTGTAGTTGGTTATATCAATGGTCATTTCTGCTTTAGTGATGCAACTAATTTTGGCAAAACTATTTATCTTTTCAATCCATGCATTAGAAAATATAGGATTATTCGTTCTTCCAACATAGACCTAACCGTTGGAAGATCTAGAGTTTTAGGTTTTGCATATCAAAGTGCAATGGGAGATTATAAGATCATTCGTATTAATATTTGATGACTGCATCGATGCTTCTTCCGAGTCTACCATTGATTTTTATTTTATCGATTTGCAAGTTGACTTTACTCAATGCGCACAAATTCCTGGAAACAAATTTTTGTTGATCATTCAATTATAACTTGGGATGTAATATGTTCCTATTCAGGAAGACCAGTAAATGAATGTCTTCACTGGTTCTCAAATAGTAAAACTTTTGGAGAAAAAGTTATCTTGTCATTTGATTTTATGAAAGAGAAATTTAATGAAATTGGAATGCCCAATTTTGGTGATGGTGCGGATAATGACTTTGGGGACTTCCTTGGTGTATATAAGGAAGATCTCTCTATATTTAAATACTACCCTTTTCCTGATTCTCCAATGTCTCAATTTTTCTATTTGTGGGTAGTGAAGCAATACGGTGTAGAATCGTCTTGGACAAAAGTTTATACCATTGAAGTCTATGGACAAATTCAGAAGTCTCTCAACTTCACAAAAAATGTGAAATTCTGCTTGATCAAGTGAAATTCTGCAGGTAATGTATGGGTCTATAATTTTGATGATCAAGTGATGAAGTTTACTGGAATCAAAGATGAAGATGCAAATTTGGCTTTTGTGAATTATAATGCATCTCTGCTTCTTTTAGACAATTCAAATGAAACACTTAATTGAGAGTGACGATTCAAAAAAAGGCAATCCAATTGTGGATTTTGCTTATTTATTTTCATATTTCCTTTCAATTCTTGATGAATTATTGAAACAAGGAAAAAGAAATAATGTTTATTTTCTCTTATGGAATGTCGATTAATTGTTTACTTTTGGGGCATTACTTTTATCTCATAATTCTCATAAATGTTGTTAAAGAAAATGGACCAAATAGTGAAATTTGCTTCTAGAAACAAGCATAAATGTTTATCTTGGGCTAGAAAAATCACATACGATGTTATCGCCCTCTTATTGGCAAAATTTCTTAAAATCGATAACAAAGACAATTAACCCAAAATATCAACTATGGTGGCTAAATATTTTATGCGCCAATACATCTTTTCTTACATCTTCTAAATACATTTATCATACTTGGTGAACTTTATTGCCTTCTGAACTGTCTCATCTACTTCTAATTTTGCTACGGACAATTTTTGTTATATTTTTTGGCTAGTTGCCAAAATGAGATATTTTTCAATATAAATTTATTAGCGGCAAAAGGTTCAAAAACTATTTCAAGATAAAATGTGCCAATATTTCTAGAATTATTTCAAATTTTTGTTTCGACTTCAGATTGTAAAGTTGAATGTATGACGTGAAACCATCAAAACGTTAGTATCATATCACTACATATTAAGGTTATTTCTCGAAAAAAGTTAATTCTTAGATAATTAAATTAATAATTTCTTTTTTTATAATAATTTTCTGTTCCTTTTTCTTATTTGTTTTACCTAAGAGAAAAATCTACTCTACATTCAACAAAAGTAAACCCTAATTGATAAGGGATCTCTCACCCTCTACAAATTTGATGCTCCTCCTTCATTATTTTTTCTTTATTTCTTCTTTGGCATGCTACTACTGCTACATCTTCTTCTTTTGAATGGTTCTTTGAGGTGAATTTTCCCTTGTGGGGAGAAGATTCGAAAAAAGAGAAATAAATAAATAATAAGAAAAATATTGTTAAAAAAGTGAGAGATATAAATAACAAAATGAATATTTCCCAAACAGTTAAAATATTTCAATAGTATAGCCAAATCTATGTTGTTTTAATTTATCCTTATTTTGGAAATGACAAAAATTCTTTGCTATCAATTAACCACTAAATATTAATTATGTGTTTGTGTGATGAGTATAAATTATTCATTGAACACGATAAAATTTCTATTAAAAGAAAGGCAAATTTGTCATGCATTAAATTCATTCTTTTGATATTTAACAAAAAATAAAAAAATCGTTATTTTAGAAAAGATTCTCTATTAAATACTTATATTTAATAAGATTAACATGCATGACTTTACTAATTTAACCATTAGATTACCCTAATTATTCATTATACTCAAGTGCACTTCATCGATAACCATCCAATATCTTTAATACTTTTTTGTCCAAGTATGTTAAATAAACATATACTTATAAACAAACCATAAGTGTGTTTATTGAGTTTGTTTCACAAGAGTGCATTCACATATAGTGTGTCATATATGAAAGATCAAATAAATTATACAAGTATAGGTCAATGTTGAAAAATCGAATTGGAAATTGAATCGGTCAAGTTATTGACTCATTGGTTTATTGGTTCAATCAGTTAAATTACTGGTCGAATAGGATAACATAATAAATATAGAAGAAATTATAAATATATATTAATAATTCATCTACATGTATATTATATATCAATTTGCGCTAAGTATAATTAAAGAACGTTACAAGCTTATTAATTCAAAAAATACATGGAAAATAACATGTTTTAATGGAAATTTTTAAAAAAAATAAAAAGAAAAATTGATTCAAATGACCTGTCTAACAAGCTAATTCAACATTTTTTGAGTAAATTCGGCTGGTTCCATTTTCAAATGGTTTTTTGAGGAAAAAAAGGCCGATCTAGGTTTGGGTCCTGATTCAATCGGTCGGACCAACCATTCTAGTTCGATTTTCTCAACACAGGTATAGGTGTATCTTTCTTTCATACAATTTATGGAGAAATTAATTAGTCTATTTAACTAAGTTCATTGGTCGAGTTTACTGAATTAAAGTTAAATTAAAACGGTGATCAAGCATTTAAAATATTAAGAGAGTAATTTCTTTAATTACATCCATAATACGTTATTGAAATTGTAAGCTTTAAGAGCATTAATTTGTATTTTGATTATAACCAAATGTTGATATAATATTTACTATGGATGGGGTGTTGAAGACATTTAGACTAGGGTTATAGTAAATAGGTATTACTTTGTACACTCTATAAACAGTACCCCAAGCCTTTAGTTAAATGTATGCATTGATAAAGCTCAATTCTTAAAATTATTTTCAATACCTTTACTTTTGATTTCAAAGTTTAAATATTGACAAAAATATTTTCATGATTTTTTTAGCCAAATATTTACAAGATGCTTGGATTAAATGATTCATTTTATGTGTTGGAAGTTTTATTCAATAGATTCAAGTTCGAATGATCTGTCTTTAAAATTCGGACGTCCAAACCTTAAGTTAGTAAGTCTAGAGTTGATTGTTTCATTGAAATTCAAAATATTTTACTAGGTTTTAAAATAAAAGTTTTGTCGATGATGCTCTTAATGGTGGGGGTCAACCTCGGACGTCCAAAGTTAATTACAAGCTTTTGAAACAAAACTTCTGTAGATGATGCTTTAGATGATGAGGATCCACCTCATATGTCCGAAATTATGTTTTATGGACTGTGTATGCATGTCCAGACGATCCCATTGGGTTTGGATATCCGAACCTATCAAAGCTTAGTCAAACTAGTCGTTTACACTCATTTTTGTGAACATTTTGCCCATCTATAAATACTTGTCTTCTATTTTGAGAGATCATTATCTAAGATATTGCATTTATGCTTACCTAAGCTTTTAAAGTCTATTTTCATTCAAAATTTAAGCTTTATTAGTGTTTATCGTGTGAGAAAGGGAAATGTGATTATGGTGCTAGAAAAGATTGTTTATTCATCATATATAGTCTGGTAATTTCGTCTCTTCTTTTATATCTTATGTGTCAACAAGGTTGTGAAGAACATAAAAATAGAAATATTAAAACGGGCCTAAGTCCGCGATCCAGCCTATACTATCCACATTTTTTGGAGATGTAGATTCAAAATAATAGGACCGTCTACATACTTTACATGGTCCATGAATTTTTGCAAACAGGCCATAGGCTAACATGCATACATTAATTTATTTTACTAATTTTGACATTATAACTTGTTTACGTTTCTTGTTTTAAATTTATTTCAAATGATTTGTATTTTAACGGAGAATTAATAATTTTAATTTTTTATGTATGATTTGTAATATTTGGAACTATCTTTGGATGTTATTTATGTGTGATTGTCTGTTTTTAATAGAGGTTAGTGTAGTGTTATAACTTGTTGAGTACTTATTATTATTATAATAATAATTATTATTTATACTTTGAAGTTAAAAAAGAATAGATTAAAAAAGATTGTTTAGCAAGAGGGCCAGTCAGCTTATTCACAGATCGAGTACGTTCTAACATAGACTTATGATTTTCAATCGGCATAAATTCACTGAATTATCAAATTAATAAATCTTATCAATTTAACTTTGTATATTAATTACAGTGATCAAACTTAATAATAAATTACACATCATCAATAATAAAGATATTAGGAATTGCATAAATACTCATAACTAATGAAAAAATAATGAAATAAGTCTCAATATAAAATAAATCAAAATCCCGTAAAATATAAATCAATCTATGACCTAAATAACTAGAAGAGTTTACTTCCTAATAATAATAATAATAATTAAAAAAAGGAAGAATGAGTTAGAAGAGAAATCTTGATATTCTCTTCATTATTTTGCTCTTTCTTGAGATGTTGAAAACTCTAAACTTTTGTGCTCAAGAAATCCCTAGATCACTCTAATGTTTCTCCTAAATCCCCTTTATAGTAATTTTTGCCAAGAAATTTCTTTTACGTTGACATGCACACCTTGTTGCATAGGGTGTGCAATATCATGTATCAATGCAGGAAAAAACAAGTTCCAGCAGTTCTGTTCACCTTCCTCACTTTTTCCATCTTTTAAGTCAAACTGTCTACTCATTTTGAGTCCAAGTACCAAAACACCAAATAACATAAAAATGAGTAGTTTCTACACCAATATAAAGTAAATGAATTAAAAGACTAACTGTAAATGAATTAAAACATAACATTTTCACACTTAACATAAATTTCCCAATACTTCTCTTTTGCACGTCCTCAGTATGATAAGTAGAACAATAAGGTAAGAAGTAGAGAATCCAAATCTCACTTAAGAACCGATCTAGAATATATATATATATTGATATATATAACACAAACTTATAAAAGCGAATTCAAGAAAAAAATATGTATTTTTCTCATATGTAATTTAAGTAGAAGTTCTTTTTGAATCATGGAGTTATTAAACCAATATTTGCCTCCACTAGGTCATTGAAGCAAAAGTCCGCCATAATTATGATTAAATTGAGAGGCCTTCCAAATAATCCACAAACTCTAGAGGCCTTCCTAATAATCCACGGACTCTAGCAAGACTAAAAACTTGTAGTTGTGTCCAAGACTTCTCTGTTCCATTCCAAAAGTATCAAAGTATTGGCTCTGGACCTTTTTAAACGGACAATATTTAGATATAAGGAGATCTTTCTTATGTGCATAAAGAACCCGCACAAATCTTTCGTTACTCAAAGGAGACATTCCTATTTTATCAAATTTCTCTTTTATGATATAAAATTTCAAGATTGTAACCTTTAGTTTCATCATTTTTACTGTTTGAAATCTACTAAAGTGATTGATTACTTGTACTCCTGTATAAGAATATGTGATATTCCAAGTGAACGAATCAACCGGGACTTGTCTCCAAGAACTGCTGCACACCGAATAAACATAGATTTGAACACCCATACTCTCATAAATAGGCGAGGCCCAACTCGGACGTCCCTCCTTAGTATGAATCTGAATGATGTGCAAAACCTAGGAGTCAAAATCTTGTATTTGATAAGTCAATAATGGAAGAACGGATATCCCTATATTTTCTAATAAGTGGAATGTAGGAATAAATAGTTTTGTCAACATCAGAAATTCATCAATTCAAACACAAAATACCATTAGCACAACCTACGACATTGTAAATGATTTTAAATTTTTTTCGATTTTTAGGGAGAAGGAATGGTATTTTTTTCAAATTTTGAGGGAGTTTCAAAAGATTTAAAACTTACCTTGCACTTCTTAACAAGAATATATAAAATGCTACTCGTGCCTTTCAAAGTGAATACCTTCGAATGCTTGACCACAAAATTAGGGTTTGTTATCAAAATTTTGCATGTTTTAGAAACACATATGAGGTTTAACAAGGCTTAAGTATTTACCATTTAAAAAATAGTAATGATGATTTTTCATCCGAAAGACAAGAAATATGAAGTCCTTTCATTGTTTCTCAAATGAAAAGAACACACATATACATATATATAATTTCTCTATTCATGTTATTGTGCAAACTTGTGCAATAATATATATATTAAATTTAAAAATATAAAGGGAAAAAATAAAAAGATACAAGGTATTGATTTCTAATTCAGACGGTAATTAGAAATACATACTTGATAACATTCTATTAAAAATCCTTTAATCGATTTGATATATACTCTCTTCTGTAAGCAGTTGAATGTATCTCAAACCTTATGATTTTTGAAATGAAAAGAAAAAGGTACTTTTCCATAAAGTTCAATGGTGAAAGAAATATTGTCACTTGTTGTTGACTGGAGATGGTAATTAGCCATTAGCTAGGATCATATATTGCGTAAGTTAATATGATATTGTTTGCATTTAATCTTGAATATTCAAACCAAAAAAAAAAAAAAATGAACCAAAGGAAAAAATAACTCTTGGACCACGATTTTTTTAATGGACCAGGTAGTTGAGAATTTAACAAGTATTTTTCTTTTTCTTAAACTACCGAGTTAAGCACTCCTAGCTTTTATCATTTTTATTTGTCACAAACAAAGAAAACTTACACTGTAGAAAATGCATAAGTTGATGTGATTTTTTTTTAGTATAAACGCCTTTATATCAATAAAATTGTTCAATTTCCATGGAAGAAGAACTAAATGGAATTAAATTATGTTTTTTATGGGATTGCGTAGTTAAAAAAAATCATTAAATACCACTAAAATTTTATATTGTGATAAATAAAAATATTAATACATATATATATATATAAATATGAAGTACAACAAGCAAAACGTACTGAAGAATAGAAAATATATTTGATAATCTCCGATTTTCCTTCTTAAATCACCTTAAGTAGGATAAATAAATGCATAGTGTCTATTTTTGCCCATTCTCGTTACCAATTCTGCAACCTCAGAACCAATTGAGCTACGCTAATGTGGGCTTATTTCTGCCCAATCTCTTCACTATATAAGCAGACTAAGGAAGAAGATGAACACAATCTTCTCATCTTCTTTTATGTGTTAAAATCCTTCCCCTAGCCATTTCTCCTCCTTTGTGAAGCCTTCATCTCTTTTAAATCCGTTCTTTTTTTGAAACAGTCAATGGTAGAAACTCAATATTTTTATATCCCACCTAAAATATTACTGCTATTCTTCTGTTTCTACCTCCTAGAGCCTTGATGATACGCACACCTTCTTGCATAGGGTGTATAATATCGTACACCCATTTATAGGCCATCAAAAATAGTGACTTACGCCCAGAAATTTCTTTTTCGTTGATATGCACACCTTTTTGCATAGGGTGTATAATATCGTACACCAATGCAGAGAAAAACCAATTCCAGAGGCTCTGCTCACCTTCCTGCTCATGGTGTGCAAATCTTAGATTTGAACTTCTTCACTTTTTTTCATCTTTTAAGCCAAACTATCTATTCATTTTGATTCCAAGTACTAAAAACACCAAGTAATAGAAAAATGAGTAGTTTCTACAGTAATATAACATAAATGAATTAAAAGACTAACTGTAAATGAATTGAATGACTACATTTTCACACTTCAAATAAATTTCCCAATACTTCTCTTTTGCACGTCATCCGTATGAGAAGTAAAGCAATAAGGTAAGAAGGAGAGAATCCAAATCTCCCTTAAGAACCGATCTAGAATAAATATATATACTATATATATAATACAAACTTTTCAAAGCAAGTTGAAACAAAATTTATTTCTCATATGTAATCTAAGTAGAAGTTCCCTTTGAATCATTGAGGTATTAAACCAATATTTTCCCCTGCTAGATTTTTGAAGCAAAAGTCCACCATAATTATGGTGAAATCGAGGGCCTTCCAAATAATGCACATACTCTAGCGGCCTTCTAAGTAATCCACAGACTCTAACAAGACAAACAACTTGTAGTTGTGTCCAAGACCTCTATATTCCATTCCAAAAGTAGCAAAGTACATGCTCTGGACTTTTTTCAAATGGACAATATCTAAATATGAAGACATCTTTCTTATGCGCACAAAGAACCTGCACAAATCTTTCTTTACTCAAAGGTGACATTCCTATTTTATCGAATTTCTTTTTTATTAGATAAAATTTCAAGATTGTATCATTTATTTTCATCCTTCTTACCGTTTGAAATCTACTAACGTAATTGATTTACTTGTGCTCCATTATAAGAATACGTTATATTCCAAGCGAACGAATCAACCTGGACTTGTCACCAAGAACTGCTACACACCGAATAAATTTAGATTTGAATATCCGTACTCTCATAAGTAGGCGAGGTCCAACTTGGACATTCCTCATTAGTATGAATTTGAATGATGTACGAAACCTAGGAGTCTAAATTTTGTAATTGGAAAGTAAATGATAGTGTAGGCTTTACAGCCCATTTTCTCCAATATTTTCAATTTTCCAGCCCAATTATCTTCCCATTTAACCCAGTGATGTTCTGGGCCTCAATCATGTGAAATAGGCTTCTGGGCTGCTTTTGGGCCGCCTCCTTAACCAAGTCTTTAGGGATGCCCGCGGCCCGGGTTGTCCACCCGGGTCGTCCGTTTGGCGACTCGCAGCACGTCCGCTCGGCTCCCCTTTAATTGATTGCTGTCGCTTCGTTTATTATGTGCTCTCCTTAATTCCTCCACTGAACCGTCTCTTATTCTCTCCCTGCGTCTCTTGGAGTCTTCAAGACTCTTGATTTCTTCTGCTTCTCCTTCGGCTCTGCCGCTGCTGTCCTCTCTCTGTTCTGGTGCTTTTATGCTGTTAACCAGTCTTCTTCTCTATAACCATTGTTTGTCTATTGGTGAGGTTAGAGATATAGCCGTGAGGAAAGAAAAGAGAGAGAAAGATAGAGGTTATACATTGCCAGTGATTTCTTCCCGGTTGAGGCCTGTTTCTGAGGGTTATAACCCCGATCATCACTTTTCTTCACTATCGTCGCCTCGACGCGGCAGCGCCGCTGCTCGGCATCCGATTCTGGTTTGGTAACCCCTCGGTTTCAGCTCCTCAGTCATCTCTTTGATTTTCTGTTGGCCGCTTCACGGTGGCGGTGTTGAGCAAACCGTTCTTTGCTTTATTTGGGTTATTTTTATACTAATCGGGTGTTATTTTGCAGATTATATTATTATTGTTTTTTGGCTGATTTCTGTTCATTGAAAGGTTGAATCCTTCTGTTTTACTTCCACTGTAATTTATTCTTTGATAAATTTGTAATAGTAATAGTTATTGTAATAGTAAATAGGAGTTGTTTTCTCTAACAAGTGGTATCAGAGCCACGGTTCCGGTTCTTTGGCTTCGACGTCCGATAGCAACCTTCGGATCTGAGAATATTCTCAGAATTCGGACACTGAAGTTCCTTACTCTCTTCTCTGTTTTTACAGTTTTTTTTCGGTTTATTCGGCTTGCCGCCGGCTTTATCTAGTTTATGTGTTTCCGCTTGTAGCCCATTTCTGATTCTGTTTCTGTTTCGGTTTGCCGCCGGTTCTATTTCTGTTGGTTGTTGTTGTGACGGCTTGCTACCGTTTTGGTTACTATTACTGCGTTGCTATTACTTTCTGTTTCTGTTCCTTTTTCCCTTTGATTTTTTATTCCACTTTTTTTTCTTGTTGTTTTTCAAAAAAACCAAAATCCAAGCCTGGCTTGAATCCAAGAGATATCAAGTATCTGTATCTTGGCGGTTTTATTTCTGATTTCTGATTTTAACAAGCGAAATCTTGATCTTCTCTTCATTATTTTACTCTTTCTTGAGATGCCGAAAACTCTAAACTTTTGTAATCAAGACTTCCCAAGATCCACTCCAATATTTCTCTTAGCTCCCATTTATAGGCCTTCAAAAATAGTAACTTATGCTCATAAATTTCTTTTTCGTTGATATGCACACCTTCTTGCATCGGGTGTATAATATCGTACACCAATGCAGAGAAAAACCAATTCCAGAGGCTCTGCTCACCTTCCTGCACATGGTGTGCAAATCTTAGATTTGAACTTCTTCACTTTTTTCAATCTTATAACCAAACTATCTACTCATTTTGATTCCAAGTACTAAAAACATAATATAACAGAAAAATGAGTAGTTTCTACAGTAATATAACATAAATGAATTAAAAAACTAATTGTAAATGAATTAAATCATAACATTTTCACACTTCAAATAAATTTCCCAATACTTCTACTTTGCACGTCCTCAGTACGATAAGTAAAGCAATAAGGTAAGAAGGAGAGAATCCAAATCTCCCTTAAGAACCGATCTAGAATAAATATGTATACTATATATATAATACAAACTTTTCAAAGCAAGTTGAAACAAAAAAGTTTATTTCTCATATGTAATCTAAGTAGAAGTTCCCTTTGAATCATTGAGGTATTAATCCAATATTTCCCCTACTAGATTTTTGAAGCAAAAGTCCATAATTATGGTGAAATCGAGGGCCTTCCAAATAATCCACAAACTCTAGCGGCCTTCTAAATAATCCATAGGCTCTAACAAGACAAACAACTTATAGCCGTGTCCAAGACCTCTCTATTCCATTCAAAAAAAGTAGCAAAGTACAGGTTCTGGACTTTTTTCAAACGGACAATATCTAAATATGAAGACATCTTTCTTATGCGCATAAAGAACCTGCACAAATCTTTCTTTACTCAAAGGAGACATTCCTATTTTATTGAATTTCTTTTTTATGAGATAAAATTTCAAGATTGTAACATTTATATTCATCCTTCTTACCGTTTGAAATCTACTAAAGTAATTGATTTACTTGTGCTCCATTATAAGAATACATGATATTCCAAGCGAACAAATCAACCTGGACTTGTCTCCAAGAACTGCTACACACCGAATAAACTTAGATTTGAATATCCATACCCTCATAAGTAGGCGAGGTCCAACTTGGACATACCTCATTAGTATGAATCTGAATGATGTACAAAACCTAGGAGTCTAAATCTTGTAATTGGAAAGTAAATGATGGAAGAACAGATATCCTTTATTTTCTAATGGGTGGATTATAGGGATAAATAGTTTTGTTAAAATCAGGAATTCATCGAGTAAAACACAAAAGACCATTAGCACAACCTACAACATTGTAAATGATTTTAATTTTTTTCAATTCTTAGGGAGATGGAATGGTATTTTTTTCAATTTTTTGGGGGATTTTCAAATGAGTTACGACTTATCTTTCACTTCCTGACAAGCGTATATAAAATGCTACTCGTGCCTTTCAAAGTGAATGCCTTCGAATACTTGACCACAAAATTAGATTTTGATATCAAAACTTTCCATGTTCTAGAAACACAAATGAGGTTCAACAAGGCTTAAGTATTTACCAATGAAAAAATAGTAATGATGATTTACCATCAGAGATACAAGAAATATGAAGTCCTCTTGTTTCTTAGATGAAAAGGACGTATATATATATATATATATAATTGCTCTAATGAAGTTACTGTGCAAACTTGTGCAGTAATATATATATATATATTATATTTAAAAATATAAAGAGCAAAAATAAAAAGATATAAAGTATTGATTTCTAATTCGGACGGTAACTAGAAATATATACTTGATAACATTGTATTAAAGAATCCTTTAATCAATTTGATAAATACTTTCTTCCTGTAAGCATTTGAATGTATCTCAAACATTACGATTTCAGAAATGAATAGAAAAAGTTCTTTTCCATAAATCCTAATGGTGAAAAGAATATACTCACTTATTCTTGACTTGATATAGTAATTAGCCGCCAGCTAGGATCATACAATGCATAAGTTAATATGATATATGGACCTTGTAGATATTGTTTGCATTTATTCTTGAATATTTTTACGAAAAAAAAAATGAGACAATGGCAAAATAAATCTTGGACCATGATTTTTTTAATGGACAAGGTATTTGAGAATTTAACGACTATTTTTCTTTTTTTTTTAAATTATAGAACTAATCACTCTCAACTTTTTGCATTTTTATTCGTCACAAGAAGAGAAATCTTACACATTAGAAAATGCATAAATTGATATGTTTTTTTTATATAAATGCGTTTATATCATTTAAATTTTTCAATATTCCACGGAAGAAGAACTAAATGGAGTTGAATTATGTTTTTTATGGGATTGTGTAATTAAAAGAAAATTAACTAATTACCACTAAAATCTTATATTGTGAAAAATAAAAAAAATTAATACACATCTATATATATATGTGAAGTACAACAAATAAAACACAGTGAGGGAGTAGAAAATATATTCGATAATCTCCAATTTTCCTTCTTAAATAACCTTAAGTAAGGTAAAATAAATGCATAGTGTCTATTTTTGCGCATTCTTATTACCACTTCTGCAGCCTCAGAACCAGCTGAGCTACCACTACGCGGGCATGTTTCTACCCATTCTCTTCACTATATAAGCAGACTAAGGAAGAAGATGAGCACAACCTTCTTATCATCTTTTATGTATTAAATTCCTTCCCCTAGCCATTTCTCCTCCTTTTGGAGCCTTCATCTCTTTGAAATCCATACTTTCTTCGAAACAATCAATGGTAGAAACTCAATATTTTTATATCCACCTGAAATCATTACTGCTATTCCTCTGTTTCTACTTCCTAGACCGTTGATGAAGTTTATCCGTGTTTGCAAAACATTAAAAAGTCTAATGACAAACCACAGTTTTGTGATTGATTATTCGAAAATATCAACTTCAATAGGTAGGAATAGCATTATGTATATAATAATTAGAATTTTAGAAGATATGTCTTTCAACTTCGTTTCTTATGGATCATTTGAAGGTCTCTTAGAAATTGAAAAAATCACATTTTCCTTTCACATAAAGAATTACATTATAATTGGTTGTATTAATGGTTTTGGCAAAACTATTTATCTCTTCAATCCATACATTAGAAAATATAGGATTATTTGTTCTTCCAACATAGATTAACAAGCGAAATCTTGATCTTCTTTTTATTATTTTGATGTTTTTTATAGATGCCGAAAACTCTAAACTTTTGTACTCAAGAAATACCAAAGATCTATGGACATGCAAACTACATAAATGCAGGAAAAAGACAATTCCAGCAGTTCTGCTCACCTTTCCAAATATGTGTGCAAATTTCAGATTTGAACTTCTTCACTTTTTTCGCTCTTCTAGGCCAAACTGTCTACTCATTTTAATTCCAAGTACTAAAATTACCAAATAACAGAAAAAGGAGTAGTTTTTACACCAATATAACATAAATGAATTAAAATACTTACAGTAAATGAATTAAAACATAACATTTTCACACTTCTCTTTTGCACGTCCTTAGTATGATAAATAAAGCAATAAGGTACGAAGGGGAGACTCCAAGTCTCACTTTAGAACCGATCTAGAATATATATATATATATATATGTAATACAAACTTGTCAACGAAAATTCCCAAAAAAAAAAAATAAATAAACAAAGGCTATTTTCTATATGTAATCTAAGTAGAAGTTCTCTTTGAATCATCGAGGAAGTAAGCCAATATTTTCCCCCACTAAACTGTGGTGAAATTGAGAGGCCTTCCAAATAATTCGCAAACTCTGGCGGCCCTCCAAATAATCCCAGATTTTAGCAAGACTAACAACTTATAGTAGTGTCCAAGACCTCTCTATTCCATTCCAAAGGTAGCAAAGTATTGGCTCTATTGAAGTTGTTGTGCAAACTTGTGCAATAATATATATGTATTAAATTTAAAAATATAAAGAGCAAAAATAAAAAGATGTAAAGTATTGATTTCTAATTCGGACGGTAATTAAAAATATACACTTGATAACATTCTATTAAAGAATCATTTAATCAATTTGATAAATACTTTGTTCCTGTAAGTATTTGAATGTATCTTAAACATTTCGATTTTTGAAATGAAAAGAAAAAGTTCATTTCCATAAATCCTAACAGTGAAAGGAATATAGTCGCTTACTTTTTACTTGAGATGGTAATTCGCCATTAGTTAATATGATAAATGGACCCTATATATCATATATATAGCATTTTATATGTACCAATTAGAAATTCAAAAGATATGTCATTCAACTTTGTTTTAATAAATCCTAATGGTAAAAGCAATATATTCACCTTACCAAAATCATTTGGAGATTTTTTTTTTTTTTTTTATTTTACCAAAAGAATGAATTTAATGCAGAGCAAAGCTTGGACCTGGTTGTTGAGAAAACGCTTTTCCTTTTTCTTAAACAACTTTAATGCTACTGCTTTGTTTTTTTAACTTGTGGCAAAAAGGAAATCTAACACTTTGAAAAACACATCAATTCAATATGTGATTTCTTTCTACTGGGATTAATTAAGCATCCTTACTTTATTATTTAATTTTACATGGAAGAATAATTAATACCACCTTGATTTGTATTGTGACACATAAAACCACTTATACGCCTGAATTGAGATATAGTAAAATAAAATAAAGATGGATATATCTACTGTCTCCAAATTCCTTTTCTAAGCAACGTTAATTAAATAGGATAATAAATGCATACTGTCCATTTTTGTCTATTCTCGTTATAAAAAAGGTGAAATACTTCGTCTTCAGAACCTCTACCAGACTACTTAATTCTCAGGTGGAGAATGTAAATCATGATGACTCAACGGTCCTTCTGACTGAAGGCTAGGCCTTGGTGCACACAAGAACTACCCCCATATTAGAGAAGTTGAAATTTCCCATTTTTGCCTATTCTCTCTCTATATAAACAGACGAACAGACCAAGGAAGAAGATCATCTTTCATCATTGGAACTCCTTCCCCACTCTATATCTCCTCCTTTGTAAAGCTTCATTTCTTCAAAATCCTTATTTTGTCAAAACAAATAATGGCAGAGACTCAATCCTTTTGCATTCCATATGAACTCATTACTATAATTCTTCTGTTTCTACCTCCTAAAGCCTTGATGAAGTTCATGTGTGTTTGCAAGACATGGAAAAATATAATAAAAAATCCTGATTTTGTGATGAGGTATTCAAAAATATCAACTTCAAAAGGTATGAAGAGTATTTTATATATGCCAATTAGAAATTCAGAAGATATGTCTTTCAACTTCATTTCTAATGGATCATTTGAAGGTCCCTTAGAAATTGAAAGAATCCCATTTCCCTTTCACAAAAAGAATTATATTGTAGTTGGTTGTACTAATGGTCTTTTGTGTTTTAGTGATGCAAATGATTTCGGAAAAACTATTTATCTCTTCAACCCATGCATTAGAAAATACAGGATTATTCGTTCTTCCAATACAGATCTAACAATTGCAAGATCTAGAGTTCTAGGTTTCGCATATCACAGTCAAACGAAAGATTGTAAGATCATTCGTATTCATAGCAAAAAATTATTATTTCAAAATTTGGCCGATGCTTCTTTCAATTCTACTATTGATTTTGTCGATGTTCAAGTTGAAGTTTACTCAGTCCGCACTAATTCTTGGAAAAATATTTTTTTTGATTCATTCCCTTGGGGTATAATCTATTCCTTTTCAGGAATACCAGTAAATGAATCCCTTCATTGGATTTCAAACAGTAAATCATTTGAAACAAAAAGTGTTATCTTGTCTTTTGATCTACAAAAAGAGGCATTCGATGAAATTGGAATGCCTAATTTTAGCGAGGGTGAGGATGAGGACTTCTGGGAATTTCTTGGTGTACACAAGGAATACCTTTCTATGTTTAGATACTATCCTTTTCCTGGTTCTCTAAAGTCACAATTTTGCTATTTGTGGGTGATGAAGAAATATGGGGTAGAATCGTCTTGGACTAAGGTTTGTAATATTCAAGTCTTTGGACAAATTCGTAGGTCTCTCAACTTCACAAAATGTGGTGAAATTCTGCTTGAAGATCATGATGGTAATGTATTGCTTTATAATTTTGATGATCAAGAGATGAAGTTTACAGGAATCAAGGATGAAGATGCAAATTTGGCTTTTGAGAATTATAATGCATCTCTTCTTCTTGTAGACAATTCAAATGAAGCACTTAATTAAGAATGAAGAGAGCAAAAGAGGCATTAATTTGATCATATTTCCTTTCAATTCTTGATGAAAGTATTGAAAGAAGGAAAAATAAATGATATTGTTTCTTGTTTTCTTCCATGGAATGTGCATTAATTGTTTTTTAGTTATTACTTTTTTCTCATTATTCTCAATTCTTCAACTCTCATAAATGTCGTTAAATGAATATTTACCAAATCATGAAATTTGCTTCGAAAAACAAGCACAAATTTCTCCCTTGAGCTACAAAAATACATATACGTTGCTATTGCATTGTAATTGGCAAAATTTATAATTTAAATGAACAAGACAATTAACAAAAAATGAGACATTCTTCGACATAAGTTTATAATGCATAAAATATTTCAAATTTTATTTTTTTTAACGGTAAAATATGTTGGTAACCTATCTCAAATTTTATTTTGGCTTTCAAATAGTGAGCATCATATCACTACTTTTTACGACTATTTCTTAAAAATAAAGAGTAAACATTTATGTAATAAAATTAATAATTTTCCTTTTTTAATTTTTTAGGTTTCTTTTTTTTTACCTGATAATTTTTTTTTTTTAGGAAAACCCTAATCTACTACATTAAATAAACCCTAATTGGAAACGGATCTTTCTAACCCCTTCATATTTAATTCTCCTTGCTGACACCTCTTGCGAATGTGTCTAATCGGATAAGTCTTTCCCTTTTTGGAAGATGAAAACCTTTTCTATTCAGATGAGACATAAGCTTTTCCGAATTATTCAATCTTTTTAAACATTACAATAAAAAATGAAGATAAAAATAATTAATTTTCAATCAAATAATTCATACTATAATTATTTCTTGTGCTTCACTCTAAAAGATTAATTCCTCACGATTCTTCCTAAAATCTTGTAAAGAAATGATATATGTGTGAGGTAGGCTCAGTAAGTTCCATGTGTAGATAAGTGGATATTAAATCATTTCCTCATTAAATTTAATGAAATCAATTGTCAAAAATATATATGGCAGACACTTATTTAATGAAGAAAGATAACATATATGGATTATCGAAGAATATGGATCAATAACTTTTAAGAAATTTTTATCAACAATAATCACAGCAATAATTCGTCAATTCTTTTTTTCGTCAATTCAATCAAGGGCTCCAAGCATCATGCGTCTTTGTATTGCACTTCAACAATTCAATCCAATATAGATAACCCACTATCTAGGGTGACCTTGCATGACGTTAGACCTATGTTGAACTTCCTAACTAGGAACTAAATACCCTAAGTACTATGGTTATGACAACTAAAACAACAACTTGATGCTTTCCCCATAGACGTCATATTTCCTATGGGTATATGGCTAACAATAATCCACAACCATTATTTGCACCCGAGTAGACTAAAGAGGCTCTCTCATTAGTAACTAGCCAAATGAAGTGATTTTCCCATACTAAGTTTTTATTTATAATCCGGAGTAATAATGAGTACTCAAATAAGTTTTTCTCAGCCAATTTCAATTAATGAAAGCAAAGTCTCCCTCGTAATCCAAACCGTT
The DNA here is from genome assembly GCA_028651295.1 of Catharanthus roseus. Taxonomy (NCBI): domain Eukaryota; kingdom Viridiplantae; phylum Streptophyta; class Magnoliopsida; order Gentianales; family Apocynaceae; genus Catharanthus; species Catharanthus roseus. Next base: position 2,608,225 of record JAPQWS010000069.1, read on the forward strand.
GAATAAGCGTAAGGGAGCATGTATCGTACAAAGCACTTTTATAAGATTTGACATAATCACTAGCTATAGAAAAAAAAATCTCTTTTCATTCGAAATCATAACTTAAAAAAAAAAATATTAGAATACTTGACATACTTTATATCATATTACGAGTCTTTAAATAAAATTGACAATCCTTTCATAAGTTAGGATAATAAAAAATATTTGAGATGTAAATAGATAAAAAGGGCAACTTTTCCTTTTCACAATCAGTGTATTTCGAAATCTCATATAAAATAAACCGTTCAAAGTATGTATATTTCATTTTTTCTTAAAAAGCAGAAACAAAGCAAATATTTTCAGTAACATGTGTTGTACCAAATTTTGTGTTCGAAAAGTGGAACTTACCTGTCAAGCCAATCTTACACTCAACCCTTAATGTCTCTTTTCTAGTCTATGAAGTAGTGATTGACATGTTATCAATCTCATATATCCAAATAATATGTTTTATTTAAAAATTTATTTTCAGACAATAAAATCACTTGACACGATGCGATCTTTTTCACTATCCTCAAATAGTTCGGGTTATTGTAGAACTCGAAAGTGCCTCCAACTTTTCATTAGGATTAATGAGTACCACATCATCCTCACTCTCCATTTCTCAATCGAGTTACAAGGTAGAAGTTTGAAGTCTTTTCTCGTCCTCTAATTATAGCAAAGATGGATAATCAATGGATATCGTTGAGTTAATTTTACTGAACCCTAATCTCGGAGAGGTAAACATTGTTAGATTACAGGGAAAATATGCATGTAAAGTGACTGATGTTTGAAAAAGTTTTTTTTGAAAAAAGAAAACTTTAGGTTATTGAATTCTCAAGTTCTACCCAACAGGGATTAAAATTGTCGAAGTCAAAATCTTCACAACAAGAAATCGCATAAAAGTACAAAAAAGATTACACGTAAAATTGTTGATGATGAAAAAAGTTAAAGTTAATAGTTAGGAACATAAATCCAACAGACAAAAATATGTTGGGGACAAAATAAGTTAAAATTAATAGTTAGGGACCAAAAAAATTAAAATTAATAGTTAGGGACCAAATCTAACCAATAAAAATATGTTGGGAACAAAACAAGTTCAAATTAAAAGTTCGAGACTAAATCCAATCAATAAAAATATGTCGGGAACGAAAAAAATTAGAATTAAAAGTTATGGACAAAATCCAACCAACAAAAATATGTTGGGGACTAAAGATGACATTTACTCTTTTTCGTATTTTTAATAGAGGCTGATGGATGCTCTCAAGGTATGGTCTTGCTTTCACTGAAAAGGGATTTGTCACTAATTTATTATAATAAGTACAAAAACTTCATAATTTTCTCTTTAAATGAAAATATTAAGTTTTTGTCTATTATTTTAATACTCTGATTAAAGTTATTAACATAATTGTGGTTAGAATAAATGATAACAAATTCAACATATTAGAAGCCTCCTAATGGGTGAAATCTAAGGATATGAAATGGGTGAAATCTTATATTTTACGTATAAATAATTGTTTGTTTTTCATTTGATTAAATTTAGAATCACTGTGAAACTTTGACTTAAAGAATTAAGTTTTTTAGTTAAATAATCTATTTTTAAAGAATATAAACTAAAAAAGTATTTCAAACTTTATACAAGTAGTGTATAATAAATATAACTATAAATTCGGGTGTGAAGTAAATATATTTTACATCTAACGTTTAGGGACTTTTTAGAAAAATTACTTATTCCATAAAGAATATTTTGAGCATTTTTCTTAGTTTGTCCCTTGACTTGATTGATTGGGTAGTGTGCATATATATTTATATATTTATTTATACATATTTAAATTAAAACTAAACTGCTCTTATCCTTAAATTTTAAGGAGTATTTTGCTATAAATACTTTTGTTTCAATTATATATCATTTCACCCCAAAAAAAAAAAAAAGAAATGTAATCCCTCCTTCAATTGTTCTTTTATGTAAAAATTTTTATAATTAGTTCATATAAAGAAAAATAAAATAAAATTATCATCTTCTTAATGCGTGAGATTTCTTATATGCAACAAGTTAATACATATGGTAAAATTTTAAAATATTCCTTCTTCTAAGTGTGTGCAATAGAACCTATATAAAATAATCATCATTCCTCAAAAGATTATTATACTAAATTACTTTCATGAAGTTCATGAATCCATACATACAACTTTAGAGAAAAGTTCATTTAATAGTATAAAAAAAGAAAGAAAGAAATAATAATTCTATGTGAATAATTTCAATATTTAAATGCATGTGTGTAATAATATCTTTCAAGGTGTATAAGCGGTTGAGTTTGACGCTGATCCAATTAATCCTCCATGACATTCTTTGGATAATATTTTTATTATAAACTTCATTATAAATTTAAAAATTTTAAAAGATAAAACTCTTTAAAATGACTAGTATATGACATGTCATTGTTACGAGAAATTTAGTGTGATATCTAAATAAATGTTAAATGAATGACTATAAAACATATATGTTTTCACCATAATTTCCTCATGAATAGCATAAGCATTAATTTCTTGCATTGGATTTTCAATGTTTTTATAATTATGAAAATAAATCATAATTATGGTTAATAAATTAAACACAATAATTTTATTGAATAATATGGAAATTTTTTTTACTTGGTGTTCGATTGGATACAATATGATACCACATACGGTTTTCCCCTTCATACAAGATGTTAAGATCTCTTTGTCACATTTCATCAATTTAGTTTATTTTAGCATTAATTCAAGTGAGTAATAATCAATATTTGTCTGTTTTTTCGTGTGTGTATATTGTGTTTATCTAATTAGTAAAAACATTTCTTATATAGATTGAAATATTACATTCAAAATTAATAAAAAGATATCTTCGTATATGATAATAAATTAACAATTTGATTTAAGTAAAATTCACGAACATAATCCTTTTTAATTAGTACCTATAGCATATAGGATTTTATTTCAATATATACTTGATAACATTCTATTAATGAAGCCTTTATTCAATTTGATAAAATACTTTCTTCCTGTAAACATTTGAATATATCTCAAACATTACGATTTTGGAAATGAAAAGAAAACATTTGAATATATCTCAAACATTACGATTTTGGAAATGAAAAGAAAAAGTTCTTTTCCATAAATCCTAATGGTGAAAGGAATATAGTCACTTATTGTTGGCTTGAGATGGTAATTACCCATTAGCTAGGATGATATATTGCATAAGTTAATCTGATATATGTACTCTATAGATAGTGATTGCATTTAATCTTGAATACTGATGTGATATCTCCAACAGACTTCCTTGGTGTATATAAGGAAGATCTCTCTATATTTAAATACTACCCTTTTCCTGATTCTCCAATGTCTCAATTTTGCTATTTGTGGGTAATGAAGCAATACGGTGTAGAATCATCTTGGACAAAAGTTTATACCATTGAAGTCTATGGACAAATTCAGAAGTCTCTCAACTTCACAAAAAATGGTGAAATTCTGCTTGATCAAGTGAAATTCTGCAGGTAATGTATGGGTCTATAATTTTGATGATCAAGTGATGAAGTTTACTGGAATCAAAGATGAAGATGCAAATTTGGCTTTTGTGAATTATAATGCATCTCTGCTTCTTGTAGACAATTCAAATGAAGCACTTAATTGAGAGTGAAGATTCAAAAAAAGGCAATCCAATTGTGGATTTTGCTTATTTATTTTCATATTTCCTTTCAATTCTTGATGAATTATTGAAAGAAGGAAAAAGAAATAATGTTTATTTTCTCTTATGGAATGTCGATTAATTGTTTACTTTTGGGGCATTACTTTTATCTCATAATTCTCATAAATGTCGTTAAAGAATATGGACAAAATAGTGAAATTTGCTTCTACAAACAAGCACAAATGTCTATCTTGAGCTAGAAAAATCACATACGATGTTATTGCCCTCTAATTGGCAAAATTTCTAATTAAAATCGATAATGAAGACAATCAACCCAAAATTTCAACTATGGTGGCTAAATATTTTATGCGCCAATGCATATTTTCTTAAATCTTCTAAATACATTTATTATACTTGGTGAACCTTATTACCTTCTGAACTGTCTCATCTACTTCTAATTTGCTACCGACAATTTGTTATATTTTTGGCTAGTTGCAAAAATGAGATATTCTTCAATATAAATTTATTATCGGCAAAAGGTTCAAAAAATATTTTAGATAAAATGTGCCAATATTTCTAGAATTATTTAAAATTTTTCTTTTTGACTTTGGATTGTGAAATTGAATGTATGACGTGAAACCATCAAAATGTTAGTATCATATCACTACTTATTAAGGTTATTTCTCGGAAAAAGTTAATACTTAGATAATTAAATTAATAATTTCTTTTTTATAAAATTTTTCTGTTCCTTTTTCTTATTTGTTTTACCGAAGAAAAAAACCTACTCTACATTCAACAAAAATAAACCCTAATTGATAAGGGATCTCTAACCGTCTATAAATTTGATGCTCCTCCTTCATTATTTTTTCTTTATTCCTTCTTTGGCATGCTACTATTACTACATCTTCTTCTTTTGAATTAAAAAACTGATTCAAATGATCGGTCTAACAAGCTAATTCAACATTTTTTGAGTAAATTCGGCTAGTTCAATTTTCAAATGGTTTTTTGAGGAAACAAGACCGATCTAGGTGCGGTTCCTGATTCAATCGGTCGGACCAGTCATTCTAGTTCGATTTTCTCAACAATGGTATAGGTGTATCTTTCCTTCATACAATTTATGGAGAAATTAATTAGTCTATTTAACTAAGTTCATTGGTCGAGTTTACTGAATTAAAGTTAATTAAAATGGTGATCAAGCATTTAAAATATTAAGAGAGTAATTTCTTTAATTACATCCATAACACGATATTGAAATTGTAAGCCTTAAGAGCATTAATTTGTATTTTGATTACAACCAAATGTTGATATAATATATAATATGGATGGGGTGTTGAAGACATTTAGACTAGGGTTATAGTAAATAGGTATAACTTTGTACACTATATATAGTACCCCAAGCCTTTAGTTAAAATTATTTTCAATACCTTTACTTTTGATTTCAGAGTTTAAATATTGATCAAAATATTTTGATGATGTTTTTTAGCCAACTATTTTCAAGATGCTTGGATTGAATGATTCATTTCATGTGTTGGAAGTTTGAGTCAATGGATTCAAGTTCGGATGGTCTGTCTTTAAAATTCGGACGTCCAAACCTTAAGTTAGTAAGTCTAGAGTTGATTGTTTCATTTAAACTCAAAATATTTTACTAGGATTTAAAATAAAAGTTTTGTCGATGATGCTCTTAATGGTGAGGGTCAACCTCGAACGTCCAAAGTTAATTACAAGCTTTTGGAACAAAACTTCTGTAGATGATGCTTTAGATGTTGAGGATCCACCTCATATGTCCGAAATTATGTTTTATGGACTGTGTATGCATGTCCAGACGATCCTATTGGGTTTGGACATCTGAACCTATCAAAGCTTAGTCAAACTAGTTGTTTACACTCATTTTTGTGAATATTTTGCCCATCTATAAATACTTGTCTTCTATTTTGAGAGATCATTATCTAATATATTGCATTTATGCTTATCTAAGCTTTTAAAGTCTATTTTCATTCAAAATTTAAGTTTTATTAGTGTTTATCGTGTGAGAAAGGGAAACGTGATTATGGTGCTAGAAAAGATTGTTTATTCATCATATATAGTCTGGTAATTTCGTCTCTTCTTTTATATCTTATGTGTCAACAAGGTTGTGAAGAACATAAAAATAGAATTATTAAAAAGGGCCTAAGTCTGCCATCCAGCGTACACTATTCACATTTCTTGGAGATGTAGATTCAAAATAATAGGACTGTTAGGATGCCAGCTATCTACATACTTTACATGGTCCATGAATTTTTGCAAACAGGCCATAGGCTAACACGCATTCATTAATTTATTTTACTAATTTTGACATTATAGCTTGTTTACATTTCTTGTTTTGAATTTATTTCAAATGATTTGTATTTTAACGGAGGATTAATAATTTTAATTTTTTATGTATGGTTTGTAATATTTGGAACTATCCTTGGATGTCATTTATGTGTGATTGTCTATTTTTATTAGATGTTAGTGCAGTGTTATAACTTGTTGAGTACTTATTATTATTATTATTATTATTATTATAATTATTATTATTTATACTTTGAAGTTAAGAAATAATAGATTAAAAAAAGATTGTTTAGCAAGAGGGCCAGTCAGCTTATTCACGGATTGAGTACGTTCTGACATAGACTTATGATTTTCAATCGGCATAAATTCACTGAATTATCAAATTAATAAATCGTATCAATTTAACTTTGTATATTAATTACGGTGATCAAACTTAATAATAAATTCAACATCATCAATAATAAAGATATTAGGAATTGCATAAATACTCATAACTAATGAAAAAATAATGAAATAAGTCTTAATATAAAGTAAATCAAAATCCCATAAAATATAAATCAATCTATGACCTAAATAACTAGAAGAGTTTACTTCCTAATAATAATAATTAAAAAAAGAAAGATTGAGTTAGAAGAGAAATCTTGTTATTCTCTTCATTATTTTGCTCTTTCTTGAGATGTTGAAAACTCTAAACTTTTGTGCTCAAGAAATCCCTGGATCTCTCTAATGTTTCTCTTAAAGCCCCTTTATAGTAATTTGTGCCAAGAAATTTCTTTTACGTTGACATGCACACCTTGTTGCATAGGGTGTGCAATATCCTGTATCAATGCAGGAAAAAACAAGTTCCAGCGGTTCTGTTCACCTTCCTTAACATGGTGTGCAAATCTCGGATTTGAACTTCTTCACTTTTTCCATCTTTTAAGTCAAACTGTCTACTTTTTGATTCCAAGTACTAAAACAGTAAATAACATAAAAATGAGTAGTTTTTACACAAATATAAAATAAATGAATTAAAAGACTGATTGTAAATGAATTAAAACATAACATTTTTACACTTAACATGAATTTCCCAATACTTCTCTTTTGCACGTCCTTAGTATGATAAGTAAAACAATAAGGTAAAAAGGAGAGAATCCAAATCTCACTTAAGAACCGATCTAGAACATATATATAGATATATAATACAAACTTATAAAAGCAAATTCAAGAAAAAAATATGTATTTTTCTCATATGATCTAAGTTGAAGTTCTCTTTGAATCATGGAGTTATTAAACCAATATTTGCCTCCACTAGGTCATTGAAACAAAAGTTCACCGTAATTATGGTTAAATTGAGAGGCCTTCCAAATAATCCAGAAACTCTAGCAAGACTAAAAACTTAAAGTTGTATCCAAGACTTCTCTGTTCCATTCCAAAAGTAGCAACGTATTGGCTCTGGACCTTTTTAAACGGACAATATTTGAATATAAGGAGATCTTTCTTATGTGCATAAAGAACCCGCACAAATCTTTTGTTACTCAAAGGAGACATTCCTATTTTATCAAATATCTCTTTTATGATATAAAACCTCAAGATTGTAACCTTTAGTTTCATCATTTTTACTGTGAAATCTACTAAAGTGATTGATTTACTTGTACTTCTATATAAGAATATGTGATATTCCAAGTGAACGAATCAACCGGGACTAGTCTCCAAGAACTGCTGCACTCCAAATAAACTTAGATTTGAACACTCATACTCTCATAAATAGGCGAGGCCCAACTTGGACATCCCTCATTAGTATGAATCTGAATGATGTGCAAAACCTAGGAGTCTAAATCTTGTATTTGATAAGTCAATAATGGAAGAACAGATATCCCTATATTTTCTAATAGGTGGAATGTAGGAATAAATAGTTTTGTAAACATCAGAAATTCATCGATTCAAACACAAAAGACCATTAGCATAACCTACAACATTGTAAATGATTTTAAAATTTTTTCGATTATTAGGGAGAAGGAATGGTATTTTTTTCAAATTTTGAGGGAGTTTCAAAAGATTTAAAACTTACCTGGCACTTCTTAACAAGAATATATAAAATGCTACTCGTGCCTTTCAAAGTGAATACCTTCGAATGCTTGACCACAAAATTAGGGTTTGTTATCAAAATTTTGCGTGTTTTAGAAACACAAATGAGGTTTAACAAGGCTTAAGTATTTACCATTTAAAAAATAGTAATGATGATTTTTCATCTGAAATACAAGAAATATGAAGTCCTTTCATTGTTTCTCAAATGAAAAGGACATATATATATATATATAATTGCTCTATTGATGTTATTGTACAAACTTGTGCCATAATATATGTATTAAATTTAAAAATATAAAGAGCAAAAATAAAAAGATATAAGGTATTGATTTCTAATTGAGACGGTAATTAGAAATACATACTTGATAACCTTCTATTAAAGAATCCTTTAATCAATTTGATATATACTCTCTTCTATAAGGAGTTGAATGTATCTCAAACCTTATGACTTTTGAATGAAAAGAAAAAGGTTCCTTTCTGTAAATTTCAATGTTGAAAGAAATATTATCACTTATTGTTGACTTGAGATGGTAATTAGCCATTAGCTAGGATCATATATTGCATAAGTTAATATGATATATGGACCTTATTGGTATTGTTTGCATTTAATCTTGAATATGCAAAAAAAAAAAAAAAAAAAGAAAGAACCGAAGGCAAAATAACTCTTGGACCACGATTTTTTTTAATGGACCAGGTTGTTGAGAATTTAACAAGTATTTTTCTTTTTCTTAAACTACCGAACTAAGCACTCCCAGTTTTTTTCATTTTTATTTGTCACAAACAAAGAAAACTTACACTTTAGAAAATGCATAAATTGATGTGGTTTTTTTAATATAAACGCCTTTATATCAATAAAATTGTTCAATTTCAATGGAAGAAGAACTAAATGGAATTAAATTATGTTTTTTATGGCATTGTGTAGTTAAAAAAATCATTAAATTCCACTAAAAGTTTATATTGTGATAAAAAAAATTAATACATATATATATATGTATACGAAGTACAACAAGTAAAACATACTGAAGAGTAGAAAATATATTTGATAATTTCCGATTTTCCTTCTTAAATAACCTTAACTAGGATAAATAAATGCATAGTGCTTATTTTTGCCCATTCTCGTTACCAATTCTTCAACCTCAGAACGAATTGAGCTACGCCAATGCGGGCCTATTTCTGCCCAATCTCCTCACTATATAAGCAGACTAAGGAAGAAGATGAACACAACCTTCTCATCTTCTTTTTTATGTATTAAAATCCTTCCGCTAGCCATCTCTCCTCCTTTCTGAAGCCTTCATCTCTTTTAAATCCGTTCTTTTTTTGAAGCAGTCAATGGCAGAAACTCAATATTTTTATATCCCACCTGAAAATATTACTGCTATTCTTTTGTTTCTACCTCCTAAAGCCTTGATGAAGTTCATCTGTGTTTGCAAAACATGGAAAAGTCTAATGACAAACCCTAATTTTGTGATTGTTTATTCGAAAATATCAACTTCAAAAGGTATGAATAGCATTTTATATATGCCAATTAGAAATTCAGAAGATATGTCTTTCAACTTCGTTTCTAATGGGTCATTTGAAGGTCCCTTAGAAATTGAAAAAAACCCATTTCCCTTACACATAAAGAATTACATTTTAATTGGTTGTATTTATGATCTTTTCTGTTTTAGTGATGCAAATGATTTTGGCAAAACTATTTACCTCTTCAATCCATGCTGTTGGAGAAAACAACTTCTAATTACTATTACATAACACTATTACTATTACAAATTATCAAAGAAGAAAAATTACAGCAGAAGAAATAGAAAGATTTGATCTTTCTATGAACAAAAAACCAACACGAAAAAGAAAAGGCAATCTGCAAAAATAACACCCGATTAGTATGAAATAACCCCAAATAAACAATGAACGGTTTTTCTTACCACCGCCGCCCTGAAGCGGCCAACAAAAAATCAAAGAGATTACTGAGGAGTTGAAACCGTAAAGTTACAAAACCAGAAAGCAGAAGCTGAGCAGCAGCACTGCCGCGTCGAGGCGTCAATGGTAAAGAAAGTAATGATCGGGAGTTATAACCCTCAGAAACGGGCCTCAGCCGGGAAAGGAATCACCGGCAATCTTGTACAATTACGGGAGGTATGTTCAGTACCGTTCTTCCTCTATCTCTCTCTCTCTCTCTCTCTCTCTCTCTCTTTCTCTCTCTCTCTCTCTCTCTCTCTCTCTCTCTCTCTTTCCTTTCCTCACGACTAACTCTCTAACTTCACCAACAGACAAACAAGGTGACAAAGAAGGCCGGTGAACACAGAGAAGCATAGAACACCAGAACCGAGAGAGAAGCAGTGACAGAGCCGAAAGATTAGGAGGAGAAACCAAGAGTCTCGAAGACTCCAAAAGACAGAGAGAATGGAGAGACGGTTCAAAGGAAGAGAGCAAGAGACTGCACAAGAATCGAAGCAGCAACAGTAAAAAGAGAAGCCGGGAGGACCTTCCGTGGGTCACCAATGGACAGCCCGGGTGGCCAACCCGAACCACCCGGGCATCCTTAAGACCTGGTCCAAGAGGTAGCCAAGAAGCCTATTCCAAAAAATGGGTTGAGGCCCAATCATCATGGGGTTTTTTGGGTGAGAAATTGGGCTGGAAAAAGAAATAAAATATTGGGATAATGGGATTTTTATAGCCTACAATCTCCACCTCGAACAGTATTTTTCCATCCCTGAAGGATGACTCACTTTGAGTCAAACTACTTGCACATGAAGAAAGTCCCTGCAAAACATAAGTTCGTCAGTGTTTACAATTTTAGTACCAAAATCAGCAGGATTATTATCAGTAATAATCTTATCTTTGTCAACAATGCCACTAGAGACCTTTTCTCTAATAAAGTGGTACTTGACATCAATATGTTTCGTCTGTTCGTGATAGATCTATTTTTACACAAATGTAAATAACTTTGACTATCAGCGTCAATAATAGCTTTGGAATTTAAAATATTTAATTCACTCAATAACCCTTGAAGCAAAATGGCTTCTTTGATAGCTTCCATTGCTGCGATATACTCATCGTCAGTAGTTGACAAGATAATTATAGGGTGCAGTTGGGATTTCCACAACATGAAATTACCCGCAAGGGTAAAGAAATAGGAAGTGGTAGATTTTCTACCATCCTTGTCACATGCAAAATCAGAATCAATAAATCCAATCAATTCAAAATCATACAAATTATGGTAGTGTAAACCCCGATCCACAGTTCTGTTTAGGTAACGTAATAGCCATTTGATTCGAAATAAATCTGCTAAGAAGGCTTATAGAAAAAGCAATGTCAGGACGGGTGGATATCGTTGAGTACATGACTGAGCCTATGGCCATTCTGTATGGGATATTGACCATATCTCTCTTTTCACTTTCAGTTTTAGGACAAGTTTTGTCGGAAAGTTTAAAATGGCTAGCAAGAGGAGTTGTAAAGGGTTTATAAAGTTGCATTGAAATTTTGGATATGATTTTCTAAAGGAAAGGGTTTTGGGATAAGGAAAGAGAATGATTAGGTCTATATCTTGAAATATTCATCCCAAGAATTTTGGATGCAACTCCTAAGTCCTTCATATCGAACTCAGATTTTAACAGTGACTTCAGGTCATCGATCTTAGCTTTGTGATGACAAGCTATTAACATATTATCCACATACAGTAACAGATAAATAGCAGAATCTACATCATTACCAAAAAAATAAAGACAACTATCGTAGTTACAAAACCAATTTTAGACATGAAAGAAACAAATCTCTTGTATCATTGCCTTGGCGACTGTTTAAGTCCGTGTAAGGACTTTTTCAAAAGACACGCCATATGTTCCTTACCCTTTACTTCAGAACCAGGTGGTTGATGCATATAAATGGTTTCTTCAAGATCACCATGTAAAAAGGTAGTTTTCACATCAAGTTGTTCAAGGTTACGATCATAGAAAACAACAAGAGCAAGAACAATCCTAATTGTTTTGTATTTAACAATAGGAGAAAAAATTTCATTGAAATCAATGCTCTCAACTTGTGAAAAACCTTTTGCAACAAGTCTAGCCTTGAACCTAGGAGGTTCATTAGAAGACTCAAATTCCTTTATTTTGAAAATCCATTTACGATCAACAAGTTTTTGTTTTGAAGGTTTTGGAACAAGAATCAGGTTTTGTTTTTGTTCAAAGAAAACATTTCTTCTTCCATTGCACGTAACCATAAAACACGATTGGGACTTTTCAAAACCTCAGAAAAACATAAAGGTTCTTTTTCTTCAACATAAGAAGCAACAGCAAAAGGATATGATACAATATAGGAGTAACCATACTGAGGATGATCCTTAGGTACTCTACAAACTCGATCTCTAGCGAGTTGATAATCCCTAAGTGCTTGGGTTTGAGCCTCAGGATGTTCTTCTTCCTCATCAGAACCATTTAGAATAGGGTCAGAAGTTTCAGGAATAGGAGTACTACTAGAAGGAGCAGAAGACTTAGAATTTGTTTCAGGTTCCTGAGTTGGCTCTAGAGGGGGTTTGGAGATAGTCATTACCTCCACCGGAATACTACCAGGGGAAGGATCACAAAAAGGATTATCGGTGAAGGTGTTTTCTTTAAGACAGGGCATTTCTAACTTGTTGAAGATAACATCCCTGCTGATGATAACCCTCACCCCTGGTTCACCCTTCAACCATACTCTATAACCTTTGACCCACTAAGATATCCTATGAACACCCCCTTTCTAGGACTTGGATCTAGTTTTCCCTCTTTTTGATTTGCACAACCGAAAACCCTCAAATTGGAAAGATTATGAGGTTTCCCACACCAGAGTTTTATAGGAGTCCTAAAGTTTATAGCTGTGGATGGAGATCTATTGATGAGGTGTACAGCTATACTAACAGCTTCACCCCAGAACGGTTTTGGAACTTGGCTCTGATACCACTTGTTGGAGAAAACAACTCCTAATTCCTATTAAATAACACGATTACTATTACAAGTTATCAAAGAAGAAAAATTACAGCTGAAGAAAACAGAAAGATTTGATCTTTCTATGAGCAGAAAACCAACAAGAAAAAGATAAGGCAATCTGCAGAAATAACACCCGAGCGTATCCAAACCAGAAAGCAGACGCCGAGCAGCTGCACTGCCGTGTCGAGGCGTCAATGGTAAAGAAAATAATGATCGGTAGTTATAACCCTCAGAAATGGGCCTCAGCCGGGAAAGGAATCACCGGCAATCTTCTTCCTCTATCTCTCTCTCTCTCTCTCTCTCTCTCTCTCTCTCTCTCTCTCTCTCCTCACAGCTAACTCTATAACCTCACCAACAGATAAACAAGGTGACAAAGAAGGCCGGTGAACACAGAGAAGCATAGAACACCAGAACCGCAAGAGAAAAGCAGCGGTAGAGCCGAAAGATCAGGAGGAGAAACCAAGAGTCTCGAAGACTCCAAAAGACAGAGAGAATGGAGAGATGATTCAGAGGAGAAGAGCAAGAGACTGCACAAGAATCGAAGCAGCAGCAATAAAAGGAGAAGCCGGGTAGACGTTCCACGGGTCACCAACGGACGGCCGGGGTGGCCAACCCGAACTGCTTGGGCATCCCTAAGACCCGGTCAAAGAGGCAGCCAAGAAGCCTATTCCAAAAAATGGGTTGAGGCCCAATCATCATGGGGTTTTTGGGGTGAGAAATTGGGCTGGAAAAAGAAATAAAATATCAGGAGAATGGGCTTTTTAAAGCCTAAACATGCATTAGAAAATATAGGATTATTCGTTCTTCAAACATAGATTAACAAGCGAAATCTTGATCTTCTCTTCATTATTTTACTCTTTCTTGAGATGCCGAAAACTCTAAATTTTTGTGATCAAGACTTCCCAAGATCCACTCCAATGTTTCTCTTAACTCCCACTTATAGGCCTTCAAAAATAGTAACTTACGCTCATAAATTTCTTTTTCGTTGATATGCACACCTTCTGTCATCGGGTGTATAATATCGTGCACCAATGCAGAGAAAAACCAATTCCAGAGGCTCTGCTCACCTTCCTGCACATGGTGTGCAAATCTTGGATTTGAACTTCTTCACTTTTTTCAATCTTATAAGCCCAACTATCTACTCATTTTGATTCCAAGTACTAAAAACACAATATAAAATAAAAATGAGTAGTTTCTACAGTAATATAACATAAATGAATTAAAAGACTAATTGTAAATGAATTAAATAATAACATTTTCACACTTCACATAAATTTCCCAATACTTCTCTTTTGCACGTCCTCAGTACCATAAGTAAAGTAATAAAGTAAGAAGGAGAGAATCCAAATCTCTCTTAAGAACCGATCTAGAATAAATATATGTAATATATATATATATATAATACAAACTTTTCAAAGAAAGTTGATACAAAAAAGTTTATTTCTCATATGTAATCTAAGTAGAAGTTCCCTTTGAATCATTGAGGTATTAAACCAATATTTCCCCTACTAGATTTTTGAAGCAAAAGTCCACCATAATTATGGTGAAATCGAGGGCCTTCCAAATAATCCACAAACTCTAGCGGCCTTCTAAATAATCCACAGACTCTAATAAGACAAACAACTTATAGCTGTGTCCAAGACCTCTCTATTCCATTCAAAAAGTAGCAAAGTACACGTTCTGGACTTTTTTCAAACGGACAATATCTAAATATGAAGACATCTTTCTTATGCGCATAAAGAACCTGCACAAATCTTTCTTTACTCAAAGGAGACATTCCTATTTTATTGAATTTCTTTTTTATGAGATAAAATTTCAAGATTGTAACAATTATATTCATCCTTCTTACCGTTTAAAATCGACTAAAGTAATTATTTACTTGTGCTCCATTATAAGAATACGTGATATTCCAAGCGAACGAATCAACTTGGACTTGTCTCCAAGAACTGCTATACGCCGAATAAACTTAGATTTGAATATCCACACCCTCATAAGTAGGCGAGGTCCAACTTGGACATCCCTCATTAGTATGAATCTGAATGATGTACAAAACCTAGGAGTCTAAGTCTTGCAATTAGAAAGTAAATGATGGAAGAACAGATATCCTTTATTTTCTAATGGGTGGATTATAGGGATAAATAGTTTTCTTAAAATTAGGAATTCATCGAGTAAAACACAAAGACCATTAGCACAAGCTACTACATTGTAAATGATTTTAATTTTTTTTCATTTCTTAGGGAGATGGAATGGTATTTTTTTCAATTTTTTGAGGGATTTTCAAATGAGTTACGACTTATCTTTCACTTCCTGACAAGCATATATAAAATGCTACTCATACCTTTCAATGTGAATACCTTCGAATACTTGACCACAAAATTAGGGTTTGTTATCAAAACTTTCCATGTTATAGAAACACAAATGAGGTTCAACAAGGCTTAAGTATCTACCAATAAAAAAATAGTAATTATGATTTATCATCAGAGATACAAGAAATATGAAGTCCTCTTGTTTCTTAGATGAAAAGGACATATATATATAATTGCTCTAACGAAGTTATTGTGCAAACTTGTGAAATAATATATATTATATTTAAAAATATAAAGAGCAAAATAAAAAGATATAAAGTATTGATTTCTAATTCAGACGGTAATTAGAAATATATACTTGATAACATTGTATTAAAGAATCCTTTAATCAATTTGATAAATACTTTCTTCCTGTAAGCATTTGAATGTATCGCAAACATTTCGATTTCAGAAATGAATAGAAAAAGTTCTTTTCCATAAATCCTAATGGTAAAAAGAATATACTCACGTATTGTTGACTTGATATAGTAATTAGCCGTCAACTAGGATCATACAATGCATAAGTTAATATGATATATGGACCTTGTAGATATTGTGTGCATTTATTCTTGAATATTTTTACGGAAAAAAAATGAGCGAATGGCAAAATAAATCTTGGACTACGATTTCTTTAATGGACAAGGTATTTGAGAATTTAACAACTATTTTTCTTTTTCTTAAACTGCAGAACTAATCACTCACAACTCTTTTGCATTTTTATTCGTCACAAAAAGGGAAATCTTACACATTAGAAAATGCACAAATTGATATTTTTTTTATATAAATGCGTTTATATCATTTAAATTTTTCAATATTCCACGGAAGAAGAACTAAATGGAGTTGAATTATGTTTTTTATGAGATTGTATAATTAAAAGAAAGATAACTAATTACCACTAAAATCTTATATTGTGAAAAATAAAAAAAATTAATACACACATATATATATATATATATGTATGTGAAGTACAACAAATAAAACATAGTGAGGGAGTAGAAAATATATTTCATAATCTCCGATTTTCCTTCTTAAATAACCTTAAGTAAGGTAAAATAAATGCATAGTGTCCATTTTTTTGCATTCTTGTTACCAATTCTGCAACCTCAGAACCAGTTGAGCTACCACTATGCGGGCCTATTTCTGCCCATTCTCTTCACTATATAAGCGGACAAAGGAAGAAGATGAACACAACCTTCTTATCATCTTTTATGTCTTAAATTCCTTCCCCTAGCCATTTCTCCTCCTTTTGAAGCCTTCATCTTTTTGAAATCCATACTTTCTTCGAAACAATCAATGGCAGAAACTCAATATTTTTATATTCCACCTCAAATCATTACTGCTATTCCTCTGTTTCTACCTCCTAGAGTGTTGATGAAGTTTATCCGTGTTTGCAAAACATGAAAAAGTCTAATGACAAACCCCAGTTTTGTGATTGATTATTCGAAAATATCAACTTCAATAGGTATGAATAGCATTATATATATTCCAATTAGAATTTTAGAAGATATGTCTTTCAACTTCGTTTCTTATGGATCATTTGAAGGTCCCTTATAAATTGAAAAAATCCCATTTCCCTTTCACATAAAGAATTACATTATAATTGGTTGTATTGATGGTCTTTTCTGTTTTAGTGATGCAAATGATTTTGGCAAAACTATTTATCTCTTCAATCCATACATTAGAAAACATAGGATTATTTGTTCTTCCAACATAGATTAACAAGTGAAATCTTGATCTTCTCTTTATTATTTTGCTGTTTTTTATGGATGCCGAAAACTCTAAACTTTTGTACTCAAGACATACCAAAGATCTATGGATATGCACACTACATAAATGCAGGAAAAAGACAATTCCAACGGTTCTGCTCACCTTTCTAAATATGGTGTGCAAATTTCGGATTTGAACTTCTTCAATTTTTTCGCTCTTCTAGGCCAAACTGTCTACTCATTTTAATTCCAAGTACTAAAATTTCCAAATAACAGAAAAAGGAGTAGTTTTTACACCAATATAACATAAATGAATTAAAAGACTTATAGTAAATGAATTAAAACATAACATTTTCACACTTAACAAAAATTTCCCATTACTTCTCTTTTGCACGTCCTCAATATGATAAATAAAGCAATAAGGTATGAAGGGGAGACTCCAAGTCTCACTTAAGAACCGATCTAGAATATATATATATGTGACACAAACTTGTCAAAGAAAATTCCCAAAAAAAAAAAAGAAAAACAAAGTCTATTTCTTCTGTGTAATCTAAGTAGAAGTTCTCTTTGAATCATCGAGGAATTGAGCCAATATTTTCCCCCACTAAACTATGGTGAAATTGAGAGGCCTTCCGAATAATCCGCAAACTCTGGCGGCCTTCCAAATAATCCCAGATTCTAGCAAGACTAACAACTTATAGTTGTGTCCAAGACCTCTCTATTCCATTCCAAAGGTAGCAAAGTATTGGCTCTATTGAATTTGTTGTGCAAACTTGTGCAATAATATATATGTATTAAATTTAAAAATATAAAGAGCAAAAATAAAAAGATGTAAAGTATTGATTTCTAATTCGGACGGTAATTAAAAATATATACTTGATAACATTCTATTAAAGAATCATTTAATCAATTTGATAAATACTTTGTTCCTGTAAGCATTTGAATGTATCTTAAACTGTTCGATTTTTGAAATGAAAAGAAAAAGTTCATTTCCATAAATCTTAACAGTGAAAGGAATATAGTCACTTATTTTTTACTTGAAATGGTAATTAGCCATTAGTTAATATGATATATGGACCCTATATATCATATATAGCATTTTATATGTACCAATTAGAAATTCAAAAGATATGTCTTTCAACTTCGTTTGTAATAAATCCTAATGGTAAAAGCAATATATTCACCTTACCAAAATCATTTGGAGATTTTTTTTTATTTTACCAAAAGAATGAATTTAATGCAGAGTAAAGCTTGGACCTGGTTGTTGAGAAAACGCTTTTCCTTTTTCTTAAACAACTTTAATGCTACTGCTTCGTTTCTTTAACTTGTGGCAAAAAGGAAATCTAACACTTTGAAAAACACATCAATTCAATAAGTGATTTCTTTCTACTGGGATTAAGCATCCTCACTTTATTATTTAATTTTACATTGAAGAATAATTAAAGAGGGTTAAATTCTGTTTTTGATGGGATTGTATATATAATGGAAAACTTACTAATTAATACCAACTTGATTTGTATTGTGACACATAAAGACACTCATATGCCTGGATTGAGATATAGTAAAAGAAAATAAAGATCGTGGAGCACAAAGTATATCTACTGTCTCCAAATTCCTTTCCTAACCAACATTAATTAAATAGGATAATAAATGCATAATGTCCATTTTTGTCTATTCTCAGTATAAAAAAGGTGAAGTACCTCGTCTTCAGAACCTCTACCAGACTACTTAATTCTCAGGTGGAGAATGTCAATTATGATGACTCAACGGTCCTTCTGACTGAAGCCTAGGCCTTGGTGCACACAAGAAACTATCCCCACATTAGGGAAGTTGAAATTTCCCATTTTTGCCTATTCTCTCACTATATAAACAGACGAACAGACCAAGGAAGAAGATCATCTTTCACCATTGAAACTCCTTCCCCACTCTATATCTCCTCCTTTATAAAGCTTCATTTCTTCGAAATCCTTATTTTGTCAGAACAAATAATGGCAGAGACTCAATCCTTTTGTATTCCATACGAACTCATTACTATAATTCTTCTTTTTTTACCTCCTAAAGCCTCGATGAAGTTCATGTGTGTTTGCAAAACATGAAAAAATATAATAAAACATCCTGATTTTGTGATGAGGTATTCGAAAATATCAACCTCAAAAGGTATGAATTGTATTTTGTATATGCCAATTAGAAATTCAGAAGATACGTCTTTCAACTTCATTTCTAATGGATCGTTTGAAGGTCCCTTGGAAATTGAAAGAATCCCATTTCCCTTTCACGACAAGGATTATATTGTAGCTGGTTGTACTAATGGTCTTTTGTGTTTTAGTGATGCAAATGATTTTGGAAAGACTATTTATCTTTTCAACCCATGCATTAGAAAATATAGGATTATTCGTTCTTCCAATACAGACCTTACAATTTTAAGATATAGAGTTCTAGGTTTCGCATATCACAGTGAAACGAACGATTGTAAGATCATTCGTATTCATAGCAAAAAATTATTATTTCAAAATTTGACCGGTACTTCTTTCAATTCTTCTATTGATTTTGTCGATGTTCAAGTTGAAGTTTACTCAGTCCGCACTAATTCTTGGAAATATATTTTTGTTGATTCATTCCCTTGGGGTATAATCTATTCCTTTTCAGGAATACCAGTAAATGAATCCCTTCATTGGATTTCAAACAGTAAATCATTTGAAACAAAGTGTTATCTTGTCCTTTGATCTACAAAAAGAGGTATTCAATGAAGTTGGAATGCCTAATTTTGGCGAGGGTAAGGATGAGGACTTCCGGGAATTTCTTGGTGTACACAAGGAATACCTTTCTATGTTTAGATACTATCCTTTTCCTGGTTCTCTAAAGTAACAATTTTGCTATTTGTGGGTGATGAAGAAATATGGGGTAGAATCGTCTTGGACTAAAGTTTGTAATATTCAAGTCTTTGGACAGATTCGTAGGTCTCTCAACTTCACAAAATGTGGTGAAATTCTTCTTGAAGATCATGATGGTAATGTATTGGTTTATAATTTTGATTATCAAGAGATGAAGTTTACAGGAATAAAAAATGAAGATGAAAATTTGGCTTTTGAGAATTATAATGCATCTCTTCTTCTTGTAGACAATTCAAATGAAGCACTTAATTAAGAATGAAGAGAGCAAAAGAGGGCATTACTTTGTGGATTTTGCTAATTATCTACATGCTTTACATGGTCCATGAATTTTTGCAAACAGGCCATAGGCTGACACGCATACGTTAGTTTGTTTTACTAATTTTTACATTATAACTTGTTTACTTTTCTCGTTTTAAATTCATTTCAAATGATTTGAGATGATTTGTATTTTAATGGGAGATTAATAATTTTAATTTTTTTTGTATGGTTTATAGTGTTTGGAACTATCTTTGGGTTTTATTTAGACGTTATTTATATGTGATTGTCTTTTTTTATTAGATGTTAGTGCAATGTTATAACTTTTTTATTATTATTATTTATACCTCGAAGTTAAAAAAGAATACATTAAAAAAAATGTTTAGCATGAGGGCCAGTCAGCTTATTCACGGATCGAGTACGTTCTGACATAGACTTATGATTTTCAATCGGCATAAATTCATAGAATTATCAAATTAATAACTTTGTATATCAATTAGGGTGATTAAGCTTAATAATAAATTCAATATCATTAATAATAAAGATATCAGGAATAAGTCTCAATATAAAATATATCAAAATCCCATAAAATATAAATCAATCTATGATCTAAGTAACTAAAAGAGTTTACTTCCCAATAATAATAATAAAAAAAAGAAAGATTGAGTTAGTAGCGAAATCTTGATATTCTCTTCATTACTTTACTCTTCCTTGAGATGCTGAAAACTCTAAACTTTTGTGCTCAAGACATTCCAAGATCTCTCCAATGTTTCTCTTAAATCCCCTTTATAGTAATTTGTGCCGTGAAATTTCTTTTACGTTGACATGCACACCTTGTTGCATAGGGTTCTTGCACAATGCAGGAAAAAATAAGTTCTAGCAGTTCTGCTCACCTTCCTGAACATAGTGTGCAAATCTCGGATTTGAACTTCTTCACTTTTTCCATCTTTTAAGCCAAACTATCTACTCATTTTGATTCCAAGTACTAAAACACTAAATGACATAAAAATGAGTAGTTTCTACACCAATATAAAATAAATGAATTAAAAGACTAACTGTAAGTGAATTAAAACATAACATTTTCATACTTAACATAAATTTCCCAATACTTCTCTTTTGCATGTCCTCAGTATGATAAGTAAAACAATAAGGTAAGAAGGAGAGAATCAAAATCTCACTTAAGAACCATTCTATAATATATATATATATATATAATACAAACTTGTCAAAACAAATTCAAGAAAAGTATGTATTTTTCTCGTATGTAATCTAAGTAGAAGTTCTCCTTGAATCATGGAGTTATTAAACCAATATTTGCCTCCACTAGGTCATTGAAGCAAAAGTCCACGATAATTATGGTTAAATTGAGAGGCCTTCTTAATAATCCACAGACTCTAGCAAGACTAAAAACTTAAAGTTGTATCCAAGACTTCTCTGTTCTATTCCTAAAGTAGCAAAGTACTGGCTCTGGACTTTTTTAAACGGGCAATATTTGAATATAAGGAGATCTTTCTTATGTGCATAAAGAACCCGCACTAAAATTTCTTTACTCAAAGGAGACATTCCTATTTTATCAAATTTATCTTTTATGATATAAAATTTCAAGATTGTAACCTTTAGTTTCATCATTTTTACTATTTGAAATCTTCTAAAGTGATTGATTTACTTGTACTCCTATATAAGAATATGTGATATTCCAAGCGTACGAATCAACCGGGACTTGTCTCCAAGAATTGCTGCACACCGAATAAACATAGATTTGAACACCCATACTCTCGTAAATAGGCGAGGCCCAACCTGGACATCTCTCATTAGTATGAATCTGAATGATGTACAAAACCTAGGAGTCTAACTCTTGTAATTGATAAGTCAATAGTGGAAGAATGAATATCCCTATATTTTCTTATGTGCATAAAGAACCCGCACAAATCTTTTGTTACTCAAAGGAGACATTCCTATTTTATCAAATATCTCTTTTATGATATAAAACCTCAAGATTGTAACCTTTAGTTTCATCATTTTTACTGTGAAATCTACTAAAGTGATTGATTTACTTGTACTTCTATATAAGAATATGTGATATACAAAGTGAACGAATCAACAGGGACTAGTCTCCAAGAACTGCTGCACTCCGAATAAACTTAGATTTGAACACTCATACTATCATAAATAGGCGAGGCCCAACTTGGACATCCCTCATTAGTATGAATCTGAATGATGTGCAAAACCTAGGAGTCTAAATCTTGTATTTGATAAGTCAATAATGGAAGAACGGATATCCCTATATTTTCTAATAGGTGGAATGTAGGAATAAATAGTTTTGTCAACATCAGAAATTCATCGATTCAAACACAAAAGACCATTAGCATAACCAACAACATTGTAAATGATTTTGAAATTTTTTTGATTATTAGGGAGAAGGAATGGTATTTTTTTCAAATTTTGAGGGAGTTTCAAAAGATTTAAAACTTACCTTGCACTTCTTAACAAGAATATATAAAATGCTACTCGTGCCTTTCAAAGTGAATACCTTCGAATGCTTGACCACAAAATTAGGGTTTGTTATCAAAATTTTGCGTGTTTTAGAAACACAAATGAGGTTTAACAAGGTTTAAGTATTTACCATTTAAAAAATAGTAATGATGATTTTTCATCTGAAATACAAGAAATATGAAGTCCTTTCATTGTTTCTCAAATGAAAAGGACATATATATATAAAATTGCTCTATTGATGTTATTGCACAAACTTGTGCAATAATATATGTATTAAATTTAAAAATATAAAGAGCAAAAATAAAAAGATATAAGGTATTGATTTCTAATTGAGACGGTAATTAGAAATACATATTTGATAACCTTCTATTAAAGAATCCTTTAATCGATTTGATATATATTCTCTTCTATAAGGAGTTGAATGTATCTCAAACCTTATGACTTTTGAAATGAAAAGAAAAAGGTTCCTTTCCGTAAATTTCAATGTTGAAAGAAATATTATCACTTATTGTTGACTTGAGATGGTAATTAGCCATTAGCTAGGATCATATATTGCATAAGTTAATATGATATATGGACCTTATAGGTATTGTTTGCATTTAATCTTGAATATTCAAAAAAAAAAAAAAGAAAAAGAAAGAACCAAAGGCAAAATAACTCTTGGACCATGATTTTTTTTAATGGACCAGGTTGTTGAGAATTTAACAAGTATTTTTCTTTTTCTTAAACTACCGAACTAAGCACTCCCAGTTTTTTTTCATTTTTATTTGTCGCAAACAAAGAAAACTTACACTTTAGAAAATGCATAAATTAATGTGGTTTTTTTTAATATAAACGCCTTTACATTAATAAAATTGTTCAATTTCAATGGAAGAAGAACTAAATGGAATTAAATTATGTTTTTTATGGCATTGTGTAGTTAAAAAAATCATTAAATTCCACTAAAATTTTGTATTGTGATAAATAAAAAAAAATTAATACATATATATATGTATATGAAGTACAACAAGTAAAACATACTGAAGAGTAGAAAATATATTTGATAATTTCCGATTTTCCTTCTTAAATAACCTTAACTAGGATAAATAAATGCATAGTGCTTATTTTTGCCCATTCTCTTCACCAATTCTTCAACCTCAGAACGAATTGAGCTATGCCAATGCGGGCCTATTTCTGCCCAATCTCCTCACTATATAAGCAGACTAAGGAAGAAGATGAACACAACCTTCTCATCTTCTTTTTTATGTATTAAAATCCTTCCCCTAGCCATCTCTCCTCCTTTGTGAAGCCTTCATCTCTTT
Source organism: Catharanthus roseus (assembly GCA_028651295.1). NCBI lineage: Eukaryota > Viridiplantae > Streptophyta > Magnoliopsida > Gentianales > Apocynaceae > Catharanthus > Catharanthus roseus. The sequence continues at coordinate 2,632,230 of JAPQWS010000069.1, forward strand.
TAAATTCGTTCTTTTTTTGAAGCAGTCAATGGCAGAAACTCAATATTTTTATATCCCACCTGAAAATATTACTGCTATTCTTTTGTTTCTACCTCCTAAAGCCTTGATGAAGTTCATCTGTGTTTGCAAAACATGGAAAAGTCTAATGACAAACCCCAATTTTGTGATTGTTTATTCGAAAATATCAACTTCAAAAGGTATGAATAGCATTTTATATATGCCAATTAGAAATTCAGAAAATATGCTTTCAACTTCGTATCTAATGGATCATTTGAAGGTCCCTAAGAAATTGAAAAAAACCCATTTCCCTTACACATAAATAATTACATTTTAATTGGTTGTATTTATGATCTTTTCTGTTTTAGTGATGCAAATGATTTTGGCAAAACTATTTACCTCTTCAATCCATGCTGTTGGAGAAAACAACTTCTAATTACTATTACATAACACTATTACTATTACAAATTATCAAAGAAGAAAAACTACAGGGGAAGAAACAGAAAGATTTGATCTTTCCATGAACAAAAAACCAACAAGAAAAAGATAAGGCAATCTGCAAAAATAACACCCGATTAGAATGAAATAATCCCAAATAACCAATGAACGGTTTTGCTTACCGCCGCCGCCCTGAAGCGGCCAACAAAAAATCAAAGAGATTACTGAGGAGCTGAAACCGTAAAGTTACGAAACCAGAAAGCAGATGCCGAGCAGCAGCACTGCCGCGTCGAGGCGTCAATGGTAAAGAAGATAATGATCGGGAGTTATAACCCTCAGAAACGAGCCTCAGCCGGGAAAGGAATCACCGGCAATCTTGTACAATTACCGGAGGTATGTTCAGTACCGTTCTTCCTCTATCTCTCTCTCTCTCTCTCCCTCTTTCCTTTCCTCACAACTAACTCTCTAACTTCACCAACAGACAAACAAGGTGACAAAGAAGGCCGGTGAACACAGAGAAGCATAGAACACCAGAACCGAGAGAGAAGCAGTGGCCGAGCCGAAAGATCAGGAGGAGAAACTAAGAGTCTCGAAGACTCCAAAAGACAGAGAGAATGGAGAGACGATTCAAAGGAGGAGAGCAAGAGACTGCACAAGAATCGAAGCAGCAGTAGTAAAAAGAGAAGCCGGGCGGACCTTCCGCGGGTCACCAATGGACGGCCCGGGTGGCCAACTCGAACCGCCCGGGCATCCCTAACACCTAGTCCAAGAAGTGGCCAAGAAGCCTATTCCAAAAAATAGGTTGAGGCCCAATCATCATGGGGTTTTTTGGGTGAGAAATTGGGCCCGAAAAAGAAATAAAATATTGGGATAATGGGATTTTTAAAGCCTACAATCTCCACCTCGAACAGTATTTTTCCATCCCTGAAGGATGACTCACTTTGAGTCAAACTACTTGCACATGAAGAAAGTCCCTGCAAAACATAAGTTCGTCAGTGTTTAGAATTTTAGTACCAAAATCAGCAGGATTATTATCAGTACTAATCTTATCTATGTCAACAATGCCACTAGAGACCTTTTCTCTAATAAAGTGGTACTTGACATCAATATGTTTCGTCTGTTCGTGATAGGCCGGATTTTTACACAAATGTAAATAACTTTGACTATCAGTGTCAATAATAACTTTGGAATTTAAAATATTTAATTCACTCAATAACCCTTGAAGTAAAATGGCTTCTTTGATAGCTTCTATTGCTGCGATATACTCAGCCTCAGTAGTTGACAAGACAATTATAGGGTGCAGTTGGGATTTCCACAGAATACAATTACCCGCAAGGGTAAAGAAATAGGAAGTGGTAGATTTTCTACCATCCTTGTCACCTGCAAAATCAGAATTAATAAATTAAATCAATTCAAAATCAGACAAATTATGGTAGTGTAAACCCCGATCCACAGTTCCGTTTAGCTAACGTAATAGCCATTTGATTTGAAATAAATCTGCTAAGAAGGCTTATAGAAAAAGCAATGTCAGGACGGGTGGATATCATTGAGTACATGACTGAGCCTATGGCCATTCTGTATGGGATATTGGCCATATCTCTCTTTTCACTTTCAGTTTTAGGACAAGTTTTGTCGGAAAGTTTAAAATGGCTAGCAAGAGGAGTTGTAAAGGGTTTATAAAGTTGCATTGAAATTTTGGATATGATTTTCTGAAGGAAAGGCTTTTGGGATAAGAAAAGAGAACGATTAGGTCTATCTCTTGAAATATTCATCCCAAGAATTTTTTATGCAACTCCTAAGTCCTTCATATCGAACTCTGATTTTAACAGTGACTTCAGGTCATCGATCTTAGCTTTGTGATGACAAGCTATTAACATATCATCCACATACAGTAACAGATAAATAGCAGAATCTATATCATTACCAAAAAAATAAAGACAAGTATCGTAGTTACAAAACCAATTTTAGACATGAAAGAATCAAACCTCTTGTATCATTACCTTGGCGACTGTTTAAGTCGATTTTAAACGGTAAGAAGGATGAATATAAATGTTACAATCTTGAAATTATATCTCATAAAAAAGAAATTCAATAAAATAGGAATGTCTCCTTTGAGTAAAGAAAGATTTGTGCCGGTTCTTTATGCACATAAGAAAGATGTCTTCATATTTAGATATTGTCCGTTTGAAAAAAGTCCAGAACCTGTACTTTGCTACTTTTTTTGAAAGGAATAGAGAGGTCTTGGACACGGCTATAAGTTGTTTGTCTTGTTAGAGTCTATGGACTATTTAGAAGGCCGCTAGTGTTTGTGGATTATTTGGAAGGCCCTCGATTTCACCATAATTATGGACTTTTGCTTAAAAAATCTAGTAGGGGAAATATTGGTTTAATACCTCAACGATTCAAAGGGAACTTCTACTTAGATTAAATATGAGAAATAAACTTTTTTGTTTCAACTTGCTTTGAAAAGTTTGTATTATGTATATATTATATATATTTATTCTAGATCGGTTCTTAAGGGAGATTTGGATTCTCTCCTTCTTACTTTATTACTTTACTTATGGTACTGAGGACGTGCAAAAGAGAAGTATTGGGAAATTTATGTGAAGTGTGAAAATGTTATGATTTAATTCATTTACAATTAGTCTTTTAATTCATTTATGTTATATTACCGTAGAAACTACTCATTTTTCTTTTATATTGTGTTTTTAGTACTTGGAGTCAAAATGAGTAGATAGTTGGGCTTATAAGATTGAAAAAAGTGAAGAAGTTCAAATCCAAGATTTGCACACCATGTGCAGGAAGGTGAGCAGAGCCTCTGGAATTGGTTTTTCCCTGCATTGGTGCACGATATTATACACCCGATGCAAGAAGGTGTGCATATCAACGAAAAAGAAATTTATGAGCGTAAGTTACTATTTTTGAAGGCCTATCAACATTGTAAATGATTTTAATTTTTTTTTCATTTCTTAGGGAAATGGAATGGTATTTTTTGAGGGATTTTCAAATGAGTTACGACTTATCTTTCACTTCCTGACAAGCATATATAAAATGCTACTCATGCCTTTCAATGTGAATACCTTCGAATACTTGACCACAAAATTAGGGTTTGTTATCAAAACTTTCCATGTTATAGAAACACAAATGAGGTTCAACAAGGCTTAAGTATCTACCAATAAAAAAATAGTAATTATGATTTATCATCAGAGATACAAGAAATATGAAGTCCTCTTGTTTCTTAGATGAAAAGGACATATATATATATATATATATATATAATTGCTCTAATGAAGTTATTGTGCAAACTTGTGAAATAATATATATTATATTTAAAAATATAAAGAGCAAAATAAAAAGATATAAAGTATTGATTTCTAATTCAGACGGTAATTAGAAATATATACTTGATAACATTGTATTAAAGAATCCTTTAATCAATTTGATAAATACTTTCTTCCTGTAAGCATTTGAATGTATCTCAAACATTACGATTTCAGAAATGAATAGAAAAAGTTCTTTTCCATAAATCCTAATGGTGAAAAGAATATACTCACTTATTCTTGACTTGATATAGTAATTAGCCGTCAGCTAGGATCATACAATGCATAAGTTAATATGATATATGGACCTTGTAGATATTGTTTGCATTTATTCTTGAATATTTTTACGAAAAAAAAAATGAGACAATGGCAAAATAAATCTTGGACCACGATTTTTTTAATGGACAAGGTATTTGAGAATTTAACGACTATTTTTCTTTTTTTTAAATTATAGAACTAATCACTCCCAACTTTTTGCATTTTTATTCGTCACAAGAAGAGAAATCTTACACATTAGAAAATGCATAAATTGATATGTTTTTTTTATATAAACGCGTTTATATCATTTAAATTTTTCAATATTCCACGGAAGAAGAACTAAATGGAGTTGAATTATGTTTTTATGGGATTGTGTAATTAAAAGAAAAATAACTAATTACCACTAAAATCTTATATTGTGAAAAATAAAAAAAATTAATACACATCTATATATATGTGAAGTACAACAAATAAAACACAGTGAGGGAGTAGAAAATATATTCGATAATCTCCGATTTTCCTTCTTAAATAACCTTAAGTAAGGTAAAATAAATGCATAGTGTCTATTTTTGCGCATTCTTATTACCACTTCTGCAGCCTCAGAACCAGCTGAGCTACCACTACGCGGGCATATTTCTACCCATTCTCTTCACTATATAAGCAGACTAAGGAAGAAGATGAGCACAACCTTCTTATCATCTTTTATGTATTAAATTCCTTCCCCTAGCCATTTCTCCTCCTTTTGGAGCCTTCATCTCTTTGGAATCCATACTTTCTTCGAAACAATCAATGGCAGAAACTCAATATTTTTATATCCACCTGAAATCATTACTGCTATTCCTCTGTTTCTACTTCCTAGAGCGTTGATGAAGTTTATCCGTGTTTGCAAAACATTAAAAAGTCTAATGACAAACCACAGTTTTGTGATCGATTATTCGAAAATATCAACTTCAATAGGTAGGAATAGCATTATGTATATAATAATTAGAATTTTAGAAGATATGTCTTTCAACTTCGTTTCTTATGGATCATTTGAAGGTCCCTTATAAATTGAAAAAATCCCATTTCCCTTTCACATAAAGAATTACATTATAATTGGTTGTATTAATGGTCTTTTCTGTTTTAGTGATGCAAATGATTTTGGCAAAACTATTTATCTCTTCAATCCATACATTAGAAAATATAGGATTATTTGTTCTTCCAACATAGATTAACAAGCGAAATGTTGATCTTCTCTTTATTATTTTGCTGTTTTTTATTAATGCCGAAAACTCTAAACTTTTGTACTCAAGAAATACCAAAGATCTATGGACGTGCACACTACATAAATGCAGGAAAAATACAATTCCAGCAGTTCTGCTCACGTTTCCAAATATGTGTGCAAATTTCGGATTTGAACTTCTTCACTTTTTTCGCTCTTCTAAGCCAAACTGTCTACTCATTTTAATTCCAAGTACTAAAATTACCAAATAACAGAAAAATGAGTAGTTTTTACACCAATATAACATAAATGAATTAAAATACTTACAGTAAATGAATTAAAACATAACATTTTCACACTTCTCTTTTGCACGTCCTTAGTATGATAAATAAAGCAATAAGGTACGAAGGGGAGACTCCAAGTCTCACTTTAGAACCGATCTAGAATATATATATATATATGTAATACAAACTTGTCAAAGAAAATTCCCAAAAAAAAGAAATAAACAAAGGCTATTTTCTATATGTAATCTAAGTAGAGGTTCTCTTTGAATCATCGAGGAAGTAAGCCAATATTTTCCCCCACTAAACTATGGTGAAATTGAGAGGCCTTCCAAATAATTCGCAAACTCTAGCGGCCCTCCAAATAATCCCAGATTTTAGCAAGACTAACAACTTATAGTTGTGTCCAAGACCTCTCTATTCAATTCCAAAGGTAGCAAAGTATTGGCTCTATTGAAGTTGTTGTGCAAACTTGTGCAATAATATATATGTATTAAATTTAAAAATATAAACAGCAAAAATAAAAAGATGTAAAGTATTGATTTCTAATTCGGGCGGTAATTAAAAATATATACTTGATAACATTCTATTAAAGAATCATTTAATCAATTTGATAAATACTTTGTTCCTGTAAGTATTTGAATGTATCTTAAACATTTCGATTTTTGAAATGAAAAGAAAAAGTTCATTTCCATAAATCCTAACAGTGAAAGGAATATAGTCGCTTACTTTTTACTTGAGATGGTAATTCGCCATTAGTTAATATGATATATGGACCCTATATATCATATATAGCATTTTATATGTACCAATTAGAAATTCAAAAGATATGTCATTCAACTTTGTTTTAATAAATCCTAATGGTAAAAGCAATATATTCACCTTACCAAAATCATTTGGAGATTTTTTTTTTATTTTACCAAAAGAATGAATTTAATGCAGAGTAAAGCTTGGACCTGGTTGTTGAGAAAACGCTTTTCCTTTTTCTTAAACAACTTTAATGCTACTGCTTTGTTTTTTTAACTTGTGGCAAAAAGGAAATCTAACACTTTGAAAAACACATCAATTCAATATGTGATTTCTTTCTACTGGGATTAATTAAGCATCCTTACTTTATTATTTAATTTTACATGGAAGAATAATTAATACCACCTTGATTTGTATTGTGACACATAAAACCACTTATACGCCTGAATTGAGATATAGTAAAAGAAAATAAAGATGGATATATCTACTGTCTACAAATTCCTTTTCTAAGCAACGTTAATTAAATAGGATAATAAATGCATACTGTCCATTTTTGTCTATTCTCGTTATAAAAAAGGTGAAATACTTCGTCTTCAGAACCTCTACCAGACTACTTAATTCTCAGGTGGAGAATGTAAATCATGATGACTCAACGGTCCTTCTGACTGAAGGCTAGGCCTTGGTGCACACAAGAAACTACCCCCATATTAGAGAAGTTGAAATTTCCCATTTTTGCCTATTCTCTCTCTGTATAAACAGACGAACAGACCAAGGAAGAAGATCATCTTTCATCATTGGAACTCCTTCCCCACTCTATATCTCCTCCTTTGTAAAGCTTCATTTCTTCAAAATCCTTATTTTGTCAAAACAAATAATGGCAGAGACTCAATCCTTTTGTATTCCATATGAACTCATTACTATAATTCTTATGTTTCTACCTCCTAAAGCCTTGATGAAGTTCATGTGTGTTTGCAAGACATGGAAAAATATAATAAAAAATCCTGATTTTGTGATGAGGTATTCAAAAATATCAACTTCAAAAGGTATGAAGAGTATTTTATATATGCCAATTAGAAATTCAGAAGATATGTCTTTCAACTTCATTTCTAATAGATCATTTGAAGGTCCCTTAGAAATTGAAAGAATCCCATTTCCCTTTCACAAAAAGAATTATATTGTAGTTGGTTGTACTAATGGTCTTTTGTGTTTTAGTGATGCAAATGATTTCGGAAAAACTATTTATCTCTTCAACCCATGCATTAGAAAATACAGGATTATTCGTTCTTCCAATACAGACCTAACAATTGCAAGATCTAGAGTTCTAGGTTTCGCATACCACAGTCAAACGAAAGATTGTAAAATCATTCGTATTCATAGCAAAAAATTATTATTTCAAAATTTGGCCGATGCTTCTTTCAATTCTACTATTGATTTTGTCGATGTTCAAGTTGAAGTTTACTCAGTCCGCACTAATTCTTGGAAAAATATTTATTTTGATTCATTCCCTTGGGGTATAATCTATTCCTTTTCAGGAATACCAGTAAATGAATCCCTTCATTGGATTTCAAACAGTAAATGATTTGAAACAAAAAGTGTTATCTTGTCTTTTGATCTACAAAAAGAGGCATTCGATGAAATTGGAATGCCTAATTTTAGCGAGGGTGAGGATGAGGACTTCTGGGAATTTCTTGGTGTACACAAGGAATACCTTTCTATGTTTAGATACTATCCTTTTCCTGGTTCTCTAAAGTCACAATTTTGCTATTTGTGGGTGATGAAGAAATATGGGGTAGAATCGTCTTGGACTAAGGTTTGTAATATTCAAGTCTTTGGACAAATTCGTAGGTCTCTCAACTTCACAAAATGTGGTGAAATTCTGCTTGAAGATCATGATGGTAATGTATTGCTTTATAATTTTGATGATCAAGAGATGAAGTTTACAGGAATCAAGGATGAAGATGCAAATTTGGCTTTTGAGAATTATAATGCATCTCTTCTTCTTGTAGACAATTCAAATGAAGCACTTAATTAAGAATGAAGAGAGCGAAAGAGGCATTAATTTGATCATATTTCCTTTCAATTCTTGATGAAAGTATTGAAAGAAGGAAAAATAAATGATATTGTTTCTTGTTTTCTTCCAAGGAATGTGCATTAATTGTTTTTTAGTTATTACTTTTGTCTCATTATTCTCAATTCTTCAACTCTCATAAATGTCGTTAAATGAATATGTACCAAATCATGAAATTTGCTTCGAAAAACAAGCACAAATTTCTCCCTTGAGCTACAAAAATACATATACGTTGCTATTGCATTGTAATTGGCAAAATTTATAATTTAAATGAACAAGACAATTAACAAAAAATGAGACATTCTTCGACATAAGTTTATAATGCATAAAATATTTCAAATTTTATTTTTTTTAACGGTAAAATATGTTGGTAAGCTATCTCAAATTTTATTTTGGCTTTCGAATAGTGAGCATCATATCACTACTTTTTACGACTATTTCTTAAAAATAAAGAGTAAACATTTATGTAATAAAATTAATAATTTTCCTTTTTTAATTTTTTAGGGTTCTTTTTTTTTTTACCTGATAATTTTTTTTTTTAGGAAAACCCTAATCTACTACATTAAATAAACCCTAATTGGAAACGGATCTTTCTAACCCCTTCATATTTAATTCTCCTTGCTGACACCTCTTGCGAATGTGTCTAATCGGATAAGTCTTTCCCTTTTTGGAAGATGAAAACCTTTTCTATTCAGATGAGACATAAGCTTTTCCGAATTATTCAATCTTTTTAAACATTACAATAAAAAATGAAGATAAAAATAATTAATTTTCAATCAAATAATTCATACTATAATTATTTCTTGTGCTTCACTCTAAAAGATTAATTCCTCACGATTCTTCCTAAAATCTTGTAAAGAAATGATATATGTGTGAGGTAGGCTCAGTAAGTTCCATGTGTAGATAAGTGGATATTAAATCATTTCCTCATTAAATTTAATGAAATCAATTGTCAAAAATATATATGGCATACACTTATTTAATGAAGAAAGATAGCATATATGGATTATCGAAGAATATGGATCAATAACTTTTAAGAAATTTTTATCAACAATAATCACAGTAATAATTCGTCAATTCTTTTTTTCGTCAATTCAATCAAGGGCTCCAAGCATAACTCGAGTATACTTTACCATCCTTCGGGGCTCATGCGTCTTTGTATTGCACTTCAACAATTCAATCCAATATAGATAACCCACTATCTAGGGTGACCTTGCATGACGTTAGACCTATGTTAAACTTCCTAACTAGGAACTAAATACCCTAAGTACTATGGTTATGACAACTAAAACAACAACTTGATGCTTTCCCCGTAGACGTCATATTTCCTATGGGTATATGGCTAACAATAATCCACAACCATTATTTGTACCCGAGTAGACTAAAGAGGCTCTCTCATTAGTAACTAGCCAAATGAAGTGATTTTCCCATACTAAGTTTTTATTTATAATCCGGAGTAATAATGAGTACTCAAATAAGTTTTTCTCAGCCATTTTCAATTAATGAAAGCAAAGTCTCCCTCGTAATCCAAACCGTTGAATAAGCATAAGGGAGCATGTATCGTACAAAGCACTTTTATAAGATTTGACATAATCACTAGCTATAGAAAAAAAAATCACTTTTCATTCGAAATCATAACTTAAAAAAAAATATCAGAATACTTGACATACTTTATATCATATTACAAGTCTTTAAATAAAATTGACAATCCTTTCATAAGTTAGGATAATAAAAAATATTTGAGATGTAAATAGATAAAAAGGGCAACTTTTCCTTTTCACAATCAATGTATTTCGAAATCTCATATAAAATAAACCGTTCAAAGTATGTATATTTCATTTTTTCTTAAAAAGCAGAAACAAAGCAAATATTTTCAGTAACATGTGTTGTACCAAATTTTGAGTTCGAAAAGTGGAACTTACCTGTCAAGCCAATCTTACACTCAACCCTTAATGTCTTTTTTCTAGTCTATGAAGTAGTGATTGAAATGTTATCAATCTCATATATCCAAATAATATGTTTTATTTAAAAATTTATTTTCAGACAATAAAATCACTTGACACGATGCGATCTTTTTCACTATCCTCAAATAGTTCGGGTTATTGTAGAACTCGAAAGTGCCTCCAACTTTTCATTAGGAGTAATGAGTACCACATCATCCTCACTCTCCATTTCTCAATCGAGTTACAAGGCAGAAGTTTGAAGTCTTTTCTCGTCCTCTAATTATAGCAAAGATGGATAATCAATGGATATCGTTGAGTTAATTTTACTGAACCCTAATCTCGGAGAGGTAAACATTGTTAGATTACAGGGAAAATATGCATGTAAAGTGACTGATGTTTGAAAAAGTTTTTTTTGAAAAAAGAAAACTTTAGGTTATTAAATTCTCAAGTTCTACCCAACAGGGATTAAAATTGTCGAAGTCAAAATCTTCACAACAAGAAATCGCATAAAAGTACAAAAAAGATTACACGTAAAATTGTTGATGATGAAAAAAGTTAAAGTTAATAGTTAGAAACATAAATCCAACAGACAAAAATATGTTGGGGACAAAATAAGTTAAAATTAATAGTTAGGGACCAAAAAAATTAAAATTAATAGTTAGGGACCAAATCTAACCAATAAAAATATGTTGGGAACAAAACAAGTTCAAATTAAAAGTTCGAGACTAAATCCAATCAATAAAAATATGTCGGGAACGAAAAAAATTAGAATTAAAAGTTATGGACGAAATCCAACCAACAAAAATATGTTGGGGACTAAAGATGACATTTACTCTTTTTCGTATTTTTAATAGAGGCTGATGGATGCTCTCAAGGTATGGTCTTGCTTTCACTGAAAAGGAATTTGTCACTAATTTATTATAATAAGTACAAAAACTTCATAATTTTCTCTTTAAATGAAAATATTAAGTTTTTGTCTATTATTTTAATACTCTGATTAAAGTTATTAACATAATTGTTGTTAGAATAAATGATAACAAATTCAACACATTAGAAGCCTTCTAATGGGTGAAATCTAAGGATATGAAATGGGTGAAATCTTATATTTTATGTATAAATAATTGTTTGTTTTTCATTTGATTAAATTTAGAATCACTGTGAAACTTTGACTTAAAGAATTAAGTTTTTTAGTTAAATAATCTATTTTTAAAGAATATAAACTAAAAAAGTATTTCAAACTTTATACAAGTAGTATATAATAAATATAACTATAAATTCGGGTGTGAAGTAAATATATTTTACATCTAACGTTTAGGGACTTTTTAGAAAAATTACTTATTCCATAAAGAATATTTTGAGCATTTTTCTTAGTTTGTCCCTTGACTTGATTGATTGGGTAGTGTGCATTTATATTTATATATTTATTTATACATATTTAAATTAAAACTAAACTGCTCTTATCCTTAAATTTTAAGGAGTATTTTGCTATAAATACTTTTGTTTCAATTATATATCAAAAAAAAAAAAAAAAGAAATGTAATCCCTCCTTCAATTGTTCTTTTATGTAAAAATTTTTATAATTAGTTCATATAAAGAAAAAAAAAATAAAATTATCATCTTCTTAATGCGTGAGATTTCTTATATGCAACAAGTTAATACATATGGTAAAATTTTAAAATATTCCTTCTTCTAAGTGTGTGCAATAGAACCTATATAAAATAATCATCATTCCTCAAAAGATTATTATACTAAATTACTTTCATGAAGTTCATGAATCCATACATACAACTTTAGAGAAAAGTTCATTTAATAGTATAAAAAAAGAAAGAAAGAAATAATAATTCTATGTGAATAATTTCAATATTTAAATGCATGTGTGTAATAATATCTTTCAAGGTGTATAAGCGGTTGAGTTTGACGCTGATCCAATTAATCCTCCATGACATTCTTTGGATAATATTTTTATTATAAACTTCATTATAAATTTAAAAAATTTTAAAAGATAAAACTCTTTAAAATGACTAGTATATGACATGTCATTGTTACGAGAAATTTAGTGTGATATCTAAATAAATGTTAAATGAATGACTATAAAACATATATGTTTTCACCATAATTTCCTCATGAATAGCATAAGCATTAATTTCTTGCATTGGATTTTCAATGTTTTTATAATTATGAAAATAAATCATAATTATGGTTAATAAATTAAACACAATAATTTTATTGAATAATATGGAAATTTTTTTTTACTTGGTGTTCGATTGGATACAATATGATACCACATTCGGTTTTCCCCTTCATACAAGATGTTAAGATCTCTTTGTCACATTTCATCAATTTAGTTTATTTTAGCATTAATTCAAGTGAGTAATAATCAATATTTGTCTGTTTTTTCGTGTGTGTATATTGTGTTTATCTAATTAGTAAAAACATTTCTTATATAGATTGAAATATTACATTCAAAATTAATAAAAAGATATCTTCGTATATGATAATAAATTAACAATTTGATTTAAGTAAAATTCACGAACATAATCCTTTTTAATTAGTACCTATAGCATATAGGATTTTATTTCAATATATACTTGATAACATTCTATTAATGAAGCCTTTATTCAATTTGATAAAATACTTTCTTCCTGTAAACATTTGAATGTATCTCAAACATTACGATTTTGGAAATGAAAAGAAAAAGTTCTTTTCCATAAATCCTAATGGTGAAAGGAATATAGTCACTTATTGTTGGCTTGAGATGGTAATTACCCATTAGCTAGGATGATATATTGCATAAGTTAATCTGATATATGTACTCTATAGATATTGATTGCATTTAATCTTGAATATTTTTTATGGGATTATGTAATTGAAAAAAATCATTAAATACCACCAAAATCTTGTATTGTGACAATTAAAAAAAAATTAATATGTATGTATGTGAAGTATGACAAGTAAAACATACTGAAGGATTAGAAAATATATTTGATAATCTCTAATTTTCCTTTTTAAATAACCTTAAGTTGGATAATTAAATGCATTTTGTCTATTTTTGGCCATCGTTACCAACTGGGCCTGTTTCTGCCCATTCTCTTCACTATATAACCAGACTAAGGAAGAAGATAAACATATCCTTTATCATCTTTTATGTATTGAAACCCTTCCCCCAGCCATTTCTCCTCCTTTGTGAAGCCTTCATCTCTTTGAGATCCATTCTTTCTTCGAAACAATCGATGGTAGAAACTCAAAGTTTTTATATCCCACCTGAAATCATTACTGCTATTCTTCTGTTTCTACCTCCTAGAGCCTTGATGAAGTTCATCTGTGTTTGCAAAACATGGAAAAGTCTAATGACAAACTCTAGTTTTGTGACTGATTATTCTAAAATATCAACTTCAAAGGGTGTGAATAGAATTTTTATATATGCCAATTAGAAATTCAGAAGATATGTCCTTTAACTTTGTTTCTAATGCATCATTTGAAGATCCCTTAGAAATTGAAAAAATCCCATTTTCCTTTTAACAAAAAGAATTACATTGTAGTTGATTGTATCAATGGTCTTTTCTGCTTTAGTGATGCAACTAATTTTGGCAAAACTATTTATCTTTTCAATCCATGCATTAGAAAATATAGGATTATTCGTTCTTCCAACATAGACGTAACAGTTCGAAGATCTAGAGTTTTAGGTTTTGCATATCAAAGTGCAATGGAAGATTATAAGATCATTCGTATTAATATTTGATGATTGCATCGATGCTTCTTCCGAGTCTACCATTGATTTTTATTTTATCGATGTGCAAGTTGACTTTACTCAATGCGCACAAATTCCTGGAAACAAATTTTTGTTGATCATTCAATTATAACTTGGGATGTAATATGTTCCTATTCAGGAATACCAGTACATGAATGTCTTCACTGGTTCTCAAATAGTAAAATTTCTAGAGAAAAAGTTATCTTGTCATTTGATTTTGTGAAAGAGAAATTTAATAAAATTGGAATGCCCAATTTTGGTGATGGTGCGGATAATGACTTTGGGGATTTTGTTAAGAAATTTAGAGCACAAAGAAGAATAATATTGAAGGTTTCACTTGATCTTCTTCTTATTCATTATGATATACTATTTATAGGCTACAAAGTATCCTAATCCTAATTAATATAGGATTCTAACCAACCACTAATAAGGAATACTGCTATAATAATAGCATAATACAAAGTATCCAAGTTATAATCAATATAGGATTCTAACCAAATAATCTCTTATAGAATCCAACATAATCTAAGAGAATCACATACTGATGTGATATCTCCAACACCCTCCCTTAAGTTGGAACGTGCCAAAATTGCATGTCCAACTTGCCACAATTTTCAATTTTTTTTTGTACCGTGCAAATTGCACATCTGGTAGTCTTCCACTATCTGTCGCTGTGGTCTTTACCATCACTCACTGTCGCTATGGTTTTTGTCATCAATCGCTGTCGCTGTGGTTTTTTTTTCATCAATCACTGTCGCTGTGGTTCTTCCATCAGTCACAGTCGTTGTGATCTTCTTCCATCAGTCGCAGTCATTGTGATATTTTTCCATTAGTCGCAGTCGTTGTGGTTTTCTTCCATCAGTCGCAGTAGCTTCCGTAATCCATCATCGAAAATTCCTTTGATGTCGCTTTAGAGTTTTTTCGATAAAGCAACCATCAATGTCCAATTTCAATTTCTAAACCTAGGTGCTTCAAATATTTGTCGATCAAGCTACCTGACTTGAATATGATTTATAAAAAAAAAATATAATCTCCTAAACTTTTATTGAAGCAAATTAGAAAAAAATATTAGAAACCTAAAAAAAAAACTTGTCCAAACTGAACAAAAAGAATTGTTCAAGCTGAATGAAAAGAGAATAAAGTCATAGATGTGAAAATTTTTTTTTTTCTTTTTCTTCTACTTTTTCAAACGTGGCTCTGGCTCTGATACCATGTTAAGAAATTTAGAGCACAAAGAAGAATAATATTGAATGCTTCACTTGATCTTCTTCTTATTCATTATGATATATTATTTATAGGCTACAAAGTATCCTAATCCTAATTAATATAGGATTCTAACCAAATAATCTCTTATAGAATCCAACATAATCCAAGAGAATCACATACTGATGTGATATCTCCAACAGACTTCCTTGGTGTATATAAGGAAGATCTCTCTATATTTAAATACTACCCTTTTCCTGATTCTCCAATGTCTCAATTTTGCTATTTGTGGGTAATGAAGCAATACGGTGTAGAATCGTCTTGGACAAAAGTTTATACCATTGAAGTCTATGGACAAATTCAGAAGTCTCTCAACTTCACAAAAAATGGTGAAATTCTGCTTGATCAAGTGAAATTCTGCAGGTAATGTATGGGTCTATAATTTTGATGATCAAGTGATGAAGTTTACTGGAATCAAAGATGAAGATGCAAATTTGGCTTTTGTGAATTATAATGCATCTCTGCTTCTTGTAGACAATTCAAATGAAGCACTTAATTGAGAGTGAAGATTCAAAAAAAGGCAATCCAATTGTGGATTTTGCTTATTTATTTTCATATTTCCTTTCAATTCTTGATGAATTATTGAAAGAAGGAAAAAGAAATAATGTTTATTTTCTCTTATGGAATGTCGATTAATTGTTTACTTTTGGGGCATTACTTTTATCTCATAATTCTCATAAATGTCGTTAAAGAATATGGACAAAATAGTGAAATTTGCTTCTAGAAACAAGCACAAATGTCTATCTTAAGCTAGAAAAATCACATACGATGTTATTGCCCTCTAATTGGCAAAATTTCTAATTAAAATCGATAATGAAGACAATCAACCCAAAATTTCAACTATGGTGGCTAAATATTTTATGCGCCGATGCATATTTTCTTACATCTTCTAAATACATTTATTATACTTGGTGAACCTTATTGCCTTCTGAACTGTCTCATCTACTTCTAATTTGCTACCGACAATTTGTTATATTTTTGGCTAGTTGCAAAAATGAGATATTCTTCAATATAAATTTATTATCGGCAAAAGGTTCAAAAAATATTTTAAGAAAAAATGTGCCAATATTTCTAGAATTATTTAAAATTTTTCTTTTTGACTTTGGATTGTGAAATTGAATGTATGACGTGAAACCATCAAAATGTTAGTATCATATCACTACTTATTAAGGTTATTTCTCGGAAAAAGTTAATACTTAGATAATTAAATTAATAATTTCTTTTTTATAAAATTTTTCTGTTCCTTTTTCTTATTTGTTTTACCGAAGAGAAAAACCTACTCTACATTCAACAAAAATAAACCCTAATTGATAAGGGATCTCTAACCGTCTACAAATTTGATGCTCCTCCTTCATTATTTTTTCTTTATTTCTTCTTTGGCATGCTACTATTACTACATCTTCTTCTTTTGAATTAAAAAAACTGATTCAAATGACCGGTCTAACAAGCTAATTCAACATTTTTTGAGTAAATTCGGCTAGTTCAATTTTCAAATGGTTTTTTGAGGAAACAAGGCCGATCTAGGTGCGGTTCCTGATTCAATCGGTCGGACCAGTCATTCTAGTTCGATTTTCTCAACATTGGTATATGTGTATCTTTCTTTCATACAATTTATGGAGAAATTAATTAGTCTATTTAACTAAGTTCATTGGTCGAGTTTACTGAATTAAAGTTAATTAAAATGGTGATCAAGCATTTAAAATATTAAGAGAGTAATTTCTTTAATTACATCCATAACACGATATTGAAATTGTAAGCCTTAAGAGCATTAATTTGTATTTTGATTACAACCAAATGTTGATATAATATATAATATGGATAGGGTGTTGAAGACATTTAGACTAGGGTTATAGTAAATAGGTATAACTTTGTACACTATATATAGTACCCCAAGCCTTTAGTTAAAATTATTTTCAATACCTTCACTTTTGATTTCAGAGTTTAAATATTGATCAAAATATTTTGATGATGTTTTTTAGCCAACTATTTTCAAGATGCTTGGATTGAATGATTCATTTCATGTGTTGGAAGTTTGAGTCAATGGATTCAAGTTCGGATGGTCTGTCTTTAAAATTCGAACGTCCAAACCTTAAGTTAGTAAGTCTAGAGTTGAATGTTTCATTTAAACTCAAAATATTTTACTAGGTTTTAAAATAAAAGTTTTGTCGATGATGCTCTTAATGGTGAGGGTCAACCTCGAACGTCCAAAGTTAATTACAAGCTTTTGGAACAAAAATTCTGTAGATGATGCTTTAGATGTTGAGGATCCACCTCATATGTCCGAAATTATGTTTTATGGACTGTGTATGCATGTCCAGACGATCCTATTGGGTTTGGACATCCGAACCTATCAAAGCTTAGTCAAACTAGTTGTTTACACTCATTTTTGTGAATATTTTGCCCATCTATAAATACTTGTCTTCTATTTTGAGAGATCATTATCTAATATATTGCATTTATGCTTATCTAAGCTTTTAAAGTCTATTTTCATTCAAAATTTAAGTTTTATTAGTGTTTATCGTGTGAGAAAGGGAAACGTGATTATGGTGCTAGAAAAGATTGTTTATTCATCATATATAGTCTGGTAATTTCGTCTCTTCTTTTATATCTTATGTGTCAACAAGGTTGTGAAGAACATAAAAATAGAAATATTAAAAAGGGCCTAAGTCCGCGATCCAGCCTACACTATTCACATTTCTTGGAGATGTAGATTCAAAATAATAGGACCGTTAGGATGCCAGCGATCTACATACTTTATATGGTCCATGAATTTTTGCAAATAGGCCATAGGCTAACACGCATTCATTAATTTATTTTACTAATTTTGACATTATAGCTTGTTTACATTTCTTGTTTTGAATTTATTTCAAATGATTTGTATTTTAACGGAGGATTAATAATTTTAATTTTTTATATATGGTTTGTAATATTTGGAACTATCTTTGGATGTCATTTATGTGTGATTGTCTATTTTTATTAGATGTTAGTGCAGTGTTATAACTTGTTGAGTACATATTATTATTATAATTATTATTATTTATACTTTGAAGTTAAGAAAGAATAGATTAAAAAAAGATTGTTTAGCAAGAGGACCAGTCAGGTTATTCACGGATCGAGTACGTTCTGACATAGACTTATGATTTTCAATCGGCATAAATTCACTGAATTATCAAATTAATAAATCGTATCAATTTAACTTTGTATATTAATTACGGTGATCAAACTTAATAATAAATTCAACATCATCAATAATAAAGATATTAGGAATTGCATAAATACTCATAACTAATGAAAAAATAATGAAATAAGTCTCAATATAAAGTAAATCAAAATCCCATAAAATATAAATCAATCTATGACCTAAATAACTAGAAGAGTTTACTTCCTAATAATAATAATTAAAAAAAGAAAGATTGAGTTAGAAGAGAAATCTTGATATTCTCTTCATTATTTTGCTCTTTCTTGAGATGTTGAAAACTCTAAACTTTTGTGCTCAAGAAATCCCTGGATCTCTCTAATGTTTCTCTTAAATCCCCTTTATAGTAATTTGTGCCAAGAAATTTCTTTTACGTTGACATGCACACCTTGTTGCATAGGGTGTGCAATATCCTGTATCAATGCAGGAAAAAACAAGTTCCAGCGGTTCTGTTCAGCTTCCTTAACATGGTGTGCAAATCTCGGATTTGAACTTCTTCACTTTTTCCATCTTTTAAGTCAAACTGTCTACTTTTTTATTCCAAGTACTAAAACAGTAAATAACATAAAAATGAGTAGTTTTTACACAAATATAAAATAAATGAATTAAAAGACTGATTGTAAATGAATTAAAACATAACATTTTTACACTTAACATGAATTTCCCAATACTTCTCTTTTGCACGTCCTCAGTATGATAAGTAAAACAATAAGGTAAAAAGGAGAGAATCCAAATCTCACTTAAGAACCGATCTAGAACATATATATAGATATATAATACAAACTTATAAAAGCAAATTCAAGAAAAAAATATGTATTTTTCTCATATGATCTAAGTTGAAGTTCTCTTTGAATCATGGAGTTATTAAACCAATATTTGCCTCCACTAGGTCATTGAAACAAAAGTTCACCGTAATTATGGTTAAATTGAGAGGCCTTCCAAATAATCCACAAACTCTAGCAAGACTAAAAACTTAAATTGTACCCAAGACTTCTCTGTTCCATTCCAAAAGTAGCAACGTATTGGCTCTGGACCTTTTTAAACGGACAATATTTGAATATAAGGAGATCTTTCTTATGTGCATAAAGAACCCGCACAAATCTTTTGTTACTCAAAGGAGACATTCCTATTTTATCAAATATCTCTTTTATGATATAAAACCTCAAGATTGTAACCTTTAGTTTCATCATTTTTACTGTGAAATCTACTAAAGTGATTGATTTACTTGTACTCCTATATAAGAATATGTGATATTCCAAGTGAACGAATCAACCGGGACTAGTCTCCAAGAACTGCTGCACTCCGAATAAACTTAGATTTGAACACTCATACTCTCATAAATAGGCGAGGCCCAACTTGGACATCCCTCATTAGTATGAATCTGAATGATGTGCAAAACCTAGGAGTCTAAATCTTGTATTTGATAAGTCAATAATGGAAGAACGTATATCCCTATATTTTCTAATAGGTGGAATGTAGGAATAAATAGTTTTGTAAACATCAGAAATTCATCGATTCAAACACAAAAGACCATTAGCATAACCTACAACATTGTAAATGATTTTAAAATTTTTTCGATTATTAGGGAGAAGGAATGGTATTTTTTTCAAATTTTGAGGGAGTTTCAAAAGATTTAAAACTTACCTGGCACTTCTTAACAAGAATATATAAAATGCTACTCGTGCCTTTCAAAGTGAATACCTTCGAATGCTTGACCACAAAATTAGGGTTTGTATCAAAATTTTGCGTGTTTTAGAAACACAAATGAGGTTTAACAAGGCTTAAGTATTTACCATTTAAAAAATAGTAATGATGATTTTTCATCTGAAATACAAGAAATACGAAGTCCTTTCATTGTTTCTCAAATGAAAAGGACATATATATGTAATTGCTCTATTGATGTTATTGTACAAACTTGTGCAATAATATATGTATTAAATTTAAAAATATAAAGAGCAAAAATAAAAAGATATAAGGTATTGATTTCTAATTGAGAAGGTAGTTAGAAATACATACTTGATAACCTTCTATTAAAGAATCCTTTAATCAATTTGATATATACTCTCTTCTATAAGGAGTTGAATGTATCTCAAACCTTATGACTTTTGAATGAAAAGAAAAAGGTTCCTTTCTGTAAATTTCAATGTTGCAAGAAATATTATCACTTATTGTTGACTTGAGATGGTAATTAGCCATTAGCTAGGATCATATATTGCATAAGTTAATATGATATATGGACCTTATAGGTATTGTTTGCATTTAATCTTGAATATTCAAACAGAAAGAAAGAACCAAAGGCAAAATAACTCTTGGACCACGATTTTTTTTAATGGACCAGGTCGTTGAGAATTTAACAAGTATTTTTCTTTTTCTTAAACACCTGAACTAAGCACTCCCAGTTTTTTTCATTTTTATTTGTCGCAAACAAAGAAAACTTACACTTTAGAAAATGCATAAATTGATGTGGTTTTTTTTAATATAAACGCCTTTATATCAATAAAATTGTTCAATTTCAATGGAAGAAGAACTAAATGGAATTAAATTATGTTTTTTATGCCATTGTGTAGTTAAAAAAATCATTAAATTCCACTAAAATTTTATATTGTGATAAAAAAAATTAATACATATATATAAACACGTATACGAAGTACAACAAGTAAAACATACTGAAGAGTAGAAAATATATTTGATAATTTCCGATTTTCCTTCTTAAATAACCTTAACTAGGATAAATAAATGCATAGTGCTTATTTTTGCCCATTCTCGTTACCAATTCTTCAACCTCAGAACGAATTGTGCTACGCCAATGCGGGCCTATTTCTGCCCAATCTCCTCACTATATAAGCAGACTAAGGAAGAAGATGAACACAACCTTCTCATCTTCTTTTTTATGTATTAAAATCCTTCCCCTAGCCATCTCTCCTCCTTTGTGAAGCCTTCATCTCTTTTAAATCCGTTCTTTTTTTGAAGCACTCAATGGCAGAAATATTTTTATATCCCACCTGAAAATATTACTGCTATTCTTTTGTTTCTACCTCCTAAAGCCTTGATGAAGGTCATCTGTGTTTGCAAAACATGGAAAAGTCTAATGACAAACCCTAATTTTGTGATTGTTTATTCGAAAATATCAACTTCAAAAGGTATGAATAGCATTTTATATATGCCAATTAGAAATTCAGAAGATATGTCTTTCAACTTCGTTTCTAATGGCTCATTTGAAGGTCCCTTAGAAATTGAAAAAAACCCATTTCCCTTACACATAAAGAATTACATTTTAATTGGTTGTATTTATGATCTTTTCTGTTTTAGTGATGCAAATGATTTTGGCAAAACTATTTACCTCTTCAATCCATGCTGTTGGAGAAACAACTTCTAATTACTATTACATAACACTATTACTATTACAAATTATCAAAGAAGAAAAATTACAGCAGAGGAAATAGAAAGATTTGATCTTTCTATGAACAAAAAACCAACAAGAAAAAGAAAAGGCAATCTGCAAAAATAACACTCGATTAGTATGAAATAACCCCAAATAAACAATGAACGGTTTTTCTTACCACCGCCGCCCTGAAGCGGCCAACAAAAAATCAAAGAGATTACTGAGGAGCTGAAACCGTAAAGTTACGAAACCAGAAAGCAGAAGCCGAGCAGCAGCACTGTCGCGTCGAGGCGTCAATGGTAAAGAAAATAATGATCGGGAGTTATAACCCTCAGAAACGGGCCTCAGTCGGGAAAGGAATCACCGGCAATCTTGTACAATTACCGGAGGTATGTTCAGTACCATTCTTCCTCTATCTCTCTCTCTCTCTCTCTCTCTCTCTCTCTCTCTCTCTCTCTCTCTTTCCTTTCCTCACGACTAACTCTCTAACTTCACCAACAGACAAACAAGGTGACAAAGAAGGCCGGTGAACACAGAGAAGCATAGAACACCAGAACCGAGAGAGAAGCAGTGACAGAGCCGAAAGATCAGGAGGAGAAACCAAGAGTCTCGAAGACTCCAAAAGACAGAGAGAATGGAGAGACGGTTCAAAGGAAGAGAGCAAGAGATTGCACAAGAATCGAAGCAGCAACAGTAAAAAGAGAAGCCGGGCGGACCTTCCGTGGGTCACCAATGGAGAGCCCGGGTGGCCACCCCGAACCGCCCGGGCATCCCTAAGACCTGGTCCAGGAGGTAGCCAAGAAGCCTATTCCAAAAAATGGGTTGAGGCCCAATCATCATGGGGTTTTTTGGGTGAGAAATTGGGCTGGAAAAAGAAATAAAATATTGGGATAATGGGATTTTTAAAGCCTACAATCTCCACCTCGAACAGTATTTTTCCATCCCTGAAGGATAACTCACTTTGAGTCAAACTACTTGCACATGAAGAAAGTCCCTGTAAAACATAAGTTCGTCAGTGTTTACAATTTTAGTACCAAAATCAGCAGGATTATTATCAGTACTAATCTTATCTATGTCAACAATGCCACTAGAGACCTTTTCTCTAATAAAGTGGTACTTGACATCAATATGTTTCGTCTGTTCGTGATAGACCTATTTTTACACAAATGTAAATAACTTTGACTATCAGCGTCAATAATAACTTTGGAATTTAAAATATTTAATTCACTCAATAACCCTTGAAGCAAAATGGCTTCTTTGATAGCTTCTATTGCTGCGATATACTCAGCGTCAGTAGTTCACAAGACAATTATAGGGTGCAGTTGGGATTTCCACAACATGAAATTACCTGCAAGGGTAAAGAAATAGGAAGTGGTAAATTTTCTACCATCCTTGTCACCTGCAAAATCAGAATCAATAAATCCAATCAATTCAAAATCAGACAAATTATGGTAGTGTAAACCCCGATCCACAGTTCTGTTTAGGTAACGTAATAGCCATTTGATTTGAAATAAATCTACTAAGAAGGCTTATAGAAAAAGCAATGTCAGGACGGGTGGATATCATTGAGTACATGACTGAGCCTATGGCCATTCTGTATGGGATATTGACCATATCTCTCTTTTCACTTTCAGTTTTAGGACAAGTTTTGTCGGAAAGTTTAAAATGGCTAGCAAGAGGAGTTGTAAAGGGTTTATAAAGTTGCATTGAAATTTTGGATATGATTTTCTAAAGGAAAGGGTTTTGGGATAAGAAAAGAGAATGATTAGGTCTATCTCTTGAAATATTCATCCCAAGAATTTTGGATGCAACTCCTAAGTCCTTCATATCGAACTCAGATTTTAACAGTGACTTCAGGTCATCGATCTTAGCTTTGTGATGACAAGCTATTAACATATTATCCACATACAGTAACAGATAAATAGCAGAATCTATATCATTACCAAAAAAATAAAGACAACTATCGTAGTTACAAAACCAATTTTAGACATGAAAGAATCAAATCTCTTGTATCATTGCCTTGGCGACTGTTTAAGTCCGTGTAAGGACTTTTTCAAAAGACACGCCATATGTTCCTTACCCTCTACTTCAGAAACAGGTGGTTGATGCATATAAATGGTTTCTTCAAGATCACCATGTAAAAAGGTAGTTTTCACATCAAGTTGTTCAAGGTTACGATCATAGAAAACAACAAGAGCAAGAACAATCCTAATTGTTTTGTATTTAACAATAGGAGAAAAAATTTCATTGAAATCAATGCTCTCAACTTGTGAAAAACCTTTTGCAACAAGTCTAGCCTTGAACCTAGGAGGTTCATTAGAAGACTCAAATTCCTTTACTTTGAAAATCCATTTACGATCAACAAGTTTTTGTTTTGAAGGTTTTGGAACAAGAATCAGGTTTTGTTTTTGTTCAAAGAAAACATTTCTTCTTCCATTGCACGTAACCATAAAACACGATTGGGACTTTTCAAAACCTCAGAAAAACATAAAGGTTCTTTTTCTTCAACATAAGAAGCAACAGCAAAAGGATATGATACAATATAGGAGTAACCATACCGAGGATGATCCTTAGGTACTCTACAGACTCGATCTCTAGCGAGTTGATAATCCCTAAGTGCTTGGGTTTGAGCCTCAGGATGTTCTTCTTCCTCATCAGAACCATCTAGAATAGGGTCAGAAGTTTCAGGAATAGGAGTACTACTAGAAGGAGCAGAAGACTTAGAATTTGTTTCAGGTTCCTGAGTTGGCTCTAGAGGGGGTTTGGAGATAGTCATTACCTCCACCGGAATGCTACTAGGGGAAGGATCACAAAAAGGATTATCGGTGAAGGTGTTTTCCTTAAGACAGGGCATTTCTAACTTGTTGAAGATAACATCCCTGCTGATGATAACCCTCACCCCTGGTTCACCCTTCAACCATACTCTATAACCTTTGACCCACTAAGATATCCTATGAACACCCCCTTTCTAGGACTTGGATCCAGTTTTCCCTCTTTTTGATTAGCGAAGATTGCACAACCGAAAACCCTCAAATTGGAAAGATTATGAGGTTTCCCACACCAGAGTTTTATAGGAGTCCTAAAGTTTATAGCTGTGGATGGAGATCTATTGATGAGGTGTACAGCTATACTAACAGCTTCACCCCAGAAAGGTTTTGGAACTTGGCTCTGATACCACTTGTTGGAGAAAACAACTCCTAATTCCTATTAAATAACACTATTACTATTACAAGTTATCAAAGAAGAAAAATTACAGCTGAAGAAAACAGAAAGATTTGATCTTTCTATGAGCAGAAAACCAACAAGAAAAAGATAAGGCAATCTGCAGAAATAACACTCGATTAGTATGAAATAACCCCATATAAACAATGAACGGTTTTGCTTACCACCGCCGCCGTGAAGCAACCAACAGAAAATCAAAGAGATGACTGAGGAACTGAAACCGTAACATATCCAAACCAGAAAGCAGACGCCGAGCAGCTGCACTGCCACGTCGAGGCGTCAATGGTAAAGAAAATAATGATCGGTAGTTATAACCCGCAGAAATGGGCCTCAGCCGGGAAAGGAATCACCGACAATCTTCTTCCTCTATCTATCTCTCTCTCTCTCTCTCTCTCTCTCTCTCTCTCTCTCTCTCCTCACAGCTAACTCTATAACCTCACCAACAGATAAACAAGGTGACAAAGAAGGCCGGTGAACACAGAGAAGCATAGAACACCAGAACCGCAAGAGAAAAGCAGCGGTAGAGCCGAAAGATCAGGAGGAGAAGCCAAGAGTCTCGAAGACTCCAAAAGACAGAGAGAATGGAGAGACGATTCAGAGGAGAAGAGCAAGAGACTGCACAAGAATCGAAGCAGCAGCAATGGCCAACCCAAACTGCCCGGGCATCCCTAAGACCCGGTCAAAGAGGCAGCCAAGAAGCCTATTCCAAAAAATGGGTTGAGGCCCAATCATCATGGGGGTTTTGGGGTGAGAAATTGGGCTGGAAAAAGAAATAAAATATTGGGAGAATGGGCTTTTTAAAGCCTAAACATGCATTAGAAAATATAGGATTATTCGTTCTTCAAACATAGATTAACAAGCGAAATCTTGATCTTCTATTCATTATTTTACTCTTTCTTGAGATGCCGAAAACTCTAAATTTTTGTGATCAAGACTTCCCAGGATCCACTCCAATGTTTCTCTTAACTCCCACTTATAGGCCTTCAAAAATAGTAACTTACGCTCATAAATTTCTTTTTCGTTGATATGCACACCTTCTTGCATCGGGTGTATAATATCGTGCACCAATGCAGAGAAAAACCAATTCCAGAGGCTCTGCACACCTTCCTGCACATGGTGTGCAAATCTTGGATTTGAACTTCTTCACTTTTTTCAATCTTATAAGCCCAACTATCTACTCATTTTGATTCCAAGTACTAAAAACACAATATAAAATAAAAATGAGTAGTTTCTACAGTAATATAACATAAATGAATTAAAAGACTAATTGTAAATGAATTAAATCATAACATTTTCACACTTCACATAAATTTCCCAATACTTCTCTTTTGCACGTCCTCAGTACCATAAGTAAAGTAATAAAGTAAGAAGGAGAGAATCCAAATCTCTCTTAAGAACCGATCGAGAATAAATATATATAATATATATATAATACAAACTTTTCAAAGAAAGTTGATACAAAAAAGTTTATTTCTCATATGTAATCTAAGTAGAAGTTCCCTTTGAATCATTGAGGTATTAAACCAATATTTCCCCTACTAGATTTTTGAAGCAAAAGTCCACCATAATTATGGTGAAATCGAGGGCCTTCCAAATAATCCACAAACTCTAGCGGCCTTCTTAATAATCCACAGACTCTAATAAGACAAACAACTTATAGCTGTGTCCAAGACCTCTCTATTCCATTCAAAAAGTAGCAAAGTACACGTTCTGGACTTTTTTCAAACGGACAATATCTAAATATGAAGACATCTTTCTTATGCGCATAAAGAACCTGCACAAATCTTTCTTTACTCAAAGGAGACATTCGTATTTTATTGAATTTCTTTTTTATGAGATAAAATTTCAAGATTGTAACAATTATATTCATCCTTCTTACCATTTAAAATCGACTAAAGTAATTATTTACTTGTGCTCCATTATAAGAATACGTGATATTCCAAGCGAACGAATCAACCTGGACTTGTCTCCAAGAACTGCTATACGCCGAATAAACTTAGATTTGAATATCCACACCCTCATAAGTAGGCGAGGTCCAACTTGGACATCCCTCATTAGTATGAATCTGAATGATGTACAAAACCTAGGAGTCTAAATCTTGCAATTAGAAAGTAAATGATGGAAGAACAGATATCCTTTATTTTCTAATGGGTGGATTATAGGGATAATTAGTTTTCTTAAAATCAGGAATTCATCGAGTAAAACACAAAGACCATTAGCACAAGCTACAACATTGTAAATGATTTTAATTTTTTTTCATTTCTTAGGGAGATGGAATGGTATTTTTTTCAATTTTTTGAGGGATTTTCAAATGAGTTACGACTTATCTTTCACTTCCTGACAAGCATATATAAAATGCTACTCATGCCTTTCAATGTGAATACCTTCGAATACTTGACCACAAAATTAGGGTTTGTTATCAAAACTTTCCATGTTATAGAAACACAAATGAGGTTCAACAAGGCTTATGTATCTACCAATAAAAAAATAGTAATTATGATTTGTCATCAGAGATACAAGAAATATTAAGTCCTCTTGTTTCTTAGATGAAAAGGACATATATATATATGTATATATATATAATTGCTCTAATGAAGTTATTGTGCAAACTTGTGAAATAATATATATATTATATTTAAAAATATAAAGAGCAAAAATAAAAAGATATAAAGTATTGATTTCTAATTCAGACGGTAATTAGAAATATATATACTTGATAACATTGTATTAAAGAATCCTTTAATCAATTTGATAAATACTTTCTTCCTGTAAGCATTTGAATGTATCGCAAACATTTCGATTTCAGAAATGAATAGAGAAAGTTCTTTTCCATAAATCCTAATGGTGAAAAGAATATACTCACTTATTGTTGACTTGATATAGTAATTAGCCGTCAACTAGGATCATACAATGCATAAGTTAATATGATATATGGACCTTGTAGATATTGTGTGCATTTATTCTTGAATATTTTTACGGAAAAAAATGAGCGAATGGCAAAATAAATCTTGGACTACGATTTTTTTAA
The DNA here is from genome assembly GCA_028651295.1 of Catharanthus roseus. NCBI lineage: Eukaryota > Viridiplantae > Streptophyta > Magnoliopsida > Gentianales > Apocynaceae > Catharanthus > Catharanthus roseus. Next base: position 2,660,322 of record JAPQWS010000069.1, read on the forward strand.
TGGACAAGGTATTTGAGAATTTAACAACTATTTTTCTTTTTCTTAAACTGCAGAACTAATCACTCACAACTCTTTTGCATTTTTATTCGTCACAAAAAGGGAAATCTTACACATTAGAAAATGCATAAATTGATATTTTTTTTATATAAATGCGTTTATATCATTTTAATTTTTCAATATTCCACGGAAGAAGAACTAAATGGAGTTGAATTATGTTTTTTATGAGATTGTATAATTAAAAGAAAGATAACTAATTACCACTAAAATCTTATATTGTGAAAAATAAAAAAAATTAATACACACATATATATATATATGTATGTGAAGTACAACAAATAAAACATAGTGAGGGAGTAGAAAAATATATTTCATAATCTCCGATTTTCCTTCTTAAATAACCTTAAGTAAGGTAAAATAAATGCATAGTGTCCATTTTTTTGCATTCTTGTTACCAATTCTGCAACCTCAGAACCAGTTGAGCTACCACTATGCGGGCCTATTTCTGCCCATTCTCTTCACTATATAAGCGGACAAAGGAAGAAGATGAACACAACCTTCTTATCATCTTTTATGTCTTAAATTCCTTCCCCTAGCCACTTCTCCTCCTTTTGAAGCCTTCATCTTTTTGAAATCCATACTTTCTTCGAAACAATCAATGGCAGAAACTCAATATTTTTATATTCCACCTGAAATCATTACTGCTATTCCTCTGTTTCTACCTCCTAGAGTGTTGATGAAGTTTATCCGTGTTTGCAAAACATGAAAAAGCCTAATGACAAACCCCAGTTTTGTGATTGATTATTCGAAAATATCAACTTCAATAGGTATGAATAGCATTATATATATTCCAATTAGAATTTTAGAAGATATGTCTTTCAACTTCGTTTCTTATGGATCATTTGAAGGTCCCTTATAAATTGAAAAAATCCCATTTCCCTTTCACATAAAGAATTACATTATAATTGGTTGTATTAATGGTCTTTTCTGTTTTAGTGATGCAAATGATTTTGGCAAAACTATTTATCTCTTCAATCCATACATTAGAAAATATAGGATTATTTGTTCTTCCAACATAGATTAACAAGTGAGATCTTGATCTTCTCTTTATTATTTTGCTGTTTTTTATGGATGCCGAAAACTCTAAACTTTTGTACTCAAGACATACCAAAGATCTATGGATATGCACACTACATAAATGCAGGAAAAAGACAATTCCAGCGGTTCTGCTCACCTTTCTAAATATGGTGTGCAAATTTCGGATTTGAACTTCTTCAATTTTTTCGCTCTTCTAGGCCAAACTGTCTACTCATTTTAATTCCAAGTACTAAAATTTCCAAATAACAGAAAAAGGAGTAGTTTTTACACCAATATAACATAAATGAATTAAAAGACTTATAGTAAATGAATTAAAACATAACATTTTCACACTTAACAAAAGTTTCCCATTACTTCTCTTTTGCACGTCCTCAATATGATAAATAAAGCAATAAGGTATGAAGGGGAGACTCCAAGTCTCACTTAAGAACCGATCTAGAATATATATATGTAACACAAACTTGTCAAAGAAAATTCCCAAAAAAAAAAAGAAAAACAAAGTCTATTTCTTCTGTGTAATCTAAGTAGAAGTTCTCTTTGAATCATCGAGGAATTGAGCCAATATTTTCCCCCACTAAAATATGGTGAAATTGAGAGGCCTTCCAAATAATCCGCAAACTCTGGCGGCCCTCCAAATAATCCCAGATTCTAGCAAGACTAACAACTTATAGTTGTGTCCAAGACCTCTCTATTCCATTCCAAAGGTAGCAAAGTATTGGCTCTATTGAATTTGTTGTGCAAACTTGTGCAATAATATATATGTATTAAATTTAAAAATATAAAGAGCAAAAATAAAAAGATGTAAAGTATTGATTTCTAATTCGGACGGTAATTAAAAATATATACTTGATAACATTCTATTAAAGAATCATTTAATCAATTTGATAAATACTTTGTTCCTGTAAGCATTTGAATGTATCTTAAACATTTCGATTTTTGAAATGAAAAGAAAAAGTTCATTTCCATAAATCTTAACAGTGAAAGGAATATAGTCACTTATTTTTTACTTGAAATGGTAATTAGCCATTAGTTAATATGATATATGGACCCTATATATCATATATAGCATTTTATATGTACCAATTAGAAATTCAAAAGATATGTCTTTCAACTTCGTTTGTAATAAATCCTAATGGTAAAAGCAATACATTCACCTTACCAAAATCATTTGGAGATTTTTTTTTTATTTTACCAAAAGAATGAATTTAATGCAGAGTAAAGCTTGGACCTGGTTGTTGAGAAAACGCTTTTCCTTTTTCTCAAACAACTTTAATGCTACTGCTTCGTTTCTTTAACTTGTGGCAAAAAGGAAATCTAACACTTTGAAAAACACATCAATTCAATAAGTGATTTCTTTCTACTGGGATTAAGCATCCTCACTTTATTATTTAATTTTACATTGAAGAATAATTAAAGAGGGTTAAATTCTGTTTTTGATGGAATTGTATATATAATGGAAAACTTACTAATTAATACCAACTTGATTTGTATTGTGACACATAAAAACACTTATATGCCTGGATTGAGATATAGTAAAAGAAAATAAAGATCGTGGAGCACAAAGTATATCTACTGTCTCCAAATTCCTTTCCTAAGCAACGTTAATTAAATAGGATAATAAATGCATAATGTCCATTTTTGTCTATTCTCAGTATAAAAAAGGTGAAATACCTCGTCTTCAGAACCTCTACCAGACTACTTAATTCTCAGGTGGAGAATGTAAATTATGATGACTCAACGGTCCTTCTGACTGAAGCCTAGGCCTTGGTGCACACAAGAAACTACCCCCACATTAGGGAAGTTGAAATTTCCCATTTTTGCCTATTCTCTCACTATATAAACAGACGAACAGACCAAGGAAGAAGATCATCTTTCACCATTGAAACTCCTTCCCCACTCTATATCTCCTCCTTTATAAAGCTTCATATCTTTGAAATCCTTATTTTGTCAGAACAAATAATGGCAGAGACTCAATCCTTTTGTATTCCATACGAACTCATTACTATAATTCTTCTTTTTCTACCTCCTAAAGCCTCGATGAAGTTCATGTGTGTTTGCAAAACATGAAAAAATATAATAAAACATCCTGATTTTGTGATGAGGTATTCGAAAATATCAACCTCAAAAGGTATGAATTGTATTTTGTATATGCCAATTAGAAATTCAGAAGATACGTCTTTCAACTTCATTTCTAATGGATCGTTTGAAGGTCCCTTAGAAATTGAAAGAATCTCATTTCCCTTTCACGACAAGGATTATATTGTAGCTGGTTGTACTAGTGGTCTTTTGTGTTTTAGTGATGCAAATGATTTTGGAAAGACTATTTATCTTTTCAACCCATGCATTAGAAAATATAGGATTATTCGTTCTTCCAATACAGACCTTACAATTTTAAGATATAGAGTTCTAGGTTTCGCATATCACAATGAAACGAACGATTGTAAGATAATTCGTATTCATAGCAAAAAATTATTATTTCAAAATTTGGCTGGTACTTCTTTCAATTCTTCTATTGATTGTGTCGATGTTCAAGTTGAAGTTTACTCAGTCCGCACTAATTCTTGGAAATATATTTTTGTTGATTCATTCCCTTGGGGTATAATATATTCCTTTTCAGGAATACCGGTAAATGAATCCCTTCATTGGATTTCAAACAGTAAATCATTTGAAACAAAGTGTTATCTTGTCCTTTGATCTACAAAAAGAGGTATTCAATGAAATTGGAATGCCTAATTTTGGCGAGGGTAAGGATGAGGACTTCCGGGAATTTCTTGGTGTACACAAGGAATACCTTTCTATGTTTAGATACTATCCTTTTCCTGGTTCTCTAAAGTAACAATTTTGCTATTTGTGGGTGATGAAGAAATATGGGGTAGAATCGTCTTGGACTAAAGTTTGTAATATTCAAGTCTTTGGACAGATTCGTAGGTCTCTCAACTTCACAAAATGTGGTGAAATTCTTCTTGAAGATCATGATGGTAATCTATTGGTTTATAATTTTGATTATCAAGAGATGAAGTTTACAGGAATCAAAAATGAAGATGAAAATTTGGCTTTTGAGAATTATAATGCATCTCTTCTTCTTGTAGACAATTCAAATGAAGCACTTAATTAAGAATGAAGAGAGCAAAAGAGGCCATTACTTGGTGGATTTTGCTAACTATCTACATGCTTTACATGGTCCATGAATTTTTGCAAACAGGCCATAGGCTGACACGCATACATTAGTTTGTTTTACTAATTTTTACATTATAACTTGTTTACTTTTCTCGTTTTAAATTTATTTCAAATGATTTGAGATGATTTGTATTTTAATGGGAGATTAATAATTTTAATTTTTTTTGTATGGTTTATAGTGTTTGGAACTATCTTTGGGTTTTATTTAGACGTTATTTATATGTGATTGTCTTTTTTTATTAGATGTTAGTGCAATGTTATAACTTTATTATTATTATTATTTATACCTTGAAGTTAAAAAAGAATACATTAAAAAAAATGTTTAGCATCAGGGCCAGTCAGCTTATTCACGGATCGAGTACGTTCTGACATAGACTTATGATTTTCAATCGGCATAAATTCATAGAATTATCAAATTAATAACTTTGTATATCAATTAGGGTGATTAAGCTTAATAATAAATTCAATATCATTAATAATAAAGATATCAGGAATAAGTCACAATATAAAATATATCAAAATCCCATAAAATATAAATCAATCTATGATCTAAATAACTAAAAGAGTTTACTTCCCAATAATAATAATAAAAAAAAGAAAGATTGAGTTAGTAGAGAAATCTTGATATTCTCTTCATTACTTTACTCTTCCTTGAGATGCTGAAAACTCTAAACTTTTATGCTCAAGACATTCCAAGATCTCTCCAATGTTTCTCTTAAATCCCCTTTATAGTAATTTGTGCCGTGAAATTTCTTTTACATTGACATGCACACCTTGTTGCATAGGGTTCTTGCACAATGCACGAAAAAATAAGTTCTAGCAGTTTTGCTCACCTTCCTGAACATAGTGTGCAAATCTCGGATTTGAACTTCTTCACTTTTTCCATCTTTTAAGCCAAACTATCTACTCATTTTGATTCCAAGTACTAAAACACTAAATGACATAAAAATGAGTAGTTTCTACACCAATATAAAATAAATGAATTAAAAGGCTAACTGTAAGTGAATTAAAACATAACATTTTCATACTTAACATAAATTTCCCAATAATTCTCATTTGCATGTCCTCAGTATGATAAGTGAAACAATAAGGTAAGAAGGAGAGAATCAAAATCTCACTTAAGAACCATTCTATAATATATATATATATAATACAAACTTGTCAAAACAAATTCAAGAAAAGTATGTATTTTTCTCGTATGTAATCTAAGTAGAAGTTCTCCTTGAATCATGGAGTTATTAAACCAATATTTTCCTCCACTAGGTCATTGAAGCAAAAGTCCACGATAATTATGGTTAAATTGAGAGGCCTTCTTAATAATCCACAGACTCTAGCAGGACTAAAAACTTAAAGTTGTATCCAAGACTTCTCTGTTCCATTTCTAAAGTAGCAAAGTACTGGCTCTGGACTTTTTTAAACGGGCAATATTTGAATATAAGGAGATCTTTCTTATTTGCATAAAGAACCCGTACTAAAATTTCTTCACTCAAAGGAGACATTCCTATTTTATCAAATTTATCTTTTATGATATAAAATTTCAAGATTGTAACCTTTAGTTTCATCATTTTTACTATTTGAAATCTTCTAAAGTGATTGATTTACTTGTACTCCTGTATAAGAATATGTGATATTCCAAGCGTACGAATCAACCGGGACTTGTCTCCAAGAACTGCTGCACACTGAATAAACATAGATTTGAAAACCCATACTCTCGTAAATAGGCGAGGCCCAACCTAGACATCTCTCATTAGTATGAATCTGAATGATGTACAAAACCTAGGAGTCTAACTCTTGTAATTGATAAGTCAATAGTGGAAGAATGAGTATCCCTATATTTTCTTATGTGCATAAAGAACCCGCACAAATCTTTCGTTACTCAAAGGAGACATTCCTATTTTATCAAATGTCTCTTTTATGATATAAAACCTCAAGATTGTAACCTTTAGTTTCATCATTTTTACTGTGAAATCTACTAAAGTGATTGACTTACTTGTACTCCTATTTAAGAATATGTGATATTCCAAGTGAACGAATCAACCGGGACTAGTCTCCAAGAACTGCTGCACTCCGAGTAAACTTAGATTTGAACACTCTTACTCTCATAAATAGGCGAGGCCCAACTTGGACATCCCTCATTAGTATGAATCTGAATGATGTGCAAAACCTAGGAGTCTAAATCTTGTATTTGATAAGTCAATAATGGAAGAACGGATATCCCTATATTTTCTAATAGGTGGAATGTAGGAATAAATAGTTTTGTCAACATCAGAAATTCATCGATTCAAACACAAAAGACCATTAGCATAACCAACAACATTGTAAATGATTTTGAAATTTTTTTCGATTATTAGGGAGAAGGAATGGTATTTTTTTCAAATTTTGAGGGAGTTTCAAAAGATTTAAAACTTACCTGGCACTTCTGAACAAGAATATATGAAATGCTACTCGTGCCTTTCAAAGTGAATACCTTCGAATGCTTGACCACAAAATTAGGGTTTGTTATCAAAATTTTGCGTGTTTTAGAAACACAAATGAGGTTTAACAAGGCTTAAGTATTTACCATTTAAAAAATAGTAATGATGATTTTTCATCTGAAATACAAGAAATATAAAGTCCTTGCATTGTTTCTCAAATGAAAAGGACATATATATATAAAATTGCTCTATTGATGTTATTGTACAAACTTGTGCAATAATATATGTATTAAATTTAAAAATATAAAGAGCAAAAATAAAAAGATATAAGGTATTGATTTCTAATTGAGACGGTAATAAGAAATACATATTTGATAACCTTCTATTAAAGAATCCTTTAATCGATTTGATATATACTCTCTTCTATAAGGAGTTGAATGTATCTCAAACCTTATGACTTTTGAAATGAAAAGAAAAAGGTTCCTTTTCGTAAATTTCAATGTTGAAAGAAATATTATCACTTATTGTTGACTTGAGATGGTAATTAGCCATTAGCTAGGATCATATATTGCATAAGTTAATATGATATATGGACCTTATAGGTATTGTTTGCATTTAATCTTGAATATTCAAACAAAAAAAAATAAAGAACCAAAGGCAAAATAACTCTTGGACCATGATTTTTTTTAATGGACCATGTTGTTGAGAATTTAATAAGTATTTTTCTTTTTCTTAAACTACCGAACTAAGCACTCCCAGTTTTTTTCATTTTTATTTGTCGCAAACAAAGAAAACTTACACTTTAGAAAATGCATAAATTAATGTGGTTTTTTTTAATATAAACGCCTTTACATTAATAAAATTGTTCAATTTCAATGGAAGAAGAACTAAATGGAATTAAATTATGTTTTTTATGGCATTGTGTAGTTAAAAAAATCATTAAATTCCACTAAAATTTTATATTGTGATAAATAAAAAAAATTAATACATATATATATGTATATGAAGTACAACAAGTAAAACATACTGAAGAGTAGAAAATATATTTGATAATTTCCGATTTTCCTTCTTAAATAACCTTAACTAGGATAAATAAATGCATAGTGCTTATTTTTGCCCATTCTCGTCACCAATTCTTCAACCTCAGAACGAATTGAGCTACGCCAATGCGGGCCTATTTCTGCCCAATCTCCTCACTATATAAGCAGACTAAGGAAGAAGATGAACACAACCTTCTCATCTTCTTTTTTATGTATTAAAATCCTTCCCCTAGCCATCTCTCCTCCTTTGTGAAGCCTTCATCTCCTTTAAATGCGTTCTTTTTTTGAAGCAGTCAATGGCAAAAACTCAATATTTTTATATCCCACCTGAAAATATTACTGCTATTCTTTTTTTTTCTACCTCCTAAAGCCTTGATGAAGTTCATCTGTGTTTGCAAAACATGGAAAAGTCTAATGACAAACCCCAATTTTGTGATTGTGTATTCGAAAATATCAACTTCAAAAGGTATGAATAGCATTTTATATATGCCAATTAGAAATTCAGAAAATATGCTTTCAACTTCGTTTCTAATGGATCATTTGAAGGTCCCTAAGAAATTGAAAAAAACCCATTTCCCTTACACATAAATAATTACATTTTAATTGGTTGTATTTATGATCTTTTCTGTTTTAGTGATGCAAATGATTTTGGTAAAACTATTTACCTCTTCAATCCATGCTGTTGGAGAAAACAACTTCTAATTACTATTACATAACACTATTACTATTACAAATTATCAAAGAAGAAAAATTACAGCGAAAGAAACAGAAAGATTTGATCTTTACATGAACAAAAAACCAACAAGAAAAAGATAAGGCAATCTGCAAAAATAACACCCGATTAGAATGAAATAACCCCAAATAAACAATGAACAGTTTTGCTTACCGCCGCCGCCCTGAAGCGGCCAACAAAAAATCAAAGAGATTACTGAGGAGCTGAAACCGTAAAGTTACGAAACCCGAAAGCAGATGCCGAGCAGCAGCACTGCCGCGTCGAGGCGTCAATGGTAAAGAAGATAATGATCGGGGGTTATAACCCTCAGAAACGAGCCTCAGCCGGGAAAGGAATCACCGGCAATCTTGTACAATTACCGGAGGTATGTTCAGTACCGTTCTTCCTCTATCTCTCTCTCTCTCTCTCTTTCCTTTCCTCACAACTAACTCTCTAACTTCACCAACAGACAAACAAGGTGACAAAGAAGGCCGGTGAACACAGAGAAGCATAGAACACTAGAACTGAGAGAGAAGCAGTGGCCGAGCCGAAAGATCAAGAGGAGAAACTAAGAGTCTCGAAGACTCCAAAAGACAGAGAGAATGGAGAGACGATTCAAAGGAGGAGAGCAAGAGACTGCACAAGAATCGAAGCAGCAGTAGTAAAAAGAGAAGCCGGGCGGACCTTCCGCGGGTCACCAATGGACGGCCCGGGTGGCCAACTCGAACCGCCCGGGCATCCCTAACACCTAGTCCAAGAAGTGGCCAAGAAGCTTATTCCAAAAAATGGGTTGAGGCCCAATCATCATGGGGTTTTTTGGGTGAGAAATTGGGCCCGAAAAAGAAATAAAATATTGGGATAATGGGATTTTTAAAGCCTACAATCTCCACCTCGAACAGTATTTTTCCATCCCTGAAGGATGACTCACTTTGAGTCAAACTACTTGCACATGAAGAAAGTCCCTGCAAAACATAAGTTCGTCAGTGTTTACAATTTTAGTACCAAAATCAGCAGGATTATTATCAGTACTAATCTTATCTATGTCAACAATGCCACTAGAGACCTTTTCTCTAATAAAGTGGTACTTGACATCAATATGTTTCGTCTGTTCCTGATAGGCCGGATTTTTACACAAATGTAAATAACTTTGACTATCAGTGTCAATAATAACTTTGGAATTTAAAATATTTCATTCACTCAATAACCTTTGAAGCAAAATGGCTTCTTTGATAGCTTCTATTGCTGCGATATACTCAGCCTCAGTAGTTGACAAGACAATTATAGGGTGCAGTTGGGATTTCCACAAAATACAATTACCCGCAAGGGAAAAGAAATAGGAAGTGGTAGATTTTCTACCATCCTTGTCACCTGCAAAATCAGAATCAATAAATCAAATCAATTCAAAATCAGACAAATTATGGTAGTGTAAACCCCGATCGACAGTTCCGTTTAGCTAACGTAATAGCCATTTGATTTGAAATAAATCTGCTAAGAAGGCTTATAGAAAAAGCAATGTCAGGATGGGTGGATATCATTGAGTACATGACTGAGCCTATGGCCATTCTGTATGGGATATTGGCCATATCTCTCTTTTCACTTTCAGTTTTAGGACAAGTTTTGTCGGAAAGTTTAAAATGGCTAGCAAGAGGAGTTGTAAAGGGTTTATAAAGTTGCATTGAAATTTTGGATATGCTTTTCTGAAGGAAAGGCTTTTGGGATAAGAAAAGAGAATGATTAGGTCTATCTCTTGAAATATTCATCCCAAGAATTTTTGATGCAACTCCTAAGTCCTTCATATCGAACTCAGATTTTAACAGTGACTTCAGGTCATCGATCTTAGCTTTGTGATGACAAGCTATTAACATAACATCCACATACAGTAACAGATAAATAGCAGAATCTATATCATTACCAAAAAAATAAAGACAAGTATCTTAGGTACAAAACCAATTTTACATATGAAAGAATCAAACCTCTTGTATCATTGCCTTGGCGACTGTTTAAGTCCGTATAAAGACTTTTTCAAAAGACACGCCATATGTTCCTTACCCTTCACTTCAGAACCAGGTGGTTGATGCATATAAATGGTTTCTTCAAGATCACCATGTAAGAAGGTAGTTTTCACATCAAGTTGTTTAAGGTTAAGATCATAGAAAACAACAAGAGCAAGAACAATCCTAATTGTTTTGTATTTAACAATAGGAGAAAAAATTTCATTGAAATCAATGCCCTCAACTTCTGAAAAACCTTTTGCAACAAGTCTAACCTTGAACCTAGGAGGTTCATTAGAAGACTCAGATTCCTTTATTTTGAAAATCCATTTACGATCAACAAGTTTTTGTTTTGAAGGTTTTGGAACAAGAATCCAGGTTTTATTTTTGTTCAAAGAAAACATTTCTTCTTCCATTGCACGTAACCGTAAAACGCGATTGGGACTTTTCAAAACCTCAGAAAAACATAAAGGTTCTTTTTCTTCAACATAAGAAGCAACAGCAAAAGGATATGATACAATGTAGGAGTAACCATACCGAGGATGATCCTTAGGTACTCTACAGACTCGATCTCTATCGAGTTGATAATCCCTAAGTGCTTGGGTTTGAGCCTCAGGATGTTCTTCTTCCTCATCAGAACAATCTAGAATAGGGTCAGAAGTTTCAGGAATAGGAGTACTACTAGAAGGAGCAGAAGACTTAGAATTTGTTTTAGGTTCCTGAGTTGGCTCTAGAGCGGGTTTGGAGATAGTCATCACTTCCACCGGAATGCTACTAGGGGAAGGATCACAAAAAGGATTATCGGTGAAGGTGTTTTCCTTAAGACAGGGCATTTCTAATTTGTTCAAGATAACATCCCTACTGATGATAACCCTCACCCCTGGTTCACCCTTCAACCATACTCTATAACCTTCGACCCACTAGGATATCCTATGAACACCCTATTTCTAGGCCTTGGATCTAGTTTTCCCTCTTTTTGATGAGCGAAGGTTGCACAACCGAAAACCCTCAAATTGGAAAGATTAGGAGGTTTCCCACACCAGAGTTTTATAGGAGTCCTAAAGTTTATAGCTGTGGATGGAGATCTATTGATGAGGTATACAGCTATACTAACAGCTTCACCCTAGAACGGTTTTGGAACTTGGCTCTGATATCACTTGTTGGAGAAAGCAACTCCTAATTCCTATTAAATAACACTATTACTATTACAAGTTATCAAAGAAGAAAAATTACAGCTGAAAAAAACAGAAAGATTTGATCTTTCTATGAACAGAAAACCAACAAGAAAAAGGTAAGGCAATCTGCAAAAATAACACCCGATTAGTATGAAATAACCCCATATAAACAATGAACAGTTTTGCTTACCACCGCCGCCGTGAAGCGGCCAACAGAAAATCAAAGAGATGACTGAGGAGCTGAAACCTTAAGGTAACCAAACTAGAAAGCAGACGTCGAGCAGCTGCACTGCCGCGTCGAGGCGTCAATGGTAAAGAAAATAATGATCGGTAGTTATAACCCTCAGAAACGGGCCTCAGCCGGGAAAGGAATCACCGGTAATCTTCTTCCTCTATCTCTATCTCTCTCTCTCTCTCTCTCTCTCTCTCTCTCTCTCCTCACAGCTAACTCTCTAACCTCACCAACAGATAAACAATGTGACAAAGAAGGCCGGTGAACACAGAGAAGCATAGAACACCAGAACCGCAAGAGGAAAGCAGCGGTAGAGCCGAAAGATCAGGAGGAGAAACCAAGAGTCTCGAAGACTCCAAAAGACAGAGAGAATGGAGAGACGATTCAGAGGAGAAGAGCAAGAGACTGCACAAGAATCGAAGCAGCAGCAATAAAAGGAGAAGCCGAGCAGACGTTCCATGGGTCACCAATGGATGGCCCGGGTGGCCAACCCGAACTGGCCGGGCATCCCTAAGACCCGGTCAAAGAGGCAGCCAAGAAGCCTATTCCAAAAAATGGGTTGAGGCCCAATCATCATGGGGTTTTTGGGGTGAGAAATTGGGCTGGAAAAAGAAATAAAATATTGGGAGAATGGGATTTTTAAAGCCTAAACATGCATTAGAAAATATAGGATTATTCGTTCTTCAAACATAGATTAACAAGCGAAATCTTGATCTTCTATTCATTATTTTACTCTTTCTTGAGATGCCGAAAACTCTAAATTTTTGTGATCAAGACTTCCCAGGATCCACTCCAATGTTTCTCTTAACTCCCACTTATAGGCCTTCAAAAATAGTAACTTACGCTCATAAATTTCTTTTTCGTTGATATGCACACCTTCTTGCATCGGGTGTATAATATCGTGCACCAATGCAGAGAAAAACCAATTCCAGAGGCTCTGCTCACCTTCCTGCACATGGTGTGCAAATCTTGGATTTGAACTTCTTCACTTTTTTCAATCTTATAAGCCAAACTATCTACTCATTTTGATTTCAAGTACTAAAAACACAATATAAAAGAAAAATGAGTAGTTTCTACGGTAATATAACATAAATGAATTAAAAGACTAATTGTAAATGAATTAAATCATAACATTTTCACACTTCACATAAATTTCCCAATACTTCTCTTTTGCACGTCCTCAGTACCATAAGTAAAGTAATAAAGTAAGAAGGAGAGAATCCAAATTTCCCTTAAGAACCGATCTAGAATAAATATATAATATATATATAATACAAACTTTTCAAAGAAAGTTGATACAAAAAAGTTTATTTCTCATATGTAATCTAAGTAGAAGTTCCCTTTGAATCATTGAGGTATTAAACCAATATTTCCCCTACTAGATTTTTGAAGCAAAAGTCCACTATAATTATGGTGAAATCGAGGGCCTTCCAAATAATCCACAAACTCTAGCGGCCTTCTAAATAATCCACAGACTCTAATAAGACAAACAACTTATAGCTGTGTCCAAGACCTCTCTATTCCATTCAAAAAGTAGCAAAGTACACGTTCTGGACTTTTTTCAAACGGACAATATCTAAATATGAAGACATCTTTCTTATGCGCATAAAGAACCTGCACAAATCTTTCTTTACTCAAAGGAGACATTCCTATTTTATTGAATTTCTTTTTTATGAGATAAAAAATTTCAAGATTGTAACATTTATATTCATCCTTCTTGCCGTTTAAAATCTACTAAAGTAATTATTTACTTGTGCTCCATTATAAGAATATGTGATATTCCAAGCGAACGAATCAACTCGGACTTGTCTCCAAGAACTGCTATACACCGAATAAACTTAGATTTGAATATCCATACCCTCATAAGTAGGCGAGGTCCAACTTGGACATCCCTCATTAGTATGAATCTGAATGATGTACAAAACCATGGAGTCTAAATCTTATAATTAGAAAGTAAATGATGGAAGAACAGATATCCTTTATTGTGTAATGGGTGGATTATAGGGATAAATAGTTTTCTTAAAACCAGGAAGTCATCGAGTAAAACACAAAAGACCATTAGCACAAGCTACAACATTGTAAGTGATTTTAATTTTTTTTCATTTCTTAGGGAGATGGAATGGTATTTTTTTCAATTTTTTGAGGGATTTTCAAATGAGTTACGACTTATCTTTCACTTCCTGACAAGCATAGATAAAATGCTACTCATGCCTTTTAATGTGAATACCTTCGAATACTTGACCACAAAATTAGGGTTTGTTATCAAAACTTTCCATGTTCTAGAAACACAAATGAGGTTCAACAAGGATTAAGTATTTACCAATAAAAAAATAGTAATTATGATTTATCATCAGAGATACAAGAAATATGAAGTCCTCTTGTTTCTTATATGAAAAGGACATATATATAATTGCTCTAATGAAGTTATTGTGCACACTTGTGCAATAATATATATATATATATATGTATTATTTAAAAATATAAAGAGCAAAAATAAAAAAGATATAAAGTATTGATTTCTAATTCAGACAGTAATTAGAAATATATACTTGATAACATTGTATTAAAGAATCCTTTAATCAATTTGATAAATACTTTCTTCCTGTAAGCATTTGAATGTATCGCAAACATTTCGATTTCAGAAATGAATAGAAAAAGTTGTTTTCCATAAATCCTAATGGTGAAGAGAATATACTCACTTATTGTTGACTTGATATAGTAATTAGCCATCAACTTGCATCATACAATGCATAAGTTAATATGATATATGGACCTTGTAGATATTGTGTGCATTTATTCTTGAATATTTTTACCAAAAAAAAATGAGCGAATGGCAAAATAAATCTTGGACCACGATTTTTTTAATGGACAAGGTATTTGAGAATTTAACAACTATTTTTCTTTTTCTTAAACTACAGAACTAATCACTCCCAACTTTTTGCATTTTTATTCGTCACAAAAAGGGAAATCTTACACATTAGAAAATGCATAAATTGATACGTTTTTTTATATAGATGCGTTTATATCATTTAAATTTTTCAATATTCCACGGAAGAAGAACTAAATGGAGTTGAATTATATTTTTTATGAGATTGTGTAATTAAAAGAAAGATAACGAATTACCACAAAAATCTTATATTGTGAAAAATAAGAAAAATTAATACACACATATATATATGTGAAGTACAACAAATAAAACATAGTGAGGGAGTAGAAAATATATTTCATAATCTCCGATTTTCCTTCTTAAATAACCTTAAGTAAGGTAAAATAAATGCATAGTGTCCATTTTTTTGCATTCTTGTTACCAATTCTGCAACCTCAGAACCAATTGAGCTACCACTATGCGGGCCTATTTCTGCCCATTCTCTTCACTATATAAGCGGACAAAGGAAGAAGATGAACACAACCTTCTTATCATCTTTTATGTCTTAAATTCCTTCCCCTAGCCATTTCTCCTCCTTTTGAAGCCTTCATCTTTTTGAAATCCATACTTTCTTCGAAACAATCAATGGCAGAAACTCAATATTTTTATATTCCACCTGAAATCATTACTGCTATTCCTCTGTTTCTACCTCCTAGAGCGTTGATGAAGTTTATCCGTGTTTGCAAAACATGAAAAAGTCTAATGACAAAGCCCAGTTTTGTGATTGATTAAATGAAAATATCAACTTCAATAGGAATGAATAGCATTATATATATTCCAATTAGAATTTTAGAAGATATGTCTTTCAACTTCGTTTCTTATGGATCATTTGAAGGTCCCTTATAAATTGAAAAAATCCCATTTCCCTTTCACATAAAGAAATACATTCTAATTGGTTGTATTAATGGTCTTTTCTGTTTTAGTGATGCAAATGATTTTGGCAAAACTATTTATCTCTTCAATCCATACATTAGAAAATATAGGATTATTTGCTCTTCCAACATAGATTAACAAGTGAAATCTTGATCTTCTCTTTATTATTTTGCTGTTTTTTACGGATGCCAAAAACTCTAAACTTTTGTACTCAAGACATACAAAAGATCTATGGATATGCACACTACATAAATGCAGGAAAAAGACAATTCCAGCGGTTCTGCTCACGTTTCTAAATATGGTGTGCAAATTTCAGATTTGAACTTCTTCAATTTTTTCGCTCTTCTAGGCCAAACTATCTACTCATTTTAATTCCAAGTACTAAAATTTCCAAATAACAGAAAAAGGAGTAGTTTTTACACCAATATAACATAAATGAATTAAAAGACTTACAGTAAATGAATTAAAACATCACATTTTCACACTTAACAAAAATTTCCCATTACTTCTTTTTTGCACGTCCTCAGTATGATAAATAAAGCAATAAGGTATGAAGGGGAGACTCTAAGTCTCACTTAAGAACCGATCTAGAATATATATATATATATATATATGTAATACAAACTTGTCAAGGAAAATTCCCAAAAAAAAAAAAGAAAACAAAGTCTATTTCTTATATGTAATCTAAGTAGAAGTTCTCTTTGAATCATCGAGGAATTAAGCCAATATTTTCCCTCACTAAACTATGGTGAAATTGAGAGGCCTTCCAAATAATCCGCAAACTCTAGCGGCCCTCCAAATAATCCCAGATTTTAGCAAGACTAACAACTTATAGTTGTGTCCAAGACCTCTCTATTCCATTCAAAAGGTAGCAAAGTATTGGCTCTATTGAAGTTGTTGTGCAAACTTGTGCAATAATGTATATGTATTAAATTTAAAAATATAAAGAGCAAAAATAAAAAGATGTAAAGTATTGATTTCTAATTCGGACGGTAATTAAAAATATATACTTGATAACATTCTATTAAAGAATCATTTAATCAATTTGATAAATACTTTGTTCCTGTAAGCATTTGAATGTATCTTAAACATTTCGATTTTTGAAATGAAAAGAAAAAGTTCATTTCCATAATTCCTAACAGTGAAAGGAATATAGTCACTTATTTTTTACTTGAAATGGTAATTAGCCATTAGTTAATATGATATATGGACCCTATATATCATATATAGCATTTTATATGTAACAATTAGAAATTCAAAAGATATGTCTTTCAACTTCATTTGTAATAAATCCTAATGGTAAAAGTAATATATTCACCTTACCAAAATCATTTGGAGATTTTTTTTTTTTATTTTACCAAAAGAATGAATTTAATACAGAGTAAAGCTTTGACCTGGTTGTCAAGAAAACGCTTTTCCTTTTTCTTAAACAACTTGTGGCAAAAGGGAAATCTAACACTTTGAAAAACACATCAATTCAATAAGTGATTTCTTTCTACTGGGATTAAGCATCCTCACTTTATTATTTAATTTTACATTGAAGAATAATTAAAGAGGGTTAAATTCTGTTTTTGATGGGATTGTATATATAATGGAAAACTTACTAATTAATACCAACTTGATTTGTATTGTGACACATAAAAACACTTATATGCCTGGATTGAGATATAGTAAAAGAAAATAAAGATCGTGGAGCACAAAATATATCTACTGTCTCCAAATTCCTTTCCTAAGCAACGTTAATTAAATAGGATAATAAATGCATAATGTCCATTTTTGTCTATTCTCAGTATAAAAAAGGTGAAATACCTCGTCTTCAGAACCTCTACCAGACTACTTAATTCTCAGGTGGAGAATGTAAATTATGATGACTCAAAGGTCCTTCTGAGTGAAGCCTAGGCCTTGGTGCACACAAGAAACTACCCCCACATTAGAGAAGTTGAAATTTCCCATTTTTGCCTATTCTCTCACTATATAAACAAACGAACAGACCAAGGAAGAAGATCATCTTTCACCATTGAAACTCCTTCCCCACTCTATATCTCTCCTTTATAAAGCTTCATTTCTTCGAAATCCTTATCTTGTCAGAACAAATAATGGCAGAGACTAAATCCTTTTGTATTCCATACGAACTCATTGCTATAATTCTTCTTTTTCTACCTCCTAAAGCCTTGATGAAGTTCATGTGTGTTTGCAAAACATGGAAAAATATAATAAAACATCCTGATTTTGTGATGAGGTATTCGAAACTATCAACCTCAAAAGGTATGAATTGTATTTTGTATATGCCAATTAGAAATTCAGAAGATATGTCTTTCAACTTCATTTCTAATGGATCGTTTGAAGGTCCCTTAGAAATTGAAAGAATCCCATTTCCCTTTCACGAAAAGGATTATATTGTAGTTGGTTGTACTAATAGCGTTTTGTGTTTTAGTGATGCAAATGATTTTGGAAAGACTATTTATCATTTCAACCCATGCATTAGAAAATATAGGATTTTTCGTTCTTCCAATACAGACCTTAAAATTTCAAGATATAGAGTTCTCGGTTTCGCATATCACAGTGAAACGAACGATTGTAAGATCATTCGTATTCATAGCAAAAAATTATTACTTCAAAATTTGGCTGGTACTTCTTTCAATTCTTCTATTGATTTTGTCGATGTTCAAGTTGAAGTTTACTCAGTTCGCACTAATTCTTGGAAAAATATTTTTGTTGATTCCTTCCCTTGGGGTATAATCTATTGGATTTCAAATGAATCCCTTCATTGGATTTCAAACAGTAAATCATTTGAAACAAAGTGTTATCTTGTCCTTTGATCTACAAAAAGAGGTATTCAATGAAATTGGAATGCCTAATTTTGGCGAGGGTGAGGATGAGGACTTCTGGGAATTTCTTGGTGTACACAAGGAATACCTTTCCATGTTTAGATACTATCCTTTTCCTGGTTCTCTAAAGTCACAATTTTGCTATTTGTGGGTGATGAAGAAATATTAAAGTCACAAATAGTAGAATCGTCTTGGACTAAAGTTTGTAATATTAAAGTCTTTGGACAGATTCGTAGGTCTGTCAACTTCACAAAATGTGGTGAAATTCTTCTTGAAGATCATGATGGTAATGTATTGGTTTATAATATTGATTATCAAGAGATGAAGTTTAAAGGAATCAAAGATGAAGTTGAAAATTTGGCTTTTGAGAATTATAATGCATCTCTTCTTCTTGTAGACAATTCAAATGAAGCACTTAATTAAGAATGAAGAGAGCAAAAGAGGGCATTACTTTGTGGATTTTGCTAACTATCTACATGCTTTACATGGTCCATGAATTTTTGCAAACAGGCCATAGGCTGACACGCATACATCAGTTTGTTTTACTAATTTTTACATTATAACTTGTTTACTTTTCTCGTTTTAAATTTATTTCAAATGATTTGAGATGATTTGTATTTTAATGGAGGATTAATAATTTTAATTTTTTTTGTATGGTTTGTAGTGTTTGGAACTATCTTTGGGTGTTATTTAGACGTTATTTATATGTGATTGTCTTTTTTTATTAGATGTTAGTGCAATGTTATAACTTTTTTATTATTATTATTTATACCTTGAAGTTAAAAAAGAATACATTAAAAAAAATGTTTAGCATGAGGGCCAGTCAGCTTATTCACGGATCGAGTACGTTCTGACATAGACTTATGATTTTCAACCGGCATAAATTCATAGAATTATCAAATTAATAACTTTGTATATCAATTAGTGTGATTAAGCTTAATAATAAATTCAACATCATTAATAATAAAGATATCAGGAATAAGTCTCAATATAAAATATATCAAAATCCCATAAAATATAAATCAATCTATGATCTAAATAACTAAAAGAGTTTACTTCCCAATAATAATAATAAAAAAAAAAAGAAAGATCGAGTTAGTAGAGAAATCTTGATATTCTCTTCATTACTTTACTCTTCCTTGAGATGCTGAAAACTCTAAACTTCTGTGCTCAAGACATTCCAAGATCTCTCTGATGTTTCTCTTAAATCCCCTTTATAGTAATTTGTGCCGTGAAATTTCTTTTACGTTGACATGCACACCTTGTTGCATAGGGTTCTTGCATCAATGCAGGAAAAAATTATTTCTAGCAGTTCTGCTCACCTTCCTGAACATAGTGTGCAAATCTCGGATTTGAACTTCTTCACTTTTTCCATCTTTTAAGCCAACTATCTACTCATTTTGATTCCAAGTACTAAAACACTAAATAACATAAAAATGAGTAGTTTCTACACCTATATAAAATAAATGAATTAAAAGACTAACTGTAAATGAATTAAAACATAACATTTTCATACTTAACATAAATTTCCCAATACTTCTCTTTTGCACGTCCTCAGTATGATAAGTAAAACAATAAGGTAAGAAGGAGAGAATCAAAATCTCACTTAAGAACCATTCTAGAATATATATATATATATAATACAAACTTGTCAAAACAAATTCAAGAAAAGTATGTATTTTTCTCGTATGTAATCTAAGTAGAAGTTCTCCTTGAATCATGGAGTTATTAAACCAATATTTGCCTCCACTAGGTCATTGAAGCAAAAGTCCACGATAATTATGGTTAAATTGAGAGGCCTTCCTAATAATCCACAGACTCTAGCAAGACTAAAAACTTATAGTTTTGTCATAGACTTCTCTATTCCATTCCTAAAGTAGCAAAGTACAGGCTCTGGACTTTTTTAAACGGACAATATTTGAATATAAGGAGATCTTTCTTATCTGCATAAAGAACCCGCACAAATCTTTCTTTACTCAAAGGAGACATTCCTATTTTATCAAATTTCTCTTTTATGATATAAAATTTCAAGATTGTAACCTTTAGTTTCATCATTTTTACTATTTGAAATCTTCTAAAGTGATTGATTTACTTGTACTCTTGTATAAGAATATGTGATATTCCAAGCGTACGAATCAACCGGGACTTGTCTCCAAGAACTGCTGCACACCAAATAAACATAGATTTGAACACCCATACTCTCGTAAATAGGCGAGGCCCAACTTGGACATCTCTCATTAGTATGAATCTGAATGATGTACAAAACCTAGGAGTCTAAATCTTGTAATTGATAAGTCAATAGTGGAAGAATGAATATCCCTATATTTTCTAATGGGTGGAATATAGGGATAAATAGTTTTGTAAAAATCAGGAATTCATTGATTAAAACACAAAAGACCATTAGCACAACCTACAACATTGTAATTGATTTTAAAATTTTATCGATTATTAGGGAGAGGGAATAGTATTTTTCTTTTTTAAATTTTGAGGGAGTTTCAAAAGATTTACAACTTACCTTGCACTTCTTAACAAGAATATATAAAATGCTACTCGTGCCTTTCAAAGTGAATACCTTCGAAGACTTGACCACAAAATTAGGGTTTGTTATCAAAATTCTCCATGTTTTAGAAACACAAATGAGGTTCAACAAGGCTTAAGTAACTACCATTTAAAAAATAGTAATGATGAATTTTCATCTGAAATACAAGAAATATGAAGTCCTCTCATTGTTTCTCAGATGAAAAGGACATATATATATATTGTGCAAACTTGTGCAATAATATATATATATTAAATTTAAAAATATAAAGAGAAAAAATAAAAAGACATAAGGTATTGATTTCTAATTCAGACGGTAATTAGAAATATATACTTGATAACATTCTACTAAAGAATCCTTTAGTCTATTTGATATATACTCTCTTCCTTTAAGCATTTGAATGTATCTCAAACCTTACGATTTTTGAAATGAAAAGAAAATGGTTCTTTTCGGTAAATTTCAATGGTGAAAGGAATATTGTCACTTATTGTTGACTTGAGATGGTAATTAGCCATTAGCTAGGATCATATATTGTATAAGTTAATATGATATACGGACCTTATAGACATTGTTTGCATTTAATCTTGAATATTCATACAAAAAAAAAAAAAAAGAACCGAAGGCAAAATAAATCTTGGACCACGATTTTTTTAATAGACCAGGTTGTTGAGAATTTAACAACTATTTTTCCTTTTTTTAAACTACGGAATTAAGCACTCCCAACTTTTTCCATTTTTATTTGTCACAAACAAAGAAAACTTACACTTTAGAAAATGCATAAATTGATGTGGTTTTTTTTAATGTAAACGCCTTTATATCAATAAAATTGTTCAATTTCAATGGAAGAAGAACTAAATGGAATTGAATTATGTTTTTTACAAGATTGTGTAGTTAAAAAAATCATTAAATACCACTAAAATTTTATATTGTGATAAATTAAAAAAAATTAATATATATATAAAGTACAACAAGTAAAACATATTGAAGAGTAGAAAATATATTTGATAACCTCTTATTTTCCTTCTTAAATAACCTTAAGTAGGATAAATAAATGCATAGTGTCTATTTTTGCTCATTCTCGTTACCAATTATGCAACCTCAGAACCAACTGAGCTACGCCAATGCGGGCTTATTTCTGCCCAATCTCTTCATATAAGCAGACTAAGTAAGAAGATGAACACAAAATTCTCATCATCTTTTACGTATTATGTTATACTCCCAACTCTGCTACTAGGTCAACTGCGGCTGAGTAGGATATCTGCATGCCTCTCGGCACTAAACTCTAAGTCTAAATACAAGAGCATAAACCCCTGGGCAACACTTAGAAGTATATATACAATGTGCAGCGGAAAACTAAACAATCTGAACACTAAAAAAAAAAGCTCAAAATATAGGATTAAACAAAATTTCTTATCTTACGGTAATTCTGATACAAAGATAGAAATACTTTACAAATGGCTCGAGTACAAGAGAGCAACACAGAAACATATGTCCTTCCGGAGAGACTCGAACCAAAATTCCACGCCTAAAACTTCAGCGGTTTACTGTATCTTTGATGGTCCTGAGTTAATCTGAGAAGAAAACATGATATGGAAAAAACTTGAGCGCGAAGACTCAATGAGTCCACGTGTGTGAGTGCACTATGGTGATTCCTTTAAAATAATGCTAATGCAGTTTTACAAAACAGTTCATGCAATGTTATAAGAAAACATTTTCTTTGATTATTTTAACAAAACTCATGCTTGAACCTACATGAGGGTTTCGAGCGCTGCTGGGAAGTCTGAACGAATCAAGACACCTCAGTGCAGCTTCTATGCCCCAAATTTAAAACAACATGTAATGCAACGGTAGGGCTCCACGGACAAAGTCCGGATCCCCAAAATGAGGTCATCGGAATCAAGTTTCGGCATCTCGTAGTCAATACCAGCCAAACACCATACGAGCGCTCGATTACAAAAAACCGCACTCTCATATCACTGGTCAAAACAAGCTACAGACTCTTAGGGCACCTACCAGGTTTGCCCTGGGGCCAACCCCAGTTTCGAGCCCTTCCTGACTCTCCACTAGGTGACCGTCCCACCGCAGAGCGTGATGCGCTGTCCACATAAATATCGGTTGGGCCACGCCCAGAAGGTACTACGCCCCTCTTCAAGTGGATCCACCCTCAGAGTCAAAAAACCGTCCACGTCATCAGAAGAGGCCCTAGTACGGGGAACTAGCCACGTAGAGTGTAATCCGCTAACTCGTCCGTATACTTGATTTTCAATAAACTTTAACCCTGGTCGGAATGAGGTTTTCATATGTATTTACAAATCGAAAGGCCATTTACCATGCCATCATAACAGATTCAAGTCATAAACATTTTAGAGCACCAAAAATCCTCATCTGCCAGTCATTACATGCTTATATAAATTTCACAATTATACCAATGCCAAGCCTATATTCATACATGTCGAAACATGTAACTTTTCAAGACCAAAACATTCTTCAGTTTATGCAGATTTTACAAACATGCCCTATTCCCTAAATGATATCGAAATCCTACGAAATGAGCTTAGGAGATATACTTTCCCAAGAAATCCTACGAAATAAGGAGATATACTAATTAAATAGCCCTATTCCCTAAATGATATCGAAATCCTACGAAATGAGCGTAAGAGATATATATATATACTTATATATATACTCATAATAATTCTTTAAAAAGATCAAAAATTCTGTACTCTTAAAAAAATATATTCTCCCAAGAAACTATAATTAACTATATACTATATACTAAAAATCTATTTACAATATTTAAATCCTAAAATAAAATCACAAACTTAAACTAAATTATGTATATAGTCCAATGAAAAGAGAGGAAAATAATAATAATAATAATAATAATAATAATAATAAAAAGAGAGAATGCAAAGGACATGCAAACAAACCTCAATTCGGGACTATTATGGCTGCCCAAAAAAAAAAAACTTAAGGAAAAAATAAAAGGCTTATAATATATATGTATATGATTGCCAAATGTTAGAAAAAAAAGAAAGAAAACTTATGACCTATATATGTGCCATAATGGCGGTTAGGGGAAGGGAAAATAAAAGAAATGAGAAGAAATTGTTGTGGTGAAAGGTAGGTGTATGAGATGGCGGCAAATTTCTTAATTGCCAAGTTTTTTTTTTTTTTTTTTTTTTCCTTATATGAAAATGTTAAGTATTTAAATTTCTAAAATACACACACTAGGTATTAAAAATAAAATCCACTCAAAGGCACTTATAAACCTTAATAATAAAACCTCAATATAATAAAATTTTATCCTTATTCCTAAGAATCCCAAAATACCACTAAGTGTCAAAAACACTATATTCCACCAATATAGATCCAAACTCTATTTTCATTATATCCGTAATTTTAAAGCTATGCTATGCGTTTACGGGATAGGGCATTACATATTAAAATCCTTCCCCTAGCCATTTCTCCTCCTTTTTGAAGCCTTCATCTCTTTTAAATCCATTCGGTCTTTGAAACAATCAATGGCAGAAACTCAATGTTTTTATATCCGACCTGAAATCATTACTGTTATTCTTCTGTTTCTACCTCCTAGAACTTGATGGAGTGCATATGTGTTTGCAGAACATGGAAAAGTCTAATGATAAGCCCCAGTTTTGTGGTTGAATATTCGAAAATATCAACTTCAAAAGGTATGAATAGCATTTTATATGTGCCAATTAGAAATTCAGAAGATATATCTTTGAAATTTGTTTCTAATGGATCATTTGAAGGTCCCTTAGAAATTGAAAAAATCCCGTTTCCCTTTCACATAAAGAATTACATTTTAATTGGTTGTATTAATGGTCGTTTCTGTTTTAGGATGAAAATGATTTTGGCAAAACTATTTATCTCTTCAATCCATGCATTAGAAAATATAGGATTATTTGTTCTTCAAACATAGATTAACAAGCAAAATCTTGATATTCTCTTCATTATTTTGCTCTTTGTTGAGATGCTGAAAACTCTAAACTTTTGCGCTCAAGACATTCCAAGATCCACTCCAATATTTGTCTTAAGTCCCATTTATAGGCCTTCAAAAATAGTAACTTGCACCCGTAAATTTCTTTTCCATTGATATGCACACCTTCTCGCCTAATTTTAGCGAGGATGAGGTTGAGGACTTCTGGGAATTTCTTGGTGTACACAAGGAATACCTTTCTATGTTTAGATACTATCCTTTTCCTGGTTCTCTAAAGTCACAATTTTGCTATTTGTGGGTGATGAAGAAATATGGGGTAGAATCGTCTTGGACTAAAGTTTGTAATATTCAAGTCTTTGGACAGATTCGTAGGTCTCTCAACTTCACAAAATGTGGTGAAATTCTTCTTGAAGATCATGATGGTAATGTATTGGTTTATAATTTTGATGATCAACAGATGAAGTTTACAGGAATCAAAGATGAAGATGAAAATTTGGCTTTTGAGAATTATAATGCATCTCTTCTTCTTGTAGACAATTCAAATGAAGCACTTAATTAAGAATGAAGAGAGCAAAAGAGGGCATTACTTTGTGGATTTTGCTTAATTTGATCATATTTCCTTTCAATTATTGATGAAAGTATTCAAAGAAGGAAAAATAAATGATATTGTTTCTTGTTTTCTTCAATGGAATGTGTATTAATTGTTCTTTGGGCGTTACTTTTGTCTCATGATTCTCAATTCTTCAACTCTCATAAATATCGTTAAAAGAATATGGACCAAATCATGAAATTTGCTTCTAAAAACAAGCACAAATTTCTCTCTTGAGCTACAAAAAATCACATATACGTTGCTATTGCATTGTAATTGGCAAAATTTATAATTTAAATAAACAAGACAATTAACCAAAAATGATGCATTCTTCGACATAAGTTTATAACGCATAAAATGTTTCAAAATTTACTTTTTTTAGGGTAAAATATGTTGGTGTCCCTTTAACTATCTCAAATTTTGTTTTGGCTTTCAAATAGTGAGCATCATATGACTACTTTTTACGACCATTTCTTAAAACTAAATAGTAAACATTTATGTAATAAAATTAATAATTTCTCTTTTCTAATTTTTGTGTTCTACTACATTAAAAAAACCCTAATTGGAAAAGGATCTTTCTAACCCCTTCAGATTTAATTCTCCTTGCTGGCACCTCTCGCGAATGTGTCTAATTGGATAAGTCTTTCCCTTTTTGGAAGATGAAAACTTTTTCTCTTAAGATGAGACATAAGCTTTTCAGAATTATTCAATCCTCTTAAATACTGCACTAAAAAATGAAGACAAAAATGATTAATTTTCAATCAAATAATTCATACTATAATTAGTTCTCGTACTTCACTCTGAAAGATTAATTCCTCACGTTTCTTCCTTAAATCTTGTAAAGAAATGATATATGTGTGAGGTAGGCTCAGTAAGTTCCATGTGCACATAAGTGTATATTAAATCATTTCCTCATTAAATTTAATGAAGTCAATTCTAAAAAATATATATGGCAAACACCTATTCAATGAAGAAAGATAACATATATGGATTATCGAAGAATATGGATCAATAACTTTTAAGAAATTTTTATCAACGATAATCATATTAATAATTCGTCAATTCTTTTTTTCGTCAATTCAGTCCAGAGCTCTAAGCAAAACTTTACCATCCTTCAAGGCGCATGCGTCTTTGTACTGCACTTCAATTCAATCCAATATAGATAACCCACTATCTAGGGTGACCTTGCATGACGACAGACCTACATTAAACCTCCTGACTAAGGAACTAAATACGCTAAGTACCATGGTTATGACAACTAAAACAGCAGCTTGATGCTTTCCTGGTAGACGTCATATTTCCTATGGATATATGACCAACAATAATCCACACCCATTAGTTACACCTGAGTAGGCTAAAGAGGCTCTCTCATTAGTAACTAGCCAAATGAAGTGATTTTCCCATACTAAGTTTTTATTTATAGTCGGGAGTAATAATGAGTACTCAAATAAGCTTTTCTCAGCCAATTTCAATTAATGAAAGAAAAGTCTCCCTCGTAATCCAAACCGTTGAATAAGCATAAGGGAGCATGTATCCTACAAAGAACTTTTATAAGATTTGACATAATCACTAACTATAGAAAAAAAAATCGCTTTTCATTCGAAATCATAACTTAAAAAAATAAAATATGAATACTTAACATACTTTATATCACATTATGAGTCTTCAAATAAAATTGACAATCCTTTCATAAGTTAGGATAATAAAAAATATTTGAGATGTAAATTGATAAAAAGGACAACTTTTCCTTTTCAAAATCAATGCATTACGAAATCTCATATAAAATAAACCGTTCGAAGTATGTACATTTCATACTTTCTTAAAAACCAGAAACAAAGCAAACATTTTAAATAACATGTGTTGTACCAAATTTTGAGTTCGAAAAGTAGAACTTACCTGTCAAGCCAATCTTACACTCAAACCCTAATGTCTCCTTTCTAGTCTATGAAGTAGTGATTGAAATGTTATCGATCTCATATGTCCAAATAATATGTTTTACTTAAAAAAATATTTTTAGACAATAAAATCACTTGACACAAGGTAATCTTTTTCACTATCCTCAAATAGTTCTGGTTGTTGCAAAACTCGAAAGTGCCTCTGATTTTTCCTTAGGAGTAATGAGTACCACTTCATCTTCACTCTCCGTTTCTCAATCGGGTTACAAGGTAGAAGTTTGAAGTCTTTTCTCGTTCTCTAATTGTACAAAGATGGATAATCAATGGACATTGTTCAGTTAATTTTGCTGAACCCTAATCTCGGAGAGGTGAATAGTATTAGATTATAGGGAAAGTATCATGTAAAGTGACTGATGTTTGAAAAAGATTTAAAAAAAAAAAACATTAGGTCATTTAATTTCAAATGTTATCCAACATGGATTAAAATTGTCGTAGTCAAAATCTTCACAACTAGAAATCGCATAAGAGTACAAAAAAGATTACACGTAAATTAGTTGATGATGAGAAAAGTTAAAGTTAATAGTTGGGAACAAAATCCAACAGACAAAAATATGTTGGGGACAAAATAAGTTAAAATTAATAGTTAGGGACCAAATCTAGTCAATAAAATTATGTTGGGAATAAAACAAGTTCAAATTAAAAGTTCGAGACCAAATCAAACCAATAAAAATATGTTGGGGATAAAAAAAATTAAAATTAAAAGTAATGGACCAAATCCAACCAACAAAAATATGTTGGGGACTAAAGATGATATCTACTCTTTTTCCTATTTTTAATAGAGGCGGATGGATGCTCTCAAGGTATGGTCTTGCTTTCACTGAAAATGGATTTTTTACTAATTTATTATAATAAGTACAAAAAATTAATAATTTTCTCTTTAAATGAAAATATTAAGTTTTTGTCTATTATTTTAATACTCTGATTAAAGTTATTAACATAATTGTGGTTATAATAAATGATAACAAATTCAACACATTAAAAGCTTTCTAGATAAGGATACGAAATGGGTGAAATCTTATATTTTACGCATAAATAATTTATTTTTTCATTTGATTAAATTTAGAATCACTATGAAACTTTGATTAAATACTTAAGTTTTTAGTTAAATAATCTATTTTTAAAGAATATAAACTAAAAAAATTATTTCAAACTTTATACAAGTAGTGTATAATAAATATAACTACAAATTAGGGTGTGAATTAAATATATTTTACATCTAACGTTTAGGGACTTTTTTGAAAAAATTACTCATTCCATGAAGAATATCTTGAGCATTTTTCTTAGTTTGTCCCTTGACTTGATTGATGCTCCTTATTGGGTAGTGTGCATGTATATACATATATATATATATTTATATATATTTAAATTAAACTAAAGTGCTCTTATCCTTGAATTTTAAGGAGTAATTTGCTATAAATAATTTTGTTTCAATTATATATCATTTCACCCAAAAAAAAAAAAAAAAGGAAGTTAATCCCCCTTCAATTGTTCTTTTATGTAAAAATATTCTTAATTAGTTCATATAAAGAAAAATAAAATAAAATTATCATTTTCTTAATACTTGAGATTTCTTTTATGTAACAAGTTAATACATATGGTAAATTTTTAAAATATTCCTTCTTCTAAGTATGTGCAATAGAACCTATATAAAATAATCATCATTCCTCAAAAGATAATTATACTAAATTACTTTCATGAAGTTCATGAATCCATACAGACAACTTTAGAGAAAAGTTCGTTGAATACTATAAAAAAAGAAAGAAATAATAATATCTTTCAAGGTGTATAAACAGTTGAGTTTAACGCTGATCCAATTAATCCTCTATGACATTCTTTGGATAATATTTTTATTATAAACTTCATTATAAATTTAAAAATTTTAAAAGATAAAATTCTTTAAAATGACTAGTACATGACATGTTATTGTTATGAGAAATTTAGTGTGATCTAAAAAAAAATGTTAAATGAATGACTATGAAAACATATACATAATTTCCTCATGAATAGCATAAGCATTAATTTCTTGCATTGGATTTTCAATGTTTTTATAATTATCAAAATAAATCATAATTATGGTTAATTAATTAAACACAATAATTTTATTGAATACAATATGGAAATTTTTCTTTACTTGGTGTTCGATTGGATACAATATGATACGACACACGGTTTCCCCCTTTATACAAGATGTTAAGATCTCTTTGTCACATTTCATCAATTTAGTTTATTATAGCATTAATTCAAGTGAGTAATAATTAATATTTGTCTGTTTTTTGTGTGTATATAGTGTGTATCTAATTGGTAAAAACATTTCTTATCAGGATAGAAATATTACATTCAAAATTAATAAAAAGATATCTTCGTATATGATAATAAATTAACAAATTTGATATAAGTAAAATTCACGAACATAATCCTTTTTAATTAGTACCTATACTATATAGGATTTTATTTCAATATATACTTGATAACATTCTAATAAAGGATCCTTTATTAAATCTGATGAATACTTTCTTCCTGTAAACATTTGAATGTATCTCAAACATAACGATTTTGGAAATGAAAAGAAAAAATTCTTTTCTATAAATCCTAATGGTGAAAGGAATATAGTCACTTATTGTTGACTTGAGATGGTAATTATCCATTACCTAGGATGATATGTTGCATAAGTTAATCTGATATATGGACCCTATAAATATTGATTGCATTTAATCTGGAATATTTTTTACAAAAAAAAACAAACTAAAGGCAAAATAAATTTGGACCACGATCTTTTTAATGGATTAGGTTGTAGCGAACTTCACAACTATTTTTCTTTTTCTTAAACTATCGAATTAAGCACTACCAGCGTTTTTCAATTTTATTTGTCGCAAACAAAGAAATCTCACACATTAGAAAATGCATAAATTAATGTGGTTTTTTTAATATATATGCCTTCACATCATTAAAAATTGTTCAATTTTCCATGGAAGGAGAACTAAATGGAGTTGAATTTTTTTTTTATGGGATAGTATAATTGAAAAAAATCATTAAATACCACCAAATTTTTATATTGTGACAATTAAAAAAAATTGATACGTATGTATGTGAAGTATGACAGGTAAAATGTACTGAAGGAATAACAAATATATTTGATAATCTCTAATTTTCCTTACTAAATAACATTAAGTAGGATAAAAAAATGCATTTTTCTATTTTTACCCATTGTAGTGGGCCTATTTTTGCCCATTCTCTTCACTATATACCCAGACTAAGGAAGAAGATGAACGCAACCTACTCATCATCTCCTTTGTGAAGCCTTCATCTCTTTGAAATTCATTCTTTCTTCGAAACAATCAATGGTAGAAACTCAGAGTTTTTATATCCCACCTGAAATCATTACTGCTATTCTTCTTATTCTACCTCCTAGAGCCTTGATGAAGTTCATCTGTGTTTGCAAAACATGGAAAAGCCTAATAACAAATCCCAGTTTTTTGATTGATTATTCAAAAATATCAACTTCAAAAGGTATGAATAGCATTTTGTATATGCCAATTAAAAATTCAGAAGATATGTCTTTCAACTTCATTTCTAATGCATCATTTGAAGGTCCTTTAGAAATTGAAAAAATCCCATTTCCCTTTAACATAAAGAATTACATTGTAGTTGGTTGCATTAATGGTCTTTTCTGTTTTAGTGATGCAACTGATTTTGGCAAAACTATTTATTTCTTCAATCCATGCATTAGAAAATATAGGATTATTCGTTCTTCCAACATAGAACTAACAGCTGGAAGATCTAAAGTTCTAGGTTTTGCATATCAAAGTGCAACGGAAGATTATAAGATCATTCGTATTCATGAACAAACATTAATATTTCATGATTGCATCGATGCTTCTTCCGAGTCTACCATTGATTTTGATTTTATCGATGTGCAAGTTGAAGTTTACTCAATGCGCACAAATTCCTGGAAACAAATTTTTGTCGATCATTCAATTATAACTTGGGATGTAATATATTCCTATTCAGGAATACCAGTAAATGAACGTCTTCACTGGTTCTTGAATAGTAAAACATTTGGAGGAAAAGTTATCTTGTCATTTGATCTTATGAAAGAGAAATTTAATGAAATTGGAATGCCCAATTTTGGTGATGGTGCGGATAATGACTTTGGGGACTTCCTTGGTATATATAAGGAAGATCTCTCTATATTTAAATACTACCCTTTTCCTGATTCTCCAATGTCTCAATTTTGCTATTTGTGGGTAATGAAGCACTACGGTGTAGAATCGTCTTGAACAAAAGTTTATACTATTGAAGTCTTTGGACAAATTCGGAAGTCTCGCAACTTCACAAAAAATGGTGAAATTCTGCTTGAAGATCGTGCCGGCAATCTATGGGTCTATAATTTTGATGATCAAGTGATGAAGTTTACTGGAATCAAAGATGAAGATGCAAATTTGGCTTTTGTGAATTATAATGCATCTCTGCTTCTTGTAGACAATTCAAATGAAGCACTTAGTTAAGAGTGAAGATTCAAAAAAGGGAATCCAATTGTGGATTTTGCTTATGTATTTTCATATTTCCTTTCAATTCTTGAAAAGTATTGAAAGAAGTAAAAAGAAATAATGTTTGTTTTCTCCTATGGAATGTTGATTAATTGTTTATTTTTGGGGCATTACTTTTATCTCATAATTTTCATAAAGGTTGTTAAAGAATATGGACAAAATAGTGAAATTTGCTTCTAAAAACAAGCACAAATGTCTATCTTGAGCTAGAAAAATCACATACGATGTTATTACCCTCTAATTGGCAAAATTTCTAATTAAAATCGACAATGAAGACAATTAACACAAAATATCGACTATATTTTTCGCGCCAATACATCTTTTCTTACATCTTCTAAATACATTTATCATACTTGGTGAACCTCATTGCCTTCTGAACTGTCTCATCTACTTCCAGTTTTCTTACGGACGATTTGTTATATTTTTTGGCTAGTTGCACGAATGAGATATTCTTCAATATATATTTATTACCGGCAAAAGGTTCAAAAAATATTTTAAGATAAAATGTGCCGATATTTCTAGAATTATTTTGAATTTTTATTTTAACTTCTGATTGTAAAATTGAATGTATGACATGAAACCATATCACTACTTATTAAGGTTATTTCTCAAAAAAAGTTAATACTTAGATAATTAAATTAATAATTTCCTTTTTATAAAATTTTTCTGTTCCTTTTTCTTATTTCGTTTACCTAAGAGAAAAACCCTACTCTACATTCAACAAAAATAAACCCAAATTTATAAGGGATCTCTAACCTTCCTTCTTTATCTTTTCTTTATTTCTTCTTTGGCATGCTACTATTGCTACATCTTCTTTTGAATGGTTCTTTGAGGTGAATTTTCCCCTGCGGGGAGAAGATTAGAAAAAAAAGAAATAAATAAATAATAAGAAAAACATTGTTAAATAAGTGAGATATATACATAACAAAATGAATATTGCCCAAACAGTTAAAAAGATTTCAATAGGATAGCCAAATCTTTGTTGTTTTAATTTAATTTTGGAAATGACAAAAATTCTTTGCTATTAATTGAACACTAAATATTGATTTACATGTATTTGTGTGATGAGTATAAATTATTCATGAAACATGATAAAATTTCTATTAAAGGAAAGGTAAATTTGTCATGCATTAAATTCATTCTTTTGATATTTAACAAAAAACAAAAAATTGTTACTTAGTAAAAGATTCTCTATTAAATACTTATATTTAATAAGTTTAATATGCATGACTTCACTAATTTAACCATTTTATTATCCTAATTATTCATTATACTCAAGTGTACTTTCATCGATAACCATCCAATATCTTTAATACCTTTTGTCCAAGTATGTTAAATAAACATATCCTTATAAACAAACCAAAAGTGTGTTTATTGATTTTATTTCACAAGAGTGTACTCACATATAGTGTGTCATATATAAAAGATCAAATAAACCATACAGGTACAGGTCAATGTTGAAAAATTGAATCGGAAATTGAACGACCAAGTTATTAGTTCATTGGTTTATTGGTTCAATCGATTAAATTACTGTTTGAACCAGATAACATAATAAATATAAAAAAATTATAAATATACATTAATAATTCATCTACATGTATATTATACATCAATTAGCACTAAATATAATTAAAGAACATTACAAGTTTTAATGAAAATTTTAAAAAAATTGATTCATATGACCGGTCTAACAAGTCGATTCAACAGTTTTTGACCAAATTTGACCGGTTAAATTTCCAAATAGTTTTTTCGGAAACCAGGCCGATCTAGGTTCAATTCCTGATATTCAATCGGTAGGATCGACCGTTCTAGTACGGTTTTCTCAATACTGATATAAGTCTATCTTTCTTTCATATAATTAATGGCAAACTTAATTCGTCTATTTAACTAAGTTCATTGCTCGAGTTTACTAAATTAAAGTTAATTAAAACGGTGATCGAGCATTTAAAATATTAAGAGAGTCATTTCATTAATTACATCCATGACACGTTACTGAAATTGTAAGCCTTAAGAGCATTAATTTGTATTTTGATTAAAACCAAATGTTGATATAATATAAAATATGGATGGGGTGTTGAAGACATTTAGACTAGGGTTATAGTAAATAGGTATAACTTTGTACACTCTATGCATATAGTACCCAAGCCTTTAATTTAACGTATGCATTGATAAAGCTCAATTCTTAAAATTATTTTCAATACCTTTACTTTGATTTTAGAGTTTAAATATTTATCAAAATATTTTGATGATGTTTTTTTAGCCAAATATTTTCAAGATGTTTGAATTGAATGATTCATTTTATGTGTTGGAAGTTTGATTCAATGGATTCAAGTTCGGATGATCTATTTTGAAAATTTGGACGTCCAAACTTTAAGTTAGTAAGTCCAGAGTTGATTGTTTCATTTAAACTCAAAATATTTTACTAGGTTTTAAAACAAAAGTTCTGTCAATGATGCTCTTAATGGTGAGGGTCAACCTCGAACATCCGAAGTTAATTACAAGCTTTTGAAACAAAACTTCTGTAGATGATGCTTTAGATGATGAGGGTGAACTTCATATGTCCGAAGTTATGTTTTATGGACTGTGTATGCATGTCCAGACCATCCCATTGGGATTGGATATCCAAACCTATCAAAGCTTAGTTAAACTAGTTATCTTACATTCATTTTTGTGAACATTTTGCCCATCTATAAATACTTGTCTGCTATTTTGAGAGATCATTTATCTAAGATATTGCATTTATGCTTACCTAAGCTTTTAAAGTCCATTTTCATTCAAAATTTAAGCTTTATTAGTGTTTATCGTGTGAGAAAGGGAAATGTGATTATGGTGCTGGAAAAGATTGTTTATTCATCACATATAGTCTGGTAATTTCGTCTCTTCCTTTATATCTTATGTGTCAACAAGGTTATGAAAAACATAAAAATAGAAATATTAAAACGGGCCTAAGTCCGCGATCCAGCCTACACTATCCACATTTTTTGGGGATGTAGATTCAAAATTATAGGACTGTTTAGGATGCCAGCTATCTACATACTTTACATGGTCCATGAATTTTTGCAAACATGCCATAGGCCGACACGTATGCATTAATTTATTTTACTAATTTTGACATTATAACTTGTTTATTTTTCTTGTTTTGAATTTTATTTCAAATGATTTGACATGATTTGTATTTTAACGGAGGATTAATAATCACAATTATTTTATGTATGGTTTGTAGTATTTGGAACTATCTTTGAGTGTTATTTAGATGTTATTTATGTGTGATTGTCTTTTTTTGTTAGATGTTAGTGCAATGTTATAACCTGTTGAGTAATTATTATTATTATTTACACTTTGAAGTTAAAAAATAATAGATTAAAACGAGATTGTGTAGCAAGAGGGCCAGTCAACTTATTCACGGATCGAGTACGTGCTGACATAGACTTCTGATTTTCAATCGGCATAAAGTCACTTAATTATAAAATTAACTAAATCTTAGCAATTTAACTTTGTATATTAATTAGGGTGATCAAGCTTAATAATAAATTTAACATCATCAATAATAAAGATATTAGGAATTGCATAAATACTCATAACTAAGGAAAAAATAATGAAATAGTAAATCTCAATATAAAATATATCAAAATCCCATAAAATATAAATCAATCTAAAACCTAAATAACTAGAAGAGTTTACTTCCCAATCACAATAAAAAAAAAAAAATAAAAAAAAAAAGGAAAGATTGAGTTAGAAGAGAAATCTTGATCTTCTCTTCATTATTTTGCTCTTTCTTGAGATGCTAAAACCTCTAAACTTTTTTGCTCAAGACATCCCAAGATCCTCTCTAATGTTTCTCTTAAATCCCCTTTATATGTCTTCAAAAATAGTAATTTGAGCCCAAAAATTTCTTTTCTGTTGACATGCACACCTTGTTAAATGTAGGAAAAAACCAGTTCCAACTATTCTGCTTACCTTCCTGAACATGGTGTGCAAATTTCAAATTTGAACTTCTTCACTTTTTCCATCTTTTAAGCCAAATTGTCTACTCGTTTTGATTACAAGTACTAAAATAACAAATAACATAAAAATGAGTAGTTTCTACACCAACATAAAATAAATGAATTAAAAGACTAGCTATAAATGAATGAAAATATAACATTTTCACACTTAACATAAATTTCCCAATACTTCTCTTTTGCACGTCCTCAGTATGATAAGTAAAGCAATAAGGTAAGAAGGGGAGAATACAAATCTCACTTAAGATTCAATCTAAAATATATATATATATATATATAAATATATATATATATAGGCCTTTTGGGCCTTGAAGTCTTCCTAACATTTTCACATTTTTCAGCCCATTTACCCAGTGATAAAATTGGGCTTCAGTTGGAGAAGAGGTGCCCTTGACCAAGTTAAGAGAGACTGGGTCAGACCCTGGCCTGGGCACTCGGGCTGCCCGTTGGTATCCTTCCTTTTAATCCCTCTCTCCCTTGGAAATGGGGCAGCCGTTTGGTTTCTTTTCTTTTCTCTTGGAACTCATTCCTCTCTTTCTTGGACTGTTGGCTTTCCTAACTTTTCCCTTCTTCTTCTCTTCTTCTTCTCTGCAGTTTCAGCCACTGCTCTTCTCTGCCGTTGGCCTCCTGCGACCGCTGGCTTTTCTGGATCTTTGCTTGATCTTTGTTC
This sequence comes from Catharanthus roseus, assembly GCA_028651295.1. Lineage (NCBI taxonomy): Eukaryota > Viridiplantae > Streptophyta > Magnoliopsida > Gentianales > Apocynaceae > Catharanthus > Catharanthus roseus. Next base: position 2,697,047 of record JAPQWS010000069.1, read on the forward strand.
TTTGTACTTTTGAGAGAGAGCCGAAAGATAGATATATATATATAGAGAGAGAGAGAGAGAGGGTGCACCGGTGACAGTTTCCGATTGAGGTCCAGATCTGAAGGTCCGATCACTTTTTCACTCATTGGTGACGCCTCGACACGGCTTGTCTCTCACAGCCGCTGCTCGGCTTCTTGTCTTCTCACTCTATTCTTCTCGACTCCCGCCGGCGGCGGTAAAGTTTTGTTTTCAAATTCCTTTACCTTTATTTTATTAACTGTTTGTTATTTTTGCCGCACTGGTGTTTTGTTGTTATTTTTGTTTCTGTTAACCGTGAGAAAGAGGGTTGTTTTTCTTTCTCTATTCTTCCGCTATCTTTTATCATTTTTTTCTTGTTGTTGGGGCTTTTAATAGTAAATAGTTATTTGTAATAGTAATTAGTTTGTACAACAAGTGGTATCAGAGCAAAGTTCGGCTCATCGGCGCCGGCAACCATCGATGGCAGCAGATTTGAGGGAACTGTTGAGTTCCTCAGATCCGGTCAGAGAAGTTCCTCCTACACTCTCTTTTATTTCAGTTTTTTTACTGTTTATGTTCTGTTTCTTCTCTCGGCTTGCCGCCGATTACTGCTGTTTTTGTGTTTCTGGCTTGCCACCAGTTATCTGTTCTGTTTTTCGAAGTTCGGCTCATCGGTGCCGGCAACCATCCACAACACCAGATCTGAGGGAACTGTTCAGTTCCTCAGATCCGACCAGAGAAGTTCCTCCTACACTCTCGTTTATTTCAGTTTGTTTTACTATTTATGTTCTGTTTCTTCTCTCGGCCTGCCGCCGATTACTGCTGTTTTTGTGTTTCTGGCTTGCCGCCAGTTATCTTTTCTGTTTTTTCGGCTTGCAGTTGTATCGTCTGTTTTTCTGTTGCTTGGCTTGCCGCCGATTACTATTACTATTCTTGTTAAATTGTGTTACTATTCAGTTGTGCTATTTACTATTGTTATCTGGTATTGCTTCTATCAACTGTTTACGCTCTCTCTGGTGTTCTAGCTCTTTTTCAAAAATTGCAAAACCCAAGCCTGGCTTGAATCCATGAGATTTCAAGTATCTGTGTCTTGGCACGTTTTTCTGGTTTTTCAAAAGTTTTTCATTATTATAATTTTCTTCTGTTTTGTCTTTTTTCTATTTGGTGATAAAGCAGTTTTTTTTGGTTGCTGCCGTGATTCTCATTATTTCAGTTATAGTGGTTGTTTTCTGTTTCGTTGTGCTTCACATTGTTCCGCCTTTTTTTTCTTTTTTTAAAAAACACAAATTAAAAATCAAGCAAACTAAAACAAACCAATGCCATTTTTCTTTGAAATTGTATTTTTCTATTTTTCAAAAAATACCGGGCAATTTTATTCTTTTTCCTTCAAAACTTTTTTTCAAATCTTTCATTTTTCCTTAGCCATTTAATTACACTTATTTGCCTTCAAAACATGTCAGTTCCAAAAATTTAAACTGATAAGTTTGATGGCAAATCTAACTTTGTAATGTGGTTGAGGAAAATGAAAGCAGTTTTGGTACAAAATAAAATTGCACCCGCTATCTGTAGCCCTGAAGAGTATCCGGAATCTTGGAAGGGTGAAATTCTTTTAGAAAAACTAGGTGATGCTCACAACTGCCTCACCTTGCATTTAACTGATAATGTTTTGCGAGAAATTGATGAAAACGATAATGCTTTTGAAATTTGGACTAAATTGGAAAAACTATATTTGGAGAAATCACTTTCAAATAAAATTTATTTGAAAGAGCAGCTTTTCGATTTTAAAATGAGCGGGTCAAAAACACTTTAGGAAAATATGGATGATTTAAATAAAATCGTTTTGGAACTACAAAATGTTGGAGAAATCATCTCCGATGAAAATATTGCAGTGATTTTATTAAATGCCTTACGAGACTCTTTTAACGATGTTAAATCTGCTATTAAATATGGCAGAGATGGTTTATCTCTTTCCGATGTTAAAAATTCTTTGAAATCTAAGGATTTGGATTTACAAAAAGAAAATAAATCTCAAGGCGAAAATATTTTTGTGCGAGGAAGAGTTAACCGGAGGGAAACTTTTAGTCACCGTTTTAAAAGTAAAGGGCGATCCAAATCACAAAAGAAAAACAAAGTAAAATGCTTTTATTGTGGCAAAGAGGGGCATTTGAAGAACAAGTGTTTTAAACGGATTAAAGATGAAAAACAACATAAATATGGTAAAAGGAGTAATAAAACCCACGATTTTGATTCTGATGGTAATTCTATGTTTTCAGAGGTTTTGTGTGTGTCTCTTTCACCATGTTCAGAAGTTGTTGATCAATGGGTCCTCGACTCTGATTGTTCTTTTCATATGACACCTAACAAAACACTGGTTTTCTGATTTCAAACCATTAAATCAAGGAAAGGTTTTTACGGGAAATATTTAAGTTTGTGATAATAGAGGTATTGGCAATATTTTCATCTAAATGCATGATAGTGTGACTAGAAAACTCACGGAGGTGAGATACGTGCTCGACTTACGTCGGAATCTTATTTCTCTTAGTCATTTAGACTCTTTGGGTTTTTCTTTTAAATCTAAAAATGGTATTTTACGTGTTTGTAAAGGAAACCTAGTCATGCTAAAAGGTTTTAAAAGAGAAACTTTAGACATTCTTCTTGGTAAAACAGTTTGTAACTCCGCTGCATTAATTTAAAAAACTGTTCCTGAAAAAACTATGTTGTGGCATCAAAGGATCGACCATATTAGTGAAAAGGGACTTTATTATTTACAAAAACAAAATCTTTTGTGTGGTGACAAAATTTATACCTTGGATTTTTGTGGCCACTGTGTTTTGGGAAAACAACACAAAATCAGTTTTTCAACTAGCACTCACAAGTCTTCTGTAATATTTGATTATGTGCATTGTGATCTGTGGGGGCCTGAAAAGGTTCCAACTTATGGTGGTAATGTTTATTTCTTGTCGATTGTTGATGATTTTTCAAGGCATGTTTGGGTTTTTCTTTTAAAAACCAAAGATCAAACTTTTGAAAAGTTTTCTGAATGGAAACGTTTTTGCCAAAAATCATTCTAGAAATAAACTAAAACTATCAGGACCGATCACGGTCTTGAATTTTGTAACCGTAAGTTTTCTGATTTGGTGCATCGCATGGCATTCTACACCATAGAACGGTTAGACATAACCCACAGCAAAATGGAGTTGCCAAAAGGATGAACCGTACCATTATGGACAAAGTTAGATACCTTCTTGTTTCTTTTGGTGTTCCAAAACCTTTCTGGGGAGAAGCTATTAGTACAGCTGTATACCTCATCAATAGATCCCCATGTACACGTATAAACTTTAGGACTCCTGTAGAACTCTTGTGTGGTAGACCTTCTGATCTTTCCAACTTAAGGGTTTTTGGGTGTGCGGCCTTTGCACATCAGAAGGAGGGTAAACTAGATCCAAGGTCTAGGAAGGAAGTGTTCATAGGATATCCTAGTGGGGTGAAGGGATATAGAGTGTGGTTAAGGGGTGAACCGGGTGCGAGGGTTGTTATCAGTAGGTATGTTATCTTCAATGAGCTAGAAATGCCTTGTCTTAAGGATAAACTCATCACCGATAGTCCACCAAGTGTTTCCACTCCTAATAGTATTCCTGTGGAGGTGGAGGTCGTCTCTAAACCTCTCTTAGAATCACTCTTAGAACCTAAAACCAATCCAGTGATTCCTACTCAATCCAGTAGCACACCTATTCCTTCTAGTATTCCTGTAACCCCTGATTATGTTTTAGAAAGTTCTGATGAGGGAGCAGAACATCCTAAGGCTCAGGCTCAAGCCCTTAGAGATTACCAACTTGCGAGGGATAGAGTCTGTAGGGTACCTAAGGAACATCCTCAGTATGGTTACTCCTACATTATTTCATATGCATTTGCAGTTGCATCTTATGTGGAAGAAAAAAAACCATTATGTTTTTCTGAGGTTTTGAAAAGCACTAATCATGTTTTATGGTTACGTGCTATGGATGAGGAAATGACATCTTTAAACAAAAATAAAACTTGGATTCTTGTTCCAAAACCCTCAAAACAAAAGTTAGTTGATTGCAAATGGATTTTCAAAATAAAAGGCCCAGAGTCTTCTAAAGAGTCTCCTAGGTCCAAAGCCAGATTAGTTGCAAAATGTTTTTCACAAGTTGAGGGTATTGATTTTAATGAAAAATTTTCTCCTACCGTTTAATACAAAACCATCAGGATTATTCTTGCTCTTGTTACTTTTTATGATGTAAATTTGGAACAACTTAATGTTAAAATCACTTTTCTACATGGTGATCTCGAAGACATCAACCACCAGGTTTTGAGGTTAAAGGTAAAGAACACATGGCCTGTCTTTGGAAAAGTCCTTATATGGACTTAAACAGTAACCTAGGCAATCGTACAAGAGGTTTGACTCTTTTATGTTAAAAATTCGTTTTTCTAAACGCAACTTTGATAGTTGTCTTTATTTCTCTGGTACTAATATTGATTCTGCTATCTACTTATTGCTTTATGTGGATGATATGCTAATTGCTTGTAGACATAAAGCTAAAATTAATGATCTGAAATCCTTGTTGAAATCTGAATTCGATATGAAGGATTTGGGTATTGCGTCTAAAATTCTTAGGATGAGTATTTCAAGAGATAGAATGATCATTCACTGTTTCTATCTCAAAAGCCTTTCTTCCAGAAAATCGTATTCAAATTTTCGATGCACCTATGTAAACATGTTATAACTCCTCTAGCAAGCCATTTCAAACTTTCTGGCAAAACTTGTCCTAAAACCGAAAGTGAGAAAAGAGATATGGCTAATATTCCTTATAGAATGGTCATAGGCTCTGTTATGTACTCAATGATATCTACCCGTCCTGACATTGCTTTTTCAATAAGCCTTCTCAGCAAATTCATGTCTAATCCTGAAAGAGTTCATTGGGCTGCTCTCAAGTGGCTACTACGTTGTCTTAACGGAACTTTAGATCTGGGTTTACATTATCATAATTGGTCTAATTTTGAATTAATCAGATTTGTTGATTCGAATTTTGTATGTGATAAGGATGGTAGGAAATCTACCTCATCCTACTTCTTTACTCTAGCGGGTAATTGCATCTCGTAGAAATCCCAATTACAGCCAGTAGTTGCCTGTCAACTACTGAGGCTGAGTATATTGCCGCAACGGAAGCGATCAAATAAGCCATTTGGCTTCAAGGGTTATTGAGTAACCTACAAGTTTTACATTCAAAAGCTATTATTTATACTGACAGTCAAAGTTATTTACATTTATGTAAAAATCTGGTTTATCATGAATGAACCAAACATATAGATGTCAAAATACCATTTTATTAGAGAAAATGTTTCTAGTGGTTTAATTGACATAGACAAGATTAGTACTGATAATAATCCTGTCGATTTTGGTACTAAAATAGTAAACACTGACATGTTTATGTTTTGCAGGGACTTCCTTCACTTGAATGCGGTTTGATTTACGGTAAGTTCAAACAACGATTCGAAAATATTGTTCGAGGTGGAGATTATAGGCCTTTTGGGCCTTGATGTCTTCCCAATATTTCTCATTTTCCAACCCATTTACCCAGTGATGAAATTGGGCCTCAGCTGGAGAAGAGGTGCCCTTGACCAAGTCAAGAGAGACTGGGTCAAACCCGGGCTGCCTGTTGGTATCTTTCCTTTTAATTCCTCTCTCTCCCTCGGGAGTGGGGCAGCCGTTTGGTTTCTTTTCTTTTCTCTTGGAACTCATTCTCTCTTTCTTGGACTGTTAGCTTTCCCGACTTTTCCCTTCTTCTTCTCTTCTTCTTCTCTGCGGTTTCAGCCACTGCTCTTCTCCGCTGTTGGCCTCCTGCGACCATTGGCTTTTTTGGATCTTTGCTTGATCCTTGTTCTTTGCATTTTTGAGAGAGACTCGAAAGATACAGAGATATATATATATATATATATATAGAGAGAGAGAGAGGGTGCACCGGTGACAGTTTCCGATTGAGGTCCAAATCTGAGGGTCCGATCACTCCTCCACTCACCAGCAATGCCTCGACGCGGCTCGTCTCTCACAGCCGCTGCTCGGCGTCATGTGTTCTCACTCGGTTCTTTTCGACTCCTGCCGGCGCCTATTGTCCGTGGCAGCGGTAAGGTTTTCTTTTCAAATTCCTTTACCTTTATTTTATTAATTGTTTGTTATTTTTGCAGCACTGGTGTTTTGTTGTTATTTTTGTTTCTGTTAACCGTGAGAAAGAGGGCTGTTTTTCTTTCTCTGTTCTTCCGCTTTCTTTCTTGTAAATAGTTATTTGTAATAGTAATTAGTTTCTACAACAATATATATAATACAAATATATCAAAGCAAATTCAAGAAAAAATTACATATATTTCTCATATGTAATATAAGTAGAAGTTCTCTTTGAATCATGGAGTTATTAAATCAATATTTTCGTCCACTAGGTCATTGAAGCATAAGTCCACCATAATTATCGTAAAATTGAGAGGCCTTCCAAATAATCCACAAACTCTCGCTTCCTTCCAAATAATCCACAGACTCTAGTAAGACTAACAGCTTATAGTTTTGTCCAAGACTTCTCTATTCTATTCAAAAAGTAGCAAAATACTGGCTTTGGACTTTGTTAAACGGACAACATTTAAATATAAGAAGATCTTTCGTATGTGCATAAAGACCTGCACAAATCTTTCTTTACTCAAAGGAGACATACTTATTTTATCAAATTTCTCTTTTATGAGATAAAATTTCAAGATCGTAATATTTAGTTTCATCATTTTTACTGTTTGAAATCTACTAAAGCAATTGATTTACTTTTAATCGTTCATAAGAATATGTGATTATTCGAAAATATCAACTTCAAAAGGTATGAATAGCATTTTATATATGCCAATTAGAAATTCAAAAGATATGTCTTTTAACTTCATTTCTAATAGATCATTTGAAGGTCCTTCAGAAATTGAAAAAAAATCCCATTTCTCTTTCACTTAAAGAATTACAATATAATTGGTTGTATTAATGGTCTTTTCTGTTTAGTGATGCAAATGATTTTGGCCAAACTCTTTATCTCTTCAATTCATGTATTAGAAAGATATACTTGATAACATTCTATTAAAGAATCCTTTAATCAATGTGATATATATTTTCTTCCTGTAAGCATTTTAATGTATCCCAAACCTTATGATTTTTTAAATGAAAAATAAGAGTTCTTTTCCATAAATTCTAATGGTGAAAGGAATATTGTAACTTATTGTTGACTTGAGATAGTAATTAGCAAGTAGCTAGGATCATATATTGCACAAGTTAATCTAATATATGGACCTTATAGATATTATTTGCATTTAATCTTGAATATTCTTACCCAAAAAAATGAACCAAAGGCAAAAAAAATCTTGGACCGCGATTTTTTTAATTGACCAAGTTGTTGAGAATTTAACAACTATTTTTCTTTCTCTAAAACTGCCGAATTAAGCATTCCGAGCTTTTTTCATTTTTATTTGTCGCAAACAAAGAAATCTTAAACTTTAGAAAGTGTATTGATGTAGTTTTTTATATAAACGCCTGTATATTATTAAAATTGTTCAATTCCCATGGAAGAACTAAATCGAACTGAATTATGTTTTTTATGCGATTCTATAGTTAAAAAAAATCTTTAACTACCACTAAAATTATATATTGAGATAAATAAAAAAAAATTAATATATATATGTGAAGTACCACAAGTAAAACATCCTGAAGGAGTAGAAAATATATTTGATAATCTCCAATTTTCCTTCTTAAATAACATTAAGTAGGATAAATAAATGCATGGTATCTATGTTTTCCCATTCTAGATACCAATTCTGCAACCTCACAACCAACTAAGCTATACTTATGCAGGCTTATTTCTGCCCATTCTCTTTACTATATAACCAAACTAGGGAAGAAGATTAACACAAGCTTCTCAACATCTTCCCTAGCTATTTCTCCTCCTTTGTGAAGCCTTCATTACTTTGAAATCCATTCTTTCTTCAAAACAATCTATGGAAGAAACTCAATGTTTTTACATCCCACCTGAAATCATTATTGCAATTCTTTTGTTTCTTCTTCCTAGAGCCTTGATAAAGTTCATCTGTGTTTGCAAAACATGGAAAATTCTAATGACAAACCCTAGTTTTGTGATTGATTATTCGAAAATATCAACTTTAAAAGATATGAATAGCATTCTATATGTGCCAATTAGAAATTTAGAAGATGTCTTTCAGCTTCGTTTCTAATGGATCATTTGAAGGTCCCTTAGAAATTGAAAATTTCCCATTTCCCTTTCACCTAAAGAATTACATTATAATTGGTTGTATTAATGTTCTTTTCCGTTTCAGTGATGCAAATGATTTCGGCAAAACTATTTATCTCTTCAATCCTAGAAAATATGGGATTATTCGTTCTTCCATCATAGATTAAAAATGCGAAATCATGATCTTCTCTTCATTATTTTGCTCTTTCTTGAGATGATGAAAACTTTAAACTTTTGTGCTCATGACATCCCAAGATCCTGTACAATATTTCTCTATAATCCCCTTTATAGGCCTTCAAAAATAGTAATTTGCGCCTAGAAATCTCTTTTCCGTTGACATGGACACCTTGTTGTATAGGGTGTGTAATATTGTACATCAATGCAGAGAAAAACTAATTCCAGCGGGTCTGCTCACCCCCCTGCACATGGTGTGCAAATCTCAGATTTGGACTTCTTCACTTTTTTCCATCTTTTAAGACAGACTGTCTACTCATTTTGATTCCAAGTACTAAAAGCACCAAATAACAAAAAAAAAATGAGTAGTTTCTACACCAATATAACATAAATGAATTAAAAGACTAACTGTAAATGAATTAAAACATAACATTTTCACACATAACATAAATTTCCCAATACTTCTATTTTGCACGTCCTCAATATGATAAATAAAGAAATAAAGAAGAAGGAGAGAAGCCAAACCTCACTTAAGAACCGATCTAGAATATATATATATAATACAAACTTATGAAAGCAAATTAAAAAAAAAAAAAAAAAAAAAAAAAAGTCTATTTCTTATACGTAATCTAAGTAGAAGTTCTCTTTGAATCATGGAGGTATTAAACCAATATTTTCCCCCACTAGGTTTTTGAAGCAAAAATCCACCATAATTATGCTTAAATTGAGAGGTCTTCCAAATAATCCACAAACTCTGGCAGCCTTCCAAATAATCCATAGACTCTAGTAAGACTAACAACTTATAGCTGTGTACAAGACTTCTCTATTCCATTCCAAAAGTAGCAAAGTACCTCTAGACTTTTTCAAACTGACAATATTTGAATATAAAGATATCTTTCTTATGCGCATAAAGAACCCACAAATCTTTCTTTACTTAAAGGAGACATTCCTATTTTATTGTATTTCTCTTTTATCAGATAAAATTTCAAGATTATAACCTTGAGTTTCATCGTTTTTACCGTTTGAAATCTACTAAAGTGATTGATTTACTCGTACTCTATTATAAGAATATGTGATATTCCAAGTGAATGAATAAACTGAACTTGTTTCCAAGAACTACTACATACCGAATAAACTTAAATTTGAACACCCATACTCTCATAAGTAGGCGAGGCCTAACTTGGACATTCCTCATTAGTATGAATCAGAATGATGTGCAAAACCTAGGAGTCTAAATTTTGTAATTGGAAACAAATGATGGAAGAATGGATATCAGTACATTTTCTAATGGGTGGATTATAGGGATCAATAGTTTTGTCAAAATCAGGAAATCATCGAGTAAACCACAAAAGACCATTAGCACAACCTACAACATTGATAATGATTTTCAATTTCTTTCAATCCTTAAGAAGAGGGAATGGTATTTTTTTCAATTTTTGAGGGATTTTCCAATGATGCATGTCTTATCTTTCACTTCTTGAAAAGCATATATAAAATGTTACTCTTGCCTTTCAAATTGAATACCTTCTGATACTTGACCACAAAATTAGGATTTGTTATCAAAATTTTCAATGTCCTAGAAACACAAATGAGGTTCAATAAGGCTTAAGTATTTATCAATAGAAAAAATAGTAATGATGATTTTTTCATTGGAGATACAAGAAATATGAAGTCCTCTTGCTGTTTCTAAGATGAAAAAGACATATATATAATTGCTCTAGTGATTTATTGTGCAAACTTGTGCAATATAATATATATGATATTTAAAAATATAAAGAGCAAAAATAAAAAGATAAAATGTATTGATTTCTAACTTGGACGGTAATTAGAAATATATACTTGATACCATTCGATTAAAGAATCATTTAATCAATTTGATAAATACTTTCTTCCTGTAGGCATTTGAATGTATCTCAAACCTAACAATTTTTTAAATGAAAAGAAAATGTTCTTTTCCATAAATCCTAATGGTGAATGGAATATACTCACTTATTGATGACTTGAGATGATAATTAGCCATTAGCCAGATCATATATTGCATAAGTTAATATGATATATGGACCTTGTAGATATTATTTGCTTTTTTTCTTGAATATTTTTACCAAAAGAATTAGCCAAAGAAAAAAAAATCTTGGAACACGATTTTTTTAATGGATAAGGTTGTTGAGAATTTAACTACTATTTTTCCTTTTCATAAACTGCCGAACTAAGCACCCCCAACTTTTTGCATTTTTATTCGTCGCAAACAAAGAAATCTTACACTTTAGAAAATACATAAATTGATGTGGTTTTTTCATATAAATGCCTTTATATCATTTAAATTGTTCAATTTCAACGGAAAAAGAACTAAATGGAGTTGAATTATGTTTTTTATGGGATTGTGTAATTAAAAGAAAATTCACTAAATACCACTAAAATGTTATATTTGAAAATAAAAAAATTAAATACATATGTGTGTGTGTGAAGTACAACAAATAAAACATACTAAAGGAGTAGAAAATATATTTGATAATCTCCGATTTTCCTTCTTAAATAAACTTAAGTAAGGTAAACAAATACATAGTGTCTATTTTTGCCCATTCTTGTTACCAATTCTGCAACCTCAGAACCAATTGAGCTACCCCCATGCGAGCCTATTTCAGCCCATTCTCTTCACTATATAAGCGGACTAAGAAAAAAGATGAACACACCTTCTCATCAGCTTTTATGTGTTAAAACCCTTCCGGTAGCCATTTCTTTCCTTCGCGAAACCTTCATCTCTTTGAAATCCATTCTTTCTTTGAAACAATCAATGGCAGAAACTCAAAGTTTTTATATTCCACCTGAAATCATTACTGCTATTCTTCTGTTTCTACCTACCAGAGCCTAGATAAAGTTCATATGTGTTTGCAAAACATGGAAAAGTCTAATGACAAACCCCAGTTTTGTGATTGATTATTCAAAAATATCAACTTCAAAAGGTATGAATAGCATTTTATATATGCCAATTAGAAATTCAGAAGATATGTCTTTCAACTTCGTTTCTAATGGATCATTTCAAGGCCCCTTGGAAATTGAAAAAATCCCATTTCCCTTTTACATAAAGAATTACATTATAATTGGTTGTATTAATGGTCTTTTCTATTTCACTGATGCAAATGATTTTGGCAAAACTATTTATCTCTTCAATCCATGCATTAGAAAATATAGGATTATTCGTTCCTTCAACATTGCTTAACAAGTGAAATCTTGATCTTCTCTTCATTATTTTGCTCTTTGTTTAGATGCCGAAAACTCTAAACTTTTGTGCTCAAGACATGTCAAGATCCTCTCGAATGTTTTTCTTAAATCCCCTTTATAGGCCTTCAAAAATAGTAGTTTGCGACTAGAAATTTCTTTTCTATTGACATGCACACCTTGTTACATAGGGTGTGTAACATCCTACTTAAATGTTGGAAAAAACAGTTCCAAAGGTTCTACTCATTTTTTTGTACATGGTGTGCAAATCTCGGATTTGAACTTCTTCACTTTTTTCACTCTTCTAAGCCAAACTGTCTACTCATTTTAATTCCAAGTACTAAAATTACCAAATAACAGAAAAAGGAGTTGTTTCTACACCAATATAACATAAATGAATTAAAAGACTAACTGTAAATGAATGAAAACATAATATTTTCACACTTCACATAAATTTCCCAATACTTCTCTTTTTCACGTCATCAGTATGATAAGTAAAGCAATAAGGTACTAAGGGGAGAATCCAAATCTCACTTAAGAACTGATCTAGAATATATATATATATATATGTAATACAAACTTATCAAAGCAAATTCAAAAAAAAAAAAAAAAAAAAAGTCCATTTCTTATATGTAATCTAAGTAGAAGTTCTCGTTCAATCATCGAGGAATTAAACCAATATTTTACCCCACTAGGTTACTGAAGCAAAAGTCCACCATAATTATGGTGAAATTGAGAGGCTTTCAAAATAATCCACAAACTCTGGCAGCCTTTCAAATAAACCATAGAGTCTAGCAGGAGTTATAAGTTATAGCTGTGTCCAAGATCTCTCTATTCCATTCCCAAATTAGCAAACTATTGGCTCTGGACTTTAGTTAAATGAACAATATTTTAATATAAAGAGATCTTTCTTATGTCCATAAAGAACCCTCACAAATATTTCTTTACTCAAAGGAGACATTCCTATTTATCAAATTTCTCTTTTATGAGATAAAATTTGAAGATTGTAATCATTAGTTTTATCCTTTTTACTACTTGAAATCTACTAAAGTGATTGCTTTACTTGTAATCCTTTTTATAAGAATACATGATATTCGAAGTGAACGAATCAACCTGGACTTGTCTCTAAGAACTGGTGCACACCAAATAAACTTAGATTTGAACACCCATACTCTCTCATAAGTACGCGAGGCCCAACTAGGACATCCCTCATTTGTATGAATCTGAATGATGTGCAAAACCTAGGAGTCTAAATCTTATAATTGCAAAGTAAATGATGGAAGAACGGATATCCCTATATTTTCTAATGGGTGGATTGTAGGGATAAAATAATTTTGTCAAAATCAAGAATTTATCGATGAAAAAAGAAAAGACCATTAGCACAACCTACAACATTGTAAATCATGTTCAATTTTTTTCAATTCTTAGGGAGAGGGAATGGTATTTTTTTCAATTTTTGAAAGATTTACAAATGATTTACAACTTATCTTTCACTTCTTAAAGAGTATTTGTAAAATGCTACTCGTGCCTTTGAAAGTGAATATCTTCGAATACTTGACCAGAAAATTAGGGTTTGTTATCAAAATTTTCCATGTTTTAGAAAAACAAATGAAGTTCAACAAGGCTTAAGTACTTACCAACCAAAAAATAGTAATGGTGATTTTTCATTTGGTATACCAGAAATATGAAGTCCTCTCCTTGTTTCTCAGATGAAAAAGATATTACATATATATATATATATGAGTAATGCTCTATTGAAGTTGTTGTGCAAACACTTGCAATAATATATATATATATTAAATTTAAATATATAAAGAGCAAAAATAAAAAGATATAAAGTATTGATTTCTAATTCAGAAGGTAATTAGAAAGACACAATTGATAACATTCTATTAAAGAATCCTTTAATCAAATTGATATATCCTTTCTTCCTGTAAGCATTTGAATGCATCTCAAACATTCCGATTTTTTAAATGAAAAGAAAAAGTTCTTTTCCATAAATCCTAATGGTAACAGGAATATAGCCACTAGCAAGGATCATATATTGCATAAGTTAATATAATATATGGATCTTATAGATATTGATTGCTAAATATTTTTACCAAAAAAATAAATTAAAGGCAAAATAAATCTTGGATCACGACCTTTTTTCATTTTTATTTGTCGCAAACAAAGAAATCTTACACTTTAGAAAATGCATAAATTAATGTGCTTTTTTTTTCCTTTTATCAATGCCTTTATATCATTAAATTTTTTCAATTTTCCACGGAAGGAAAACCAAATGAGTTGAATTTTTTTATGGGATCGTATAACTAAAAAACAAAGTTAAATACTACTAAAATTTTATATTGTAATAAGTTAAAAAATTAATATATATATATATAAATGTGAAGTACAACAAGCAAAACATACTGAAGGAGTAAAAAATATATTTGATAATCTCCAATTTTCCTTCTTAAATAACTTTAAGTAGGATAAAGAAATGCATGTTGTCTATGTTTTCCCATTCTAGTTACCGATTCTGCAACCTCATAAACAACTGAGCTATACTCATGCGGGCTTATTTCTGCCCATTCTCTTCACTATATAACCAGACTAAGGAAGAAGATGAACAGTACCTTCACATCGTCTTTTATGTAATAAAACCCTTTCCCTAGCTATTTCCCCTCCTATGTGAAGCCTTCAACACTTTGAAATCCATTCTGTCTTCGAAACAATCCATGGCAGAAACTTAATGTTTTTACATCCCACATGAAATCATTACTACGATTCTTTTGTTTCTTCCTCCTAGAGCATTGATGAAGTTCCTCTGCGTTTGCAAAACATGGAAAATTCTAATGACAAACCCCTGTTTTGTGATTGATTATTGGAAAATATCAACTTCAAAAGGTATGAATAGCATTTTATATGTGCCAATTAGAAATTCAGAAGATATGTCTTTCAACTTCGTTTCTAATGGATCATTTGAAGGTCCCTTGGAAACAGAAAAAATACCATGTCTCTTTCACATAAAGAATTACATTATAATTGGTTGTATTAATGGTCCTTTCTATTTAGGTGATGCAAATTATTTTGGCAAAACTATTTATCTCTTCAATCCATGCATTAGAAAATATAGGATTATTCGTTCATCCAACATAGATTAAAAAGCGAAATCATAATCTTCTCTTCACTATTTTTCTCTTTCTTGAGATGCCAAAAACTTTAAACTTTTGTGCTTATGACATCCCAATATCATGTCCAATGTTTCTCTTTTATCCCCTTTATAGGCCTTCAAAAATAGTAATTTACGCCAAGAAATTTCTTTTCGCTGACATGCACACCTTGTTGCATATGTTATGTAATATTGTACATCAATGCTTGGAAACACCAACTCCAGTGGTTCTACTCACCTTCCAACTCATGGTGTGCAAATCTCAGATTTGAACTTGTTCACTTTTTGCATGTTTTAAGCTAAACTATCTACTCATTTTGATTCCAAGTACTAAAATCACCTTTATATCATTAAAATTGTTCAATTTCCATGGAAGAACTAAAAGGAATTGAATTATGCTTTTTATGGGAACGTGTAGTTAAAAAAAAATATCTTTAAATACCACTAAAATTTTATGTTGTGATAAATAAAAAATTAATATAAATGTGTGAAGTACAACAGGTAAAACATACTAATGAAGAAGAAAACATATTTAATAATCTCCAATTTTCCTTCAGAAATATTGTTAAATGGGATAATAAATGCATAGTTTCAATTTTTGCCCATTCTCATCACAAATTCTTCAATCTCAAAACCAACTGGGCTATGCCTATGCAGGCCTATTTCTACCCGTTCTATTCACTATATAAGCAGACCAAGGAAGAAGATGAACACAACCCTCTTATCATCTTTTATGTATTAAAACCCTTCCCCTAGCCATTTCTCCTCCTTTGTGAAGCCTTCATCCCTTTGAAAATCGATTTGTTCTTCGATGCAATCAATGGAACAAACTCAATGTTTTTATATCCCAACTGAAATCATTACTGCTAATCTTCTGTTTCTACCTCCTAGAGCCTTGACGAAGTTCATCTGTGTTTGCAAAACATGGAAAATTCTAATGACATACCTCCGTTTTGTGATTGGTTATTCGAAAATATCAACTTCAAAGGTATGAATAGCTTTTTATATATGCCAATTAGAAATTCAGAAGATATGTCTTTAAACTTTGTTTCTAATGGATCATTTGAAGGTCCCTTAGAAATTGAAAAAGTCACATTTCCCTTTCACATAAAGAATTACATTATAATTGGTTGTACTAATGGTCTTTTCTGTTTTAATGATGCAAATGATTTTGGCAAAACTATTTATCTCTTCAATCCATGCATTAGGAAACATAGGATTATTCGTTCTTTCAACATAGATCAACAAGCAAAATCATGATCTTCTCTTCATTATTTTTCTCTTTCTTGAGATGTGGAAAACTTTAAGCTTTTATGCTCAGGACATCCTCAGATCCTGTCCAATGTTTCTCTTTAATACCCTTTATATTCCTTCAAAAATAGTAATTTATGCCCAGAAATTTCTTTTTTGCTGACATGCACACATTGTGGCATACGTTGTATAATATTATACATCAATGCAGGGAAAAACCAATTCCAGCGGTTCTGCTCACATTCGTGCACATGGTGTGCAAACCTCAAATTTGAACTTCTTCACTTTTTTCCATGTTTTAAGCAAAAACTGCTTACTCATTTTGATTCCAAGTGCTAAAAACACCTTTATGTCATTAAAATTTTTCAATTTCCATGGAAGAACTAAACGGAATTGAATTATGTTTTTTATGGGGTTGTGTGGTTAAAAAAAAACTTTAAATACCACTAAAATTTTATATTCTGATAAATAAAAAAATTAATACAAATATATATGTATATATATGAAGTACAATAAGTAAAACATACTAATAGAGTCGAAAATATATTTAATAATCACCAATTTTCCCTCTTAAATAACCTTAAATAGGATAATAAATGCATAGTGTCTATTTTAGCCTATTCTCATCACCAATTCTTCATTCTCAAAAAAAAAAATGAGGTATGCCTATGCAGGCCTATTTCTACTCGTTCTATTCATTATATAAGCAGACTAAGGAAGAAGATGAACACAACCTTCTCATCATCTTTTACGTATTAAAACCCTTCCCCAAGCCATTTCTCCTCCTTTGTGAACCATCATCCCTTTGAAATCCGTTCGTTCATCGAGAAAATCAATGGAAGAAACTCAATGTTTTTATATTACATCTAAAATCATTACTACTATTCTTCTGTTTCTACTTCCTAGAGCCTTGATGAAATTCATCTGTGTTTGCGAAACAGTGAAAATTCTAATGACAAACCCCAGCTTTGTGATTGATTATTCGAAAATATCAACTTCAAAAGGTATGAATGGCATTTTATATATGCCAATTAGAAATTCAGAAGATATGTCTTTCAACTTCGTTTCTAATGGATCATTTGAAGGTCCCATAGAAATTGAAAAAAAATCCCATTTACCTTAACATAAAAAATTATATTATAATTGTTGTATTAACGGGCTTTTCTATTTTAAAGATGCAAATGATTTGGGCAAAACTATTTATCTCTTCAATCCATGCATTAGAAAATATAGGATTATTCGTTCTTCTAACATAGATTAACAAGCGAAACCATGATCTTCTCTTCATTACTTTTCTCTTTCTTGAGATGCTGAAAACTTTAAACTTTTGTGCTCTGGACATCCCAAGATCCTGCGAAAAGTTTCTCTTTAATCCCCCTTATGCGCCTTCAAAAATAGTAATTTGCACCCAGAAATTTGTTTTTTGCGTACATTCACATCTTGTTGCATTGTTGTGCAATATTGTACATCCATGCCGGGAAAAACCAATGCCAACGGTTCAACTCACCTTCCTGCATATGGTGTGCAAATATCAGATTTGAACTTCTTTACTTTTGTCCATCTTTTAAACCAAACTGTTTACTCATTTTGATTCCAAGTACTAAAAACACCTTAATGTCATTAAAATTGTTCAATTTCCATGGAAGAACTAAAAGGAATTAAATTATGTTTTTTATGGGGTTGTGTAGTTAAAAAAAAATCTTTACATACCATTAAAATTTTTTATTGTGATAAATACAAAAATTAGTACAAATATATATATGTGAAGTACAACAAGTAAAATATACTAATGGAGTCGAAAATATATTTAATAATCTCCAATTTTCCTTCTTAAATAACCTTAAATAGGATATTTTTGCTTATTCTCATCACAAATTCTTCAGTCTCAAAACCAACTAAGCTATACCTATGCAGGACTATTTCTACCCAGCTCTCTTCACTATATAAGCAGACAAAGAAAGAAGATGAACACAACCTTCTCATCATCTTTTATGTATGAAAACCCTTCCGCTAGCCATTTCTCCTCCTTTGTTAAGCCTTCATCCCTTTGAAATCAGTTCGTTCATCCAAACAATCAATGGAAGAAACTCAATGTTTTTATATCCCACCTAAAATCATTACCGCTACTGTAGAAGAAAACTAATTACTATTACAATAATCTAATTACTATTACATGCCTAAAGAATAAAACACAGTGGAAAAATAGTCTATTACAGAAGAATTTCTCTTCACACAAAACAGTCTGATCCAAGAATCAAAGAAACAACCTGCAAAAATTAATAAATGGTTAATATAAAAAATGCAGAAAGTAAATAATATAGAATATTACTTACCACCGCCGCAGTAAAAACCGTCGGCAGGAATCAAACCAAAAGAGATGACCGAAGCAGAGCATATGAACGGTCACCGGGCAGATGAACAGTCGTCGAGCAGCGGCAGCGCCACGTCGAGGCGCCGTGTGTAAGTGACGGGTAGATCGGAAATGGCACCCTCAGAATCGGCCTCAGCCGTGACAAGAGTCACCGGCAATCCCCTTCTCTATTTCTCCCTCTTTCTCTCGGCTCACCCTCTCTCTAAACACACCAAGGAACATGCAATGGTGAAAGAAGACGGCTGGCAAGGGACAGAGTCACAGAGAACGCCGTCAGACTGGAGTGAAGAGCGGCGGCAGCGGCGCAAGGAAGAAAGCAGGAGAGGTTGGTAGAGTTCAAGTAGAACTCAAAGAGACAGAAATGAAAAGACGGTCAAGAAAAGGGAGGAGGAGAGACTGCACAAGAAACGAGGAGGCAAGGGAATTAGAAAGAGAGTCACCAACGGGCAGCCCGGGTGGTCAGCCCGAATCGGCCCGGGGATCTCTTGACCCGGTCAAAAAAGCCTACTCTCCAGCTGAGGCCCATCATCATTAGGTTATAAAAAGAGAGAGTTGGGCTGGAAAAGGGAAGAAAATATTGGGAGGAAGTTGGCCCAAAAGGCCTACAATCTCCACCTCGAACAATATTTTCCATCCCTGTGGTGACTCAATTTGAGTCAAATTGTTTCCATGTGAAGGAAGTCCATGCAAAGCATAAACTTATTAGTGTTTACAATTTTAGTACCAAAATCTGCAGGATTATTATCAGTACTAATCTTGTCTATATCAACTAAACCATTGGAGACCTTTTCTCTAATAAAGTGGTATTTGACATCTATATGTTTAGTCCATTCGTGATAGATGAGATTTTTACACAAATGTAAACAACTCTGACTATCAGTATAAATAATAACTTTTGAATGTAAAATATTTAATTATTCAATAACCCTTGGAGCCAGATGGCTTCTTTGATTGCTTCCGTTGCTACGATATGCTCAGCCTCAACAGTTGACAAGGCAACTATGGGCTGCAGTTGGGATTTCCATGACATGCAATTACCTGCTAAGGTAAAGAAATAGGACGTGTTAGATTTTCTACCATCCTTATCACCTGCAAAATCAGAATCGACAAATTCAATTAATTCAAAATCAGACCAATTGTGATAGTGTAAACCCCGATCTAAAGTTCCGTTCAGGTAACGTAGAAGCCACTTGAGAGCAGCCCAATGATCAATTCCGGGATTTGACATAAATCTGCTGAGAAGGCTTGTAGAGAAAGCAATGTCTGGATGGATAGCTATCATTGAGTACATAACGAAGCCTTTAGCCATTCTATAAGGGATATTGGCCATATCTCTTTTCTCACTTTCAGTTTTAGGACAGGTTTTGTCAGAAAGTTTAAAGTGGCTTGCAAGAGGAATTATGACAGGTTTACACAGGTGCATTGAAAATTTGGATATAATTTTCTGAAGGAAAGGCTTTTGAGATAGAAAGAGTGAACAATCAAATTTATCTCTTGAAATACTCATCCCAAGAATTCTGGATGCAGCCCTTAAATCCCAAGATCATCGATTTTTGCTTTATGTCTGCAAGCGATTAGCATATCATCCACATACAGCAACAAATAAATAGCAGAATCCACATTATTACTAGAGGAATAAAGGCAACTATCATAGTTTCTTTTTGAAAAACCAATTTTTATCATGAAAGAATCATACCTCTTGTAACATTGCCTGGAGACTGTTTTAGCCCGTATATTGACTTTTTTAAAAGACACGCCATGTGTTCCTTACCCTTTACCTCAAAACCTGGTGGTTGATGCATTTATATAGTTTCCTCAAGATCACCATGTAAGAAAGCTGTTTTCACATTATGTTATTCAAGATTAAGATCATAAACAGCAATAAGAGCAAGAATAAGCCTGATTATTTTGGATTTAACAACCGGAGAAAAATATTCATTGAAATCAATGCCCTCAACTTGTGAAAAAAGCTTTTGCAACAAGCCTAGCCTTGAACCTTGGTGGTTCATTAGAAGACTTAGGTTCTTTTATTTTGAAAATCTATTTGCAATTAACTAGCTTTTGTTTTGAAGGTTTTGGAACAAGAATCCAGGTTTTGTTTTTGTTTAATGAAGACATTTCTTCATCCATAGCACGTAACCATAAAAAGCGATTGGCACTTTTCAAAACCTCAGAAAAACATAAAGGTTCTTTTTCTTCCACATAAGATGCAACACTAAAGGCATATGAGATAATGTAGGAGTAACCATACCGAGGATGATCCTTGGGTACCCTACGGACTCGATCTCTAGCGAGTTGATAATCCCTAAGAGCTTGGGCTTGAGCCTCAAGATATTCTTCCTCTTCATCGGAACCATCTAGAATAGGATCAGGAGTTTCAGGAATGCTAGGAAGAACAGGAGTGCTACTGGAGCAGCGGCAGCATCGTGTCGAGGCGCCGTGAGTAAGTGACGGGTAGATCGAAAATGGCACCCTCAGAATCGCCTCAACCGTGACAAGAGTCACCGGCAAACCCCTTCTCTATTTCTTTCTCTTTATCTTGGCTCACCCTCTCTCTCAACACACCAAGACACATGCAATGGTGAAAGAAGACTGGCAAGGGACAGAGTCATAGAGAACGACAGCAGACTGAGAGAGAAGAACAGCGGCAGCGCCGCAAAGAAGAAAGCAGGAGAAGTTGAAAGAGTTCAAGTAGAACTTAAAAAGACAGAAATGAAGAAACAGTCAACAGAAGGGAGGAGGAGAGACTACACAACAAATGAGGAGGCAAGGGCTTTGAAAAGAGAGTCACCAATGGGTAGCTCGAGTGGCCGGCCTGAACCGGCCCGGGCATCTCTTGTCTCCGGACAAAAAAGCCTACTCTCCAGTTGAGGCCCATTATCATTGGGTTATAAAAAGACATAATTGGGCTAGAAAATAGAAGAAAATATCGGGAGAAAGTTAGCCCAAAAGGCCTACAGCTATTCTTATGTTTCTACATCCTAGGGCCTTGATGAAATTCATTTGTGTTTCAAAACAGTAAAAATTCTAATGACAAACCTCGATTTTGTGATTATTATTTGAAAATATCAACTTTAAAAGGTATGAATACCATTTTACATATGCTAATTAGAAATTCAAAAGATATGTATTTAAACTTCGTTTCTAATGGATCATTTAAAGGTCCCTTAGATAATGAAAAAATCCTATTTCCCTATCACATAAAGAATTACATTATAATCGGTTGTATTAATGATCGTTTCTATTTTAATGATGCAAATGATTTTGGCAAAACTATTTATCTCTTTAATCCATGCATTTGAAAATATAGGATTATTTGCTACTCCAACATAGATTAACAAGCGATAACATGATCTTCTCTTCATTATTTTTCTCTTTCTTGAGATGCTGAAAACTTTAAACTTTTGTGCTCAGGACATCCAAAGATCCTGTCCAATGTTTCTCTTTAACCCCCGTTATACGCCTTCAAGAATAGTAATTTGCGCCCAGAAATTTCTTTTTTTGCTGACATGCACACCTTGTTGTAAATGCTGTGTAACACTGTACATCAATTCATGGAATGACCAGTTCCTGCGGTTCTTCTCCCCTTCCTGCACATGGTGTGCAAATCTCATATTTGAACTTTTGCACTTTTTTCCATGTTTTAAGCCAAACTATCTACTCATTTTGATTCCAAGTACTAAAACACCTTTATTTCTTAAAAATTGTTCAACTTCCATGGAACAACTAAAAGGAATGGAATTATGTTATTTATGGGGTTGTGTAGTTAAAAAAAATCGTTAAATACCACTAAAATTTTATACTGTGATAAATAAAAAATTTAATACAAATATATATGTGAAGTACAACAAGTAAAATATACTAATGGAGTAGAAAATTTATTTATTAATCTCCAATTTTCCTTCTTAAATACCCTTAAATAGGATAATAATGAGTAATTTCTACTTTTGCCTATTCTCGTCACTAATCCTTCAATCTCATAACCAACTGAGCTACACCTATGCAGGCCTATTTCTACCCATTCTCTTCACTATATGAGCTGAGTAATTGCTCTATTGAAGTTGTTGTGCAAACTTGTGCAATAATATATATATTAAATTTAAATATATAAAGAGCAAAAAAAAAAGATATAAAGTATTGATTTCTAATTCAGACAGTAATTCGAAAGACACAATTGATAACATTCTATTAAAGAATCCTTTAATCAAATTGATAAATACTTTTGTCCTTGTAAGCATTTGAATGTATCTCAAACATTCCAATTTTTAAATGAAAAGAAAAAGTTCTTTTCCATAAATCCTGATGGTAAAAGGAATACAGCCACTTATTATCGACTTGAGATGGTAACTAGCCACTAGCAAGGATCATATATTGCATAAGTTAATATAATATATGGATCTTATAGATATTGATTGCTAAATATTTTTACCAAAAAAATAAATTAAAGGCAAAATAAATCTTGGATCACGAGCATTTTTCATTTTTATTTGTCGCAAATAAAGAAATCTTACATTTAGAAAATGCATAAATTAATGTGCTTTTTTTTTTCTTCTATCAATGCCTTTATATCATTAAATTTTTTCAATTTTCCATGGAAGGAGAACCAAATGAGTTGAATTATGTTTTTTATGGGATCGTATAACTAAAAAAAAAGTTAAATACCACTAAAATTTTATATTGTAATAAATAAAAAAATTAATACATATATATAAATGTGAAGTACAACAAGCAAAACATACTGAAGGAGTAAAAAAATATATTTGATAATCTCCAATTTTCCTTCTTAAATAACTTTAAGTAGGATAAAGAAATGCATGTTGCCCATGTTTTCCCATTCTAGTTACCAATTCCGCAATCTCATAAAATTTCAGAGCTATACTCATGTGGGCTTATTTCTGCCCATTCTCTTCACTATATAACCAGACTAAGGAAGAAGATGAACACTACCTTCTCATCGTCTTTTATGTAATAAAACCCTTTCCCTAGCTATTTCTCCTCCTTTGTGAACCTTCATCCCTTTGAAATCCATTCTTTCTTCGAAACAATCCATGGCAGAAACTTAATGTTTTTACATCCCATATGAAATCATTACTGCAATTCTTTTCTTTCTTCCTCCTAGAGCCTAGATGAAGTTCCTCTGCGTTTGCAAAACATGGAAATTTTGCAATGACAAACCCCTATTTTGTGATTGGTTATTGGAAAATATCAACTTCAAAAGGTATGAATAGCATTTAATATGTGCCAATTAGAAATTCAGAAGATATGTCTTTCAACTTCGTTTCTAATGGATCATTTCAAGGTCCCTTGGAAACTGAAAAAATCCCATGTCTCTTTCACATGAAGAATTACATTATAATTGGTTGTATTAATGGGCTTTTCTGTTTAAGTGATGCAAATTATTTTGTCAAAACTATTTATCTCTTCAATCCATGCATTAGAAAATATAGGATTATTCGTTCATTAAAACAAAGATTAAAAAGCGAAATCATGACCTTCTCTTCACTATTTTTCTCTTTCTTGAGATGCCAAAAACTTTAAACTTTTGTGCTCTTGACATCCCAATATCATGTCCAATGTTTCTCTTTAATCCCCTTTATAGGCCTTCAAAAATAGTAATTTACGCCAAGAAATTTCCTTTCGCTAACATGCACACCTTGTTGCATATGTTGTGTAATATTGTACATCAATGCTCGAAAAAACCAACTCCAGTGGTTCTACTCTCCTTCCAGCACATGGGGGGCAAATCTCATATTTGAACTTCTTCACTTTTTCCATGTTTTAAGCCAAACTGTCTACTCATTTTGATTCCAAGTACTAAAATCACCTTTATATCATTAAACTTGTTCAATTTCCACGGAAGAACTAAAAGGAATTGAATTATGTTTTGTATGGGAACGTGTAGTTAAAAAAAATCTTTAAATACCACTAAAATCTTATATTGTGATAAATAAAAAATTAATATAAATGTGTGAAGTACAACAAGTAAAACATACTAACGAAGCAGAAAACATATTTAATAATCTCCAATTTTCCTTCATAAATATTATTAAATAGGATAATAAATGCATAGTGTATATTTTTGCCTATTCTCGTCACAAATTCTTCAATCTCAAAACCAACTGGGCTCTATGCCTATGCAGGACTATTTCTACCCGTTCTATTCACTATATAAGCAGACCAAGGAAGAAGATGAACACAACCTTCATATCATCTTCTATGTATTAAAACCCTTCCCCTAGCCATTTCTCCTCCTTTGTGAAGCCTTCATCCCTTTGAAATTGATTCGTTCTTCCATGCAATCTATAGAACAAACTCAATATTTTTATATCCCACCTGAAATCATAACTGCTAATCTTCTGTTTCTACCTCCTAGAGCCTTGACGAAGTTCATCCGTGTTTGCAAAACATGGAAAATTCTAGTGACAAACCCCCGTTTTGTGACTGATTATTCGAAAATATCAACTTCAAAGTTATGAATAGCTTTTTATATATGCCAATTAGAAATTCAGAAGATATGTCTTTCAACTTTGTTTCTAATGGATCATTTGAAGGTCCCTTAGAAATTGAAAAAATCTCATTTCCCTTTGGCATAAAGAATTACATTATAATTGGTTGTATTAATACTCTTTTCGATTTTAATGATGCAAATGATTTTGGGAAAACTATTTATCTCTTCAATCCATGCATTAGAAAATATAGGATTATTCGTTCTTCCAACATAGATCAACAAGCAAAATCATGATATTCACTTCATTATTTTTCTCTTTCTTGAGATGTGGAAAACTTTAAGCTTTTATGCTCAGGACATCCTCAGATCCTGTCCAATGTTTCTCTTTAATACCCTTTATACGCCTTCAAAAATAGTAATTTGTGCCCAGAAATTTCTTTTTTGCTGACATGCACTCCTTGTGGCATACGTTGTGTAATATTATACATCAATGCAGGAAAAAACCAATTCCAGCAGTTCTGCTCACATTCCTGCACATGGTGTGCAAACCTCAGATTTTAATACAAATATATATGTATATATATATGTGAAGTACAATAAGTAAAATATACTAATGGAGTAGAAAATATATTTAATAACCTCCAATTTTCCTTCTTAAATAACCTTAAATAGGATAGTAAATGCATAGTGTCTATTTTAGCCTATTCTCATCACCAATTCTTCATTCTCAAAAAAAAAAATGAGGTATGCCTATGCAGGCCTATTTCTACTCGTTCTATTCATTATATAAGCAGACTAAGGAAGAAGATGAACACAACCTTCTCATCATCTTTTACGTATTAAAACCCTTCCCCAAGCCATTTCTCCTCTTTTGTGAACCTTCATCCCTTTGAAATCCGTTCGTTCATCGAGAAAATCAATGGAAGAAACTCAATGTTTTTATATTACATCTAAAATCGTTACTACTATTCTTCTGCATCTACTTCCTAGAGCCTTGATGAAATTCATCTGTGTTTGCGAAACAGTGAAAATTCTAATGACAAACCCCAGCTTTGTGATTGATTATTCGAAAATATCAACTTCAAAAGGTATGAATGGCATTTTATATATGCCAATTAGAAATTCAGAAGATATGTCTTTCAACTCCTTTTCTAATGGATCATTTGAAGGTCCCTTAGAAATTGAAAAAATTCCATTTCCCTTTAACATAAAAAATTATGAAATAATTGGTTGAATTAATGGTCTTTTCTATTTTAATGATGCAAATGATTTTTGAAAAACTATTTACCTCTTCAATCCATGCATTAGAAAATATAGGATTATTCGTTATTCCAGCATAGATTAACATGCGAAATCATGATCTTCTGTTCATTATTTTTCTCTTTCCTGAGATGCTGAAAACTTTAAACTTTTGTGCTAAGGACATCCCAAGATCCTGTCCAATGTTTCTCTTTAATCCCCTTTATACGCCTTCAAAAATAGTAAGTTACAATCAGATGTTTCTTTTTTGCTGACATGCACACCTTGTTGCAAATGCTGTGTAATATTCTACATCAATGCAGGGGAAAAACAGTTCCAGCGGCTCTGCTCACCTTCCAACACGTGGTGTGCAAATCTCAAATTTGAACTTCTGTACTTTTTTCCATGTTTTAAGCCAAACTGTCTACTCATTTTGATTCCAAGTACTAAAAACACCTTTGTTCATTAAAATTGTTCAATATCTATAGAATAACTAAAAGGAATCGAATTATGTTATTTATGGGGTTGTGTAGTTAAAAAAAAAAAATCCTTAAATACTACTAAAATTTTATATTGTGATAAATAAAAAAATTAATGCAAATTATATATATGTGAAGTACAACAAGTAAAACATAGTAATGGAGTAGAAAATATATTTATTAATCTCCAATTTTCCTTCTTAAATAACCTTAAATAGGATAATAAATGATTAGTGTCTATTTTTTCCTTTCCTCGTCACCATTTCTCAAATCTCATAACCAACTGAGCTATGCCTATGCAAGCCAATTTCTACCCCTTCTCTTCACTATATAAGCAGACTCGGGAAGAAGATGAGGAAATCTTTTATGTATTAAAAGCCTTTCCCTAGCCATTTCTTGTCCTTTATGAAGCCTTCATCCCTTTAAAATCCATTCGTTCTTCGAAACAATCAATGGAAGAAACTCAATGTTTTTATATCTCACATGAAATAATTACTGCAACTCTTTTGTTTCTTCTACCTAGAGCCTTGATGAAGTTCATCTGCGTTTGCAAAACATGCAAAATTCTAATGACAAACTACAGTTTTGTGATTGATTATTCGAAAATATCAACCTCAAAAGGTATGGACAGCATTTTATATATGCCAATTAGAAGCTCAGAAGATATATCTTTCAACTGCATTTTTAATGGATCATTTGAAGGTCCCTTAGAAATTGAAAAAAAATCACATTTCCCTTTAACATAAAAAATTATATTATAATTGGTTGTCTTAACGGAATTATATATTTTAATGATGCAAATGTTTTTGGCAAAACTATTTATCACTTCAATCCACGCATTAAAAATATAGGATTATTCGTTCATCCAACATAGATTAACAAGCGAAATCATGGTCTTCTCTGCATTACTATTCGCTTTCTTGAGATGCTGAAAACTTAAAAACTTTTGTGCTGTGGACATCCCAAGATCCTATCCAAAATTTCTCTTTAATTCCCCTTATGCGCCTTCAAAAATAGTAATTTGTTCCAACAAATTTCTTTTTTGCTGACATGCACATCTTGTTGCTTATGTTGTGTAATATTGTACATCAATGTAGGGAAAAACCAATTCCAGCGGTTCTGCTCACCTTCATGCACATGGTGTGCGACTCTCAAATTTAACCTTTCTCACTTTTTCCATGTTTTAAGCCAAACCGTTTACTCATTTTGATTCAAAGTACTAAAAACAACTTTATGTCATTAAAATTGTTCAATCTCCATGGAAGAACTAAAAGGAATTGAATTATCTTTTATATGGGGTTGTGTCATTAAAAAAAAGCTTTAAATACCACCAAAATTTTATATTGTGATGAATAAAAAAATTAATACAAATATATATATGTGTGAACTACAACAAGTAAAATATACTAATGGAGTCGAAAATATATTTAATAATCTCCAATTTTCCTTCTTAAATAGCCTTAAATAGGATAATAAATGCATAGTGTCTATTTTTGCCTATTTCTCATCACTGATTCTTTAATCTCAAAACCAACTGAGGTATGCCTATGCAGGCCTATTTCTACCCGTTCTCTTCATTATATAAGCAAACTAAGAAAGAAGATCATCTTTTATGTATTAAAACCCTTCCCCTAGCCATTTCTGCTCCTTTGTAAAGCTTTCAACCCTTTGAAATCCATTCGTTCATCGAGACAATCAATGGTAGAAACTCAATGTTTTTATATCCCACCTAAAATCATTACTGTCATTCTTCTGTTTCTACTTCTTAGAGCCTTGATGAAATTCATCTATGTTTGCAAACCAGTGAAAATTATAATGATAAACCCCAGTTTTGTGATTGATTATTCAAAAATATCAAATTTAAAAGGTATGAATACCATTTTATATACGCCAATCAGAAATTCGAAAAGATATGTCATTAAACTTCGTTTCTAATGGATCATTTCAAGGTCCCTTACAAATTGAAAAAATCCCATTTCCCTTTCACATAAAGAATTATATTATAATTAGTTATATTAATGGTCTTTTCTATTTTAATGACAAATGATTTTGGCAAAACTATTTATCTCTTCAATTCATGCATTAGAAAATATAGGAATATTCGTTATTCCAACATAGATTAACAAGCGAAATCAGGATCTTCTCTTCGTTATTTTTCTCTTTCTTGAGATGCTGAAAACTTTAAACTTTTGTGCTAAGGACATACCAAAATCCTGTCCAATGTTTCTCTTTAATCCCCTTTATACGCGTTCAAAAATTGTAATTTGCGCTAAGAAATTTCTTTTTGGCTAACATTCACACATTGTTTCAAATGCTGTGTAATATTGTACATCAATGCAGGGAAGCACCAGTCCCAGCGGTTCTGCTCACCTTCCTGCACATGGTGTGCAAATCTCATATTTGAAATTCTTTACTTTTTTCCATTCTTAAGCCAAACTGTCTACTCATTTTGATTCCAAGTACTAAAAACACCTTTATTTCATTAAAATTTTTCAATTTCCATGGAACAACTAAAAGGAATTAAATTATGTTATTTATGGGGTTGTGTAGTTAAAAAAAAAATCAATAAATGCCACAAAAATTTTATATTGTGATAGATAAAAAATTAGAACAAACATATATATGTCAAGTACAACAAGTAAGACATACTAATGGAATGGAAAATATATTTACTATTCTCCAATTTTCCTTCTTAAATAACCTTAAATAGGATAATAAATGAGTAGTGTCTATTTTTGCCTATTCTCATCACCAATTCTCCAATCTCAGAACCAATTGAGCTATGCCTATGCAAGCCTATTTCTACCCCTTTTCTTCACTATATCAGCATACTAGGGAAGAAGATGAACACAACCTTCTCATCATCTTTTATGTATTTAAACCCTTCCCCTAGTCATTTCATCTCCATTGTGAAGCCTTCTTCCCTTTGAATTCCATTCGTTCTTCGAAACAATCAATGGAAGAAGCTCAATGTTTTTATATGCCGCCTAAAATCATTACTGCTATTCTTCTGTTTCTACCTCCTAGAGCCTTGATGAAGTTCATCTGTGTTTGCAAAACATGGAAAATTCTAATGACAAACCCCTGTTTTGTGATTGATTATTCTAAAATGTCAACTTCAAAAGGTATGAATGGCATTTTATATATGCCAATTAGAAATTCAGAAGATATGTCTATCAACTTCGTTTCTAATGGATCATTTGAATGTCACTTAGAAATTGAAAAAACTCAATTTCCCTTTAACATAAAAAATTATATAATAATTGGTTGTATTAATGGTCTCTTCTATTTTAATGATGCACAAGATTTTGGAAAACTATTTATCTCTTCAATCAATGAATTAGAAAATATAGGATTATTCGTTCTTCCAACATAGATTAACAAGTGAAATCATGATCTTCTCTTCATTAATCTTCTCTTTCTTGAGATTCTGAAAACTTTAAACTTTTGTGCTCTAGACGTCCGAAGATCATGTCCAATGTTTCTCTTTAATCCCTTATGTGCCTACAAAAATAGTAATTTGCGCCCAGAGATTTCTTTTTTTGCTGACATGGACATCTTGTTGCATATGCTGTGTAATATTGTACATCCATGCAGGGAAAACCAGTTCCAGCAGTTGTTCCCCTTCCTACACATCGTGTGCAAAACTCTAATTTGAACTTCTTCACTTTTCTCCATGTTTTAAGCCAAATTGTGTACTCATTTGGATTCCAAGTACTAAAAATTCCTTTGTTCATTAAAATTGTTCAATTTCCATTGAACAACTAAAAGGAATCGAATTACGTTATTCACAGGGTTGTGTAGTTAAAAAAAATCTTTAAATACCACTAAAATTTTATATTGTGATAAATAAAAAAAATTAATACAGTTCTATATATGTGAAGTAGAACAAGTAAAACATACTAATGGAGTCGAAAATATATTAATATAATCTCTAATTTTCCTTCTTAAATAACCATAAATTGGATAATAAATGCATAGCATCTATTTTTGCCCATTCTCGTCACCAATTTTTCAATCTCAAAACCAACTGAGCTACTCCCACGAGAGCCTATTTCTATCCATTTTCATCACTATATTACCCGACTGGGGAAGAAGATGCACAACCTTCTCATCATCTTTTATGTATTAAAACCCTTCCCCTAGCCATTTCTCCTCCTTTGTGAAGCCTCCATCCCTTTTAAATCCATTCGTTCTTCATAACAATCAAAGGAAAAAATTCAATGTTTTTATATCCCACCTGAAACCATTACTGCTATTCTTCTTCTTCTACCTCCTAGAGCCTTGATGAAATTCATCTGTGTTTGCAAAACATGTAAAATTCTAATGAGAAACCACAATTTTGTGAATGATTATTCGGAAATATCAACTTCAAAAGGTATGAATAGCATTTTATATATGTAGATTAGAAATTCGGAAGATATGTCTTTCAACTTCGTTTCTACTGGATCATTTAAGGTCTCTTAGAAATTGAAAAAGTCCTATTTCCCTTTCACATAAAAAATTACATTATAATTGGTTGTATTAATGGTCTTCCCTATTTTAATGATGCAAATGATGTTGGCAAAACTATTTATCTCTTCACTCCATGCATTAGAAAATATACTATTATTCGTTCTTCCAACATGGATAAATAGCTTAAATCATGACCTTCTCTTCATTAGTTTTCTCTTTCTTGAGATGCTGAAAACTTAAAACTTTTATGCTCAGGATATCCTAAGATCCTGTCCAAAGTTTCTCTTTAATCCCACTTATGCGTCTTCAAAAATAGTAATTTGTTCCCAGAAATTTCTTTTTGGCTGACATGCTCACCTTGTTGCAAAGGCTGCATAATATTGTACATCAATACAGGGAAAAACCATTCCCAGCGGTTCTGCTCACCTTCCTGCACGTAATGTGCAAATCTTTGATTTGAAATTCTTTACTTTTTTCCATTTTAAAGCCAAACTGTCTACTGATTTTGATTCCAAGTACTAAAAACACCTTTATTACATTAAAATTGTTCAATTTCCATGGAAGAACTAAAAGGAATTGAATTGTGTTTTTAATGGGGTTTTGTAGTTTAAAAAAATCTTTAAATAGCACTAAAATTTTATATTGTGATAGATAAAAAATTAATACAAATATATCTATGTGAAGTACAACAAGTAAAATATACTAATGGATTCGAAAATATATTTAATAATCTCGAATTTTTCCTTCTTAAGTAACCTTAAATAGGATAATAAATGCATAGTGTCCATTTTTGCCTATTCTCATCACCAATTCTTCACTCTCAGAACCAGCTGAGGTATACTTATGTAGGCCTATTTCTATCACTTCTCTTCATTATATAAGCAGACTAAGGAAGAAGATGAACACAACCTTCTCATCATCTTTTATGTATTAAAACCCTTCCCCTTGCCATTTCTCCTCCTTTGTTAAGCCTTCATCCCTTTGAAATCCGTTCGCTCTTCGAAACAATCAATGGAAGAAACTAAATGTTTTTATATCCTCCCTAAAATCATTACTGCTATTCTTCTGCTTGTACTTCGTAGAGCCTTGATGAAATTCATCTGTGTTTACAAAACAGTGAAAATT
The DNA here is from genome assembly GCA_028651295.1 of Catharanthus roseus. Classification (NCBI taxonomy): domain Eukaryota; kingdom Viridiplantae; phylum Streptophyta; class Magnoliopsida; order Gentianales; family Apocynaceae; genus Catharanthus; species Catharanthus roseus. Next base: position 2,729,235 of record JAPQWS010000069.1, read on the forward strand.
CTAATGACAAACCCCAGTTTTGTGATTGATTATTCGAAAATATCAACTTTAAAAGGAATGAATACCATTTTATATATGCCAATTAGAAATTCAAAAGATATGTATTTAAACTTCGTGTCAAATGGATCATTTGGAGGTCCCTTAAAAATTAAAAAAATCCCATTTCCCTTTCATATAAAGAATTACATTATAAATGGTTGTACTAATGGACTTTTCTATTTTAATGATGCAAATGATTTTGGCAAAACTATTTATCTCTTCAATCCATGCATTAGAAAATTTAGGATTATTAGTTATTCCAATATAGATTAACAAGCGAAATTATGATCCTCTCTTCATTATTTTTCCTTATTTAGATGCTGAAAACTTTAAACTTTTGTGCTAAGGACATCCCAAGATCCTGTCAAATGTTTCTCTCTAATCCCCTTTATACGCCTTCAAAAACAATAATTTGCGCCCAGAAATTTCTTTTTTGCTGACATACGCACCTTGTTGCAAATGTTGTGCAATATCATACATCTATGCAGGGAAAAACCAGTTCCAGCCGTTCTGCTCACCCTCCTGCACGTGGTGTGCAAATCTCAGATTTTAACTTCTGCACTTTTTGCCCTGTTTTAAGCCAAACTGTCTACTCATTTTTATTCCAAGTACTAAAAACTCTATTGTGTCATTAAAATTGTTCAATTTCCATGGAAGAACTAAAAGGAATTGAATTATGTTTTTTATGGGGTTGTATATTTTAAAAAAATCATTAAATACCAATAAAACTTTATGTTGTGATGAATAAAAAAATTAATAAAAATATATATGTGTGAAGTACAGCAAGTAAAACATACTAATGGAGTCGAAAATATATTTAATAATCTCCAATTTTCCTTCATAAATAAATGCATAGTGTTTTTTTGCCTAATCTTGTCACCAATTCTTCAATCTCAAAACCAACTGAGCTACACCTATAAAGGCGTATTTCTACCCGTTCTCTTCACTACATAAGTAGACTAGAGAAGAAGATGAACACAACGTTGTCATCATGTTTTATGTATTAAAACCGTTCCCCTAGTCATTTCTCCTCCTTTGTAAAGCCTTCATCCCTTTGAAATCCATTCATTCTTCGTAACAATCATTGGAAGAAACTTAATGTTTTTATATCCCACCTGAAATCATTACTGCTATTCTTTTGTTTCTACCTCCTAGAGCCTAGGTGAAGTTCATCTGTGTAAAACATGGAAAATTCTAATGACAAACCCCTGTTTTGTGATATATTATTCGAAAACGTGAACTTCAAAAGGTATGAATGGCATTTTATATATGCCAATTAGAAATTCAGAAGATATATCTTTCAACTTCGTTTCTAATGGATCATTTGAAGGTCCCTTAGAAATTGAAAAAAATCCCATTTACCTTAACATAAAAAATTATATTATAATTGTTGTATTAACGGGCTTTTCTATTTTAAAGATGCAAATGATTTGGGCAAAACTATTTATCTCTTCAATCCATGCATTAGAAAATATAGGATTATTCGTTCTTCTAACATAGATTAACAAGCGAAACCATGATCTTCTCTTCATTACTTTTCTCTTTCTTGAGATGCTGAAAACTTTAAACTTTTGTGCTCTGGACATCCCAAGATCCTGCGAAAAGTTTCTCTTTAATCCCCCTTATGCACCTTCAAAAATAGTAATTTGCGCCCAGAAATTTGTTTTTTGCTGACATTCACATCTTGTTGCATTGTTGTGCAATATTGTACATCCATGCCGGGAAAAACCAATGCCAACGGTTCAGCTCACCTTCCTGCATATGGTGTGCAAATATCAGATTTGAACTTCTTTACTTTTGTCCATCTTTCAAACCAAACTGTTTACTCATTTTGATTCCAAGTACTAAAAACACCTTAATGTCATTAAAATTGTTCAATTTCCATGGAAGAACTAAAAGGAATTAAATTATGTTTTTTATGGGGTTGTGTAGTTAAAAAAATCTTTACATACCATTAAAATTTTTTATTGTGATAAATACAAAAATTAGTACAAATATATATATGTGAAGTACAACAAGTAAAATATACTAATGGAGTCGAAAATATATTTAATAATCTCCAATTTTCCTTCTTAAATAACCTTAAATAGGATATTTTTGCTTATTCTCATCACAAATTCTTCAGTCTCAAAACCAACTAAGCTATACCTATGCAGGCCTATTTCTACCCAGCTCTCTTCACTATATAAGCAGACAAAGAAAAAAGATGAACACAACCTTCTCATCATCTTTTATGTATGAAAACCCTTCCCCTAGCCATTTCTCCTCCTTTGTTAAGCCTTCATCCCTTTGAAATCAGTTCGTTCATCCAAACAATCAATGGAAGAAACTCAATGTTTTTATATCCCACCTAAAATCATTACCGCTACTGTAGAAGAAAACTAATTACTATTACAATAATCTAATTACTATTACATGCCTAAAGAATAAAACACAGTGGAAAAATAGTCTATTACAGAAGAATTTCTCTTCACACAAAACAGTCTGATCCAAGAATCAAAGAAACAACCTGCAAAAATTAATAAATGGTTAATATAAAAAATGCAGAAAGTAAATAATATAGAATATTACTTACCACCGCCGCAGTAAAAACCTTCGGCAGGAATCAAACCAAAAGAGATGACCGAAGCAGAGCATATGAACGGTCACCGGGCAGATGAACAGTCGTCGAGCAGCGGCAGCGCCACGTCGAGGCGCCGTGTGTAAGTGACGAGTTGATCGGAAATGGCACCCTCAGAATCGGCCTCAGCCGTGACAAGAGTCACCGGCAATCCCCTTCTCTATTTCTCTCTCTTTCTCTCGGCTCACCCTCTCTCTAAACACACCAAGGAACATGCAATGGTGAAAGAAGACGACTGGCAAGGGATAGAGTCACAGAGAACGCCGTCAGACTGCAGTGAAGAGCGGCGGCAGCGGCGCAAGGAAGAAAGCAGGAGAGGTTGGTAGAGTTCAAGTAGAACTCAAAGAGACAGAAATGAAAAGACGGTCAAGAAAAGGGAGGAGGAGAGACTGCACAAGAAACGAGGAGGCAAGGGAATTAGAAAGAGAGTCACCAACGGGCAGCCGGGTGGTCGACCCGAATCGGCCCGGGATCTCTTGACCCGGTCAAAAAGCCTACTCTCCAGCTGAGGCCCATCATCATTAGGTTATAAAAAGAAAGAGTTGGGCTGGAAAAGGGAAGAAAATATTGGGAGGAAGTTGGCCCAAAAGGCCTACAATCTCCACCTCGAACAATATTTTCCATCCCTGTGGTGACTCAATTTGAGTCAAATTGTTTCCATGTGAAGGAAGTCCATGCAAAACATAAACTTATTAGTGTTTACAATTTTAGTACCAAAATCTGCAGGGATTATTATCGATTACTAATTTTGTCTATATCAACTAAACCATTGGAGACCTTTTCTCTAATAAAGTGGTATTTGACATCTATATGTTTAGTCCATTCGTGATAGATGAGATTTTTACACAAATGTAAACAACTCTGACTATCAGTATAAATAATAACTTTTGAATGTAAAATATTTAATTATTCAATAACCCTTGGAGCAGATGGCTTCTTTGATTGCTTCAGTTGCTACGATATGCTCAGACCTCAACAGATTGACAAGGCAACTATGGGCTGCAGATTGGGATTTCCATGACATGCAATTACCTGCTAAGGTAAAGAAATAGGACGTGTTAGATTTTCTACCATCCTTATCACCTGCAAAATCAGAATCGACAAATTCAATTAATTCAAAATCAGACCAATTGTGATAGTGTAAACCCCGATCTAAAGTTCCGTTCAGGTAACGTAGAAGCCACTTGAGAGCAGCCCAATGATCAATTCAGGGATTTGACATAAATCTGCTGAGAAGGCTTGTAGAGAAAGCAATGTCCGGATGGATAGCTATCATTGAGTACATAACGAAGCCTTTAGCCATTCTATAAGGGATATTGGCCATATCTCTTTTCTCACTTTCGATTTTAGGACGAGTTTTGTCGTGAAAGTTTAAAGTGGCTTGCAAGAGGAATTATGACGAGTTTACACAGTGCATTGAAAATTTGGATATAATTTTTCTCGAAGGAAAGGCTTTTGAGATAGAAAGAGTGAACAATCAAATTTATCTCTTGAAATACTCATCCCAAGAATTCGGATGCGATCCTTAAATCCCAAGATCATCGATTTTTGCTTTATGTCCGCAAGCGATTAGCATATCATCCACATACAAACGAACAAATAAATAGCGAGAATCCACATTATTACTAGAGGAATAAAGGCAACTATCATAGTTTCTTTTTGAAAAATCAATTTTTATCATGAAAGAATCATACCTCTTGTAACATTGCCTGGAGACTGTTTTAGCCCGTATATTGACTTTTTTAAAAGACACGCCATGTGTTCCTTACCCTTTACCTCAAAACCTGGTGGTTGATGCATTTATATAGTTTCCTCAAGATCACCATGTAATAAAGTTGTTTTCACATTATGTTATTCAAGATTAAGATCATAAACAGCAATAAGAGCAAGAATAAGCCTGATTATTTTGGATTTAACAACCGGAGAAAAATATTCATTGAAATCAATGCCCTCAACTTGTGAAAAAAGCTTTTGCAACAAGCCTAGCCTTGAACCTTGGTGGTTCATTAGAAGACTTAGGTTCTTTTATTTTGAAAATCTATTTGCAATTAACTAGCTTTTGTTTTGAAGGTTTTGGAACAAGAATCCAGGTTTTGTTTTTGTTTAATGAAGACATTTCTTCATCCATAGCACGTAACCATAAAAAGCGATTGGCACTTTTCAAAACCTCAGAAAAACATAAAGGTTCTTTTTCTTCCACATAAGATGCAACACTAAAGGCATATGAGATAATGTAGGAGTAACCATACCGAGGATGATCCTTGGGTACCCTACGGACTCGATCTCTAGCGAGCTGATAATCCCTAAGAGCTTGGGCTTGAGCCTCAAGATATTCTTCCTCTTCATCGGAACCATCTAGAATAGGATCAGGAGTTTCAGGAATGCTAGGAAGAACAGGAGTGCTACTGGAGCAGCGGCAGCATCGTGTCGAGGCGCCGTGAGTAAGTGACGGGTATCGCCTCAACCGTGAAAAAAGTCACCGGCAAACCCCTTCTCTATTTCTTTCTCTTTATCTTGGCTCACCCTCTCTCTCAACACACCAAGGCACATGCAATGGTGAAAGAAGACTGGCAAGGGACAGAGTCATAGAGAACGACAGCAGACTGAGAGAGAAGAACAGCGGCAGCGCCGCAAGGAAGAATGCAGGAGAAGTTGAAAGAGTTCAAGTAGAACTTAAAAAGACAGAAATGAAGAAACAGTCAACAGAAGGGAGGAGGAGAGACTACACAACAAATGAGGAGGCAAGGGCTTTGAAAAGAGAGTCACCAATGGGTAGCTCGAGTGGCCGGCCCGAACCGGCCCGGGCATCTCTTGTCTCCGGACAAAAAAGCCTACTCTCCAGTTGAGGCCCATTATCATTGGGTTATAAAAAGACATAATTGGGCTAGAAAATAGAAGAAAATATCGGGAGAAAGTTAGCCCAAAAGGCCTACAGCTATTCTTCTGTTTCTACATCCTAGAGCCTTGATGAAATTCATTTGTGTTTGCAAAACAGTAAAAATTCTAATGACAAACCTCGATTTTGTGATTATTATTCGAAAATATCAACTTTAAAAGGTATGAATACCATTTTACATATGCTAATTAGAAATTCAAAAGATATGTATTTAAACTTCATTTCTAATGGATCATTTAAAGGTCCCTTAGATAATGAAAAAATCCTATTTCCCTATCACATAAAGAATTACATTATAATCGGTTGTATTAATGATCGTTTCTATTTTAATGATGCAAATGATTTTGGCAAAACTATTTATCTCTTTAATCCATGCATTTGAAAATATAGGATTATTTGCTACTCCAACATAGATTAACAAGCGATAACATGATCTTCTCTTCATTATTTTTCTCTTTCTTGAGATGCTGAAAACTTTAAACTTTTGTGCTCAGGACATCCAAAGATCCTGTCCAATGTTTCTCTTTAACCTCCATTATACGCCTTCAAGAATAGTAATTTGCGCCCAGAAATTTCTTTTTTTGCTGACATGCACACCTTGTTGTAAATGTTGTGTAACACTGTACATCAATTCAGGGAATGACCAGTTCCTGCGGTTCTTCTCCCCTTCCTGCACATGGTGTGCAAATCTCAGATTTGAACTTTTGCACTTTTTTCCATGTTTTAAGCCAAACTATCTACTCATTTTGATTCCAAGTACTAAAACACCTTTATTTCTTAAAAATTGTTCAACTTCCATGGAACAACTAAAAGGAATGGAATTATGTTATTTATGGGGTTGTGTAGTTAAAAAAAATCGTTAAATACCACTAAAATTTTATACTGTGATAAATAAAAAATTTAATACAAATATATATGTGAAGTACAACAAGTAAAATATACTAATGGAGTAGAAAATTTATTTATTAATCTCCAATTTTGCTTCTTAAATTCCCTTAAATAGGATAATAATGAGTAATTTCTACTTTTGCCTATTCTCGTCACTAATTCTTCAATCTCATAACCAACTGAGCTACACCTATGCAGGCCTATTTCTACCCGTTCTCTTCACTATATGAGCTGAGTAATTGCTCTATTGAAGTTGTTGTGCAAACTTGTGCAATAATATATATATTAAATTTAAAAATATAAAGAGCAAAAAAAAAAAGATATAAAGTATTGATTTCTAATTCAGACAGTAATTAGAAAGACACAATTGATAACATTCTATTAAAGAATCCTTTAATCAAATTGATGAATACTTTCTCCTTGTAAGCATTTGAATGTATCTCAAACATTCCAATTTTTAAATGAAAAGAAAAAGTTCTTTTCCATAAATCCTGATGGTAAAAGGAATATAGCCACTTATTATCGACTTGAGATGGTAATTAGCCACTAGCAAGGATCATATATTGCATAAGTTAATATAATATATGGATCTTATAGATATTGATTGCTAAATATTTTTACCAAAAAAATAAATTAAAGGCAAGAGAAATCTTGGATCACGAGCATTTTTCATTTTTATTTGTCGCAAATAAAGAAATCTTACATTTAGAAAATGCATAAATTAATGTGCTTTTTTTTTTTCTTTTATCAGTGCCTTTATATCATTAAATTTTTTCATTTTTCCATGGAAGGAGAACCAAATGAGTTGAATTATGTTTTTTATGGGATCGTATAACTAAAAAAAAAGTTAAATACCACTAAAATTTTATATTGTAATAAATAAAAAAATTAATACATATATATAAATGTGAAGTACAACAAGCAAAACATATTGAAGGAGTAAAAAAATATATTTGATAATCTCCAATTTTCCTTCTTAAATAACTTTAAGTAGGATAAAGAAATGCATGTTGCCCATGTTTTCCCATTCTAGTTACCAATTCTGCAATCTCATAAAATTCTGAGCTATACTCATGTGGGCTTATTTCTGCCCATTCTCTTCACTATATAACCAGACTAAGGAAGAAGATGAACACTACCTTCTCATCGTCTTTTATGTAATAAAACCCTTTCCCTAGCTATTTCTCCTCCTTTGTGAACCTTCATCCCTTTGAAATCCATTCTTTCTTCGAAACAATCCATGGCAGAAACTTAATGTTTTTACATCCCATATGAAATCATTACTGCAATTCTTTTCTTTCTTCCTCCTAGAGCCTAGATGAAGTTCCTCTGCGTTTGCAAAACATGGAAATTTTGCAATGACAAACCCCTATTTTGTGATTGGTTATTGGAAAATATCAACTTCATAAGGTATGAATAGCATTTAATATGTGCCAATTAGAAATTCAGAAGATATGTCTTTCAACTTCGTTTCTAATGGATCATTTCAAGGTCCCTTGGAAACTGAAAAAATCCCATGTCTCTTTCACATGAAGAATTACATTATAATTGGTTGTATTAATGGGCTTTTCTGTTTAAGTGATGCAAATTATTTTGTCAAAACTATTTATCTCTTCAATCCATGCATTAGAAAATATAGGATTATTCGTTCATTAAAACATAGATTAAAAAGCGAAATCATGACCTTCTCTTCACTATTTTCCTCTTTCTTGAGATGCCAAAAACTTTAAACCTTTGTGCTCTTGACATCCCAATATCATGTCCAATGTTTCTCTTTAATCCCCTTTATAGGCCTTCAAAAATAGTAATTTACGCCAAGAAATTTCCTTTCGCTAACATGCACACCTTGTTGCATATGTTATGTAATATTGTACATCAATGCTCGAAAAAACCAACTCCAGTGGTTCTACTCACCTTCCAGCACATGGGGTGCAAATCTCAGATTTGAACTTCTTCACTTTTTCCATGTTTTAAGCCAAACTGTCTACTCATTTTGATTCCAAGTACTAAAATCACCTTTATATCATTAAACTTGTTCAATTTCCACGGAAGAACTAAAAGGAATTGAATTATGTTTTGTATGGGAACGTGTAGTTAAAAAAAATCTTTAAATACCACTAAAATCTTATATTGTGATAAATAAAAAATTAATATAAATGTGTGAAGTACAACAAGTAAAACATACTAACGAAGAAGAAAACATATTTAATAATCTCCAATTTTCCTTCATAAATATTATTAAATAGGATAATAAATGCATAGTGTATATTTTTGCCTATTCTCGTCACAAATTCTTCAATCTCAAAACCAACTGGGCTCTATGCCTATGCAGGACTATTTCTACCCGTTCTATTCACTATATAAGCAGACCAAGGAAGAAGATGAACACAACCTTCATATCATCTTCTATGTATTAAAACCCTTCCCCTAGCCATTTCTCCTACTTTGTGAAGCCTTCATCCCTTTGAAATTGATTCGTTCTTCCATGCAATCTATAGAACAAACTCAATATTTTTATATCCCACCTGAAATCATTACTGCTAATCTTCTGTTTCTACCTCCTAGAGCCTTGACGAAGTTCATCTGTGTTTGCAAAACATGGAAAATTCTAGTGACAAACCCCCGTTTTGTGACTGATTATTCGAAAATATCAACTTCAAAGTTATGAATAGCTTTTTATATATGCCAATTAGAAATTCAGAAGATATGTCTTTCAACTTTGTTTCTAATGGATCATTTGAAGGTCCCTTAGAAATTGAAAAAATCTCATTTCCCTTTGGCATAAAGAATTACATTATAATTGGTTGTATTAATACTCTTTTCGATTTTAATGATGCAAATGATTTTGGGAAAACTATTTATCTCTTCAATCCATGCATTAGAAAATATAGGATTATTCGTTCTTCCAAGATAGATCAACAAGCAAAATCATGATATTCACTTCATTATTTTTCTCTTTCTTGAGATGTGGAAAACTTTAAGCTTTTATGCTCAGGACATCCTCAGATCCTGTCCAATGTTTCTCTTTAATACCCTTTATACGCCTTCAAAAATAGTAATTTGTGCCCAGAAATTTCTTTTTTGCTGACATGCACTCCTTGTGGCATACGTTGTGTAATATTATACATCAATGCAGGAAAAAACCAATTCCAGCGGTTCTGCTCACATTCCTGCACATGGTGTGCAAACCTCAGATTTTAACTTCTTCACTTTTTTCCATGTTTTAAGCCAAACTGTTTACTCATTTTGATTCCAAGGGCTAAAAACACCTTTATGTCATTAAAATTTTTCAATTTCCATGGAAGAACTAAACGGAATTGAATTATGTTTTTTATGGGGTTGTGTAGTTAAAAAAAATCTTTAAATACCACTAAAACTTTATATTGTGATAAATAAAAAAATTAATACAAACATATATGTATATATATATGTGAAGTACAATAAGTAAAATATACTACTGGAGTCGAAAATATATTTAATAACCTCCAATTTTCCTTCTTAAATAACCTTAAATAGGATAATAAATGCATAGTGTCTATTTTAGCCTATTCACATCACCAATTCTTCATTCTCAAAAAAAAAAATTGAGGTATGCCTATGCAGGCCTATTTCTACTCGTTCTATTCATTATATAAGCAGACTAAGGAAGAAGATGAACACAACCTTCTCATCATCTTTTACGTATTAAAACCCTTCCCCAAGCCATTTCTCTTCCTTTGTGAACCTTCATCCCTTTGAAATCCGTTCGTTCATCGAGAAAATCAATGGAAGAAACTCAATGTTTTTATATTACATCTAAAATCGTTACTACTATTCTTCTGCATCTACTTCCTAGAGCCTTGATGAAATTCATCTGTGTTTGCGAAACAGTGAAAATTCTAATGACAAACCCCAGCTTTGTGATTTATTATTCGAAAATATCAACTTCAAAAGGTATGAATGGCATTTTATATATGCCAATTAGAAATTCAGAAGATATGTCTTTCAACTCCTTTTCTAATGGATCATTTGAAGGTCCCTTAGAAATTGAAAAAATTCCATTTCCCTTTAACATAAAAAATTATGAAATAATTGGTTGAATTAATGGTCTTTTCTATTTTAATGATGCAAATGATTTTTGAAAAACTATTTACCTCTTCAATCCATGCATTAGAAAATATAGGATTATTCGTTATTCCAGCATAGATTAACATGCGAAATCATGATCTTCTGTTCATTATTTTTCTCTTTCCTGAGATGCTGAAAACTTTAAACTTTTGTGCTAAGGACATCCCAAGATCCTATCCAATGTTTCTCTTTAATCCCCTTTATACGCCTTCAAAAATAATAAGTTACACCCAGAAGTTTCTTTTTTGCTGACATGCACACATTGTTGCAAATGCTGTGTAATATTCTACATCAATGCGGGGGAAAAACAGTTCCAACGGCTCTGCTCACCTTCCAACACGTGGTGTGCAAATCTCAAATTTGAACTTCTGTACTTTTTTCCATGTTTTAAGCCAAACTGTCTACTCATTTTGATTCCAAGTACTAAAAACACCTTTGTTCATTAAAATTGTTCAATATCTATAGAATAACTAAAAGGAATCGAATTATGTTATTTATGGGGTTGTGTAGTTAAAAAAAAAAAAATCCTTAAATACTATTAAAATTTTATATTGTGATAAATAAAAAAATTAATGCAAATTATATATATGTGAAGTACAACAAGTAAAACATACTAATGGAGTAGAAAATATATTTATTAATCTCCAATTTTCCTTCTCAAATAACCTTAAATAGGATAACAAATGAATAGTGTCTATTTTTTCCTTTCCTCGTCACCAATTCTCAAATCTCAGAACCAGCTAAGCTATGCCTATGCAAGCCAATTTCCACCCCTTCTCTTCACTATATAAGCAGACTAGGGAAGAAGATGAACAAAACCTTCTCATCATCTTTTATGTATTAAAAGCCTTCCCCTAGCCATTTCTTAACCTTTATGAAGCCTTCATCCCTTTAAAATCCATTTGTTCTTCGAAACAATCAATGGAAGAAACTCAATGTTTTTATATCTCATATTAAACAATTACTGCAACTCTTTTGTTTCTTCCACCTAGAGCCTTGATGAAGTTCATCTGCGTTTGCAAAACATGGAAAATTCTAATGACAAACTACAGTTTTGTGATTGATTAAGCTAAATAATAACCTCAAAAGGTATGGATAGCATTTTATATATGCCAATTAGAAATTCAGAAGATATATCTTTCAACTGCATTTCTAATGGATCATTTGAAGCTCTCTCAGAAATTGAAAAAAATCCCATTTCCCTTTAACATAAAAAATTATATTATAATTGGTTGTATTAACGGCATTTTATATTTTAATGATGCAAATGATTTCGGTAAAACTATTTATCTCTTCAATCCACGCATTAAAAATATAGGTTTATTCGTTCATCCAACATAGATTAACAAGCGAAATCATGGTCTTCTCTGCATTACTATTCTCTTTCTTGAGATGCTGAAAACTTAAAACTTTTGTGCTCTAGACATCCCAAGATAGTAATTTGCACCTTCAAAAATAGTAATTTGCGCCCAAAATTTTCTTTTTTGCTGACATGCATATCTTGTTGCATATGTTGTGTACTATTGTACATCAATGCAGGGAAAAACGAATTTTAGCGGTTCTGCTCACCTTCTTGCACATGGTGTGCAAATCTCACATTTGACCTTTCTCACTTTTTCCATGTTTTAAGCCAAACCGTTTACTCATTTTGATTCAAAGTACTAAAAACAACTTTATGTCATTAAAATTGTTCAATTTCCATGGAAGAACTAAAAGGAATTGAATTATGTTTTTTTATGGGGTTGTGTCATTAAAAAAAATCTTTAAATACCACTAAAATTTTATATTGTGATAAATAAAAAAATTAACACAAATATATATATGTGAAGTACAACAAGTAAAGTATACTAATGTAGTCGAAAATATATTTAATAATCTCTAATTTTCCTTCTTAAATAGCCTAAAATAGGATAATAAATGCATAGTGTCTGTTTTATCACTGATTCTTCAATCTCAAAACCAACTAAGGTATGCCTATGCAGGCCTATTTCTACCCGTTCTCTTCATTATATAAGCAGACTAAGGAAGAAGATGAACACAACCTTCTCATCATCTTTTATGTATTAAAACCCTTCCCCTAGCCATTTCTCCTCCTTTGTAAAGCATTCATCCCTTTGAAATCCATTCGTTCATCGAGACAATCACTGGCAGAAACTCAATGTTTTTTATCCCACCTAAAATCATTACTGCTATTCTTCTGTTTCTACATCCTAGAGCCTTGATGAAATTCATCTGTGTTTGCAAAACAGTGAAAATTCTAATGATAGACCCCAGTTTTGTGATTGAATATTTGAAAATATCAAATTTAAAAGGTATGAATGCCATTTTATATATGCCAATTAGAAATTCAAAAGATATGTCTTTAAACTTCGTTTCTAATGGATCATTTCAAGGTCCCTTACAAATTGAAAAAATCCCATTTCCCTTTCGCATAAAGAATTATATTATAATTAGTTGTATTAATGGCCTTTTCTATTTTAATGACAAATGATTTTGGCAAAACTATTTATCTCTTCAATTCATGCATTAGAAAATATAGGAATATTCGTTATTCCAACATAGATTAACAAGCGAAATCATGATCTTCTCTTCATTATTTTTCTCCTTCTTGAGATGATGAAAACTTTAAACTTTTGTGCTAAGGACATCCCAAAATCCAGTCCAATGTTTCTCTTTAATCCCCTTTACACGCCTTCAAAAATAGTAATTTGCATCCAGAAATTTCTTTTTGGCAAACATGCACACCTTGTTTCAAATGTTGCGCAATATTGTACATCAATGCAGGGAAAAACCAGTCACAACGGTTCTGCTCACCTTCCTGCACGTGGTGTGCAAATCTCATATTTGAAATTCTTTACTTTTTTCCATTTTCAAGCCAAACTGTCTACTTATTTTGATTCCAAGCACTAAAAAAACCATTATTTCATTAAAATTTTCCAATTTCCATGGAACAAATAAAAGGAATTGAATTATGTTATTTATGGGGTTGTGTAGTTAAAAAAAAATCTTTAAATACCACTAAAATTTTATATTGTGATAGATACAAAAAATTAGAACAAACATATATATATGTCAAGTACAACAAGTAAAACATACTAATGGAATGGAAAATATATTTACTAATCTCCAATTTTCCTTCTTAAATAACCTTAAATAGGATAATAAATGAGTAGTGTCTATTTTCCCCTATTCTCGTCACCAATTCTCCAATCTCAGAACCAACTGAGGTGCGCCTATGCAAGCCTACTTCTACCCCTTCTCTTCATTACATCAGCATACTAGGGAAGAAAATGAACACAACCTTCTCATCATCTTATATGTATTTAAACCCTTCTCCTAGCCATTTCATCTCTATTGTGAAGCCTTCATCCCTTTGAAATCCATTCGTTCTTCGAAACAATCAATGGGAGAAAATGTTTTTATAGGCCACCTAAAATCATTAATGCTATTCTTCTGTTTCTACCTCCTAAAGCCTTGATGAAGTTCATCTGTGTTTGCAAAACATGGAAAATTCTAACGACAAACCCCTATTTTGTGATTGATTATTCTAAAATATCAACTGCACAAGGTATGAATAGCGTTTTATATATGCCAATTAGAAATTCAGAAGATATGTCTATCAACTTCGTTTCTAATGGGTCATTTGAAGGTTACTTAGAAATTGAAAAAAATTCAATTTCCCTTTAACATAAAAAATTATATAATAATTGGTTGTATTAATGGTCTTTTCTATTTTAATTGCAAATGATTTTGGAAAAACTATTTGTCTCTTCAATCCAAGAATTAGAAAATACAGGATTATTCGTTCTTCTAACATAGATTAATAAGTGAAATCATGATCTTCTCTTCATTAATCTTCTCTTTCTTAAGATGCTGAAAATTTTAAACTTTTGTGCTCTAGACATCAGAAGATCCTGTCCAAAGTTTCTCTTTAATCCCCTCTATGCGCCTTCAAAAATAGTAATTTGCACCCAGAAATTTCTTTTCTGCTGACATGGACATCTTGTTGCATATGCTGTGTAATATTGTACATCAATGAAGGGAAAAACCAGCTCCAGCGGTTCTGTTCCCTTTCCTGAACATGGTGTGCAAAACTCTAATTTGAACTTCCTCACTTTTGTCCATGTTTTAAACCAAACTGCCGACTCATTTTGATTCCAAGTACTAAAAATACCTTTGTTCATTAAAATTGTTCAATTTCCATTGAGCAACTAAAAAGAATCGAATTACGTTATTCATGGGGTTGTATAGTTAAAAAATTCTTCAAATACCACTAAAATTTTATATTGTGATAAATAAAAAAAATCAATACAGTTATATATATGTGAAGTAGAACAAGTAAAACATACTAATGGAGTCAAAAACATGTTAAATAATCTTCAATTTTCCTTCTTAAATAACCATAAATAGGATAATAAATGCATAGTGTCTATTTTTGCCTATTCTCTTCACCAATTTTTCAATCTCAGAATCAACTGAGCTACTCCCATGAGAACCTATTTCTATCAATTCTCATCACTATATTACCCAACTAAGGAAGAAGATGCACAACCTTCTTATCATCTTTTATGTATTAAAACCCTTCCCCTGTCCATTTCTCCTCCTTTGTGAAGCCTCCATCTCTTTGAATCCATTCATTCTTCGAAACAATCAATGGAAGTAACTCAATGTTTTTATATCCCACCTGAAATCATTACGGCTATTCTTCCCGCTTCTACCTCCTAGAGCCTTGATGAAATTCATCTATGTTTGCAAAACATGTAAAATTCTAATGAGAAACCACAGCTTTTGTGATTGATTATTCGGAAATATCAACTTCAAAAGGTATGAATAGCATTTTATATATGCAGATTAGAAATTCAGAAGATATGTCTTTCAACATCGTTTCTAATGGATCATGTGAAGGTCTCTTAGAAATTGAAAAAAATCCTATTTCCCTTTCACATAAAGAATTACATTATAATTGGTTGTATCAATGGTCTTTCCTATTTTAATGATGCAAATGTTCTTGGCAAAACTATTTATCTCTTCACTCCATGCATTAGAAAATATACGATTATTTGTTCTTCCAACATAGATAAACAGCTTAAATCAGGACCTTCTCTTCGTTAGTTTTCTCTTTCTTGAGATGCTGAAAACTTTCCAAAGTTTCCCTTTAATCACACTTATGCGCCATCAAAAATAATAATTTGTGCCCAGAAATTTCTTTTTGGCTGACATGCACACCTTGTTGCAAATGTTGCGTAATATTGTACATCAATGCAGGGAAAAACCATTCCCAGCGGTTCAGCTCGCCTTTCTGCACGTAGTGTGCAAATCTTTGATTTGAAATTCTTTACTTTTTTCCATTTTAAAGCAAAACTATCTACTGATTTTGATTCCAAGAAATAAAAATAACTTTATTTCATTAAAATTGTTGAATTTCCAATGAAGAACTAAAAGGAATTGAATTGTGTTTTTAATGGGGTTTTGTAGTTTAAAAAATCTTTAAATAGCACTAAAATTTTATATTGTGATAGATAAAAAAAAATAATACAAATATATTTATGTGAAGTACAACAAGTAAAATATACTAATGGATTCGAAAATATATTTAATAATCTCCAATTTTCCTTCTAAAAAATAACCTTAAATAGGATAATAAATGCATAGTGTCTATTTTTGCCTATTCTCATCACCAATTCTTCAATCTCAGAACCAACCGAGGTATGCTTATGTAGGCCTATTTCTACCCCTTCTCTCATTATATAAGCAAACTAAGGAAGAAGATGAACACAACCTTCTCATCATCTTTTATGTATTAAAACCCTTCCCATTGTCATTTCTCCTCCTTTGTGAAGCCTCCATCCCTTTGAAATCTGTTCGTTCTTCGAAACAATCAATGGAAGAAACTCAATGTTTTTATATCCTACCTAAAATCATTACTGCTATTCTTCTGTTTGTACTTCGTAGGGCCTTGATGAAATTCATCTGTGTTTAAAAAACAGTGAAAATTCTAATGACAAACCCCAGTTTTGTGATTGATTATTCGAAAATATCAACTTTAAAACGAATGAATACCATTTTATATATGCCAATTAGAAATTCAAAAGATATGTATTGAAACTTCGTTTCTAATGGATCATTTGGAGGTCCCTTAGAAACTAAAAAATCCCATTTCCCTTTCACATAAATAATTACATTATAAATGGTTGTATTAATGGACTTTTCTATTTTAATGATGCAAACGATTTCGGCAAAACTATTTATCTCTTCAATCCATGCATTAGAAAATACAGGATTATTAGTTATTCCAATATAGATTAACAAGCGAAATTATGATCTTCTCTTCATTATATTTCTTTCTTGAGATGCTAAAAACTTTTAACTTTTATGCTAAGGACATCCCAAGATCCTGTCAAATGTTTCTCTTTAATCCCCGTTATACGCCTTCAAAAACAGTAATTTGCGCCCAGAAATTTCCTTTTGCTGACATACACACCTTGTTGCAAATGCTGTGTAATATTGTACATCAATGCAGGGAAAAACCAGTTCCAGCGGTTCTGCTCACCTTCCTGCACGTGGTGTGCAAATCTCAGATTTTAACTTCTGCACTTTTTACCCTGTTTTCAGCCAAACTGTCTACTCATTTTGATTCCAAGTACTAAAAACTCTATTGTGTCATTAAAATTGTTCAATTTCCATGGAAGAACTAAAAGGAATTGAATTACGTTTTTTATGGGCTTGTATATTTTAAAAAAATCATTAAATACCACTAAAACTTTATGTTGTGATAAATAAAAAAATTAATACAAATATATATATATATGTGTGTGTGAAGTACAACAAGTAAAACATACTAATGGAGTCGAAAATATATTTAATAAGCTCCAATTTTCCTTCTTAAATAACCTTAAATGGGATAATGAACGAATAGTGTTTTTTTGCCTAATCTCGTCACCAATTCTTAAATCTCGGAACCAACTGAGCTACACCTATAAATACCTATTTCTACTCGTTCTCTTCACTATATAAGCAGACTAGGGAAGAAGATGAACACAACATTCTCATCATGTTTTATGTCTTAAAACCGTTCCCCTAGTCATTTCCCCTCCGTTGTGAAGCTTTCATCCCTTTGAAATCCATTCGTTCATTGTAACAATCATTAGAAGAAACTTAATGGTTTTATATCCCACCTGAAATCAGTACTGCTATTCTTCTGTTTCTGCCTCCTAGAGCCTTGATGATGTTCATCTGTGTTTGCAAAACATAGAAAATTCTAATGACAAACCCCTGTTTTGTGATATATTATTCGAAAACATCAACTTCAAAAGGTATGAATGGCATTTTAAATATGCCAATTAGAAATTCAGAAGATATGTCTATCAACTTCGTTTCTAATGGGTCATTTGAAGGTCACTTAGAAATTGAAAAAATTCAATTTCCCTTTAACGCAAAAAATTATATAATAATTGGTTGTATTAATGGTATTTTCTATTTTAATATCAAATGATTTCGGAAAAACTATTTATCTCTTCAATCCATGAATTAGAAAATATAGGATTATTCGTTCTTCCAACATAGATTAACAAGTGAAATCATGATCTTCTCTTCATTAATCTTCTCTTTCTTGAGATGCTGAAAACTTTAAACTTTTGTGCTCTGGACATCCGAAGATCCTGTGAAAAGTTTCTCTTTAATCCCCCTTGCGCGCCTTCAAAAATAGTAATTTGCGCGCAGAAATTTCTTTTCTGCTGACGTGGACATCTTGTTGCATATGCTGTGTAATATTGTACATCAATGCAGGGAAAAACCAGCTCCAACTGTTCTGTTCCCCTTCCTGCACATGGTGTGCAAAACTCTAATTTGAACTTCTTCACTTTTCTCCATGTTTTAAGCCAAACTGTCGACGCATTTTGATTCCAAGTACTAAAAATACCTTTGTTCATTAAAATTGTTCAATTTCCATTGAGCAACTAAAAGGAATCGAATTACGTTATTCATGGGGTTGTATAGTTAAAAAATTCTTCAAATACCACTAAAATTTTATATTGTGATAAATAAAAAAAAATCAATACAGTTATATATATGTGAAGTAGAACAAGTAAAACATACTAATGGAGTCAAAAACATGTTGAATAATCTTCAATTTTCCTTCTTAAATAACCATAAATAGGATAATAAATGCATAGTGTCTATTTTTGCCTATTCTCTTCACCAATTTTTCAATCTCAGAATCAACTGAGCTACTCCCATGAGAACCTATTTCTATCAATTCTCATCACTATATTACCCAACTAAGGAAGAAGATGCACAACCTTCTTATCATCTTTTATGTATTAAAACCCTTCCCCTGTCCATTTCTCCTCCTTTGTGAAGCCTCCATCTCTTTGAATCCATTCATTCTTCGAAACAATCAATGGAAGTAACTCAATGTTTTTATATCCCACCTGAAATCATTACGGCTATTCTTCTGCTTCTACCTCCTAGAGCCTTGATGAAATTCATCTATGTTTGCAAAACATGTAAAATTCTAATGAGAAACCACAGTTTTGTGATTGATTATTCGAAAATATCAACTTCAAAAGGTATGAATAGCATTTTATATATGCAGATTAGAAATTCAGAAGATATGTCTTTCAACATCGTTTCTAATGGATCATGTGAAGGTCTCTTAGAAATTGAAAAAAATCCTATTTCCCTTTCACATAAAGAATTACATTATAATTGGTTGTATCAATGGTCTTTCCTATTTTAATGATGCAAATGTTCTTGGCAAAACTATTTATCTCTTCACTCCATGCATTAGAAAATATACGATTATTTGTTCTTCCAACATAGATAAACAGCTTAAATCAGGACCTTCTCTTCGTTAGTTTTCTCTTTCTTGAGATGCTGAAAACTTTCCAAAGTTTCCCTTTAATCACACTTATGCGCCATCAAAAATAATAATTTGTGCCCAGAAATTTCTTTTTGGTCGACATGCACACCTTGTTGCAAATGTTGCGTAATATTGTACATCAATGCAGGGAAAAACCATTCCCAGCGGTTCAGCTCGCCTTTCTGCACGTAGTGTGCAAATCTTTGATTTGAAATTCTTTACTTTTTTCCATTTTAAAGCAAAACTATCTACTGATTTTGATTCCAAGAAATAAAAATAACTTTATTTCATTAAAATTGTTGAATTTCCAATGAAGAACTAAAAGGAATTGAATTGTGTTTTTAATGGGGTTTTGTAGTTTAAAAAAATCTTTAAATAGCACTAAAATTTTATATTGTGATAGATAAAAAAAAATAATACAAATATATTTATGTGAAGTACAACAAGTAAAATATACTAATGGATTCGAAAATATATTTAATAATCTCCAATTTTCCTTCTAAAAAATAACCTTAAATAGGATAATAAATGCATAGTGTCTATTTTTGCCTATTCTCATCACCAATTCTTCAATCTCAGAACCAACCGAGGTATGCTTATGTAGGCCTATTTCTACCCCTTCTCTCATTATATAAGCAAACTAAGGAAGAAGATGAACACAACCTTCTCATCATCTTTTATGTATTAAAACCCTTCCCATTGTCATTTCTCCTCCTTTGTGAAGCCTCCATCCCTTTGAAATCTGTTCGTTCTTCGAAACAATCAATGGAAGAAACTCAATGTTTTTATATCCTACCTAAAATCATTACTGCTATTCTTCTGTTTGTACTTCGTAGGGCCTTGATGAAATTCATCTGTGTTTAAAAAACAGTGAAAATTCTAATGACAAACCCCAGTTTTGTGATTGATTATTCGAAAATATCAACTTTAAAACGAATGAATACCATTTTATATATGCCAATTAGAAATTCAAAAGATATGTATTGAAACTTCGTTTCTAATGGATCATTTGGAGGTCCCTTAGAAACTAAAAAATCCCATTTCCCTTTCACATAAATAATTACATTATAAATGGTTGTATTAATGGACTTTTCTATTTTAATGATGCAAACGATTTCGGCAAAACTATTTATCTCTTCAATCCATGCATTAGAAAATACAGGATTATTAGTTATTCCAATATAGATTAACAAGCGAAATTATGATCTTCTCTTCATTATTTTTCTTTCTTGAGATGCTAAAAACTTTTAACTTTTATGCTAAGGACATCCCAAGATCCTGTCAAATGTTTCTCTTTAATCCCCGTTATACGCCTTCAAAAACAGTAATTTGCGCCCAAAAATTTCCTTTTGCTGACATACACACCTTGTTGCAAATGCTGTGTAATATTGTACATCAATGCAGGGGTAAACCAGTTCCAGCGGTTCTGCTCACCTTCCTGCACGTGGTGTGCAAATCTCAGATTTTAACTTCTGCACTTTTTACCCTGTTTTCAGCCAAACTGTCTACTCATTTTGATTCCAAGTACTAAAAACTCTATTGTGTAATTAAAATTGTTCAATTTCCATGGAAGAACTAAAAGGAATTGAATTACGTTTTTTATGGGCTTGTATATTTTAAAAAAATCATTAAATACCACTAAAACTTTATGTTGTGATAAATAAAAAAATTAATACAAATATATATATATGTGTGTGAAGTACAACAAGTAAAACATACTAATGGAGTCGAAAATATATTTAATAAGCTCCAATTTTCCTTCTTAAATAACCTTAAATGGGATAATGAACGCATAGTGTTTTTTTGCCTAATCTCGTCACCAATTCTTAAATCTCGGAACCAACTGAGCTACACCTATAAATACCTATTTCTACTCGTTCTCTTCACTATATAAGCAGACTAGGGAAGAAGATGAACACAACGTTCTCATCATGTTTTATGTCTTAAAACCGTTCCCCTAGTCATTTCCCCTCCGTTGTGAAGCTTTCATCCCTTTGAAATCCATTCGTTCATTGTAACAATCATTAGAAGAAACTTAATGGTTTTATATCCCACCTGAAATCAGTACTGCTATTCTTCTGTTTCTGCCTCCTAGAGCCTTGATGATGTTCATCTGTGTTTGCAAAACATAGAAAATTCTAATGACAAACCCCTGTTTTGTGATATATTATTCGAAAACATCAACTTCAAAAGGTATGAATGGCATTTTAAATATGCCAATTAGAAATTCAGAAGATATGTCTATCAACTTCGTTTCTAATGGGTCATTTGAAGGTCACTTAGAAATTGAAAAAATTCAATTTCCCTTTAACGTAAAAAATTATATAATAATTGGTTGTATTAATGGTATTTTCTATTTTAATATCAAATGATTTCGGAAAAACTATTTATCTCTTCAATCCATGAATTAGAAAATATAGGATTATTCGTTCTTCCAACATAGATTAACAAGTGAAATCATGATCTTCTCTTCATTAATCTTCTCTTTCTTGAGATGCTGAAAACTTTAAACTTTTGTGCTCTAGACATCCGAAGATCCTGTGAAAAGTTTCTCTTTAATCCCCCTTGCGCGCCTTCAAAAATAGTAATTTGCGCGCAGAAATTTCTTTTCTGCTGACATGGACATCTTGTTGCATATGCTGTGTAATATTGTACATCAATGCAGGGAAAAACCAGCTCCAACTGTTCTGTTCCCCTTCCTGCACATGGTGTGCAAAACTCTAATTTGAACTTCTTCACTTTTCTCCATGTTTTAAGCCAAACTGTCGACGCATTTTGATTCCAAGTACTAAAAATACCTTTGTTCATTAAAATTGTTCAATTTCCATTGAGCAACTAAAAGGAATCGAATTACGTTATTCATAGGGTTGTATAGTTAAAAAATTCTTCAAATACCACTAAAATTTTATATTGTGATAAATAAAAAAAATCAATACAGTTATATATATGTGAAGTAGAACAAGTGAAACATACTAATGGAGTCGAAAATATATTAAATAATCTTCAATTTTCCTTCTTAAATAACCATAAATAGGATAGTAAATGCATAGTGTCTATTTTTGCCTATTCTCGTCACCAATTTTTCAATCTCAGAACCAACTGAGCTACTCCCACGAGAACCTATTTCTATCCATTCTCATCACTATATCACCCAACTAAGGAAGAAGATGCACAACCTTCTTATCATCTTTTATGTATTAAAACCCTTCCCCTATCCATTTCTCCTCCTTTGTGAAGCCTCCATCTCTTTGAAATCCATTCGTTCTTCGAAATAATCAATGGAAGTAACTCAATGTTTTTATATCCCACCTGAAACCATTACTGCTATTCTTCTGCTTCTACCTCCTAGAGCCTTGATGAAATTCATCTATGTTTGCAAAACATGTAAAATTCTAATGAGAAACCCCAGTTTTGTGATTGATTATTCGGAAATATCAACTTCAAAAGGTATGAATAGCATTTTATATATGCAGATTAGAAATTCAGAAGATACGTCTTTCAACATCGTTTCTAATGGATCATGTGAAGGTCTCTTAGAAATTGAAAAAATCCTATTTCCCTTTCACATAAATAATTACATTATAATTGGTTGTATTAATGATCTTTCCTATTTTAATGATGCAAATGATCTTGGCAAACCTATTTATCTCTTCACTCCATGCATTAGAAAATATACGATTATTCGTTTTCCAACATAGATAAACAGCTTAAATCATGACCTTCTCTTCGTTAGTTTTCTCTTTCTTGAGATGCTGAAAACTTAAACTTTTATGCTCTGGACATCCCAAGATCCTGTCCAAAGTTTCTCTTTAATCACACTTATGCGCCTTCAAAAATAATATTTGTGCCCAGAAATTTCTTTTTGGCCGACATGCACACCTTGTTGCAAATGCTGCATAATATTGTACATCAATGCAGGGAAAAACCATTCCCAGCGGTTCAGCTCGCCTTCCTGCACGTACTGTGCAAATCTTTGATTTGAAATTCTTTACCTTTTTCCATTTTAAAGCAAAATTGTCTACTGATTTTGATTCCAAGTACTAAAAATACCTTTATTTCATTGAAATTGTTGAATTTCCAATGAAGAACTAAAAGGAATTGAATTGTGTTTTTAATGGGGTTTTGTAGTTTAAAAAAATCTTTAAATAGCACTAAAATTTTATATTGTGATAGATAAAAAAATTAATTCAAATATATATATGTGAAGTACAACAAGTAAAATATACTAATGGATTCAAAAATATATTTAATAATCTCCAATTTTCCTTCTTAAATAATCTTAAATAGGATAATAAATGCATAGTGTCTATTTTTGCCTATTCTCATCACCAATTCTTCAATCTCAGAACCAACTGAGGTATGCTTATGTAGGCCTATTTCTACCCCTTCTCTTCATTATATAAGCAAACTAGGGAAGAAGATGAACAAAACTTTCTCATCATCTTTTATGTATTAAAACCCTTCCCCTTGTCATTTCTCCTCCTTTGTGGAGCCTTCATCCCTTTGAAATCCGTTCGTTCTTCGAAACAATCAATGGAAGAAACTCAATGTTTTTATATCCTACCTAAAATCATTACTGCTATTCTTCTGTTTGTACTTTGTAGAGCCTTGATGAAATTCCTCTGTGTTTACAAAACAATGAAAATTCTAATGACAAACCCTAGTTTTGTGATTGATTATTCGAAAATATCAACTTCAATAGGTATGAACACCATTTTATATATGCCAATTAGAAATTCAAAAGATATGTATTTAAACTTCGTTTCTAATGGATCATTTGGAGGTCCCTTAGATATTAAAAAAATCCCATTTCCCTTTCGCATAAAGAATTGCATTATAAATGGTTGTATTAATGGACTTTTCTATTTTAATGATGCAAATGATTTCAGCAAAACTATTTATCTCTTCAATCCATGCATTAGAAAATATAGGATTATTAGTTATTCCAATATATATTAACAAGCGAAATTATGATATTCTCTTCATTATTTTTCTTTCTTGAGATGCTAAAAACTTTAAACTTTTGTGCTAAGGACATCCCAAGATCCTGTCAAATGTTTCTCTTTAATCCCCTTTATACGCCTTCAAAAACAGTAATTTGCGCCCAGAAATTTCCTTTTGCTGACATACACACCTTGTTGCAAATGCTGTGTAATATTGTACATCAGTGCAGGGAAAAACCAGTTCCAGCGGTTCTGCTCACCTTCCTGCACGCGGTGTGCAAATCTCAGATTTCAACTTCTGCACTTTTTACCCTGTTTTCACCCAAACTGTCTACTCATTTTGATTCCAAGTACTAGAAACTCTATTGTGTCATTAAAATTGTTCAATTTCTATGGAAGAACTAAAAGGAATTGAATTATGTTTTTTAGGGGGTTGAGTATTTTAAAAAAATCATTAAATACCACTAAAACTTTATGTTGTGATAAATAAAAAATATTAATACAAATATATATATGTGTGTGAAGTACAACAAGCAGAACATACTAATGGAGTCGAAAATATATTTAATAACCTCCAATTTTCCTTCTTAAATAACCTTAAATGGGATAATAAACGCATAGTGTTTTTTTGCCTAATCTCGTCACCAATTCTTCAATCTCGGAACCAACTGAGCTACACCTATAAATACCTCTTTCTACCCGTTCTATTAACTATATAAGCAGACTAGGGAAGAAGATGAACACAACGTTCTCATCATGTTTTATGTATTAAAACCGTTTCCCTAGTCATTTCTCCTCCTTTGTGAAGCCTTCATCCCTTTGAAATCCATTCGTTCATCATAAATATCAATGGAAGAAACTTAATGTTTTTATATCCCACCTTAAATCATTACTACTATTCTTCTATTTCTACCTCCTAGAGCCTTGATGAAGTTCATCTGTGTTTGCAAAACATGGAAAATTCTAATGACAAACCCCTGTTTTGTGATATATTATTCGAAAACATCAACTTCAAAAGGTATGAATGGCATTTTAAATATGCCAATTAGAAATTCAGAAGATATGTCTATCAACTTCGTTTCTAATGGGTCATTTGAAGGTCACTTAGAAATTGAAAAAATTCAATTTCCCTTTAACATAAAAAATTATATAATAATTGGTTGTATTAATGGTATTTTCTATTTTAATGTCAAATGATTTCGGAAAAACTATTTATCTCTTCAATCCATGAATTAGAAAATATAGGATAATTCGTTCTTCCAACATAGATTAACAAGTGAAATCATGATCTTCTCTTCATTAATCTTCTCTTTCTTGAGATGCTGAAAACTTTAAACTTTTCTGCTCTAGACATCCGAAGATCCTGTGAAAAGTTTCTCTTTAATCCCCCTTGCGCGCCTTCAAAAATAGTAATTTGCGCGCAGAAATTTCTTTTCTGCTGACATGGACATCTTGTTGCATATGCTGTGTAATATTGTACATCAATGTAGGGAAAAACCAGCTCCAGCTGTTATGTTCCCCTTCCTGCACATGGTGTGCAAAACTCTAATTTGAACTTCTTCACTTTTTTCCATCTTTTAAGCCAAACTGTTTACTCATTTTGATTCCAAGTACTAAAAATACCTTAATGTCATTAAAATTGTTCAATTTCCATGGAAGAACTAAAAGGAATTAAATCATGTTTTTTATGGGGTTGTGTAGTTAAAAAAAAATCTTTACATACCATTAAAATTTTTTATTGTGATAAATAAAAAAATTAGTACAAATATATGTATATATATATATGTGAAGTACAACAAGTAAAATATACTAATGGAATCGAAAATATATTTAATAATCTCCAATTTTCCTTCTTAAATAACCTTAAATAGGATATTTTTGCTTATTCTCGTCACAAATTCTTCAATCTCAAAGCCAACTAAGCTACACCTATACAGGCCTATTTCTACCCATTCTCTTCACTATATAAGCAGACAAAGGAAGAAGATGAACACAACCTTCTCCTCATCTTTTATGTATTAAAACCCTTCCCCTAGCCATTTCTCCTCCTTTGTTAAGCCTTCATCCCTTTGAAATCCGTTTGTTCATCCAAATAATCAATGGAAGAAACTCAATGTTTTTATATCCCACCTAAAATCATTACTGCTACTGTAGAAGAAAACTAAATAGTATTACAATAATCTAATTACTATTACATCCCAAAGAATAAAACACAGTGGAAAAATAGTCCATTACAGAAGAATTTCTCTTCACACAAAACAGTCTGATCCAAGAATGAAAGAAACAGCCTGCAAAAATTAATAAATGGTTAATATCAAAAATACAGAAAGTAAATAATATAGAATATTACTTACCACCGCAGCGGTAAAAACCGTCGGCAGGAATCAAACCAAAAGAGATGACCGAAGCAGAGCACATGAACGGTCACCGGGCAGATGAACGGTCTCCGAGTAGCGGCAGCGCCGCGTCGAGTCGCCGTGTGTAAGTGACGGGTAGATCGGAAATGGCACCCTCAGAATCGGCCTCAGCCGTGACAAGAGTCAACGGCAATCCCCTTCTTTATTTCTCTCTCTTTCTCTCTGCTCACCCTCTCTCTAAACACACCAAGGAACATGCAATGGTGAAAGAATACGACCGGCAAGGGACAGAGTCACAGAGAACGCCGGCAGACTGAGAGCGAAGAGGGGCGGCAGCGTCGCAAGGAAGAAAGCAAGAGAAGTTGAAAGAGTTCAAGTAGAACTCAAAGAGACAAAAATGAAAAGACGGTCAAGAGAAGAGAGGAGGAGAGACTGCACAAGAAATAAGGAGGCAAGGGTATAAAAAAGAGTGTCACCAACAGGCAGCCCGGGTGGTCAGCCCGAACCGGCCCGGGCATCTCTTGACCCGGTCAAAAAAGCCTACTCTCCAGCTGAGGCCCATCATCATTAGGTTATAAAAAGAGAGATTTGGATGAGAAAAAGGAAGAAAATATTGGGAGGAAGTTGGTCCAAAAGGCCTACAATCTCCACCTCAAACAATATTTTCCATCCCTCTGGTGACTCAATTTGAGTCAAATTGTTTCCACGTGAAGGAAGTCCCTGCAAAACATAAACTTGTTAGTGTTTACAATTTTAGTACCAAAATCTGCAGGATTATTATCAGTACTAATCTTGTCTATGTCAACTAAACCACTGGAGACCTTTTCTCTAATAAACTGGTATTTGACATCTATATGTTTAGTCCGTTCGTGATAGACCAGATTTTTACACAAATGTAAACAACTCTGACTATCAGTATAAATAATAACTTTTGAATGTAAAATATTTAATTATTCAATAACCCTTGAAGCCAGATGGCTTCTTTGATTGCTTCCGTTGCTACGATATACTCAGCCTCATTAGTTGACAAGGCAACTACCCGCTGCAGTTGGGATTTCCATGAGATGCAATTACCTCGCTAAGGTAAAGAAATAGGGACGTGTCGATTTTTATACCATCTATATCACCCTGCAAAATCGGAATCAACAAATCCAATTAATTCAAAATCGGACCAATTGTGATAGTGTAAACCCCGATCTAATGTTCCGTTCGGGGTAATGCAAAAGCCACTTGAGAGCAGCCCAATGATCAATTTGCAGGGATTTGATGAAATCTGCTGAGAAGGCTTATAGAGAAAGCTATGTCTGGACGGATAGCTATCATTGAGTACATAACGAAGCCTATAGCCATTCTATAAGGGATATTGGCCATATCTCTTTTCTCACTTTCAGTTTTAGGACAGGTTTTTTCGAAAAGTTTAAAGTGGCTTGCAAGAGGAAGTATGACGGATTTACTAAGGTGCATTGAAAATTTAGATACAATTTTACGAAGGAAAGGCTTTTGCGATAGAAAGAGTGAACAATCAAATTTATCTCTTGAAATACTCATCCCAAGAATTTTGGATGCAACCGTTAAATCCTAAGATCATCGATTTTTTCTTTATGTCTGCAAGCGATTAGCATATCATCCACATACAGCAACAAATAAATAGCAGAATCCACATTATTACTAGATAAATAAATACAACTATCATAGTTGCCTTTTGAAAAACCAATTTTTATCATGAAAGAATCAAACCTCTTGTACCATTGCCTGGAGACTGTTTAAGCCCATATAATGACTTTTCAAAAGATACGCCATGTGTTCCTTACCCTTTACCTCAAAACCTAGTGGTTGATGCATATATATACTTTCCTTAAGATCATAATGTAAGAAAGCAGTTTTCACATCATGTTATTCAAGATTAAGATCATAAACAAAGCAATAAGAGCAAGAATAATCCTCATTGTTTTGTATTTAACAACAGGGAGAAAAAAAATTTGTTATAATCGATGCCCTCAACTTGTGAAAAAAACCTTTTACAACAAACTCGGCCTTGAACCTTGGCGGTTCATTAGAAGACTCGAGTTCTTTTATTTTGAAAATCCATTTGCAATCAACTAGCTTTTGTTTTGAGGGTTTTGGAACAGGGAATCCGGGTTTTGTTTTTGTTTAATGAAGACACTTCTTCATCCATATCACGTAACCATAAAACGCGATTGGCACTTTTCAAAACCTCGTAAAAACATAAAGGTTCTTTTTTCTTCCACATAAGGTGCAACACTAAAGGCATATGAGATAATATAGGAGTAACCATACCGAGGATGAACCTTGGGTACCCTACGGACTCGATCTCTAGCAAGTTAATAATCCCTAAGAGCTTGGGCTTGAGCCTCAGGATGTTCTTCCTCCTCATCAGAACCATCTAGAATAGGATCAGGAGTTTCAGGAATACTAAGAAGAACAGGAGTGCTACTTGACGCAGCAGAAGACTTAGGATTGGTTTCAAGTTCCTGGGGCAGATCTAAGGAAGGTTCAGAGATAGTCTCCACCTCCATCGGAATGCTACTAGGAGTGGGAACACTAGGAGGATTATCGGAGATGGGTTTATCCTTAAGACAGGGCATCTCTAACTCGTTGAAGATGACATCCCTACTGATAACAACCCTCACCCCTGGTTCACCCTTTAACCACACTCTATATACCCTTCACCCCACTAGGATATCCTATGAACACTCCCTTTCTAGACCTTGGATCTAGTTTACCCTCTTTCTGATGAGCAAAGGCTGCACAGATTGGAAAGATTGGGAAGTTTACCACACCAGAGTTCTATAGGAGTCCTAAAGTTTATAGTTGTGGAAGGGGTTCTATTGATGAGGTATACTGTTGTACTAACAGCTTCACCCCAGAAAGGTTTAGGAACACCAGAAGAAACTAGAAGACATCGAACCTTATCCATAATGGTACGGTTTATCCCTTCAGTAACTCCATTTTGTTGTGGGTTATGTCTAACCGTTCTATGGTGCAAAATGCCATGCGATGCACACAACTCAGAAAACTTCGGGTTACAAAATTCAAGACCGTTATCGATCCTGATAGTTTTTAGTTTATTTCGAGAATGATTTTCGGCAAAATATTTCCATTCACAAAATTTTTCAAACGTTTGATCTTTGGTTTTTAAAAGAAAAATCCATACATGCCTAGAAAAATCATCAACAATAGACAAGAAATAAACATTACCACCTTAAGTTGGAACCTTTTCAAGTACCCAAAGATCATTAAAATTTGAACTTCTTCACTTTTCTCAGTGTTTTAAACCAAACTGTCTACTCATTTTGATTCCAAGTACTAAAAACACCTTTATGTCATTAAAATTGTTAAATTTCCATGGAAGAACCAAAAAGAATTGAATTGTTTTTTTATGGGGTTGTGTAGTTAAAAAAATTGTTAAATACCAATAAAATTTTATGTTGTGATAAATAAAAAAATTAATACGAATATATATATATATATATATATGTGAAGTACAACAGGCAAAACATACTAATGGACTAGAAAATATATTTAGTAATCACCAATTTTCCTTCTTAAATAACCTTAAATAGGATAGTAAATGCATGTGTCTATTTTTTCCTATTCTCGTCTCCAATTCTTCAATCTCAGAACCAACTGAGCTACACCTATGCAGGCCTTTTTCTACCCGTTCTCTTCACTATATAAGCTGACTAGTGAAGAAGATGAACACAACCTTCTTATCATCTTTTATATATTAAAACCCTTCCCTTGGCCATTTCCCCTCCTTTGTAAAGCCTTCATCCTTTTGCAATTCATTCGTTCTTCGAAACAATCAATGGAAGAAACTCAATGTTTTTATATCCCACCTAAAATCATTACTGCTATTCTTCTGTTTCTACCTACTAGAGCCTTGATGAATTTCATCTGTGTTTACAAAACATGGAAAATTCTAATGACAAACCCCAATTTTGTGATTGATTAACCGAAAATATCAACTTCAAAAGGTATGAATGGCGTTATATATATCCCAATTAGAAATTCAGAAGATATATCTTTCAACTTCGATTCTAATGGATCAATTGAAGGTCCCTTAGAAATTGAAAAAATCCCATTTCCCTTTCACATAAAAAATTATATTATAATTGGTTGTATTAGTGGTCTTTTCTATTTTTATGATGCAAATGATTTTGGCAAAACAATTTATCTCTTCAATCCATGCATTAGAAAATATAGGATTATTCGTTATTCCAACATAGATTAACAAGCGAAATCATGATCATCTCTTCATGATTTTTCTCTTTCTTGAGATGCTGAAAATTTTACCCTTTTGTGCACAGCACATCCCAAGATACTGTCCAATGTTTATCTTTACTCCCTTTTATATGCCTTCAAAAATAGTAATTTGCGCCCAGAAAATTTTTTTTTTTTTTTTTTTGGCTGACATGCACACCTTCTTGAATATGTTGCGTAATATTATACATCAATGAAGGGAAAATCCAGTTCCCAGATGGTTTTGCTAACCTTCCCGCACATGGTGTGCAAATCTCAGATTTGAAGTTCTTCACTTTGTTCTATCTTCTAAGCCAAACTGTCTACTCATTTTCATTCCAAGTCCCAAAAACTCCTTTATGTCATTAAAATTCATCAATTTCCATGGAAGAACTAAAAGGAATTGAATTATGTGTTTTTGGAGTTTTGTAGTTAAAAAAATTCTTTAAATACCACTAAAATTTTTGTATTGTGATAAATAAAAAAATTAATACAAATATATATGTGAAGTAGAACAAGTAAAACATGCTAATGGAGTCAAAAATATATTTAATAACCTCCGATTTTCCTTCTTAAATAACCATAAATAGGATATTAAATACATAGTGTCTATTTTTGCCTATTCTCGTCACCAATTCTTCAATCTCATAACCAACTTAGCAACACCTATGCAGGCCTATTTCTACTCTTCACTATATAAGCAGACTAAGGAAGAAGATGAACACAACCTTCTCATTATCATTTATGTACTAAAACCCTTCCCCTAGCCCTTTCTCCTCCTTTGTGAAGCCTACCGCCCTTTGAAATCCATTCGTTCCTCGAAAAAATCAATGGAAGAAACTCAATATTTTTATATCCCACCTAAAGTCATTACTACTATTCTTCTATTTCTACCTCCTAGAGCCTTGATGAAGTTCATCTGTGTTTGCAAAACATGGAAAATTCTAATGACAAACCACAGTTTTGTGATTGATTATTCAAAAATATCGACCTCCGAAGGTATGAATAGCATTTTATATATGCCAGTTAGAAATTCAGAAGATATGTCTTTCAACTTTATTTCTAATTGATCATTTGAAGGTCCCTTAGAAATTGAAAAAATCCCATTTTCCTTTCACATAAAGAATTACATTATAATTGGTTGTACTAATGGTCTTTTTCTCTTTTAATGATGCAAATGATTTTGGCAAAACTATTCATCTCTTCAATCCATGCATTAGAAAAAATAGTATTATTCGTTCTTCCAACATAGATTAACAAGCGAAATCATGATCTTCTCTTAATTACTTTTCTCTTTCTTGAGATGCTGAAAACTTTAAACTTTTATGCTCTGGACATCTCAGGGATCCCGTCCAAACCAGAAATTTCTTTTTTTTGCTGACATGCATATCTTGTTGCATATGTTTTGTAATATTATACATCAATACATTTAAAAACCCTGTTCCAGCGATTCTCGCTCACCTTCCCCGTACATGGTATGCAAATCTCAAATTTGAACTTCTTCCTTTTTTCCATATGTTAAGCCAAAATGTCTACTCATTTTGATTCCAAGTTCTAAAAACACCTTTATGTCATTAAAATTGTTCAATTTCCATGGAAGAACTAAAAGGAATTGAATTATGTTTTTTGCGGAGTTTTGTAGTTAAAAAAATTCTTTAAACACCACTAAAATTTTATATTGTCATAAATAAAAAAATTAATACAATTATGTATATATATGTTTGAAGTAGAACAAGTTAAACCTACTAATGGAGTTGAAAATATATTTAATATTCTCCAATTTTCCTTCTTAAATAACCCTAAATAGGATAATAAATGCATAATGTCTATTTTTGCCTATTCTCGTCACCAATTCTTCAATCTTTGAACCAACTCGAACTACTCCTATGCATGCCTATTTCTATCCACTCTCTTCACAATATAAGCGGGACTAAGGAAGAAGATGCACAACCTTCTTATCATTTTTTTATGTATTAAAACCCTTCCCCTAGCCATTTCTCCTCCTTTGTGTAGCCTCCATCCCTTTGAAATCCATTCGTTCTTCGAAACAATCAATGTAAGAAAGAAAATGTTTTTATATCCCACCCGAAATCATTACTCGTTATTCTTTTGCTTCTACCTCCTAGAGCCTTAATGAAGTTCATCTATGTTTGCAAAAGATGTAAAAGTCTAATGGCAAACCAAGTTTTGGGATTGATTATTCGAAATATCAACTTCAATAGGTATGAATAGCATTTTATGTATGCCAATTAGAAATTCGAAGATATGTCTTTCAACTTCGTTTCTATGGATCATTTGAAGGTCCCTTAGAAATTGAAAAATCTTATTTCCCCTGTCACGTAAAAAAAATACATTATAATTGATTGTATTAGTGGTATTTTCTATTTTAATGATCCAAATGATCTTGGCAAAACTATTTATATCTTCAATCATGCATTAGGAAATATACGATTATTCGTTCTTCTAGCATAGATTAACAGCCGAAATCCTGATCTTCTCTTCATTATTTTTCTCTTTCTTTAGATGCTGAAAACTTTAAACTTTTGTGCTCAGGACATCCCAAGATCCTGTCCGATGTTTCTCTTTAATCCCCTTTATACGCCTTCAAAAATAGTGATTTACGCCCATAAATTTCTTTTTTGCTGACATGCACGCCTTGTTGCATTTGTTGTTTAATATTGTACATCAATGTAGGGAAAAACAAGTTCCAGCGGTTCTGCTCACCTTCCTGCACATGGTGTGCAAATCTTAGATTTGAACTTCTTTACTTTTTTCAATGTTTTAAGACAAACTGTTTACTCATTTTGATTCCAAGTACTAAACAGACCTTTATGTCATTAAAATCGTTCAATTCCCATGGAAGGACAAAAAGGTATTGAATTATGTTTTTTATGGCGTTGTGTAGTTAAAAAAAATCTTTAAATACCACAAAAATTTTATATCAAGATAAATGTAAAAATTAATACAAATATATATGTGAAGTACAACAAGCAAAATATACTAATAGAGTCGAAAATATATTTTATATTCTCCAATTTTCCTTCTTAAATAACCTTAAATAGTATAATATATGCATAGTGTCTATTTTTGCTTATTCTCGTCACAAATTCTTCAATCTCAAATCCAACTGAGCTACGCCTGTGCAGGCCTATTTCTACCCATTCTCTTCACTATATAAGCAAACCGAGGAAGAAGATGAACACAACCTTCTCATCATCTTTTATGTATTAAAATCCTTCCCCTGGCATTTTCTCCTCCTTTGTGAAGCCTTCATCCCTTTGAAATCCGTTCATTCATCAAAACAATCAATGGAAGAAACTCAATGTTTTTATATCCCACCTAAAATCATTACTGCTATTGTGGAAGAAAACTAATTACTATTACAATAATCTAATTACTATTACATGTCCAAAGAATAAAGCACAGCGGAAAAATAGTCTATTACAGAAGAATTTCTCTTCACACAAAATAATCCGATCCAAGAATCAAAGAAACAACTTTCGCAAAAAATTAATAAATGGTTAATACTAAAAGTGCGGAAAATAAATAATATAGAATGTAACTTACCAACGCCGCGGTAAAAACCGTCAGCGAGAATCAAATCAAAAGAGATGATCGAAGCAGAGCAGATGAACGATCACCGGGCAAATGAATGGTCACCAAGCAGTGGCAGTGCCGCGTCGTTGCGCCGTGAGTAAGCGACAGGTAGATCGGAAATGGTACCCTCAGAATCCGCCTCAGCCGTGACAAGAGTCACCGACAAACCCCTTCTCTATTTCTCTCTCTTTCTCTCGGCTCACTCTCTCTCTAAACACATCAAGGAACATTCAATGGTGAAAGAAGAAAACCGGCAAGGGACAGAGTCACAGAGAATTCCGGCAGACTGAGAGCGAAGAGTAGCGGCAGCGCCGCAAGAAAGAAAGCAGGAGATGTTGAAAGAGTACAAGTAGAACTCAAAGAGAAAGAAATAAAGAGACGGTCAAGATAAGGGAGGAGGAGAGACTACACAAGAAACAAGGAGGAAAGGGCATAAAAAAGAGAGTCACCAATATTCAGCCCAGGTGGCCACCGATCCGGCCCGGGCATCTCTTAACCCGATCAAAAAATCCTACTCTCCAGCTAAGCCCCATCATCATTGGGTTATAAAAAGAAAGACTTGGGCTGGAAAAGGGAAGAAAATATTGGGAGGAAGTTGGCCCATAATGCATACAATCTCCACCTCGAACAATATTTTCCATCCCTATGGTGACTTAGAGTCAAATTGTTTCCACGTGCAGGAAGTCCTTGCAAAACATAAACTTGTCAGTGTTTACAATTTTAGTACCAAAATCGGCAGGATTATTATCAGTACTAATCTTGTCTATGTCAACTAAACCACTGGAGACCTTTTCTCTAATAAACTGGTATTTGACATCTATATGTTTAGTCCGTTCGTGATAGACCAGATTTTTACACAAATGTAAACAACTCTGACTATCAGTATAAATAATAACTTTTGAATGTAAAATATTTAATTATTCAATAACCCTTGAAGCCAGATGGCTTCTTTGATTGCTTCCGTTGCTACGATATACTCAGCCTCATTAGTTGACAAGGCAACTACCCGCTGCAGTTGGGATTTCCATGAGATGCAATTACCTGCTAAGGTAAAGAAATAGGACGTGTCAGATTTTATACCATCTATATCACCTGCAAAATCAGAATCAACAAATCCAATTAATTCAAAATCAGACCAATTGTGATAGTGTAAACCCCGATCTAATGTTCCGTTCAGGTAATGCAAAAGCCACTTGAGAGCAGACCCCAATGATCAATTCGGGATTTGACGAAAATCTGCTGAGAAGGCTTATAGAGAAAGCAATGTCCCGGACGGATAGCTATCATTGAGTACATAACGAAGCCTATAGCCATTCTATAAGGGATATTGGCCATATCTCTTTTCTCACTTTCGGTTTTAGGACGAGTTTTTTTCGAAAAGTTTAAAGTGGCTTGCAAGAGGAAGTATGACGGATTTACTAAGGTGCATTGAAAATTTAGATACAATTTTCTGAAGGAAAGGCTTTTGCGATAGAAAGAGTGAACAATCAAATTTATCTCTTGAAATACTCATCCCAAGAATTTTGGATGCAACCGTTAAATCCTAAGATCATCGATTTTTTCTTTATGTCCGCAAGCGATTAGCATATCATCCACATACAAAGCAACAAATAAATAGCGGAATCCACATTATTACTAGATAAATAAATACAACTATCATAGTTGCCTTTTGAAAAACCAATTTTTATCATGAAAGAATCAAACCTCTTGTACCATTGCCTGGAGACTGTTTAAGCCCATATAATGACTTTTCAAAAGATACGCCATGTGTTCCTTACCCTTTACCTCAAAACCTAGTGGTTGATGCATATATATACTTTCCTTAAGATCATAATGTAAGAAAGCAGTTTTCACATCATGTTATTCAAGATTAAGATCATAAACAAAGCAATAAGAGCAAGAATAATCCTCATTGTTTTGTATTTAACAACAGGAGAAAAAAATTTGTTATAATCG
Source organism: Catharanthus roseus (assembly GCA_028651295.1). Lineage (NCBI taxonomy): Eukaryota > Viridiplantae > Streptophyta > Magnoliopsida > Gentianales > Apocynaceae > Catharanthus > Catharanthus roseus. The sequence goes on from JAPQWS010000069.1 coordinate 2,765,761, forward strand.
ATGCCCTCAACTTGTGAAAAAACCTTTTACAACAAACCTGGCCTTGAACCTTGGCGGTTCATTAGAAGACTCGAGTTCTTTTTATTTTGAAAATCCATTTGCAATCAACTAGCTTTTGTTTTGAGGGTTTTGGAACGAGAATCCGTGTTTTGTTTTTGTTTAATGAAGACACTTCTTCATCCATATCACGTAACCATAAAACGCGATTGGCACTTTTCAAAACCTCAGAAAAACATAAAGGTTCTTTTTCTTCCACATAAGGTGCAACACTAAAGGCATATGAGATAATATAGGAGTAACCATACCGAGGATGAACCTTGGGTACCCTACGGACTCGATCTCTAGCAAGTTAATAATCCCTAAGAGCTTGGGCTTGAGCCTCAGGATGTTCTTCCTCCTCATCAGAACCATCTAGAATAGGATCAGGAGTTTCAGGAATACTAAGAAGAACAGGAGTGCTACTTGACGCAGCAGAAGACTTAGGATTGGTTTCAAGTTCCTGGGGCAGATCTAAGGAAGGTTCAGAGATAGTCTCCACCTCCATCGGAATGCTACTAGGAGTGGGAACACTAGGAGGATTATCGGAGATGGGTTTATCCTTAAGACAGGGCATCTCTAACTCGTTGAAGATGACATCCCTACTGATAACAACCCTCACCCCTGGTTCACCCTTTAACCACACTCTATATACCCTTCACCCCACTAGGATATCCTATGAACACTCCCTTTCTAGACCTTGGATCTAGTTTACCCTCTTTCTGATGAGCAAAGGCTGCACAGATTGGAAAGATTGGGAAGTTTACCACACCAGAGTTCTATAGGAGTCCTAAAGTTTATAGTTGTGGAAGGGGTTCTATTGATGAGGTATACTGTTGTACTAACAGCTTCACCCCAGAAAGGTTTAGGAACACCAGAAGAAACTAGAAGACATCGAACCTTATCCATAATGGTACGGTTTATCCCTTCAGTAACTCCATTTTGTTGTGGGTTATGTCTAACCGTTCTATGGTGCAAAATGCCATGCGATGCACACAACTCAGAAAACTTCGGGTTACAAAATTCAAGACCGTTATCGATCCTGATAGTTTTTAGTTTATTTCGAGAATGATTTTCGGCAAAATATTTCCATTCACAAAATTTTTCAAACGTTTGATCTTTGGTTTTTAAAAGAAAATCCATACATGCCTAGAAAAATCATCAACAATAGACAAGAAATAAACATTACCACCGTAAGTTGGAACCTTTTCAAGTACCCAAAGATCATTAAAATTTGAACTTCTTCACTTTTCTCAGTGTTTTAAACCAAACTGTCTACTCATTTTGATTCCAAGTACTAAAAACACCTTTATGTCATTAAAATTGTTAAATTTCCATGGAAGAACCAAAAAGAATTGAATTGTTTTTTTATGGGGTTGTGTAGTTAAAAAAATTGTTAAATACCAATAAAATTTTATGTTGTGATAAATAAAAAAATTAATACGAATATATATATATATATATATGTGAAGTACAACAGGCAAAACATACTAATGGACTAGAAAATATATTTAGTAATCACCAATTTTCCTTCTTAAATAACCTTAAATAGGATAGTAAATGCATGTGTCTATTTTTTCCTATTCTCGTCTCCAATTCTTCAATCTCAGAACCAACTGAGCTACACCTATGCAGGCCTTTTTCTACCCGTTCTCTTCACTATATAAGCTGACTAGTGAAGAAGATGAACACAACCTTCTTATCATCTTTTATATATTAAAACCCTTCCCTTGGCCATTTCCCCTCCTTTGTAAAGCCTTCATCCTTTTGCAATTCATTCGTTCTTCGAAACAATCAATGGAAGAAACTCAATGTTTTTATATCCCACCTAAAATCATTACTGCTATTCTTCTGTTTCTACCTACTAGAGCCTTGATGAATTTCATCTGTGTTTACAAAACATGGAAAATTCTAATGACAAACCCCAATTTTGTGATTGATTAACCGAAAATATCAACTTCAAAAGGTATGAATGGCGTTATATATATCCCAATTAGAAATTCAGAAGATATATCTTTCAACTTCGATTCTAATGGATCAATTGAAGGTCCCTTAGAAATTGAAAAAATCCCATTTCCCTTTCACATAAAAAATTATATTATAATTGGTTGTATTAGTGGTCTTTTCTATTTTTTATGATGCAAATGATTTTGGCAAAACAATTTATCTCTTCAATCCATGCATTAGAAAATATAGGATTATTCGTTATTCCAACATAGATTAACAAGCGAAATCATGATCATCTCTTCATGATTTTTCTCTTTCTTGAGATGCTTGAAAATTTTACCCTTTTGTGCACAAAGACATCCCAAGATACTCGTCCCAATGTTTATCTTTACTCCCTTTTATATGCCTTCAAAAATAGTAATTTGCGCCCGTGAAAAATTTTTGGCTGACATGCACACCTTCTTGAATATGTTGCGTAATATTATACATCAATGAAGGGAAAATCCAGTTCCCAGTGGTTTTGCTAACCTTCCCGCACATGGTGTGCAAATCTCGGATTTGAAGTTCTTCACTTTGTTCTATCTTCTAAGCCAAACTGTCTACTCATTTTCATTCCAAGTCCCAAAAAACTCCTTTATGTCATTAAAATTCATCAATTTCCATGGAAGAACTAAAAGGAATTGAATTATGTGTTTTTGGAGTTTTGTAGTTAAAAAAAATTCTTTAAATACCACTAAAATTTTTTGTATTGTGATAAATAAAAAAAATTAATACAAATATATATGTGAAGTAGAACAAGTAAAACATGCTAATGGAGTCAAAAATATATTTAATAACCTCCGATTTTCCTTCTTAAATAACCATAAATAGGATATTAAATACATAGTGTCTATTTTTGCCTATTCTCGTCACCAATTCTTCAATCTCATAACCAACTTAGCAACACCTATGCAGGCCTATTTCTACTCTTCACTATATAAGCAGACTAAGGAAGAAGATGAACACAACCTTCTCATTATCATTTATGTACTAAAACCCTTCCCCTAGCCCTTTCTCCTCCTTTGTGAAGCCTACCGCCCTTTGAAATCCATTCGTTCCTCGAAAAAATCAATGGAAGAAACTCAATATTTTTATATCCCACCTAAAGTCATTACTACTATTCTTCTATTTCTACCTCCTAGAGCCTTGATGAAGTTCATCTGTGTTTGCAAAACATGGAAAATTCTAATGACAAACCACAGTTTTGTGATTGATTATTCAAAAATATCGACCTCCGAAGGTATGAATAGCATTTTATATATGCCGGTTAGAAATTCGAAGATATGTCTTTCAACTTTATTTCTAATTGATCATTTGAAGGTCCCTTAGAAATTGAAAAAATCCCATTTTCCTTTCACATAAAGAATTACATTATAATTGGTTGTACTAATGGTCTTTTCTCTTTTAATGATGCAAATGATTTTGGCAAAACTATTCATCTCTTCAATCCATGCATTAGAAAAAATAGTATTATTCGTTCTTCCAACATAGATTAACAAGCGAAATCATGATCTTCTCTTAATTACTTTTCTCTTTCTTGAGATGCTGAAAACTTTAAACTTTTATGCTCTGGACATCTCAGGATCCTGTCCAAACCAGAAATTTCTTTTTTGCTGACATGCATATCTTGTTGCATATGTTTTGTAATATTATACATCAATACATTTAAAAACTCGTTCCAGCGATTCTCGCTCACCTTCCCCGTACATGGTATGCAAATCTCAAATTTGAACTTCTTCCTTTTTTCCATATGTTAAGCCAAAATGTCTACTCATTTTGATTCCAAGTTCTAAAAACACCTTTATGTCATTAAAATTGTTCAATTTCCATGGAAGAACTAAAAGGAATTGAATTATGTTTTTTGCGGAGTTTTGTAGTTAAAAAAATTCTTTAAACACCACTAAAATTTTATATTGTCATAAATAAAAAAATTAATACAATTATGTATATATATGTTTGAAGTAGAACAAGTTAAACCTACTAATGGAGTTGAAAATATATTTAATATTCTCCAATTTTCCTTCTTAAATAACCCTAAATAGGATAATAAATGCATAATGTCTATTTTTGCCTATTCTCGTCACCAATTCTTCAATCTTTGAACCAACTGAACTACTCCTATGCATGCCTATTTCTATCCACTCTCTTCACAATATAAGCGGGACTAAGGAAGAAGATGCACAACCTTCTTATCATTTTTTTATGTATTAAAACCCTTCCCCTAGCCATTTCTCCTCCTTTGTGTAGCCTCCATCCCTTTGAAATCCATTCGTTCTTCGAAACAATCAATGTAAGAAAGAAAATGTTTTTATATCCCACCTGAAATCATTACTGTTATTCTTTTGCTTCTACCTCCTAGAGCCTTAATGAAGTTCATCTATGTTTGCAAAAGATGTAAAAGTCTAATGGCAAACCAAGTTTTGGGATTGATTATTCCGAAATATCAACTTCAATAGGTATGAATAGCATTTTATGTATGCCAATTAGAAATTCGGAAGATATGTCTTTCAACTTCGTTTCTATGGATCATTTGAAGGTCCCTTAGAAATTGAAAAAATCTTATTTCCCCTGTCACGTAAAAAAAATACATTATAATTGATTGTATTAGTGGTATTTTCTATTTTAATGATCCAAATGATCTTGGCAAAACTATTTATATCTTCAATCATGCATTAGGAAATATACGATTATTCGTTCTTCTAGCATAGATTAACAGCCGAAATCCTGATCTTCTCTTCATTATTTTTTCTCTTTCTTTAGATGCTCGAAAACTTTAAACTTTTGTGCTCGGGGACATCCCAAGATCCCTCGTCCGATGTTTCTCTTTAATCCCCTTTATACGCCTTCAAAAATAGTGATTTACGCCCATAAATTTCTTTTTTTGTCGACATGCACGCCTTGTTGCATTTGTTGTTTAATATTGTACATCAATGTAGGGAAAAACAAGTTCCAGCGGTTCTGCTCACCTTCCTGCACATGGTGTGCAAATCTTAGATTTGAACTTCTTTACTTTTTTCAATGTTTTAAGACAAACTGTTTACTCATTTTGATTCCAAGTACTAAACAGACCTTTATGTCATTAAAATCGTTCAATTCCCATGGAAGGACAAAAAGGAATTGAATTATGTTTTTTATGGCGTTGTGTAGTTAAAAAAAATCTTTAAATACCACAAAAATTTTATATCAAGATAAATGTAAAAATTAATACAAATATATATGTGAAGTACAACAAGCAAAATATACTAATAGAGTCGAAAATATATTTTATATTCTCCAATTTTCCTTCTTAAATAACCTTAAATAGTATAATATATGCATAGTGTCTATTTTTGCTTATTCTCGTCACAAATTCTTCAATCTCAAATCCAACTGAGCTACGCCTGTGCAGGCCTATTTCTACCCATTCTCTTCACTATATAAGCAAACCGAGGAAGAAGATGAACACAACCTTCTCATCATCTTTTATGTATTAAAATCCTTCCCCTGGCATTTTCTCCTCCTTTGTGAAGCCTTCATCCCTTTGAAATCCGTTCATTCATCAAAACAATCAATGGAAGAAACTCAATGTTTTTATATCCCACCTAAAATCATTACTGCTATTGTGGAAGAAAACTAATTACTATTACAATAATCTAATTACTATTACATGTCCAAAGAATAAAGCACAGCGGAAAAATAGTCTATTACAGAAGAATTTCTCTTCACACAAAATAATCCGATCCAAGAATCAAAGAAACAGCCTGCAAAAATTAATAAATGGTTAATACTAAAAGTGCGGAAAATAAATAATATAGAATGTAACTTACCAACGCCGCGGTAAAAACCGTCAGCGAGAATCAAATCAAAAGAGATGATCGAAGCGGGAGCGGATGAACGATCACCGGCAAATGAATGGTCACCAAGCAGTGGCGAGTGCCGCGTCGTTGCGCCGTGAGTAAGCGACGGGTAGATCGGAAATGGTACCCTCGGGAATCCGCCTCAGCTCGTGACAAGAGTCACCGACAAACCCCTTCTCTATTTCTCTCTCTTTCTCTCGGCTCACTCTCTCTCTAAACACATCAAGGAACATTCAATGGTGAAAGAAGAAAACCGGCAAGGGACAGAGTCACAGAGAATTCCGGCAGACTGAGAGCGAAGAGTAGCGGCAGCGCCGCAAGAAAGAAAGCAGGGAGATGTTGAAAGAGTACAAGTAGAACTCAAAGAGAAAGAAATAAAGAGACGGTCAAGATAAGGGAGGAGGAGAGACTACACAAGAAACAAGGAGGAAAGGGCATAAAAAGAGAGTCACCAATATTCAGCCCGGTGGCTGACCCGATCCGGCCCGGGCATCTCTTAACCCGATCAAAAAATCCTACTCTCCAGCCTAAGCCCCATCATCATTGGGTTATAAAAAGAAAGACTTGGGCTGGAAAAGGGAAGAAAATATTGGGAGGAAGTTGGCCCATAATGCATACAATCTCCACCTCGAACAATATTTTCCATCCCTATGGTGACTTAGAGTCAAATTGTTTCCACGTGCAGGAAGTCCTTGCAAAACATAAACTTGTCAGTGTTTACAATTTTAGTACCAAAATCGGCAGGATTATTATCAGTACTAATCTTGTCTATGTCAACTAAACCACTGGAGACCTTTTCTCTAATAAACTGGTATTTGACATCTATATGTTTAGTCCGTTCGTGATAGACCAGATTTTTACACAAATGTAAACAACTCTGACTATCAGTATAAATAATAACTTTTGAATGTAAAATATTTAATTATTCAATAACCCTTGAAGCCAGATGGCTTCTTTGATTGCTTCCGTTGCTACGATATACTCAGCCTCATTAGTTGACAAGGCAACTACCCGCTGCAGTTGGGATTTCCATGAGATGCAATTACCTGCTAAGGTAAAGAAATAGGACGTGTCAGATTTTATACCATCTATATCACCTGCAAAATCAGAATCAACAAATCCAATTAATTCAAAATCAGACCAATTGTGATAGTGTAAACCCCGATCTAATGTTCCGTTCAGGTAATGCAAAAGCCACTTGAGAGCAGCCCAATGATCAATTCTGGGATTTGACAGAAATCTGCTGAGAAGGCTTATAGAGAAAGCAATGTCTGGACGGATAGCTATCATTGAGTACATAACGAAGCCTATAGCCATTCTATAAGGGATATTGGCCATATCTCTTTTCTCACTTTCAGTTTTAGGACAGGTTTTTTCGAAAAGTTTAAAGTGGCTTGCAAGAGGAAGTATGACGGATTTACTAAGGTGCATTGAAAATTTAGATACAATTTTCTGAAGGAAAGGCTTTTGCGATAGAAAGAGTGAACAATCAAATTTATCTCTTGAAATACTCATCCCAAGAATTTTGGATGCAACCGTTAAATCCTAAGATCATCGATTTTTTCTTTATGTCTGCAAGCGATTAGCATATCATCCACATACAGCAACAAATAAATAGCAGAATCCACATTATTACTAGATAAATAAATACAACTATCATAGTTGCCTTTTGAAAAACCAATTTTTATCATGAAAGAATCAAACCTCTTGTACCATTGCCTGGAGACTGTTTAAGCCCATATAATGACTTTTCAAAAGATACGCCATGTGTTCCTTACCCTTTACCTCAAAACCTAGTGGTTGATGCATATATATACTTTCCTTAAGATCATAATGTAAGAAAGCAGTTTTCACATCATGTTATTCAAGATTAAGATCATAAACAGCAATAAGAGCAAGAATAATCCTCATTGTTTTGTATTTAACAACAGGAGAAAAAAATTTGTTATAATCGATGCCCTCAACTTGTGAAAAAACCTTTTACAACAAACCTGGCCTTGAACCTTGGCGGTTCATTAGAAGACTCAGGTTCTTTTATTTTGAAAATCCATTTGCAATCAACTAGCTTTTGTTTTGAGGGTTTTGGAACAGGAATCCAGGTTTTGTTTTTGTTTAATGAAGACACTTCTTCATCCATATCACGTAACCATAAAACGCGATTGGCACTTTTCAAAACCTCAGAAAAACATAAAGGTTCTTTTTCTTCCACATAAGGTGCAACACTAAAGGCATATGAGATAATATAGGAGTAACCATACCGAGGATGAACCTTGGGTACCCTACGGACTCGATCTCTAGCAAGTTAATAATCCCTAAGAGCTTGGGCTTGAGCCTCAGGATGTTCTTCCTCCTCATCAGAACCATCTAGAATAGGATCAGGAGTTTCAGGAATACTAAGAAGAACAGGAGTGCTACTTGACGCAGCAGAAGACTTAGGATTGGTTTCAAGTTCCTGGGGCAGATCTAAGGAAGGTTCAGAGATAGTCTCCACCTCCATCGGAATGCTACTAGGAGTGGGAACACTAGGAGGATTATCGGAGATGGGTTTATCCTTAAGACAGGGCATCTCTAACTCGTTGAAGATGACATCCCTACTGATAACAACCCTCACCCCTGGTTCACCCTTTAACCACACTCTATATACCCTTCACCCCACTAGGATATCCTATGAACACTCCCTTTCTAGACCTTGGATCTAGTTTACCCTCTTTCTGATGAGCAAAGGCTGCACAGATTGGAAAGATTGGGAAGTTTACCACACCAGAGTTCTATAGGAGTCCTAAAGTTTATAGTTGTGGAAGGGGTTCTATTGATGAGGTATACTGTTGTACTAACAGCTTCACCCCAGAAAGGTTTAGGAACACCAGAAGAAACTAGAAGACATCGAACCTTATCCATAATGGTACGGTTTATCCCTTCAGTAACTCCATTTTGTTGTGGGTTATGTCTAACCGTTCTATGGTGCAAAATGCCATGCGATGCACACAACTCAGAAAACTTCGGGTTACAAAATTCAAGACCGTTATCGATCCTGATAGTTTTTAGTTTATTTCGAGAATGATTTTCGGCAAAATATTTCCATTCACAAAATTTTTCAAACGTTTGATCTTTGGTTTTTAAAAGAAAAATCCATACATGCCTAGAAAAATCATCAACAATAGACAGGAAATAAACATTACCACCGTAAGTTGGAACCTTTTCAAGTACCCAAAGATCATTAAAATTTGAACTTCTTCACTTTTCTCAGTGTTTTAAACCAAACTGTCTACTCATTTTGATTCCAAGTACTAAAAACACCTTTATGTCATTAAAATTGTTAAATTTCCATGGAAGAACCAAAAAGAATTGAATTGTTTTTTTATGGGGTTGTGTAGTTAAAAAAATTGTTAAATACCAATAAAATTTTATGTTGTGATAAATAAAAAAATTAATACGAATATATATATATATATATATATATATGTGAAGTACAACAGGCAAAACATACTAATGGACTAGAAAATATATTTAGTAATCACCAATTTTCCTTCTTAAATAACCTTAAATAGGATAGTAAATGCATGTGTCTATTTTTTCCTATTCTCGTCTCCAATTCTTCAATCTCAGAACCAACTGAGCTACACCTATGCAGGCCTTTTTCTACCCGTTCTCTTCACTATATAAGCTGACTAGTGAAGAAGATGAACACAACCTTCTTATCATCTTTTATATATTAAAACCCTTCCCTTGGCCATTTCCCCTCCTTTGTAAAGCCTTCATCCTTTTGCAATTCATTCGTTCTTCGAAACAATCAATGGAAGAAACTCAATGTTTTTATATCCCACCTAAAATCATTACTGCTATTCTTCTGTTTCTACCTACTAGAGCCTTGATGAATTTCATCTGTGTTTACAAAACATGGAAAATTCTAATGACAAACCCCAATTTTGTGATTGATTAACCGAAAATATCAACTTCAAAAGGTATGAATGGCGTTATATATATCCCAATTAGAAATTCAGAAGATATATCTTTCAACTTCGATTCTAATGGATCAATTGAAGGTCCCTTAGAAATTGAAAAAATCCCATTTCCCTTTCACATAAAAAATTATATTATAATTGGTTGTATTAGTGGTCTTTTCTATTTTTATGATGCAAATGATTTTGGCAAAACAATTTATCTCTTCAATCCATGCATTAGAAAATATAGGATTATTCGTTATTCCAACATAGATTAACAAGCGAAATCATGATCATCTCTTCATGATTTTTCTCTTTCTTGAGATGCTGAAAATTTTACCCTTTTGTGCACAGCACATCCCAAGATACTGTCCAATGTTTATCTTTACTCCCTTTTATATGCCTTCAAAAATAGTAATTTGCGCCCAGAAAATTTTTTTTTTTTTTTTTTTTGGCTGACATGCACACCTTCTTGAATATGTTGCGTAATATTATACATCAATGAAGGGAAAATCCAGTTCCAGCGGTTTTGCTAACCTTCCTGCACATGGTGTGCAAATCTCAGATTTGAAGTTCTTCACTTTGTTCTATCTTCTAAGCCAAACTGTCTACTCATTTTCATTCCAAGTCCCAAAAACTCCTTTATGTCATTAAAATTCATCAATTTCCATGGAAGAACTAAAAGGAATTGAATTATGTGTTTTTGGAGTTTTGTAGTTAAAAAAATTCTTTAAATACCACTAAAATTTTTGTATTGTGATAAATAAAAAAATTAATACAAATATATATGTGAAGTAGAACAAGTAAAACATGCTAATGGAGTCAAAAATATATTTAATAACCTCCGATTTTCCTTCTTAAATAACCATAAATAGGATATTAAATACATAGTGTCTATTTTTGCCTATTCTCGTCACCAATTCTTCAATCTCATAACCAACTTAGCAACACCTATGCAGGCCTATTTCTACTCTTCACTATATAAGCGAGACTAAGGAAGAAGATGAACACAACCTTCTCATTATCATTTATGTACTAAAACCCTTCCCCTAGCCCTTTCTCCTCCTTTGTGAAGCCTACCGCCCTTTGAAATCCATTCGTTCCTCGAAAAAATCAATGGAAGAAACTCAATATTTTTATATCCCACCTAAAGTCATTACTACTATTCTTCTATTTCTACCTCCTAGAGCCTTGATGAAGTTCATCTGTGTTTGCAAAACATGGAAAATTCTAATGACAAACCACAGTTTTGTGATTGATTATTCAAAAATATCGACCTCCGAAGGTATGAATAGCATTTTATATATGCCAGTTAGAAATTCAGAAGATATGTCTTTCAACTTTATTTCTAATTGATCATTTGAAGGTCCCTTAGAAATTGAAAAAATCCCATTTTCCTTTCACATAAAGAATTACATTATAATTGGTTGTACTAATGGTCTTTTCTCTTTTAATGATGCAAATGATTTTGGCAAAACTATTCATCTCTTCAATCCATGCATTAGAAAAAATAGTATTATTCGTTCTTCCAACATAGATTAACAAGCGAAATCATGATCTTCTCTTAATTACTTTTCTCTTTCTTGAGATGCTGAAAACTTTAAACTTTTATGCTCTGGACATCTCAGGATCCTGTCCAAACCAGAAATTTCTTTTTTGCTGACATGCATATCTTGTTGCATATGTTTTGTAATATTATACATCAATACATTTAAAAACCTGTTCCAGCGATTCTGCTCACCTTCCTGTACATGGTATGCAAATCTCAAATTTGAACTTCTTCCTTTTTTCCATATGTTAAGCCAAAATGTCTACTCATTTTGATTCCAAGTTCTAAAAACACCTTTATGTCATTAAAATTGTTCAATTTCCATGGAAGAACTAAAAGGAATTGAATTATGTTTTTTGCGGAGTTTTGTAGTTAAAAAAATTCTTTAAACACCACTAAAATTTTATATTGTCATAAATAAAAAAATTAATACAATTATGTATATATATGTTTGAAGTAGAACAAGTTAAACCTACTAATGGAGTTGAAAATATATTTAATATTCTCCAATTTTCCTTCTTAAATAACCATAAATAGGATAATAAATGCATAATGTCTATTTTTGCCTATTCTCGTCACCAATTCTTCAATCTTTGAACCAACTGAACTACTCCTATGCATGCCTATTTCTATCCACTCTCTTCACAATATAAGCGAGACTAAGGAAGAAGATGCACAACCTTCTTATCATTTTTTATGTATTAAAACCCTTCCCCTAGCCATTTCTCCTCCTTTGTGTAGCCTCCATCCCTTTGAAATCCATTCGTTCTTCGAAACAATCAATGTAAGAAAGAAAATGTTTTTATATCCCACCTGAAATCATTACTGTTATTCTTTTGCTTCTACCTCCTAGAGCCTTAATGAAGTTCATCTATGTTTGCAAAAGATGTAAAAGTCTAATGGCAAACCAAGTTTTGGGATTGATTATTCTGAAATATCAACTTCAATAGGTATGAATAGCATTTTATGTATGCCAATTAGAAATTCAGAAGATATGTCTTTCAACTTCGTTTCTATGGATCATTTGAAGGTCCCTTAGAAATTGAAAAAATCTTATTTCCCTGTCACGTAAAAAAATACATTATAATTGATTGTATTAGTGGTATTTTCTATTTTAATGATCCAAATGATCTTGGCAAAACTATTTATATCTTCAATCATGCATTAGGAAATATACGATTATTCGTTCTTCTAGCATAGATTAACAGCCGAAATCCTGATCTTCTCTTCATTATTTTTCTCTTTCTTTAGATGCTGAAAACTTTAAACTTTTGTGCTCAGGACATCCCAAGATCCTGTCCGATGTTTCTCTTTAATCCCCTTTATACGCCTTCAAAAATAGTGATTTACGCCCATAAATTTCTTTTTTGCTGACATGCACGCCTTGTTGCATTTGTTGTTTAATATTGTACATCAATGTAGGGAAAAACAAGTTCCAGCGGTTCTGCTCACCTTCCTGCACATGGTGTGCAAATCTTAGATTTGAACTTCTTTACTTTTTTCAATGTTTTAAGACAAACTGTTTACTCATTTTGATTCCAAGTACTAAACAGACCTTTATGTCATTAAAATCGTTCAATTCCCATGGAAGGACAAAAAGGAATTGAATTATGTTTTTTATGGCGTTGTGTAGTTAAAAAAAATCTTTAAATACCACAAAAATTTTATATCAAGATAAATGTAAAAATTAATACAAATATATATGTGAAGTACAACAAGCAAAATATACTAATAGAGTCGAAAATATATTTTATATTCTCCAATTTTCCTTCTTAAATAACCTTAAATAGTATAATATATGCATAGTGTCTATTTTTGCTTATTCTCGTCACAAATTCTTCAATCTCAAATCCAACTGAGCTACGCCTGTGCAGGCCTATTTCTACCCATTCTCTTCACTATATAAGCAAACCGAGGAAGAAGATGAACACAACCTTCTCATCATCTTTTATGTATTAAAATCCTTCCCCTGGCATTTTCTCCTCCTTTGTGAAGCCTTCATCCCTTTGAAATCCGTTCATTCATCAAAACAATCAATGGAAGAAACTCAATGTTTTTATATCCCACCTAAAATCATTACTGCTATTGTGGAAGAAAACTAATTACTATTACAATAATCTAATTACTATTACATGTCCAAAGAATAAAGCACAGCGGAAAAATAGTCTATTACAGAAGAATTTCTCTTCACACAAAATAATCCGATCCAAGAATCAAAGAAACAGCCTGCAAAAATTAATAAATGGTTAATACTAAAAGTGCGGAAAATAAATAATATAGAATGTAACTTACCAACGCCGCGGTAAAAACCGTCAGCGAGAATCAAATCAAAAGAGATGATCGAAGCAGAGCAGATGAACGATCACCGGGCAAATGAATGGTCACCAAGCAGTGGCAGTGCCGCGTCGTTGCGCCGTGAGTAAGCGACAGGTAGATCGGAAATGGTACCCTCAGAATCCGCCTCAGCCGTGACAAGAGTCACCGACAAACCCCTTCTCTATTTCTCTCTCTTTCTCTCGGCTCACTCTCTCTCTAAACACATCAAGGAACATTCAATGGTGAAAGAAGAAAACCGGCAAGGGACAGAGTCACAGAGAATTCCGGCAGACTGAGAGCGAAGAGTAGCGGCAGCGCCGCAAGAAAGAAAGCAGGAGATGTTGAAAGAGTACAAGTAGAACTCAAAGAGAAAGAAATAAAGAGACGGTCAAGATAAGGGAGGAGGAGAGACTACACAAGAAACAAGGAGGAAAGGGCATAAAAAAGAGAGTCACCAATATTCAGCCCAGGTGGCCAGCCCGATCCGGCCCGGGCATCTCTTAACCCGATCAAAAAATCCTACTCTCCAGCTAAGCCCCATCATCATTGGGTTATAAAAAGAAAGACTTGGGCTGGAAAAGGGAAGAAAATATTGGGAGGAAGTTGGCCCATAATGCATACAATCTCCACCTCGAACAATATTTTCCATCCCTATGGTGACTTAGAGTCAAATTGTTTCCACGTGCAGGAAGTCCTTGCAAAACATAAACTTGTCAGTGTTTACAATTTTAGTACCAAAATCGGCAGGATTATTATCAGTACTAATCTTGTCTATGTCAACTAAACCACTGGAGACCTTTTCTCTAATAAACTGGTATTTGACATCTATATGTTTAGTCCGTTCGTGATAGACCGATTTTTTACACAAATGTAAAACAACTCGACTATCAGTATAAATAATAACTTTTGAATGTAAAATATTTAATTATTCAATAACCCCTGAAGCCAGATGGCTTCTTTGATTGCTTCCGTTGCTACGATATACTCAGCCTCATTAGTTGACAAGGCAACTACCCGCTGCAGTTGGGATTTCCATGAGATGCAATTACCCGCTAAGGTAAAGAAATAGGACGTGTCGATTTTTATACCATCTATATCACCCGCAAAATCGGAATCAACAAATCCAATTAATTCAAAATCGGACCAATTGTGATAGTGTAAACCCCGATCTAATGTTCCGTTCAGGGTAATGCAAAAGCCACTTGAGAGCAGCCCCAATGATCAATTCGGGATTTGACGAAATCTGCTGAGAAGGCTTATAGAGAAAGCAATGTCCGGACTGGATAGCTATCATTGAGTACATAACGAAGCCTATAGCCATTCTATAAGGGATATTGGCCATATCTCTTTTCTCACTTTCAGTTTTAGGACAGGTTTTTTCGAAAAGTTTAAAGTGGCTTGCAAGAGGAAGTATGACGGATTTACTAAGGTGCATTGAAAATTTAGATACAATTTTCTGAAGGAAAGGCTTTTGCGATAGAAAGAGTGAACAATCAAATTTATCTCTTGAAATACTCATCCCAAGAATTTTGGATGCAACCGTTAAATCCTAAGATCATCGATTTTTTCTTTATGTCTGCAAGCGATTACCATATCATCCACATACAGCAACAAATAAATAGCAGAATCCACATTATTACTAGATAAATAAATACAACTATCATAGTTGCCTTTTGAAAAACCAATTTTTATCATGAAAGAATCAAACCTCTTGTACCATTGCCTGGAGACTGTTTAAGCCCATATAATGACTTTTCAAAAGATACGCCGTGTGTTCCTTACCCTTTACCTCAAAACCTAGTGGTTGATGCATATATATACTTTCCTTAAGATCATAATGTAAGAAAGCAGTTTTCACATCATGTTATTCAAGATTAAGATCATAAACAGCAATAAGAGCAAGAATAATCCTCATTGTTTTGTATTTAACAACAGGAGAAAAAAATTTGTTATAATCGATGCCCTCAACTTGTGAAAAAACCTTTTACAACAAACCTGGCCTTGAACCTTGGCGGTTCATTAGAAGACTCGGGTTCTTTTTATTTTGAAAATCCATTTGCAATCAACTAGCTTTTGTTTTGAGGGTTTTGGAACAGGAATCCAGGTTTTGTTTTTGTTTAATGAAGACACTTCTTCATCCATATCACGTAACCATAAAACGCGATTGGCACTTTTCAAAACCTCGGAAAAAACATAAAGGTTCTTTTTCTTCCACATAAGGTGCAACACTAAAGGCATATGAGATAATATAGGAGTAACCATACCGAGGATGAACCTTGGGTACCCTACGGACTCGATCTCTAGCAAGTTAATAATCCCTAAGAGCTTGGGCTTGAGCCTCAGGATGTTCTTCCTCCTCATCAGAACCATCTAGAATAGGATCAGGAGTTTCAGGAATACTAAGAAGAACAGGGAGTGCTACTTGACGCAGACAGAAGACTTAGGATTGGTTTCAAGTTCCCCGGGGCAGATCTAAGGAAGGTTCAGAGATAGTCTCCACCTCCATCGGAATGCTACTAGGAGTGGGAACACTAGGAGGATTATCGGAGATGGGTTTATCCTTAAGACAGGGCATCTCTAACTCGTTGAAGATGACATCCCTACTGATAACAACCCTCACCCCTGGTTCACCCTTTAACCACACTCTATATACCCTTCACCCCACTAGGATATCCTATGAACACTCCCTTTCTAGACCTTGGATCTAGTTTACCCTCTTTCTGATGAGCAAAGGCTGCACAGATTGGAAAGATTGGGAAGTTTACCACACCAGAGTTCTATAGGAGTCCTAAAGTTTATAGTTGTGGAAGGGGTTCTATTGATGAGGTATACTGTTGTACTAACAGCTTCACCCCAGAAAGGTTTAGGAACACCGTAAGAAACTAGAAGACATCGAACCTTATCCATAATGGTACGGTTTATCCCTTCGATAACTCCATTTTGTTGTGGGTTATGTCTAACCGTTCTATGGTGCAAAATGCCATGCGATGCACACAACTCGTAAAACTTCGGGTTACAAAATTCAAGACCGTTATCGATCCTGATAGTTTTTAGTTTATTTCGAGAATGATTTTCGGCAAAATATTTCCATTCACAAAATTTTTCAAACGTTTGATCTTTGGTTTTTAAAAGAAAAATCCATACATGCCTAGAAAAATCATCAACAATAGACAGGAAATAAACATTACCACCGTAAGTTGGAACCTTTTCAAGTACCCAAAGATCATTAAAATTTGAACTTCTTCACTTTTCTCAGTGTTTTAAACCAAACTGTCTACTCATTTTGATTCCAAGTACTAAAAACACCTTTATGTCATTAAAATTGTTAAATTTCCATGGAAGAACCAAAAAGAATTGAATTGTTTTTTTTATGGGGTTGTGTAGTTAAAAAAAATTGTTAAATACCAATAAAATTTTATGTTGTGATAAATAAAAAAATTAATACGAATATATATATATATATATATGTGAAGTACAACAGGCAAAACATACTAATGGACTAGAAAATATATTTAGTAATCACCAATTTTCCTTCTTAAATAACCTTAAATAGGATAGTAAATGCATGTGTCTATTTTTTCCTATTCTCGTCTCCAATTCTTCAATCTCGTAACCAACTCGAGCTACACCTATGCGAGCCTTTTTCTACCCGTTCTCTTCACTATATAAGCTGACTAGTGAAGAAGATGAACACAACCTTCTTATCATCTTTTATATATTAAAACCCTTCCCTTGGCCATTTCCCCTCCTTTGTAAAGCCTTCATCCTTTTGCAATTCATTCGTTCTTCGAAACAATCAATGGAAGAAACTCAATGTTTTTTATATCCCACCTAAAATCATTACTCGCTATTCTTCTCGTTTCTACCTACTAGAGCCTTGATGAATTTCATCCGTGTTTACAAAACATGGAAAATTCTAATGACAAACCCCAATTTTGTGATTGATTAACCGAAAATATCAACTTCAAAAGGTATGAATGGCGTTATATATATCCCAATTAGAAATTCGGAAGATATATCTTTCAACTTCGATTCTAATGGATCAATTGAAGGTCCCTTAGAAATTGAAAAAAATCCCATTTCCCTTTCACATAAAAAAATTATATTATAATTGGTTGTATTAGTGGTCTTTTCTATTTTTATGATGCAAATGATTTTGGCAAAACAATTTATCTCTTCAATCCATGCATTAGAAAATATAGGATTATTCGTTATTCCAACATAGATTAACAAGCGAAATCATGATCATCTCTTCATGATTTTTCTCTTTCTTGAGATGCTTTGAAAATTTTACCCTTTTGTGCACAAACGACATCCCAAGATACTGTCCAATGTTTATCTTTACTCCCTTTTATATGCCTTCAAAAATAGTAATTTGCGCCCAGAAAATTTTTGGCTGACATGCACACCTTCTTGAATATGTTGCGTAATATTATACATCAATGAAGGGAAAATCCAGTTCCAGCGGTTTTGCTAACCTTCCTGCACATGGTGTGCAAATCTCAGATTTGAAGTTCTTCACTTTGTTCTATCTTCTAAGCCAAACTGTCTACTCATTTTCATTCCAAGTCCCAAAAACTCCTTTATGTCATTAAAATTCATCAATTTCCATGGAAGAACTAAAAGGAATTGAATTATGTGTTTTTGGAGTTTTGTAGTTAAAAAAATTCTTTAAATACCACTAAAATTTTTGTATTGTGATAAATAAAAAAATTAATACAAATATATATGTGAAGTAGAACAAGTAAAACATGCTAATGGAGTCAAAAATATATTTAATAACCTCCGATTTTCCTTCTTAAATAACCATAAATAGGATATTAAATACATAGTGTCTATTTTTGCCTATTCTCGTCACCAATTCTTCAATCTCATAACCAACTTAGCAACACCTATGCAGGCCTATTTCTACTCTTCACTATATAAGCAGACTAAGGAAGAAGATGAACACAACCTTCTCATTATCATTTATGTACTAAAACCCTTCCCCTAGCCCTTTCTCCTCCTTTGTGAAGCCTACCGCCCTTTGAAATCCATTCGTTCCTCGAAAAAATCAATGGAAGAAACTCAATATTTTTATATCCCACCTAAAGTCATTACTACTATTCTTCTATTTCTACCTCCTAGAGCCTTGATGAAGTTCATCTGTGTTTGCAAAACATGGAAAATTCTAATGACAAACCACAGTTTTGTGATTGATTATTCAAAAATATCGACCTCCGAAGGTATGAATAGCATTTTATATATGCCGGTTAGAAATTCGAAGATATGTCTTTCAACTTTATTTCTAATTGATCATTTGAAGGTCCCTTAGAAATTGAAAAAAATCCCATTTTCCTTTCACATAAAGAATTACATTATAATTGGTTGTACTAATGGTCTTTTTCTCTTTTAATGATGCAAATGATTTTGGCAAAACTATTCATCTCTTCAATCCATGCATTAGAAAAAATAGTATTATTCGTTCTTCCAACATAGATTAACAAGCGAAATCATGATCTTCTCTTAATTACTTTTCTCTTTCTTGAGATGCTGAAAACTTTAAACTTTTATGCTCTGGACATCTCAGGATCCTGTCCAAACCAGAAATTTCTTTTTTGCTGACATGCATATCTTGTTGCATATGTTTTGTAATATTATACATCAATACATTTAAAAACCTGTTCCAGCGATTCTGCTCACCTTCCTGTACATGGTATGCAAATCTCAAATTTGAACTTCTTCCTTTTTTCCATATGTTAAGCCAAAATGTCTACTCATTTTGATTCCAAGTTCTAAAAACACCTTTATGTCATTAAAATTGTTCAATTTCCATGGAAGAACTAAAAGGAATTGAATTATGTTTTTTGCGGAGTTTTGTAGTTAAAAAAATTCTTTAAACACCACTAAAATTTTATATTGTCATAAATAAAAAAATTAATACAATTATGTATATATATGTTTGAAGTAGAACAAGTTAAACCTACTAATGGAGTTGAAAATATATTTAATATTCTCCAATTTTCCTTCTTAAATAACCATAAATAGGATAATAAATGCATAATGTCTATTTTTGCCTATTCTCGTCACCAATTCTTCAATCTTTGAACCAACTGAACTACTCCTATGCATGCCTATTTCTATCCACTCTCTTCACAATATAAGCAGACTAAGGAAGAAGATGCACAACCTTCTTATCATTTTTTATGTATTAAAACCCTTCCCCTAGCCATTTCTCCTCCTTTGTGTAGCCTCCATCCCTTTGAAATCCATTCGTTCTTCGAAACAATCAATGTAAGAAAGAAAATGTTTTTATATCCCACCTGAAATCATTACTGTTATTCTTTTGCTTCTACCTCCTAGAGCCTTAATGAAGTTCATCTATGTTTGCAAAAGATGTAAAAGTCTAATGGCAAACCAAGTTTTGGGATTGATTATTCTGAAATATCAACTTCAATAGGTATGAATAGCATTTTATGTATGCCAATTAGAAATTCAGAAGATATGTCTTTCAACTTCGTTTCTATGGATCATTTGAAGGTCCCTTAGAAATTGAAAAAATCTTATTTCCCTGTCACGTAAAAAAATACATTATAATTGATTGTATTAGTGGTATTTTCTATTTTAATGATCCAAATGATCTTGGCAAAACTATTTATATCTTCAATCATGCATTAGGAAATATACGATTATTCGTTCTTCTAGCATAGATTAACAGCCGAAATCCTGATCTTCTCTTCATTATTTTTCTCTTTCTTTAGATGCTGAAAACTTTAAACTTTTGTGCTCAGGACATCCCAAGATCCTGTCCGATGTTTCTCTTTAATCCCCTTTATACGCCTTCAAAAATAGTGATTTACGCCCATAAATTTCTTTTTTGCTGACATGCACGCCTTGTTGCATTTGTTGTTTAATATTGTACATCAATGTAGGGAAAAACAAGTTCCAGCTAGCTTCGCTCACCTTCCCCGCACATGGTGTGCAAATCTTAGATTTGAACTTCTTTACTTTTTTCAATGTTTTAAGACAAACTGTTTACTCATTTTGATTCCAAGTACTAAACAGACCTTTATGTCATTAAAATCGTTCAATTCCCATGGAAGGACAAAAAGGAATTGAATTATGTTTTTTATGGCGTTGTGTAGTTAAAAAAAATCTTTAAATACCACAAAAATTTTATATCAAGATAAATGTAAAAAATTAATACAAATATATATGTGAAGTACAACAAGCAAAATATAGTAATAGAGTCGAAAATATATTTTATATTCTCCAATTTTCCTTCTTAAATAACCTTAAATAGTATAATATATGCATAGTGTCTATTTTTGCTTATTCTCGTCACAAATTCTTCAATCTCAAATCCAACTGAGCTACGCCTGTGCAGGCCTATTTCTACCCATTCTCTTCACTATATAAGCAAACCGAGGAAGAAGATGAACACAACCTTCTCATCATCTTTTATGTATTAAAATCCTTCCCCTGGCATTTTCTCCTCCTTTGTGAAGCCTTCATCCCTTTGAAATCCGTTCATTCATCAAAACAATCAATGGAAGAAACTCAATGTTTTTATATCCCACCTAAAATCATTACTGCTATTGTGGAAGAAAACTAATTACTATTACAATAATCTAATTACTATTACATGTCCAAAGAATAAAGCACAGCGGAAAAATAGTCTATTACAGAAGAATTTCTCTTCACACAAAATAATCCGATCCAAGAATCAAAGAAACAAGCCTGCAAAAATTAATAAATGGTTAATACTAAAAGTGCGGAAAATAAATAATATAGAATGTAACTTACCAACGCCGCGGTAAAAACCGTCAGCGAGAATCAAATCAAAAGAGATGATCGAAGCAGAGCAGATGAACGATCACCGGGCAAATGAATGGTCACCAAGCAGTGGCAGTGCCGCGTCGTTGCGCCGTGAGTAAGCGACAGGTAGATCGGAAATGGTACCCTCGGGAATCCGCCTCAGCTAGTGACAAGAGTCACCGACAAACCCCTTCTCTATTTCTCTCTCTTTCTCTCGGCTCACTCTCTCTCTAAACACATCAAGGAACATTCAATGGTGAAAGAAGAAAACCGGCAAGGGACAGAGTCACAGAGAATTCCCAGCAGACCGAGAGCGAAGAGTAGCGGCAGCGCCGCAAGAAAGAAAGCAGGAGATGTTGAAAGAGTACAAGTAGAACTCAAAGAGAAAGAAATAAAGAGACGGTCAAGATAAGGGAGGAGGAGAGACTACACAAGAAACAAGGAGGAAAGGGCATAAAAAAGAGAGTCACCAATATTCAGCCCAGGTGGCCAGCCCGATCCGGCCCGGGCATCTCTTAACCCGATCAAAAAATCCTACTCTCCAGCTAAGCCCCATCATCATTGGGTTATAAAAAGAAAGACTTGGGCTGGAAAAGGGAAGAAAATATTGGGAGGAAGTTGGCCCATAATGCATACAATCTCCACCTCGAACAATATTTTCCATCCCTATGGTGACTTAGAGTCAAATTGTTTCCACGTGCAGGAAGTCCTTGCAAAACATAAACTTGTCAGTGTTTACAATTTTAGTACCAAAATCGGCAGGATTATTATCAGTACTAATCTTGTCTATGTCAACTAAACCACTGGAGACCTTTTCTCTAATAAACTGGTATTTGACATCTATATGTTTAGTCCGTTCGTGATAGACCAGATTTTTACACAAATGTAAACAACTCTGACTATCAGTATAAATAATAACTTTTGAATGTAAAATATTTAATTATTCAATAACCCTTGAAGCCGGATGGCTTCTTTGATTGCTTCCGTTGCTACGATATACTCAGACCTCATTAGTTGACAAGGCAACTACCCGCTGCAGTTGGGATTTCCATGAGATGCAATTACCTGCTAAGGTAAAGAAATAGGACGTGTCAGATTTTATACCATCTATATCACCTGCAAAATCAGAATCAACAAATCCAATTAATTCAAAATCAGACCAATTGTGATAGTGTAAACCCCGATCTAATGTTCCGTTCAGGTAATGTAAAAGCCACTTGAGAGCAGCCCAATGATCAATTCTGGGATTTGACAGAAATCTGCTGAGAAGGCTTATAGAGAAAGCAATGTCTGGACGGATAGCTATCATTGAGTACATAACGAAGCCTATAGCCATTCTATAAGGGATATTGGCCATATCTCTTTTCTCACTTTCGCTTTTAGGACGAGTTTTTTTTCGAAAAGTTTAAAGTGGCTTGCAAGAGGAAGTATGACGGATTTACTAAGGTGCATTGAAAATTTAGATACAATTTTCTGAAGGAAAGGCTTTTGCGATAGAAAGAGTGAACAATCAAATTTATCTCTTGAAATACTCATCCCAAGAATTTTGGATGCAACCGTTAAATCCTAAGATCATCGATTTTTTCTTTATGTCTGCAAGCGATTACCATATCATCCACATACAGCAACAAATAAATAGCAGAATCCACATTATTACTAGATAAATAAATACAACTATCATAGTTGCCTTTTGAAAAACCAATTTTTATCATGAAAGAATCAAACCTCTTGTACCATTGCCTGGAGACTGTTTAAGCCCATATAATGACTTTTTCAAAAGACATGCCGTGTGTTCCTTACCCTTTACCTCAAAACCTGGTGGTTGATGCATATATATAGTTTCCTCAAGATCACCATGTAAGAAAGCAGTTTACACATCATGTTATTCAAGATTAAGATCATAAACAGCAATAAGACCAAGAATAATCCTGATTGTTTTGTATTTAACATCAGGAGAAAAAAATTCGTTAAAATCAATGCCCTCAACTTGTGAAAAAAACTTTTGCAACAAGCCTGGCCTTGAACCATGGCAGTTCATTAGAAGACCCAGGTTCTTTTATTTTGAAAATCCATTTGAAATCAACTAGCTTTTGTTTTGAGGGTTTTGGAACAAGAATCCAGGTTTTGTTTTTATTTAAAGAAGACATTTCTTCATCCATAGCACGTAACCATAAAACGCAATTGGCACTTTTCAAAACATCAGAAAAACATAAAGGTTCTTTTTCTTCCACATAAGATGCAACACTAAAGGCAAATGAGATAATGTAGGAGTAACCATACCAAGGATGAACCTTGGGTACCCTACTGACTCGATCTCTAGCGAGTTGATAATCCTTAAGAGCTTGGGCTTGAGCCTCAGGATGTTCTTCCTCCTCATCAGAACCATCTAGAATAGGATCAGGAGTTTCAGGAATACTAAGAAGAACAGGAGTACTACTGGAGCAGCGGCAGCGTCGCGTCGAAGCGCCGTGAGTAAGTGACCGGTAGATCAGAAATGGCACTTTCAGAATCCCCTCAGCCGTGACAAGAGTCACCGACAAACCCCTTCTCTATTTCTCTTTCTTTATCTTGGCTCAACCTCTCTCTAAACACACCAAGGCACATGCAATGGTGAAAGAAGAAGACCGGCAAGGGACAGAGTCATAGAGAACGCCGGCAGACAGAGAGAGAAGAACAACGGCAGCCCCACAAGGAAGAAAGCAGGAGAAGTTAAAAGAGTTCAAGTAGAACTCAAAAATACAGAAATGAAGAAACAGTCAACAGATGGGAGGAGGAGAGACTGCACAACAAACGAGGAGGCAAGGGCATTAAAAAGAGAGTCACCAATGGGTAGCCCGGGTAGCCGGCCCGTGCATCTCTTGTCATCGGTCAAAAAAGCCTACTCTCCAGCTGAGGCCCATTATCATTGGGTTATAAAAAGAAATAATTGGGCTAGAAAATGGAAGAAAATATCGGGAAGAATTTAGCCCAAAAGGCCTATAGCTGTTCTTCTGTTTCTACATCCTAGAACCTTGATGAAATTCATTTGTGTTTGCAAAACAGCAAAAATTCTAATGACAAACCCCGATTTTGTGATTTTTATTCAAAAATATCAGCTTTAAAAGGTATGAATACCATTTTACATATGCTAATTAGAAATTCAAAAGATATGTATTTAAACTTCATTTCCAATGGATCATTTGAAGGTCCCTTAGATATTGAAAAAATCCAATTTCCCTATCACATAAAGAATTACGTTATAATTGGTTGTATTAATGGTCATTTCTATTTTAATGATGCAAATGATTTTGGCAAAACAATTTATCTCTTCAATCCATGCATTAGAAAATATAGGATTATTCGTTATTCGAACATAGATTAACAAGCGATATCAAGATCTTCTCTTCATTATTTTTCTCTTTCTTGAGATGCTGAAAACTTTAAACTTTTGTGCTCAGGACATCCCAAGATCCTGTCCAATGTTTCTCTTTAACCCCCGTTATACGCCTTCAAAAATAGTAATTTGCGACCAGAAATTTCTTTTTTTGCTGACATGCACACCTTGTTGCAAATGCTGTGTAACATTGTACATCAATGCAGGGAAAAACGAGTTCGTGTAGTTCTTCTCCCCTTCCTGCAAATGGTGTGCAAATCTCATATTTGAACTTCTGCACTTTTTTCCATGTTTTAAGCCAAACTATCTGCTCATTTTGATTCCAAGTACTAAAACACCTTTATTTCCTTAAAATTGTTCAATTTCCATGGAACAACTAAAAGGAATGGAATTATGTTATTTATGGGGTTGTGTTGTTTAAAAAAATCGTTAAATACACAAAAATTTTATATTGTGATAAATAAAAAATTTAATACAAATATATATATATATGTGAAGTACAACAAGTAAAACATAATAATGGATAGAAAATTTATTTATTAATCTCCAATTTTCCTTCCTAAATACCCTTAAATAGGATAATAACGAGTAATGTCTATTTTTGCCTACTCTCGTCACCAATTCTTCAATTTCAGAACCAACTGAGCTACACCTATGCAAGCCTATTTCAACCTGTTCTCTTCACTATATAAGCTGACTAGTGAGAAGATGAACACAACCTTCTTATCATCTTTTATGTATTAAAACCATTCCCTAGTCACTTCTCCTACTATGTGAAGCCTTCATCCCTTTGAAATCCATTCGTTCTTCGAAACAATCAATGGAAGAAACTCAATGTTTTTATATCCCACTTGAAATCATTACTGCTATTCTTTTGTTTCTAACTCCAAGAGCCTTGATGAAGTTCATCAGTGTTTGCAAAACATGGAAAATTCTAATGACAAACCCCGTTTTTGTGATTGATTATTCGAACATATCAACTTCAAAAGGTATGAATGGCATTTATTATATGCTAATTAAAAATTCAAAAGATATGTGTTTCAACTTCGCTTCTAATGGATCAATTGAAGGTCGCTTAGAAATTAAAAATATCCCATTTCCCTTTCACATAAAAAATTATATTATAAATGGTTGTATTAGTGGTCTTTTCTGTTTTGATGTTGCAAATGATTTTGGCAAAACTATTTACCTGTTCAATCCATGCATTAGAAAATATACGATTATTCGTTCTTCCAGCACAGATCAACAAGTGAAATCAAGACCTTCTCTTCATTGCTCTTCCCTTTCTCAAGATGATGAAAATTTTAAATTTTTGAGCTCAGGACATCCCAAGATCCTGTCCAATGTTTCTCTTTAATACCCATTGTACGTCTTCAGAAATAGTAATTTGCGCCCGGAAATTTTTTTTTACTGACATGCACATCTTGTTGCATATGTTGTGTAATATTGTACATCAATGCAGGGAAAAACTAGTTCCAGCGGTTCTGCTCACCTTTCTGTACAAGGTGTGCAAATGTCAAATTTGTACTCCTTCACTTTTCTCAGTGTTTTAAGCCAAACTGTTTACTCATTTTGATTCCAAGTACTAAAAACACCTTTATGTCATTAAAATTGTTCAATTTCCATAGAAGAACTAAAAGGAATTGAATTATTTTTTTATGGGGTTGTGTAGTTAAAAAAAATTGTTAAATACCACTAAAACTTTATGTTGTGATAAATAAAAAAATTAATACAAATATATATATATATGTGTGTGTGAAGTATAACAAGAAAAACATACTAATGGAGTAGAAAATATATTTAGTAATCTCCAAATTTCCTTCTTAAATAACCATACATAGGATAATATATGCATAGTGTCTATTTTTGCCTATTCTCGTCACCAATTCTTCAATCTCAATACCAACTAACCTACAACTACGCAGGCCTATTTCTACCCATTCCCTTCACTATATAAGCTAACTAGTGAAAAAGATGAACACAATTAAAACCCTTCCCTTGGCCATTTCTCCTACTTTGTGAAGCCTTCATTGCTTTGAAATTCATTCGTTCTTCGAAATAATCAATGGAAGAAACTCAATTTTTTTATATCCCACCTAAAATCATTACTGCTATTCTTCTGTTTCTAACTCCTAGAGCCTTGATGAAATTCATCTGCGTTTGCAAAACACGGAAAATTCTAATGACAAACCCCGGTTTTGTGATTGATTTTGGCAAAACTATTTATCTCTTCAATCCATGCATTAGAAAATATACGATTATTCGTTCTTCCAGCATAGATTAACAAGAGAAATTATGTTCTTTTCTTCATTGCTCTTCCCTTTCTCAAGATGATGAAAATTTTAAATTTTTGAGCTCAGGACATCCCAAGATCCTGTCCAATGTTTCTCTTTAATACCTGTTATAAGTCTTCAGAAATAGTAATTTGTGACCCAGAAATTTTTTTTTTTTTTTTTACTGACATGCACATCTTGTTGCATATGTTGTGTAATATTGTACATCAATGCAGGGAAAAACCAGTTCCAGCCGTTCTGCTCACCTATCTGCACATGGAGTGCAAATCTCAAATTTGAACTTCTTCACTTTTCTCAATGTTTTAAGCAAAACTGTCTACTCATTTTGATTCCAAGTACTAAAAACACCTTTATGTCATTAAAATTATTCAATTTCCGTGGAAGAACTAAAAGGAATTGAATTACTTTTTTATGGCGTTGTGTAGTTTAAAAAAAATGTTAAATACCACTAATATGTCTTTCAACTTCGCTTCCAATGGATCAATTGAAGGTCCCTTAGAAATTGAAAAAATCCCATTTCCCTTTCATATAAAAAATTATATTATGATTGGTTGTATTAGTGGTCTTTTCTATTTTTATGATACAAATGATTTTCGCAAAACTATTTATCTCTTCAATCCATGCATCAGAAAATATAGGGTTATCCGTTATTCCAACATAGATTAACAAGCGAAATCATGATCATCTTTTCATTATTTTTCTCTTTCATGAGATGCTGAAAACTTTAAACTTTTGTGCTCTGGACATCTCAAGATCCTGTCCAAAGTTTCTCTTTAATCCCCCTTATGCGCCTCCAAAAATAGTAATTTGCGCCCAAAAATTTTTCTTTTTTGTTAACGTACATATCTTGTTGCATATGTTGAGTAATATTGTATATCAATACAGATAAGACCTGTTCCAGCGGTTCTGCTTACCTTCCTGCACATGGTGTGCAAATCTCAAATTTGAACTCCTTCACTTTTGTCCATATTTTAAGCCAAATTATCTACTCATTTTCTTTCCAAGTTCTAAAAACACCTTTATGTCATTAAAATTGTTCAATTTCCATGGAAGAACGAAAAGGAATTGAATTATGTTTTTTGCGCGGTTTTGTCGTTAAAAAAATTCTTTAAACACCAATAAAATTTTATATTGTGATAGATAAAAAAAAATTAATACAATTATGTATATATATATATATATGTGTGAAGTAGAACAAGTAAAGCATACTAATGTAGTTGAAAATATATTTAATAATCTCCAATTTTCCTTCTTAAATAACCTTAAATAGTATAATAAATGCATAGTGTCTATTTTTGCCTATTCTCGTCACCAATTCTTCAATCTCAAAACCAATTGAGCTACACCTATTCAGGCCTATTTCTACCCGTTCTCTTCACAATATAAGCTGACTAGTGAAGAGGATGAACACAACCTTCTCATCAGCTTTTAAATATTAAAACCCTTCCCTTGGCCATTTCTCCTCCTTTGTGAAGCCTTCATCCCTTTGAAATTCATTCATTCTTCGAAACAATCAATGGAAGAAACTCAATGTTTTTATATCCCACCTAAAATCATTACTGCTATTCTTCTGCTTCTACCTCCTAGAGCCTTGATGAAGTTCATAAGTGTTTGCAAAAGATGTAAAAGTCTAATGACAAACCACAATTTTGTGATGGATTATTCGGAAATATCAACTTCAATAGGTATGAATAGCATTTTATATATGCCAATTAGAAATTCAGAAGATATGTCTTTCAACTTCGTTTCTATTTATCATTTGATGGTCCCCTATAAATTGAAAAAATCCTATGTCCCTTTCACCTAAAAAAATGCATTATAATTGATTGTATTAATGGTCTTTTCTATTTTAATGATCCAAACGATCTTGGCAAAACTATTTATCTCTTCAATCCATGCATTAGAAAATATACGATTATTCGTTCTTCCAACATAGATTAACAGTCGAAATCCCGATCTTCTCTTCATTATTTTTCTCTTTCTTGAGATGCTGAAAACTTTAAACTTTTGTGCTCAGGACAACCCAAGATCCTGTCCGATGTTTCTCTTTAATCCCTTTATACGCCTTCAAAAATAGTAATTTGCATCCAGAAATTTCTTTTTTGCTGACATGCACGCCTTGTTGCATATTCTGGGTAATATTGTACATCAACGCAGGGAAAAACAAGTTCCAGCTGTTCTACTCAACTTCCTGCACATGGTATGCAAATCTCAAATTTGAACTTCTTCACTTTTTTCAATGTTTTAATACAAACCGTTTACTCATTTTGATTCCAAGTACTAAAAACACCTTTATGTCATTAAAATTCTTCAATTTCCATGGAAGAACTAAAAGGAATTGAATTATGTTTTTTATGGGGTTGTGTAGTTAAAAAAATCCTTAAATACCACAAAAATTTTATATCATGATAAATATAAAAATTAACACAAATATATATGTGAATTACAAAAAGAAAAATATAGTAATAGTGTCAAAAATATATTTAATAATCTCCAATTTTCCTTCTTAAATAACCTTAAATAGGATAATAAATGCATAGTGTCTATTTTTGCCTATTCTCGTCACCAATTCTTCAATCTATGAACCAACTGAGCTATATTTATACAGGCCTATTTCTACCCGTTCTCTTCATTGCATAAGCAGACTAAGGAAGAAAATGAACACAACCTTTTCACCATCTTTTATGTATTAAAACCCTTCCCATAGCCATTTCTCCTTTTTTGGGAAACATCCATCCCTTTGAAATCCATTCGTGCTTTGAAACAATCAATGGAAGAAACTCAATGTTTTTATATCCCAGCTAAAATCATTACTGCTATACTTCTGTTTCTACTTCCTAGAGCCTTGATTAAGTTCATCTGTGTTTACAAAACAGTGAAAACTATAATGACAAACCCCAATTTTCTGATTGATTTTCCGAAAATATCTACTTCAAAAGGTATGAATAGCATTTCATATATGCCAATTAGAAATTCAGAAGATATGCCTTTCAACTTCATTTCTAATGGATCATTTGAAGGTCCCTTAGAAATTGAAAAAATCGCATTTCTCTTTCACATAAAGAATTACATTATAATTGGTTGTATTAATGGTCTTTTTTATTTTAATTATGCAAATGATTTTTGCAAAACTATTTATCTCTTCAATCCATGCATTAGAAAATATAGGATTATCCATTCGTCCAACATATATTAACAAGCGAAATCATGATCTTCTCTTCAGTATTTTTCTCTTTCTTGAGATGCTGAAAACTTTAAACTTTTGTGCTCAGGACATCCCAAGATCCTTTCCAATGTTTCTCTTTAATCCCCTTTATACGCCTTTAAAAATAGTAATTTGCACCCAAAAATTTTCTTTTTTGCTGACATGCGTACCTTGTTGCAAATGCTGTGTAATATTGTACATCAATGCAAGGAAAAACCAGTTCTAATGATTCTGCTCACCTTCCTGCACGTGGGATAGAAATCTCAGATTTAAACTTCTTCACTTTTTTTCTATGTTTTAAGCCAAACTATCCACTCATTTTGATTCCAAGTACTAAAAACACCTTTATGTAATTAAATTTGTTCAATTTCCATGGAAGAACTAAAAGGAATTGAATTATGTTTTTTATGGGGTTGTGTAGTTTAAAAAAGTTTTTAAATACCACTAAAATTTTATATTGTGATAAATAAAAAAAATTAATACAAATATATATATACATGAACTACAACAAGTAAAACATACTAATGGAGTAGAAAATATATTTAATAATCTCCAAATTTCCTCCTTAAATAACCTTAAATAGGATAACAAATGCATCGTGTGTATTTTTGCCTTTTCTTGTCACCAATTCTTGAATGTCAGAACCAACTGAGCTACGCCTATGCAGGCCTATTTATACCCGTTCTCTTCACTATATAAGCAGAATGGGGAAGAAGATAAACACAACCTTCTCAACTTCTATTATGTATTAAAACCCTTCCCCTAGCCATTTCTCCTCCATTGTGAAGCCTTCATCCCTTTGAAGTCCATTCGTTCTTCGAAACATTCAATGGAAGAAACTCAATATTTTTATATCCCACCTGAAATCAATACTTCCGTTCTTCTGTTTCCAGCTCCTAGAGCCTTGACAAAGTTCATCAGTGTTTGCAAAACATGGAAAATTCTAATGACAAACCCCTATTTTGCGATTGATTAATCAAAAATGGCATTTTATATATGCCATTTAGAAATTCAGAAGATTTGTCTTTCAACTTCATTTCTAATCGATCATTTGAGGTCCCTTAGAAATTGAAAAAATCCCATTTCCCTTCAACAGAAAAAACTATATTATAATTGGTTGTATTAAAGGTCTTTTCTATTTTAATGATGCAAATGATTTTTGGCAAAACTATTTATCTCTTCAATCCATGCATTAGAAAATATAGGATTATTCATACTTCCAACATAGATTAAGAAGCGAAATCATGATCTTCTCTTCACTTCTTAAGATGCTGAAAACTTAAACTTTTGTGCTCTGGACATCCCAAGATCCTATGCAATGTTTCTCTATAATCCCCTTTACACGCCTTCAAAAATAGTAATTGACGCCTAGAAATTTCTGTTTTGCTGACAAGCACACCTTGCTGCATATGTTATGTAATATTGTATATCAATGCAGGGAAAAACCAGTTCCAGCGGCTCTGCTCACCTTCCTACAAATGGTGTGCAAATCTCAGATTTGAAGTTCTTCACTTTTTTTTCATATTTTAAGTCAAACTGTCTACTCATTTTGATTTCAAGTATGAAAAACAACTTTATGTCAATAAAATTGTTCAATTTTCATGGAAGAATTAAAAGGAATTGAATTATGTTTTTTATGGGGTTGTGTAGTTAAAAAAAATATTTAAATACCACTAAAATTTTATATTGTAATCAATAAAAATTTTAATACAAATATATATATGTGAAGTAGAACAAGTAAAACATATTAAGGGAGTGGAAAATATATTTAATAATCTCCGATTTTCCTTCTTAAATAACCTTTATGCGTAGTGTCTATTTTCGCCAATTCTTGTCGCCAATTCTTCAATCTCAGAAACAACTGAACTACGCCTATGCAGGCCTATTTCTACACCCATTCTCTTCACTATATAAGCAGACTTAGGAAGAAGATGAACACAACCTTCTCATCATCTTTTATCTATTAAAACCCTTCCCTTGGCCATTTCTCCTACTTTGTGAAGCCTTCATTCCTTTGAAATTCATTCGTTCTTCGAAACAATCAATGGAAGAAACTCAATGTTTTTATATCCCACCTAAAATCATTACTACTATTCTTCTGCTTCTACCTCCTAGAGCCTTGATGAAGTTCAGATGTGTTTGCAAAAGATGTAAAAGTCTAATGACAAACCACAATTTTGTGATTGATTATTCGGAAATATCAACTTCAATAGGTATGAATAGCATTTTATATATGCCAATTAGAAATTCAGAAGATATATCTTTCAACTTTGTTTCTAATGGATCATTTGAAGGTCTTTTAGAAATTGAAAAAATCCCATTTCTCTTTCACATAAAGAATTACATTATAATTGGTTGTATTAATGGTCTTTTCAGTTTTAATGATGCAAATGATTTTGGCAAAACTATTTATCTCTTCAATCCATGCATTAGAAAATATAGGATTATTCGTTCTTCCAACATAGATTAACAAGCGAAATCATGATATTCACTTCATTACTTTTCTCTTTCTTGAGATGCTAAAAACTTTGAACTTTCATGCTCAGGGCATCCCAAGATCCTGTCCAATGTTTCTCTTTAAACCCCCTTGTACACCTTCAAAAAAAGTAATTTCCGCCCAGAAATTTCTTTTTTTGCTGACATGCACATCTTATTGCATATATTGTGTAATATTGTACATCAATGTAGGGAGAAACCAGTTCCAGCAGTTCTGCTCACCTTCCTACACATAGTGTGCAAATCTCATATTTAAACGTCTTCACTTTTTTTCATGTTTTAAGCCAAACTGTCTACTCATTTTGATTCCAAGTACTAAAAACACCAAACAACAGAAAAATTATTAGATTCTACACCAATATAACATGAATGAATTAAAAGAATAATTGTAAATGAATTAAAACATAACATTTTCACACTTAACATAAATTTCCAAATACTTTTCTTTTGCACGTCCTCAGTTTGACAAGTAAAGCATTAAGGAAGAAGGAAACAAGCAAAATCTCACCTAAGAACAGATCTAGAATATATATATATGTAGATAATACAATCTTATCAAAGCAAATTCCAAAAAGGTCTATTTCTCATATGTAATCTAAGTAGAAGTTCTCTTTGAATCATGGAGGTATTAAACTAATATTTTCCCCCACTAGGTTTTTGAAGCAAAAATCGACCATAATTATTGTGAAATTGAGAGTTCTTCCAAATAATCCACAAAACTCTAGCGGCCTTCCAAATAATCCATTGACTCTAGCAAGACTAAAAATTTATAGTTGTGTCCAAGACTTCTCTGTTACATGCCAAATGTAACAAAATATTAGTTTTGGACTTTTTTTAAACACACAATATTTGAATATGAAGAGATCTTTCTGTACTCAAAGGGGACATTCCTATTTTATCAAATTTATCTTTTATATTGTAATCTTTAGTTTCATCCTTTTAACTGTTTGACATCTACTAAAGTGATTTATTTACTTGTACTCCTTTATAAGAATACGTGATATTCCAAGCGAACGAATCAACCTGGACTTGTCTCCAAGAACTGCTGCACACTAAATAAACTTAGATTCAACACCCATACTCTCATAAGTAGGCACAGGCCCAACTTGGACGTCCCTCACTACTATGAATAATGATGTGCAAAAACCTAGGAGTCTAAATCTTGTAATTGGAAAGTCAATAATGGAAGAATAGATATCCTAATATTTTCTAATGGGTGGGTTGTAGGGATAAATAGTTTTATCAGTATCAGGAATTCATCGATTAAAACACAAAAGACCACTAGCACAACCTACAACATTGTAAATGATTTTCAATTTTTTTCAATTCTTAGGGAGAGGGAATGATATTTTTTTCAATTTTTGAGGGATTTTTAAATGATTTACAACTTATCTTCCACGTCTTAACAAGAATATATAAAATACTACTCGTGCCTTTCAAAGTGAATACCTTCAAATACTTCGCCGCAAAATTAGGGTTTGTTGTCAAAATTTTCAATGTTTTAGAAACACAAATGAAGTTCAACAAGGCTTAATTATTTTTCATCTGAGACACCAGAAATGTGAAGTCCTCTCGTTGTTTCTCAGATGAAAAGGACATATATATAATTGTTCTATTGAAATTGTTGTGCAAACTTGTGCAATAATATACTAATATGTATTAAATTTTAAAATATAAAGAGCAAAAATAAAAAGATATAATGTATTGATTTCTAATTCGGATGGTATTTAGAAATATATACTTCATAACATTCTATTAAAGAATCCTTTAATCAATTTGATAAATACTTTCTTCCTGTAAGCATTTGAGCTTACATTTGAATGTATATCAAACATTACAATTTTGGAAATGAAAAGAAAAGTTCTTTTCCATCAATCCTAATGGTGAAAGGACTATAGTCACTTATTGTTGACTTGAGATGGTAATTAGCCATTAGCTAGGATCATATAAGCATAAGTTAATCTTATATATGGACCTTTATAGATATGGATTACATTTAATCTTGAATATTTTTACCAAAAAAATGAACCAAAGGCAAAATAAATCTTGGACCACTGTTTTTTAATGGATCAGGTAATTGAGCATTTATCAACTATTTTTCTTTTTCATAAACTGCCGAACTAAGCACCCCAAGCTTTTTGCATTTTTATTCCTCACAAACAGTGAAATCTTACACTTTAGAAAATGCATAAATTGATGTGGTTTTTTTTATATAAATGCCTTTATATCATTAAAATTGTTCAATTTTCCATGGAAGAACTAAATGGAGTTGAATTATGTTTTTTATGGGATTGTGTAGTTAAAAAAATCATTAAATACCACTAAAATTTTATATTGTGATAAATAAAAAAATTATTACATATATATGTGAAGTACAACAAGTAAAACATACTGAAGGAATAGAAAATATACTTGATAATCTCCAATTTTCTTTCTTAAATAACCTTAAGTAGTATAAATATATGCATAGTGCCTACTTTTTCCCATTCTCATTACTAATTCTACGCCCATTCTCTTCACTATATATCCAGACTAAGGAAGAAGATGAACACAACCTTCTCATCATCTTTTATGTATTGAAACCCTTCTCCTAGCCATTTCTTCTCCTTTGTGAAGCCTTCATCTCTTTGAAATATATTCTTTCTTCGAAACAATCAACGGCAGAAACTCAATGTTTTTATATCTCACCTGAAATCATTATTGTTGTTCTTCTGCTTCTACCTCCTAGAGCCTTGATGATGTTCACCTGTGTTTGCAAAACATTGAAAAGTCTAATGACAAACCCTAGTTTTGTGATTGATTATTAGAAAATATCAACTTCAAAGGTATGAATAGCATTTTATATATGCCAATTAGAAATTCAGAAGATATGTCTTTCGTAGTCTGGTTCCAAGGAAAATGGCCTATTGAGTATCACAAAGAGAGGACAGGGGGATTGCAGCGTCTGAATTCATTCCCCTACTACGTCCAATGATAGTTCCTTTTCCACTACATTGCTACCGAAGCCTAGGAAAAGCTCATTCCTAGATTACATCCGATGCAATAGTATCAATACCACTTATTCCAGAGTTCGTTTAAAGAATGAAAATAAGGGGTATAAGGTGCATATCTGAAGCAGTACCACTCCTGCAAGGGCAGGTAATAAAAGATTCTATTGTACACCTTTTATTTGACATCCTTGGCCTAGGAAAGACATGATACAGCTAATTGGCTTTCTCAACCATTAGTAACGGGAGTTCCAGACTAAAACCTAGAAAAAGAAAAGAGATTAATCTAAGGGTGTTAAGCTTTGAAGTCATTTATTTTATCACAGAACTAGTCCCCCTCACTGACATAGTTGACCCAATATCAACCCTCTCTTCCAGATCCCCGCTCTTATTTTGATCGACTTACCCGCAGGACTCCTTTTTTGAGAGAAGAGATCAAGGGGCTAAGTGACTCTCGAAAGTCTCTTTTGTATCGCGTCAAGAGAAATGATATAGATAAGATCATTGCTTAAATAGTTTCATTGTCGAATTGATCTCGGAATTTGATCCCAATTTTAGCTGCTACCAGAAGGTGCTTTATGAAAGTCGGTCCACAACAGTGAAAGTACGATTGATTCCAGAGATCGAACGAAAATGGCTTCTTGCCTTTTTTCCCTCTCCGGCTTAACTACTCTACTTGCTTAAAACAAGTCTTATTTAACCTTCATGGACAACTTCACTACCCAGCAAGCTCCGGGCCTTGAAGGCAAGAAGGAAAGGATTGAGATGTGCGAAAGCCGTTCCCTAACGAGCAAGAAAGGGGATGCGCGTTAGTGCTCTTTTTTTATTATAGGGCCTTAATAAGGGACTTTCTTGTTTGTTTGAGACCATATAAGGCTTTCTTCAATTTCAATCGGTAAACAAGGGGGTAACTTGATAGGGCTCTAAGAGAAAAGGACTTCAGCGGTAAGAAAAGTCACTCAGCGAATTGGTGGATCACACACTTAGAGACAGGGACAGGGGCATGCTTTACTCTTTAGAAAGTATAAAAGTGTTGGAAGAGTGAAGTCTGGGGACAATGGTAAATGTGAGGAATGGGACCTCCAAACCGCTCTACTAAAGAAGTTCGCAAGCAAGGGACATGCTGAACACCTATCTTTCCAACTAAGTCCAAGGCGAGAACCCTTTACGATGCGTTCTGTTGTCAGCAAGCAGTGGCTGACAAGGCCCTTTTCCCTAAATATCTTGGGAAGCGAAGAGGACAGGTTTGAAACTCATTCGGTAAGATTCTCCTGAAGGTAGACATTTACCTGAGGCACTGATATTCTGAGTCTCTCAATTACACGTATTTTAGGGAGTTGAACGTCTTATCCTTATGAGTGGCCTACGTGAATATGAGCCGGGAGCAAGGATTCTAGAAAGTCTAATTCGATATTGCAAGTGCAAGTCGACATTTTTTATATGAAAGTGAAAGTGTAGTGAAAGCCGACCCTAAGCAGGATCCAAAGACGTTTAAGTCCAGTTCCAATCTAAATATAAAAATAAAGCTCAATCATTGAAAGTGATATCTCTTTTAGTCCGGTCTTCTTTTCTCTTTTGAGTTAGGCTGTCGTTATATAGGAAAACAAGTTTTCTGAATATCTCTCTTAAGAAAGTCAGTTCGAGATCGAAATTGGACCTGAGAGAGACTAGACTTCTAATAACAATAGGTGCGCCTTCAGTTGAGGAGTGTTGTTCACAAATAGTGGTTATGATCTCTTTCTTGTTTGTTCTGGTTAATAAAAGGGATTTCCTTCAAGGGGGCCGATAAAGATAACCAGGAAATCTATAAGGATAACTCGAAAATATTTCATTATAAACATTTCACTTTCTCTCTCTACAAACTTTCTCTCTAACCTCTCTCTAAAAAAAACTCCAACTTTAAACACTAAAACGAAATTAGAAGAAAATATAGATCCTTTTGAAGAATCTTTGCAATAAAATGTTGGTTTTGAGGTAAGAAATCCATTGAATTTCTTTTCCAAAAATCGGGCACACTTTTGCCCAGATGGGGCAAAAATTCCTTGACATTTTCGCCCAATCTGGACGAAAGTTTCTTGGAACTTTCGTCAAATTGGGCAAAAATGTCAACGAATTTTCGCCTCTTCTGGGCGAAAGTGTGTCTGACTTTTGAAAGAAAAAAATGTCTGTTTTGTAATATTAACTTTTCATTTTACATTAAGAGGGTGATGAAGATCCAAATACATTTGAAGAATTTCTAGAATTGGAAGAATATATCGATCTTGGACATTTATTTATAACTGACCGAATATTTAGTTCGAAAGATGAGTTGGTGGGCTGGGCAAAACAAACTGCAATGAATACCAACACATATTTAATTATAACTCGGTATCAGAGATCCAGAACATTGGACCGTCGACCGTATGTCACATTGGCTTGCGAGCGCGGAGGTTTAGTTAAAAAAATATAAAAAACCAATAGTCGACAATGAGGAAGAAGAAATACCGAAAAAAAATACGTGGACCTCATGGGACGAAAAAATATGGGTGTCCATTTAAGCTAAAGGGAGAGCAAATGGCAACAAGTGAAAATTGGGAATTATTCGTACACAACGGGAGGCACAACCATAAAATAGTTGTTTACAGTCACGGTCATGCTCAGGTTGCAAGACTTACGGAGGAGCAGTTGCAATAGACCAAGCAGCTCAGGAAGAGTCATGTTCCACCTCGCAATATATTACGATTTTTCCGAGAACAAAACATTAGTTGTACATTTAGGTAAGTTATAAGGGAATTATTTTTAATACTTTATTTAAATATTTTAGATTTGTTTTTATTCCATTAATAAATAGAAAATTTTGATGTATGTAGTGCTCAGAAAATTTACAATGTTGTTGCGAAAATTAAGAGGAACCGGATGCAGGGAAGAAATACGGTAGAGGAAGTTCTCCGATTAAGTGCAGAAAGGGGCTACACCGTTTTCCATAGAAATCATGAGGAGAGCAACGTAGTTAGTGATATTGTCGTTGCACACCCGACATCGATTGTAATGATTAGAATGTGGCCATATGTACTGATAATGGATACGACGTATAAAACGAACAAGTAAGTACTATAGTGGATTAATTGTATTATTAGATAACTTTATTAATTTATTCGCACAAACATTTAAATTTTATAATATTTTTTTAGTAAATAGTTAGTAATATTTTTACGTCCGTGAAAAAATATTAGTGAATGTTAATAATTAATTTTTCTGTTTATTTTTTAATTAAGGTACAACATGCCACTATTAGAATGTGTAGGGATGACTCCAACAGGAAAAAATTTCACTGCAGCAACAGCTTTTATGTGCAATGAACAGGCAACGACATACAGATGGGTTCTTCAACAAATGAAGCACTTATATTTTACATCTACTATGTCAAATGGTCAGGGTTCATTTATCAATGAATGAAAGCCTCTAGTCATTCTTACCGATAGGGAAAGTAGACTCATGTCGGTGATTGATGATGTGTTTAGCAATTCATATCATATGTTATGTAGAAGACACATCGATCAGAATGCTTGGCCAAGTTGACAGAGATGGTGAATGTTGAAGAGGTGGCACAATGGTTCGTGAATGGTTTGTGGAAAAAATTAATTAATGAAATAGATGAGGTGGAATATCATAGAAAGTTAGAAGTGTTGAAGACTATGTGGCAAAGCAGGCCTGACTTTCTACATTACCTATTCAGCACATGGTTGAATCCATTTGCCCATAAATTTTGCAGGGTTTGGACATCTCAAGTGTTGCATTTTGGGGTTGAGACAACGAACCGGGCAGAGAGCGAACATTCTGTGTTGAAGCTGTGGCTATCAACGTGTCACGGTGATTTGGGCACGGTGTTTCTGAACATCGACTCTCTTATCCAAGGTCAAATTGCATAAATTAAATACACATTGGAAATTTCTAAACTTATAGAGAAGTATGGTGCTAAGAGTATTCCCATCGTGAAGAATTTAATTAATAAAATTAGTCATTTGGGTTTGAAGAAGACAATGGATGAGTTAAAGAAAGCACGTCAGATGGTTGAAGAACCGAGAAGTAATTATCTGCATTATTTAAGGAAGTCGCACGGTCTACCATGTGCATGTGAACTTGTTAATAGGTGCTAATATTTAATACCAATCCAAGAGGAAGATGTTC
This sequence comes from Catharanthus roseus, assembly GCA_028651295.1. Classification (NCBI taxonomy): domain Eukaryota; kingdom Viridiplantae; phylum Streptophyta; class Magnoliopsida; order Gentianales; family Apocynaceae; genus Catharanthus; species Catharanthus roseus. Next base: position 2,805,744 of record JAPQWS010000069.1, read on the forward strand.
ACATTTTTTGAAGAAAACTAGAAATTGGTTATGATATTACTGAAGAACACGATAGAGATATGAAATCTGAAATGCGTGATCTCACTTCACTGTTACAAAAATTAGCACTGGTCCAATTTCTAATGTCTGGGAAGTTAGACGACTCACCAAAGGTGGTATATATCCGGTGTTGTCTGATGATCCTTGTCAGCCGTTGTCAACCCCCCCCCCCCCCCCCCCCAAGAGACCGCAGTCGCAAAGGGATGACGAAAGACGAATTCTACCAAAAGGGATAAGTCTCACTAGGAATACGTCTCCATCGCACATAGAAAGATAGGAAAGTCGAGTTAGTGGATGGGCGGCCCCATATTGTAATCGGATGGCAGATTGGGTTATGAGATACCGTGAAATGTATCCGCCGCAGAGACATTTTATGTAATAATGTTGCAATTTGTAATTTATAATGTATTATTTTTTTTAAAGTGTTAATAATATTTCGTATAATTTGTCGTTTGAAGTTTTTTTATTTACATTTATCGTGTAATTATATTAATATGCAATAATAAACCAGAACATGAAGGAATAAATATAATGAACATCACAAAAACTCAGTAATACATAATGAAGAGGAATAAAAAAAAACACAATATCCGAATACATAACGATTTACTAAAGAGTTATGTAATGCTTCCTTAGTAAATCTCAAACCATACGTCTAAACTCATCACTATCAATGTCCTGTCTTTGACACTCACGTGCAATCAAATCTAAGAGAGCCTTTGGTGGCATGATGGAAGCTACCGGGACATTATAGCCACTGGGAATATTTCCGAGATTCTAAATCCTCGGGTGAGTGCAGGGGAGGTACCAATCCATGTAATCATCAGTGCAGGAACTCGCTGAAATGGCCGGAACACTAGTTCATGACTCTATCAGTAAGTGCGAAGGTGCCTCGAGCCACAGTGCCACGACAAAAGTTTTCCTCAAAGACGTACATCCTGTTGTTCGACGGGCGGCGTGCCTCCTCAGGCTAGATAGAGTGGGCGGGAATACACTGCCTAAAACTAAACTATCTCAAAACCCGGCCAGGCATGTAAGGCTCCACGCAGTCAAAATATGCAATGAACCCATGCCATGTGGAAACCCAACAATCACGAATATCCTGAGTTAGTACGGTATCTACCGAACCTCATCAGCTGTCATCATATCCAGTCTCAGGCGAATATCCAGCAGTTTATTCTCATTCTTATAATCGATCGTCAAAAACATCTGGATGTAGGGCTTGCATCCTTCGGAAGAATGTCTAAACGGGGGTGCAAACATGGGAAAATACAAATATATCTACGCCTAAAATATAAAATATAAATTCAATAAAAATATATAAAAATAAATATAAAAGAAATATAAATAAACCCTAAACCCTTAAATTATAAAAATAACATAATTAACGTTACTTTTAAAACACATACCTCTAATAGTGACCAGCACCCTGCAAGCTCTTTTGCATCAACCCTAGAAGCCTGACCCATATTCCGATACAGATACGCAAGACAAGCAGCACCCCATGCAAACCTCCCAAGAGAACTCATAGCCCGCAAAAGCGGCCACAGTCTCGCAGGTATAATGTTGCCACTCTTATCATTGAAGAGTGAGCTACCTAAAATGTACTATAGATAGCATGCAGTTCTGACCTGATGTGACTGTGAAGTCTATCTACTAGTAGCAACAGCGTGAAGCTCCGATGCATTAAACCCTAAACCATCAGTGAGAGCTAAACTTAGATCATCCTGAACAACTAGTATCAACTGCTCTTGGATAATCTGTGATCCACTACCGCACCATAAGCAGGCACTCCAAGGATAAGCTCCACATCGTGCAGTATAACGGTCATCTCACCCCATGGCATGTGGAAACTGTTCGTGTCGGGCTGCCACCTCTCAATAAATGTCGACAACAATGCAGAATTGGCGTGCTGAAACATGCACAATCGTAGGTGCGTCAGACTAGACCCGGAAGCCAAGGGCCGAGCCTGCGAATCAGTAAGGTCCCAACCAGTGAGAGCCATATAACGAGATCGGCACTTCAATAAACCACGATCCTGAAGATAAAACAAATAAATTTATACAGTTATATAATAATATATTTATGTAATAATCATTTTTTCTATTTATCATAATAAATAATATTTGACAGATTAAAGAATAATAACAATAATAATAACATGTCACTTTAACATAAAGATAAATACCTGTTCACGCTATATCGGACCTGCCACATGTCCACCGTATGATAGGATGAGCTCCGGGTCAACTGGACCTCTCTCTGCTACGCCTGTCTGCTCTCAATCTGAAGCCTTCACTTTCTTCCTCTTCAATGTCGGTGCCGGAACATCATGAGCCACCTCGGGTCTTTTGTTACGAGACCCTGCAATCTTACTCATCACCGACATAAAGCTGCCGGTCAAACCATTCCCTTTCCCGTGACAAGGACACCTGTCCGATCCACTAGTTGGTGCCACAGGTGCAACATATACGGTCTGCTCCTCATCTCCATCATCATCACCCTCATCCTCATCATCATCACCACCATCACCATCATCATCACCACTATCACCACCATCATTACCTCTCTCATCCGCCTCTTCCTGAATATGTAGGAATCGGACTCTTTCTTGCTCCTCGCCAACAACCCTATCACCATCAAAAAACCCTATCTACAGGGCCCAGTACGTAAGGATCAGAAGATGAAACACTATACTCAGCATGAGAATACCTGTGTGTGCTGCATAACGAATTCTGAAGGGCGGCGCCAAGCATCTGATCAAAAAACTCAACCCCTATCTGCTTCGGCTGACCCCTAAACTCCAATATAGGCTCCTAGGTGGCAGATCTATACGGTATGAAAGGTCGCACAACGATAGGAGCATGTAAGTATGGATCATATATTGTTTCTGTGGGGTGTGAAGGTGGATGTGTAGATCCATATAGCTCATAGGGCACAGGTGTGTGAGACAGATGGGGTTGGAGGGGAGGTCGAAATCTAAAAAATACGGCCGGTGGTTGGGTAGAATACCTGGCTTCACTTGTACCATGATGGAAACCAAGTGCAAGAAGGGTAAGAGCAACAAGGAGGTCAGAAGTACTATGTCGACCCCTCACACCTCTAGACGAAGCTGTGACAGTGCAATCCTCAACTCGACCTGTCCTGTCCGTGACAGGACCAAATCATCATCTCCTCTACGGCCGCTAGGTCGAACCATCTATTAATTATTCAAACTCGTTAATACTTGTTTATCATATATTTCAATATTTACTTTAACATCTATTATTATTTTATTATTTAGAATTATCGGTATCTATTATTTCATTTCTACTATTTCTTTCGTTCAATTATTATTCATCACTAATATTCTTTAGTAATAGTTATTAATTTATAAATTATTCAATCTTAGAATTATATCCTAAACCTAAGGCCAAGAATAACAATTATTTCAAATTAAAATTCAAATAGTTTAACAATTGCATAACACATTTTCTTATTAAACACATAATCATAAGGAAACAATTTTAAACTAGTTTCATTTACTATAAATAGACAAAATTAAATAACATTCTCAGAGATATTTATTGTTACTTTATTGTTCACTTTATCGATTTTTATCCTATTTAATTTTCGTTATTTATTCATTTCATAATGTTCACAAATCCATAATCATATTAACAATTAAAAATTATCACATAAAATATGTTAGACAACTAATCACACTCGTTCTACACATACATAATTAATTAAATAATCAAATAATCATTTATGAACAAAAAATTTAAATATTTAAAAAAATTAAATATTTAAAAAAAATTTGGACACTTTCGCACGTCGCCGGCGAAAGTTCCGGAGTACTTTCATTCACTGGCGAATGTATTCTAGAACTTTCGCTGGTAACGGATGAAAGTGTCCAATCGGCCAGATTTTTTTTAAAAAAAAAAATCGATTTTTTTTTTTAAAAAAAATTCGATTTTTTTAACAGATATTTCAACAATCTAAAATGGTAAAATTAAAATAAATGAGAATAGATTGAAGAACTAACCTCTTTTTTCAATTTGAACGGTCGGATCTTCCAATATGTGAGATTAAAGTTTGTAATCCTAGAGAGTGTTTAGGTGAAGAGAGAGAAAGTGATTAAGTGAAAATGAAATTTTTTGAATTATTTCGAATTATCTTTATAGTTTCCCGAGTTGCCTTTATCGCCCCCTAAAAAAAAATTTTTTGCACTTTCGCACATCGCCGGCGAAAGTGCCGGAGAACTTCCGATCACCAATGGCAAAAGTACTCTACACTTCGCCGGTAACGGCCGAAAGTGTCTGTTTCGAGCACATTTTTAAAAAAATCGATTTTTTCCTTTTTTAACAGATATTTCAACGATCTAAAATGGTAAAATTGTAAATAAATGAGAATAGATTGAAGAACTAATCCTTTTTTTCAATTTGGACGGTTAGATCTTTTAAGATCTGAGATTGAAGTTTGTAGTCCTAGAGAGTGTTTAGATGAAGAGAGAGGAAGTATTTAGGTGAAAATAAAATTTTTTGAATTTTTTCGAGTTTTTCTTATAAATTCCCGAGCTGCCTTTATCGGGCCCCTTCATAAAGTATAAAAACAATATAAATGTTATATCTCAGAGGTAAACAATAATTTATGACTATAAAAAAAGAAAGTGAAAATAATTTTTGGCTAGAAAACATAAAATCATGATTTATGGCTATAACGAAAACAATAAAATATTTCATGTATAAAAAAAAATAAAATCAAAGTTTATTAATATAAAAATAAAAGAAAAAATAGTTTGTGACTTTAAATGGCTTATATCAAAATTAAACAAATGCATCCTTCCTTTCGTTATTGTTACGGCTATTCTTGAAATTTCATTGGCAGATCTTCAAGAACTTGAATGTCTTGGTAGTTTTAAAGATAATCCAGAGGCGAAATAAAAATTTGAGAAAATGTCTAAATTTTCTGGTTGGTAATAATTCTTCTGGAACAAGAAGTATATATAATCACGGAAAAATAAAAAATAAAACTCACAATGAGTCATGAATAGTAAATAATTAATCCAATCTTCTCTTACAAAACAATCCACATTCACAAACTTAAAAAAGAAAATTTATTTTGTTAAACCAAACTTCAATCCAGTTATTATCTTTTCTAACTTTCCTTTATAGCATAAAACATTACATCACTATTTAGCACCAAAAAAAAAAAAAAATTCAGATCTTTCTCTCATAAACTAGTTGTGACTCCAAACAGTAACAGAGGTTGATGTATATTAGCATTCCTATATATATAGACATAATCGAAGTTTGATTGAAAGGGGTTTTAGCTTCAGCGGCTGGACAAGATATGTCCCCATTTATGCGGGGAAAACGGCATTCCTTTATATTCTAACCATTAGCTGGAAAAGAATTATGCTATATTATATGCGTTATGAAAATTAACATCTATAGTTGACCCGTGAATGGTACAAAACAATATTCAAGAAAATTGTCATTGCTCTATGAAGAAGTTGGGATTTTCTGGCAGGATCTCTAGCTATTCGTCCCTGCGTTTTGTATTATTCATAAAAAATTATCACCTATTACAAATCTTTTATCTTTTACTAATAAATTTTATTAATAAAATAATATATTATAGCATGGATATTATCTAAAAAATGTTACACAAGATATTACGGAAGTTCGAATATTTTTCTTTTCTATAAATTTTTTTTAATCTATAGCATAGTAAGACTGTTTCTAATAAACTGAGCTACCATCATTTCTTTCTATAAATTCTATACTGGTGCAGGAGTTCCTTGTTTGTAGGACACTTATAAATATTCAAATATTAATACATGTGTTCATTATATAATCATAACAGAACAATCATATGTATAGAACAATAATCTTTCATGTGTCATCTTTCGTATTATATAATCATAATAGAACAATAATCTTCCTTTGAATGTAACGTGAAAAATCATAAGTATAAATATAGGTTGAAGTCTGTTGCTTAGTTCTCTTTCCTCCAAGAAATGCATAGATATTATTTCCTAGGCTTTCACTCCCTAAAACTCTGCCAAAATCCCTAAGTAGGCGAACGAGGGAATTACACACTTTTGAAAATTTTGTGGGAAGAAGAAAAAATATTATACGCGGCAATTATGGGTAAGTGCTTAATATCTTCATTACTATCCTATCTTCGGTTTTTCCTAGGACAAGGGAAGAAAATTTTCTGTTTAAAATCTATATTTTATTATTATTATTTTTTAGTTTTTGACAAGAGAACATATGCGGTAGCTATCCGAAAGCTACATGCATCTCCTTCATTAACTTATAGGCAACATGACAATATTAAGCCAATTTTTATTGACTAAATTTGCCAATAGACTGGCATAGATTTAAAGTAATATTGTTGCCCAGTATTTCCTAATTTTGAAGCAACCCTGAGTAATAGGCTCTGTTTGGATGATTTTCGCTCTCAAGAAAAAAAAGTTCCATTTTTTTAAAACTATTTTTGATGATTTCTAATTCAAACAAAAAAAGTTCAATTTTTCTAAATTAAAAAGCAATCTAAACGAAGGGAAAAATATGTAACTCTTGTATATTTGATTATAAATATAACTCTTGTTTACACTTGACAATATGTAAGCTCTTGACGAGTGAAGTAAAACCTACTCATCCATTCGCTTTTGCCACCAGGAAGCTGAAAGAAAGACGTTTGGAAGCTTTATTTTTCTTGATTTGTGGTCGGAGAAGAAGGATGAAAAATTTTATTATGATCCCGATTCATAAATAAAAATATGAACCCTTTAGAACATAATAATTTATAGTATTGTGTGACTTAATATGATTTAGGAGATCTGTATCACGACACATAGATCGGTTTTATAACAGAATTTTCCGGAAGTCCATCAATCCATTGACACAGCTAAAAGAAAAGCCAGAGCACCAAAGAAAACACCAATATGTTCAAATGCAAGTGCCACAGGCTCAGAATATCGGCAAACATAAACGGACATCAACAAAGCCACAAAAGATAAAACCATCACCGTTCTAAAGCAACGAAACTTGAAACTCCTTAAAAGGTAATTAGGAGTTTGAAGGGCTTGAACTGCCACACCAATTCCCGTAAAACAAATTTCAATGATCAAAAGTCGCCTTTGCAACTGAATTTGATCATTGTTATAATCTAATAATAATTGTCTTTCCCTTTGAACTTCTTGACCTTCAACTATTATGTTGTTGTTGTTGTTGTTGTTGTTGTTGTTGTTGTTGTTGTTATGGTCCAATACACCTGGTTCATCTTCAATGGTTGCATTTTCTTGATCTCCTGCAGGGGTTTCATTAATATTGTTGGTTTCCTCAGGAGACGAGTCAGTTTCATTGTCTAATGACTTCATTTGTGAATACAAAATATTTAGTGTACTAGAAATGATGGTAACATGTGTAAATATATACGGATCTTCATAAGTTTTAGTTTTAGTTTGTGTGGGGAAATCCCTATAGGGATATCGAGTTCTCCGTCAGAAACTGAGGTACTCATCTCTGCGATTTCTACTAAACTATAGTTTTTTCATAGCATAGTTTATTGTGTTATATGCTCTTGGTTGTCTGTAACTAAATGTCCTCTTTAACTTATGACCATAGTATTCAAGTCATCACATTATAATAAGTTATTATTAGTTAAGAATGTTGGTCAAAAGTTTATACACTAAATCGAACACAATAATAATAAGTATACTAATAAACAAGGTCATCCAAAGATATCTCAATTATGAATTAATTCTAACTAAATCAAAAAATAATAATAAAAACAGAACTATGAAAGTTGTTTTTGGTTAATATTAAATGAAAAGGATATAACTTTTTTTAAAAAATTATATTTAATAAGTTTAATATGCATGATTTCACTAATTTAACCATTGTATTACCCTTTTACCCTAATTATTCATTATGCTTGAGTGTAATTCTTTCATCGATCAACATCCAATATCTTGAATACTTTTTTGTCCAAGTATAATAAATAAACATATCCTTACAAACAAATCATAAGTCTGTTTATTGATTTTATTTCACAAGAGTGCATTCACATATAGTGTCATATATAAAAGATCAAATAAATCATACAAGTATATGTCAATATTGAAAGATTAAATCGAAAATTGAACCGATCCGCTCCGGTATTTTAGGTCAATCTTTCTTTCATACAATTTATGGCGATATTAATTAGTCTATTTAACTAAGTTTATTGGTCAAGTTTACTGAATTAAAGTTACTTAAAACGGTGATCAAGCATTCAAAATATTAAGAGAGTAATTCATTAATTACATCCATAACACTTTAATGAAATTGTAAGCCTTAAGAGCCTTAATTTATATTTTGATTATAACCAAACGTTGATATAATATATAATATGGATGGGTGTTGAAGATATTTAGACTAGGGTTATAGTAAATAGGTATAACTTCGTAAACTCTATGTACAGTACACAAGCCTTTAATTTAATGTATGCATTCATAAAGTTCAATTCTTAAAATTGTTTTAAATACCTTTACTTTGATCTTAGAGTTTAAATATTTATTAAAATGTTTTGATGATGTTTTGTAGCCGAATATTTTCAAGATGTTTGGATTGAATGATTCATTTTATGCGTTGGAAGTTTGATTCAATAGATTCAAGTTCGGATGATCTATCTTCAAAATTTGGACGTCCAAACTTAAATTAGTAAGTCTAGAGTTGCTTGTTTCTTTTAAACTCAAAATATTTTACTAGATTTTAAAACAGAAGTCCTGTCGATGATGCTTTTAATGGTGAGAGTCAACCTCGGACGTCTGAAGTTAATTACAAGTTTTTGAAACAAAACTTCTGCAGATGATGCTTTAGATGATGAGGGTCAACGTCATATGTCCGAAGTTATGTTTTATGAACTGTGTATGCATGTCCAGACAATCTCATCGGGTTTGGATATCTGAACCTATTAAAGCTTAGTCAAACTAGTGTTTTACAGCCATTTTTGTGAACAATTTGCCCATCTATAAATACTTGTCTGCTATTTTGAAAGATCATTTATCTAAGATATTGCATTTATGCTTACCTAAGCTTTCAAAGTCCATTTTCATTCAAAATTTATACTTTATTAGTGTTTATAATGTGAGAAAGAAAAATGTGATTATGGTGCTAGAAATGATTGTTTTTTCATCACATATACTCTAGTAATCTCGTCTCTTCTTTTATACCTTATGTGTCAACGAGGTTGTGAAGAACATAATGTTAAAACGGGCCAAAGTCTGCGATCCAGCCTACACTATCCACATTTTTGGCGATATAAATTCAAAATAATAGGAACGTTTGGGATGCCAGCTATCTAACTTACTTTACATGGTTCACGAATTTTTGCAAATAGGCCATAGGCCGACCCGCATTCATTAATTTATTTTACTAATTTTGACATTATAAGTTGTTTATTTTTCTTGTTTTGAATTTATTTCAAATGATTTTCCATGATTTATATTTTAACGGAGGATTAATAATTTTAAGTTTTTTGTATATGGTTTGTAATATTTGGAACTATCTTTGGGTATTATTTAGATATTATTTATGTGTGATTGTCTTTTTTTATTAGATATTAGTGCAATGTTATAATTTGTTGAATACTTTTATCATTATTATTATAATTATTATTATTATTATTATTTATACTTTGAAGAAAAAAGAATAGATTAAAAAAGATTATTAGCAAGAGGGCCAGTCAGCTTATTCACAAATCGAGTACGTGCTAACATAGGCTTCTGATTTGCAATCAGCATAAATCCACTTAATTATGAAATTAATAAATCTTAGCAATTTAACTTTGTATATTAATTAGGGTGATCAAGTTTAATTATAAATTCAACATCATCAATAATAAAGATATCAGGAATTGAATAAATACTCATAACCAATAAAAAAATAATGAAACAACAAATCTCAATATAAAATATATCAAAATCCCATAAAATATAAATCAATCTATGACCTAAATAACTAGAAGAGTTTACTTCCCAATAATAGTAAAAACAAAGAAAATTTGAGTTAGGAGAGAAAAACTCATGATTAACAAGCGAAATCTTGATCTTCCCTTCATTATTTTGCTCTTTCTTGAGATGCTAAAAACTCTAAACTTTTGTGCTCAAGATATCCCAAGATCCTCTCTAATGTTTCTCTTAAATCCCCTTTATAGGCCTTCACAAATAGTAATTTGCGCCCAGAAATTTCTTTTCCATTGACTTGCACACCTTGTTGTATAGGTTGTGCAATGTCTAGCATCAATGCAAGAAAAAACAAGTTCCAGCGGTTCTGTTCACCTTCCTGCATACAGTGTGCAAATCTCGGATTTGAACTTCTTCACTTTTTTCCATCTTTTAAGCCAATCTGTCTACTCATTTTGATTCCAAGTATTAAAAACATCAAATAACAGAAAAATGAGCAGTTTCTACACCAATATAACACAAATGAATTAAAAGACTAACTGTAAATGAATTAAAACATAACATTTTCATGCTTAACATAAATTTCCTAATACTTCTCTTTTCAGTATGATAAGTAAAGCAATAAGGTAATAAGGAGAGAATCCAAATCTCACTTAAGAACCGATCTAGAATATACATTTATATATATAATACAAACTTATCAAAGCAAATTCAAAAAAAAAAAAAAACAAAGTCCATTTCTCATATGTAATCTAAGTAGAAGTTCTCTTTGAATCATGGAGGTATTAAACCAATATTTTTCCCCCTAGGTTTTTGAAGCAAAAGTCCACCATAATTATGGTGAAATTGAGAGGCCTTCCAAATAATTCACAAACTCTAGCGGCCTTCCAAATAATCCACAGACTATAGCAAGACTAACAACTTATAGCTATGTCCAAGACTTCTCTATTCCATTCCAAAAGGATAAAAGTACTGGCTAGCTCTGGACTTTTTTTAAACGGACAATATTTATTTATAAAGAGATCTTTCTTATGCGCATAAAGAACCCGCACAAATCTTTCTTTACTCAAAGAGGGCATTCCTATTTTATCGAATTTCTCTTTTATGTGATAAAATTTCAAGATTGTAACCTTTAGTTTCATCTTTTTTTACTGTTTGACATCTACTAAAGTGATTGATTTACTTGTACTCCTTTATAAGAATACGTGATATTCCAAGCGACCGAATCAACCTGGACTTGTCTCCAAGAACTGCTGCACACCGAATAAACTTGGATTTGAACACCCATACTCTCATAAGTAGGCGAGGCCCAACTTGGACATCCCTCATTAGTAAGAATCTAAAGGGTGTGCAAAACCTAGGAGACTAAATCTTGTAATTGGAAAGTCAATGATGGAAGAACGAATATCCCTATATTTTCTAATGGGTGGATTGTAGGGATAAATAGTTTTGTCAAAATCTGGAATTCATCGAGTAAAACATGAAAGACCATTAGCACAACCTACAACATTGTAAATGATTTTCAATTTTTTTCAATTCTTAGGGAGTGGGAATGGTATTTTTTTCAATTTTTGAGGATTTTCAAATGATTTACAACTTATCTTCCACTTCTTAACAAGCATATATAAAATGCTACTCGTGCCTTTCAAAGTGAATACCTTCGAATACTTGAACACAAAATTAGGGTTTGTTATCAAAATTTTTCATGTTTTAGAAACACAAATGTGGTTCAACAAGGCTTAAGTATTTACCAATAAAAAAATAGTAACAATGATTTTTCATCTGAGATACCAGAATATGAAGTCCTCAAACTGTTTCTCAGATGAAAAGGACACACACTCATATATATATATATATATTTGCTCTATTGAAGTTGTTGTGCAAACTTGTGCAATAATATATATATATATATATATTAAATTTAAAAATATAAAGAGTTAAAATAAAAAGATATAATGTATCGATTTCTAATTCGGACGATAATTAGATATAGTACTGATCGATTACCGGGTGAAGTAGAAATTGGTTGGTAACATTTGAATATCACTGACCATTTTGTTTTTATTAGTAACTACAAAAAATTACCGAACATTTCTCGTCGGTCAGTAAAATACATTTTCCTGATAGTGAAAGTACGAATACAAAAAAGAGATAATGGAGACGATCTGGAGACGCCTATTGTTGGTCGGTCTCTAACAAATTTGATTCTATTTGGACTCTACTTTTGGAGGAGATGAAAATATAGAGACCATATAGACACCCATATTGACCCTATTTGGTCTCTAACAAATTTGTCTCTATTATGCACAACCACATAGTCATGACCAATTTGTATCGCTACATTTTTTACTTTTGGGAGACAACATATAATCGAATTATGAATGGTGGCTATTTGTTCTTAATATCGAGTCCAGATAGAGACAAATATTGTGCTCTCTACAGACCAATTAAGTATACGATTGAAAATGAGCGGTCTCCAATTATGGTCTCCAGGCGGTGTCTGCATAGTGTCACAATTGAGACCAATATATTGTCTCTTTATATCATTATGATATTAGAGTTCCGATAAAGCCAATTTTGTTTGTTCTTAAGATTGTTGAGACCTATTTGAATCTATAACGCGCGTCCTAACATTGACACTAACATTATCCATCTCTATAATGCATATAAATTTGGAGTTGATGACTTACGTCTATTCCATCTCTAAGATGGTATTATGTTAAATTAAAATTATTGAACATTTAATCATTGATATGAAAAATAGACTGTTAAATATAACTATTACATATTTTTAATCGCATTAACGAAGTTGTATCTTAATCGGAGTTATCTATTTATGCAATCATCCATATAGGCCACCACACATGAACATATGGCTGACTTGATTAGAGATTTTGATCAGCTATCAAATTAAGCTATTTTTTAATGAAATTTGGCATACATTATTATAAATGACTGAGTTTTGTATCTAATAGTGGGATCTTTACTGGAGTTGAATGATCTAAAGTCTAAAGAATTTATTGAATATCATAATAGTCTGAAATGCATAAGTTACCATATTTTTTAATATTTTATATATTTTTGTATTATTGATGGTTGTTTTTTATACATATAAATTTAAATTATGGAAAACGTTAATTAATTAATTAATAATATCAGATAAAGTAATTAAATTAATAAATTTTTTAAATTTCCTCAAAAAAATATTTTTTTATGTTTAAAGTATTAAGTATTCCCATCTCAAACCCTAACCAAAAGTAAATCGAAAGTCTTTAAAAAATAAAACACATGAAACTTTTCCATTAAAAAATAATATACACAAATATATACACACATGAGACTTAAAAAAATTGAAAAACTCACTTCTTTTTTTTGTCAAAGAAAGAAAAAAAAAAAGCATTGTTCAAAAAAGAAAAAGAAAAAAAAAGCAAAAAAATTCACTTGAGCCCTCCCTCTTCTAAACTGCTTTGAATCGTCTGTACTACCTCCGTATACCATCATCAACTCTAACAACAAAATATTTCACTTTCATAGTGTGCAAGTCATCACATTATAATATTTATATAAAAAAAGTCATCACATTATAATAAGTCATTATTAATTAAGAAAGTTGGTCAAAAATTTTAACTTCATAAAGAAATTTATGACCATTGTATACCCTAAATGGAGCACATTAGCAAGTATGCTAATTTGTAATAAGGTATTTGACAAAAGAATTAGATTAAAACTATTTCAATTATGAATTAATTCTTAATCTAAGAAAATAATAAAAGCATAATTTTGAAAGTACTTAATTAAACAAAAAGAATGTAACTTTTCTTGACAAATATTATATTTAATAGGTATATGGTGTATGGCATTAAAAAAATAACTAGTATTCAGCAACCAAAATTTGTGACAGACTACATCGATTTTAAATGTCGTGACTAATGGCGACCATGAGGGACAAGTGAGCAACTCGCGACCAAGTTAGCGACGGCACTAGCTTTGCTAGCTTAACCATTATATTTAACAATTATATTACCTTAATTTTTTATTATTCTCAAGTATGCTTCTAAAATCTTTAAAATCTTTGACTCCAAGTATATATATATATATATATTAAATATACACTTATAAACAAACCAACTAGATAAATCTATGTGTTGATGATTTTATTTTACAGAAGCACATTCACATATGATATTATAAAAGACTGCATAAGCGGTTCAAGTATAGGTCTATCTTACATTCACGCAATTATAATCAAATTATTTAACTTATTTAATTAAGTTCTTTCTTCAAGTTTACTTAATTAAAGTTAATTAGAATGATGATCAAGTATTCAAAACATTAAAAAGGTAAACAGTCTAAAGAGTCTTTACCTCCGCCCTTACAGACGAGGTAAACAGAATTATATGCCTGTATAGGCGTAACTCAGTTGGTTCTGGAACTGCAGAGTTGGTACCAAGAATCAAGGTTCAAATCCTAGCAACGGCGGTGTGAGAATTTCAACTTCTCCAATATGGGAGGTGGTTCCTTGTGTCCATCAGTATTTGGCCTCCAGTTTGTAAAACCGCTGAGTCACTACGATTTACATCTTCTACTTGAGCGTCGGACAGTCTGGTGGAAGCCTTGTAGGCGAGAGATTTCGCCTTTTGATTCCAAGATAAACCGAACTATATTTGGATATTCTTTTTATCCAAAAATATTTTTTTAACTCAAATATTAATTTTATTTGGAAACTATTTTGAGAAAAGTGAAGACAAGCTTATAGAAAGATTAAATACATGCATTCCTTACCATTTAAAACTTTAAAATTAAAAACTCTTTTCTTTTCAAGGGTAACAATTTTATTAAAAAAAGAAAAAAGTAATCCAAATGACGCCAAAAATTGAGTCAAGTTAATATAAAAGTAACATTATCTTCTTTTTAGTCCAACTCCCTTCCTTTGGAGCTATATATAGCCAACTAAAAACTCAATAAAAATATGAACATTCAATCTCTATTGAGTATTATTTTTTGTCCATTGAACTCAGCAAATCTGATCACTCCATCATATTATCCAACATTTTATTTTATAAGGGAAAGAGTTTTCTCCCTACGTGAGACTCAACGACATTGATATCTTATGATCTCAGTTCCTTAACCATTGGCAAACAAAAATTATAAGTAGGGATATAACATAAACTCCCCAAGAAACTATAGTAAGTATACCATTGAAGTTCATTGTGATTGCTAAAACGAATGCTGTGGCACCAAAGAAAACTCCGGCATTCTCCACTATAATAACAGATTGTTCTTCAAAATATGGTTTCATATAAACAGACACCGTCAAAGCTGCAAAACAAAGCTCCAAAGCCATGCAACACCAATTAAAGCTCAAAGGAAGTGGCTTTGGAGTTTGAAGTGCTTGAAATGCAATGCCAATGGAAGCAAAACATATTCCAATCATAAATAATCTTTTCTGCTTCGATTCTTCTTCATCAGGACGAACTACGTCAGTTGCATTACGTGATATTGTTGGTGGCTCCGGTTGGTCATCAATTCTCCAGGGCCACCATAATAGGTTGTAAAGCTTGCGAATGAAATTTGAGGCATGTTCCATTTCTTGTAGTTCAAGTCAAGTATCAAATTTACTCGTGATTCAGAGGCTAAATTATATGGTGTTAGGGGAAAAATCTTGCATGTAGTATATATAATTAAAGATTTGAAAGATGGAGAGGCTAGAGTTTTCTTCATGTGAAGGGGTCTGAGATGACAAAGCAAAACAGAAGAATTTGGCTTTTTAGGTATTTTGTTTTATCTTGTATTTTAGGTTAACTTTATACTAGAAAAAGGATCCTGAGAGTGTTCTAATTGCTCTATGTTTATATATCAAAAACATAAATTAATAATTAAATAATTAATGCATAAGAACCGACTAGTTTTTGGCATCAAATTTAAATTGGATTTATTGTTCTTTCCCAAAGCCAATGATCTCTCCCATGCATGGTCGAGGAAGGCAGGACGGTCAGCCGCCGTCTCGCCCGGCTTAGAAATTTTTTTGTCTTTAATTATGTCTCTTTAATTCTGCCTCCTTAATGGTAGCCATAAGCCCTTAGTGGATATGTAAAGATGCTAGTTTTACAAGGTTTGTAAAAAAGAAAAGAAAAAGAAAAATTATTTTATTTTCATATTTGCGAGTTAATGAGTTGAAACTGAAATATTCTTTCTAGTGCAAGAATTTTTTATATATACAACACTTTCTCTTTAGATTTTTTCCTCTTTAATTTTCTCTTTAAAATACACTTGAAATCAAGATTTTTTTTTATGTTCCAAGCAATTGGGAAGAGAAGAATATGAGAACATCGATTTAGAGTTGAGAAAATCTTTTAAAAGAATACGTCTTTCTTTTACTGAACTGTTTGGGTACTCATGAAGTGAGAACCAGCTAGCTGGTTGATACTCTTAAAGCAGCTGGCCGATTTTGAAAAAAATCCTTCTTAATAATTTAATTGTTTAAAATAAGTCATAATTAGTACAATATTATTTAAATTATATTATTATTAGTTTTATGTTAATAATTTGATTAGTTAAAATAAAATATAATTAGTACAATAGTAATTAGATCTTATTTTTAATATTATTATTGGTTTATATTTAACAATTATTATTAGTTTATATTAAAAAATGTGTGATTAATTTAATTTAATAAATGATTAGTACAATAGTATTTAAGTGTGAAATTGGCATAGCTAAATTTTTCTGTCAATCAAAGGTTGTCTAAGATAGCAATATTCTCAACATGTTCTGATGAGTGTGAGTGTACTAAAGCATTAGAGAAAGAAATCCGCACCCTCCCTTGATGATCCCAAATAAGACCCTCAATACTAACGCTGTTCACAGTTTTGAACATTTCCTTTTATAACGGCCTCCAGTGGCAACTATTTGGGGATGGAACCACACGTCATCGTACATTAGGCATGAGTGGTCCTGCAGGTTCTGTTTCGTCCTAATATAGATCTAGAACTCTTTTACCTTTTCATAAGGAAGTATTTGGAGGAACACCTATATTAGTCAGAATCCCCGATAAAGAGACGGAAGACTTACTTTGAGGTGATGCACCCAAAGAAATTCATTCCAGAATCCTTTTGCATGTATTAGAATTCGCAATGTAACTAGAGGTGTGTTTTGGGAAATCATGTTGTTTCTACTAATCCAAATACACGATAAGATGTAGGCAACCGAGAATTCTCATACACCAGTCAAGCACCCACTCAAGAGTAGTATGAATATTGATAGGGTTTTTTTGCTATTGTATATTCTTCAATCTTGGCAGTAAAAGTTCCCCTATTTCAACAGACGAGTTACTTTATAATTAGAATCATGCGAGCCACTCGTAAACACAATTTTAATCAGTGATACAGAAAATAAAAATTCACCTCTTAAGTAATCACGTAAGTAATCGTCCGATAAAATTTCCCTTCTCTTTAAGAACAAAGTTCTTTTTAGTATTATTAAAAATTATTACTAATCATTAATCCCCTATTACAATTAGGGCTGTAAAAGGGTCCAAACCCTCACAGTACCCCAAACTCAGACCCATACCCTTATAGTGAAACTTGGACCCAAACTCAGACCCATACCCTCCAGGTATAAAATTTTTAGACCCAGACAGCCAAACCCTCAGAGTACCCCAAACCTAGACCCATACCCTTATAGTGAAACTTGGACCCAGACCCATACCCTCTAGGTATAAAATTTTTGGACCCAGACCCGATCCTCCAAGGTCTAGGGTAGGGTCTAAGTATACACATACCCGTATGATATTTTTCTATTTTTTTCCCTGTTAAACAAAAATATATAAAACAATGAATAACCCTAAAATAAAAATTTTAACATGATTAACCTAATCTCCTCAATATTTTTTTTTAACAAATACAATCATTTAACGTCTCTAATTCAAAAGATTAAAAGTTCAAATACACACAAAATCTTCATAGTACATTAATCTAATAGGAACAAAAATTCTAATTCAATACAATATATTAATCAAAGAATTTGGATTTTGGATACTATTTCTCCTACAAAAGAAATATAGAAGTGAGTATATATTATAAGCATGTAAAATAGAGATAATTATAAATATGTAGATAAATCATAAAGCAATAATCAATTCAGCAAAAACTGAGCAGAACTGAAACAAAAGCAAGAACAGCACCACCAAAGCCAGAAAATATGCCAAAGCATGAGAATTTTCCTTTCAACAATTGTCTCATTAGGCACGTGTGCAAAAGTTCATATCATAATACCAATTTAATGTACTAATAATACCATATAATTAGACTCGCCAGATCCAAAACTACCTGGTGTCTAATGTATGACAACCCATGCCAATACTTTATTTACATATCAAGCAAACTTCTTTCTGCATTGGATTCCAATTAGCCAAAAAGACCCAACCCTTTCCCCCCAAAAAAAATGCTAAAGAATTGTATAAATAAATACCTTAATAATAAACCAAATCAAAAATCTATAAGCAAACACCTCTCAATCACTGTACACTCTATCAAGAACACAATCCGCTAAAAATTGTTAGTTCCAGTCAATTAATTTGCAATAAAATCACACAAAATGTAATAAAGATTTAAGGTTATCCTTGATCAAGTTGCCTTAATTCTTTCCGAAGCTTTTGAGAAAATGATCTGCAAGCATCCATACTAAGGTCTAAAGCAAGAAACGCAAGCAGAGAGCAAAACAGAAATACAAGCAAGAACAGCAAAACTGAAACAGAAGAAAGCAGAGGAAAGCAAAACAGAAACACAAGCAAGAACAGCAAAACGAAACAGAAGAAAGCAGAGCAGAGAAGCAAAACAGAAACAGATTTCTTAATTGAAATAGAAACAGAAATCTAGAGTTAGATTGAAATAGAACAGCAAAAACAAGAATTAGTGTAACTGGAAGATGGAATGCATAGAAAGAAACAGTGATTACCTATTGGGAGGAAGATGGAAGAACAGAAACAGAGAGCAGACGGCGGCACAGAGACCGATGGTGCAAATAGATGGCAGCGGCAGCTGGAGTCGTTCCTAAGCAGGTGAAGAAGAAGCTTAAAGGTGAGAGACTGAGAGTGAGGTGAGAGGGAGAAGCAGCAGAAGCAACTGAAACAGACGGCGGCGATAGATGAGTTGAAAAGGATGAATGAGGGGAGAAAGTCTGAGAGAGTGAGGTGCACAGGACTGGTGGAGTGAAGCTGAAGAGTGAGATTGAGAGTAGTACATGGCGACGACGATGGTGGCGGTAGATGAGTTGAAGAGGATGAGCGAGGGGAGCGAGTCTGAGAGAGTGAACTGAGGTGTGCTGGAGGACTGGGTCTGGGAGAGGAAGGTTAGTGTAGTGTAAAGATAATATGTTAAAAAATTATAAATTATATATTAATATAATATATATACAAATAATATAATATATATTTATATGTATTATTTTTTATTAATACAGGTATATAGGTTTGGACATCATCATAATCTGTCTAGACTCAGGTACGGGTACCGCAAGTATAAAATTTAAACCTTATCCTCTAAAAACGGGTATAGACTCGAGGGTACAAGCCCCAATTATAATAAATTATTTAAAGAAATTGGCAAAAAATACTTAGGTATAATTTATATTTTTTCATTTAAGGATATTATTTAATTTTTTAGCTACTTATACCCCATAACTTTTATAGTGATAGAAAATGCCCAAATACAGCGCGATGAGTGATTTTCAAACAATTTGTATCACATGCTCCTCATATTTTAATCGAAATATTTTGACTCATTCCAATCTCATGTTGGTATTTAAATTAATAACTGAACAATTTCACGCAACATAAATTAGCTGAAAAAACCACTCATCATAAGTAACCAAAAAAATAAATAATGTCTTCAAATGACAAAATATAAATTATGTTGGAGTATTTTTGGCCTATTTCTTAATTATTTATTTGACACCAGTTATGCCAATTTCTCCTCCCCCTGATATATCAAAATAAAAGAAGACACCTAGGAGGAACAAGAATGAGAAAAATTGCTCTTTCAGTTTTTCATTTTCTCTTTCCTGAAAGAATAATACTTTGAAGCTTAAAGAAAACAAACATTGGGATGTAAAATTACATTCTTGGTTGTGTGAATAATCATTACAGCTGAAACCAACAGCTATCTGAGAATGATACAATATATCTTGGTACTGTACCAAAAGGCGAAAGATATAAATCATGGTGATTCAGTAACTCTTAGATGAACCGCCCCTCACCATTGGAGAATGATACAATATATCTTTAACTTAAAACTCATTACCACATGCAAGGAATTCTAAAGTGCAGAAATGAAGTTAAACTCTCCTTTCTGCTTTTCATTTTCTTTGGACAGACAATGCATCTAATCAAAACAATACTTTTCACAGAAGCAAAATAGCACAACATCATTCAACACAAGAATCACAATGTAACTAACAAGAAAGTTTCAGTTTGTCCAGCTCAGTCTGGGAGCCTTTTAGCACTAGGCAAAAGCCTGCCTTTATACACCGTCGTATCAGAATTACACTTCCCTTGATCATCTAAAATTATCTTCAGATACTGATACTCAGCTGCTGCATACTGACCATGAGAAACTTTTAATGGCAATATACAATAATCATCTAATGTGCATGCCTTGTTTCCCATGTACTTGAGGAAAAAAAATTTGACAATTGTGAAAGAGCAAGCGTAAGACACATATATCAGAGACATAAAAGACATAAAGAACACAAACAAACCTAAATTCTGCTAGAGTTACAATATGGACAGTAGTACACTAAATTTCCCTTGGCATTCTTTAGCCAAGCCACAGAGTGAACCTCATCTGGACTATATGCAATTCACCATCTCTAATATCAAAAAGTCACAGGAGAACAGGAATTCAGAGGCGATGGAGTATGATTCTGTGCTTCTACCACCCCAAGAATCAGTAATGAAGATCTTGTTTATAAAATCAGTGCATCCAAGAAAACCAGCATGCATCAGAGAGCTGCCACCAATTAAACACAAATACATTCGGCTATAACTAATCATTAAATTCAAGACATTCACACATCAGATGAGCATAAATTTGGCTTCTCCTGTATCAAGCAAAAATATACGAAGATGTGAAAATGTTCTTTTGGCCACTGCAAGTACACTTGTAATCACAAACCATTCATTTATGAAATCTTAAGCAAGGCAACAAACTAATGCAGGACAATTTAATCTGCACAAAGTAGTAGAAAGTTCTCACTTCCCAACCAGGTAAAAAGATATCAAGAAATTCAGAAAATGTGACAGAAGCTAAGAGAGAATAGAAATGTTTACTTAATTAATCAACAACAATTGCTCAAACTAAGCTAAGCCACTAAACCATATGAAAACAAAAAACTTCACCATATATGACAGTGGTTTCAGGATACTTCAAGAAAAGGCAGCCCGCATGAAGAAACTAGAGATGCAAACCATCAAATTACTCAAGAATAGCCTGAATAACACCAGCTCCAACAGTCTTGCCTCCTTCTCGAATAGCAAACCTCATTCCCTGCTCACAAGCTACAGGCATGATGAGCTCAACCACAATCTTCACACGGTCACCAGGCATAACCATCTTAGATTCCTCACCCTTATCGTTCGAAATCTCTGTTACTTTACCAGTCACATCTGTAGTCCTCATGTAGAATTGAGGCCTGTAACCTGCAAAAAATGGAGAATGTCTACCGCCCTCTTCCTTCTTCAACACATAAACAATGGCCTCAAACTTAGTATGAGGGGTGATTGTTCCAGGCTTTGCCAACACCATCCCCCTCTGAATATCAACTTTCTGAATACCTCTCAACAACAACCCAACATTATCACCAGCCATAGCCTCATCCAAAGTCTTTTGAAACATCTCAACTCCAGTCACGGTTGTACTCCTAGTTTCCCTCAGACCAACTAAATCAACTGTATCCCCAACCTTTATTGTCCCTCTCTCTACCCTCCCTGTGGCCACTGTACCTCTACCAGTAATTGAGAACACATCTTCAATAGCCATTAAAAATGGCAACTCTGTTTGCCTTTGTGGAATTGGAATATACTCATCAACAGAATCCATTAACTGATATATCTTATCAACCCATTCATTTTCACCCCTTTTAATACCAGGATTTTCCATTAAAGCTTCCAAAGCCAACAATGCAGAACCAGAAATAATAGGAATATCATCACCAGGGAATTCATAAGAAGACAAAAGCTCCCTTACCTCCAACTCAACAAGCTGAAGCAACTCCTCATCATCAACTTGGTCTTGCTTATTCAAGAAAACAACCATATTAGGCACACCAACTTGTTTTGCCAACAAGATATGCTCTTTCGTCTGGGGCATAGGCCCATCAGCCCCGGACACCACAAGAATAGCCCCATCCATCTGAGCAGCACCCGTAATCATATTTTTCACATAATCAGCATGGCCAGGGCAATCCACATGGGCATAGTGGCGGTTCTCAGTCTCGTACTCCACCGTAGCAGTATTAATTGTAATACCACGAGCTCTTTCTTCCGGGGCGGCATCAATTTCATCATACTTCTTAGGGGCAGAGTTACCCACTGTGGCTAAAGCCATAGTAAGAGCAGCAGTAAGAGTTGTTTTCCCATGGTCGACATGGCCAATTGTACCAATATTGACATGGGGCTTTTTCCTCTCAAATTTACCTCTGGCGGCTCTTACAGTAAACCGGCCGCGGCGTAGGGTAGTTGAAGAAGGAGATTGGAGGAAAAGGGTAGAAGGGGTTGCAATAAAAGATGAAGATAAGATAAGCTTGCTCGATTTTACTGGATTTGAAATACAATTAGAAGTAAGGGCAGCGGGGTTTGAAGATGGGGTATAAGGGTATGAAAATTTCGTAGTGGTTGTGGCTGCTGCTGCTGCTGCTGAAATTGAAGCCATGGAAGGCTTTTGGCTATGGAGGACACAGCAGAGTAGAGGGTGGGAAAGGAGGGAGGAGGAGTAGAGGAGTGAAAATTGGAGCAGAGAGAGTGAGGAGACTGAAGAAGAAGGAGAATTGTGGCTGAAGAGGAAGAAGTGATAAGAAGAGTTATCTCTGCCAAGAAAAAATTGGGGCCTCTCAAATGGGTTTCTATCCGTTTCAACCTCCTTGGATAACTCGAGGCTTGGATTGGGCTTTGCTGAGGGGTAATATGGGTATTTCCTTAAACATGGCTTAGATTATGACACGTTTGATATAGGTCAAACTGTTATTCTGATTTTTTTACCTTTTTCTTTTTTGGAATATTTTCCTATTTAGTCCCTAACTAATTTAGTTGTCTTCATTTCGCTCCTTCAATTTTAATGTCAACCATTTTGATGTATAAATAATTTACTTTTAACCTTTTTAGACCTTTTGGACAAATTTATCTAGGTAAAAAAATAAATATTTTTTCAGAGAATCACAGGGATAGTTTTGTAATTTCACATACATAATAAAGAAGGAAAAAAAATAGTAGTTTTTTTAAAATTTTGTATTTAAAATTGCAAAAATATCCTTTTCATCGTTTGAGAAAAAAATTTGAATTTTGATTAGGGTAAATTTGTCTAAAAGGACAAGAATAAATTATTTGAGGATTAAAATAGTTGAAACTAAAATTCAATGACCAAAATGGAGAAACCTTTGTAACATCTCTTTAAATTCATTTTAATGCATTTATGAATGAAATTAAAAGGCTTGTAACAAACCCTTCTATTTTCGTTTTAAAGTTGGAATTTCGATTTCATTTATTGAACACAATGTGTTCTTGACATCTTGTAAATACTAGATATTACAGCAGTTTTTGAGCACCCCAAGAATTCCTTCTCCCAAAATTCTACTTTTGCATTTCTTTCTTCCAGCATAGTTTTCATAGTGTTCTTCTGGTTTCTCTTGTTCAAAGTTCGCCAATGAAATCGTTTCAATGCAAAACAAATTTTACGTTCTTATTTTACCCTGTAAGATAAACGTTCAATAAAACCTCTAGCACTATATCGTGAGAGGACAAATCTGTTTTAAAGAAATTGAAGTATTTCAAGACTCGATTCAATTTCTATTCCCTTTCTTTTATTTATATTACTTTTAATATTATCACGTTTATGATTTGACATTGTTATGATGTTATAATCCCTTGAATTTATATAATCAATTATTCTACAATATTGTGTTACAATATTTTGAAATCGAATGGAAAACTGTTCTACCAGTATTATGTTAAAGTTTTCAGAAGTTTGAGAGAGTTGAATATAAGAGAGACATAGAATGGCTTCAAAATATATTTGCATTCAAGAAATTGCGCGTTTTTGCAAGGTGGGGTTTGTGGCTTAGAGAAAAGAAAATGACTGATAGTGATTCATGTGCACAATTTGAAGGTCAAGAAAGTGAGTGTCTCTTTGGGCCACGTTTTAGTTTCTGATGCTCTAGTTTTTTTTTTTTACTGAAGAAAAAGAAAAATTTTTATTAAGAAATGTATGCCTAAAAATCATAAGAGACTGAACAAAGCTCAGAAAAGCATTAAGTTTATGCAACGATTCTTAATAGAATATATACAGAACGAATTCTTAATCAGATGCTCTAGTTTAATCTAAAAAATTGGTTCATTTTTATTTAGATTTAATTTTCTTAACAGAATAAAAAATATTTATTTCCAAATATGATTGAAAATTATCAATGATTTTATCGTTAAACTACTATCTTATTTTAGCCACAAAAAGAAACAACAAATTAGCATTCCTTGCCAGAAAAGGTAATTATTCAATAACAACAAATATTTCGTATTGTTAATTCATGTGTACCATCTATATATACAAGTATAATAATTTCAAGAAAATCTGAAGAACTCTTTCTACTGTAACTTGACAACAAAGAATACGTAATCAATCACAGATCAGGCATTACCAAAACCTTTACTACAAAAGATTTACAAAATCCAGTTAACTCACCTCACTCAGCAAAACCATTTAGTTGCTTTAGTGTTGGCAAAGCTGCTTTGGTTCAGTAGAAGCGAAAGAAGAAAACAAAGGCATGTGGGCTTTCTCCCCAACCTGTCATTCTGCCAATTGATCATCTAAAATCACTGCAATGCCCATACCAGAATTCGTGTTCCGCCTTGATGCATTAAAGCTATTCCTGAAAAGAGGTCCATAGATTTGTTTTCCACCAACTGGCGCGAGCTTTGGACTTTCCTCAGCAATGTTGTAATCTTTCAGCACTCTGGAACATCTTGAAATCTTCGGAGATGAGTAGATGAATGGCGCAATCAAACAAGTTATCCACATAATTATCCATATGGGATTTTTAAAAGTAAGATGGCAAACACTTACGTTTGCAATGGGGAGCCTGAATCTGAATCTGTGATACTTTTCGCCAGTCTCTCATACTGCAACTTTTGGTCAGATATCTTCAAACCACAGATGGTCAAAACTCTGTCATGAATCTTTGGAGGAAGGTCCTTCAGGAGAGATGAAACAGCCAACTCATGCTTCAGTTTAAGCTCATCTAGCTCCTTTTTCTGTTCAGCTAGAAGTTGCTCTAGCTTCTCCGTGATGATTCTGACAGCCGAACAATTACAATCACTCGGTACATTATTCTCATCTGTCGAATGATGTAACTTGCAAGAATGCTGATGAAAAGAACAATCAATTTGACCAGATGGTGCTTCAGAAATTAAGGTTGCTTCAGCCTTCTTCTTAGTATAATCCGATTCACTCCCATTCTCAGTATCATCCAAATTGCTCTGATTATTATTGCTATCTGGAGACTGCACATTTTCTTCAGGCCAGATATCTCTAGCGGTCTCAGAATATGCAGGTGACCCGTTTGAAGGGCCTGGTCTGAGTGGACTGCTTGCAGCACTAGTTTTGGGTGAATCAGACCAGTATCTACGACCTGAAGGCATTCTTTCCAATTTGAGGCTAGCGGAATGAACTGTTGAAGTGGAAGTATCAGAATATGTTCCAGGTGACCCACTATCAGAAGTTCCAGGTACACCAACATGACTGCTGAAGTGCTCTTGAGGTGCCCAATCTGGAATGTAAGCTCTAATTTCAGTATCGATCATTTCAGCAATTGCCGAGACATCTTGATCGGTTAAGTCAAGCTCTTCAACCATTTCGCTAGCAACAGCAGCTGCAGTGTCCACCTCAATATCAAATGGAAAGTGTATATTCCGAATATGGCCTGAGCAATTAAAAATAATTCAGCAACTACAAAGAATGCCAAAAAGCTGAGCTTTTCTTGGAAGAAAATGAATATGAAAAGAGGTAGACAACCTGTGGAATCTGCAATTCTTAATTTAAGAAATATGGTATTGTGGTCCTTCCTTTGACCCTGAACAGTGAAGTCCCGGCCTCCCTCGTGCATAAACTCTTTGGGAATCTGATCACTATCTGACTGACCACTGCAGCCATCTGCAGAAGGTTGGATAAGAGAATGTACCAGAATGTAACATGAAAGCATGCAAAAATAATACAAGTAAAATCACCATGGGCATTATGGTGCAAGGATCTGCTTATACTTCCAGCATCATCCTCTGGCTTGAGAAAAGAGTCCATCAATAGTTCCTTTGCTGACAACCGATCAGATACTTTCGCAATACACTTTTCAATAAACTCTCTGACTTCAGGATGTTTGACTTTTGATAATGATGCTGGCTTAATTCCCTTTGGAAACAAAGAAGGGTGATTATAAAACTTTGTAACATAGCATTATCAGCAGTGTAAATCAGGAACTTTGAATACTCGAAGCCTCAGGATGAACAATAGGGGAAACTATATCCAATCTATAGGGTAAGCTGTATTTAAATCTTTTACGTGGAAAATTTTTTGTGGTTTAATTACATGTAATAATAACAAAGTGCGCATTTCTAAACAAGGGATATTTTAATTGGCCGTGTACATAGCCTTGTGGGCTATTGGAAGTGGAACCCGGACGAACACATTAACATTGCTCTTCAAATTTCACAAAAAAATATAGAAGTCATACTCAGGTAAAGAACAAGCCCAAACAAGCTACAAATACTGCTGACAACTGAAGTTCACCGAATACTTCAGCAGAATCTTTAGGTTAAATTATATTGGAATTCAGTACAGACTGCACAACACAAACACACAAAGAGAGAGAGGAAAACCTCCAGGTACTTATTGTCAATCAACGACATGTTTCCTAATTCATAATATCTTATCTGATATCAAACTGGACACTTATCATTTTTTCTAAAACATAAAAAGAGGCAGATTTGGACATCTGCCGAACCTAAAAACAATATGGGTGAAGAGACAATCCAAAGGACAGAAATAAAATCATGAGCTTGAGTTTATGCAGCTGAAATGCATGGTAAATATATATCTGGTAAACATCTATAAATGTTTTTATTGCAGATATAGACAACTGAACAAAAATGAAGTGTTGTAAACAAAAGTTATGGTTCAATTCTTGTTTTGCACCTTCAATAGCAAAGCCCTTACTGCTTCACTATGTTTTCTAACTAAAAGAAAGAAGAAGTGATCATTAAAAGAAAGAAAAAAAAAAAGGAAGATGGGAAACAATAATTTTAATTAGTAGAAAATTATTAGTTAGAAATCTACAAATGGGATGCTAGTCTAAGTAGCAGGCCCATGAATTTTTATACTAGCAAAAATTGCATCAAATAAACACCAAGATTAATTGAGGCAACAATTATCTTCTTCCAAATTCTTTCTTTGTTCTCGTTACAGAAAGAGCCCATGGAAACCCACTCAGCCAACTAAACCTTACCCTGTCCCTATGGAATCACTATGGCCTTGAACACTGCAGCCATGTAGCTAGTTAAGGACCAGGGTCTCTTTACAGGAAGAAGGAAGGTGCAACAGCATTGACAAAATTGTAACAATTGCTACATCTTTTGATTTCCACTCCTTGACTCGGCAAGGAGGGATACTCTTATAGTTGAAGGGCAGTCCTACTCATATGTTTGACCCTATGAGAATGCATAGAATCCTAACAGCTTACAGTGTTCGGATTGAAAAAGGGAGAGAAGCAGGTGGAGCTCCCATTACTTCCACTAGGGGAAGTAATCTATTCTACTACAATCTTGTTTACCTATGAGGGGAAAGTAAGTAAATCTGCAATGGGCCCAAATGAGGAAATCTGCAATGGACCCAAATGAGGAAGGGCCAAATATAAACGGAGCTGCAATATCTCCACATTAACATCCTTTCCATATTTACATCTTTCCAAATGAGGTAAAAGTTACCTTTTCCTCCCCATTAACTTAGGTCCCACTTTTCTGCCCCATTTTTCCATCCGATCAAACAAGTAGTTAATGTGGAATTTAACACCAAGGTCAAGTGTTTATTCTGCTCTTTGATCCTCCAATGACAAGTTCATAATATTTTATCCCTTATGAAAAGGTCGAGAATAATACCTTTATTGGCACAGGTGAATGAACAGATTCAAGTGCATGATGGAAAATTATTTATGAAAGATATCAAAATCTAAATTCGTATACTTTCTTAAATAACATATAACACTAATTGCTAGCAGTAAATGTAAATTATTATAGTTTCAGTTTGCACCCATAATAGAAACTTGAACACCTCACTTTCGGCAACCAATTCAATATGATGGTGGCCTTAATTACAGTCAATATCCCCTTTTGAAACGTTATTCTCTCCCTCTCAACAGATCTCATGAATACCTTGCATGCGGCTGGCCATCAGAATCTCTCTCTCTCTCTCTCTCTCTCTCTCTCTCTCTCTCTCTCTCTCTCTCTCTCTCTCTCACACACACACACACACACACACACATTCTAGTTTTAAGGGGTTAATGAAGGAATAAACTTCTACTTTCGAAGTATAAGACTAGCTTAAAACTATTATAATAACTATAATAGAAAATATAGACGAGAAGAAAGGACAATAGAAACCATTCAATGTATATTATGAATCAGTTCTAGTAGTGCTTTTGAACTTCAATTTGGCTCAACATTAACACCTAACAAGCATATCAAGGTTTCTGGTCTCTGTGCAGGCATGTGGTGCAAAGAAACTTCAGCAAAATATCAACCACCAATGACTTCGAACAAAAAGCTGCATTTGTTGAAAGAAAGACATGAAAGGATTGAAAGCAACTGATCTTGTAAGTTCCTTTCATGCTGCTGGCCACCAGAATCTCTCTCTCTCTCTCTCTCTCTCTCTCTCTCTCTCTCTCTCTCTCTCTCTCTCTCTCTCTCTCATTCTGTTTTTAGGGGGTTAATGGAAGTATAAACTTTACTTTCGAAGTATAAGACTAGATTAAAATTATTACCATAACTATAATAGAAAATATAGACAAGAGAAGAAAAGGACTATTGAAACCATGCAATGTGCACTATGAATCAGTTCTAGTAGTGTTTTTGAAGTTCAATTTGGTTCAACATCAACACCTAACAAGCATATAAAGGTTCCTGGTCATCTGGAGAGAAACTTAGGTAAAATATCAACCATCAATGAATTCAATCAAAAAGCTGCACTTGTTAAAAGAAAGACATGAAATGATTGAAAGCAGCCGATTATCGTGAATTCCTTTCATGCTGCTGGCCATCAGAATATCTCTCTCTTTCTCTCACTCATTCTATTTTTAGGGGGGTTCATGAAAGCATAAACTTCTACTTTCAAAGTATAAGACTAGATTAAAACTATTATAATAACTATAATATAAAATACAGGCAAGAGAAGGAAAGGAAACCCTGCAGCGTACGCTATGAATCAGTTCCAGTATTTTTTTTTTAAAGTTCAATTTGGCTCAACATTAACACCTAACAAGCATATCAAGGTTTCTGGTCTCCATGCAGTCATCTGGTGCAAATACACTTAAAAGCAAAACATCAACCACAAATGAATTCAATCAAAAAGATGAATCGTTTCATGAAAAGCCAAAGTCATTCTTTAGGAGTCAATTATATGGGCACTAGGAAAGGCCACCTAAAACAAGAAAGGACTGCAACAGAGAAAACTGGAAACAGGTTGTCTGATTCAGATATCGAATTCATAGAGAAGGAGCCTTTAATTGCTCCACATATTGGTACAAGTGCACAATAAAAAGAATATAAACACATCAACAGTACAGGTGCAACCTTACGGAAACAAAGTTAAAAGGACAAACAGAATGGAAATAATTGTCCAGAAAGTGCTTACTGATGTCACTTTCTTATATATCTGAGCAGCATTGGCACATTCCACATATGGATACTCAAAAGTAACTAGCTCCAGCAAGCACATGCCAAAGGCATATACATCTACAAGCTCATTATATTCCTCCTCATAGAGTTCGGGTGCCATGAATTCAGGTGTGCCTAATATTCAGCAAAAGATTCAACGTCACTCTAAAAATTAAGCAATTAGGCAGATGTGCAGTCCAACAAACTAAAACAATAAGCAAAAACTAAATCATGACAGTCACCAATGACACTATGGGCAGACCGAGCCTGGCATAGGATGGCAGCGAGTCCCAAGTCACCTATTTTTACTTCTCCTTGGTTACCATTGACAAAAATATTATCACACTTCAAATCTCGATGGATGACAGGAGGATCATGACTATGAAGATAAGATAACCCCTCTAAGATCTGCCTAGACCACTTCTTCAGTGCTCTCAAATCG
The DNA here is from genome assembly GCA_028651295.1 of Catharanthus roseus. Taxonomy (NCBI): domain Eukaryota; kingdom Viridiplantae; phylum Streptophyta; class Magnoliopsida; order Gentianales; family Apocynaceae; genus Catharanthus; species Catharanthus roseus. The sequence goes on from JAPQWS010000069.1 coordinate 2,836,344, forward strand.
ACATGCTTATGTTTCTTCCGGTACCTACATTAGAAAATTAAAATCAAACACCTTGTACTTGCCACTAAACGGTTTTTATTTTCTTATAGAAGATGATTTGAACTCACTGCCGAAGAGTCCCCGAAGTAAAAATCTCGGTAATGAAATTAATGTTCTCATGTTTAGTATCAATCCACGAGTTGTAAAACTTTATGATGTTCTTATGCTTCAATGTTTTTAGCAAATGAACTTCTGAATACAGACGCTCCAAGTCTTCCGCATTCCTTAAAAGATCCGAGACCTTCACCTGATTCCAGGCAACTTCAATACCTTCCAGTTCATCAAATGCTCTATATCTAAGTTCCAAATCATACAAGTCAAGAACTGAAACACCGTGTACACCCATGAAAAGTTGAACTTTCATAAAGAAAAGTGTCAAATATATATGTACAATAACAAAAATTCAGAAAATTTCAGGATACACTTTCTTAAAAGCTCCTTTTCCTAGCACTTCTTTGTACTGCAAAATGAAAAACAGAAACAAACCCAAATTAATTTCTTTAAACAAGAAGTTAATTTTTCAAAACTCAATGCTAACGTAATCAAATCAAACAAAAAAAAGGTGCATGAACTAACTTCTTTTGAGCATCATTGAAGCATACATCAATTCAATACACATATATATATATATATATATACTTACCCGACCATAGCGACCGGAAGGATCGACCTCAACAAATTCAGGTTCAATATCAGCATCATCCGGGTCTTGCTCCGGGGGAGAAGCCGGGGACATCCTGTTTTTCCAATCAAATCCGCCAATCCAAATGCTAAATCCTTTATACCACTTTTAGGGATAAATTAAAACCCTAACTGATTAAAAAAAAAGGCGAATTCAGATCAACTACAACCAAAATTCCAACTCGGGAACATAATCAAACCCGAACATAATATTTATGGAAATCCCAATAGTAAATAAAAGTTGCAGTTTCAACAAAATAGTACTGATGGCTGAAGAAAAAAACTCCAAATTCAGAAGAATAACACAAATTTTGAGGGATTTTGTGTTTGAAAGTACAGAATTATATAAATATATATATATATAACCTGGCAGATGTATCTATCTATATTGAAAGGGATCAGAGAGAGAGAGAAAGAAACGGGTAAAGAAAAGATGGAATTGAAGCCTGAAAGGAAGAAGGCGGGGATTTGGAGGCTTGTCGCGGAGCGCTTTTAATATTAATTTCTATTTTTTTCTTTTTATTTATAAATCCAATATTGGAAAGGTCAACGGCTCCCTCCACGAAATTCACACTCAAAATCGTAAATAGGACCTTTCAAAAAAAATCGTAAATAGGGGAAATTATTTTCTTTTTCCCCTATTTATTTTTATAATAAATAGCACTTACATTATTATTTGATCTAATAATGAATATCTATCCTTATAACATTACTCTTTTAAAAATATATATTTAAAATTTTAGTTTTTAATATAAAAGTGATTTAAGTAAAAGTTTGTCAATTAATGGCTTTAGTTTGACCTTATTATTTTATTATATTAAAATAACCCAAAATATATACTTTTCATATAACTATACATTATATATTGTAAATATTAAAGAGTTATTTTTTTTTTATGAGTAGAGACATGAACTGCTTAGATCATATTAAATCGTATTACTTGAGTGATTAGTGTATTTCCTCTCGTGTTTCCATATGTGGAGAAATAATTTACAAATGGAAACTATATATTAATCACAAAGATAATAATGTGATTTAATATAACCTAAGAGAGTTTTTATGTCCCCATTCATGGACCAGGTCCATATCTGATTCTTTTTTAAAAATTTTTATGAGTCTGTCTAATGTATACCTCGAGACACATGTTAATATAGATAAAATATATTGTATAGGAATAAAACATATCATATATGAAAATTTACGGGTAATATTCTTATAAAATCTAAAAACTTAAAAAAAATATTGCATCTCAAGAAAACTTATAACTTAAGTTGAAAAGTTAATCCACATTAACGTACGGTCCCAGAACACATGTTAAACAAATCCTTTCTATTTATCCACATTTTGATTTTATTTCTTTTTACCATAGTACCATATGTATATATTATGTCTATTAATATAAACTTTTTGTGTGAAATTGAGTATTTAATCAAATACTAACATAAAAAATGAAGCAAATAATAATAAGGTATAAATTAACCCATTCTTTTTCAAATTGTTTATTTTATAACACCTAAAAGATTATTCAACTCTAACTAAGTTAGTTGTTGATAAAAGAAAAATATATGGTTAGAAGGAGACAACATTTTAAAAAGTGAATTATTAAAATAAAAAAAAAACAAATTCATGTTGTGATGAGATGGACATGATGTCATGCTATTACTAGTCATATAATTAATGGATAATTATAATAAATCCGATGTGAGAAATATTAAATTGTGAAATGATGCCTAAGATTTCCTATTAAGTAATCAGTCCCACAAAAGAAGTTCATCGTCATATCCAAACTAGAGAAGGTTTAGGCATGTTTGATAAATTAATTAATCAAAATATTATTGAATTAAGGGTTATTTAATAGATAGTATTAAGTGTTAATTTTTTTAAGTATATTTAATAACAAAGTTGTGTAAAATACTTAATTGGTTAAGATGTGGTTGGTTATAAATTTTAAATAAAAATTTATTATTTGATCATGAATTCTACAATTTGGATGGATATTCCTCAAAAAAAACTTATAAAAGATGGGTATATTTGTTGTCAAATCATTACACCATTTATATATTATGAATTTCAATCATCTTAGAAATAAATATTTCATATTTTAACATATATTTATCAAATATATTTTGTAACAAAATAAATTTCATACTCTAGAATAAAAAGAATATTTGCTTTAGAACAAATAAAAATAATATTTATTTTCATCACTTATTAAAAAACATTTATCCATAATTACTTTATCCATTACATTTATCCATAATATTTATCCAGTCTGGTGAAAGTGTGCTTGTTTTTTCGCCCATCTGGGCGAAAGTGCTCAAAATTTTTATTTTATTTTTAGGTTTAGGAATTTCTATTTTTTTTTTTTTGTTTTATTTTTTTTTTTTGTATTGGTAATTTTTTTGGGTACATTAACAGGGTAATGAATATGCAAATACATTTAAAGAATTTTTAGAACCCGAAGAATATATTAATTATGGACATTTATTCACAACAGTCCGAATTTTTAATTCGAAGGATGAGTTGGTGGACTGGGTAAACCAAACTGTGATGAAAGTCAAAACATATTTGATCGTTAATCGATATTAGAAATTAAGAACATCTGACCATCGACCGTATGTTACCTTGGCTTGCGAGCGCGGAGATTCAATTAGAGAAAAGACGAAATAAATAGCTGACGATGTAGAAGAAGAAATTCCAATGAAAAGGCAGGGACCTTACAGGACAAAAAAATGTCAGTGTCTATTTAAATTAAAGGGAGAGCAAATGGCTACAACTGAGAATTGACAATTGTTCGTACACAACGGATGCACAACCATAAACTAGTTGTTTACAGTCACAGTCATGCTCAGGATGCAAGACTTATGGAGGAGCAGTTGCAACAGATTGAGCAGTTTAGGAAAAATCTTGTGCCGCCTCGAAATATCCTACAATTTTTCCATGAACTAGACATTTGTTGTGCACGTAGGTAAGTCAAAAGGGAATTATGTTTAATAGTGTATAAATATATTCTAGAATTATTTATAATTTTGTTAATGTTACAAATTTTATAATATATGCAGTGCACAAAAAATATATAATGTTGTTGCGAAGATTAAGAAGAACAAGATGCAAGGTCGAAACACGGTAGAGGAAGTACTTTGTCTTAGTGCAAAATGGGGTTACACGGTCTTTTATAGAAGCCGTGAAGAGAGCAATGTACTTAGTAATATTATCGTTGTGCACCCAAAATCAATTGCAATGATTAGAACGTGGCAATATGTACTGATAATGGATACTACATATAAAACAAATCAGTAAGTTCTCTAGTGGATCATTGTGTTATTAAATCTCTTTATTATATGTTACTTGTATATTTCTTATTTATCACTTTTTCGTTTTTTATATAGTTAAAAATATTGACCCTAATATCTTACTATTTGAAAATAGTTTACGTATTACTAAATAAGTTTTCCGGTTTATGAATATTATATAGGTACAATATGCCATTATTGGAAGCTGTAGGAATATCTCCGACTAGAAAGAACTTCACAGCTGCAATTGCGTTTATGTGCAATGAACAAGCTACTACTTACAGATGGGTACTTCAACAAATCAAGCACATATATGTTTCGTCTGCTATGTCATCCGGCAACAGTGCAATTCTTAATGATGGTGAGCCAATCGTTATTATTACGGATAGGAAAAGCAGACTCATGCCTGTGATTAATGATGTGTTCAGAAACTCATATCATATGTTATGTAGAAGACACATGGATCAGAATGTGTTGGCAAAGTTAACAGAGCTGATTAAAGAAGAAGATGTGGCACAACAGTTCGTGAATGGCTCGTGGTACAAATTAATAAATAAAATTGAGGAGGCCGAATACCGTAGGAAATTGGAAGTTTTGAAGTCAATGTGGAAGAGCAGGCCAAACTTTTTACACTACCTGTTTAACACATAGTTGAATTTACTAGCGCATAAATTTGTCAGGGTTGGGACATCTGAAGTGTTGTATTTTGGTGTTGAGACAACGAACCGTATTGAGAGCAAACATTCGGTACTGAAGTTGTGGCTGTCAACATGTCATGGAGATTTGGACACCATTTTTCTTAATATTGACTCTGTCATCGAGAGTCAAATAGCTGAGATTAAAATCCCATTGGAGATTTCCAAACTGAAAGAAAAGGATGACACAAAGAGTAGTTTCATATTGAAGAATTTAAGTAATCGAATCAGCCATATGGCTTTGAAGAAGATATGGCTTGAGATAAAAAGAGCTGGCGAGATAAGTGATGATCTACAGAGTAAGTACGGACATTACTTAAGGAAATCTCACGGATTACCTTGTGCATGCGAGCTATATCATTGGTACCAGTACTTACTTCCACTGGTACCAGAAGATGTTTATATTTTTTTGGTAGAAAACTAGAAATCGGTGTTGATATTCCATCTATCCACGAGAGAGATTTGGATTCCGAAATGTGTGATCTCACTTGCTTGTTGGAGGAAATAAGTACGGTACAATATCCAAAGTTAGAAAAGTGCGTCGTTTCATGAAAGGTGTCATTAGTCCTGTTTTACCAAATGATCCGTGTGCTCCATTGACTACTCCTCCTGAGACTGCTGTTACCAAGGGTCGACAGAAGACCAATACAACAAAAAGGGATAAGTCACATTGGGAACATGTGTCCATTGCACATAGGAAGATAGGAAAGTCAAGTGGTTCAGGGTCTGGGTCGGGCAGCGGTTCAGGTTCAGGGTTCGTTGCTAGTCCGCGTGGTAGGGGTAGACCTCCCCATTCTGGAAGGGGTAGAGGTAGAGGACATAGTAGTAGTGGACGCAGCAGTTTATCTTTTGTTGTAAACACGGATGCTACTTCAACGCCATTCCCGTTCACTGATGCATTTCCAGGATTCGTGTACGAGTTCATTCAGAATTAGAAGAATGTTGTTGGTGATGGCAATTGTGGGTTTAGGGCTGTAGCTATTTTCTATTCAGGGATGAGAACCAGTGGCCTGAAATTCGTATAAGAATGGCATACGATTCGCACCATCATATGAATATGTATGTGTCAGTTTTCGGATCAGTGGGACATATTTACGAACTGATAAGGAAGACCATCTGGGATGAGGGTCCGGCCCCTTATGAGTACTGGTTGGATACACCAGATCATCTTTATGTCATAGCCAACACTTTCAATTTCTGCGTGGTTTTAATTGCACGTTTAAGGTCGACCACTGTCCTTCCCCTATACTCTAACATGAATTGCACAGCTGGAATGCTATGTATTGGATTCATATCGGACCAACAACATTTCATACAAGTATATGATCAGTTCTTAATTATAACATATTCATTATTAATAATTGTTAATTATTATTTGTTTATTGTTTATTATTATTTAGGGTTTATTATTATTAATTATTTCGTTTTCCTTTTTTTTTTTCGGGCAGCTACAGATGTTAGAAGGATGCTCGTTGCCTCAAATGCAGGTGCAATGACAATATCATCGAAATGTAAGCGTCAGTAGGTGGACAGATCCTTATTATGAACGGTTCGCAGAATGGGTTAGGAGGTCACGAACAGAATATCCAATACAGGATGCTGCTCATTTTGTTATTCCCTAGTTACTTAAAATTTTTTGTCCATTCTTTTATTATTAGTTATGGAATAAATTGACATTATTAAATCCGAGGGTTCATTTTTTTAAATATCTAATAAGGTTGCATCCTTCTCTTTATTAATAAATAAAAAGGTAGATAAAAAAATAAACAACAAAAACTTGGAAATAAATGAATAAAAACAAATATAAAAAAAAGTCCAGCTAAATAAAATAAAAAAACAACGTACGAGTACAAAAAAATATACAACATACTAAGTACTACGGTAATGCCTCGACAGTAAATCGGCAATCCTATCAAACTTCTCTTCTTTTCCGGCATCCTCTCTCCTAGCCTCGTGGGCTATCAGATCTAACAGGGCCCTGTCAAGCATCGGGGATCAACTGGAACGTGAAAGCCACGAGGAATATTCACTGGATTCTGTAGCCGAGGATGACTACAAGGGAGGAATCACTGCATATAATCATCGGTGCAAGCAATGGGTGGAATAGTAGGTACACTGGTCCATGGCTCTATCAATAGATGCGACGATGCCTCAAGCCACAGTGCTTCCACAAATAAGTTCCAAACAATGTACATCCTATTGTTGGCGGGCCTGCGTGCCTCCTAAGATCGTATATGGTGTGCAGGAATACACTGCCTGTACCCAAACTATCTAACAACCCTGTCCGGCATGTACGGCTCAACAACATTAAAGTACGCAATGAACACGTACTATGTGGATACCCAACAATCTCAAATCTCCTTCACCTGTATGGCGTCCATCTAACCTCCTCTGCTAACATCATATCCAACCGTAGTTGAATGTCCAACAATTCAGTTTTGTATCCCAAATTCTACTGGATATAGGGCCTACATGACTGAATGCCCAATCTAATAGCAGGTCCGAACATAGAAAAGTACATGTAAATCCATACCTAAATATTCAAATAAAAGAAAATATAAATATTTATAAACAATATAACATGCAGCATATATGATAAAACCTTAAACCCTAAACCAGTTACATTTAAAAAATGTAGATAAAAACATATATAATTATATTATAAAAATAATTTATTATATGTTATATAGACATAACATGTAATAAGTATTAAAAAAAATTTAATAAATAACAAAACTATTCACAACAAAAAAAATAGAAATATAAATACCTCCAGTAGTGACCAGCACCCAGCCAACTCCTTTGCATCCACGCGTGAGGCCTGACCAAGATTTCTGTATAGATATGCTAGTGTTGCAGCACCCCAAGCGAACTTCCCAACTGATCTCACATCCTTCACCAAGGGCCAAAGTCTAGATGGAACTATGTTGCTACTCTTGTTAGTGAACAAAGAGCTACCCAACAAGTACTGTAGGTAACATGCTGCTCTATCACTGCTGGACATAGTACTCTGCCTACTAGTGGCTACATCAAACCGTTCCTGCCCATTTGTACCACTACCTGTGAAGGCTAATCCCAGATCACTCTGGATAACAACAATCAGCTGATCTCGTGATAAATGTAGATCCACGGCTCGGCCATAAGCAGGAACACCGAGTATCAGCTCCACATCATGTAATGTAACCGTCATCTCCCCCCATGCCATGTGGAAGCTGTTCGTATCCGGCTGCCACCTCTCAACAAAGGCCGATAATAGAGCCGAATTAGGGTGCTGGAACATGCACGAATGCAAGTGCATAAGACTTGTCTCGGTCACCAAGGTCACAACCTGTGGATCAATAAGGCTCCACCCTGTAGTGTGACCGGCACTTCAATATACCACGATCCTAAAAAATAAGAAAACCATCAATAAATATTTTATTCATGTTACATAATAATCATAAAAAAATTACATTTAATGTAAGTAATTGAGAAATTAGTGAAAATTAATTAACAAAATAAAAAGAGTCAAAAAATATCTGTACACGTCATATCGATCCAACCACATGCCCCCTAGATAATGGGATCAGCTCCGGATCAACAGGACCTCCCTCGGCTGGCCCTGTCTGCTCCCAATCTGAAGTCTTCACCCTCTTTCTCTGTGTAGGAGCCGATACATCTCGAGCCTTATCGGGTCTTTTATTACGAGACCTTGTAATCTTACTCATGACCGACATAAAACTGTCTATTAACCCTTTCCCTTTCCCGTGATGTGGTCGCCTATCAAATCCACTAGCATAGGCCACAAGTGCCACAGGGACGGGGTGCTCCTCAGCTCCAGCATCCTCACCGTCATCATCATCATCATCGTCACCATCACCATCATCCTCATCATCAACTCTCTCATACACGGATGGAATCTGTCAAGCTCCTCGCCTAAACCCCTATCAACCTCAACACCTAAATCTACTGAATGTCGTCTCCCAATGAAAGGCTCGGAAGATGAAACTCCACAATCTCCAGCAGTATAACCGTGAGTGCTATGAAGAGTCGGGCTGGACGGCACCAACCATCTGCTCAAAAAACTCTACCCCTAACTTCCTCGCCTGACCACTGAACTTAGTCAAAGGCTCCTGAGCTGAAGATCTGTATGGAATATGTAAGTGTACAGTAGGAGCAACAAGGTACAGATCATACACTGCAGGTGGTGGCTGTGAATGTGGATATGTAGATCCATATGCCTCATAGGGTACAGGGGTATGAGAAAGGTGTAATGGGAGGGGAGGTCGAGATCTAAAAGGTATAGGTGGTGGTTGGTTAGAAGATCCGGGTGCACCTGTATCATGGTAAAAACTAGCAGGAAAAGGAGTAGGGGTAGACGGGAGGTCAGATGTACTATATCGCCCCCTCACGCCTCTAGAAGAAACTGTGACAGTGCGACCCTGCACTCGACCTGTCATGTCCGTGATAGGACCTAAATCATCACCTTCTCTACGGCCGCTCGGACGAACCATCTATTATTTATTCAAACACAAGAATAAAAAGTTTTACACATTAGAACATTTATTTTTTCCCTGTAATATTATTTTATTATTTATTCTTATTGGAAGAATATTAGTGTTTCATTTCTACTATTTTATTTTATTTTGTATTGTTTACTAATATTTCATTTTCACTATCATTATTTATTATTATTTACTACCTAAACCCTAAACCCTAAAATCTAAGACAAAAAATAACGACTAATTCAAATTAACCTTCAAATTGTTTAGCAATTACATAACACATTTTCAAATTAAACACATAAATATAAAAAAACAGTTTCAAACATGTATCATTTATTCCACATATACAAAATTAAATAACATTTATTATTAATTTATTATTTATTCACGAGATGGATTTATTATTTCATATCCGTTAATTTTTCCTTTCTTATTATTAATAATTATGAAAAAAAATAAATAAACGAAAAATTTTAAAAAAATTCAGAAGGTGATTTTGCCTAGGCTTACGAAAATCACCGTGCATTTTCACCTAGCCTAACGGAAGTTCACTGGCATGACCGCCACCAACAGCGAAAGTGACGGTGGACTTTCGCTTGACCAAGTGAAAGTGACGGTGGATTTTCGCCCAGGCCAGCGAAAGTCCACCTTTGGAGCAGAAATTTTTCGATTTTAAAATTGCAATTTTTACACAATTTAAAGTATATTTTCATGATCTAAACGTTAAAATTGTAAATAAATGAGCATAGATTGAAGAATTAACATTTTATCTGAATTTCGAAGGTCGGATCTTCCAAGATCTGAGATTGAAGTGAAAAGCCTTAAAGAAAATTCAAAAAAAAATTTTAGAGAGAAAATTTCTATGAAAAAAGAAATTTTTTAAATTTTTTCTAGTTATCTTTATAAAATTTCAAATTGCATTTATTATAAAAAAAATATATGTATAAGACAAAATTTAGAGTTGATAAATAGTAAGAATTTTTTAGACAACCCTTACATAACACCATTATTCATTAATGTAAGTACCAACCTTTCAAGAAAAATAAGGTCAAAAAAGCTGTTTATACCACACTACATGTCTGGCTGTTTGGTGACAACTCCTCACCTCTTTAAAGCCACCTTCTTTTCTTTCCTAAAAGTCAGCTCCAATAATCCAATTATTTTTTTCTGTTTTCTTTTTTTAAAAACCAATCCAATTAGATTTATGGAGCCAACTGTTGTTGTGAAACAAATGAGATCACTAATTGATCCCAAAAAAAAAATTAATAATAATAATAAAAATAAGAAAATGAGATCACTTGTCAATTTTTAAAGGTCTACACTAGTACTCTCACATGTCCATGTATCATTGAATTATCCACCAACACCTCATCCTGTGCACTCGGGTGTGTTAGATCAAAACCTTTTCTTTCATAGTACACTCAGATCATCAAAATGAAATATATTAAAAGCAAAAATTCTTCTTCTTTTGTTATTTGTTCAAACTTTTGAGTACCTTTAAAGCCAACTTGACCTTCCAATATGGGAGAACAAGAATAATAGTAGAACATATTGGGAACCTGATTCCCTTTTCCAACCTTAGACAAGCGTAATTCAAATATTGGAGAGAAGAATTTCGCATTTTAATAACTTGAAAAAAAGCGTCCATCCAAATATTAGAGACATATATATATATATATATATATATTCCTTTCTAGAAAGATTGAGTGATGCTTATGAACACTAAAGATAATCAGGTCTTTTCTGGATATGTCCAGCAAAGATAAACTATACAAGGGTATTTTATATACACTTTCTCAAAAAGTGAGATTTGTAATCAAAAGCATCAAGAAAAGCATGCTTGCTATCCCAATATTCATACTTAGCCATAATGTGAATTGGACAGAAGAGGATAGAGTGACCTTAAATGGCTAAACATTTAGCTAATTAATTGGCTCAATGGGGATAAACAGATCATTTCATACAAGACATACTTGTACTGATAGAGGGACAAGAAGTACTTTTTTTCTTGTATTTCTAATTTTGCTTCCGTATCAAAGACTGAATATTTATTTACATATCTTCTAATACGTCTTCTATATAATCCTAACCTACTTATTAAACTTGATTGTATTTGTCCTTGCAATTATCAATTGAATAACAGCCATAAAGTTGCAAAAAAGACTATGTTTTATGCTTCTAATACTATGAGTGTTAAAAGAGAAATGATATATTAGAAGATGTTGACCAGCTAATAAATGAACAAGATAAAGAAACCAAAGAAACTCTGATATTATAAATTGATGAACTGCATAATCCTAAACCAAAGAAAGGCTTCTGCAGAGATATTTCCTATATTCTCTTCAACAGAAGATTACTTGACAAAAGAAAGAGGGCCATGCTGAAATGTTAACTGAATGATCTAAAACTTTTGAAGAACATTTCAGATGGTTATCAACTTCTGTTCTCTCCATGAATATTATAGTACTTTCTACAAAATATAACTACGTAAGAGCTTCATTATTCAAACTACTTTGCAGACATACTTGGATAGAAGAGTTGGCGCATAATAGTGAATTCAGCAGATAGCCTAGCACTCAAATCCAATCTGCCTTTTACATCTGTCATGCCCCGAGCAACTCTCAGAGGATAAACAGATAAGAACCTGAAAAGGGAAAAAAAAGAAGTATTTATGCAACGTGTTGGTTCTATAAAGATGGTTGAAGAGTTTTCTGGTAAAGGAAATGATTAAACCCTACCACTTCTTGCACTATAATACCTTTAGTGTATCCACTAGCTGGCCAACTAGCTAATGTTTCTTAAGTGCATTCATTTTGTCTCTGAGATAGTATAGTTTGGCCCTCCTTACTTTCTTCTTGTCAAGCACTTTTATCTCCTTAAGATTGGGGGAGTACCTGAGAAAACCAATTAGAACAGCCATTAGGTGATGCCAATTAAAGGAAATGACTATTGAGAAGCAGGTATCAAGCACATGCTCAAAATTAGTAATGGAACTGAATGCTCAAGGCATGAAATATCACTAAGTTTCATAAAGAATTTCATCCATCAACTTCAGGACCAATACAAGTAACTTAATAAAGTTTTAAGAATGTGTTAAGGACCAGAAAGTCATCCAAGGATTGCATGAAGACCACAAAGATTAGACGACCTAAGTAGCCTAACACATGCTGATTTTGACTTCCATGTGGCAAGTGTTTCAAGGTTGCACCATAAGATCTATATCTGTCAATTCAAAAAGCAACTTCAGGGAGAACATGCTCCTAATGCTTACCAGAAACTTACTAAAACAAAGGCCTACATACCACCTCGTGCTTACTCGGACAATAGACCTAAAACACCAGTAATGACTCCCCTACAGCTCCTTTCAATTATACATTAGACTAACAAAAAGGTGGAAGTTTCCAGAATGCAGACATGAGGAAAATTGTTTCTGGACAATAAACCATACAAGGAAACAGTAAAAATTTATTGTCTGCAGTGATTATTTGAATATCCTAAAAGGACAGGAACAAACATCTCAAACATTACTTACAGTGGATAAAGGGACTCCACGCCTACTCCAGCTACAAGTCTTCTTATTCTAAATGTTGTATTTAGACCAGCATTACGTCTTGCCATCACTATACCTTTAACCACCGAAACACGCCTTTTGTTCTCAGGTACTTCCTGCACCATAATTATAACCAAACCAATGAATCTCCTCAGCAAATCTATGCAGTTAAATGTCAATAAAGATGCAAGCAAACACCAAACAGAAAAAAGTAGAACTAAATAATAACAAACAAGCATATAGGTTAATCAAATGTGATTACCACTTTGAGCTGGACAATATAACCAGGCTTTATATCAGGTATCTCCCTCTTTGCCTTCACTTCCTCAACTGCTTCCTTATCAAGAATCTGCATTTAACATGTATAAAGGAGCCGAAGATGCTGATTCAATTCACTTCAGCAAAAGGGAAGAGTATATACAACAGGAAAATCAATTAATATTTACCTGCATTATGTGTCTGGCTGTTTTATCAAGCCTCTTAAATTTAATTCGTGGAGGCACATCAGGAATGGAAGCAGAAGCATCCTGAGGAACAGATTCAACTGGATTTCCCAATGTTGCAAAACATCTCTGAGTTGTTATAACTGCAGGCAATTGTTGTAAACTTGGTGTAGGGACTGTAAAATACTTTGCAACTGGAACTACGCCATTGCTCTTGGGTGGCCTCAAGAAGTTGGTTTTAGTGCAATGCTCCTTCCACTGGAAAATGGAAAAAAGTTACAGTTATAAGAAGACATACTGTCAAATTGGAAGAAAAAAAATTGATTCCATTAGATGGTTTGACCATTCAAATAATCCCTGTTACAAATATCAAACACAAGAACCCAATTCAAGAAAAGTTTTCACCTATTCTATATCACTGATCTAACCTGGTCAATGTCGCAAAGAACTGAAAATGCAGTGTTTGGGCATGAAAGTTCAGATAGTCACAGAAATCCTCAATTAACTTAAGACTGCATATATAAAGAACTTTATTGAAAAGAAATCTTTAAATCTTTGATTGGATGCATCACTTGATTAGGATGTCTCTGTTTTCAAATATTGAGCAAATTATCCAAAGAGCAGAGTCAAATAATTTCACTGTTAGCTATATAACAACTGTGCTAAATCTCAACAGGAATCCTAATCAGTACATTTTCCTTCTATAGTTTGTTAACACTTACTCAGCATTCTATTTCGGCTTTTTAAAATCCCTGTTTATTCTTAGAAACGGGAAGCCTTCTGCCACAGCTATAATTTAAGGGATCGACCCACCCTTATCATTGTACCACCAACTCCCTCTAACAAGTTTACCATCACAAAACCAAAATAAAAAGGATCGAGAAAGGAGAGTTTTGTAATTAGACTCCAATCCATTAGTTTTTTAGCACATCATTTTTTATACTTCTCAAGACTGATGTAAAAACAAAAAGCTTCCATTTATGTTTTTTTGGCAAGGAAAAGAAGGAGCTGATTAATAAACTTTGAGGGGAATATGTTACCATAGACAGTTAAGTTCCTTCTTGTCATTGTCCTTTCAGTCTCACCTCAAGTGGAGGGAAAAGATTAGCAAAAAAGAACAACAATCTCTGACTCATTACTCTTAGTTCAATTTATTACATATCTTACCTTTGTTTTTTTTTTCTTTTTGTGGTCATTAAATCATAAAACTGTCTCTCTTCTCTTCTTAAGCTTACCACTTCCCAGCTCAAACTTCATATCTTTTCCAAATACACAGGCTAATCAAATATCAAAACAAAAGAAGAAACACGCATCATAGGCACCTTCTAAAATCTTCAAAAAGTTCAAAAGATAAGCAGCCTCCTTTTCCAGAAGGCTAGAAGTAGTAAACAAGCAGGAGAAAATTGTCCCAATCGACCCACACGAACGTTGTGAGTCTGTATATAGTAAAAAATACATTAACTACAAAAACCTAAGTGAATTTAAAACCAGTTCCAACTCTAGCATTATGTAGAAAAGAACTCCTTTGCAAATATTAATTTACCAGAATAGCAAATCATCACCAATTCACTCTGGATTATCACAAAAAGTAAAGAATCAAAGATAAAATTAACACATAATACTTCCCAATTATTTCAGACACCAATTGAAATAATTTTCAATTCTACTTAGCCAGGTTGAAATCCCTAGCTCAAACTGCAACTATCCCAAATTCCGGGGAGAGTTGAAAGCCTAATTAAAAAACTGACTACTCCTAATTTAATATTTTTATTTTTTTATTTTTTGGGGGGTGTGTACTGTTAACTAACCTATGCAGTTATTATAACTTGCCAGCTAAAATTACCCGTCTTTTCCTGTTTCAAATTGTCTTTAGTCATGAGCTAGATGGTAGTATTTTTTTTTTCTTTGCTGAATAATGAGGTAGATGGTAGTCATTTAGTTAAAACTGCAAAAACTATGAAAGAAGATTATCCGCAGATCAAGCAATGATCTTTCTTAACCTGAAAGGGCCAGAACATAGACAATGCAGCTCATACAGGTTTTTAGAAAAGAAAGCCTACAAAAGCAAGAACTTTAAAATATTGCTAGAAATACAAAAACATAATTTTTAAGCTCACCAACATGAATATGGGCCTGGAATCCAATTGAGAGCTCGATGGCGATAAATAATCCAACCCATTCCAGGAGGTGAACTTAGAATTATCCCTAACTGCTCTGGAATCAGCATTCTTCAAAATATTTGCTGTTTGTCTTCCTACCAGTCGGACCTTTCCACAGATGGCTTGCATTCCTACAAACTAAACCTACAGTTCACCAACCAAAAAAATCTTAGCATAATTTTACTTAACTTTAACGTCTGAAAATGTAAGTTCAAGGCTTTTACGGAAGGGAGAAACGACGCTGTCCAATCTTCAATTTATCAAAATGAAAATAGAAATCCAGACATTACAACAGAAAAGACTTTCGCGATACGCACCAGAGGTAACTTTATCACAGATGCGTAGAAGACGCTTCCGCCTGTTATCGGAGAAGGTGGTGGTGGTGATGGCGGCCGGCGGGAAGACCTGAGTGAAGCGCGTAAGGGTTTTAGCACTGGTACAGCGCTGCTAAGTGAGCAATTGGGAGAGAATAGTTTTTAAAAATTAGGTTAATTCCAAAAAGGCCCATATATTTATGAGATTATTATAATAAGTCCAGTATTAGTAAAGTTGTTCACATAGACCTTAAAATTATTAAGTCCTTCACTTTTTCTGTTTTATCAATATAGTCCCAGCTTTATGAAAAAATCAATATAACTTCACCTTCACCATCACTCACGCTTCACTCAGGATCGTTTAGTACATTATCTACTATACTCTCTAGTACACTTCTGTTAATAGTAAAATTTCCTTAAAGTTTACCTTTTAAATTTTAGGGTTTATCTATTAGTTTATAGGATTTATATTAATAAAACTATTATGTTATGTATACTAGACGATGTATTACGGAATCTTGACCGCACACGCTTCATAAAAGGAAGAAATCAATGCCTATAGCGTGACCTCATCACTTAGAATTTTCCACCTAACATGTCAAGTGAGAGGTTTTGAGTTCGAGTTACCCAAGGATCACTTTAATGTCGCATGTTATCCTACTGCTGCTATTTGAGGGCCTTGTACCCTACGATCCCTCCAAAATTAGTCGATACCTCTCAAATACCAAATCCAAAAAAAAAAAAAAAAAGAAGAAAATAATTTTCTGCATAAAATGACAAAATAAGTTAATGAACTTCCATTCATGTAATAACCTATTGTTCAAATACTTTTTCCTGTGACAAGATAATTAGCTTAATTATAAAAAACACTTCTTATCTGATGAAGGTTCTGAGTTCGTATTATACTCATCTCCCTTCATATTTAAAAGAAAGAAGAACATGGTTCAAGTAACTTACCTATAATTTAGGATATTAAAAAAAAACCCTTATAATTTAAGAGATCATGAGCTAAGTTCTTGCAACTTTAGAAGCCTAACTTTTAAGAACTAATATTTATGGGCTAAAATTTAGAAACGATATTGTAAAATAGAATTTGCAAGGAGAATGTAAGATAGAAATCTGTCATGATTTGTGGCAAAAAAAAGGGGGTGAGGAACAAAAAAGAAAGGAGAGAGAAAGAGAACTAGCCAAGATCCGATTACTAACCAGAGCCTTTGTCTAGATTTGGCCAGTAGAACCTTTAAAAAGAAGAAACTTGATCCCAAATAATGAAGCTGATGATATAGGGATCAATATTGATTCAATTAATTGAATAAATATGAGTATGGTATAATTCATTGTAAAAAGCTTTAACGAAGAGGGTACAAAAAATACATTTTCACATTTTTCTTATATTGACGATTTTATCATTATTTGACCTAATCAATTAGATCAACTTTGATCTCCATAACTTTATTCTATTTTGAATTAGTTGTTGAAATGTAGTATTTGGATTAATAATTTCATATGAATCCAATTCTTCCTTTGAATAGCAGATCTAATAGTCGTTTATAGTTCTATTTAGGTTTTTTTTTGCTGTGGCTCAATTTCAAGAAATGGGTACTAAATAGGCTCAGATTTTTTTTAATATGGAAGTGGACATAACGCACAACCATTATGCGTTATCACCTAATTATGCGTTTTCCACTAATCAGCCGATGTGGCTGATAATGCACAACCATTGTGCGTTATGATTAGGCAATAACGCATACTCGTTGTGTGTTATCAGCCACGTATTTTCTGTTAATGATTTTTTTAATGAAAATTTCTTTTGGGAAAACTTATAATTGTGTAATTTTTTTAAAAAGATTGTATTTATTATATTTAACTTATTTTAAGTGTATTTGGGATGATAGTATTTATATCGTTTTCTTGGAAAATATATTTAACTTTTAACCATTTCATTTCAAGTTATTTGAAGAAGTAATATTAAAGATATTGTAAAAATTTAGATCAATGATGTAGTAATTAGAAAATTGGAAGAAAAATTTCATTAATAGAAACCTGTTTTATTACAACAATTTCAAGAAAATGTCAAACTTATACATTGCTCGGTCCGGGGTTATTACAATTTTTTCTATTATGTCCCGGCATGCGTATGTCCCGGCATGCGACATTTGCCACATCTTGGGGGACAATCCGGATTTCTATAATCCATTTTTCCCTGAAATCGCTTGCCCTATTTCCTACCCCGTTCCTTTTTCATGTTTGGAGGATAAATGTTAAATTAAAAGAACATCCCTCCAAAAGTTCTCACTCAAGACCGGATGAAAATTCGCTTGGTAAGTTCTTTTATACGTTTGTCGCGAATATATCTCCGGCACATAAGTATCTGTTCTTGACCCATTTTCTCTACACACTGCACGAATATGAGAACAAGGCAATGTATATATTCGCTATTTTCCGCAACTACAGAATTATTATTTATCCGCAATGTATAGACGTTGTTGCCCGTACCAGAAACCCGGATTGGAGATTTGACCATGTATATTCCTTCTCGCGGATTGTAAGTTGTAACTTTGTGTTCTCTTGATTTCATTTCAATCCGCAAGAACTTGTCAAAAATTCATGTTGGAAATGGATGCACACAATTTTCAGCCTCTTCACGGTGTTGGTGAAAATACTTAACTAGTTTATTGAATATTAGTTCAACCAGGGCTTTTAAAGGTAGAACTATAGCTTTCTTCAACACACAGTTAAGTGCTTCAGAAATTTTGGTTGTCATGATACCATGTCTGTGACCACCATCATGCAATAGTGTCCATTTCTCTGGGTCCAACTTCATCAAGTAAATGTAAGCATCAACATTTCTTTCTTGAATTTCTTTCATTACACGGTCAAATTTTCATTGTTTTGATTCTGTTTCGGCCTGTCACATCAAGCTTTTTAATTCTATGTTCTTGAAGGTCTTGTTGAAATTTGCTCGAATGTGGCGAAAACAAAACCGGTGAACTGCAAATGGTGATTGACATAAAGGTTGACTTTGAATAGTAGAAAAATACCTTTGTGGTGATAAAAAATGATGCATACGTGGCAATATTTGAGAATGTATTCTCGCAAGTTTTTAAGGAACCAATTCCAACTCTCGGAGGATTCCTTATCAATTGCAAAAGCAAGTGGGAACAAGTGATTATTTGCATCCCATGTACTTGCAATTAATAGCACGCCCTTGTATGGTCCCTTTAAGTGTGTTCCATCCACAGAAATCACCGGCTGACAATATGGAAATCCATCTATACATGACGAAAAACACCAAAAAATAAATTTGAAAACATAATTAGAGGGACTGCTTGTTCTGTGATGCAAAAATTCGTATACAATCCCCGGGTTTAAATCCTGTACAACTTGTAAGTATTTAGGTAAAATATTGAAGGTTGTCTCCCAGCTACCAAAAACCCTCTCGATGGCAAATTTTTCAAGCATGCCATGCCCGCTTGTAAGTACAGCCCATTTGAAACAATACTTGCATTTCTTGAATGATGTTCGACACAGGTATCTCAGGATCATTGGCAACTAGGTGTGATATAGACATTGATATAAATTTTGAAGACAAGTTTATGTGTTTGTTTTGTTCAATTTGTACAAGACATGTATGTTTTTTTACGAATCTGGTTATTTCCCATCAACTGTGCATTTCTTTCTTTTTTATATGGATATATCATGAACAGTAATTATCATCACTGTGATGGTAACATCTTGCGGTCCATGTATCAATCTTACTTTTCAAAACTCGGTATTCACGACCCACACTGATAGACCACTTACGAACCGCACTTATTGCCTGCACTTTGTCAACAATCTCATGCCTAATTGTATGTCAGTCATGGAGTCGTTCCAATCGAGTAACCGTACGATACCAGATTCTACAAGGTCATCTATAGGAGAACTCGAGCTCATATCTAAAAATGCTCTAGAATGTGTGTAGTCATACTTAGCATTGCTGAACCATTGGCTGCTCTCTTATTGTGGCACTATGTTTTCGGTTACCAGGTTTACAGGATTTACAGGGTTCAAGGGAGTTTGGAACTCTCCTTCTTCTGGGTCATTGTCATCATCCGATTCAGATTGACTAGAAACGATATCATCTCCGTCCGATCCGTCAACCTCATCGCTATCGATATTGACGGTATTGTATAACATAGACGGTTCATCAGAAACTATCTGTGTTACTGCTGTAACATATTCCGGCAAAGTTGTTGTACTTCTGTCATGTGTAATTGGAATATTTTGTTGCTGGATATGCTCGAATTTAACAAGAATATGAATCTCTTCCTTCGCTAGGTGGGGTGGAATAGTCCATAGGTAACATATTTCTTCATCGTTGTTCATGCTATATAAATTAAAGTAAAACATACGATGCACTTCGTAGTATGAAGGCACCCTCATTGTTATTCGAACATTCCAGAGATTGGGATCCATATCTCGGTATTTCAGTATTTTCCGTACTAGTTCGTCATGTGAAATAATTCAGTTCGTTGGCAATGTTCAACTTTTACACACTACTCCAATAAAATAGGGACCATATACATCCCTCGCAATTTCAGAATACCAAAATAGCATCACTCTAACAGGGTTGATTGCTTCCATTTTAAAATGACTTAACTGTAAATGTTTAGGGAGGAGGATGAAATATGAAGAAGTTAATAACTTTGTGAATTGAAAAAGAATGAATATATTGTTAAGGGAGAAAAGTTGGATATACAGTAAGTGTTTTGTAGATGTGGGAATGTATTTATAATGTTTTAATGGTTTAGAAGGCTGAGAGTGAATTATTTACATTTAGTGAATTATTGTCCTTGCCTGTGAATTATTGTCCTGTTGAGTAAATTATTGTCGTCCTTGCCTATCCCGTTGAGTGAATTATTGTCCTATTTTACGGTGCAAAAGTAATGGGTGAGGTGACAACACATTGTTGGAGCTGAAAAGTGAAGGTGAATTATTGAAGATAACGCATAACTGCTGTGTGTCATCTTCAAGGATAACGCACAACAGTCATGCGTTATCTATTTACGAGAAAAACTTTATTTTTATGTGAGATATTCAATTATCTCTTAGAGACATCCACATATTTATTTATTTTCATAACAAATATAAATTTTTTCCTATAAATGAATTATTTGTCCCTCCTCACGCTCTCCTTCCTCCCCCCTACCATTTTGTAAATCCATCTCAAGGTAAAAGTACCCGCTACTACTGAGCATGATAGTTTTGAGTTACAAAGCACATTTACTGTATGACTTATTATTGAACTTGTTATGTCCAG
This sequence comes from Catharanthus roseus, assembly GCA_028651295.1. Lineage (NCBI taxonomy): Eukaryota > Viridiplantae > Streptophyta > Magnoliopsida > Gentianales > Apocynaceae > Catharanthus > Catharanthus roseus. Next base: position 2,857,304 of record JAPQWS010000069.1, read on the forward strand.
TGATGACATAAATACATTTCTCAATACATTTTTTGTCCCAAAAATATTTTATAATAAAAATCAAATTAAAGCTTATTGATATATATTGTAAAACATAAATTTGTAATGTATAATTGTAGTGGTTTTCCTTTGACTTTATATATAAAAATTGTCCAAATACTCACAAATCCTATAAATTTTGCAAGAGATCAAATGCAAGATATTAAAGTGTTCCCCTACAAAGTTTTTTGAGAAGACCCTACAAGAATTGATCCAACCACTTTCCACTTTGCCTTATCCTTAATGAAACATACAACATGTAAGAAACCCTAACTAACTTTAATTCTTGACTCTCCCACAATTGGGGGGTTAGGATGTGGGGAGATTGGAAAATTGAAAGAAAAAAATGGGTTCAAGGCTTTAAGGAAAGGGATACAAAAACCTTGTCTAGCTATTATTAAGAGCATAGAGTACTTAATGTGTCTTGTAAAGATAAGACCAATAGAAGGCATTCACAGTGTCCTATATTGTTTCACCAATTTTATTAATTTATTTGCTCTTTTTTTATTGAATTAAATATTTATTTACTTTTGAATCCGAGTCTCATAAATATAATCTATATCTTTTAAATTTGTTGGTCATTTAATCGCACGATAAAATAGACATTATTAGTGTAAATTAAATCGCCATCAATAATTCATATGCTTTAAAATTATTAATTCTTACTAATTCAGACAATATATTATTGACAGTAAAATAATTGGTATATAACAATGAAAATAAATATTCTCAAAAAAAAATTTTTTTTGTCTACCTTCAAAAAAAAAAAAAAAAATGTGGATTTAAAACTAAGTAAATAGAGCCAAACTGCAGAAGATTGAATTGGACTAGATCTGCAATATCAGACCTATATTATTTTTCCAGAGATTTATTCAATCATTACCCTTCAATTAATTGGACCATTCAAGATAAAATTAACCTCTTGGGGGGTTTTTTTTTGGGGGGGGCGGGTGTTTGTTTGGGATCATATATATCTATATATATATATATATATGTATATCCTCATTTTTTCTTACACAAAAACCATGGTTGTAACTTCACTTTTTCGAAGAGGTCAAGAATGATTTGTAGGAACATGTTAGGAAAGGAATTGCATGTGCATACTTTCTAGAGGTAGATACTGCTAACTTTCCATAAGGTTGTCATTCATTTAGACACTCTTTCAATGGCGAAAACAGCAATACGAGAATAGAGATTAAGTTTTGTGGTATATAATACATATAAAATAAATTATAAAATTATACAACGGTTACAAATTGACAGTAACAACTGACGGCAGTCGACGACAAGAGATAGTGAAAGTTAGATTGGAAACGACAATTCACTTAGTTTCTTAAAAAAGAAAAAACAGTTCATTACAATGTTTATTTTGAACAATAATGGTGGTGGCTCTCAATTCTACTTTAGGACATGGTTGCTTTTACCTTACAACAGTGTCGGAGTACACCATACTAGAGTGTTTCTAGCCGGATAGGAAGTCGGTGAGCTATAGTTGGCCTAAGATAGTTCTAGCCATTGCACTCTTTTACTTAGTTTGGTAAGACTTTTCATCACTTTAAATAGTCGTAGAGTATCATTCTTACTAGTAGAGTCTAATATATGCAAATCGAACTTGTAACAGTGAATCAAATTAGCAATTTATTTATCAAGTGTCTCAAGTTATTGGGTTGCTGTCCATATATTTTTTTTCAAAAAAAAAAAAAAAAAAAAGCAATTTACCCCTTTTAGGTTGAATTTTGACTGGTCTCACTGTCATGCATTGAAGGAGTTGAAATGTACCTAGAAATCTATGCTTCAAATCTGATGAAAAAGAAAAAAAAAAAAAAGGGACCATTTTCTGGCTTCTTGACATTTGCATGGGAATATGTATTTTAACTAATATAACAGAATCAAAAAGTTACATTGGATTCAAAAAAGTTGTCCTACTTAAAAAAGAAATATTAAAAAAACATGTATTATGACCAATCAGAGATAAACACCAATAATTTCTATAAAAATAAAAAAAATAATGACAGGTAATATTATCATTATAATATTGTATATAAAATGAGTAGTTCTTCACTCACTCTCATTCATCTGCCATCCATATGCCAGTTTGGATACATGTGTTTATTTTTAGGGGTTCCATTAATACTGCCAAGAACAACTCTGGCATTATCTGTGACTCATAAAAACTTAGTAAAACTAAGATCCCTTTCACTTTTTAATGTCAATATACTCAGAGTTCATCAATTCATTCATCAATCATCATCATCATCATATTCATCCTCATCCTCATCTTGTTTTTGTAGATTTTTTTCTCTTCCTTTGAAAAGGGCTTGCCCACCAAGTGCTTGATAAAATGATGCAGGACCAAATTGGCATTCCTGCTTGTTTCTCATCAGCAGAGAAGCATATGGATGATTCTGCAGGAGTTACAAGATCAGGGCAGAGTGTTTTTATGTCCGTTTACCGGACTAAAATTGCGGATCAATGCCGGTTAATCACCATTACATGGTGCAAGAACTTGCTACTCCATGGTTTATCAGTATCAGTAGAAGGGCCTGATGGAGAAAGCCAGTATACTTGTAAGGTTGAGCTGAAGCCATGGTATTTCTGGAGAAAACAGGGGTCGAAACGATTCGTGGTGGATGGAAAAGCAGTAGATATCTTTTGGGACCTCAAAGCTGCTAAGTTCAATGGGGAAACAGAACCAAACTCAGACTACTATGTTGCAGTAGTCTGTGATGAAGAAGTTCTCCTTCTTCTTGGAGATTTGAAGAAAGATGCTTATAGAAAAACAGGATGCAGACCAGCTCTTATTGATCCCATTTTGATATCAAGAAAAGAACATGTTTTTGGTAAGAAAAAGTTTCTAACTAGAGTTAAGTTCCATGAAAAAGGAGGCTTACATGAGATTTCAATTGAGTGCAAAAACCATGGAAATTCTTTACCTGGGATTGATCCAGAAATGGAGATAAGAATAGATGGGCATTTGGTTATTCGTGTGAAGCATCTGCAATGGAAATTCAGAGGAAATGAATCTGTTCATCTGAACAAAGTAAGAATAGAAGTTTACTGGGATGTTCATGATTGGTTATTTAGTCCTGGTTTAAGGCATGCATTGTTTATATTCAAGCCTACTTTCTTATCTTCATCGCCATCGTTAGTATCCTCTTCCTCGCCACCATTATCATCATCCTTAACATCAACACCATTGTCTTCACAGACAGGAAGTTCTAGTTCACTAGAAGGGTTCAATCAAACTAGTAGTAGTAGTTCATCCGATTTTTGCCTTTTTCTCTATGCTTGGAAAGTAGAATGAAAAAGGTTAAAAATTTTGTCAAAAAAAGGACCCTGTTGTGTAATGAGAATCATCAAGATTTTTCCTTCAATCAATATAGTAAAAACCTTATTTTATCCAAAGATTTGATAATTGTGAGGTACATTATAAGAGGTCCCTTTAGTTACATCATTGTCCAAAGCAAGGAAAGATATGGAAAATAGAGATGGGGACATTGTGAAAAAGGCCAAGAAGGAAAATGGTGACTGGTGAGGATGAAAAAATTTGGGCTAAGAAAGAAGAAAAAGGAAGACAAGCACATGGTGAGACAGTGGGTCCAAAAGAGAGGTTGGAAGTTAGTTAACCAGCTGGTTTTTGAAGAGCAAGTGGCTTAATTGGAAAAGACAGGTTGTATAACAATAATTTCCCCATCTAGAGACATCTCCATCTTCTTTTCCTGCAAAATTCTCTCTCTTAAATCTTGATATGGTTTTGATAAATGAGAAATATTTGTGATATATATATATATTCTATTTATATATCTGATTGGTTTCTATCTTAAAAGCAAAGGTTGACAGTATTGTCATAATTCTCTGTATATCTTACATTTTGGCTCAACTTTGCACTATTAGTTATTGGCTTTATGTTTTATGAGATGACAAACCAGAACAGCTTGTGTACACACTCTAAGAGAGGAAAATATATTACAAAAAGTACAGAAGATTTATGTATATGTCCTCTAACAAGTCCTATTTAGTCTTCATATAATTCTTGAGTTCTTGACTCTTAGAGAGAGAGAGGGAGAAGTTCTTTAACTTGGTAGTTGGTATAGTACCAAAAGAATTCCATGATTCAAGCCAACCCAAACTTTTTTCTTCAAGAATATATATATATATATACACACATATATATATATATATCTATATGGATAGGTTCAATGTTTTTGTAGATTCAAATGTATCAGATCAATGATTGAACCTGTAATAAGAAGTTGTAATGATAGAACAAAAAAAGCTCCAATTAAATGCCTCATGAAAAGGTCTAAAATAACAATTCAACTAAGATGGATTCTATATCATATGGTAGAAAATTATGTAGGCCTGAACGTAGACAGAGAACAAGTAATTAATGAAAATTCTCGATTTATTATCTGTAACGATATTAAGAGTGGCCAATCCAAGGTCCAAATTTAAATGTGATAATAAAATGAATAATCAATAACCACCTTCCATAACAAATTTAAGAATTTGTTTGGCAGCTTGAAAGATCCATAACTTTCACCAACTTTACTGCCTATATGAATGTTAATCAAAATCACCATATTGTGTTCATTTGGAACCAAAGCCAAACCATTTTGCTAAGAAGAAAACATTCTTTCCGCGAGAAGAATCGGCTTCTTTTGCTGCTGCAGGAGCCTTTGGTGGTGTTTTTGTTTGTTTACCTGCTTGAGTGAAAAGGAAGTAAAACAAACAAGTCATCAGGATTCAAATAAATGGTAATATATCTTTCAACTTTCTAGCATCTATAGCCTTCCTATGAGTGAAAAAAGTGCTTTAATTCTGAAGGTCTATTAGTTCCTAGGTTAAGCTTCAAATGTTGGAATCAATATTGGAGATTGATTAAATGTTTTACATTTTACTTCTTGTAAGTAATGCAATCTGAAATTGTAGCTTTAAAGGGGAAAACTTGTAAACTGAATTTAAATGCATCTGAGCGTCACATTAGAAGCTATGTCCTGAATAGATACCATTTCTAAGACTAGTTATTATAAAACTATGATGAGTCTTATCAGGTCTTGATAAAGGAACTTTAATGATGAATAAAGGAAACTAAAAAAGCTAATTGGATAGTGGGATTCTTTGAATAACTTTAGTGATATGAAGTAACGAAGCGAAAGGAAAGATGCGGACATTCCCATAACTGAATAAAGAATAGCTAAGTATAGGGCAATACCTGATAGTGGTGAGATATTGTTTGCTCTACCATTTTTGGTGTCTTTAGAATTTTTATCTCCATGTGCCACTTTCACTTCTGGATTAGAGTTCTCTGCAGGTGATCTCTTATTTCTGTTACCTGCATTATAACGAGTCAAAAATGAAAATCGGTTCTGTTATGGGCAATCTGGTACATGTCTACCTTATGATACACCTAAAGGAAGAAGCTTGTACAAGCATAAGTTCTAACGTCCAAACTGAAGTCTTTAGTGGGATAATAATAATAAGTTTTTATCTGGCTTTTTACATACTAGCACTTGATAGTAAACTATGATTCGTAGGCTATCTCATCAATGCCAAAGAAGCTATTCCTCCCAACTAGCATAACCGATCAGTCTATATCATGGTGACAGCGGGCTAGACTCTCTCTTCCTGGATGTTTAGAAGCTTCCTAAATGCAGGAACAATGATAGAGAGAGCATTTCGAGACAAACTTTTTGATCAATTCACAAGAAAAAACCAGTGATGAATTCTGCACTAGTGAATACATGTAAAACTTATCAACTTACTCTCATTAGGAGGCTTGCCATAATTCTGCTGTAAAACTTTTGTGAAGCTATCATCACATTGATCTTGCATCACTGGAAGGAAAACAAAGGAGGATACTTTTATCTATGATACCATTAAGATTTTAATTTTTTATTTTAGTTATCAAGATATGAAAAACTTACATTGGTCAAAGAGAGTATTTCTGTAATTTGAGGCAGCGCCAACCAAAAGCAGTTGAATTGCTTCTGCATCTCGAGTCATAGATGACTTCGTATAGACATTCAAGTTCTGTGTGTCTAACAGAATACCTGCAAGCTGAAAAAACAGAAGTCAGTGAATTTTCTAGGCCAAAAAATTAGAATAATTGAAACTTGAGATAATCAGATTGTGTGGATAGATATCATGTAAAGATAATTATAGGGAAAAAAATAAAACAAATAGAGAAATTAGTTAATTTCTTCTACCAGCAGCTTTTTAAGCATAGGTGTTTGAAGCAGGTCATATGCATCCTCGCAATAGTTGTCCGTAAGAACAGTACAGCAAGATCCAACCTAGAGATATTTCAAGCAGAAAAAGCTAAAAGAAGTCCGGAAAGAGCAGAAAAAATATATTCATTTTGTTTTCAACTCATTCAAGTTAATTTCTAAGATGCTAGTCTTCATACTAAATTTCATAAATATTTAACCTCGCCATTGGTTCGGAGGATATCTTCGCCAACAACAAGCATGCTCAACCTCTTTGTCATCATCAGTGCTTCCAAATCGACCTGGCATAAATGGCATTAATATTACAGATATATTGTATTCTCTATCTATTTGTAAGATAAAGGGTCCCGGGAGCAGTGGAGTTACTGCAAAATCATTAATCTTTAAAAGTAGAAGATGAATAGAATATAGAGCTTAATTATGTTCTATTAAGAAGTTATAATCAGAATTCCACAGAATAATATACTGCTTTATTGCACATTTGAAAAACATGGATGGTGAAATCATATATTATACAGCAAAGACAGTCCTCTGAGCTTTTGCCACTCCCTAGCAACAATGTCCATTGATCACTAAACCAAGGAAAATTAGGGACTGGGGCAATCCCTATGGTCCTGACCCTAGTTCTCCTTCCCAATATCTTTCAGAGTGCCTTACTTTTACATGTATGGCCACCGAATAATGTAAGAGGAATCGGGGTCAGGACCAATCTTCTGGCACCAGCCCCAACTCATTCTCTATTAGACAACTTCGATGGAATAACTGATTGGATTACTATTATGAACCATGTTATTTAATTAATTTGGTTGGGATTCACTTTGTATCGTAAGCACTTCAGTTCGAGATTCATAAAAGCATCATAATTACAAAAAGAAAAGTTTATGTTGATGATTTATTAGATGCAGATCAAATTTGTGAGGAAGGAAGTTAACCACTCAGCAACAGTTAACATTTTCAAATAAGGCTCTTATTAGGCTGTCTGAGAAAAGCTTGTGTCATCAATAATGGCTCCATAAATTATCTATAAGCAGGCATCTTCCAGAGATCACTTGCTAAAATTTCCCTAGAGTGGACATTTCTTAGATCTACTGACATAAAACCTAAAATTAACAAAATTGAATTGGAGGTAACCTACTATGCGGATGCAACAGTATGATCAGACCCTTCCCTTATCTATTTCGTTTCTATCTCCTGATTTGAAAGTCCTTTTCAGATATCCAATTGAAATGACAAAAGAAAAGATGTAACATCTGCTTCTTGGGAAATTTTGTCCATAAATTATTTTCTTGAAATGACAAATTTCTTTATTTCCTCGTTTTCTTGACATGACACTTGACAGAATCCATATTTTCAGGTTCTGGATTGAATTTTTTTACAGCATTGTCATGATAAATTTAACTTATTTAGTTATACCTAGAAAAGATCTGAAGTATAAAAAGAAAAAAAAACATCACACTCACCTCATCCGAAAACAGCAAAGCATTAGCATCAAGATGAACATGGTGGAAAAGCCAAGCAGCCTGCCTTTGGTTCCACATTTTTCCTCTTTTCATGTTCATAACTGGCACCACTATCTCCCCATTCCCGTCTCCATTGGCTCTGTTCTTATCAGCCCTCATCCTATTCTCTAACAACCATGCATAGCTTATTGCTGCCACCATCGAACTTGTACCTACATACATCAGATACAATTAAGCCTGAATAAGCAATTACATTCACACCAGAAGGTCGTATCAATGGCTAATTGGTCATCAAGCTACATCTTATGATCTATTTTAGTTGATTTTTGTTGGATAACTAATTTCTTCCCCTAGCTTTGAAATGTCAAAACATCAAACACTTTTAAGTGCATCTTGTAAAATTCGAAATAACAGGGGAAACTCAACTGTTTGATGGTCCGGAGAGCACAATCTTTGCCTTTGAATTCATCTCCCCACTCATGATTTTGAAAATTTTGGTCCTCTGTTCTTTCAAATAGCCATTAAGGTCCTGGATTGGTTTATCTTCCACCTGGAATTGCAAATCCCCATTACTTTTAGGCAAAATTCTGTCATTACTGCACGAAGATGCTGATATTGATCTCCTCTGAGCAGACTCCACCAAGTTCCTCTGAGGCGATAGGCCTCTAGACTCCGGCACCGAGCATGTAGATGACGAAATCGACCTGCGGTGAGCGGACACAACCAGGTGTTTTGGAGGAGAAAGCAGTTGGGGGTCCAGACGTGTTGGTGAATTGGTAGCTGAAGTGGTGAGATTGGCGGCACTTTTAAAAGTTCGTTTGGAATTTGGCGGGGCAGTTGGAGTAGGAATCTGCTGTGCCTGAGTTGCAGTATTACTGTTCTGGAACCGGGACTTGCGAGGCGTTGATTGCCCGGGTGGAAGAGGGGGAGCCGTTTGATTGTTAATTGATTTTGGTGACGTGGGGTCAGATGGGAGATTGTAAGTAGTAATTGGAATGGGGGCGTTTTGGGGCTTTAGAATGTTTGAAAACCATTTTTGGACCGTTGATGCTGGTGGGGAGTCGGCGGATGAAGGGTCTTGATTGAATTCGGATTCTTTTCGAGTATGTTTGGCCGTTTTTGAAAGAATATCTTCAATAACATTATCTTGTATCGTTCTATGTCTGTATATCAAATGTTAAAAGATAAATATAAAAGTTTAATTTTTTAAAAAATAAAAAACGCCGATTAATATTTTTATTACCTTTCATGGTATATGTTATTTTTAATTCAATTTTAAAGTATCAAGGTTCAAATAATCTATGTTATTTTAAAATATTAAAAAAACATTTATTTTTTAAATTATTTTTAAGTCATAAAATCAATAAAAATTATTCAAAAATAAAATCTTTTACAAATAGTTATAACATTTCATTTTCCAAGTGCATTAAACTTCATCTATAACTATCAAATAGCCATTTTCCAAGAAATTCCAAATAGTTTTTCTTTGAAAATAATGAAATTAATTCCCATTAAAAGCAAACTAATAGCAAAAGAATGTTATTTCCCCTAAGACTAGTTTAATTTCTTCCCAAGATTTTTACAAGATAGAAATTACATATACTTATTACTCATTCCAGTAAAAAATATAAGGAGTTTTAAGATATTTGAGGATAAATAAAAATATGTCTTTTTGCAATTTGCATTTTTCAATGAGTATTTATTATTATACTCCGATTGGAAATATAAAGGATTTTAAAGTCATTGAAAATGGTAAAAAATATAAGAGGTTTTACAAATTTTGAATAAACATTTATTGAACTTTTTCTATTTTTACCTATCTTTTTATTCATTTATTTCCTCATTTATGAAGGGTAGAAAGGGTATTGTAATTAAAAAATTATTTGTGTTCAACACTCTAAATATGTGTGTAAAGGTCTAAAACTCTTTATATTTAGACCAGAAGTAATACATTTTCATTTTTAGCCATCTTTTTATCACTTATTCCTCTCTTTTTTATCTATTTCTCTCCTTATTTATTAAAGGTGAAGAGTATTTTATTTCAAAACTTACCTTGTTTTCAATATATAAAACCCCTTATATCTTTTACCGAAAAATATTAAAATTAATACCTAAATTACCTTCTTTTCAATCAAAGAATATTAAAGCTTATCTTAACTATTGCTTTGGTTTAATCTCTTTCAGAAAACTACCAACATAAATTGACTACCACCTTGTGTTTCAACACAAATTGAATTGATCTTATGGTTAAATTATCTTGAATTTCATAATCTTAGTTGAATTATATTTCGAGTAGTTATTTATAATCTAATCCTATCATGAACTATAATCAACGATATATAAATGATATCGCTTAATACAAATCACACCGTCTATGAGTCGGGAATTTTCTTGGTGCAATTTGGTAACAGACTCACCTTCTAGCAGACCTGGAGAGGCTTCTATCAAAACTGGAATCTGCTGAGGAAGAATTCTGAAGAACTTTAGCAAACCTTGGGGAGGAGCCTCTGGATGGCGATTCACCTTTAGAAGGAGATTTAGCCACCATTTTCTTAGCTTCTTCAAGCCATTCTTGTGTTGATTTAGAGCTCAAGCTTCTTCTACTCGAATCAAACTCATCCAATGATAATAATCTGCTATAATTACTAACACTAGTTGATCTTCTACTCCAATCAAATTCATGATCATCCACTTTGCTAATACTACTTGAATCCAATTCCTCCGTCTCAAGAAAACAATCTCTTCCCGTAAAATTATACGATTTCTTTTGATCCGTAATATTAGCCGTTCCAAAGAACATATCATTCATAAAATCTGCTAGATCTGGTACGTTTTCGCTTCGACTTCTAATTATTCTGTTTTCTGCCAATTGCTTTTGCAGGCTTAATATCGACGACGATCCACGTTCGTTTGATAAGTTTCTGTTGAATTTTCTGTCCATTTTTTCTCTCCACTTTTGCAATAAATTTTAGCTTGTTAATGTGGTATATATACATATATATATATATATATATATATTCTCTATAATTCTTTGGTAAAAGCGTGAGAAATTGGATCATATATATATATATATATTATATTTTGTTAAACTAACATTGTTAAGATGAAAATGGACAGAGGACGCAGCATTGTTGAACAAAGGCCGGCACGGGTTGGCTTTCGGCCATGTAAAAACAAATTCCAAGTTTTGTGAATGTAAAATCATCTGTATTTTGTGTTTTAAAAAATGGGGAAGAAACCATGTCAAGGAAATATGGAACAAAATATGATCTTGACGTTTTTTTATGTTAGTATATTAGTGTGATATTGATAACCCTTCCCAGACGACTAGAAAAAAAAAATAATATATAAAAACTATGAAAAAACTCGTATTCTTGTTGATTTGTGTGATATTGCACCATGCCTGTGGGTCTTTCTGATGGAAACCAAACTGTTGCAGTCAAAACTAGTTGTGTGAAACTTGGATTAAATTTATTTTTAAACAATGTGTTGTATATTCTTTAGCTAATGTGTTTCTTTTTGTTTGTCTCTTAATTATTGAAAGATTTGAACCGTTTATTATTATTTTTATTTTTATATTGTGATACACATATCATAAAACAATAATTTATTGATGGTAAATACCGATGGACATATTTGTCGTTGGTAAATACAGACGGATTTTCGACGTATAATGGAATGTGATGGAAGGAAAAGATGCGTTACAAGACGACGAAGAATATCGACGACCAAACTATTGGTATATGGTGTTATTGACGGATGTTAGAGGCGATATCGTTGTTGTCGGTAATATAAGTAAGTTACCGATGGTATTACCGGTGACAAGATTGTCGGTTAACATAAGTAACCGATGGTTTTTAGGTATGAAAATTCTTCTGTCAGTAATTTAATTTGTTACCGACGGTATTAGCGACGCTGTAGACGTCGGTATTTTATAAATACTAGTTACCGATGGCGCTTCTGTCAGTAACTGTAGGCTTTTGGGCCTTATTTTTCGCACATTTTTCATCTTTTTATTTTTCAGCCCACATTGCTCCCAATGACGAATATGGATTGGTCTCACTAAAAGGAATGTGTTTAAATTTATTGGATCAAGATGCGGGGCCGGGCTGGGTCAACCTGGCCCTCCCAAGATGACTTGTGCTATATATATATATATATATATTTTTCTATTTTGAGGCTGCCCTAATTTAGAAGGACAATCTCCCCTTCCATTTTTCTCCTCCTCTTCACTTTGCCTTCTTCTTCTTCTGGACTTCACCGCCGCTGCTCCCTCTCAAGGAAGCCTTCGCCGCCAATGTCGCGAGTCGGCCTTGCTACTTGACTGCACGTCCGTGCTGCTGCATTGAGGGGAGAGAGAGAGAGCTGAAGTAGAGAGAGTGTGAGAGAGAGAGAGTAAGACAGAGAGAGAGAAACCATTCTTTCCGTTGTGAGCTCCCATCTACCTGAGGGACCGCCGGATCAGACCATCAACGTCCCCGTTGCTGTTGGCTGCTCGTTATTCGGAGCTTGCCGCAGCTCACCGCAGGTCGCCTCCATCCGCTGCAACTCAGCCGCTGCTCGTCGACGCCGTCACTGTAGCTCTCACCTTCTTCACGGAAAAATGGACGCACGGTGCTTGTCCGTTTTTCTTGTTGGTAGTTTGGTTGCTGCATCTGCTCTTCCCATGCTCAGGTAAGCTTACTGAACTTCGTTTCTTTTCTCTCTTTGCTAACTGTTTCTGCTGTAGCTTCCGGTAAAGCTTCAGGAGGTTGCTGCCGGAGAAGAAGCAGGACATTTTCGACCAAAAAGGAAGGACTTAAATATTATTTTGTAATAGTTTAGGTCCATTTTTGTTATTTTTCCTTTTTGAGAGTTTGTAATAATAAATAGGAAAGTTGTGTAATAGTAACTAGGTCGTGGATCTTCGATCCGCACAACAGTAACAAATTTCAAGATTGACAAAACGGCCAAATCCATCCTTCCCCTACCCCAAAATTGATTTCACTCTTTGAAATCAACAAAACCCTCCTGAGGTACCTTTTGGGGTGAGTTAGGCCCAAGTCCAAAAATTCTAACAGATACTCTCTCTCTCTCTCTCTCCTCTTTTTCTTCTTCTTCTTCTTATTTTCTTCATCTTGTTCTCTCTAAATGAATTCCAGGTATTGGAGCTCACTGCAGGAATCCTTATCACTTGACAACTACTGTAAGGTTTATTTATTTTAAATTTTTTTAGAGTATTCTAGCTACTGTATTTTTTATTTGGGAGAAGAACATATTGGTTTTGCTGGGAACATATTAGAAAACATGTTTTCTTTTTCTTAATTTCTTATGTAATGACAACTAGAAGCAGAACATTTACTGGAAAAAATAACTTTAGCTCACTTTGTCTTAGTTTCAAATTTTGAGAAAATCTAGCTAAGAAAAGCTTATGAAAGTGGCATTATATATATCAGAAAGATATCACAAAACAGATAAAATCCAAGTCAATTTCCTCAGGTCCACCAAAGTTACAAGAAATATGCTGATCACTATTTAGAAAGTTTTAAAAAAATGAAAATGATTTTTTTTAAAAAAAGAAATAATCATCCAGCATAATTGTGAAAGTAAATCACTAAGAAACTTATTTTTCTTACATCACTAATCTAAATATTATTGATGGAAACATTAGTTATTTTGAGTACTCCCTTCTTCTTTATAATTGTTGTATAGAAAAATAAGCGTTCAATTCTAAAGAGAAAACATAATAAATTTATTGATATACTTGATAAGATATCTCTTAAATGTTGGTATTTGTTCATGAAAACATGACTTGTTTAATGAAAAATGACCTAAAAATGAAAATAAAAAAGGGTTTGCTGGTGTGCCAACTTGGATTATAAGTTATATTTGTTGATAGTTGGTTCATTGATATATATACAACATAATTAATAAATCAACTCTCTTTTTAAAATTTTTGACTTATTTTGTTTTATCATTTTTGACATGAATATTTAACATTTTATATAGTTTGCGGGTTATTATTTATCTTTTTCTTTGTATTTATTGAAAGTTTTTTGTCTAAGGCTTTTGTGAATATAGCTTTATTCCAAATATACAAGAAGGTTATATTATAATGGATAAAAGAAAGGCATCAAGGAATAAGAATACTACTCCCCCAACTTTTTTTTTTCTTGCTAAAAAGTTATCTCCTCTATGTCCATAAATAATGTATCTATCAATACATCCCTTGCTAACTTTCCTATATTTTAGATATGTAATCCAAAAATAGGCTAATAGAAAAATCTTTCTTTAAGTTTTAAGTTCTAATGATTTGGAGGTTTTCAGGCCACATTTACTTTGTGATTGCCACAAAAATAATATTCTAATTCCTTAATTTGTCTTTTGGTGCATAATAAAAATTGTTTTTGTTATGGGATTTTTCAAGAGAGAGAGAGAGAGAATACAAAAATCCATATAGTATAAAGAATTAACAATTGAAGTAATTTAAGGGATTTATGTATATTATTGAATACAAATTCATGGTAGTATCACTTTATATGAAAAATAACTGCGGATATTACGTGACAAATACAAAAAAGGGAAGGAGTGTACACTTTTAGCACTAATTTCAGAGCTAATTTAATGAAAACAGGAGGAAATTCATTCCCTAAATCTAGTGCCCTAGTCTTCTTCTTCTTCTTCTTCTTCTTCAATCCTTTAAATACTTTTAACTTTTTGTCTTCTATTTATTTATTTATAAAATAGCAGGATATAACGTTTCATGCAATTTTAGCTTTGATGGTAATTTAGTTGACAAAATTTTGGGTCACAAACAACAATCTTCTATACTGTTTTGTGTATCATTTTTTTAATTTTTTAATATAGCATATTTTATTAGCATAATTTAATAAAAAAATAAATTCTAACAGAAAAAGTAAACCTTAAAAGGAAAATATATTATAAAAAAAAGTGTTACAAAGGGTGGTACATCAAGTGATGTAGACGATTTTGAGTGCGAATAATCGAAGGGAATTAACCTTATATTTTTTTTTATTAAGAAAAAAACCTTATATTTTTAATTATTATATTTTGGGTTAAGTTCATATAAAAGTGTCGGTTTAGAAATAATTGAATACCCAGACTTATCACCATGAAAATTAAATACTTAATTTGGATTAAAAAAAGTTAAATCGAATGAAAAAAAATACAAGGACAACTTATCAATTTCTAAAGTAATTATTGTTAATTTATTGAGTGATTATGATAGACAATTTATCACGGTGAGTGATTGGGGAAATCTAGTATTTTTTTTACTTCTCATATTATGGTTCCAAGATAATATTTTAATGAGTTTTTTCCTATAATCCCCACTCATTAATTACAAATTCCAACATTGTTTATTCTTCTAACGTTGAAACTAGTGGAAATGATAATGAGTAGAGAGAAAATTATGAAGCGCATTCTAGTCTACATAAGAATAAAACATCTCAAAATTTTGTATTTTTCTAAAAAATAATGTGATGTTCAAAATGTGACGAGTAAAAAAATAGAAGGAGTATGATTTTGGCGTGAGACTACCAAGTAAAATGTTTCCTTCTCATACTGTTTCACACCAAATTTAGCATAAATACATAGTAATTGTGACATTTTTTTCTTTCTCCAATTACTGCATCTAATATTTGATAGAACCAAAATGGAATCCCCCTTCTCGATCTGAAACATAGATCAATAATCAATATTTGATATGATTGATGAACTTGTCAAGATTCATATAAGATGATCCCCCTTTACTAACACTTTCTTCAGCTAAATCCTTGAGCTTTAGTGCATTCACTTTCATGATACTATCAGAAAATAACTTTTGGATTTTCATGTTAATTTCATGCCTTGATCTGATACCATTTTCATCACAATTCACTCTTAAACCACACTTCCAAATATCACAAATGTACTTCTGGTTATGCCATTGATCTGCAAAATAAGGCCAGCAAAGGAAAGGAACACCAGAAATAAGACCTTCCATAATTGAATTCCATCCGCAATGGCTCAAAAAACATCCTATAGCAGGATGACCTAAAACCCTTCTTTGAGGTGCCCAATGGACAATCTTGCCCCTATGTGTCACATTTTCTATAAAACCTTCTGGGTAGTTCAAATTAATGCCTTCTCGTACAACCCATAAAAATGGCTTTCTTGATAGTTCAAGGCCTAATGCAAGTTCATTAAACTGTTCCTGGTTGAAAACTCCTGTGCTGCCAAATGAAACATAAATTACTGAGGCAGGAAGTTGGCTATCTAGCCAGCTTAGGCAAGATGTATCCTCAACCCAAAAGTTGCCTGAAGAGGGAGAATTTCTCTCTATTTGCAAAGGTCCAATAGGCATCATTTTAGGGATTAGATTAGAGGCAAATATGTCTAGCTCATAAAATGTGTTACAAAGAAGTAAATCAACATTTTCTGCTGTTTCTTTAACTGTTAGACAACACTCGAAGAAAACCTTTTGTAGTTTCTCGTCTCCTGGAGAAGTCCACATCAAATCTCTGTTGCTCCAAGAAGGGATATCTTTTGAAATTCTTATTTGCTCGTTTTCAGGAATACTACCTGTTGTGAAATGGAATAAACAACTCTAATAAGAAAAAGATATACTATTTCATTATTGAGACATACAAGTGTTGGGCTCAAAGTACACAAACAAGATAGTACAAAAATAATAAAATTAGAGCAATAAAATTTGATACAATGACTTTTATGAGTCAGCCAATCGATCTATGTTTACGACGAAGGAAAATTATTAAGCTAAATCAAAGTTTATTGTTTTATATAAGTAAAATCAAAGTTGTATTCTCACCGGTAATGCTGTCCATAATCCCATCTTCAATGAGCTTTGGAATGCAAGTGATGAACATAGCTAAACCTGCTGGTCCAAATGGAAGAAAACCGACCTTTTCAACTCCAAAAATTTCAGCAACTTCCAATATCCATCCTAGTGTTGCATCAGCTATAACACAAGTGACTTGTTCATCCTTGTTACAAATATTTATTCTTTCAATCAAATCTCTCAATTGTGTTGGCATCATTCTCCTAATAGCTTGTGTAAAAATTTCAGCATCAAATGGATTCTTTTCTCCTTCTAATCCGTCATCAACCGATTCTAGCTTTATCCCACTTTGTTCTAATGCTTCCTTATCATCATCCAACAATGAAGAAATGACTCTTTCATGAATCATCTTTGTGTTAACAAAAGTGACTTTAATTCCATGAGCAGCAAGTTTGTAGGACAAGCTTAATAGTGGCTTTACATGGCCTTGGGCAGGGTATGGTACGGCCACTATATGTGGTCTTTTGGCCATGATAATTATGATTTGTTAATCTCAAATTCAAAAATCTTGAGATGGTTTTCTTAATGATAGTCCTCCTTTTAAGTAGTACATATTGCCGATCGAGCTATTGTTTTATTCTCTTATATAATGTAAGTACATCGTTTACTTGAATCGGCCTAAGTTAAGGGTGTTGTCTTCACTTGTTTTGAGTTCTCTAGTTTGTAATTTTTGTGCCGTTCAAACGGTTAAGGATTCTACACAGTGCAAAACGGATGAGGAAAAGAGGCTAGAATAGTTGACTAATACACTTATTAGCGTCCAAAATCTTACGATACACATTCTAATATATATATATATATATATATTTCTCACCTACACTTCTAAATTATTATATATATTAAAAAATTATACTTGAAAGTATTCAAGAAAATATATTTGACCATTCTCAATGCAATACAAATTCAATATTTTTTCTTAGAATGACGTTTATTTTGATATTATTAGCTTTTGATATTTTTTTTCTTAAACTTTATGAAAATTGAATGGATTTCTTTAGAGAAATTACATTATATATATATATATTCATAAACTATTATTACTTTTGATCAATTTATACTTAAAACGTTTTTTTTTTTTCAATTCTATACTAGATATCATAAAATATCACTCAAATACATTTTTTTACTACAGTTCTAAATTACTATATATTAAAAAAATATACTTGAGAGTGTACAAGAAGATCGTGTAATATTGTTCAATATTTTTCTCTTAAATTTTATGAAAATTGAATGAATTTATTTAGAGAAATTACATGTTATATATATATATATATATATATTCATAAACTATTGTTACTTTTGATAAGTTTATACACAAACGTTATTTTTTTCAAACTTCCAAACTAAAATATATCATAAATATCACTCAAATATATTTCCTTTGCTACACTTCTAAATTACTATATATTAAAGAAAATATACTTGAGAGCACAAGAAGATGTATTAGAAGATCTTGGGTGTAATACAAGTTCAATATTGTTTTCTTAGAATGAGGTTTATTTCGATATTGCTTGCTTTTGATATTTTTTCTTAAATTTTATGAAAATTGAATGAATTTCTTTAGAGAAATTACACACACATATATACATATATATATATATATATATTCATAAACTATTATTACTTTTTGATTGGTTTTGCACAAACTTTTTTTTCCAAGCTTCCATACTCAAATATATCATAAAATACTACAAAAATTTTGTCGTTTCTTTCGACAATGCTTCAAGTAATGATTTTGCAATTTCAATGTTAAGAATAATTTCAAATCAATCCTGGATAGTAAATTATTTCATATTAGATGATACTATGTAAAATTTAGACTTTGGTGACACATAGTTTTTGGCACTCATACGTGTCACTAATTTGACACTGATTTTAAAATGACATATTTTAATGGCTCGTTAATACATAGAGTCCCATAAGCATATCTTGA
This sequence comes from Catharanthus roseus, assembly GCA_028651295.1. Taxonomy (NCBI): domain Eukaryota; kingdom Viridiplantae; phylum Streptophyta; class Magnoliopsida; order Gentianales; family Apocynaceae; genus Catharanthus; species Catharanthus roseus. The sequence goes on from JAPQWS010000069.1 coordinate 2,875,805, forward strand.
GTTGGTACAGAAATGGAATCCCTAATAGCTGGTGAAAGTGTCTCATAAAATACTACAAAATTATGACAATATAAAAAACTTCCATAAATATGCCATTAAAATATGACATAAACTAAAATTCTACAAATAATGTTACTTAAATGTGTCAGAAACTCAAATATCATAGAAAATACCACTTAAATGTGGTGCAAATTCAAATCCTACAAATCATACCACTTAAGAGGCTCTGATATATGTTAAAACTAGGTTTTTGTTAAACAAAAGAATAATATTGAACAAAAATTGAACACACTTCACTTTTTTTCAACTGATAAGTATGTCCCGCAGACCTTTGTTTCCTAGCGAGGAATTCAGTAGAGGGACCCCTTATCCCCATTTCTGTTCCTTATTTGTACGGAGGGTCCGTCAGGTCTTATCAAGGCTTAGGTGCATTCCGGACTCTGGAGGGGCATTTCCATGGGCCGAAGAGCTCCGATATTAATATATCTTCTATTTGCAGACGATAGTCTTCTCTTTCTTGTGACTTATGATTGGGCGGCTCAAAATCTTGTTTTGATATTGCACCTGTACGAGAATTTGTCTCTTAACAGGTTAATTTGGCTAAATACTTGATTACTTTCTCTCGAAGGTTCGAGGTAGCATCTCAGGAGCCGCTGTGCACTCTGCTGGGCATTTAACGGACTGAGGAACGGAACTCATGATATTTATGCTTACCGTATATGATCGGTCAGTCTAAATCCTAGGTATTCAATTATCTCACTGGCAGAGTTTCCAAGAAGTCAAGGGATAGAAGGAAAAATTCCTATCCCAGGATGGTAGGGAAATTATGATTCAAGCGGTGCTGCAGGCCATATCGGTCTATGCGATGTCGGTTTTCCTAATACTGAAGCAAGTGATCTAGCAAATGATGACTTCTATTCTTAATTTCTAGTTGGGGAGGGGGGAGGGGCAAATAATTGATGGGGAATGGCTTGGAAGGAATGGGAACAGTTATGTAGACCAAAATGCAATGGAGGTTGTTTTTCGTCATTTGCACTAATTTAATCGGCTCTACTTGCTAAACAGGTGTGGAGAATGGTCACTGAGCCACATACTTTACTCTCACGTGTTTTGAAAGTAAAGTACTTTCCATCTACTTTCCCGTTGCGAGCGTCTGGGAGGCCGAGTATCTCCTTTGCTTGGCGCAATCTTCTCATATCGAATTCGATGGAGATCGGGGATGGACAATCCATAAACATTTGGCATGACCCTTGGTTACCGAAGCCATTCCTTTTCAAACCTTTGCCTTATAATCAGTACCTTGCTGAGAACCTTAGGGTAGTAGATCTTATTTCTTCTGGTCCTCGGGTTTGGAATTTACAGGTGCTAAATGTCTACTTTGTGCATGTCGGATGTTAGGCTTATTTTTGGAATCCCACTATGCAAGGTCCCCGGCCTAGACATCATGGTATGGCATTTCACAGACTCTGGAGTGTTCAGTGTGGCTTATGCTTATAGGATTGGTATGGAGGTTCAGGATCTTGAATAGGGCCGGCAGGCGCCATCGACGTCCCATGGCAAGCAGGGTTTAGAGTGGTCGACTTTGTGGGACTTAAGGGTCCCCCTTACCTGAGTGAAAACCTGTTTATGGTGGTGGTGCTCATATACTATGCCTACTAGGGCTGAATTACTTAGATGACATGTTCTTAAATGTGTTGGTGATGGTATTTGCCCGGTTTGTGCAATATTCCTTGAAACTAATTTTCCACTGGCCAGAAAATTTTGGAAGACTGTTGGCTTTAATGTCGATTGGGCTTGGTGAAATGCCTCATTGTGTGCGGAAGCTTGGTCCTTGTTGGGGAATCAACAACACAACTTTCTGTCGAATTTCCTACCTAAGATGGCAACATTGCGGTGGAAGTTATGGGGTGCTCGGAATGCGTTAGTCTTTGAAAATGGGCCAACGACTGATTCAGAAATTGTGGATTCAATCTTTTCTCTTTTGCACCAGTTCTGAGAAGCCCATCTTGATCCACGGGAACTTTCAGGCACTGATTGTACAGGCCAGGTACCCAAAGCCCATAACTGCCGGGTACGATGGAAACCTCCCTTTGTTGTTGACGGGAAAATTAATGTGGATGCATCAGTTACAAAATCAAGGATGGGTATTGATGTGGTTGTCAGGAACGGTGCTGGTTATGTTAAGGCAGCTATGGCTCAAACTCTTCCCAATTGTGCTTCTACCCTGGCTATGGAGGCTCAGGCGATCATTCAAGGTATCTGTTTTTCTAATTAGTGTGGTTTCTCTTTGTTTATTCTTGAATCGGACTCGCAATTCATTTGCCACAAAGTTATGAAACCTAGATCTTTCCCCAATGAGTGATTTTGTTTGGGCCATTTATGCTTCTCTTTTATCTTCTAGTAGTTTAGTACTGTTTAATAGTCAATCTGCCAACAAGCACGAAACTATGTGTATATGGAAGGGGGTGTCAACTGCCCCCTTTCGGCGAAAAATTGCCATGGATTACTATAGTAGGTGGCGGATTTTAGGAGGGAAAGGCGGCAAACTGGCATTCCAGAGAGAGAGAGAAAGGGGGCGGCCAATGAGGGGCGGGGGCACTGCCACTGCCACTGAGTTGCAGAAGAAGTAGAAGGCCAAATAGAGACGATGAGGTGAGGAAGATGAAGATAGGGCTAGCATTTTTGGCTTCTACAGGAGCTGTTTTACTTCAGGTATCTCCAATCAATCACTAAAAGGTATGGATTCTCTCACTTTTCTGGTCACCTCTGCTCTCCCTTACTTGGAAATATAGCTAACTGTCTGAAATCTAGTCCCTGTTTTGTTTTTTCATAAAATTAATATGTAATTTTGTTTTTTTAGCAGTTTACATGTTAAATATATGAGATTGTATTTTTCCTTTTTGTTTGTGTTTTTGTGCTCAACTTCTAGATTTAATGACTTCCTCACTTTTCTGGTCACCTCTGCTCTCCCTTACTTGGAATGTATCTAACTGTCTGAAATCTAGTCCCTGTATTTTTGTTTTTTCATAAAATTAATATGTAATTTTGTTTTTTTTAACAGTTTACATGTTAAATATATGAGATTGTATTTTTCCTTTTTGTCCGTGTTTTTGTGCTCAGCTTCTAGATTTAATGACTTCCTCCAGTCTTGTGACTAATTTGTGGCTTGCCTTATGATTGTAAAATCTTTGGAGCCAATCATATATGTTGGGAAGAGCTTAAGCTCTAATACCACTAATAGCAATATTTGCTCTGGTGATCAGCCCTGTTACGTTAACATAAAACCTCTACAGAAAACTATTACAATAGTAAAAGAGCGGAAGAGCAAGAAATTATTAATCTATTACAAAAATCGGATGATGGAACCGGATAACAACTCTTAATCAAAGATCTTCAAAATTGGATGAAAAAGTCTGAAAAACAGACTACCGTTTCTCCTTTAAATGCCTGCAAAATAGATAAACAAAAACAGGTGAGCCTGGAAAAAATCATACGTCCGATGTTTGCCACAAGACAAAACCGAACGACCGAAACGAAAACCAAATGTCCGGTTAGGAAAAAAGGATACCAACACAGAAGAAAATAGATGACCAATTTCTATGAAAGAAGGGAACAGAGATATTCGAACGATCAAAACGGATGAGAAGGAGAAAAAACAGGACGACCGGTTTTTCTCTGTATGTCAAAATCTCGATCAAACCCTCATCAATGGATGTGTCTCACACAACAACAATCTAATCTCTCACTTTCGGTTCTCTCCTTCACAAACTACCCAAGCACGTGGTTAACCAGAAATGGTGACTAACGACAGCAGTAACAGAAGAATTCACAGAGAACAAACAGAAACAAGAATCTGCAGAGAAGAAGAAGAGAGAAAAGAAAAAGGCTTCACACAGAATAAAACAGTCATGTCTCATCTGTTAGCAACAAGAAAGGATAAGAGTATTTATAGAGTTTTTATGATAGACTCATTCAAACAACATAACAGTCATCTGGAAGGATTGTTCAACAACAGAACATCCTGATACCTGGAAGACTCTTTCAAAGAAGCAATAACCAAGTCACCTGGGAAGACTTATGAGGATTGGGCTGTTTACCAGCCCGGCCCGCCCGACATCTTGGATTAGACATAAACTTATCCTATTTGGGTTGTGAGGCTCAGTTCAACTTATCACAGCGATTAAAGAACATGTGCTGAGAAGAGAAAATGTGTGAACACTGGCCCAATTGGCTTACAAGCTCCGCCTTGAACACATTTTAGTGAACTTCTCAGTTACAGCAATCAACCTGCATCAATATGTAGAAGATCTCTACACAAAATAAACTTATCAGTTGTCACTACTTTAGTACCAAAATCAGCAGGATTATCTTCAGTACTAATTTTGTCTATGTTAGCAATACCATTTGAAACCTTTTCACGAATGAAATGATACTTAACATGTATATGTTTAGTCCTTTCATGATAAACAGGATTTTTACACAAATGAAGACAACTCTGACTATTGGTAAGTATGACAGTTTTAGAATGTAAAAGTGCAGTTCAGATAAAAGCCCCTGAAGCAAGATGCCTTCCTTAATTGCCTCCATGGTAGCAATATATTCAGCCTTCGTAGTCAAAAGGGCGACTACAGGTTGCAGCTGTGATTTCCAAGAGATACAGTTACTTGCAAGGGTAAAGAAATAAGAAGTGGTAGACTTTCTACCTTCTCTATCACTTGCAAAATCAGAGTCAACATAACAAACCAACTCAAAATGTTCATACCAGTTATAATAATGCAAGCCTCTGTCAAGCATCCCATTAATGTACCTCAATAGCCACTTAAGAGTGGCCCAATGATTCCTACCTGGATTAGACATAAAACGGCTTAAAAGGCTTATGGAATAAGCAATATCAGGACTGGTGGAAATCATGGAATACATGACAGATCCCATAGCCATTCTATAAGGGATATTGACCATATCTTTCTTCTCATTTTCAGTTTTAGGACAGGTTTAAGAAGAAAGCTAAAAATGGCTTGCAAGAGGGGTACAAACAGGTTGACACAAATTCATAGAAAATTTTGAAACAATTTTCTGCAAGGACTTCTGGGATATAAACAAAGAACGGTTAGCTCTAACCCTATCAATGTTCATGCCTAGAGTTCTAGAGGCAGATCCAAGATCCTTCATCTTAAACTCTGATTTCAACAAAGATTTCAAGCGCAAAATCTTATCTATATGCTTGCAGGCAATAAGCATATCATCAACATAAATAACCAAATAGATGACATTATCAATAGTATCACCAGAAAAATATAAGCAACTATCATAATTATTTTTAACAAAACCAGTTTTACGCATAAAAGAGTCAAGCCTTTGATACCACTGTCTAGGTGATTGTTTAAGTCCATACAAGGACTTCTTCAATAGACAAGCCATCTGCTCCTTACCTTTCACCTCAAAACCAGGTGGTTGGCGCATGTAAATGGTTTCAGCAAGTGCACCATGCAAAAAGGCAGTTTTAACATTCAGCTGTTTAAGCTCAAGATCAAAGAAGGTAACAACAACGAGCATAATTTTGATGGTTTTATACTTAACAACAGGAGAAGAGATCTCATTGAAATCAATACCTTCAATTTGAGAAAAACCTTTTGCAACCAATCTTCCCTTGAACCTTGGAGGTTCATTAACAGATTCAGGTTCTTTAACTTTGAAAATCCATTTACAATCAATCAATTTTTGTGTAGGTGGTTTAGGCACAAGCACCCAAGTTTTGTTCTTATGCAAAGAAGATATTTCTTCATTCATAGCATGCATCCACAAAGAGCGTTTACGACTCTTTAAAATATCAGAAAAAACATATAGGTTCTTTCTCTTCAACAAAAGATATAGCAACAAAAGCATAAGAGACAATGTATGAATAACCATACCTAGGAGGTTTCCTTATCTCTCTTCTAACCCTAACCCTATTTAGTTGGTAATCTCTTAAGGGCTTGTGCTTTTGCTTCTGGATAATCCTCATCATCATCAGAATTATCTAAAATTGGCTTATCGGGATCAGGAACACTAGACTCCTCATTAGTTTCTGGTTCTAGCTTGGGTTCTAGTGTGTGCTCATGAGAAGGTTCAGAGGTGACCTCGACCTCCACAGGAATGTTCTCAACTACGGGTGTACCAGAAGAACTCTCGGGTTTGGTTTCATTTCTAAGACAAAGCATGTCTAGCTCGTTAAAGACTACGTCTCTACTCACGACTACCCTTACACCTGGTTCACCTCTAAGCCACACTCCATCCTTCACCCCACTAGGATAGCCTATACATACTCTTTTCTTAGACCTAGGGTCTAACTTCCCTTCCCTAATGTGCAAAAGCAGCACACCCAAACACTCTAAGGTTGGAAAGGTTTGGTGGTTGGCTTGACCACAATTCTATGGGAGTCTTAAAGTTTATGGCTGTGGAAGGAGACCTATTTATATGGTAAACTGCTGTACTAACAACCTCTTCCCAAAAAGGTTTAGGAACCCCATATGATTCCAAAAGACACCTAACCTTATCCATAATGGTTCAGTTTATCCTCTTAGCTACCCTGTTTTGTTGTGGGTTGTGCCTAACAATTCTATGATGAATGATACCATGCAAAGCACACAGATCATAAAATTTTTTGTTACAAAATTCTAAACTGTTACCTTTTCTTAAAACCATTAGTTTATTTCCAGTTCGATTTTCGGCAAAACGTTTCTGAAAAACCTTAGAGGGAGGGGGGAGGGGGGTGAATAAGATTTTTGGCTAATTTTAAAAAATCTTTTGTGTGATTAGAAAGATAAACCTCCCAATTTGTTTGTGAAAGAATTCTAAAGCTCTTTTCGATAAGAATCCACACTAAACAAAATCTTATAGTTTTGGCAATTAAGAAATGAGCATAGAATTAAACTTTAAAGAACATGCACAACAATTTATAGTGGTTCACTCTCTCAAAGAGCTACATCCACTACCTTGAGACTCAACCCAAGAATTTCACAAATCCACTATCTTAAAACTTGGTTACACAACTACACAATGAGGATCACCCTCCGAGGGTTTTACACAAGAACCTCAAAGTTTACACAACAAACCAATACAACAAATTTATCAAAGGATCACCCAAAGGGTTTTCCACAAACCTTTGATCACAATAAAAGAATAAGAAGAGTAAGGAACAATGTTACCAAATGAGCTTGAGAAGAGGAAGATACAACTCAATGGAATACTTCTCCAAGCACCTCTTTTCTTCTTCTTTGATGGATGATCAACAATGAAGCTCAAGAAGATTTTTGTTTGGGATTGAAAATGATTTGCAATAAATGTTCTTTTGAAACTCTTTAAAAGTCTTAAATGCTTTCAATGAATATTTCACCCAACTCATCTCATTTATGGCTGATCATTAAGTCTTTATATAGAGTTTTGAAGCAAATGACCGTTGCTTTTAGAAAATAACCGTTGCTTTTAGAAAATGACCGTTGCATTATGTGCAACGGTAATATTTTTACAAGAATAAATGAAAAAAGCTGGACGACCGCTTCTCGAAATCGACTACTGGGTTCTTTAAAACAGAAAGATTCGGACTTGTTCAAGCTAGAAAACGGACTGCCGAATTTTGATTTAGAGAAAAATCGGACGGTCGGTTTTAAAACCAGATGACCGAATTCTTGGACAGAAAGATTCGGACTTGATTTTCTGAAAAACGGGCTGCCGAATTTTTACTTTGGAAAACTGGACGACCGGTTCTAAAACCGGAGGACCGAATTTTTGTCTCCTCAGCCAAGTTTCTTTTTAAGACAAAAACTTTCTTCCTTGTTTCAAAAGTATGTATTTGAAAAACCTTAGAGGGGGGGGGGAATAAGGTTTTTGGCTAATTTAAAAAATCTTTTGTTTGATTAGAAAGATAAACCTCCAATTTGTTTGTGAAAGATTTCTAAAAACTCTTTTTAATAAGAATCCACACAAAGCACAATCTTATAGAATTGGCAATTATGAAAAGAGCAAAGAGTTAAAGAGCATGCACAACAATTTATAGTGGTTCACTCTCTCCAAGAGCTACATCCACTACCTTGAGCCTCAACCCAAGGATTTCACAAATCCACTAACTTCAAGTTGATTACACAACTACACAATGAGGTTCACCCTTCAAGGGTTTTACACTATAACCTCAATCACAACAACACAACAAGTTTATCAAAGGATCACCCAAAGGGTTTTCCACAAACCTTTGATCACAATAAAAGAATAGAGAGAGTTAGGAACAATGTTACCAATTTAGCTTGAGAAGAGGAAGATTACAACTCAATGGTATACTTCTACAAGCACCTCTTTTCTTCTTCTTTGATGGATGATCAATAATGAAGCTCAAGAAGATTTTGTTTGGGTTCAAAAATGATTTGTAATAAAAATGTATTTTTGAAGCTCTTGAAATGTATTAAATGTTCTCAATGAATAATTCCCAAACTTCTTGAATTTATGGCTGATAATTGAGTGTATATATAGGGTTTTTTAAGCTCAAGACCGTTGCCTAAGAAATAGGTCTGTCAAATTTCAGAAATGACCGTTGCTTTCATGCAACGGTAATATTTTTACATCGACGACTAAAAAGCGGACGACCGGTTCCAGAAAACGGACTTCGGTTCTTTGAAACAGAAAGATTCGGACTTGGTTTTTCGAAAAAGCGGATCGCCGAATTTCATGTATTGGAAAAACGGACGATCGGTTTTAAAAAACGGACTATCGGTTTTAAAAACGGACTATCGATTTTTAAAAACGGACTTCCGAATTTCTGTTTTTCCTCAGCCCAAGTTTTTTTCCGAACAAAACTTTCTTCCAAGTTTCAAAGGCATTCTTGACAATTTTTTAAAGAGAAGAAAAAACTACCCAAAACATCTTTAGTCAAGAATACTCGAATTTTATCAAAGGATTATATTTTAGAAAAACATGAGAAGAGCTTCATGTATGATCAATGAATCAAAGACTAAGACTAGAGAGTTTTACAAGATAGTAACTAGTTCACAAATACAATGTCTTCAATGTCTTCAATTGATTTGATCTTGGTATGGCTTGATCTCTTCTTCTCTATTTTGCCCTCATCAACAAGATCTTTTGCTTGAGACTTTGAGACTTCATATGTTCTTCTTTTGTTCTATGAAGGGTTAGCTAACATACTCACACAAGCACATGTTAATCATAATCAAAACACAAGTAATAATGCCCTTAGGGCTAACAGTATTCTTGACAATCATTTCAAAGAGAATAATAACTTTCCAAAAACACCATAACTTCAGTCAAGAATACTTAGATTTTAACCAAAGCTTATATCTGAGAAAATCATAGGAAGAGCTTCATATATGATCAATAATCAAAGAGTAAGACTAGGGAGTTTACAAGATTGCACCTAATTCACTCTAACATAGATAATGCCTTCAATGTCTTCAATGTCTCCAATGATTTGATCTTGGCATGGCTTGGTCTCTTCTTCTCAATTTTGCCCTCATCAACAAGATCTTTTGCTTGTAGACTTTGAGACTTCACAGGTACTTCTTTTGTTCTATAAAGGGTTAGCTAAAATACTCATACAAGCATATGTTAATCATAATCAAAACATAAGTATTAATGCCCTTAGGGCTAACAGTTTCCATTCATTAAACTTTTGAAAAGTTTGATCTTTGGTTTTCAAAAGACACGCTCAAACATGCCGAGAAAAATCATCAACAATAGATAGGAAATAAACATTGCCACCAAAAGTGGGTACCTTTTCAGGACCTCAAAGATCATAGTGCACATAATCAAGAACAACAGTGGATTTGTGTGTGCCCATAGAAAAACTGAGTTTATGTTGTTTGCCAAGAACACAATGATCACAAAAATCTAAAGAAGTGATTTCATCACCGTTTAGAAGATTTTGTTTGTGTAAGTAATGTGGCCAATTTGAAAATGCCACAACATGGTTTTATTAGAAACAGTTTTGATGATTCACAAACAGTTTCACCAAGTAAGGTGTACAAACTATCTTTCTTAAAACCTTTAAGTATGACTAGAGATCATTTACAAACACGTAAAATCCTGTTTTTAGATTTATAAGAATATTCTTTTGATTCAAGAAAACCAAGAGAGATTAAATTCCGTCTAAGGTCAGGTACAAACCTTACCAGTTTCCTAGTCATACCATCATGCATTTTTATAAAGATATTTCCAATTCCTTTGACATTGCAAACCTGATTGTTTCCCATAAAAACTTTTCCATGATCAAGGAGTTTAAAATAAAAAAACCAATGTTTGTTGGGTGTCATACGAAAAGTGCAACCAGAATCAAGAATTCACTTATCAGAGGTAGATGCGGAAGGGGAAACACATAAAACTTCAGAAATTATAGAATTACCATCTAGTTCAAAATCGTACGCTCTGTTAGTTTTATCCTTCCATTACCTTGTTTACGTAATTTTTCATCGTTGATTCGTTTGAAACATTTGTTATTTTCATATGACCATCTTTGCCACAATAAAAACACTTCATTCTTATTTTATCTCGAGATTTAGACCTCCCTTTACTTTTAGAGCGGTGACTAGAAGGCTCTCTCCAGTCTACCTTTCCTCGCACGAAAATATTCTCTCCATTGTTTTATTTTCTTTTCGCAAATATAAATCTTTTGATTTCAAAGAGTTTTTCACATCATAAAGAGTCAAGTCATCTCTATCATACTTGATAGCAGATTTCACATCATTATAAGATTCAAGCAAAGCATTCAACAAAATAACAGTAATGTTTTCATCAGAAATGTCTTATCCAACATTTTGGAGCTCTAAAACAATTTTGCTTAAATCATCCATGTTTTCAAAAAGGGATTTCGACCCGCACATTTTGAAGCCAAAAGTTGTTCCTTTAATTAGATTTTGTTTGATAAAGACTTTCCCAGGTAAAGTTTTTCAGGTTTTGTCCAGATTTCATAAGCATTGTCTGTTTCATTTATTTCTCTTAAAACATTATCCTTCAAATGCAAGGTGAGACAGCTATGTTCATCGCCAAGTTTTTCAGCTAATATTTCTCCTGTCCAAGATTCCGGATACTTGTCAGGAGTGGAAATAGCGGGTGCAATCTTGTTTTGGACTAAAACAACCTTTATTTTTCTGCGCCAAATTACAAAATCAGATTTGCCATCGAACTTTTCTGTTTTAAGTTTTTGAACAGACATGTTAAACAGTGGCAAATAAGAGTAATGCGCGAAAAAAATAAAAGATTTAAGAAAAAGTTTTGTCAGAAACACAGCCCAAAAAAATAATATAGCTAGAAAAACAGGCAATATGCAGATAATAAGCTCACAATAGATCAATCAGATAATAAAGGCTGAGCAACAACCACAAAATAGATGATCAACATAGAAACAATATAGATAATCACAGGCTGAGCAATAGCCCCCAAACAGACACAAGAACAATCTCAACAATCACGGACAATAAAAAAATTTTCGCAATCGAATAAGAAAAATTCCTAGACACTGATACTTGAAGTCTCAATAGGACTTAAGCCAGGTTTGGGTTTTGATTTTTTAGAGAAAAACAGAAATAACAAAAATTTGATCTGTAATCAGAGATACAAGCAGCAGAATATGTATATATTAGGACAATAAATTTTAAAAGAAAGGAAAGCAAAAATAGTAATAGTGACCTGTGTCAGATTCACGGAACTCAACAGTTCCCGTGAGTCTGGAAAGAAACGTGGGAGGTCTTGGATGACGTCTGCATCGCTGGTGGAATGTAACAGATACCAGACACAAGAAAGATCAAATCTCTTTCTGGCTCTGATACCACTGATATGAATAGTTGCTCTGGTGATCAGCCCTATTACATTAACATAAAACCTCTACAAAAAACTATTACAACAGTAGAAGCACGGAAGAACAAGAAATTACTAATCTATTACAAAAAACTTGATAATGGAATCGGATAACAACTCTTAATCAAAGCTCTTCAAAATTGGATGAAAAAGTCTGAAAAACAGACTACCATTTCTCCTTTAAATACCTGTAAAACAGATAAAACAAATAGGTGAGCTTGGCAAAAATTGGACGTTCAATTTTTGCCACAAGACAAAACCGGATGACCGAAACCAAAACCAGACGTCCGGTTATGAAAACCGGATGCCAACACAGAAGAAAACGAACAACCTGATTTCTTTGAAAGAAGGGAATAGAGATATTCAGACGATCAAAACGGATGAGAAGACCGGTTTTTCTCTGTATGTCAGAATCTCAATCAAACCCTCAACAATGGATGAGCCTCACACAACAACAATCTAATCTCTCACTTTCGGTCCTCTCCTTCACAAACTACCCAAGCACATGGTCAACCATAAATGGTGACTAACGGCGGCAGTAACAGAAGAATTCACAGAGAACAAACAGAAATAAGAATCTGCAGAGAAGAAGAAGAGAGAAAAGAAGAAGGCTTCACACAGAATAAAACAGTCGTGTCTCATCTGTTAGCAACAAGAACAGATAAGAGTATTTATAGAGTTTCTATGGTAGACTCATTCAAACATCAGAACAGTCATCTGGAAGGATCGTTCAACAACATAAATCCTGATACCCGGAAGACTCTTTCAAAGAAGCAACAAGCAAATCACCTGGGAAGATTCATGAGGATTGGGCTGTTTACCAGCCGGCCCGCCCGACATCTTGGATTAGACATAAACTTATCATATTTGGGTTGTGAGGCTTAGTCTAACTCATCACAGGAATTAAAGAACATCTGCTGAGAAGAGAAAATGTATGAACACTGGCGCAATTAATCTACAATATGTAAGCTGTTGATATCTTAAACTTTTTATGAGTACTACAAGTGATCTTCCAGTGTTGGTTTGTCTTGGGCTTGGCGTAATTCCTTTTCTTGCTTCTGCGATGGTCATAAGAAGGATAAATTGATGGATAAACTCATGAATTTTCCCATACCCTGTTGGTCCAGTGGCCCAATTATTTTCACACTATTTTCTTTTTTCTCTTTTTGGCCCATTTTAAATCCCTATGATGATATTAGCTTGGTGGGCCTTTTGTGATAGGAAGTTGGGCTGGCAGAGATGTCGGGCGGGCCGGGTTCAACCCGACCCGCCCAGGCGACTCGTCTATAAATATATCACTTTCTCCAGCAGCTTGCCCTAATCCTCTCATTTCATTTCTTGTGCCGCCGCTGCCTCTTCTCTCTCTCTCTGACCCTTCTGTCTTCTCTCTTCATTCGAGCAGTCAGTCTGCTCGTTCTCTGTGCGACCCTTCGGGACTCTAACCTGCTCGTCGGTGCCGGCTAACCCTCAGGTTACCGTGTGTGAGACCGTAGGCAAAAGGGGAAAGGGAGCTTCTTGCAGAGAGAGACCGAGAGAGAGAGAGTTCTCTTTTGAGGCCACCGGCTACTGAGGGATTCTTCGCGTTCTTCACCGAAAGAACAAGTCGGACAGTCAGTCTCGTAGATGGTCAGACCGAACTCGCAGAGCTTGTTCGTCTTCCACTGTCGGTGTCCAAATCCGAGACCTGAAGGGTCTCGAGGTAAGAAAGATCCGACCTTTATTCTATTACTGTTGATTCTATCTAACTGCTGTTCACCTGTTGCTTGGATCTGGACTGGGGAGTCACTGAGCCGAAGATCATGAATATAATAGTCTAGGCTTCTTTTTCGCTTCCGTTTTTCTTCTAAATCTGGTCAGTAATAGTAATTAGGTTCATGTAATAGTAAATAGGGTTGGTTATTTCTCTGTTGGTAGCCGGGAAGTCGTAACAGTGGTATCAGAGCCCAGGTTGTCGGAGCAACCGTCCGGCTACCACTCGGTGTCAGATCTACACGGGATCTGACAGAAAGGAAAATCTCTAAACCTTTCCTCTTTCTTTCCTGCTTCTGCTTTCTTTATTATTATTACTGTTAGATATTCTATTGCTGGTTGCTGGTTAACTGTTCTTGGGGTGTTTCTGTGTACGCAACGTTTTTCAGCCATTACTGTTGATTTTGTGAAACCTGCTGCTGAGTTGTTATAACTGCTGTTACTGTATAAGCTGTTTTTGTTTTCTGGGTTACTGTCCAATTTTAGTTTCATAACTGCAGTATTTTCTGGGTTCTGTTTCTGGCATTTTTTTTGAAAATCCCAAAACCCAAGCCTGGCTGGGAGTCCAAGAGACACCCAGTATCTGTGACTTGGTGATTTTCACTATTTGCTTAATCTGTGATCAAATCCCGTTCTGTGGTTGTTTTAAGTCTTTTTGCTGTTTCTGCTTCGGTTAAATTTTTTGTGTACATTTGCGCTGTTTTGGTCATAAACTCTTTTGCGTATTACGTACTGAATTGTGCTGTTTTTCATCAAAGCAAAATCCAGGCATTTTATTTTTTTTCGTGACAAAACTTCCTTTTTCAAATCTTTCATTTGTCTAGCCAGCAACTACTCCCATTTGCCATTTAACCATGTCTGTTCAAAAGATTGAAACTGACAAGTTTGCTGGCAAATCGGACTTCGTAATGTGGCACAGAAAAATGAAAGCAGTTTTAGTCCAAAATAAAATTGCACCCGCAATTTGTAGCCCCGAAAAGTATCCGGAGTCTTGGAAGGGCGAAGTGCTTTCTGAAAAACTTGGTGATGCGCACAGTTGCCTCACCTTACATTTAACCGACAACGTTTTAAGAGAAATAGACGAAAAAGATTATGCTTTTGAAATATGGACCAAACTCGAAAAACTTTATTTGGGAAAATCTTTATCTAATAAGATTTATTTAAAAGAACAGCTTTTTGGTTTCAAAATGAGCGGGTCGAAATCCCTTTCAGAAAACATCGACGATTTAAACAAAATTGTTTTAGAACTACAAAACGTCGGTGAAAAGATTTCTGATGAAAATGTTGCCGTAATTTTATTAAACTCTTTGCCTGAATCTTTTAATGATGTTAAGTCTGCTATTAAGTACGGTGGAGTTGACTTGACTCTTGCTGATGTGAAAAACGCTTTGAAATCAAAGGATCTTGATTTACGAAAAGAAAACAAATCAAACGGAGAGAATCTTTACGTGAGAGGGAGGGTTGATCGGAGGGAATATTTTAATCACCGCTCTAAAAGTAAAGGGAGGTCGAAATCACGAGATAAGAAAGTGAAATGTTTTTATTGTGGCAAGGAAGGTCATATGAAAAATAAGTGTTTTAAAAGGATCAAAGAGGAAAAACAACGTAAACAAGGTAAAGGGAGTGATAAAAATGACAAACCACACGATTTTGAATCAGATGGTAACTCAATGTATTTTGAAGTCTTGTGTGTGTCCTCTTCCCTTTCCCCTGTTTCTGAACACTAGATCCTTGATTCAGGATGCACTTTTCATATGACACCCAACAAACATTGTTTTTCAGATTTCAAACCCCTTGAGCATGGAAAGGTTTTTATGGGCAACAATCACGTTTGTGAAATAAAAGGAATTGGAAATGTTTTTATTAAAATGCATGATGGTGTGACCAGGAAACTAACTGAGGTGAGATATGTGCCCGACCTCCGTCGGAATCTAATCTCCCTTGGTGTTTTTGACACAAATGGTTTTTCTTATAAATCTGAAAATGGCATTATAAAAGTTTGCAAAGGAGCACTGGTCATGCTCAAAGGTTTTAAAAAGGATGGTCTTTACCATTTAATTGGAAAAACTGTTTTAGAAGCATCTGTATTGGTTTCCCAAACTGTTCCTAAAAAGACTCTGTTGTGGCACCGAAGAATTGGCCACATCAGTGAAAAAGGACTACATTGCCTTCACAAACAAAATCTTTTGGGTGGAGACAAAATCGAATCTTTGGATTTTTGTGACCACTTTGTGTACTTGGAAAACAGACATAAAATTAGTTTTTACTGTTGGCACACACAAGTCCACTACGTCCTTGATTATCCCCTGACTTTGTGATTTGTGGGGACTTGAAAAGGTTCCAACTTATGGTGGGAATGTTTATTTCTTATCTATTGTTGATGATTTTTCTAGGCATGTGTGGGTATTTCTTTTAAAATCAAAAGATCAAACTTTTGAAAAATTTTCTGAATGGAAACGCCTTGCCGAAAATCAAACTAGAAATAAACTAAAAACAATTAGGACAGATAATGGCCTTGAATTTTGTAACAAAAAGTTTGCTGATTTGTGTGCACTGCATGGCATAGTACACCATAGGACTGTTAAGCACAACCCACAGTAAAATGGAGTTGCTGAGAGGATGAACCGTACTATCATGGATAAGGTCAGGTACCTTATGGTGTCTTCAGGAATCCCAAAACCTTTTTGGGGAGAAGCTGTAAGTACAGCTGTCTACCTCATTAACAGATCACCTTCAACAGCCATAAACTTCAAAACTCCCTTAGAGTTGTGGTCCGGTGAACCACCAAACCTGTGAAACCTTAGAGTATTTGGGTGTGCTGCATTTGCACATCAGAAAGAGGGTAAGTTAGACCCAAGTTCAAGAAAGGGAGTGTTCTTAGGCTACCCTAGTGGGGTGAAGAGTTACAAAGTTTGGCTCAAAGGTGAGCCGGGGGTGAGGGTTATTGTGAGTAGGGATGTGGTCTTCAATGAACTTGATATGCCTTGCCTAAAGGCTAAAACCAACCCTGATAACCCTAGTGACATTCCTGTTGATGGGAATATTCCCGTGGAGGTGGAGGACACCTCCGAACCTTCAGAACCCCACGATCAACCTGAAACCAGTGGAGTGTCGGATATACCGACCAGTGAGCAGCCTGAAACCAGTATGCTTGAATCTAAAAATTCAGATGAGGATGATGAGGATCATCCCGAGGCACAAGCCCAAGCTCTAAGAGACTACCAGCTGTCTAGAGATAGGGTTAGGAGAAAGACGAGAAAACCCGCTAGGTACGGTTACTCCTACATCGTCTCATATGCCTGTGCTGCTGCATCCTTTATTGAAGAAAAGGAACCTCTGTGTTTCTCTGATGTTTTAAAGAGTCCTAATCGTTCTTTGTGGTTCCATGCTATGGAAGAGGAAATGTCCTCACTTCATAAAAACAAAACCTGGATTCTTTTTCAAAAACCCTCAAAGCAAAAATTAATTGATTACAAATGGATTTTTAAAATCAAAGAGCCAGAATCTGCCAATGAACCCCCAAGGTTCAAGGCTAGGCTGGTTGCAAAAGGTTTTTCTCAAGTTGAGGGCATCGATTTTAATGAAATATTTTCTCCCGTTGTTAAATATAAAACAATTAGGATAATGCTTGCAATTGTTGCCTTTTATGATCTTGATCTTGAACAACTTGATGTGAAAACTGCATTTTTGCATGGGGAACTTGAAGAGACTATTTACATGTGTTAACCACCAGGCTTTGAGGAAAAGGGTAAGGAGAACATGGCATGTTTGCTGAAAAAGTCCTTGTATGGGCTTAAACAATCACCTAGGCAATGGTATAAACGTTTCGACTCTTTTATGCTTAAAGCTGGTTTTGTCAAAAGCAATTATGATAGCTGTTTATATTTCTGTGGCAATAATGTTGAAACTGCTATTTATCTTTTGCTGTATGTTGATGATATGCTGATTGCCTGTAAGCATAGAGATAAGATCACCCGCCTGAAATCTTTGTTGAAGTCCGAATTTGATATGAAGGACTTAGGTTCTGCGTCTAGAATCCTTGGGATGAACATTAGTAGGGATAGAACTGATAGATCCTTATTTATATCCCAGAAATCCTTCTTGCAGAAAATTGTTTCCAAATTTTCAATGCATTTATGCATACCAGTTTGTACACCACTTGCGAGCCACTTTCAGCTTTCTGAAAAATCTTGCCCCAAACCGACAAAGAAAAGAATGACATGGCCCATATACCTTATAGAATGGCTATAGGATCCGTCATGTATTCTATGATATCCACCCGACCTGATATTGCTTATTCCATAAGCCTTCTTAGCCGATTCATGTCTAATCCGGGTAGGGATCATTGGGCAGCTCTTAAGTGGTTGTTGCGCTATATTAATGGGACTATTGATAGAGGCCTCCTTTATCATAATTGGTCTAATAATTTTGAACTGGTTGGATATGTGGATTCTGACTTTACAGGTGATAAAGATGGTAGGAAATCTACCACCTCTTATTTCTTTACTTTGGCAGGGAATTGTATATCTTGGAAGTCGCAGCTGCAGCCTGTAGTCGCTTTGTCGACTACGGAGGCTGAGTATATTGCTGCCACTGAGGCAATTAAGGAAGCCATTTGGCTTCAAGACTTATTATCTGAATTGCATGTTTTAAATTGTAAAGCTGTGATTTTTACTGATAGTCATAGTTGTCTTCACTTGTGTAAAAACCCTGTTTATCATGAAAGAACTAAACATATAGATGTTAAGTATCATTTCATAAGGGAAAAGGTTTCAAGTGGCTTAATTAATATTGATAAAATCAGCACTAAAGATAATCCTGCAGACTTTGGTACTAAGATTGTGACAACTGACAAATTTTCTTTGTGCAGGGACCTCCTTCATATTGATGAAGGTTGACTCTTTCTGAGTCATTGTTGGCTGAAAAGTTAGATGAAAATATTGTTCAAGGTGGAGTTTGTTGGTCCAGTGGCCCAATTATTTTCACACTATTTTCTTTTTTCTCTTTTTGGCCCATTTTAAATCCCTATGATGATATTAGCCTGGTGGGCCTTTTGTGATAGGAAGTTGGGCTGGCAAAGATGCCGGGCGGGCCGGGTTCAACTCGACCCGCCCAGGCGACTCGTCTATAAATATATCACTTTCTCCAGCAGCTTGCCCTAATCCTCTCATTTCATTTCTTGTGCCGCCGCTGCCTCTTCTCTCTCTCTCTGACCCTTCTGTCTTCTCTCTTCATTCAAGCAGTCAGTCTGCTCGTTCTCTGTGCGACCCTACGGGACTCTAACCTGCTCGTCGATGCCGGCTAACCCTCGGGTTACCGTGTGTGAGACCGCAGGCAAAAGGGGAAAGGGAGCTTCTTGCAGAGAGAGACCGAGAGAGAGAGAGAGAGTTCTCTTTTGAGGCCACCGGCTACTGAGGGATTCTTCGCGTTCTTCACCGGAAGAACAAGTCGGATAGTCAGTCTCGTGGATAGTCAGACCGAACTCGCAGAGCTCGTTCGTCTTCCACTGTCGGTGTCCAAATCCGAGACCTGAAGGGTCTCGAGGTAAGAAAGATCCGACCTTTATTCTATTACTGTTGATTCTATCTAACTGCTGTTCACTTGTTGCTTGGATCTGGACTGGGGAGTCACTGAAGCAGAAGATCATCAATAGTCTAGGCTTCTTTTTCGCTTCCGTTTTTCTTCTAAATCTGGTCTGTAATAGTAATTAGGTTCATGTAATAGTAAATAGGGTTGGTTATTTCTCTGTTGGTAGCCGGGAAGTCGTAACATACCCCATTCAAGGTTTTCTTATTTTTGTTAAGTTTCTAACATTCTTCTACACAAGATTTATATATTAGAAGTTTGCTTGCTTTCATGCCTTTTTTTTGTTCATTTTAGTAGGAAAATCGAAGTTTCAGTGACGATGAATTTTATTTCAAGTTTTTGAGCAGTCTATATGTATCCTTACAATTTGCTTCATTTGTATTCTTTTGAATGTTATTTGTAGCTTCAGTTATGATGAAGGTTATTACTATATTTTGAGTAGTCTATATGTATCTTTACAATATTCTTCAGCTGTGTTCTTTTGAATGGTATTTGTAATTTTTGTCTCTTCATGCCTCTTTATGAAGTTTAATATTGGTCTGTATTTGAATTGTATTTGTTTTCTTTTCTAGAATGGAATGTGATAGCCTTGAAGTAAGCTAATCTAGTATTTGTATTGAGAATGATTATACTGAGCATTATGGATTTCTAGAAAATTGTTTGAATTGTTATATGATTGCAGCAAATGTTACAAGCAATGCTAATAGTTGATTTTGAAACACCAACGCACTCGTTAGAGTACTCCTAATGTAGCAAAGTAACCTTTGCTCCATTTACTTTCAACAGGGAGGCCAAAGGTATACACTTTCCATTTATTATTTTAATTAAATTATAGTATGAAATAAGAAAAACTAAGCTTAGGCATGTGTTGTCATGCATTTTTGTGCCCATAGTTTACTTATAAATTTTTTCTATAGGTTTAGTCTGGACTCAGATACGTGTATGGGCTTAGTGCATTTTCCTATTCTGTTCTTGTTATTTGGTTGGTATTGTTGAACCCATTTGCTCATTTTCTTCGACCCTACGATAGAGAGCTGCGCTTTTATTGTTTAAGTCAAGATTCAAGACCCATTTCAGAGTTTTTCAATCTGGTTTGGTAATGGTTTTAGTTTCAATTTAATTTTGTAAGTTTTGTTGGATATGTTTTAATTTATTATAGATTTAGGTAAAAATGATTTTGTGTTGGTTAAATAAAAAATGATGAAATATTGCGGGTGTCTCAAACCGTTGATAAATAATTTTTTGAAAAATGAAGAAATTATTGCGGGAGTTTTAAACAACCGCAAAATAATTACAGAAACCGCCTCATTTTGGCGGTGTGCGACCGTTTAGCGCCATCAAGATGGGTGGTTTTGCTAAACATTTTGTGGGGGTTCAAAACCTCCACAAAAAGCAAAAAACTATCGCTAAACACCTTCTTTTTGTAGTGTCCGAAAATCGGATAAATCATGTCTAGGCGAATATCTTCCTATCTAACATAATAATTTAGAAAAGAATGTCTTCTAACCCTAACCCGATTATGAACAAATTATAGATTATAGTGATTAATTAATGACTTAAAAGTTTGTCTACTCAATTACCAAATCCTATTGTTCAATTTATACCTGTTGAGAATGAGAATTCCACATCGGCTAATTAAAGAAAACAATTACTACTTATAAAGACTTGACTCTTGAGGTACCTTTTGGGGTAAGTTAGGCCCAAGCTCAAAAATTCTAACATGGTATCAGAGCCATGATGTTGGGCCTCCCGCAGATGTCCAATCCTGCAGAATGCCATGCTCTAGGCCCAAAAATGATCAGCTTGGGCTTGAGGGGGTGTGTTGAGAATGAGAATCCCACATCGGGTAATTAAAGAAAACAATTACTACTTATAAAGACTTGGGCAGTCCTCCTCTCTTGAGGTACCTTCTGGGGTGAGTTAGGCCCAACCCAAAAAACAACCAAACAAGATTTGAATAATCATACGATTGAACATCTTGCTCGAAAAAATTTCCGAATTTAGCCGTTGTGCACGACTGTCCGGATTGCCTGTGTTCCAGCAAATCCTGTTTTGTCCGTTTTTCTCCGTTTTCAACTCAAAATCTTTCGTTTTTGCTCGTTTTCAAAAATATTCATTCCGAAGGTACCTTATAAGCAAAGAAACAGGGTCAAATAACTCTATTTTATAAACATTTGAATGCAAAAACTGATGAAAACAACAATTAAGATCTTTTGGCCAAAAATAGTCTTTAGATAAAAGTAAAACAACAATTAAGAAGGATGTAATTTATTATTGATTTAAGGACAAAATAGATATTTCTGAAAAATTTTTTTAGGGTTAAGTCCATATAGATACTCCAAACTATTGGTTCAGTGACAATTGGATACTCAAACTTATTATACCATGATAATTGAGCACCTAATTTTGGAAAGAAAAGGTTAAATTAGATGAAAAAAATAAAAGGGACCACTTATCCAGTTTTTAAAATTAGTAGTTGTCAATTTATTAAATATCTTAAGAAATTAATTTAAAAAATTTCCTAGTGAGTGACTTTGGAAAGAAATTTCTAAAACTGGTCTCAAATTAATTTTTAAATATTGTAGACAAATATGTAAATATTTTTAATTTTTACACAATGACGAAAACGGTAGTCGTGCGTCGATTAGCGACGAACGCTCGTTCGGGCAAAACTGAGGCCGAAAGACCTCATACCCTCAGGGCATTCTGCATTCGAGAGCTCAAGCTTATCTCTATGTACCATCCACACGAAGTGCGTCGGGTGAACACAAAGTAAGCTTCGGGGTTCATCTAGTGCCGAGACCTGTAAAGAAGACACAAGACGAATAAGGGACAATGGGACTACCGAGTGCCTTCACATATTGGTACGCAATACAGGAAACTCCTGATCGAACAATGCTCAAATGCTCTTGCCATAAGCAAATGAAGAGGCGTGAAGAATAGGAAGTCAATGCCCTAAGCAAGGATCCGACCTACCCATACGATCCGAACACAACTCACGAGGCGCAACGTTTTGTATGAATCTAAAAGAATCTTACCCTTTGCTTTTTTTATTTTCTCTCTTCTACCCTTGATTTTTAAAATTTTTTCCTTAACTCAACTCTAGTATCTCTTTCAACCAAAAAGAAAAAAAAAAAAAAAGAAAAAACTCTACTCTCTTTCTTCACTTTATATTTTTTCTTTTTATGATCAGAAATGAGATCCTTATATTGAATTATCAAGAGAGACTTTAGCGTATAAATCAAACGGGTAGGTTGCTTTCAGCGAACATAAAGTTATTTGTTGTATTTGAAATTTGTAATATCGAATGGTTCATTAATGCCGAAATTTGGAGTTTGGAGCTGTGCACCTTTCAAAGAACCTCATAATTATTTTTTGGGATAATTACATTAAAGTACCATATCATTATCTTTTTAATAGTTTAGGATCCTTGATTAACGGTCAACTATAATGGTTTTAACTTTTTATGAAAAAAATCATTTTTATCCCTATCTATAATTAAATATTCAAGAACTATTTAAAATAACAAGTTAGTTTCATTGAAGTATTATAATGTTTGTGATTATTTTTATTTTAATATTTTAATATTAATTTTCTATTAATTGATGATTTTTATATACGTATGTACATTAGTTTTTAATTTTTTTTCAAATAAAATTGAACCAACTTAATCTAATATCGAGTTTTCTCAAATATAATTTTTATATTTTGATTTGAAAAAGCTCAAAATAAACAAAAAAATTTAAGAATTTTTAATTTCAGAATAATTCTTGTTATGTCCCAACTTAGATTTACTAACATTTCAATCAAGTTTATAAAAAATATATAATCAAGTATTTAAATTTTAAAATAGACTTAACTTGTTAACTTTTAACTACAATGAATTATTAGTGTCAAATAATTTTTAGATAAGAAAAATTGAAGCAAAAAATTAAAGTTAAGTTTAATTTAGAGAAGAAAATCCATATTCTCAAATTGAAAATTTTAAAAACCGTAATTGTAATTTTAGTTAAATTTTTATTCGATTTGATTTTTTAATTTTTTTAGTAGTAATGGATATGCATAACATTTTTCTTTTATTTATAAGTA
Organism: Catharanthus roseus; assembly: GCA_028651295.1. NCBI lineage: Eukaryota > Viridiplantae > Streptophyta > Magnoliopsida > Gentianales > Apocynaceae > Catharanthus > Catharanthus roseus. The sequence goes on from JAPQWS010000069.1 coordinate 2,899,061, forward strand.
CAATGATCTTTTTTAATTAAAAATATTAATTTCTTCCATTTCAATAATCTAACCTTTATAGACAAAAAGGGTATTTTGGTCATAAAAGTAAAATTTTGTAATGTAATATGTTAGAAAGTACTAAACTGTTAAAAAAATAACGTTAGAGAGTACTAAAGCAAAAATATAGCAAATATGAGGGTATTTTAATATAATTAATCCTTATTTTTTCACTCAAAAAAACCTAATAATTTGACTTATGTTATTAAATCTCTTTTGATGAATTAATATGCGGATCTCATTTCATATATCATAATAGTGAAAAATAGAAAAAAGAATAAAAAGGAAAATTTATATTGTGAAAGAGAGAATCGAATTGAGTTAGAAAAAAAAAGAAGAGAATAAAATTTATCTTACAATAATCACTTAATAAATTAATTATGATTACTTTTTAAAAAATTCTTAAGTGGTCCTCATATTTTTCTTCTACCAAATTGTCATGCACTACATTTGGAAAGGAAAGATTTGGGCGGCTGCTGATGGGCTTCTCATCTCTTCGTTCCTTATTCTTTTCTTTCCATAAAGAGAATTCCCAAATAGTAGAAACCCATATCTTTCTCTTCAAATCCCTTCTTTTCTTCTCAATTCCAGACTCCCAAACTCCTTACTGATTGCATCGAATAGATCGCTCTGTGGGATAAAATAATGCTTATCTCTTTGTAGTATGTTTTGATGTATCATTCCGTTTTTCGAGGTTTTTGGTCCCCTCTTTCATCTCTTTGTGTTTAGATTTTGAAGAGAATAAAAAAAAAAAAAAAAAACCAACGAAAATAAAAATCAAAGAGCAATATGATGTCTAATTTTCCAAGAATACTTTTACAGCTAAAATTCGACATGTTTTTGCATCCAATGCTTATTTCATTGTTTCTTGCCATCTTGTTATGGATTTTTCTCAAGTGTTTTTCGGCGAAAAAAAAGAATTTATCACCACCATCACCAAGAGGACTTCCAATTTTGGGAAATCTCCATCAGTTAAGTCCATTGCTTCATCGTTCCCTTGGCTCATTGTCTCAAAAATATGGATCAATAATGCTTCTTCAATTCGGCAGTCTTCCTACTGTTATAATTTCATCAGCAGAAGCAGCTGCCCAAGTCTTGAAAACTCATGAGCAGGCATTTTTAGATAGGCCTTATTTAGATATATCAGCTCGGCTTATTTATAATAATAAGGGTGTTGCTGTGGCACCTTATGGTGAACATTGGAGAAAGATGAAGAGCATATTTGTTCATCATCTGCTTAGCAATAAAAGAGTTTGTGAACTTCGTGGCATTAGAGAACAAGAAATAGCCCTTATGATGGAAAATATTGAAGGGTTTTCTTCTTCCTCTTCACTTGCAAATTTGAGTGAGATGATAACTTCGACTACAAATGATATTGTTTGTAGATCAGCTTTTGGAACAAAGTTTGGCGAAGGAGAAAACGGGGAGAAATTCAGGTTTCTTTTTACTGAATTTTTACAAGTGCTGGGAACAACAAATCTTGGATTGTTTTTTCCATGGCTTAAGTGGACTGATCGTGTTACTGGTGTTGATTCTCGAGTTGAGAAACTAGCCAAAGGACTTGATCAGTTTCTTGATAACATGATTCAAGAACGTTTGGAAAAAGGACTAATTGGATCTTCAAAGGACTTTGATTTTCTTGATATCCTGCTCAGCCTCCACAAGGATAACTCAGAAGGGGTATCCATTGATAGGGATAGTGTCAAAGCGTTGATATTGGTAAGCTCAATTTTCAACTTCTTTTCCATCATTTACATTTTCTAAATTAGTTATGATTGCTATTAGGCGGTAAACCGGGTCCAGATCCTCATGCTACCTCATACCCAAACTTATACCCTTATAGTAAAACTTCGATCCAAATCTGGACCCATATCTTTCAGGTATAAAATTTCTGGACCCAGACCTGACTCTTCAGGGTGTATAACATTTTTTTTTATTTTTTCTCTGTTAAATAAAAATATATAAAATAATGTATAACACTAAAATAAAAATTTTAAGATGATTAACATAATCTCCTCAACATTTCTTTTATGATCCTATTTGTCTCCTACAAAAGAAATATAGAAGTGAGTATATATTACAAATGTATGTAAAATACAGATAATTATGAATATAGAGCTAAAGATAAAAAAACTCACATCAATGGTATTAATATAATATAATATAAATAAATAATATAATATAAAATTATAATATAAAAATTTATAAATAATATATTAATATAATATATTATATAAATATATTATTATTTTATTAATACGGGTATACGGGTCTGGGCATCATCATACTTTGCCCAGACCCATATAACAGAATTAATATGGGTCCACGGGTATAAAATTTAAATCTTACTCGCTAAAATTAGATATAGACCCGTGCAAGTATGAGTAAGAGCCGCCCCGTTTACAGCCCTAATTGCTATGGTTGAAGAAGGATTTCTAGCTAAACTGCCTTTTCCAATCTTAAATAGGAAGAATATGTTTAGTGCGCACTCAAAGATGTCTTGAATATGCAAGTTGAATTCTTAACAGAAAAATTAAGGACCTTTATGACTCACTCTGGAGAGAGAAATAGCTTGACGAGCTAGATTAAGGGAATGGAAATGAAAGCTAAAAAGAAAGCTATAAAAAAATTGTAAGAAAGCTATAAAAGACTGAAATTTAAAGGAAACTGGAATTACATTACTGCATTGAAGAAAATTAAGCTAAAAATAACTAAAAGAGTAAAAAAAGCTTAAAAAGACAGATATTTTGTGTATGAGTTGATGTGTATTGGTCCTAATCTTCCTTAGGTTTTATAGCCTTTTTCATGTCCTAACACCTCCCAGCTTCTTTCCACGTTTTGGATTGGGCAACAAGGTATGTAGAGAGTGAGGTTTGAAGCTAATCCCATCTCGGATAGTGCTTGTAGTAAGATCATTTAATTGGGCAACTAACCTAGTTGGAGTCGCAATAAGATCGCAATTGTGGGTTTGTATTAGAACTCAGTAAAATCTCTTGTCCAAGAGTTCCTTTGAGATAACGAAGGACAGGAACTCCTAGATATCAATGATCTTGCCGTTGTTGGTGCATATATTTAATGAAAACCTTTATAAAATAGGTGTAGCTTGATCGAGTGATAGTGAGATAAATCAATCTCCCAACAAATGAATGATAAGAGTTAGGGTTAGAGATGAGGTACCCTTAGCTTTTCCCAATTAATGACTAATCACTCGAAAGCCTAGGGGTGTATCCCTTAATAACACAACATTAATCTCTAAGAATATCTATATCATTTTTTCGTTGATTGATATAAAATTTGGAAGTACACAAATATCTAGAAAGTAATAAAGTAGTGAGTGCAAGTTGTCCCAATGGAACACTACAAAAGTTACATGTTTATTGACGGAAGTATCCGTCGATGATTCGTTGCTATATACTTATTATTGACGAAACATCAACAAAAAAATTTGTAAGTACACAAATATCTAGAAAGTAATAAAGTAGTGAATGCAAGTTGTCCCAATGAACACTACAAAAGTTACATGTTTATTGACGAAAGTATCCGTCGATGATTCGTCGCTGTATACTTGTTACTGACGGAACATCAACAAAAAAAAAAAGACTGTCGGACGTTTTTCGTTAGTAACAACTGTTATCGACAACATGCCCGTCAAGAATAGTGGTTAGTGACGCAGGTAACGATAGACAATAAATCTTTAATTTATTTGTTTAATCAAGTTCCAAAACTCTTATATTTAAATAGAAGTTATAAACTTAGAAAGAAATTTCTAAAATCGAAAAAAATAAATGACTAAAACTCTAAAGTTACTAAAATAAACAATTTCTAAAAAAAGTTAAATAAATGAAAAAATAAAAATTGGAAGCTGCTGACGTCACGATTTCGGTGCCGGAAATACAAATTCAATGCCGTGTGAATTTAGAATAAAAACCTAGGCTCCGGATTCAAGCCGCGGAACAATTCCGGAAATAGATTTATTAAATCTTATGCCGATTCGGGAAGCATTCAGCACAGGGGTTCTTGGAGGAAACCAAACTTAGGCGCACACACACACACATATATATAAATATATATATGTATATATATGTATTATAAATATATGTATATGTATATGTATATATATATATATATATATGGAGAGGTAGTATATGGTGTGCACGTATTATATTGGTAATTAATTTGTATCACTACGTTTAGTATGTTATTTTAACTAGTAATATATATGGAGAGGTAGTATATGGTGTGCACGTATTATATTGGTAATTAATTTGTATCACTACGTTTAGTATGTTATTTTAACTAGTAAAATACAATCAACATGATTAAATAAATAAGAATAGTTAATAAACTCTTTTTCTACTACATAAATTTTGAAATAACTTTTATGTTGTTTATTAATTAGTTATTTTTGTGTGTTAAATGTGGTACTCTTTTTAATTATGTTTATCACTTCATTTTCATCTAGACTATTCTAAAAATTAAAGAAAATAACAGTATTAATATATGAAAACACTTTTCAGCCATTATGAAAGACATGCTATGCTCTTTAATGTTTAATTTATATGATCATTTATTTGAGCATTTTAAGTGTTTTCTTTGAATTCTTTTTATTGAATTTGTATTACAAGTATTATTGTGCTCGATTCATTGTTGTAGGATGTGTTTTCTGCTGGAACTAGTACAAGCGCAGCAGTAACAGAATGGGCAATGGCAGAGTTGATTAAACACCCGAATGTCATGAAAAAATTGCAAAATGAAGTAAGAGGAATTCTCTGTGGAAGACAAGAAATAACAGACAATGATCTTGAGAAAATGTGTTATCTAAAAGCAGTAATCAAGGAAACTTTTCGTCTTCATCTTCCAAATCCAATATTAGTTCCAAGTGCAGCCAGAGAAGATACAGAAGTAATGGGATATCATGTTACAGCAGGATCAGTGGTCATTATCAATGCTTGGGTTATTGGAAGAGATCCAGCATTGTGGGATAAACCAGAAGAGTTCTTGCCTGATAGATTCTTGAATTCTTCCATAGATTACAAAGGACAAGATTTTCAGTTAATCCCATTTGGTTCAGGCAGAAGGGGTTGCCCAGGGGCCTTTTTTGCAATGGCTAGTAATGAGTTAATGCTAGCAAATCTTCTTAATAAGTTTGATTGGGAATTGCCAAATGGTGCAAAAGGGGAGGATTTGGATATGACTGAAGACTTTGGACTTTCAATTCGAAGGAAACTTCCTCTTCTTGTTGTTCCTACTCCAATTTCTTTTTATTAGTGATCAAAATGGACAACATTTGCTCTTGTAAAACAATCGCAACTTTTTCTTCCAATTCAAAGATTTGAACAATTTTAGTTCATCTTTTCACTTTATAATTAAATAAAAAATAACCTTCTATGTATTGAAGTTGTAAGGATCGATCATTTGATGTGTGCACTAAAGTACAGTTTATCTTTTCTTGTTATGTTCATGTCCATTTATCCCTATGGTTGGGTGGGAACAAATGCAATGTTGCCAAGCATGATCATACATGATGAATTCGTTTTACTTTTGCATAAATTCTTTGGGACAAATTTGTAATGTTGTTTTAAGTAGGGATTGAAAAAGGATATATATTGTGAAGATAGAAAAAATTTTATAAAAACGGTATGCGATAATCTTAGAAAATAATTTTATAATATTCAAACTTATGTGTCATAATGTGTCACAACTTATTCATGGACTTTACATATTATACTATACATATATGTAATATATTACATGTTACCTTAAGACATGACTATCTCTTACTTTTCAATACTTCACAACATAAGATCATTACATACTTAGACTTGACACATTTTTATTATTTTCTTACATATGTCACTAACTAAAGGAAACTGGATTAGCAAGAGCAAGAAGAGGAATTTTCCTTCCACTTGAAAATTTAAGAGGTTCAGTCATATCTAAATCCTCCCCTTTCGCACCATTGGGCAATTTCCAGTCAAATTTGTGCAAAAGGTTTGCCAACATGAGTTCATTAGTAGCCAATGCAAATAGAATTCCAGGACAACCCCTTCTACCTCCACCAAATGGTGTGAATTGAAAATTTGATTTTCCTTTGAAATCTATGTCAGAATTCAAGAATCTTTCAGGCCAAAACTCTTCAGGTTTTTCCCACAAATTAGGATCTCTTGAAATAGCCCAACCATTGATCATAACCATTGTTCCAGATGAAACATGATAACCCATTATCTCCACATCTTGTCTAGCTGCTCTTGGAACCAATAATGGACTTGGTGGATGAAGACGAAGAGTTTCTTTAATTACTGCTTTTAGATAAATCATTTTTTCAAGATCATTTTCTGTTATTTCTTGTCTTCCACATAGAATTCCTCTTACTTCATTTTGTAATTTCTTCAATATTTCAGGATGTTTAATTGCCTCAGACATTAACCATTCAGCGAGTGCTGTCGTCGTATTAATTCCAGCAGCAAATACATCCTGCCAAGTAGACAGTCACAAATCCATAATACTCTTGCTAGGTGTTTTTATATATATATATATATATATATTTTTTAAATTTCTTAAAATTTTACAAAGAAAAATGAACATATATTTTGTATTTGGATGACAAATCCATATATAAGCCAATTTTCTATATATATAAATAGATATTCTATCCTAACATGACTACTATGTGCGTAAGTGTGTATTGGATGAAATCGCTTGAAATCATCTTATATAGCTGTCTCATAATAAAAGAGATGTTCGTAAAAAGTAAGTATATAAGAGAATTAATTTTAAAATCGCCCCTTAAAGTTGAGGGTTAATATCACTTTAATCTATAAAACTAAAAACTTACACATTTAAATTCCATCCATTAACATTCTCTTGAGGTTAATTAAATGCGTATATTATAACTTATGGATTAGAGTAGTATATTTTAAAATTATCTTTGAATAAAAAACCAAAGGAAAAATCATAGCTAAAAATCGTCATGACACTGAAAAAAATAGTGCTTACCAATATAGAAGCCTTGACACTATCTCTATCAATGGACACATCTCTTGAATTATCCATATGAATCCTCAGCAGAATATCAAGAAAATCTTCTCCACTTTCAGTAGAAGATCCATCATCATCATGCCCTTTTTCAAGACGTTCTTGAACCATACTATCAAGAAACTCATCAATTTCCTTAGCTAATTCCTCAACTCTTTTATCAAAACCATTAACACGATCAATCCATCTAAGCCATGGAATTAATGCACCAATACTTTCTGTTAATAACAACTTATCAAATTCAGTAAACAAATATCTAAATCTATCTCCTTCTTTTCCTTCCCCATATTTTCTCCCGAAAGCTGCCCGACAAATAATATCTTTGGCAGTTGTCATAATTAATTCGGTTAAATTCACAGGAGTGTAAGAATGAGAAAACCCTTTAATCTTTTCCATCATTAGTCCAATTTCTTCTTCCCTAATCCAACAAAAATCACGAACTTTTTTGTTACTAAGAAGTTGATGAACAAAAATGGTCTTCAATATTCTCCATTGTTCACCATAAGGTGCCATTGCAACACCTTTTAGGTTGTAAACAAGTCGAGCCGAGACACTTGAATAAGGCCTATCGGAAAATATTTGGTCATAAGTTTTCATAATTAGGCCAGCAGCTTCAGCAGTTGAAATTATAATTACAGGAGCAGTGCCGAAATGAAGAAGCATTACTGGTCCATATTTTTGTGCCATGGAACGAAGAGATTGGTGTGGATAAAACCCTACTTGGTGAAGATTTCCAATAATTGGAAGTCTTTTAGGTGATGGTGGTTGATTGTTTTTGCCATTTGGTTTTGAAAATTGTTTGAAGAAAAAAGTTAGGAAGATTGCAAGGAAAAGTGAGAAGACCACTGGATGAAACAATATTTCTGAAAAACTGGACATTGTTGTAAGGTTTTAGTGTGTTTGATGTTAGGTTTTAGTGTGTTTGATATTAGGTTTTAGTGTTTGTGCTTATTCAGCCTCTTATATTTGTGGAGAAAGTCACACATACATTTTAAGAAATGCGTTTTTTATTAATTTTCATGCTATCTAAATAAATAAATAAGAACTTTTATATTTTCTTTCTCTTATATAGATTAGAAATTTTCTTTCTCATCATTATTATTTGTACAAATTTTCATTTGAAAAAAGTTTAAAAGAGATTGATATTTATTTTTGATGGGAAGTATAACATGAAAAAGTGCATTAATGTTGCATTATTTTTACAATGTTCCGAATAAAAAAATACGACAATCCATAAAATATGACAAATAAAAAAAATTAGAGACTAGGAGTGTTATTATGTCCATGAGGCTTCCTCATATTTCGTCTGGCTGTGCTGAAATTATTGGAGATTTTCGGTCCACCTAGTTGAAAGTCTCTATTTCCTATTTTTCCACCAATTTGTAAGGTTATTACATTAAAATCAATGTTTTTTTTAATAAAATCTTCAAAATCATCCATGATTCTTCAATAACATTCAAGGAATTTTAGAAAGAGGTGAGAGGAAAAAATTATAAAGAAAGAAAGAGTTGAAGAAAAATGCAAAATGGTAAACTTTTTTGCCGGTCTTTTAAATTTCTGTGTATATTTTAACGGTCCCTTCTTTTTTTTGTTTAATTTGATCGTTCTTTTTTATTTTAAAGCTATATTTTTTGGACAGCAATTAGCCAAGCAACTCCGACAAATCCGTTTCTAGTTCCATCAAGTCAGAGTTTAAAGTTGAGGAAATGGACACATTAAGGCCTATCATTCTTGTCTTTTCAATCGGATTAACACAAGTATTAGAACTTGGATGCTTCAGTGGAATAAGCGTCGATTTCAAATTCTTTTATCGATTTCAAATTGATGGTTAAATTTTGGACTGAAATCAATTGATTATTGATATGACTATCCATTAGGTATTTTAAAAAATTATAATTTTTATTTTTTAATAGAATTAAGTCAAAGAAATGGAACAAAAGATTCTAAAAGATAAATAATTTAATTTTAATTATTTAAATAAAAGAAAAATAAAAATCCAATTGAAAAGTACAACAAAATTTTTAAAATGTATTAAACATACAAATTCAATACATTATAAAATAAAAAAATATGATATATATATATAATGTAACTGGTAAAACCTATCAGTTTCGGTATCGATCGACTTTAGAAATTATCAAATCCTAACGAATTTTTGTCAGTTATATAATCGGTGATATAATCAATCGGTTACGAAAAAAATCATATCGGCATCATCTCTAGAACTGATTTCTTTTTGGGCATGATTGAGATAGTTAAGGGCTTTCGGAAATATCGTGTATTTATTTCTATTTATCATATGCATATTAGATTAGCTTGAATTAAGGAAATTACCCTAATTTATGGGATTTGAAAATATTTTAGCCCTAGGACACTTATTTACCACACCCAAAGTTGGTATGGTCTTATATAATATCTTTGTAATATTTCTTTCTATAATATATAAAAATATAATTTAGTATCATATATAATATCTTTTGTAACATTTTTCATAACTTTTCTAATTTGGTATATTTTATGAGTAAACCTATCAACTAAAGGATAAATCCAAAAGAAAAAAATAAACTTTAACGGCATATGTTTAGTCGTAAATTATACCTTGCACGTGGGTACACGTTGCAAGTTATACCTGTGCGCTGAAACGACATCGTCCCAATTAATGTCGCAATATATAGGATTTCTCAGCCATGCGCCTTTAGTACACTGCCTCCTACTTCCTTTTAGCCTTTGTTCGAGAAAACTATTTCTCTGTCCGAAATAATTGCTATTCTGGATGTTGCAGCAGCAAATTAGTTTTCTTCTTGTTCTCTGGCTGATCGATGGTGGCATTTAATTGTTTTCTTGTTGTTCACTTGCTCATTAGTAATCCGTAGAGGAATATAGAGAAAGTAATATTGCAACATATGAGAACAACACAATGTAGATTCAGTTCCTATTTATTAGTTTATTTGAAAGGAAAAACATTGTAGAAGGTGTTGAATATCAGGAGAATCAGAGCTCAAGTAAGTTTTTTAGGTATGTTTGTTTTAGAAGAATGGTTATTTTTATGTGTTGTTAGTTTTAGCTAAAGTTAGATGTTACTATAGTTCCATATGTTTATTACTATAATTCCATGGGTTTATGTATGTAATTCTATATCTGTGTAACTAGTTTTCTATGTGTACATATATAATTATTGTTCCATATCGGTTATCAGATATATATATACAGGGACGGAACCAGAACAATATGATTGGGGGGGCTGGAGGAAAAAAAAATTTTGCCAGAATTTCGTCTATAAAATGATGTCCCTACATTTTGTGGGGGCTAAACTGGAAAAAAAAATTTTGGGGGGCTTAAATATAAAAAATATAAAATTTTTTTTAAAAAATAAATTTCCCGGGTGGGCTCGAGGCTGTGTGTAGTTCCGTCTCTGTATATATATATTTATACATATATATTTTGTGGAACATAAATCAAAAGATTCATGGAACAATAATATATAAAGGTTAAAAAATCACAATATCAAAAATACCCCCCCAAAAAAAAAAAAAAAAAAAGAAATAAGAAACAAAGCACAAGATTCATGAAATATAAGTTATCGATCTATAGAATAATAATATATAACTTATGGAATATGTGACAAAACATGATGAAGCAGGATAAAGCATCGTAGAACAAGAGATATAATTTTATAGAACTTAAAATATTGTTCCATGGAACAATATATAAAATTTTAGACATTACAACACCAAAAAATACACCCAAACAGAACACAAAATCCATAGAATATCAGTTACATGTCCGTAGAATAATGACATGTAACTTATGGAATATTACACAAAATATGATGAAAGCAGGACAAATGTGTATCACAACAATAAAATACGCAAATACAATATACAATGTGGTGGAATATCTCATCTATTTGTATGGAACTAAAGTAATATTTCAAAGGAACACCATCAGAGTTCACATATAACACCATAAAACACGAGAATTATTTGTGACTCGTCAAATAATGTGTTCATTTTTTTTAATTAGATTTGTTCTAGTAAATTATAATATGAACAATTTCAACAAAAAATAACAACGTTTATGTTTGAATAGAAGAGTTTGTATTTTTACATGTTTATGGAATCAACGAAGTCATCACTGCTTGCTGGAACTGAGTTTTGTGTTTTTGTAGTCTTCATCACCGTTAAACGGTATCGAAAATAGAGATTTTTAAGGGAATTTTAGTAGAGATTAAAGCCCTAAGCGTGTGTGTGTGTGTGAGAGAGAGAGAGAGAGAGAGAGAGAGAGAGAGAGAGAGAGAGAGAGAGAGAGAGAGAAATTTTCTCTAACACGAACCGACAACGAAAATGATGGAAATGAATTTGGGGGAAGTGTGTTTCGAGGGAAAGAGGAGAGCGCGTGTTAGAGATACGAAAGGTGTACCAACTTTTCTTTCCATTCCACTGTTTCGTATTTAAAATAAAAGTAGAAAATTTCTTTCCACAAAAAAGCTAATTCTAGGAAGAAGTTGGAAAGGTCTTTCTATGAGAAGTGAGGAAAAAAATATGTTGTGTCTCTTCAAAATTATTACTGTTTATTTAAAAACTAAAAAAAGTTACATTTTAGTTATAATTTCATCCATAAAAATAATCATGCTTATGTACATTTTTATTCACAAAAAAAAAAAAAAAAATTAACTAATAACTAGCGTGCAATTTTTTTCTCTTTTACTATGTCTTTATTTATTTATTTATTTTTTACAGAAATTCTTTATTTATATTTTACTGTGTATTTATACTTTCATGATGTGCATAGATATTTAATTCATCTATCGTTAAATATTATTTCATTCTAGCATTGAATAATAGTTTTACCAAACATAGAAAATGAATCATCATTTCACCCAAACTTCTTCATCCAAACAATGGAATGAAAAGATGATTGTGAATCCATTCCTGGTGGAAAGGATTCTGAGTGGAAAAATATTCTATTATATTTTATTCTACCGTCCCAAACGTGTTGCAAGGGAAAAATATATGATAAAAAGAAATGTTACAGAAGATATTACAGAAGATGTTACAGACGATGATGGTGTTAATTATTTACATATAGTTGTCAATGATATCGAAACCTAAGTTTTATCTCTTAATTATTTGTTTGCAAATCTAATTCTAATTTGACATGGTTTCAGAGATAAAAATTTTAAAAATAAAAAAAGAAATTTGGAAATTCATATCCGAATAGGACCTCTCGACAGTAGCTAAAGATACCCTTTTTCAATATTTAAATATTTAAATATTATAATCGATAAAAATAAAAAATTAATATTTTAAATATTAAAAAAGTATGTTATAAATCCCATTTTTTTTATGTATAAGAAATAAAGTGAAATGTGTACATAGACTTAACTTACTGGTTCTGAGGTTATAGAGAGTTTGTATCAAAAGTGAAGCTTCGAATTTCGAAAGTGACAGTATAAAAAATTCTCAATCTTTCAATATGAGTATAGTTCTTTATGCATACAAGATCTTGAATCTATCATCTATAGAATCGTTGAATCACTATAACTAATATTGTCTACTCAGAGTGTTCAACAAAGGCATGTGGTTTTTACAGAAATATTCCAAATTAATTAGTAGATATCGTTTTGTGTTTGTGGCCCTTCTATTTTTTAATTTTTTTTGGGGGGAAATGGCCGTTGTGTTTTTATACCATTAATTTGTGAAGATAATCACAAATACGTCTTGCTAGAAACATATGCCGAAATGCAACAAATTGAATAAAGGGGGCCGATAAATCTAACTTAGGAATATGAATGTATAGCATGAAAAAAATCATTATTTTTCCTCATCTTTCTCTCTCTACATAGTTTCTCTCTAACTTCTCTCTACTCCTTCTCCACTCTAAACCTAAAATCTTTAACATTGAACTTGAATTGGAGGTAGATATAGATCATTATGAAGAATTTGTAGAAGAAAATATCAATTTAGATGTAAGAAAAGTTAATTTTATTTTTTTTTCAAAACTGGGCTCGGATCGCCCGGACGGGCGACCCGAACATGGGCGGATCACCCAGATGGGTGACCAGCGCACATCCGGGTCGCCAGCCCGGGCGACCGGCTCACTTCCAGGTCGCCGGCCCGGCGATCCGAGTTTTTTTTTTAATTTTTAATTTTTTTTAAAGGAAGAAAGAATTTTTGTAGGTATTTGGAAAACTTGAAACATGAATAACTCTGAGATCGGATGTCTGTTTCACGCATATGACCACTCATTTTGATGGTTCTCATAAGGATAAACGCAAGGGCATCGTCGAAAAAGTGATCCGGACACGTTTCGGGGCAAAAAAATTTGCGTGCAAAAAGAATTCTAATATTTACCAACTTCAATCATTTGAATTTTTAATTAGAGCAAAAAGAAGACTGCTCCTCTGTTTAATTTTCAAATTGGCGGCGTAATTTTTTAATTAATAAGAGAGAGTATTAGAAAATTACAAAAATATAAATTAAAACAAAAATAGGAAGTTTTTGTGGAAATGGTCGGTGGGAAACCACTACACCCATTTCCAACGTGTGGATCTCAAAAAATACCCAAATGCCCACAAGAATCGCCTCAATCGGAAGTCCGAGCGTAAAGTTATGCCCCATCAAAGTTTTCGACTATACAAAACAATTTTTTTGCCCCGAAACGCGTCCGGATCACTTTTTCGACGATGCCGTTGCGTTTATCTTTATGAGAACCATCAAAACGAATGGTCATATGCGTGAAACGGACATCCGATCGCAGAGTTATTCATGTTTCAAGTTTTCCAAATACCTACAAAAATTCTTTATTTCTTTGGAAAAAAAAACAAAAAAACTCGGATCGCCCTGGCCGGCGACCCGGACGTGAGCCGGTCGCCCGGGCCGGCGACTTGGATGTATGCTGGTCGCCCATCTGGGCGATCCGCCAATGTTCGGGTCGCTCGTCCGGGCGATCCGAGCCCAGTTTTGAAAAAATTTTTTTTTTTCAACTTTTCTTACATCTAAATTGATATTTTCTTTTAGAAATTCTTCATAATGATCTATATCTACCTCCAATTCAAGTTCAATGTCAAAGATTTTAGTTTTAGAGTGGAGAAGGAGTAGAGAGAAGTTAGAAAGAAATTGTATAGAGAGAGAAAGAGGAGGAAAAATAATGATTTTTTTCGCACTATACATTTATACTCCCAAGTTAGATTTATCGATCCCTTGAATAAATCTGGACATATTAAATAATTACTCAAGAAAAAAAAAAAAAAAGAAACATATATCTGTAGCTTTTTCTCTGAAATTAACACCAAAATAAAAAATGACAACTGATGTTGGATTCTTTCCCAATGAATGATCTAATCCAACTGATTTAATAAATCAGAAACAATAAAAGATGAATAAATCAACTTCAGATCTGATTTATGAGATGAATGATAAAATATACTAATATTTTCGAACACGGAAACTTGCGGGCCATTAAATTATGTGAAAAATATTTTTTATTAGTGTCTAAGATTTCTTCATTAATTTATCAAACTCCTTTTAGTTGTTACTTCACAAACAAATGGATTCTTAATTACTAAAAAACAAATGGAAAAATTAAACCGATCGTACTACTAACATTGGATTCTTAATGAATGTGAAAGGCGGACCCAAAAACATTAGCTCCATGAATTTATTATTGATTGATCTTAACTTTTTGAACCATACCATTCAAAGTGTTTTTATTTTTGGGGAAATCAAAGATATTTATTCAAGCAATGTGTCAAACATAATAATAATAATAATAATAATAATAATAATAATAATAATAATAATAATAATAATAATAATAATAATAATAATAATAATAATAATAGAAAGAACAATATTAATTACTTCTTCAAACTGTAAAAATAATCCTTAAATTATTTTCTTGTAACAAAATGATCCTTATTATATGTTTTTAATATTTATAATTTCTCAACAATTTTTTCACAACTTAATCCCTCTTCTTTGATTTTCATATTTATAGTTCCATAGCTATAAATTAATAATTTTTTCGATATCCTAAGCGTGAAGATATAACATGAAAAGGAAATTATGGAGCACATGCATGCTCGGCCACTGTCTATTGCTACTTCTTTGTACTTGGCAAGGGGACCTAGATAGGTTTTTCTTTTTTGCTTTTAATATATTTTTTATATTTTTAGTATGTACTTATTTTTCACAGTGAATCCAACGAAAAAATTACTTTTACAAACTTCGAGAAAAAATACATTTAAAAAAAAACACCATCCAAGTAGAGCTTTAAGTTTTGGATCATTCTTTTATGTTATGAGCAAAATTAAAACTTTATTCAGAGTTAAACTCATGGGTTGCAACTTTGGATTGTCTATTATATCATTTAATACACTTCTTTCTAATAGTAATTTTTTTTAAAAATTTATCTTTTAAAATTTAAGATTTATTTTTTATTTTATAAGATTTAAATTAATAAAATTATTTTAAAATGTGTATACTAAATAGTGTATTAAAAGACGTACTATACCATTTCAACCAATGTGTTCACTAAGATTAGTATGGTCTAATAAAATTCTAATATATATTTGAAAAAATATATATCATTCTAATATTCTTTGTCTTTATTAGTTTTATTAATAATTTTAATAAATTATAATTTTTATACATTTCTATTGGAAAAAAAGATCGGTAGTAACATTTATATTACTTTTATTAGTAAGTTATATATAGTATACACAAAATAAATTTTAAGAAGAAAATTTTAAAAAAAGAGTAAGACATTGTTTGATAAATTAATTTATCTCTTAAAATTAATTAGTTAAGAACTTATTACATTAAGTGTGTTCAATAACAAACAATTTTTAAGTAATTAATATTTTAAGTGCGTTTAATAATAATTTTTATAAATTATTTAACTGTAATTATAAATTTTAAGTAAAATTTTTTATTAACTCTGAACTCTGAAATCTTAAAACATATATTGTTTGCAAACTTATAATACCTTATATATATATATATACAATTACCACTTATTAATTAATTGAACATTCAAATTTAAGCTTTAGTTTTTGAGATTCAACATTCAAAATTAAGATTTAGAATTCAAAATTTAAATAATTCAGACTTAAAGACTTCAATTTTCAATTTTATCTAACAAGGTCTAATTATTACAAAAAATGTCCTAGTTAAAACATGTATTAAGTGAAGATCCTATGAGCATATATGAGCATAAAAGGGCCAGAGGGCAATGTACTTGTTAGGACCTAATTACTATCACACACTCTAATTACTATTACAATTAGTAAAAAGAATGAAAAATGCATAAGAAATAAATAGCCTATACTATTACAAAAATACTCTTGTTTCTCTTTCCTTTTGCCGTCAGTTCAAGTCGATCGGCAAGACCGAATCACTATAACACAACCCTTAGCAACAAAATTGAAACCACAGCTGGTAAGGAAATTTACCTGTCGCGGCGGTGTCGGAACCGCCAGCGATACACCGAGAATGGACGATGCCGAGCAACAACGTGAAATGACGACTGCGTCGAGGCGCTGACAGAAAGGTATCAGTTTTTAACAGTAAAAATAACACCCTCAAATCAAGCCCTCAAACAGAAAAAGATTACTGGCGTTCACCCTCTTTCACATCCTTATGTCTCTCCTCACAAAATGACCAGAGATGATCGAACAAGAACACCACAAGATGACCGCTTTCAGAGACACTGTACAGAAGACCACGGAGGTCACCAGAGAGAGCAACAGACGCGGTAAGCCACGATAAAGAAGGGGAGAAGAAGAAGAGACAGAGACGGCTCTCGAGAAGGCCGAGAGGGAGTAGCAGAAAAAGAGAGGAGAAGGAAGATCTGGAATGAAGATACTGGAACCGAGAAGGGGAGAGAAATAAATAGATCAAGAGTCACAACGGGCAGCCCGGGCTGGCCCGGCCCGACCCAGCATCTCTGACCTATTCAAACTTCAGCTACCTATCTTGGTTTGAGGCCCATGAATTCATCATTAGGTTTTAAAAATAAATTGGGTTAGAAAAATAAAAATATTGGGAGAAAATTGGCCCAAAAGGCCTACACTACTAAAACACATGCCTTACCTTATTAATTTTAAGAAAGATAGTCCTATTTAATTTTTAAATAAATAATATTTTTCCATTTTTGTTCCTTAATTTGAATTTAAATTTTTTGTCCTGAAATAATTCATGTAACTCCCTTTTCTTCTTTTAGAACAAATTTACTCTTATAAAGTTAAATTTTTTTCCTAAAAAGAATAGAGAGGCAAATCTATGATTTCATCTTACTAAGTATTAACAATTAAACCAGTTAGAATGTACCAATAAACGTTACAAAACATCCAGAATCGTTATAGTATATGATCGTTATAATATTTCTCTTTATAATACTCTCTTTGTTTTAAATTTTTGATCTCATTTCAATTTTCACATCAAGTAAGAAACTTAGTTAAACTAATAAATTTTATTTTGATTTCTCTTTTATATCTTTCTTTAATGTATAAATGAATTTGACTTTTTATCTTGAAAATTTTCAAATATAAATATGAAGTTATTGGAGTAGTGAGTGTTTTATTAATATTTTTTGGAAAATAGAGATATTTAGTAGTTGAGATTTATAATAATGAGGGACAAAATAGAAAATCAAGAGTTTACTATCATTCATAAAGACTATAATTTGGGACGGAAGAAAAAAAAAAAGTGAGACTAAAGATTTGAAACGGATGGAGTATATTTTTTTAGAGTTTATCTTTTCATTCTTAAAGTTTATCTTTTATTTTGTACATTTTATTAAAAAGATATATCAAATTAATAATATTACAAAGAATGTTACAAACAATCCAAGTCATCTCCCCCAAAATTCTTGAGAAGGAAGTAGTAATCTTTTGCCACTACTTTTCTTGGAAAGTAGGAGGAATTTAGGAGTGCTTTGTATAATTATTTTATAAGGAATTTTTTGCCACTATTGATTAATTTATTAATAGTCATAAATTAATCACCTTTCCTAATTCTTGATCATCACTCCTTCCTAATTCTTGCTGCTATATCAATTTTAATTCCTGGCGTCATAAATAAATTTTGCCTTCAAAAAGATTAATATACCTATTTTTTGGGTTCGAAATGTACACACCAAATTAAAGAGAAAAATAAAATTAAGGAGAAAAATAAAAGGGCCTACGGATTGCTCCTAAATTCTAATTGGATTGGATATTCCGTGTTCTGCTTCTTTTTCTTTTTGGTATTCTACTTTGATTTGAAGATCAAAGTGGAATAAAAAGTGGAAGAGAAGGAGGAGGAGGGGAAGAGGGAGAGGAGAAAAGGAGGGGGAGGGGTAAGTGGATTTTGTGTCGTGGTTTTTTTTTTAAAAATTTTTAATTTTTTAATATTATATATGTAAAATTACATATTAACCTTTTTAAAAATAAAATTTAAAAATTTTGATATGGTTAGATTTTTTCTAAAATGATAAAAAAGAACTATCATAAATTAATTTAGGGATAAAGAAATTTAAATTAAAATTAAGAAACCAAAATAAACAAACTTAATTTATTTTTTCATACTTTTAATATGGTGAGGTGTTAATATATTTGTAAAAGTGCATTTAACTACTACCTCCTTCTACAATATAAGTATTTTTAAAAGTATTTTTAAGTTGATTGAGTGTGCTATAAGAATATGCTCCCTTTGTTTTTATTAGTTGTCACATTTTTAATATCATATTGTTTAAGGAAATACGAGTTAATCCTTTTCTTGTGTGGATTAAATGCCCTTAAAGTTCTCCTCTCTTCTCATTATTATTCTATAAGCTCCTATGTTATAAAAGTAAAAGAGATTGAAATTTGTTTTTAATTGAAGGATATAATGGGAAAATATTCATTAAATTATTTTCATTGTTTTCACAATGTAACCCGTAAAAAAAATACGGGAATTTGTGGAATGTGATAAGTAAAAAACGTAAGTAGCAGGACTTTTTACACTTAGAAAAAATTATTGCACTTTTTCTATATTTACACATCTCTTTATATTTTTATTTATCCTTATTCTTTATCTCTCTCCTTATTTATTAATGAGATAAATGATACGTTAATTCAAGAGTTGTCTTAGGCTCTATTCTGCGTTGCTTAAAATAAGTAGCTTTTAGCTTATTTTAAACTATAAGCTGTTTTGAAGTTGTTCTTGACTGCTTATTATATTTGATTTTAGCTTGAAAAAGGTTGTTTTAGAAAAGTTACTTTGAGGGTGCTTTTTAAAATTGCTTATACTTATTGATATCGTTAAAAATGAAATTGTTATATTAATTTATTTAAAACAACTTTTATTAGCACTTATTTTTAATTGCTTTTAAAAAATATAAGCAATGGAGAACAACACTTTACTTTCAAAACCATTAATTCTTGTGCACAAGTACAAAATGACTCATATTTCTGACCAAAATAGTACTTCTTACGGTCAAGAATATAAATTTTTTTAGATTGTGCACACAGATTATGGTTTAAGAAAACAGTGTAACTTTTAACATAGGATATTTATTACACATTTTTAATAAATAAGGAGAGAGAAAATGAAAGAGAGATAATAAAAAAAATAAAAAAAGTAAATAAAAAAAATAAGAAAACGTAAAATTAGAAAATCGACAATAAATAAATATTAAAATGTGTAAAACAATTTATAACTTTTATCATCAAACTTAAGCTTAAAAGGTACTATATTCTTCTTGATTCCTGTTCGAATGGAGTATATCAATTGTCTTATATTTGAACAACTTGTAACCTCTCAATGTATTTCAAAAAAAGAGAAACAAAAAATTCGTACTTTCCCTTATGAACTCAAGAGGTAATTTATAAGTGCTTAAAGAAATGAATAATTATGTACTAAAATCAAAATGAATTTGGATTGTATATACCATTTATTTAACATCTTTAAACATTCATTTAAACAATTTGGGAAGATGACTAGTTTAGTCATTAAAGTTTAGATGTTGATATTTTACAGTCTTCAAAGTTTATTTTATATTATTATAGTCTCTAAATAATTTACTACAATCCAATAAGATCTTTTTACCTCAAACACTTAAATTTAGTCAAGAAAATTAGATGAAATGTTCACGCAAGCTAACATAAATGATAAAATAGTTATTATAAGTCATTCCTTCCTAATGAAACACGCCTGAGGCTTAGTTTGTGATGAAATATAAGTTGTTTCTCAATCGAAAATCGCACTTCATGGTGTGTCGTTTCTAGTAGAATTACTTATAATATTTGTTTTACTCATTAGATTCACATATAAGTAGCTTGTGTGATTTTTTTACGGATTGACGGTAAAAGAATTTTATTAGATTATTATAAATTATTTAGGTACCATAACAGTAGAAAATAAACTTTAAGAACCATTGTATATCAAGGACCTAAACTTTACGGAAAAACTTTTAGAATTTATCTTTCATTTTTTAAATCTTTTAATGAAAATATTATAAGGGTTCTCAAACGTGTGCTTCTATAGCATATTTTAATACAGATAAACTCATAACACATTTGGTGATTAAAATATAACAAAATCTCATTAAATCACTGATGAAAATTTTTCTCTAATTAATAGTCACTTATATTTATTTACCTTAATTGTATCAATCAGATGTTGAACTTTGTAATAGTTTTTAGCCTTTTGTAATGTACCGATCGTGGCGCTTTCTGCTTCCGTATTATTTATAGTGCACTTTAATCGTTTTCGTTCTCTTGTTGCTGACTCTGGTGAAGCTAATCGTGGTAAAAGGGGTGACAGAAAGGGTGAGTCATAACTTTTCCTTTTCTGAACGTGTATGTAGAGATTGTTCTGTCTCTTCCATGTGGAGAAATTTGATTGGTTCTCTTTTGGATTTCCAAGAATAATAAATGATAAAAATAAATATATTTACAGCCGTGAAAGGGTACTTGTACCTTTTCAATTATTTTTCGTTCAGTATAAATAGCCTTGTCCTCTCCATGCTCTCATATCTTTTATATTTCTGATCTTTTGAGGTGTAAGCCACCACTTTGCTGTAATTGATGGGACTGAAGTCCCCTGCATTCCGCCGCTAGCTTTGTTCTTCCGCGACTTATTCCCTAAGTTGCACCTCGGTCGTACTCACTTTCATTACAATAAAGAGTATGAATGTGCCTTTAATGGCCGTCCTTAAGAATCACTGCAATATTTTTTTGACCATTTTGTATCGATGCTGAAAGTTTATTTAGGACTCCCAGGGGGTGCGGTGGAGCTGGATGTTTATGAGTATTGTCATAAACTGAACATTGTTGATGGTCACTTTAAGAAGGCAGTTAGGGCTACTTCGGCTCCGCAATATGCCATTAATCTCTTCCATCATCATTTTGAGTAGTCATTAGTCTATACTCGTAGGTGTTCTCCAACGATGGAGTCCTTTTTGACTCTGGATACCTTATCTATGAGGAGGAGCTCGCTAGGAAGAGGAAAAGGTGGGAGACATTCTTGGAGTGAAGGCGCTAAATTATGAAAGAGTTTTTATATTTGTAAAGGGCAGGCCTCTCCGCCGAGTGGAGGCGATATTTTGCTCTATGGTCCCTGTTCGTCGGGTTCGCGGAGTTTTGATGTAGGCCTATTGGGTTGCTGTATTGCAAGATCATTAGTAACGCTGTTTGATAGAGAAGAATCAGATGCCATTGATAACATAAGGTTCGTAAAAATTGATAAGAAAGACAACACTGTTGGCGCCAAATAATGGATCGCTGAAAAAAAAAAACTCTTCACCAAGGAACCTGCACTCAGAAGAAAAAAGATGATCGGAGAGGGGCTTTACCCCGTTTTCACCTTCGATGCTTAAATCAGGCTAAAGTCTTACATGGGCGATTGCCAAAGAATAAAGAAACAATGAGATAGTTAAGGATCTGACCTCTCACTGTTTGGGATACATATATTTTTATACATAGGTGATTGTCTTCTCGTGGTTTTAGGAAAGACCTCCTGATATCTCCAGGAGTCTTTGTTCCCATAGAATACGGGCAAGACTAAGATTCTTTTCAAATAAGTCACGTGTCTAAATGACCCGACAGATAGGCCACAGTGTAAAAGGATATTGGGCCGAACGAGTTGAGCCCAAATGAGGTAGCAACTGGACTAACCCCATCACTCCCATCCCAAAGAAGTAAAGCACTCAGGATAGTCTATAACATCTCTTTAGGGTTTATTCTTTATTTATTATGTTTTATTCGATTTGTTGTATTAATAAAACCTATCAAATAAAAGATGAACCCAAATAAAAAAAAAACAAACTCTAAGGAAAAATATATTATAAAAGAAAATGTTAAACATAATCCTAGATATTCTTTCTTCTTTTTTTGGTGGTGGGAAGCAGGAGTGAGGAAGGATAAAGGTAAGGAGAATATTAAAGATTCTAACTGACACAATGAACGTAAATAAATATAAATCATTATTAATTAGTGAAAAGCTTTTATAGTTTACCTACTGAGATTTTTGTTATATTTGAATTACCGAATATAGTGTGTGTTTATCTTTATTAACGTTTGTACAACAAACCCACATTATAACAGTAGTATTCCATTCTCTATAGCGTTTTCTTTTTATAATATATTTTTTTTCCCTTAAGATCTATCTTTTTGCCTTAGGGTTTATATTTTTTAATGAGTTTTATTAATAAAATATATTAAATTAAGAAGTGATATAGAGAGTGACATATAAAGTAGTACAGACGATCCGAGTTGTTATTATAGGAATATTACGAAGATCAAAGAGGTGTTAGAAACTGGTACGAAAAGATATTCAAAGAGATAAAAATGCTACAAAATACTTAGAACACTTTCATTCTTACCCATATTGTAATACATTCATGCTTTCCTACAAATTTCACTAGTAGAAAGGAATAGGAGTAGCAACAGCAAGAAGAGGATTTTGCCTTCGAGTTGAAAGTCCAAAACCTTCAGTCATATCCAAATCTTCCCCTTTTATCCCATTAGGCAATGTCCAATCAAACTTGTGCAAAAGATTTACTAGCATAAGTTCATTATTTGCCATTGCAAATGACATCCCAGGACAACCCCTTCTTCCAGCACCAAATGGTATCAACTGAAAATCTTGTCCTTTATAATCTATAGAAGAATTCAAGAATCTCTCTGGAAAGAACTCGTCGGGTTTATCCCATGATCCAGGATCTCTTCCGATAGCCCAACCATTGATTATAATCGTTGTTCCAGCTGAAATATGATATCCCATTATTTCTACATCTTCTCTGGCTGCTCTTGGAACTAATAATGGATTTGGTGGATGAAGACGAAGAGTTTCCTTCACCACTGCTTTTAGAAAATTCATTTTGTCAATATCATTTTCGGTTATGTCCTTTTTACCACTTAGAATTTCTCTAATTTCATTTTGCAGTTTCTTCATGATATTAGGGTGTCTAATTAGCTCTGACATTACCCATTCTCCTAGTGCAGCGATAGTATTAGCCCCAGCTGCAAACACATCCTGCAAAATTTAACCAAAAAATATATCAATTGGTTGAAAGAACATTCTTGATCTTTTGTTAAACTTTTTTATACTCAAGATTTATATTTTTAGAGTTTATACTTTATACATTAAATAGTAAAAAATACTCTCGAAATATTTATATTAAACCAGTCATACCTTAAATATTTTTGTAATACATATTTTACTTCTAAATTATTTATAGGAATTGTCTTGACTTTGAAAATCTGATCATTTTAGCCGAATAATTAACACCTACAAATTCTCCCAAAAAAAAAAAAAAAAAGATAAAGATAATTTTGCCCTTCTATATAATAATTATGACACTTCTATGTAATAATTATGACACGTTCGTAATTCATTAGAATGCGATTTGTATCTTTTTTCCATCGGAAGATCATATGAGGAATAATACCATATAAAAACGAATTAAAATATGTATTAGAGAATGATTTAACAGATTATAATAAGAATAATCCCATATAGACACGATATTAAAACATGCATTAGAGAATAATATTTGAGCATTAAAAAAGAAGAGATATGTTTGGTGCTTACCAATATCATAGCTTTGACGTTCTCTCTATCCATGGATACATCAGAGGAATTATCCATATGAATCCTAAGCACAATATCAAGAAAATCTTCTCCACTTCGACCAATCTCATTACCAGTAGAAGATCCAATATTTTGGAACTTATAGTCCAAGCGTTCTTGAACCATAATATCAAGAAACTCATCAAGTTCTTTTGTTAAATTAGTAACTCTAGTATCAAAACCAGTTACACGATCAAGCCATTTAAGCCAAGGAATAAATGCTCCAATTCCTTCTGTTCCCATAACATGTGCAAATTCAGTAAATAAAAACCTCAATTTCTCCCCATGTTCTCCTTCACTATATTTTCTTCCAAAAGCTGATCTACAAACAATATCATTAGTAGTAAAAGTAATCAAATCACTTAAATTTGAAGAAGAAGAAATAGAAGAAAACCCTTTAATTTTTTCAACCATAAGTGCTATTTCTTGTTCTCTAATGCAACGAAATTCACTAACTTTTTTGTTACTAAGAAGTTGATGAACAAATATGGTTTTCAATTGTCTCCATTGTTCACCATAAGGTGCAAGAGCTACATCTTTAAGGTTGTAAAGAAGTTTAGCTGAAATATTTGAATAAGGCCTATCTGAAAATGTAAGATCATGGGTTTTTAGGACATGTTTAGCTGCTTCGGGTGTTGAGATTATTACATTAGGTATACTACCGAATCGAAGAAACATTATTGGACCATGTTCTTGAGCTAATGCACGAAGGGAATGGTGTGGTAATAATTTTAATTGATGGAGATTTCCTAATACTGGAAGTCCTCTTGGTGATGGTGGAAGATTCTTTTTTGGAGTTGGTCTGAAAATCTTTTTGTAGAAAACCCATAAGAAGATGGCAAGTAAGAGTGGAAACACTGCTTCATTCAACAAATCCATGTTCAACTTACTTATAGTTCTGGGTTTCCGAGTTTCATATATATATAAATATGGAATGTTCTGTCACTTCCATGTATCATTCCCTATTCTATTCTGATTTGATATGTTTTATTAGGATTCCTCGGTGATATAGACAGTTTTATACTTATGGAGAACGCCACAAACATATATCTCAAGAAAAAACAATGGCAAAGTTAAACGGATGAGGAAATGAATGGGTGAAATCCCGAAGAAACCCCTCATGTTTGGGGGTTCTTTGTAAATTGAGCTTATTAATTTCTTAATTTTTTAAGGACAAAAATATATATATATATATATATATCTCTTGAAGTTGATAAAAACTAAACACATGTAGGCAATGACAAAATAATGTTAATCAGTTAATGTAGGATGGACCCAAGAACCTTAGCTCCAAAATAATGTAGGAGGCAAATACAAAAATCCGCATAGTATCCTTTCTATTACTATTACACACTCTAATTACTATTACAAACTAGTAAAAGAATGAAAAATAGAAGTGGAATAAATAAACCTATTCTATTACAGAAAAACTTCTTCTTCCTCTTCCTGTTTCGCAGTCGGTTCAAGTCGATCGGCAAGACCAAAATTTGCACACAACAACCGTTAGCAAAAACTGTACCAACAATTTGTAAGGGATGCTTACCTGTCACCGCGGTGTTGGAACCTCCAGCGGCACACTGAGACTGGCGGCACCGAGCAGCGGCGTGAAACGACGACCGCGTCGAGGTGCTGGCAATAGATAGGTATCAGCTTTAACAAAAAACAACACTCTCGGATCTAAGGCCTCAAATAAAGCAAGAAAATCACCGGTGTTCTCCCTCTCTCTCACCCTTACGGCTCACCTTACAAAACAACCAGAAATGATTGAACAAGGATTACTACAAGACGACCGTTTTTCAGAGACGACGTCACAGAAGATCACAGAGGTCACTAGAGGAGAGCATTAGATGCGGTAAGCCACGCTAAAGAAGGGAAGAAGATGAAGAGACAGAGACGGCACTTCAAAAGGCTGAGAGAGAGTAGCAGAAAAGAGAAGAGAAAGGAAGAGTCCGGAACATACTTAAGAACCAAGGGGGAGAGGCAATAAATAGGTCAAAGCCACAACAGGCGGCCCGGCATATCTGACCAATTCAAACTTCAGCCACCTATCTTGGTTTGAGCCCTATTGGATTCATCATTGGATTTTAAAAATAGATTGGGCTGGAAAAATGAAAATATTAGGAGAAAGTTGGCCCAGAAGGCCTACAAATAAAAAAAAATAAAAAAAATCATCAGCAGGCTATCTAGGGATGGTAATGGACGGGTCCAATCGGGTACATATCACCTCCAATTCATCTCTACTCGTTTAACTCTGATTTGCCTCAGAACCCTGGTGGGGATGAGGATGAATTTTGCACTCAAGTTTGGGATGGGTTGGGAGCAAGGATTAGGCTTTGCCATCCCCACCCGCCCCCTCAAAATCGTCTTGTACATTCTTTAGTATACTTCCTTTAATAGTGACGTTCCTTTAAGGTTTATCTTTTAAAGTTTAGAGTTTATATTTTATTTTATAAGATTTTTTTTAATAAAACTACTATAAAAAATATATACTAGAGAGTGTATTAGAGAATGTACTTGACGATTCCGGCCGCCACCCACCCTATCTCTACCCATTCCATTATATATACATATGTATAATTTGTTAGTAAAATATTAATTTAAATTGTAAAGAAAGAGACGAAAAAAGTAAAGAAAAGTACTAAGCTATTTTTTTCTAAACAAAAATACTAAACTAATTACTCTCTACTATAATCTCACTCTCCACATTTCTTCTCCATTTCAACTTTCAAATCTCTAGTTAATGCTGAAGATTATTGAACTAGCTTATGTATTTTTTTTATTATTGCACATGGTTATACTTTTTTCCTTTTGAAAGAATTGTTGTATTATTTTTAAGTTTTAATTCGTTTGATTTTGTAGCATTCATATTATTACTTTATTTTTAACAGGTTATTAAAAATAATATATATACTCCCTGCTTGGGTCTCTAATTCTCCAATGGGTTTGGCGGGATGGGATGGGGATGAGGCTTAATTACTGGAGGGTTGAATTGGGGGTAGAAAGAATTTCATACCAAAACATGAAGATGAATTGGGAATGGGGGCAAATTAAGGAGGTGGGGATTGGGTTGAGAGTTGGTGCACCAACCCCACTCGCCCTCAATGCCATCCCTAACATTATCCTTTATGTGAGTTTGTGACCGTAGGATTAGCGGATCTTGTTTTTCAATTTGCTTACTATCATGAATTTTCAGAATGTGTTACACAAAGACGCCAAGTGCATTTACAAAGTCAAAATCATAACAAGTTAGAATCTAGTAGCAAGCTATTGCTTTCTGGAATTATAATTCCTTTTGGTGGTGTATATTCATCGCTTAAACATAAAGCACAAACATAGAATAAAGAGAGATATATTAGTCACCTTCACTAACACCTTTTTTTTACCTAGCAAAAAAAATAAAAATAAAAATCATACAACAAGGGCCTATTTGGTTCTAGGATTTTGGTGAGGAAAAGAAAAGAAGAGAAAACTCAAGATAAAATTTTTTGAAAATAAAATTCATAAATTGCTTGGAAAAACAAAGGAAAAAAATTAAGAAAATAGAGTTTTGCTGGTTTGGTTTGTAGATTTAGGAATGCAAATGAAAAAGAAAATTAATAAAAGAGAAAGTCATATTGTTACTAGAAAAATTTATCAATATCCCACCATATCAGTTTTAGCCTACTTTTCTTTTCATATATACAAATTTTTTCTCTTTTTTTCCGTCTTAAAGGGGGTTCTCAGGACTCGAATATTAGGAAAAATTTGAAGTTAATTAATTACTTCAAAATAATGATATTCAATTTTCTCTTCTCAACTTTTCTTTCATGACTCGTCAATCCATCGTAAAAAATAAGAGATAAAAAAAAATCTTTTTTATTCAGATTAAAAAAGTGATGAGAATCTAAAAAATTAATAAGAAGCTAATTGATAAGAAAATAAAGTAATTTTAAGGGTAAATACTGTACACTTATTAAAAAATGTAAGCATTTTGGGGAATAAAAAAGAAAGACCGAAAAAAAGAAAAAAAATAAGGAAAAGAAAAAAGAAGAATGGAGATCATTGTGAGCCTTTTTACCCGGAGAAATTAAAAAATAAAATTAATATATAATATAATTTTTTTTTTCTTTTGATAAAAACTTATCATACATTTTCCTTTAAATTTTTCCTTCTTCACCAAAATGTAAGGAAAACATTTTTCCTTAATTTA
Source organism: Catharanthus roseus (assembly GCA_028651295.1). Taxonomy (NCBI): domain Eukaryota; kingdom Viridiplantae; phylum Streptophyta; class Magnoliopsida; order Gentianales; family Apocynaceae; genus Catharanthus; species Catharanthus roseus. The sequence continues at coordinate 2,927,420 of JAPQWS010000069.1, forward strand.
AATTAAAATTTTCCTTAAACTTTTCCTCAATTTACTCTAATGTTATTTTCTATTGTTATCAATCGGGAAAAACTTTTTTGATGTTGCAATTGTCAACAAAAGAGGCTTACAAAATAATTTATAAAGAAAATCCGGGTTCATACACTGCATTTTCCTTTTTCCTTTTTTTTTTTTTTTGGGTAGTGATAGGTTAATGTACGGAACAGATAGCTGCCATGAGTGAGAGAGCTGACTTTTGAGGGGTGAAGAGATTGATGTACGGAATAGAGTGACAACGCATTTGACATTGAAGTTCATCTTTGATAAGCGAAGATGCCATTGATTAGGTCAAACATTGTGGTTGAAGCAGAAAGAGAAAAGGTATTATAATGGCGATGATATGTTTATCTAATCACATATATAGCGAAAAAAGCCTTCTTATCTGATTATTTTAGATTGTTGTACGGAATAAATAAATGTAATGTGCACGTTGACTTTTGGTGGTTCTTTCCAATAGGGTTTATTAAATCTTGCAACATGTTCTTATTCAGAGAAATTTTTGAAATCCATTTGAAGAATTCCCCGAATCCTGTCTTTGAGGATGGACTAATTTGAGTTCTGATTTTTCTTTTATATATACAATTAGCTTCTTTTCATTCTACACTTGTTTCCATACTCTGTTAGGATGATTTAATACATCTTCTAGCACATACATTTTATAATAGTTTTGTTAATTAAAAATTCTATAGAATAAAAGATAAATTTTAAATTCTAAATGATAAATTCTAAAGGAAAATTATTAGTTAAATGAATATAATAAAAAATATACTAAGACATGTATTAGATGATTCTCAGTGTTCAGTGTTCTGTGCTACACAAATTCTTGCTAGCTTTTCACATAGTGATAATAAAGCTATTGCTTTATTTGATTCATCGTGATATTTCAGTCCATATATTTGAGTCCTATGGCTCTACTTATTTTCTCACCTTAATTTATGATTACTCACGAGCTGTGTAGATATACATATATATATATATATATATATGCTTGCTAAAAAGAGTGATGTACACATTTGGAATTTTTTTTATGCTTGTTCAAACTTGATCTAATAAGATCATTAAGTACATTTGATCTCACTATAATAGTACCGAGTTTATTTGTTTGAAACCTTGCTTTTCCAAAAATGGTATTCCTTACCAAACCTCTGTCATTTATACTTCTCAACAAAATGATAGAGTAGAAAAAAAGCATCAACATATAATTAATGCGCATTGAGCCCATCTTTTTCAAGTCTCCTTACCAAAATTACTTTTGGGGCGAATATGTTAAAATTGCAGTTTATCTTATTCATCACTCTTTGTCTCCCATTTTGAATGAGAACCACATTTGAACTTCTTGCAAACATACCTTGTGATCAACATTCCAATATTCGGATTTTCGATTTTTTATATTACGCCAATGTTTATTCCACAAATAAATTTTATATCCATAGCAATCAATGTATTTCTTGGAGATATCCTTATGCGAAAGAAAGGATATGGATTCCCACAAATTTATCTCACAAGATTTAGTTTTTTCCCACACATCTTGATCAACTGTCAGGTATGTGTCCGCTAGAACTTCTTCATTGGTGACGCCTTTGTGCCTAGTCCTACGAACATCCGTGTGACGGGCTATTTCCCACCCATCCTTTGAGTCAAGTAGCTCACAATCTGCGTCCCACTGAGAATCGATGGAGGATGGGTTGCCTCTATCCGGACCGGCCCAAATGCACGATCCAGCCTTCTTTGCTCCTTCTGTCGAGCGCATCTCCTATGGGCCGTAGGAGTTGTTCTCCTTGTGTCCTATGTCTCTTCTGTTTATGTTAGGAACTCAGGGCTTTGGCATAATCAGTATTATCACCGTCCACCCATTATTCTAAATTATATATTATGTTTGTAATGCGGTGATAAATATTGTACTCTTGTCTGCCCCTACACATTGCATTCAGACTTTGGATAATTGCATTTTGTTACCCTACCTTAGGCTATTAAACAAGAGTTTGTGTCAAAGAATATGGTCAAAAATGGAAGCTGTAATATTTTTCTCATTCCCTTAAGAGAATCATACTATATACAATTGAGGTTGCCTAATCTATGGAGCCTATCAAGGATACATTCCATATACAAAATATACTTACCATGTGTACAAAAGGTAACGTATAATTTAAAATAAAGAAAGAATATATACAATAATAGTATGTCCATAATTGTAGATATCCATAATATTCTCTATAATGGATGCAATATTGCCATACCCCCCTCAAGTTGGAGTGTGCAAATTTCAGATGCTCAGCTTGCATAAGAGAAAATAGAATTGAGCTTGCACAATCCCTTGGTGAACGTATCTTCTAGTTGATTGGCTGTATGAATGTAGGGAAGAGCGATCTGTTGTGCCTGTATTTCATTATGAACAAAATGAAAGTCAATTTCGATGTGTTTGGTTCGGTTATGAAAAATTGGATTAGAAGAGATATAAAGAGCTGCCGGATTATCCCAGAACAGGGAAATGGGATGAGTTTGTGAAGCCCGAAATCGGAAAAGAGATAGCATAACCATTTGAGTTCACAACAGGTGACCGCCATAGAGCGATATTCTGCCACTCGGAAGAACGAGACACAGTGTGCTGTTTCTTAGATTTTCAAAGATCAGGAGTGACCTAAGGAAATGAAGTAACCTGTCAAGGACCGTCGGTTAATAAGGTAATCGCCAAGTTAAAGTCACATAATACACGGAGTTGTAAATCCGAGTCTGCATTGAAAAGACCTTGTCCTGGAGTACTTTTGATAGATCAGAGGACTCGAAGAGAGGCATCCTAATGATCCTGACGAGGATGATGCATAAATTGAGAGAGGACCTACATAGAATAAGCCAAGTCTGGGCGAGTGAAAGTAAGATAAATGAGACGTCCCACAAGGCGACGATAAGCCTCAAGGTTGGGCAACAAAGAACTCTGAGCCTTTCCAAGTTAGTGATTATGTTCCATGAGAAATTGAAGTGGCTTGACACCCAGAAAACTAGTATCAGGTAAGATTTCCAGAGCGATACTTACGTTGGGAAAGATAAATACCTTGTTTGGTCCTGGCCACCTTTATCCCAAGAAAGTACTTCAACGAGCCCACATCTTTCATATGGACAAAAGTACGCAAATGATTTTTGAACCTCTGAAGGGCAGGAAGGTCATTTCCAGTAATAATCTGATATAAGTAAGAACACAAAGAAAGACAGAGGCGAAAGAATATGTGAACAAAGAGTAATCAGAATACGACTGACAAAAAACCACATTGCTTAAGTGCACCAATCAATTTGGCAAACCAGCACCGAAGAGTCTGTTTAAGTCCGTACAAAGATTTTTGGAGTTTACACACCTTCTTTCCGTTCATGGCCTTTCGAGAAACCCAGGGCCAGTTTCATATAAACCTCCTCATGCAAATCACTATGAAAAAACGCATTATGGACATCCGTCTGATGAATTTCCCAATGGGGGCGGCAGCTTGAAAAGCGGGAAAAGTTCTTCAAGGGCAAGGGGGAGGGGGGAATGGCGCTCTTAATTCTTTTGTCAAAATTTTTTTTTGCACGCGTTTTTTGGCTCTACCTCGCTTAAGAAACTCAATTTTTCTTTATATAAGAAATTTCTTCTTTTATACAGGGCAAGTGCGAATCTACGCTTTCTATGTTTCAATCGAATGCCAATTGCTTGAATGCGTTTGAAAGCCTCGAGATCATTTCCAAAAAAATGTAACGCTAGCTCAATTATATCGAGCCTTCTCAGTCAGCGCCTTCTTCTCAATTCTCAATTCCATCTTTCCTTCGTACCTGTTTGCATCCGTACAAGATCGTCATACCAGCGCCCTAATTGGTCATGGTCGTAAGCGTGGGGGGCTCAATTACATAGACTATGCCTTCTTCTGCTACTGAATTTTCTTGTGTGAGTGTGCCTTCCTCTTTGGTTAATCTATGACATGCTCTCCTTGGTGACGATATCGTTACTGCATTTTTTTTGCTCGCATTTTTTGGCTCTACCCCGCTTAAGAAACTCAATTTTTCTTTGTATAAGAAATTTGTTCTTTTATACAGGGCAAGTGCGAATCTATGCTTTCTATGTTTCAATCGAATGCCAATTGCTTGAATGCGTTTGAAAGCCTCGAGATCATTTGCAAAAAAATGTAACGCTAGCTCAATTATATTGAGCCTTCTCAGTCAGCGCCTTCTTCTCAATTCTCAATTCCATCTTTCCTTCGTACCTGTTCGCATCCGTACAGGATCGTCATACCAGCGCCCTAATTGGTCATGGTCGTAAGCGTGGGGGGCTCAATTACACGGACTATGCCTTCTTCTGCTACTGAATTCGCTTGCGTGGGTTTGCCTTCCTCTTTGTTAATCTATGCCATGCTCTCCTTGGTGACGATATCGTTATTGCGGAGCCACGTGTTATTGATGTCTATCAAAGTGTGATTAACGCTGCCACCTTTGGAACCAATGAAGCAAATAATTGAACCATCGTATCATCAGAAGAAACGAAAAATACTACAGAAAGAAGAGTGCGGACGTGACCATTTTTGCGAAGAGGGCAAATTTTTCAGTGTAATCAAGGCATTCTACCTCTGTGTTCCCTAAAATCACTAGATGAGCTTTATACCATTCGATGTTACTATCAGATTTACGTATGATTTTGTAAACCCATTTATAACCTAATACCTTGTTTCTGAGAGGAAGAGTGGTGATATGCCAAGTCTTATTTTTGGCTAAGGTGTCAATTTCATTTTGCATATCGTCGCACCATTGTGGGGGAGAGAGAGAGAGAGAGAGAGAGAGAGAGAGAGAGAGAGAGAGAGAGAGAGAGAGAGAGCATTAGAGAATCGAGTGGGTTCCGCTTCGGGAGTAACTACTGCAATAAAAGACTTGTAGCATGAGAAAAAATTTTCATTAGAAACATAATATGAAATAGGGTATGAACAGTTACCTGAGGAGGAAGACGAAACCAAGGTAGGGCACGAAGGTGTAAAAGTTTTCACATAGCAACAGGCAAAATCACGAAGAGTAGAATTAGGACGCCAAGATCGTTGACTTCGGCGGAGATTGAGAGGAAGAACAATTTGATCATTGGAGGAGGAGGAAGAAGAGCATGGGATGAGGGACTGACACTAGAAGGCCCATCTGAAACGGAACTAGAAGGGTTGAAAGAGGAGGATGGTTGGGCCAAGGACAAAGGCCTAGACACGGAGGGTAAATTTGAATTAGAAAATGGTGTGTCGGTTTTGGGCTAGATCGAGAAAATCATCAAAATATGAGTAAGTTGGGGTAATAGACTCAAGGGGCAAATTGGGAATATGAGAAGTATAAGTGCGGTCATGAGAAAATGGAAATTCTGACTCAAAAAATTGAACATCCCATGAAATAAAAAATTGATGAATATCGAGGTCAAATAAGTTCCATCCTTTTTTCGTAGAAGGATAGCACAAAAAAACACATCACCGACTACGCGATTGAAATTTGTCATTTGTGCAGGCGTGGGCATAAACACAAGTAACCAAAAAGACGTAAATGAGAAATATTTGGTGTTTTATCGAAAAGAATTTCCATAGGAGGTTTATTTTGAAGAACAGAAGATGGAGTTTTATTTATTAGATAGACCACAGTTTAACACATTCCCCACAAAATTTTAGATGGTAGGTATGCTTAAAAACTTAGAACACGAGCAACATCGAATGTATGCATATGCTTTCACTCTACCCCTCCCCTCCTAGGGCTGTAAACGGGTCCACACTCTCAGGGTACCCCCAGACCCAGACCCATACCCTTATGGTTAAACTTGGACCCAGACCCGACCCTCCAGGGTCCAGGGTAGGGTATGGGTATACCCATACCCGTATGATATTTTTTTATTTTTTTTCCTGCTAAACGAAAATATATAAAACAATGTATAATCCTAAATTAAAAATTTTAACACGATTAACATAATCTCCTCAGCATTTCTTTCAAAAAATACGATCATTTAACATATATACATAAATGAACAGGGATATAGTCCCCTTTAACTATATTGATTTCAGTCTGTAATTCAAATTCCTGGACAACCTCTGAGCAAAGAGTATATGTAATAATACGGTGTCGCCTAGTAAATAAGTCAAATAGTAGCATATAAGATAGAGAACGAAAAAGAAAAATAAAGAAAAAGATTGTCCTTTTTGTCATGATCTATATTTTCAGCAGTTTTATGAAATAAAGAATAAGGCAAAACTATTACTATCATAAATCGCTTTTACACGGGATGAAAGAATATATTTTATATTTAGTAAAAATAAATTATTTGTGAAATGACATTTGAAATAAAGTTGAAAATAAATAAATAAATAATTTAAAAGAGGTTAGTTGGGCCAAATCCATCAAATAAAGAGATTCTATTTAAGACTGAAAATGAGAAAAAAAAAAAAGAGAAAAGGACTGAAAAGGAGAAAAAAAGAGAAAATGACTAAAAATGAGGAAAAAAAAGATAAAATGACTAAAAAGAAAAAGAAGAGAAAAGAAAAAGAAGAGAAAAGGACAAAAGAAAAAGAAGAGAAAAGGAGAAAAAAAAAAGTTGGCAACAACAAGATTCGAACCTGCACTGCCAAGCCAATAAAATTTTAACTTCGCCTCCCTAACCACTTAGCTAAACCTCTCTATATATCTTTAATATCTTCCATCTAATATAATATATAATATATATTATTTTATTAATACGTACAAAGACGGGCACGAGTACGGGTACGGGTCTGTGGGTATAAAATTTAAACCTTACCCGCTAAAAACGGGTACAGACCCGCACGGGGTACGGGTAAGACCCGCCCCGTTTACAGCCCTATCCCCTCCTCCCCCTCCCACCCAATTTTTTTGTGGTATGCAAATCACACTGGTTTGGTGAATTATGCCTTTGGAAAGGGGAAAAAAGATTTTAGTCTTAGGAATTCAGTGCCATTATCTATTCGAATGGTCTTCACAGTTTTGTGAAACTAATTTTGGATAAGAGCAAAGTAACGTTCAAAGTAAGTACAACCGCTACTTTTTTCAGAAAGGAAATAAACCCAAAATAGTACGAGAATAATCATTAACTAAAATAAGAAAGTAGGTAGACCCACAAGTGGATATTTCCTTATAGGGTCCCAAACATTACAAAATGCTCCATTGGTACTCAAAGGAAATTTAAGTCTATATTGAAAATTAAACAATCATTCAAAATAGAGTTCGAGAAACTAGGAAAATATTTCATGACAAAAATGGACGGATGTCCCAAACGTTTATGTAATAAATTGGAAGAAATAGTAGAAACATGATTGGCCTGCTTGCAAGAAAAGTTGTACACTGTATGTGCCAATCTACTTAGTCCAATTTTTTTCATTAGTATATGATCTTATATAACACAAAAGCTTTTAGTAAAATAAACCCTATACTTAGGATTAGAGTGCAACAAGTGCGATATAGAAATAAGATTGCACATGAAATGAGACACATATAAGACATTATGTAAGATTAATTTAGAACCCAAAGTCATAGTTCCGTAGATAAGATCCATTAAGTAGACCCATGATAAAGAAATAATTTACAATTACAATAAAGAAAGAATTTATACAATAATAGTGTGTCCATAACTATGGATATCCCTAATATTCTCCATAATGGATATAATTTTGCCATAGTTTAAGAGAAAAAAAAATCATTACACTTCTCAGAGACGGCTAGAATGCAATGTGCTATATAGAACAAAAAGTAGAGCAAGATCCATCATGCTTTAGTTTATTTCACGTAAACCAAAAAAGGCAAACCGCTATAGCAAAATTCAGAAGCATCAATTTTGAGGCTAATTTTGACAAATTGAAAGCTAAAAAATCTTTAAAACTTGTTGCTTTCCTTCGTATATCCATTTACGACTAAAAGGAAGATGACCCCAAACATGCTGAATGTTGATTTACACAAACTACAATTTATGGGTTTAAAATTTAAATTATAAAATGTTTGTATTATAAGTTACAAGTTACTTAAAAAAAAACACTGTAATTTAGAGTTTTAGTATCCAAAAGATTAGAATTCTACAATTACAGCGTCATTTGAAAATTACCAAATAAAAAAGTACTAGCAGATTCAATACTTTAGTTAATACACCATATAAGAGGAATAGCTGACATTCCAAAAGCACTCCCCATTAAATAAATCATTTTTATTGGGATGCTTTAGTCTTTCTCTTCTCCGAATTGAAGAAACCAAACAAAGAAACAACAGAGAAAGCAGAGAAGGCGGCGGCAGCGATGCCGAGCGACGTGTGACGGCCGGAAATTGCTTGAATTTGGAACAAATTTGCTGTCTTGTGCTCATCTGTGGACTGGCCAAATGCAACTTCTTGCTGTGTGGATATACATATATATATATATATATATGCTTGCTGGAAAGAGTGATGTACACATTTAGAATATTTTTTTATGCTTGTTCAAACTTGATCTAATAAGATCATTAAGTACATTTGATCTCACTATAATAGTATCGAGTTTATTTGTTTGAAACCTTGCTTTTCAAAAAATGGTATTCTTTACCAAACCTCTGTCATTTATACTTCTCAACAAAATGATAGAGTAGAAAAAAAGCATCAACATATACTTAATGCGCATTGAGCCCATCTTTTTCAAGTCTCGTTACCAAAATTACTTTTGGGGCGAATATGTTAAAATTGTAGTTTATCTTATTCATCACTCTTTGTCTCCCATTTTGAATGAGAACCACATTTGAACTTCTTCCAAACATACCTTGTGATCAACATTCCAATCTTGCATGGGATGAGGGACTCGCACTAGAAGGCCCATCTGAAACGGAACTAGAAGGGCTGAAAGAGGAGGATGGTTGGGCCAAGGACAAAGGCCTAGACACGGAGGGCAAATTTGAATTAGAAAATGGTGTGTCGAGTTTGGGCTAGATCGAGAAAATCATCAAAATATGAGTAAGTTGGGGTAGTAGACTCAAGGGGCAAATTGGGAATATGGGAAGTATAAGTGCGGTCATGAGAAAATGGAAATTGTGACTCAAAAAATTGAACATCCCATGAAATAAAAAATTGATGAATATCGAGGTCAAATAAATACATCACTGACTACGCGATTGAAATTTGTCATTTGTGCAGGCGTGGGCATAAACACAAGTAACCAAAACGACGTAAATGAGAAATATCTGGTGTTTTCTCGAAAAGAATTTCCATAGGAGGTTTATTTTGAAGAACAGAAGATGGAGTTTTATTTATTAGATAGACCATAGTTTAACACATTCCCCACAGAATTTTAGATGGTAGGTATGCTTAAAAACTTAAAACACGAGCAACATCGAATGTATGCATATGCTTTCACTCTACCCCTCCCCTCCTCCTCCTCTCGCTTAATTTTGTTGTGGTGTGCAGATCACACTGGTTTTGGTGAAATATGCCTTTGGAGAGGGGAAAAAAGATTTTAGTCTTAGGAATTCAGTGCCGTTATCTATTCGAACGGTCTTAACAATTTTGTGAAGCTAATTTTGGATAAGAGCAAAGTAACGTTCAAAGTAAGTACGACCGCTACTTTTTCAGAAAGGAAATAAACCCAAAATAGTACGAGAATAATCATTAACTAAAATAAGAAAGTAAATAGACCCAGAAGTAGATATTTCCTTATAGGGCCCCAAACATCACAAAATGCTCGAATTCAAATAAATGACCAGAATTAGTGGTACTCAAAGGAAATTTAAGTCTATATTGAAAATTAAACAATCATCCAAAATAGAGTTCGAGGTATTAGAAAAACTAGGAAAATATTTCATGACAAAAATGGACGGATGTCCCAAACGTTTATGTAATAAATTAAAAGAAATAGTAGAAACATGATTGGCCTGCTTGCAAGAAAAGTTGTACACTGTATGTGCCAATCTACCCAGTCCAATTTCCTTCATTAGTATATGATCTTCAATAACACAAAAGTTTTTAGTAAAATAAGCCCTATACTTAAGATTAGAGTGATATAGAAATAAGATTGCACATGAAATGAGACAAGTACAAGACATTATGTAAGATTAATTTAGAACCCAAAGTCATAGTTCCGTAGATAAGATCCATTAAGTAGACCCATGGTAAAGAAATAATTTACAATTACAATAAAGAAAGAATTTATACAATAATAGTGTGTCCACAATTATGGATATCCCTAATATTCTCCATAATGGATATAGTTTTGCCATAGTTTAAGAGAAAAAAAGTCATTACACTTCTCAGAGACGGCTAGAATGCAATGTGCTATATAGAACAAAAAGTAGAGCAAGATCCATCTTGCTTTAGTTTATTTTAGGTAAACCAAAAAAGGCAAACCGCTATAGCAAAATTCAGCAGCATCAAGTTTGAGGTTAATTTTGACAAATTGAAAGCTAAAAAATCTTTAAAACTTGTTGCTTTCCTTCGTATATCCATTTACGATTAAAAGGAACATGACCCCCAAACATGTCTGAATGTTGATTTACACAAACTCCAATTTTTGGCTTTAAAATTTAAATTATAAAATGTTTGTATTATAAGTTACAAGTTATTTAAAAAAAAAAAACACTGTAATTTAGAGTTTTAGTCTCCAAAAGATTAGAATTCTACAATTACAGCGTCATTTGAAAATTACCAAATAAAAAGTACTAGCAATACAATACTTTAGTTAATACACCATATAAGAGGAATAGCGACATTCTAAAAGCACTCCCCATTAAATAAATCATTTTTGTTGGGATGCTTTAGCCTTTCTCTTCTCCAAATAGAAGAAACCAAACAAAGAAACAACAGAGGAAGCAGAGAAGGCAGCGGCAGTGATGTCGAGCGACGTGTGACGGCCGGAAATTGCTTGAATTTGGAACAAATTTGCTGTCTTGTGCTCATCTGTGGACTGGCCAAATGCAACTTCTTGCTATGTGGATATACATATATATATATATATATATATGTGCTTGCTGGAAAGAGTAATGTACACATTTAGAATATTTTTTTATGCTTGTTCAAACTTGATCTAATAAGATCATTAAGTACATTTGATCTCACTATAATAGTACCGAGTTTATTTGTTTGAAACCTTGCTTTTCCAAAAATGGTATTCTTTACCAAACCTCTGTCATGTATACTTCTCAACAAAATGATAGAGTAGAAAAAAAGCATCAACATATACTTAATGCGCATTGAGCCCATCTTTTTCAAGTCTCCTTACCAAAATTACCTTTGGGGCGAATATGTTAAAATTGCAGTTTATCTTATTCATCACTCTTTGTCTCCCATTTTGAATGAGAACCACATGTGAACTTCTTCCAAACATACCTTGTGATCAAGATTCCAATCTTGCATGGGATGAGGGGATCGGCACTAGAAGGCCCATCTGAAACGGAACTAGAAGGGCTGAAAGAGGAGGATGGTTGGGCCAAGGACAAAGGCCTAGACACGGAGGGTAAATTTGAATTAGAAAATGGTGTGTCGATTTTGGGCTAGAACGAGAAAATCATCAAAATATGAGTAAGTTGGGGTAGTAGACTCAAGGGGCAAATTGGGAATATGAGAAGTATAAGTGCGGTCATGAGAAAATGGAAATTGTGACTCAAAAAATTGAACATCCCATGAAATAAAAAATTGATGAATATCGAGGTCAAATAAATACATCACTGACTACGCGATTGAAATTTGTCATTTGTGCAGGCGTGGGCATAAACACAAGTAACCAAAACGACGTAAATGAGAAATATCTGGTGGTTTCTCGAAAAGAATTTCTATAGGAGGTTTATTTTGAAGAACAGAAGATGGAGTTTTATTTATTAGATAGACCATAGTTTGACACATTCCCCACAAAATTTTAGATGGTAGGTATGCTTAAAAACTTAAAACATGAGCAACATCGAATGTATGCATATGCTTTCACTCTACCCCTCCCCTCCTCCCCCTCTCACTCAATTTTGTTGTGGTGTGCAGATCACACTAGTTTTGGTGAATTATGCCTTTGGAGAGGGGAAAAAAGATTTTAGTCTTAGGAATTCAATGCCGTTATCTATTCGAACGGTCTTAACAATTTTGGGCTACTAATTTTGGATAAGAGCAAAGTAATGTTCAAAGTAATTACAACCGCTACTTTTTCAGAAAGGAAATAAACCCAAAATAGTACGAGAATAATCATTAACTAAAATAAGAAAGTAGGTAGACCCACAAGTGGATATTTCCTTATAGGGTCCCAAACATTACAAAATGCTCCATTGGTACTCAAAGGAAATTTAAGTCTATATTGAAAATTAAACAATCATTCAAAATAGAGTTCGAGAAACTAGGAAAATATTTCATGACAAAAATGGACGGATGTCCCAAACGTTTATGTAATAAATTGGAAGAAATAGTAGAAACATGATTGGCCTGCTTGCAAGAAAAGTTGTACACTGTATGTGCCAATCTACTTAGTCCAATTTTTTTCATTAGTATATGATCTTATATAACACAAAAGCTTTTAGTAAAATAAACCCTATACTTAGGATTAGAGTGCAACAAGTGCGATATAGAAATAAGATTGCACATGAAATGAGACACATATAAGACATTATGTAAGATTAATTTAGAACCCAAAGTCATAGTTCCGTAGATAAGATCCATTAAGTAGACCCATGATAAAGAAATAATTTACAATTACAATAAAGAAAGAATTTATACAATAATAGTGTGTCCATAACTATGGATATCCCTAATATTCTCCATAATGGATATAATTTTGCCATAGTTTAAGAGAAAAAAAAATCATTACACTTCTCAGAGACGGCTAGAATGCAATGTGCTATATAGAACAAAAAGTAGAGCAAGATCCATCATGCTTTAGTTTATTTCACGTAAACCAAAAAAGGCAAACCGCTATAGCAAAATTCAGCAGCATCAATTTTGAGGCTAATTTTGACAAATTGAAAGCTAAAAAATCTTTAAAACTTGTTGCTTTCCTTCGTATATCCATTTACGACTAAAAGGAAGATGACCCCAAACATGCTGAATGTTGATTTACACAAACTACAATTTATGGGTTTAAAATTTAAATTATAAAATGTTTGTATTATAAGTTACAAGTTACTTAAAAAAAAAAAAAACACTGTAATTTAGAGTTTTAGTATCCAAAAGATTAGAATTCTACAATTACAGCGTCATTTGAAAATTACCAAATAAAAAGTACTAGCAGTTCAATACTTTAGTTAATACACCATATAAGAGGAATAGCGACATTCCAAAAGCACTCCCCATTAAATAAATCATTTTTATTGGGATGCTTTAGTCTTTCTCTTCTCCGAATTGAAGAAACCAAACAAAGAAACAACAGAGAAAGCAGAGAAGGCGGCGGCAGCGATGCCGAGCGACGTGTGACGGCCGGAAATTGCTTGAATTTGGAACAAATTTGCTGTCTTGTGCTCATCTGTGGACTGGCCAAATGCAACTTCTTGCTGTGTGGATATACATATATATATATATATATATGCTTGCTGGAAAGAGTGATGTACACATTTAGAATATTTTTTTATGCTTGTTCAAACTTGATCTAATAAGATCATTAAGTACATTTGATCTCACTATAATAGTATCGAGTTTATTTGTTTGAAACCTTGCTTTTCAAAAAATGGTATTCTTTACCAAACCTCTGTCATTTATACTTCTCAACAAAATGATAGAGTAGAAAAAAAGCATCAACATATACTTAATGCGCATTGAGCCCATCTTTTTCAAGTCTCGTTACCAAAATTACTTTTGGGGCGAATATGTTAAAATTGCAGTTTATCTTATTCATCACTCTTTGTCTCCCATTTTGAATGAGAACCACATTTGAACTTCTTCCAAACATACCTTGTGATCAACATTCCAATCTTGCATGGGATGAGGGACTCGCACTAGAAGGCCCATCCGAAACTGAACTAGAAGGGGTCGAAAGAGGAGGATGGTTGGGCCAAGGACAAAGGCCTAGACACGGAGGGCAAATTTGAATTAGAAAATGGTGTGTCGAGTTTGGGCTAGATCGAGAAAATCATCAAAATATGAGTAAGTTGGGGTAGTAGACTCAAGGGGCAAATTGGGAATATGGGAAGTATAAGTGCGGTCATGAGAAAATGGAAATTGTGACTCAAAAAATTGAACATCCCATGAAATAAAAAATTGATGAATATCGCGGTCAAATAAATACATCACTGACTACGCGATTGAAATTTGTCATTTGTGCAGGCGTGGGCATAAACACAAGTAACCAAAACGACGTAAATGAGAAATATCTCGGTGTTTTCTCGAAAAGAATTTCCATAGGAGGTTTATTTTGAAGAACGGAAGATGGAGTTTTATTTATTAGATAGACCATAGTTTAACACATTCCCCACAGAATTTTAGATGGTAGGTATGCTTAAAAACTTAAAACACGAGCAACATCGAATGTATGCATATGCTTTCACTCTACCCCCTCCCCCTCCTCCTCCTCTCGCTTAATTTTTGTTGTGGTGTGCGGATCACACCTGGTTTTGGTGAAATATGCCTTTGGAGAGGGGAAAAAAGATTTTAGTCTTAGGAATTCGAGTGCCGTTATCTATTCGAACGGTCTTAACAATTTTGTGAAGCTAATTTTTGGATAAGAGCAAAGTAACGTTCAAAGTAAGTACGACCGCTACTTTTTTCGTAAAGGAAATAAACCCAAAATAGTACGAGAATAATCATTAACTAAAATAAGAAAGTAAATAGACCTGTAGTAGATATTTCCTTATAGGGCCCCCAAACATCACAAAATGCTCGAATTCAAATAAATGACCGTAATTAGTGGTACTCAAAGGAAATTTAAGTCTATATTGAAAATTAAACAATCATCCAAAATAGAGTTCGAGGTATTAGAAAAACTAGGAAAATATTTCATGACAAAAATGGACGGATGTCCCAAACGTTTATGTAATAAATTAAAAGAAATAGTAGAAACATGATTGGCTCGCTTGCAAGAAAAGTTGTACACTCGTATGTGCCAATCTACCCAAATCAATTTCCTTCATTAGTATATGATCTTCAATAACACAAAAGTTTTTAGTAAAATAAGCCCTATACTTAAGATTAGAGTGATATAGAAATAAGATTGCACATGAAATGAGACAAGTACAAGACATTATGTAAGATTAATTTAGAACCCAAAGTCATAGTTCCGTAGATAAGATCCATTAAGTAGACCCATGGTAAAGAAATAATTTACAATTACAATAAAGAAAGAATTTATACAATAATAGTGTGTCCACAATTATGGATATCCCTAATATTCTCCATAATGGATATAGTTTTGCCATAGTTTAAGAGAAAAAAAGTCATTACACTTCTCAGAGACGGCTAGAATGCAATGTGCTATATAGAACAAAAAGTAGAGCAAGATCCATCTTGCTTTAGTTTATTTTAGGTAAACCAAAAAAGGCAAACCGCTATAGCAAAATTCAGCAGCATCAAGTTTGAGGTTAATTTTGACAAATTGAAAGCTAAAAAATCTTTAAAACTTGTTGCTTTCCTTCGTATATCCATTTACGATTAAAAGGAACATGACCCCAAACATGCTGAATGTTGATTTACACAAACTCCAATTTTTGGCTTTAAAATTTAAATTATAAAATGTTTGTATTATAAGTTACAAGTTATTTAAAAAAAAAAAACACTGTAATTTAGAGTTTTAGTCTCCAAAAGATTAGAATTCTACAATTACAGCGTCATTTGAAAATTACCAAATAAAAAGTACTAGCAATACAATACTTTAGTTAATACACCATATAAGAGGAATAGCGACATTCTAAAAGCACTCCCCATTAAATAAATCATTTTTGTTGGGATGCTTTAGCCTTTCTCTTCTCCAAATAGAAGAAACCAAACAAAGAAACAACAGAGGAAGCAGAGAAGGCAGCGGCAGTGATGTCGAGCGACGTGTGACGGCCGGAAATTGCTTGAATTTGGAACAAATTTGCTGTCTTGTGCTCATCTGTGGACTGGCCAAATGCAACTTCTTGCTATGTGGATATACATATATATATATATATGTGCTTGCTGGAAAGAGTAATGTACACATTTAGAATATTTTTTTATGCTTGTTCAAACTTGATCTAATAAGATCATTAAGTACATTTGATCTCACTATAATAGTACCGAGTTTATTTGTTTGAAACCTTGCTTTTCCAAAAATGGTATTCTTTACCAAACCTCTGTCATGTATACTTCTCAACAAAATGATAGAGTAGAAAAAAAGCATCAACATATACTTAATGCGCATTGAGCCCATCTTTTTCAAGTCTCCTTACCAAAATTACCTTTGGGGCGAATATGTTAAAATTGCAGTTTATCTTATTCATCACTCTTTGTCTCCCATTTTGAATGAGAACCACATGTGAACTTCTTCCAAACATACCTTGTGATCAAGATTCCAATCTTGCATGGGATGAGGGACTGGCACTAGAAGGCCCATCTGAAACGGAACTAGAAGGGCTGAAAGAGGAGGATGGTTGGGCCAAGGACAAAGGCCTAGACACGGAGGGTAAATTTGAATTAGAAAATGGTGTGTCGATTTTGGGCTAGAACGAGAAAATCATCAAAATATGAGTAAGTTGGGGTAGTAGACTCAAGGGGCAAATTGGGAATATGAGAAGTATAAGTGCGGTCATGAGAAAATGGAAATTGTGACTCAAAAAATTGAACATCCCATGAAATAAAAAATTGATGAATATCGAGGTCAAATAAATACATCACTGACTACGCGATTGAAATTTGTCATTTGTGCAGGCGTGGGCATAAACACAAGTAACCAAAACGACGTAAATGAGAAATATCTGGTGGTTTCTCGAAAAGAATTTCTATAGGAGGTTTATTTTGAAGAACAGAAGATGGAGTTTTATTTATTAGATAGACCATAGTTTGACACATTCCCCACAAAATTTTAGATGGTAGGTATGCTTAAAAACTTAAAACATGAGCAACATCGAATGTATGCATATGCTTTCACTCTACCCCTCCCCTCCTCCCCCTCTCACTCAATTTTGTTGTGGTGTGCAGATCACACTAGTTTTGGTGAATTATGCCTTTGGAGAGGGGAAAAAAGATTTTAGTCTTAGGAATTCAATGCCGTTATCTATTCGAACGGTCTTAACAATTTTGGGCTACTAATTTTGGATAAGAGCAAAGTAATGTTCAAAGTAATTACAACCGCTACTTTTTCAGAAAGGAAATAAACCCAAAATAGTACGAGAATAATCATTAACCAAAATAAGAAAGTAAGTAGACCCACAAGTAGATATTTCCTTATAGGGCCCCAAACATCACAAAATGCTCCATTGGTACTCAAAGGAAATTTAAGTCTATATTGAAAATTAAACAATCATCCAAAATAGAGTTTGAGGTATTAGAAAAACTAGGAAAATATTTCATGACAAAAATGGACGGATGTCCCAAACGTTTATGTAATAAATTGGAAGAAATTTTAGAAACATGATTGGCCCGCTTGCAAGAAAATTTGTACACTGTATGTGCCAATCTACCCAGTCCAATTTCCTTCATTAGTATATGATTTATATAACACAAAAGCTTTTAGTAAAATAAACCCTATACTTAGGATTAGAGTGCAAAAAGTGCGATATAGAAATAGGATTGCACATGAAATGAGACACATATAAGACATTATGTAAGATTAATTTAGAACCCAAAGTAGTTCCGTAGATAAGATCCATTAAGTAGACCCATGATAAAGAAAGAATTTATACAATAATAGTGTGTCCATAATTATGGATATCCCTAATATTCTCCATATAGGATATAATTTTTTCATAGTTTAAGAGAAAAAAAATCATTACACTTCTCAGAGACGGCTAGAATGCAATGTGCTATATAGAACAAAAAGTAGAGCAAGATCCATCATGCTTTAGTTTATTTCACGTAAACCAAAAAAGGCAAACCGCTATAGCAAAATTCAGCAGCATCAATTTTGAGGTTAATTTTGACAAATTGAAAGCTAAAAAATCTTTAAAACTTGTTGCTTTCCTTCGTATATCCATTTACGACTAAAAGGAAGATGACCCCAAACATGCTGAATGTTGATTTACACAAACTACAATTTATGGGTTTAAAATTTAAATTATAAAATGTTTGTATTATAAGTTACAAGTTATTTTAAAAAAAAAAAACACTGTAATTTAGAGTTTTAGTATCCAAAAGATTAGAATTCTACAATTACAGCGTCATTTGAAAATTACCAAATAAAAAGTACTAGCAGTACAATACTTTAGTTAATACACCATATAAGAGGAATAGCGACATTCTAAAAGCACTCCCCATTAAATAAATCATTTTTGTTGGGATGCTTTAGCCTTTCTCTTCTCCAAATAGAAGAAGCCAAACAAAGAAACAACAGAGAAAGCAGAGAAGGCGGCGGCAGCGATGTCGAGTGACGTGTGACGGCCGGAAATTGCTTGAATTTGGAACAAGTTTGCTGTCTTGTGCTCATCTGTGGACTGGCCAAATGCAACTTCTTCGTCTGCAGAGTTATAGGCATAAGCTCTAACAAAATATGTAGCGGTGGGAATATCTCTTTCTATTGTCCAACTGAAACTGTTGTTTGAAGGACTATATGCCTTGTTAATTATCTTGAATTGACAAGTTTTGTCCTTTTGTAAATCGTCTTGTGTTTTTCTCCACGCTCTGTCTACTTGGCTAATTGGTGCATAACAAAGTTTGACTTTAATTGTTTTGTAGTTTGAATCTGTTCCTTGACTGAATGTGGTGTTATATGCCCATGTAACAGTGATTTGGTCTTCTCCAGCTTTTAGAACTGTAATTCCACATTAAAAATTGGAGTTTAATAGACATGTGAAAAGGACATGACAAATTCATTAGTAGAATCATTGAAGTTTTTAAGCCATTAAAAACAAACGAATTTTAAAAAGATTTTTTAAAATTTTTGAAAATTAGCTATAAATAACAACAATTTTCGAGTAACTGATTTTAACAACTTATGTGCTATGTATTGAAATATGACTAAAATAATCATGCTCAAGTCACATATTCATCGAAAAAGTCATTTATATACCTGCAATTTTCATTTCTATCCTTATTAAGATGAGTACGAGACTTGAACAAGATTATTTAAGTCAAATCTCATCACAAAATACATAATTTATCAAAATGAGTTCTTTCGAAATTGTTGTTATATGCTAGACGGTTTCTGCAAACTTGAATAGAAAAAAATATTCAATAAAATATTCAAACTTGATCTAAAGTAATGATCCAATAATCAATAAAATCATATAAAAGATTTTTGTTTCCTTTGGAAGAAGATGATCTAATTAATTTCTTACCTCTTCCTGATGCATGTGAGGTGGTGACCAGAAGAGTCCTTTTGAGGGAAGAGAAGTTTACACCATAAGAAGAAGCTACCAAGAAAGCAAGCACAAGAGAAGACACAAAAAAAGCTCGACCTGCCATAGATGATTAATTTCTCACCTCCAATCTCAAAATAATGAACTATTATGAATCCAAATCAAAAGATGATGAGATTAATGTAATGCTTTAATGGTGAAGATGAAGGGTTCTTGGACTTTGTTTATATAGAGATCTCAGAAAGTAAAAGTAGCTATTTATTAACATTTTCAGAAATGGTCAAAGCTATGTGAATTTTATAATGTTTTAGATTTATTAAGTTGGAAAATTAAATGGCTCTAGGCCACGTTGAACGGCTAGAAATTATTGACATGAAATATGTTATTTTTTAGTAAATATGATTGATATGAAGTAAGATAATACATAAACAAGTAAAAAGAAAAGATACTCCCTTAAGGAAAAACAAGGTAAAAAAATAAGTAGCAAAATTTATATTTTGCGATAACTGTTTGTACTAGAGTTAGTAATAAGGATTAGTAGTTATAAATATATAAACGATAGGAAATTATTTTAATTTATATGAAATAAAAGAGTTAACATATAAATTATAAAAACTTCAAGGGAAAAAATATAACTAATCTAAAACGTAAAATTTTGGAATTTCATTAATTTAGGTCAATTTTTAAATTGTTTAATAGGAAGATTTTGGCCCCCAAAACAGTGGAAAGAGCAAATGAACCACAAAAAATCAGTAATTTGGTAAAGATGCTTACTTTCAGACATTTGAAAGTCTTGAAAAGCTATATTTAAAAGAAAAAAAAAATGGAAATTTGTCCTTATTAATTTATTAAGGTCAGCTACTTTGTGCGAATAGAAAGTTGCAACTTGTAATCAAATCATCAAGAGGTACTTTTAAGTGAACAGAAGGAATTATAGATTATAAACAACAAATAATTTACATTAATTAAGCCCATGCATGCCCCAGCATTTTCTGCTTGATATATGTATATATATATATATATTTTGATGGGGTATGCTTGATTATTTATTATAAGAAAAATGAGATTCAATATAATGAAAGATTTTTTAGTGATATTGTTGGTCATTTGGGCCTTATTTGTCCACATTTTTCATTTTTTTCTCAGCCCAATACTCCCCATGATGATTATAGACTGGGCTCACTAAAGGTATGGAGTGAAATTTATTGGCCCAAGATGTCGGGTCGGGCTGGGCCAACCCGGCCCGCCCATGGTGACTTAAGATTTCTATATTTAAACTTTCTATTTTGGAGGCTGACCTAATTTTAGAAGGTAGCCTCCCTTTCAGTTCCATCTTCTCTCCACATTTTGTCTCTTCCTCCTCCACTGCTTGACCGCCACTGCTACCCACCTCCATGACTTCTCTGTCGCCGACGCAGTGAGTTGGCGTCACTGCCTGACTACCGTTGGGCGACTGTGACAAAGAGAGAGAGAGAGAGTGAGTTGTGGGGGAGAGAGAGAGAGACTGTAAGAGAGAGTGAGGACGAGAGAAAGAGAAAGACACCCATTTCCGGTGAGCTCGGTCCGACTGAGGGACGGTGCTGCTGGCTGCTTTCCACCCTGAGCTCGCCGTAGCTCCCGGAGCTCGACCTCAATGTCGCCGGAGTCCATCCCCTGCTGCTGCTGAAACCATTGCTGCTGTACTGGCATCCTTGCCGCTTCTGCTGGTTGGAGTCGCAGCGAGCTGGCTCGCTGTGCGTCTCCTTCTCTTGCTGCTGCGCCATTCCTGCTTTGGCCGTGGACCTTCACCGCTGAGCTCTCAGTCGCGGTTCAGATTCCGGCGACCTACGGTGAGCCGCTGCTGGAGAAGAAGGAGAAAGGAGGTACCTTTCCAGAAGAAGAAGAATAGGGACAAGTTTCGGAATAAGAAAAAGAAGAAGGACCAGTTTGCAATTTGTAATAGTTTAGGGCCTTTCTGTGATTTCTTATTTTTGAGGGCTGTAATAGTAAATTGAAAAGTTGTGTATAATAGTAAATAGGTTTGTAGATTTAATGATCTTCACAACTGTGGTATCAGAGCCCGGAAACGACTTCAACTTTCCGATGCTCTTGTGGACCGGCGGCTGTCTCGGGTTGACCTTCCGGACCCACGGGAACTGTTGAGTTCCGTGGATCTGGCTCAGGGAAGCATCCTTTAAACCTTTTCTGTTTATGTTGGCCTCTTTTGGTAGATCGTTACTATTATTCTTGCCTATTTTGCTAGATCTGTTTGTTTTTTGTTAGATCTGCTTATTTGCTTTAAATCTATTGTCACGGATCTGCTATTTTTGTGAATCTAGTTTTTTTTTTTTTTTAAAATCTTAAACCCAAGCCTGGCTTGAGTCCAAAGAGACTTCAAGTAGCTGTGTCTTGGTGATTTTTCTGTAACTGATTACAAATTGTTGTTATTATTCGTCACTGTTGATTTTACTGCTATTTGTGTTGGAAGGCTGTTGCTCAGCGCTTACCTGTTTATTTCTCTATCTCGTTTATTCTTGTGCAAACTGCACTGTTTCTGTTGTGAGATTCTTTGCGTTTCACCTATTTTTATTGCGTCATCTTTCAAAGCAAAAATCCGGGCATTTTATTTGTGTGACAAACTTCTTTTTTTTAAATCTTTTATTTTTCTAGCCATTGATTACTCTTATTTGCCATTTTTAATCATGTCTGTTCCAAAAATTGAAACCGACAAGTTTGATGGCAAATCTGATTTCGTAATGTGGCGGAGAAAAATGAAAGCAGTTTTAGTCTAAAATAAAATTGCACCCGCAATTTGTAGCCCTGAAAAGTATCCGGAATCTTGGAAGGGTGAAGTGCTTTCTGAAAAACTTGGTGATGCCCACAGTTGCCTCACGTTACATTTAACCGATAATGTTTTGCGAGAAATAGACGAAAAGGACAACGCTTTTGAAATTTGGACAAAACTCGAAAAATTATATTTGGAAAAATCCTTATCAAATAAGATTTATCTAAAGGAACAACTTTTCGGTTTTAAAATGAGCGGGTCGAAATCTCTTTCAGAAAACATTGATGAATTAAACAAAATTGTTTTGGAATTGCAAAACGTTGGAGAGAAGATCTCCGATGAAAATGTTGCTGTTATTTTATTAAACTCCTTGCCTGAGTCTTTTAATGATGTTAAATCTGCTATCAGGTATGGCAGAGATGATTTGACTCTTGCTGATGTGAAAAATGCTATAAATCAAAGGACCTTGATTTGAGAAAAGAAAACAAAACTAACGGAGAGAACCTTTACGTGAGAGGGAGGGTTGACCCGAGAGAATCTTTTAGTCACTGTTCTAAAAGTAAAGAGAGTTCGAAATCACGAGATAAGAAAGTGAAGTGTTTTCACTGTGGCAAAGAAGGTCATATGAAAAACAAGTGTTTTAAGAGGATCAAAGATGAAAAACAACGTAAACAAGGTAAAGGGAGTGATAAAAATGACGAAACCCACGATTTTGAATCAGATGGTAATTCCATGTATTCTGAGGTTTTGTGTGTATCCCCTTCCCCTTCTTCTGTTTCTGATCATTGGATTCTTGATTCTGGCTGCACTTTTCACATGACTCCAAACAAGCATTGGTTTTCAGATTTCAAACCCCTTGAACATGGAAAAGTTTTTATGGGAAATAATCATGTTTGTGACATCAAGGGTATTGGAAATATTTTCATTAAAATGCATGATGGTGTAACTAGAAAATTGACCGAGGTGAGATATGTGCCCGACCTCCGTCGGAATCTAATCTCACTTGGTGTTTTTGACACAAATGGTTATTCTTACAAATCTGAAAATGGTATTATGAGGGTTTGCAAAGGAGCACTGGTCATGCTCAAAAGTTTTAAAAGGATGGTTCATATCATTTGATTGGAAAAACTGTTTGTGACGCAACTGCATTGGTTTCAAAATCTGTCCCTGAAAAGACTTCTTGAAACACCTAATTGGTGTGTTGGGTTTCTTTTTAATGTAGAGCGCCAATAGGTGTGGATACTTTAGTTGGGTAGACCCCCCCAACTTGTTCGAAAGGCTAAAGAATTGTTCCCGATCTGTTGGGGAAGATTGAATCACTTGAAGAAGATGTGCTTTGCTCCAAGAAAAAGATTGAATCACTTGAAGAAGCTTTTGTTAGCTTTAAGAAGGTTTTGAAGAAAATGAAAATTGCGTTGTTTGTTTCATAGATCATCATCTTTTGGGTGTAAGTGGCATGAACAAGTTATATATTGATTGAGTTTGTTTGAGATGTTGAATATTTTGCAATATGAGTTGAATGTTAATTTAATTTATGCTTATGTTAAACCTTAAATCTATGATGTGGTTCAAGTAAATATATGATAATGTTTCTATTTATGAAGTGCAAAGTACTATTTTTACTTATTGAAGTCAATAATTGAATATAGCTAGTTATATCTTGGTTATTTGGTTGATAAAAGGACCACAAAACAAGTGATATAGAAAGATAAAAGAACAAAGCATGGGAAGGTCTATAAAACCACAAAAAATAAACATGTATAAGAGCACATTTCCAAAACAGAGTATATAAACAAAATTGATCTTTGCTCATGTAAAGGTGCTTTAGTGTTCCTTTACATGAGAAAAGATTCTTTCCAAATGCAACCTGATCCCATCTCCAAAAACACAAAAAATCACATAAATCCTTTCAAAGGGCTAAAAATCCACACAAATATTATATGTTATAAGAGCTGAAAATTGTCAAACCATTCTAATAACCTATTCCCTTCTCCAAAAACACAAATATCACATAAAGAATTTTAAAGGACTAAAAGCCCACACAAATATCCAAAAACATAGTATATTTTGTCAAAACAGAACACAAAAACCAATTTGATCTTTAATCATGTAAAGGTGCTTTAGTGTCCCTTTCCTTGAGAAAAGATACTTGCTAAAAAAAAATACAATCTGTTCCCATTTCCAAAAACACAAAAATCACAAAAAGCCTTCCAAAGGACTAAAACTCTAGATAAATATCATAAATTACAGGACTTAGTTTTGGAATTAACAAATCCATGGCCTATGTACAAAATAAAATATGATTTCCTAGTTCACATGTAGTCAAAAAGTCTTCTCTCAACTTCTTTTTTGGACCTTTTCTGTGCTGCTGCTGCTTCTAGGTTACCCAAAGTAGCGGACTACTTCC
Organism: Catharanthus roseus; assembly: GCA_028651295.1. Taxonomy (NCBI): domain Eukaryota; kingdom Viridiplantae; phylum Streptophyta; class Magnoliopsida; order Gentianales; family Apocynaceae; genus Catharanthus; species Catharanthus roseus. Next base: position 2,951,983 of record JAPQWS010000069.1, read on the forward strand.
CAAATTCATAGCTGAAGTTTAAATTGTTGTTCCACTGACATATATAGGTGTCTTCCCCTTATTTAAGTCTCTGGTTTGTGATGGTGGTGGGGGAATGAGTCCATGTGAGGATTTGATAGGATAGTTTGTTGAAAGAGAAGTGGGAGTAGATTTGAAAAATGCATTTATTGAGCAATAATTAAAATCAACATATACAACAAACCTGATGTTCATCTATTGTTGCATCCCCTCTTTTGGACCCACTATGAGTAGGCAACACACTTGTCTTACTAGCGGAAGTTTGGCTATACTGAGTTGGGAGAGCTGATCTTTGAGGTTTAGGGGTTTCAGATAGCATCTCCTTGCTTGTATTTCCAAAAATTCCAACAGCAACTTTTTGCCTTTTGCACCCTCTTTTGCTATATCCTTCTCCTCCACAATTACCATATCTATTTCTTTTCCCAATTCTCTTTAATTTTCCGTAAACTCCTTGTTGTTCCAGATCCTGTGATTCCTTTCTTCTCATTACCCTTGGCCTGCTAGGCATTTGGTTCACTTCTGGAGGGAGCGGCTCATTGTAAAGTATGGATGGCCAAAGATCCTTGTCAAGTATAGGGTTCAATACATTGCTATATGTTCATAAAGGTTGACCTAACTTCTAATGTACATCAAAGATAAAACAACATGTGCACATGGGATGCTAGTTAAATCCCAATTTTTGCTACTATATGTTCTAGACTGAAGATCCACAATTCTACTCACATTTCCACCATCTGAAACTTTAAATAACGATTTTCCATTCCAAATAAGTATGTAAACCCCTGCCTCCTTAATTTTGTTCAATTTCTCTTGAATTGCTGGGCAAATGTTTCCTAAATATTTAAGCATTATAGTTCTCTGTTTCTGGATTCTCTCCATTAGATAAACCTTGATCTTTTCAAGTATATGAAGAATGGGAAGACTTCTTGCCTCTTTTATCTGTTCAACCCCATTGAAACACTCATTTAAATTGTTTAACAAGTAATCACATTTACAGTAACTATTGAAATAAGCCTTTGACCAATGTTCTAGGTTCCTTGCTTTGCACCATAAATAAGTTTCCTCATCAACATTCTTCATCAACTTTATTGCCTTAAAAATATTAGACTTTCTTGTAGCTTTAGCAGTCTCAAACTACAACTTTTTCAATCCAGCCCAGTATGCTTCAGCCTGAAATTATTGTACACATGCCTCACAAAATATCTATATTCCGCTTTAGGTATCAATTCCTCAATTGCATTGATTAACTCTCTGTTTATCATTCATGAAAGTGTAGTGAAAGTCATTTTCAATCCCCAAATCATTAATCAAATTCCCAATAGACCATTTTCGACTCCTGCACATTTCTCTCTCAACAAAAACATATGCAAAAGGGTAGATTTGACCATTTGCATCACACCCAACAGCTCTGTGCAGTACACCTGTTGGTTCTTTTAGAAAACATCCATCTAAGCCTATAAAAGGCTTGCATCTCTCAAGAAAGCCCTTTTTCAAAGGTCCTGAATATATGTAAACCCTCTTAAACATAGTTGAGTTAGGACCTAATGGAGTAGATTTAATAATATATGTTGTTCCAGGATTGGACCTCATAAGTTCTACTCCATAGCAGTCTGTACTGCTCTTTTTAACATCCTAAAAACTTAGCATTTGAATTCTTCCTAACCCTATACAATGTAGACCTGGATACCTCTTTTGATTGATTTCACTGGCATATTTGGATTAGATCTGATTCTGTATGCATATTTCTCCATAAGCCACTTCTTACTTACCGAAGGGACATTAAAAGTCTTGTTGCAATCGTGAGGCCTCAAGGTCTTAATTCCTAGCGTATGCTCATGCTTATTCTTAGAAGCAATAAAATGAAAACCACATCCTTATTGTCAAACTTGATTCCCTCTACCCTCCTTAATAGCAGACTCAATTATAGATCTCTTCACTATAGCAGTAGAGTCAGGAATGGCAATGGTACGGTAAGGGGCCAATTAATTGTTACAGTTACTATTACTGTTTATTCGATCGATTACCAATTTTATACCATTTATTAATCGTTAACTTTTCTTATTACCAATACCAAAACCATTTGGTAATTGGTAACCAATTACTGAGTTGGTTCCCAACCAAAAAATTAAAATTTTTTATTTTTTTATTTTTAAAACCAAAATTAAATTATAAAAATGTCACAAAAAATCTAAAAAACTCATAAATTACATCTAACTATTTAAACAACAAAAAAAATAACAAATTCTAAATTACAGTACACAAATAACTACGAAAAATAACAAAAATACAAAAGATGGATTCTAAAACATATTAAATATGAAAATTGATTACAATAAAAAAGATAATGAAATATAAGATTCCGTATCGGTATCAGTTTTTTCCATCAGTAAAACTAGTTTACTTTAGTAAATACCAAACCCTAACGGAATTACCATCGATTACATAATCAGACGATACCGTTTATGAAATACCAAAACCTAAACCCTAACAGAATTGTTAATTCTGTTTCTAGATTAAATTCATCGTATTTGGGGGTTGGGAACAATCTCCTTCTAGTTTGACTTTTTTTATTTTGATCATCATTTTCATTATCAAGTTCACCCTCAATAGCACTCTCAATCAAACAAACTTCAGCAACTCACAATCTTAGATGAACTTGAACCAACAACTTATATAGCTAGAGATGGCAAACTACTAGGTCCAATGGGGTCCATTATTTCACTTTCAGCTACATCAAGACAAATACTTGGAGTAGATTGACCTTCAAAACATTCTGCCCCATTCAAATCACCAGTACTGTTAACATTCACAATTCCATATACCATAGAATTGTCTATGACATCTATGGTAATCATATCCTGAACCTCAACAAGGGGTCCCTCATTTTCATCTTAAAAATCAACATTTCCTCCTCATTATTTGAATTCTTAGTGTCAAATATAGGACCAGCCCTAGGAACTTTTGGAGTTGGAGATTTTTGAGTGCAATGAACAAGTTTGTTATCTAAATGGTCAGCATATATGTCTACAACTCTATTTTTGTTAACCCATTTTGCTGTGTCAACAAAATCAACATTTGTCTCCAATAATTTTCAACCAACCCTTGGTATGAGCAAAAATAATTTCTAATACTAGTACAACCCACTTCCTTGGCCATTTCATTCAACTCTACTAGAGACATCAAGTCAGCCTCACAATAATCAAAGTGACTAACCTTTCTCCCAATATAGCTCTTATAGTAAATTCTGATAAATTTCCCAAAATAATGCATCTTTATAATGTAACATGGACTCCGCTCCACTGATAATATATGCACATTGAAAGGAAAATGCATTATTATTATTATCAAACATATCACAAATAAAAATTTATTTACATGACACACAATTCATATTATATTTTTCCTCATCTTTATTGCAACTAATAAAGCAGATCATTTAAACGAATTTTCAGACTTCATATGTCTCATTTAAGCAGTTGATGTTCCGAAGAAAATTCAATATTTGAGCTCGATCTAGCTCAAGTTAATTGAAAGCTTGAATTAAAAAGTATTAATAAAAATATAATAATAATATGATATTTATTTATGGTCAAAATATGATGTGTATACATATATATACATTTATGTGTGTGTATATGTATATGGGATAAATCTCCATTTCATCCTCAAAAAATATACATTTGTTCAAATTTCATCCTTAGAATTTGCAAAGTCGATAAAGAACCCTTGGAGTTATACAATTTGTCTGAATTTCATCCTTCAGCCAACACTTGTTAAGAATTTAACGGTCAATTGGCTAAATTCAACCCAAACTCAATTCGTCTGTAATTTGCAAGTGTGAAAAGGGATATTTTGTCTTTTCCATTCATTTGGTGGAAAGATGATCGATGTAGGATCATTCCCCTCAAACATTCTTTGAATTTCTCTTATTACTTTAACCAAGGTCTGAGAGGTTTGAGAGCTTGTAGGTGAAAATGTTTCAGCTTTCTGGTTTCGTCTAGGACTTTTCTAAAGGTCCAATCTTTAGGAGGTAAGAACCTAAGTTTTTTTAATAATGGACATAATTTTTGTCGATTTCCATTGATTAACATATATACTCTGATCACACTATATGATTGAGCCATTATGTACATGCAGCAAAGTATCTACTGTTCTAAAGAAACACCCATTTAATACAAAGAAAAAACCCTAATATATGCACTTTAATTTCTTTAATTACTGTATTACACTGATATAGCAGTTTTTCGTTCTTTTATTGATGTATTCAAAATTTAGAGAGGGATATTTCAATTCTTCCCCACTTCAAGAAAGTTAAGAAAAGAGAAAAAAAGGATTGTTTTATTAATTATTACCACGAATATAATTTTTTAACTTTTTTTTTTTCGGAGAATAACGTGGTCTTTCAGAGATGTCAAGCTTAAAACAGATCCTAAGCAAAGTAGCTCAATATAGGTAAGAATCTTATGCTCTGTTATTGAATGTATTAAAATTTTAGTGTTTTAGTAGTCCAACTGGGGAATCCCATTTGTTTAATGAACCATTAGTAACTTTTTCAAAAGAATTGTTCTTATATCTTTTGATTAACAGAATCTTTTATTATTTTACAAAAATTTTATGACCTGAGAAATGTGAGGGATGAGGCTTTTTTAAATCAATTTTCTTGTTTTTTTTTGTGGAATAGTGATCCTTTTTTAAGAATAATATACCTGTTAGATTCTAGACTTTATTTTATGGAAAAACTTTGAAATTTTTTTGAAATGTTTTCTTATGTTAATCATGTTACTGAAAGATGATGTTCTTTTGGAATCTAAGAGTTGTTTTTTTTTTTGTGAATTGTGAGCTTGTTAGTTTTTTTAATCAATTTTCTTGTTTTTTTTATTTTTTTGAGGAATATTGATCTTTTTGGAGGAATAATGAGCTTTTTGAATTCTTACCTTAACTTTATGGAAATTTGTGAAAATCGTACATGTGCATATCAGTATATGTAGTTTAGTTGATGGTTACTGCATGAATGTGTGGTTAAACATATCTACAAGTGTAATTACTATTGCGGGTATAAAAAGACAAAATGTTTTTTTTCATTAAGTTCTAATGTTCTAATTAGATATGTCAAAAGTTATTATTATTATTATTTTGCTAAATTAGATACGTTAACAGTAATTGTGCAATATACTTGCATCATTTACAAAATGTTTTATTTCGAAACTTAATTAATGCAATTTTTTCCTTTATGTCTTACTTGCTTTGATTATAAATAATTTAACATTTACGAAATTCAAAATAGATATATCAAAATCAAATTTTATAAAAAACACAAAGTCGTGTTAAAATTACACGAAAGAGCTGTGAACATGCATTAAATCATATATGCCTATATTTATATATAAATACATGTTTTCTTATGAGGAAATACGGTTTTTATACTTCTAAAAATACATTTCTTCTGAAAATAATAATTATTATTTTGCTAAATTAGATATGTTTAAAGTAATTGTGCAATATACGTGCATCATTTAGAAAATGTTTCACTTTGAAACTTAATTTAGAAAATGTTTCACTTTGAAACTTAATTAATGAATTTAATTTAACCCATTTCCTTTTGAATCTAGACAATTGAATCATTTTCTTCCTTCTTTGTCATGTTCTAATGTAACAGTTAATATGAAATATAGGTTTAGTATAAAAGGAGTTAATATGAAATAGAGGTTTATTATTTTTTTATAACTTTCAAAAATCATTTATCATGTTTTTTAAAATTTTATTCCCCTCTCTCTTCTTATTTATTTCTCCTATATTTTTTTCTTTATTTTATAGTTTTATATTTCTAAAGGGCATAAAAGACACATTGTATAAAAATACCTTATTGTTTTCAAACCTTTTAATATTTATGCAACAAGTTATAAAAGACACCTATTATGAATTAGGGGAGTATAGTTTTTAGATGTGTTCATCATCTTCTGTACAAATTAAGCCAGTTTTGTGGGTACTTGGTTTTTTGACTCATTCAGCTTATTGTATTAAAGTTAAATAGCCATTGTCATCATCTTCAGAGATTGCTACGTAAAGAAAGTTTAAGAACCCTCTTAGCCCCAACTTTTGGAACCATACTAGTAATAGCTAGCTGATTAATTGGAGGAGTTGAGAGATAGAAGAGCAAAGAAATCATCGATGGCGTCGACTGGGGTTTTTCTTGTTTCTTCTGTTCTACTTTCTTTTTTTTGGTAGCTTCTTGTCATGGAGTATGCTTCTCTTCCTTAAGAGGACTCTTCTGGTCAACACCTCATGTCTCAGGCAGACGTCTAAAATTAATAATATGACAAATTTAACATTTCACATTATTTGGATCTTCAATCAAATCATTTTTTATCTTTAAAGAGTTCATACACAAGAGGATAATTTTGGGGAAGTAATAATTAATAATATTGACTGAAAACATAATGGCATTTTTAGTTTAAGTTGTTTTAGTATTTATATTTCATTTCTTTCTTGAATCTACTTGCCTTTAAGTGTTAATTACGGATTAGATTTGATTATTTTATTTATATTATAGTTTGTTTACTTTCATATAAAGTACTAGTTTACGTACTTTGCATGAATAATTTTTAAGAAAATTAATAATAATTTTTACGTACTTTCATATAAAGTACTAGTTTACGTATTTCTTATTTTTAATATATTATTGTTTGTTTACTTTCATATAAACACTGAGGGCTTTAGCGAACACCGTACAAAGATTTTTTTAGAAGACAAATTTGTCCAGGAAAAGAGGGAAGAAAGTCAAGTGGAGGACACATATAAACTTCCTCCTTTAAATCTCCATGGAGAAAAGTATTGTGGAATCCATTTGATGTGTAGGCCTGCTTCGAGCGGCAGCGACTGAAAGTAAAGTGCAAACAGTGACCAATTTAATGACAAGGGCAAAAGCGTCAGTAAAGTCAATACTTGCCGTTTGTATGTTTCTCAAAACTACCAAACGGGCCTTATATCGACCAACACTGTCCTTTTCTTTATATTTAATGCGAAAGACCTATGCACATAATCGTAAGTATTTTAAATTCAAATGGCATTCAATAATACTAAATGATACTAAAAGTAATGTAATTATACTAACAATATTTTTCTTTATTATTTTCTACTAAATATAAACAAAAGGGGATTCGTATTCATTGGAAAACTTTATAAATAGAATTTCTTGCCTTTGATACGGAGGTACCGAGGTAAGTGCCTATCATTTCATTATGATAACGTGTGTATATATATAGCTATAGAATATATATTAGTATCTGAGAGTGCGCGACGTGCAATGCTTGTGCATTATTGTTTGTCTTTCAAAATTATTCAACATATAATTTGAAAATTATTTGAAAAATAATTATTTAAAAAATAATTTTCTCTATTCGTACTCTCATATATGCTAATTCAATAAAAGAAAATAAATAAATTTATCTATTTCATACTCTTATATTTATGAATAAACAAAAAAAATTGTCCCTTGATTCTTTTTTGACTATTCTTTCATAAAGTTAAAAAATATCCCTTCCTTAAAGTATTTTTCTATATAAATCAATCCCTAAGCCCAACCAACTCATAGCAATTCTTTCTTCACAGTGTTTATCTTTTTCTCTGGAATAGCCATCAAAATGGGGAGTGCAAAAGCTATGTCATGGAAATGGAACTTCCTGGTTTCTCCTTTATAGTTTTCCTTCTTCTTTCTTGTTTTGCAACCTCTTCCTAGGGTGCTATAAGCTTCTCTTCCCTACAAAGAACTCTTATTCTCTCTACTTCTCCTTCCCAAGGGCAAGGTATGTATATATACTTTTCTATATTCACTTTTAGAAAAGGATGATTAGTTATTCTTGAAATTCAGCTTTTCCCTCATGACTATTTTGTTTAATTTCTTAAATCAGTGATGGAGCTTAGTATAAATATGCACAACGGTGGCACCGCCAAAATAAGAATCTTTTTCCTACACGTGTATATGTATTTTATCTACAAAAAAATGTTATTTCCTTATTTGCCCTCAAAAAATAAATTCACTTTATTTAAATATATATACATATGTGCATATTTATGTATATATATATATAGACGCATACATACATATATATATATATATGCATATATATCTTGAAGCTTCATCACTGTTACAACTATTGTGAAAATCTTGCCGTTCTGAAAGCTGGGGAGGACAAAATTACAGTGACATAGTCTTATAACACCACATATAAACAAGCGACAGATTCAAGTTACAAAACAATTAAGGTCAAACTTTGTTATGCACCAATTAGTCAAGTGGATAGAGTTTGGAGAAAAACAGTGGATAGTTTGGAGAAGGACAAAACTTGTCAATTCAAAATTGCAGCCAAGCCATATAGTCCTTCAAATAACTGTTTCACATGGACAATAGAGCGAGATATTCCCATAGCTACGTATTTTTGTTAGAGCTTTCGCTTATAACTCTGCTGATAAAGAAGTTGCTTTTGGCCAATCAACAGATGCTCATAAAACCATAAATTCGTTCGCAATCCGGGCAACTTCCGGCTCTCACACATTAATTGACATTGCAGCTGCCTGTTTCTCTACTTTCTCTACTGTGTCATTGTTTGGATTCTTCTACTTGGAGAAGAGAAAAGCCAAATCAATCGAGCAAAGGTGATGATCGAAAGCATTTGAATGTGATGCCATACATATATATATATATATAGAGAGAGAGAGAGAGAGAGAGAGAGAGAGAGAGAGAGAGAGAGAGAGAGAGAGAGAGAGATTAGCAAGATGAATATGAATTCATTTGGTGTGGCAGCTATTTGGGGATGAATAATGCTTGATGTTATGAATGATAATACATGGTAACTTAGGGAAAAATTTGTTCTTGGTGGTACTCTGTTTCTATTTTAAGAAATTTTTAACGGTACATTAGTGTTTTCTAGAAAAATATAGACATATATTTATATATATGATTTTAAGTATGTCCATCATTCTTTCTTGTGATTTGGTACTTTGCTACTTTTGTGGAGAGAATACAAGTTTTTATTTTTATAAAGTTTGTTTTAATATTTCTATTTTGAATTTCGTGTATGTTAAATTGTTTGTAACAAAACCCACGTGAGCCTCGAAGTAAAAGATTTGCATTAAGTCTAAAAAATATAGTTACAAAACAAAACATGTATTTATATATAAATATGTGTATATAAGACTTTGTGCATATTCATTGCCCTTCGTGCAATATAGAACTCGACTTTGTGTTTTTTATAAGGTTTGATTTTGATATTCTTATATTGAATTTTGTAAACGTTAAATTATACGTAACAAGAGTCCCATAAGATACAAAGTGAAACATGGCGTTAAATTTCGAAATTGAACATTTTCCAAATGATGAACATGTATTGCACAATTACTTTCAACATATCTAACTTAGAAAAATAATAATAATAATAATTAGAACATTAAAATTTGTCGTAAAAATCGTCTTTTTGGAGAAACATTTTATCTTTCTATGATCACAATAGTAATATTCCTTGTAGATATGTTTAACCATACGTTAAACGTGTATAAAAAAAATATCTATCAAACGGGGAGATCGTTTATAAATAATCATTACTATGGGAAAATGGTCTATTTACTCCCCCCAATGTTTAAGCCTTTACATGATATACTTGTTAAAGCATCATTTGCTTTCTGTTATCATCATACAATGCAATATTGGTTGGTCATATTAAAAAAAAAAGAATTAAATGTTTATGCATAATAAAATTGCATAATTCTTTGAACTGTATACATTGAAATCGAAAGACCTTAATGAATAAGAAAATGTTTAGTTGACTGATTAAATAAAAAAGAAAGAAACCATTTACTTATGTTTCTTTAGAAAATGAGAGATTTCTATTTATAGCAATACGCTATAAATAGAATTTCTTCACCTCAAAATAGAGGTAAGCAAGGATCATTATCCGGTGATAATGTTTATCCGGAAATTTTTGTTTTGGTTGTTTTGTTTCTTGTGTATTTTTGTGTGTTTCTATGGTAGTTCTATGTATAATTTACTATTTTGTTTTATGCTTATTTTTTAGTTCTTAAAGCAAAGTTTTTATTTAACAATATTGACTAAAAAGTTAAGGTGTTATTTCTACAATCTGTTAATGTTTAAGCCTTCACATGATAGACTTGTTAAAGCATCATTTGGTTTCCGTTATCATCAGACAATGCAATATTTGTAGGTCATATTAAAAAAAAAGAATTAAATGTTTATGCATAATAAAATTGCATAATTCTTTGAACTATATATATTAAAATCGAAAGACCTTAATGAATAAGAAAATGTTTAGTTGAGTGATTAAATAAAAAAGAAAGAAACCATTTACTTATGTTTCTTTAGAAAATGAGAGATTTCTATTTATAGCAATACACTATAAATAGAATTTCTTCACCTCAAGGTAGAGGTAAGCAAGGATCATTATCCGGTGATAATGTTTATCCGGAAATTTTTGTTTTAGTTGTTTTGTTTCTTGCGTATTTTTGTGTGTTTCTATGGTAGTTCTATGTATAATTAACTATTTTGTTTAGTGCCTGTTTTTTAGTTCTTAAAGCAAAGTTTTTATTTAACAATATTGACTAAAAGGTTAAGGTGTTATTTGTACAATCTGTTAATGTTTAAGCCTTTACATGATATACTTGTTAAAGCATCATTTGCTTTCTGTTTTCATCATACAACGCAATATTGGTTGGTCATATTATAAAAAAAAGAGTTAAATGTTTATGCATAATAAAATTGCATAATTCCTTGAACTATATATATTAAAATCGAAAGTCCTTAATGAATAAGAAAATGTTTAGTTGAGTGATTAAATAAAAAGGAAATAAACCATTTACTTATGTTTCTTTAGAAAATGAGAGATTTCTATTTATAGCAATACGCTATAAATTGAATTTCTTCACCTCAAAATAGAGGTAAGCAAGAATCATTATCCGGTGATAATATTTATCCGAAAATTTTTGTTTTAGTTGTTTTGTTTCTTGTGTATTTTTGTGTGTTTCTATGGTAGTTTTATGTATAATTAACTATTTTGTTTAGTGCTTATTTTTTAGTTCTTAAAGCAAGGTTTTTATTTAACAATATTGACTAAAAAGTTAAGGTGTTATTTGTACAATCTGTCTTACAAGTATTTATGTATCATCTTTTTGTTAACTCCAATTTTTACATTAAATGTCATTATCAGTAGATTTGATTATTATACCTCAAACGTTATTGTGTTCCTATATATTGACATTAGCCCAATGTCTTAAAATTCATTTAGTGTAGGTACAATTTGGAGATGAATTTTGCTTGATGAGATGAATGGGGTGATATGTGATATGGTAGAGGAAAATAGTTTTTGACTATAATTTAGTTCTATTTTAACATATCTTTAAGGAAACATTGGTATTTATAAGTAACTTTTAGTAAATTTGCAAAAGAATATATATTAGTACCTGAGAATGTGCAACGTGCAATGCACGTGCATTATTGTTTATCTTCCAAAATTATTTCCTCATCTAATTTCAAATAATTGTTTAAAAGTAATATTCTCTATTCACACTCTCATATATGCGAATTCAAAAAAAGAAAATAAATAAACTTATCTATTTCGTACCCTTATATTTATGAATAAAGAAAAAAATTGTCCCCTGATTATTTTTTTACTATTCTTTCATAAAGTTAAAAAAGATCCCATCCTTAAAGTATTTTTCTATATAAGTCAATCCCTAAGCCCAACAAAGTCACAGCAATCCTTTCTTCACAGTGTTTATCATTTTCTCTAGAATAGCCATCAAAATTTGCAAAATCTAAGTCATGGAAATGGAACTTCCTGGTTTCTCCTTTATAGTTTTCCTTCTTCTTTCTTGCTTTGCAACCTCTTCCCAGGGTGCTATAAGCTTCTCTTCCCTACAAAGAACTCTTATCTTCACTACTTCTCCTTCACAAGGGCAAGGTATGTATATATACATTTCTATATTCACTTTTAGACAAGGATGATTAGTTATTCTTGAAATTCAGCTTTTCCCTCATGACTATTTTGTTTAATTTCTGAAATCAGTGATGGAGCTTAGTATAAAAATGCACAACGGTGGCACCGCCAAAATAAAAGTCTTTTTCCTACACGTGTATACGTATTTTATCTACAAAAAATTGTTATTTCCTGATTTGCCCTAAAAAAAAATTCACTTTATTTAAATATATATACATATATGCATATTTATGTATATATATACATATATATAGACGCATACATACATATATATATGCCTATATATATATATATATTGAAGCTTCAGCACTGTTACAACTATTGTGAAAATGTAGCAGTTCTGAAAGCTGGGGAGGACAAAATTACAGTGACATGGTCTTATAACACCACATGTCAACAAGCGACAGATTCAAGTTACCAAACAATTAAGGTCAAACTTTGTTATGCACCGATTAGTCAAGTGGATAGAGTTTGGAGAAAAACGGTGGATAGTTTGGAGAAGGGCAAAACTTGTCAATTCAAAATTTTAGCCAAGCCATATAGTCCTTCAAATAACTGTTTCACATGGACAATAGAGCGAGATATTCCCACAGCTACATATTTTGTTAGAGCTTACGCTTATAACTCTGTTGATAAAGAAGTTGCTTTTGGCCAATAAACAGATGCTCATAAAACCATAAATTTGTTCGAAATCCGGGCAACTTTCGGCTGTCACACATTAATTGACATTGCAGCTGCCTGTTTCTCTGCTTTCTCTACTATGTCTTTGTTTGGATTCTTCTACTTGGAGAAGAGAAGGCCAAATCAATCCAGCAAAGGTGACGATCGAAAGCATTATAATGTGATGTCATACATATATATAGAGAGAGAAAGAGAGAGAGAGAGAGAGAGAGAGAGAGAGAGAGAGAGAGAGAGAGATTAGCAAGATGAATACGAATTCATTCTGTGTGGTAGCAATTTGGGGATGAATAATGCTTTATGTTATGAATGATGGTACGTGGTAAGTTAGGGAAAATTTGTTCTTGGTGGTACTTTGTTTCTATTTTAACAAATTTTTAGTGATACATTAGTGTTTTCTAGAAAAAAATATATATACATACATTTATATATATGATTTTACGTATGTCCATCATTCTTTCTTGGGATTTGGTACTTTGCTACTTTTGTAGAGAGAATATAAGTTTTTATTTTTATAAAGTTTGTTTC